>CM057384.1:3370000-4663000 GCA_030015415.1 Cynopterus sphinx
ACACACACTCACACTCACTCACACTCACTCACACTCACACTCACACACACTCACACTCACACACACACACACTCACACTCACACACACTCACACTCACACTCACACACACTCACTCACACTCACACTCACACACACTCACACTCACACACACACACTCACACTCACACACACTCACACTCACACTCACACACAAATGTGACATAACGTAATTATTTTAACACGTGTTGTTTTCGTATGTGTCTATCCATACATCTTACTACGCGTGTACCTTAGTGCGTGTGCGCGTGCACACATGTAGGCATCCGCCTCCTCAGGCAGCTGACCTCCACCCCTGACCTGGTCACCTCTTCCACCGACTCACGTGGCAGGGAGACGGACTCCGGTGACGTGGGGCCCCTCCGGCTGCGTATCTGGGAGGAAGGCTTTGCTTTCCACGTGGCTGGCGTTCGGAAGCGGTGCGACGAGCCCCGACGAGGGACACCCTCTGGGACCTCGGCGCCCCGGTGGTTGGCCCGAGCCGCATCCAGCCACATGTCCTGGACGCCAGGGCCTGCTCGGGGCCGAAGTCCTGAGCGCTCTTCCTCCAGGCGTCCCTGTGCCCATCTGCCCCCCCGAGAATCGGCCAGCTCCGTCTGCTTCTGACTCCGGACGCCTGCAGGACGAGCACTTCGCATGGTCGTGACAATCCGTTTCAGCGCCCGGCAGTGCGAGGCGCCTGTCTCCGTTTCTTTCCTTATTAAACGCGCTCCTGCTGAGTGACAGCGACATTAGGCTGAGCGAAGTGCCGGGGAGAAGGGCCCCCCACTGCACCCCGTGGCCTCAGTCCCCTGCGGGGCGCAGTCAGCGACAGCTTCCGCGGCCTGACCTGCTCACCACCCCCCAAAAAAAACCCCAAAATAAAACAAAAACAAAAACAAAAAACGCAAGAGACTATAACATTTCAGGTAAATTTAAAACACTTTTTAAATGCCTTTCCCCCAGATTGCATCTTGCCCCCGAGGGACACAGCGCATTACCTATTAAGGTCATCGCTTCCTCGCGGTGGCTTTGAACTGATCCCCGTGGCGGGGCGCAGGTCCAGCCACGTGGCGACAGACGGTCCTGGAGGCGCTGACCCTATCCGCCCGCATGGCCTGCTGTCTGTGGGGCTATCTGGAGAGGTCTGGGGTGACCAGAGGACCCTGGTGCCGTCAGTCTCCCATCTCTTTCATTATTTCCTTCCCCAACAGCTTTCACCTTGGCTTCAGCATCTACGCATGATTGTCTCAAAACAGCGACTTAAAAAAAGGACCTAGGACTGGGTTGACCCCTTAGCTGCAGTTTTTCATCAGAGAAACTCAGGTCACCCTGAAATGCGGGAGTGGACACGAAGCTGACTGTCTGCAGGAGACCCCAAGAAGAAGCTGAAGAAGCCAGGTGCGAGAGGCCCTACGCAGAGAGGATAAACGCTGACTCAGTTCTTCCTCCCTTAATAATCATGCTGGTTTTATTCTGGGATGTGAGTGGCGATGAGGATGCTGATGGCGATGACCTTGGGGTGTGCGCGTGCGTTGGCCTGCGATGCTGAATTAGGCAGCGCTTGTAAACGGGTAATTTGGGGGAAACGCCTACATAAATCTGAATTTTGCGGGTCAGGGAGTAGGCCAAGCAAATCTGAGGCCCCGACCCCCCAGACAGGGTCAGCGTCTGCCATCAGAGCAGGCTCCGACGCGTGCTGTGCTGTGACTCACCCGGCAGACTGCGACCTTTCAGCCAGCATTTGCAGTTCGTTTGGGGCCTGTGGAGTCGTTTGGAGAGTTGGCCCAGACCAGAGATGCTGATCTTTGGGTTTGTCCTGCAAAGTCAGTTTGCATTCGGGGCCCAGACCTCTTTTGTCTCACTCATGGGAGAAACAAGGGGACGAGGCAAAGGAAAGGCCACCCGTCGGGGACAGGGTGGACTCGGACCGAAATCGGTGTCTGGAGCACATGCGGTGACACCTCATGAGTAGAAGTCATCGGGTCACCCGCCTGCATCAAACACTAGCCGAACCCGCCCCCCGCCACATGCCAGGGGAAGACGCACATGGTCCCTCCTTCCTGGTCTAGCCAGGGTTTGTGCAAACTCCACCTCAGCAACCCCCTTACCCAGTAAATTGAAAGAATCAACAAAGTCGACTTGGCTGTTGTCAGAAACCGCTCAGAAACCGCTGTGTCTGACACTCAGGGGCCACCAGACTCAAGGGGACAGCTCGCAGGAAACACCAATCCGTGCGCTTTTTGTGTCAGAGGCTGGGGCAGGAAGAACAGAACCTTAAAGAAAGAGTCTCTAGAAAGTTGGATGGAAAGACGCTGAGATAGGGGCAGCGATAAGGGAGAGAGAGAGCTTCCTGCCCTTGAGAGAGTCTGACTGTCAAGTGCTCCGATTGGCAGGAGCACGAATGGGGAAGAAAAGGCAAAGTTAGCGACTTCAGGGTGCCTGGGTGTCGTCTCAGTCCAGAGTTAGAAGGTAGGAGGAGAAGTCCACCCCTTCTGACTGTGAAACCTTCAGGGGGAAAGGAGAGAGAACCCTGAGCTTGGAATGAGTGAGTAAGTGGCTCACATGGCAGAGATGCTTCCAGAAGCAAGCACCCCCCGGGGCTGGTTTTAGTCCTTTCGAAACACGCTGCTTAGTAAAACATCAGTGCTTCATTTCGGCTCCTGCCCAAAGGAGTTAGGGACAAGTCAGGCCCCCTGACGACAGACGGTCCCCACTGCTCCGGCAGGGCCATCGATGGGACGGGGACAGCAGGGAGCCGGCCGGCCACGGAGCGGGGGTGAGGCGAAGAGGCCACGACCCACGGGGAGCCCTTAACCAAGCCACGGCACGTCGGGCAAGAGGAGTTCGAGCGAGCAGCACTGTCACCCCTCGAGGTCAGTGAGTAACCTTCTAGATAAAAGGATGGATGTGGCCAGGTTCACACTTTTTAAAATGCATCATCCTGTGCCAAGGGGGGGTTGGATTGTTAATGAAATGGTCTGAGCAGGTACAGGAGGGGAAGGGCCGAGGGAAAAGCTGTCATTAGTCCAATGGTCGATGCTACAAGCCTGTCGGGGTAAGGATGGGCGTGGTTTGGTCAAAGGCTGTCCCTTGAGCACGTTTTCTCGGTCTGTTTCTGGAATTGCACGTATGGTGGGTCTGGGAGAATGGTTCCTGAGCATGAGAAGAAGGAGCTAGTTTCTTCAGGGTCATGAGGTCAACCTTTCTCACCTCAAGAAAGACTGAGCAAGGGTGAACTTGACTAATGAACGTGCACGATCAAATATGTGTCATCCCACGTTGACACAGGGTCAGAGCTGATATTTTCGGCCTCGTAGGCCGTAGGGTCTCTGTCACAACCCCTCACTGTGGCAGACGATTTGTAAGCAAATGAGCCAGGCTGAGTTGCAGCCAAACCTGGGCCAAGCAGGCCACACCTGCCCCCGGGCCATGGCTGGAGGACCCCACCCAACCCAGACGAAGCCGCTGCTTTCCGTGCCAGGGAGTGTTTCTGGCCCCTCAGGGGTGGGCTGCCTCCCTGGACAGGTCCCTGACTCGCTGTATCTCCAGTATGTCACGGTCCCCATGTCCCTCCCTGGCAAAGGTCTCTGAAGGAGGCGCTTTGAGGCGGGGAGCAGAAACCGAGGCAGTCACGGTGCTGGAAGCTGAGCCTCTCATCTTAGCAGAGGTCACACCCAGCCAAAGGCGTGGTCAACCCCGGGCACCTGAGAGAGAGGGACGGAACTGAGCCCCCACGCCCAAAGGCTGCGCAGCCCAGTCCTTAGCTCTCAACGTTTCGCACAGGCTCAGGCGGGCGGCCCTTTGTGTCCCAGCGTGTCCCCAGCTGTCTGGGCCCCCGAGGAAAGGAATCGGGGCGGGGGAGGGGGTTTCCTGAGCGTTTCTGCCGCATCTCAGCATGAGCGAGGAGGGGCTTGGGGAGCCGAGTGGCCAGCAGAGTCCGCCCCACGTTCAGGAAGGCCCGGGGTACCAGGGAGGGCAGAACAGAGCGCCGGCAGCAGAAGCAGGGATGCCGGGGAGATGGAGATGCTTCCCTCTGAAGGTGGTCGGTCACCCAGCTGGGTCACCGAGGAGCCCAAAGTCCCGGGCAGACGTGAAGGCTGAATCCACACTGAACGGGGGTGACTGAGACGCACGTGTTCCCCAGCAGAGCGCCCCGTGAGATTTCCATGAATGATTTCCAGGAGGATGAGACTCTTCACACAGACAGCTCTGTTAGGAGGGAGCCCCAAGCCCAGGTCCCTCCATAAATCACGCAGAAAACGGCAGCCTGCGCCACGGAAAGAGCTCAGGCGAACTCTCTGTGTGTCTGGGTAGATGGTGAGGGAATAGGGCTCATCCTCAGCAAGGCGGGAACAGCTGAGCCCCATCTTCGGCCACATGCCTGCCGTCGCCTTTCCCGGGGTCTGGGGCCTCCCCCGATGTCCGTCGCCCCTGGCCTCAGCTCAGTGGCTTCGGATGCGTCGGGAATGAAGGGGTTACGACAGGTTCTTTTCAGTCGGCGCCCCTTTCCCGGGAATTCTCCTGCATCCCTGACTCCTGACTCGTGGGAGGAGGAGGTCCAGTGAGGAGACAGGCAGGTGCAGGAGCTGCTGAGACTGGAAGATGCTGCTGCCTCTCATTTCTTTTAGGATCTGTGGCCGGTAGGCCTCTTTCGTGTGCTCCTGTCTGCAGGCTGTCTCCAACCCTGCTTGGCTTTTCCGCTCTCCCTAGCCGTTTTCCTTATGAAATGCCCTCTGTCTCGAGCCAGTGGGCACGGCTCTGTTGTCCTAACTGGGCCCTGACTGGGATGCACGGGGTCAGGGACGCCCAGCGTTGTCGCATCTCCCCGCGGTCGCAGATGGCGCCTTGGCAGCCCTCTCTCTGCATTTCCACGGGCAGCATCCCGGTCCAAGCTGCCGGCCTGTCTGGAACAGGTTGTGGCCACAGTGTCCTACGTTTGGCATCCCTTTTTGCTTCTTCCCAATCCAGGATTCACGCAGCAGCCGGGGCCATTGCACTAGGTATACATGGATGCAGGAAACAAGCTGGTTTTCCTAACCGGCTTACAAAATATGGAAAATTACAACCTCACATGATGTACTCTGACCCTAGCGTTGCGGATTCAGTGGCTCAACGAAGCCCTCCCAGACCCAGGTTTAAAAGTTTACTCCCGTCTCCCTGCCATCGTCGTGGTCCTCAGGCCGGTTTCTTTGGAGACGGCTGCCTGCGATGACGGGGGCAGCATCTTTTCTTGTTCAGATACAGTCAGATTCCAGGCGGCGGGGTGGAGAGAGGAGGGAGACACACCTGTCTTTGACATAATCGTAAATAATTTTCTTTGCTTCGATCGGGTCAGCCCAGTTCACGGTGGCTTCGCCCACCCACACCCCCACATTACTCCTCGTGGTCAGTGGAGGGGCTTAGATTCGTCCTCACGGTCCTGTGGGATGGGAGAAGGAGTGGACGCCCAACGTCATGAGCGAGGAGGTCGAGATGGCTGTCGACGTTCAGTTCTCTTTCTAAGAATTGAGTCAGGGCATGTCCGTCCGGCACCTAGGCCTCCGGGAGTCCCACTGGCTCTTAGAACCACGTCAGAAAAACTGTCTTCAGCAGTTCCTGTCCTCTTGGCTTTTAGTTTTTAACAACCTGTTATGTTGACCGTCTCATCGGGGCCAAACGCTTTTGTCCGATTCCTCTCATCATAGAGGCGATGCTATACTTTTCTACGGACACGGCAGCATGTTCCTAACAAGGTCTTAAGAAACTGAGCGGTTGTCTACAGCCATGCCCACCTAAACGTGCCCAATCCCGTCTGATCTCAGAAGCTAAGGGTCGGGCCTGGTTAGTACTTGGATGGGAGACCATGTAAAAAGACCCGGTGCTGTAGGCATTAAAAAAAGAAAGAAAAGAAAAGAAAAGAAAAATAGAAAAGAAATTGAATTGTGATTTTACAAGAGATGGGAGAGAGCAATGACGAAGCTAAGCAATCAGTCACGTTTTGATCTTACACTTGATGCAACCATCAAGGGGACACCGGATGGAGGGTACATGGGACCTCCCTGATCTATCTTTGCGAATTCCTGTGACTCTGTAATTATTTCAAAATTAAACATTAAAAAAAGAAAATCAACCACAATGGCCAATTCGTAGATGCCCATAGCCATGACACTTTGATTTCCGGAGGGCCTTCCGTGGTCGCTTCATCGCCCAAAGCCAGCTCCTGAGGTCAGCAAAGAAGGGCAGTGTCCACATCCGCGGAGCCTCCCAACCACCAGAGCCACAGGCTCCTCCCCTCACCCTCATCCTCTGTCCGATCTGAGTGTCTCGGCCATGACATCCTGGGCCTCCCTATCAGAAGGAAAACACAACGCCCGGTCCCCATTTCTGCTTTCCCGCTGCGTGCTTCCTCGCGCCCTCCCCACCTCCAGCCACATCACTCACCAGGCTTGCCACCTCTTCCTTTTCCTTTTCGTCTCCTCCCACCAGAATGTCAGTTTCATGATGGCAAGAATTTTTTTTTTTTTTTTTAATGCAGCGTGGCATCCTCCCTGCCTGGAGTCTGGCCCAGAGAACGCCCTCAGCCAAGGTGTGTTCAACGAATGCCTCTGGGGAGAAAAAGAAAGTGTGAGAAGAAGCCGACTCTTTCCCCGAGAGTGAAGTTTTGCAGAGGCGCCCCTCCTCCAGCAAGGGAGCGAAGCTGGCTTTGAAGCTGAGCCCTTTTCCTGTGCTCGTGCTTCAGAAGACGAAGGGGCCGCCGATAGCATCTGAGAGGAAGGAAGCGCCGCGCCGTGCTGGGCCTCGGCGTGTGACATTAGAAGAGTCGCCTTTTTTATAGACCAGCCTCCACGGTGCTTTCCAGAGATGGATTATCTCACCTTCCTTGCGGCTATTCTTCATGTACACCAAGGTAAAGATAATGTCTTCATTTAAAAAATTGACTCCTGTTTTGTGGTCTTGGAGCGTGACATGTTCAGAATGTATAATGCGCTTCGGTTGGCTTAATTCAGTTTTCTCTTGTTCAGAAAAGCTAAAAGTCCCCGATGCCCACTACCAGCAGTAGAAACCTTTTTAGGCGAAGGTAGAGACTGTTAACCTTTACCACGATCTCAATTTACGGTCCGGGTAGGTTTTAGAAAACGTAGAATCAGCCGAAGACATCTATCTGCTGGTCTTTCCCTCGGCAAGTCTAACCGATGTGATGTGTCTGCATCTATTTCAGCTCTGTGTGCAGAGATGTTCCGGGACACAACTGTGAGACTGGCCGAGAATATGACCCTAGAATGTGTGTCCCCGGCCGTGGGCACCTTTACCCAGATGGAGTGGTTCAAGGTTGGTGCGGCCGGGAAAGAGTCCATAGCCATCTTCAACCCCACCTATGGCCTGGTCATAAGGACGCCCTACGCGGACAGGGTTTACTTTCTCAATTCGACCTCGGCGCTCAACGACATGACGCTGTCCTTTCACAACGCCTCTGAGGCCGACGTCGGCTTCTACTCCTGCATCCTCGAGACTTTCCCTCAGGGGTCCTGGGAAAAGACGGTGCAGGTGGTGCCCTCAGGTAAGCACAGATCTGATCTGCCTTTTTGCCCGTCTACAGCGTTTGATCCTGTAAAGCCCAAGGAGAGGCTCCGACATGCTTCGTTGTGTCTTTGCGATGTTTTCCGATTCCGTTCCTAGGTGCCATGACTGTCGTTTCAAAGAAATAAGACTTTGAATTCGTTGCGTTTTGCTTCGTGCGCCAGCATTTCTGAGTGGAAGAAGTGCCTCAGGGAGTGCAGTGGGAGAAAGCACAGGTCTTACGCTGTCTCAATGAAAACTCACCCCAGATGCAACTGACGTTGGCAGCGTCTGGGCTCAGGGGCCCGGTCCTTTCCTCTTAGGGCTTCTCGCTCCAGCTGTGGGGCCATTTCCTCTCCCTTGGCACACAGTGGGGCTTCAGCCCCCGTGTGTTCATGGTCCCCCTCAGCATTGAGTCCTGGGCAGGGGTCAAGCATTGGCTCCTTCTTCTGCTTCATCCCAGAGGATTCTGAAAGTGTGAGCTGTCACTTCTGGAAGAATCCATGGACCCCTCGGAGTGTGTTCTCTGCGTGGTTTGCTGCTTTGTGTGTCAGTCCTCCCAGGGGATTGCGTCTGGGACAGAGGAAAAACGCAGATCTTTATAGCCTCTACTTTCTATATGACCTGTGTGAGCTGCTCAGTGTCCCCGAATCTCACGTTCCTAACGGCAAATTGAGTCGACAGCACCATCCTCTTTGTTGAATGGTGGAGGGATCATGTGTTTAAAGAGCTTAGCCCAGGTAGTCAGGGAACAGTAGGCGTTCTTATCCTTATTAGTATTTCCTGTGCTTTTGGTGCAAAACGACTTGTGATGAATTTTTCAGGCATCGGCGGCAGCGTGGGGAAGGAAGTAAATTGAGACCGTGTGCTTCTTGTCTGGCATCTCTCAGATTACATCCCAGACGGGCATCCTGCAGAGTCCTTTACGTGATATGTGAAATAGCACTTTCTTTTTAAGGGATCGTATTATACAAGACCATGTCACAGTGTGGCGTAAGCAATAGCAACGGTCAAATTGGCCAAAGCACGACCGATTGGAAAGAAACAGGACCACAGTGGGTGCCGGGGCGATGGGTGGGGAGATGGGGAGCTGCTGGTCAGGTGTGCAAAGCCGCAGCGACGTAGGATGACGCAGCCTAGACACCTGCGGTGCAGTGTGGTGAGTGTAGCGGTACCTCTGTACCGAATGCTGGATTTCTGCAAAAAGAGCAGATTTCAGGTGCTCTCATCACACACACACACACACACACACACGAAGGGCTCTGCACGATGCTGCCTTCCAGCATCTATTTAAAGGAAAAGGTCTTGTCAAGCAGGACCTATAAGGAGTCACCCGGGGCAGCCCACGTTGTACAGGCTCCGACACCTCCGGCCCTAAGGGAAGAAACAGGCCTCCGAGGAGGCAGGCGAGGAAGAGCGTTTTCAGGCCGAGCAAAGCGAGGCTCCGGTGCCGGCCCCTCTCGGGGTGAGCTGGCCAGGCGCCTGGCTGCAGATAGTGGCGGCAGGGGGCCACGGTGGGTTTCCTGGGCTCGCCCTCCCTGTCTGCTGGGAAGCACAGATCACCCCGAGAGCCGCCTCTCAGGCTGTGCGAGAAAACCCTCTCACCCACAGTCAAAAGAGAGAGAGAAACAAGAAAAACACCCCTAAGACAAGGCGACCAGGCTGGACGCACCTCCGTGACTACGCCCCACACCTGGACGGCCAGGGGCGTCGAATGCACCAGCACAAGGACAAGGACACATTCGGGTTTGATGCTCATGGTGACCTCTCTATGCCCCCAGCGTGCACGCCAGCCCCCTCCCGCCACCACGCTGCTCCCCCCGCACCCTGCGAGCCCCCCCTTGTCTCCTACACTCATGGCCAGAGCACCATTCAGAAAGGGACGTTCGAAAATGCACTTCGTGGATCCAGAGCAGGGGCTGGAGTCGGCTGTGAGCTCCGCCTGCGACCGGTTTTGTTACGTTCACAGACCCCACTCTTCTTTGGGTGGCTATTTTAAAAAAATGTATTTATTTAAATTAGTTTCCAGTATACAGCCCATTGGTTAGACAACTATATAGTTTATAAAACGATCCCCCAATTTCTCCCTCCCTCCCCTGACCGTCCACCAGCATCATACTAATGCTGACTGCGTTCTCTCTGCTGTGCTCCCCGTCCCTGTGACCATCCATCAGCTACTTAATTTGTTCTTCTTTAACCCTTCGCCCCATTCTCCCAGTCCCCCAACCCCCTTCCGCTCCATCCATCACCACATTGTCCTCTATATTCGTGAGCCTGTTTTTGATGAGTTTGTTCTTTTTGTTCCTTAGATTCCACATATAAGCGAAATCATGTGGTATTTATCTTTCTCTGTCTGACATTTCATTCAGCATAATAACCTGTAGGTCCATCCATGTCATTGCAAGCGGTGGGATTTCATTTTTTTAATGGCTGAGTCATATTCCGCTGTATATTTAACCCTAACTTCTTTATCCAATCACCTGTTGATGGGCACTTAGGTGGCTTCCATGTCTTGGCTGCTGTAATTGTGCTGCCATGAATATTGGGGTGCATAGACCTTTATGAATTATTGTTCTGGTTCTCTTTGGATAAATACCCAGAAGTGCAATTGCTGGGTCAAAAGGAAGATCCATTTTTAATTTTCTGAGACACCTGCAGACTGCTTTCCATAGCGGCTGCACCGATTTGCAGTCCCAGCAGCAATGCATGAGGGGCCCCTTTTCTCCGCATCCTCATCAGCACGTGTTGCTTTTTGATTCATTGATGATGGCCATGCTGACAGGTGCCAGGTGATACCTCGTTGTGGCTTTAATTTGCATTTCTCTCATGATTAGCGCCCTAGAGCATCTCTTCATATTTCCGTTGGCCATCCCACATTTCCTCTTTGGAGAAGGATCTGTTCAGGTCTTCTGCCCATTTTTTCATTGAATTCTTTCTTTTTGTTCTTGAGTTGTCTAAGTTCTTTACGTATTCTGGATATTAACTGCTTCTCAGATGTATCACCAGCAAATATCTTCTCCCAAACAGTCAGTTCTTTTTTTGTCTTGTCGATGGTTTCCTTTGCTATACAAAAACTTTTTAGTTTGACATAGTCCCATTTGTTAATTTTTTCGTTTCTTTCCCCCACCTGAGGAGATAGATCTGAAAAGAAATTTCTGTTAGTAACATCAGAGAGTCTCCTGCCTGTTTTCTTTTAGAAGTTTCATGGTTTCAGGTCTTACATTTAAGTCTTTAATGGGCGGCTCTTTTTATTTCTGAGATGACCCCAGGGCAGGGGCATCTTTTGTTTTTTGTTTTTGTTTTTGGCTGAATGGCTAGAGAACTGGTGACAGCTGAAGCTTGCAAATCTTACCCTGCGGCTCCTGGAGGTTAGCTTCACGTAGCTAGAGGCCTATAGCCCGTGGTTTCTGCTGCTCCTTTCAGTGACCAGACCGCTTACACCTCCTCTGTCACCCTTTACCACAAACACTTACCCCAGCACTTGAGAAAGCTGCCAGGGACAGGATCTGGACTGCCGCTTCCTCTTCTGAGTGGGTGCTAGTGGCATGTGGGTGCAAGGGTAGGGTGGGGAGTGTGGCTTCGTGTGTGAGTAAGACCCCATCCCAATAACTGGAACGTACTCAGCCCACACACGCCACAGTGTGCCCTGGACCTTCTGGGCTCTGCATTTTCATTTAAAATTCCTCCCATCAAAGGCAAGCATCATCATTCGTTGACACTTCCTCTCTCGGAAATGTCTCTGGAGGATTAGGGGGTGGGTGTCAGTGACCTTCAAAGACATCGTACAGGAATTTTCCCATTGACATGATTTTCCCTGAGAACACGATGATCTATCTGGTTGTAGTTTATAAGATAAAAATGCTGGATTTTGGTTGTTTGAAAAGAAATGATCAGAAAGGAAAATAAGTCACTGGGGAAAGGAAGAAAAAGTCGAGCCCCCACGCCAACCAGCAGCCTGGGGACCCTCAGTTCCCATCCTCTCTGAGCCCGTGCATCCCGGGCCTGTTTAGCTGCTGTGACAAAAAGGGCTCAGATGCTAAACGATGCTCTTGGTGGCTGGCCTTGGTTTCTGTTTGGTTTTATGGAGAGTGGAGATTATAAGCGGGATGGCTTTTCCTCTTGTTCCAGAAAGTCTCTAAAGACATTTCAGATTCTGAAACGGTTAAAAATTTTGAGACGATCAAGTCCATCCTTCAGGGATCAACGTGAAATTCTTCCCCCAGGCGCCATCTCTCCTACCTGCTCCACCACAGTTTTAATTAAATAACACGGCTGATGGGGCTTCTGGCGCTTCCCTTGAGAGATTATTCACAATTCAGTAAACCTCAGCGTGAGAACATTTTCTCTGGCTTCCGCTGTTTGACCAAACCACATTAAAAAAAATAAATACATAAAAAGTCTTCTTCAGAATCTGCCCAGAGAGAGAGGCCCATGTTCCGTAGAAGACTGATAGAAGCAGTTTTCTAAGGATGGGGATGTGACATGCAGGATTCACATGTGACAGCACTGTCACTGGCCTACACGGGTCATACCCGCCAATTCAGTGAAGCGGTGACCATGGCCCATGAGAGTGAAGTCCGAGCGTGAGTTCTGTGAGAAGTTCAGTGGGCCAGGATGGTGAAGAAAATTAACATCAGCAGACTCGCTCTTGAGGACAGATGTGTCCGATTTCTTGGCGGGCGACATGGGATTCTGTCTGCTCCCAACACTGGCACTTCCAGATGAGCTTAGCGAAGGGGTGCGGGTGTGTATTCTCTGAGTGTGTAGGACACTGTCCTTCTTAACACATAAAGAGGCCGACACTGCAGAAAGGATGAGGCCATCTACCTAATTCATTGCCCTCATGGCCGAGGGCATTTATTTTTCTTTGCACACGGGATGCTACAGTAGTCCCCCTGATGCGTTTCTGCTTCTTCTGGCCTCAGTTACCTGCAGCCAACTGTGGCCTGAGAATCTGAAGTGGGAAATTCAGAAATAAGCAATACCCGAGTGTTAACTGCAGTGTTCTCAGTAGTGTGACGAAATTTCTCACCGCCTTGCCCTGTCCGGCCTGGGACGTGACTCATCCCTGTGTCTCCTGTCACCACGAGGAGCACATCATCCTTTTGTCGGTCACTTAGTAGCTGTCTCGCTCATCAGCTCGACTGGGGTGCTATCCCAGTGCTCGGATTCAAGTAACATGGGTAGTGGCCTAATGAGATGTCACCACGCCCATGTCGGTCACTTCGCCTCGTGTCATCTCGCAGGCACTGTGGCACCTCACATCACCACAAGACGGTGAGCACAGTACAATGTGACACTTTTAGAGAGAGAGACCACATTCTCAAGACTTTTATAACGGCATGCTGTCACGTCATTCTATTTTATGGTTAGTTATTGTTCCTCTCTCACTGTGCCTAATTTATAAATTAAACTTTGTCATAGGTGTGTATGTATAAGAAACAACATACAATGTATGGGGTTTGGTAATCCACCGGGGGTCTTGGAACAAATCCCCCTGTTTTTTAATTTTTATTTATTTTTATTTTTTTTAAGCAAGGCAAAAAATTGACCTCATAGATTGCAAGGACCTTGTCAGCTTCCGATCCCTTATTTTTATTTATTTTTTATTTATTTTTATATTTTATGCTGACAGCACCTGGTCTTTCTAGGTGGTCTCCCATCAAAATACTAACCAGGCCCAACCCTGCTTAGCTCCCGAGATCAGATGAGATTGGGCTTGGTCAGGGTGACATGGCGTAGACTCCTATTTTTCTTCAATCCTAGAAAAGCTTCCTAAAAGAATGAACATTCAATAAGATGAAAATATTTTCAATTACTGGCTTTGTGTTTCTTTGAGTTGACACAGTGTTTGAATTTTTATTCTGAACACAAGCTATTACGTTTTCAGTGAAAATAACAGAACTGAACCAAAAGACAAATTGTTAAACATCGTTGCTCAAGTGACACTTTGAGGCATTAAGGTCCGCTTTGTTGGATAGATGTTGATAATAGTAATTTTTAAAGTTGTGTAAATCCTTTCTAAATCCATTGACTAGACATTTACTGTTTGCTGTGAGGAGAAGAAAAAAATGAGTAAGAAGGTCTTTGTTTTTGAGACATTTTTATCTGACAGGGGAGATGTGGGCTGTACATTATGTAAACATCATGTGGATCAAGCCACTGAGACACACTAAAGAAACTGTGAAGTGGCATAGACATTTGCGAGGCCAGTTCGAGGGGATGCAGAGAAGGTGTCCACACCAGGCTGGAAATCTGGGTACGATTCTAGAAGAAAGCCACATCATGAAAAACATCACGTAAAAGGGAAACGCTCTTTACACTCAGGATGCATAAAACACATTTGGTCACAGGCTTAGGGGAAGGCCAGCGGGTGGCAGGTCTAGGTTGGGGTTTTATTTGTTGATCATCAGTTTTTGCATAGTGATAGTCACACGTTGGTCACGATCGCAGCTGTTAGGTGGAGCCATTACTCCAGCAACTGCATGTGGGATGCTTTAGAGAATTTGGGAAGGAAGAAAAGCAAAATGAGAGACGAGGAAACAGGCAAGAGACAGGGAGGCCTGCAGTCCTGAAACGCATGGCCAAGGAGGGCAAACGTCACAAAATCTGTTTTCTTTCCGGAGTGGAAGAGTATTTAGGGAAAGAAAAGTCACACGCAGAGACACTGATGTCCTCTCTTCATGGGTCCATCACTGCTGGGCCCAGCGCTTTGCACTTAGAGGTCTTCTTAGGTGTTAGCTCTTAGGAGTTTGCTCAGTAAAACAGCAAAAGGATGGAGGAGAAGTGGGGGCAGTGAGGCTTCCGTAGAAAATCACCAACGTCCACCCCTAATCAGTACATAGGAAAGCTGTTAATTCCAAATATGATGAAGTGGAACAGAACGGCCTGTTACGAGCAATTTCCATGAAGTGGAAAGTACTTTCCTAGATGCTAATGGATTTATTGCTCATAATACGTAAAACATCGTTCAAAATAGTTTTTGGTACATATTTATTTTCCTAAATGGTTTAATTATTTATACCCAACTTCATTCTAAAAAATAAGTAGAGGAGATTTTTTTTCCCCCTAAATATATTCTTTCCATGGGGCCTTGACTGAAACGTATTCACCGCTTTTCTGCATATTTCATAGCTTGCTGAGGTAGCTTGGCCATCCAACCAGTGGGTTGTTTCAGTGCCATTTGCAAGGTTTTGCTAGGGTAATTTCTTAGCAAATTACTTGTAAATATATTAAATTCAATACATCTGTGTTTGTAGGAGAATTATTCACAGTAGCCAAAGGTTGGGAGCAACCCAGGGTGTTATCAAGGTACGAATGGACAAACAGTGCTGCATATGCACACGATGGAGTCTTTTTTCTTCAGCCTCAAAGAGGAAGAAAATCCTGACACAGGTGCAACATGGATGAGCCTGGAGGGCATTATTCTAAGTGAAACAAGCCCATTGCGAAGGATCAAATGCTGCACGATTTTCTTATGTGACGTGGTCCCTAGAGCAGTCAAGTTCATGGAAACAGGAAGTAGAACGTGGGCGTCAGGGGGCAGAGCACGGGGAATGGGCAGCTGTCGAACACTTTCAGTTTTGCAAGATAAAAGGAGTTTTGGAGGTTGGTTGCACAACAAACAGTGTGACTGTGCTCAACACCAATGAACGGGACACAGAGATGGTTAGGATCGTAAATTGTGTTAGGTATATTCTACCACAATTAAAATTTATATTTATATTTATTTATATTTATATTTATTTATATATAGTTATTTACATTTATATTTTTATTTTTATATATAGTTATAGTTATATAAATAATTTATAGTTATATGTACAATGTTATACATACATATATAAAATGATGAGTTTAGTTACAGGATTAATTTATGGGAGATTTCACCATCGACGGTTTTATTTTTAGAGCTATTTCTGCTCCCTCGTTTTGCTTTTCATCTTTATGGCAGTAAGAGCAAGAGGGATTTCTGCTAACTCGTCCTGTGACATTCGGAAAGTGGCTTTATGTCTTTATTAATTTTGTGCTTCGGCCTCTTTATTGTAGAATGAGAATAAGACTGTGTGTCCTGCACGCAGAGCTGAGAATTCGTGGGAGCATGTGCGCGAGGCCCCACAACAGCGCCTGGCACATAGCAAGTGCCCCGTGCATGGCCCTTCCTTTGAGCTCCTTTCCACGTTCCCCGAGGAATTGTTCAGGGTGAAACTTCCACAAAAGGGCCCACTAGAGCCCTCATGACCGTTGTCTGATTTGAGGGCGGCAGAGCACCTGACAACTGAAGGACAGGGCAGGTGTGGCCTCTGCAATAGAAACAGCAGGTGCAAAGGTCCAGGGGAGGAAGAAAGGGCGTGAAGCATTTGAGGCTGGAAAATGACCTCATTATCCCGAAATGGAAAGTATGAGATGGGGCAGGGGACAGGTACCGGTGGAGAAGCGCGCAGGGCCTAGTCCTGAGTGGTTCTCTGTGCCAGGGACTGAGGGTCTCCTAAGGGTCTTGCATAGGAGAGCGTGGAGAGTAGTAGTTGGCGTGGGAGCGAGACCTGAGGGCGAATCAGGAACTCTCCTCACAGTGTGCTCTTTGAAAACGGAGCCACATAATTCCTTACGCGTCCTTGTCATTCTCCTTTCTTCTCTGAAGGCGTGTGTCGCGTGGGCCGTCTTCAGAGGCGATCCGTTTCTCTCGCTCACGTTTTCTCTTTGGTGTATTTAAGAATGTGTCAGCATTTATCCTGGAGTGTTTGGAGAGATGTTTTTCTGAGACTTTTGTGGCCTGATGACTTGCTTGTCCCTCTGGACCTCCTCGCTGTCCCCGTGGAATGGTCTTTGTGTTTTGGCAGCACCTTCATCCTATGACCTTGGCGGTATAGCCATAAAAGGTTTTATTTCATGCACCTGGCCCTTTAGATCTGCAGCATATATTTTCCCTGAACTGTCAAACAGGTGTTTTTCAGTAGTGTTGGCATTTCTCTTGGGATGTTTATCTTTTCAGCGATTATCCTTTATTTTCGTTTCAACCAGGATATGTGCATTTTTATCATTTCCATGAGTAATTATGTAAAATTTCCAATGACTTTTTACATTTTTTACTTTGTTTTTCTAGTTTGAATTACCTTGAGTCATTTCGATCACAGCAGGGGATTCAGAGTGTATAATGTATTTATTTATTCCCTTCCACAGTGCGATATCCATTTCAAGAACATTTTTTTGGATTCGGGGACCAGTTACGTGCAGTCAAGGTGTGGTGGGTCCGGAGCTTTTTCAGAGGGGGGATTGAAGATGGAGTGTAGCTAAATCGAAGGAGTCCACCAGCTTAATTTTTGAGTCAGCTTATTTTGCGTCATATTTTTCTCTTCATTTTATAGTATTGGCTGGAAGGTCTGAAGAACAACCCGAGAAGCTAGGATTCACCTTGTAAAAATATGAAGTTTCGGTAGCAGTTGTCGATTTAGACAGGATTTCTGGGCAAGCTGTCCTTTATAAACACTGCTGTATCTGTCTTCTTGAAATATTTTATTTTATTTTTTTTCAGTCTAAGGGCATAATGCTCCATCGATTTTTATTGATTAACCTCTTTCCACCCTGAATCACGTGTCACTCATATCAAGCTTGTCACTTCTTCGCACGTTTCCCATGAATCTACTTAATTTTTCAGGCCTCCGGGATTTGTGGAGATGAAGTTGTGGATTTCTCTTGGTCCATTCTCAGATAAGGAGGGGCTTCGCTAGGGAACAGCAAAGTTTTAAAATCGCTGGAGCTGATGGAGGGATAAAGAGGAACTTTTCAGTAGTTGCCACCTAGAGTCTTGAAAAATCGTATGACCAGAGGGGCTCTAATCCATCAAAACTCGTCCTCCCACGCCCACCAGCCCCCCATCCATCCTCCAGCTGTCGTCCTGCAGGCCCCCTCTCCTCTCACCTGGGGTGGCCCCGTGAGCACAGAGTGAAGGCGGCAGTGCCTGGATGTGTGTCGACGGGGGGAGGACAGATGCACACAGGGATGTACACAGCACAAGCGAGATGACACCTTTATTTCAAGGCCTCCAGAGTTAGCACTTTGCAGTTGTCATTGCAGGAGCAATGACATATGATGATATAGGAACACATCTCCTGTTCCGGTTCGTAAGGAGCCGTTAGTTCTATTAAGAAATTTCTAGGTTCAAATACTAACTTTGCCTTCACTGGCCATGACTGTTGTTCCTACGTCTTGAAAATGAGAAGAATGATAGTGCCTACCATGTAGGGAGACACATTCCTCCTTGGGAAGTGTTTGTCACCTCGCGTGTCACACTGTGAGTGCCGAGTATATAGTCAATGTTATTTTTACTATGAAATGGCCAAAACGACCTTATAAAGAAGAATGCACCAATGTTGTTTTCTTTTGGAGAATCATAAGTAGTCTCACAAGTGTGGAGAAGCACCGGGGACCTATCTTCCATGAAAGTGAGAGAGAAAAGAGTCAAGATTTTTAAAAATGATATAAAAATGGAGGAAAGGACACACATCCACGGGGACATCGGTGACTATGAGCTACAAACTTCGTGGGGCCGTCTCTCTTCTCGTATCTGAATAGACAATCATGTTTTCTGCGGAAACTTTCCGAGTCTCAAAACACACAAAACTGAACTTTGTAAAAGTGAATTTAAAAAAGAGACAGCTGGTCCAGCTTTCGCCAAACCGATGGAGGGAGAGAACTTCATTCATTGTGGACATTTTCCTAAGGGGAGCAGAGCAGTTGGGATCATCTTCAG
The DNA here is from genome assembly GCA_030015415.1 of Cynopterus sphinx. Classification (NCBI taxonomy): domain Eukaryota; kingdom Metazoa; phylum Chordata; class Mammalia; order Chiroptera; family Pteropodidae; genus Cynopterus; species Cynopterus sphinx. The sequence continues at coordinate 3,388,306 of CM057384.1, forward strand.
TTTCCCTCAGTTCCAGTTGGGGGTTCGAGCTGATGGGGAAAGAGTGAACACAAAGGTAGATGGAGGTAAGGGGACAGAGTTCAGGTTCCTGAAGGGAACGAACTGATGTGTTTTTGGAAGAATTTAATTTTTTAAATCCTCACGCAGGGTCAAGTCCCAGTCGGCAAACTTCCTATCTCGTTGCCAGCCCGTGTGCACCATAAACGATTCTTCTGTCGGGTTTGATAATCTTGCTCTGCATCGTTCATCAAAATAAGATAAAATATATATATATACGCTTTGCCGGACGGCCACTTATTCCTCACATGGAGGTTATTAATCCTCCACGTCTCTCCTGCATTTACTTATTATTGAAACTTCCATAATCTTCTTCAGTTCTTTCTAGAAGTGGAGTCATGCGCTTCTTTTGCTGCGAGGCTTCGGGCGTCGGGAGGAAGGTTTTAAAGAATGAATGAAACGTGAGAAAACTCCCCGGCTGGCTCCAGGCTTCTCTCGCAACATTTCAGATACTCTATCTAGCCAATAGAAGGTCCGTTTTACTTCTTTTTCTTCTTTTATGTTTGAAGAAAGCTCCCAGACAGCTTTTCTGGAATGTTCGAACCGCTCGGGCTCCTCCAATATTCCTGCTCACCTTGAATGTCGTGGAAGGAGAGAGGCCACGCCAGGTTCTGGCTCCCCTTGAGAAAGGAAGCGACAGATTAGCTGCGATGGCATCAGTGACGCCTCGACCCTCCAAACACTTACCGTGGAAGGTGTTAACCCTTCTCCATGCGCGACGTGCCTCTCCCTCTGGCTGCTACTCCGCGTTTCTGTCGCCGGATCCTCCGTCAACGACGTGGGTTCTCGGATGCTCCATCTTCCAGTTCCCCATGTCCCCCCGGGGTGCAGCCACCAGCTCAGACGTCCCGAAGCCTCCGAGTTGCACCTAGGAGACCACTTAGCGCACGCGTGTCGCCTGAGCCTCTTGCTGTCCACCTGCACGTCGGGCGGGCCCCCATCTGTCCCCTGGGTGGGCTTTGTGGCTGCCCCTTGGCTTTGCTCCGAATCCATCCAAGACCTTCCTTCTCTGCCTGGACTCTAACTCCCCTCACACTGCCCCCCTGTCCTGGCTCACGTCACCCCGCGTCATGTCACCGTCTGTTTAACTGGGTGGCTTCCGTACTAGGGTATGAGCCCTGTGAGGGTAGGGCCCGTGTCTGCCTTCTATCTCCCCGTGTCCCTAGCATCTTCTCCAGTCCCTCTCATATGTCAACCCCTCACTAGAGGTTTTTAAACCTCGTTACCGATTGAAGCCGGTGACCCTTTCCTAAGCTTCTCAGGGTGGGGACAGGTCGTTCTCACATTTATAGGCCATGAATGCGGCCTCACAAGTCTTTGCAGAACAGACTCTGAAGGTCGATTTGCTCAGTTGAGACCGCTCACCTCAGGGTGGAGAACTGTAAAGCGACATGATGCTCAGGGCTGCCTCGAGTGTGCCCTGCTCAGAGGTGGGGTGGGCTGGTGCAGCGCGAACCCCATCCGACGTGCCTTGCACACACCGGCTTGGAGAGGCCCTGACTCAGCTTCAGGGTTGGAATCCAGGGGCTCCTAACAGTGATAAAACTCTTTGGACCCTTCAGAGTGATTATAAATCGCTCACATTTTCCTCAACCAAACCTCCCTCCCTCCCCCATTGTGTCAAAGCAGAGAGAGCAGTGGGCCCCTTGTTTACTTATTAGGTGGGAGCTACAGTCCTGGACCTTTTCAGGGACATTTCTCCCCAATGAGTCGTGTGAGGGATGAAAGGTGTGTTTACACACGTAACTCAGGACACACCCGACATCCCAGATGCTGAAAGGGAGATGGGAATAATAATTTGGGAAGGCGAGCTCTAACTAACCAGGTGAAATGGGGTAGAAAAACATGTCAACTTTCTGTTTTATTAAAAAAAAAAAATCAACGACTATATGAAAGGCATAACTTAGGAGCTGCCCTATGAACGAAGAGGTGAATGCAGGTTAAAATATGGGCCTAGACTGGAGGAGGGTCTGTCTAGACTGAGGAGGAGAAATAACACAGGAAAGCTTAATAGAAGAAGCCACGCCTGACCGAAGGCCAGAGCAGGAGGCAGGATGGGGGTCAAGGTCTAGGGCCTCAAGGCAAGACCCAGTGTGTGCTGCACCCAGGAACCTGAGAGTCAGCTTGAGGACAGGGTGCCTGGTGGCTGGAAGTGGGAGCCTGGCGAACCAGGGCCAGTTCTCTTAGGCCCTGGAACATGTCCGTGCTAAGGAGTCTGAATCTTACTGTAGAGACTCTGGGGATGCCTTCAGGGACTCACAGGCCCAGACCTGAGCTTTACAGAGATCGCTCTGGCTCTGATGGGAGGGATGGGCGGGAAGTGGGCACGAGCAGGGAGAGTAACCAGCAGGTTGTTGTTACAAGCAGAGGAGAGGTGATCATAAGAGCCCGGAGGATTGGAATGCAGAGAAGTGGGCAAGTCTGGGGCTACTGGGGGGGAAGAGTGACAGAGCTTGGAGGGGAGTTAGAAGTGGGGGGAGAGCAAGGGCGAAGGGGAGGCTTCCAGTCAGAGTCACCGGCATGAGGAGATGCATTTACCAAGACAGAGATGACCAGGAGGGCACCTCGCCACACAGGTTCAGAATTCACCTGCAGAACGTTACAGGGTTATTTCAGCATCTCTCGAAGGAAAATTGATGAGACCATAAGGAACGCTCATTGGGTTCTCGTATCGAGTGTTAATCTTCTCTCGTGTCCTCTTACGTATAAAAGACATTACAAGTATGGTTCACGTCCTTGGCAGGTTATGCGTTAGTTGATGAACCATTTATTCATTAAAGAAGATGAAGCTGGATCTCTGGTTCGCTGGGAATGACTCATTAGCAACTATCTTAAGGTTTGACTCGTGTCTAAAGATCAAGAAGATAAACTTTTGTATTAATTTCTGCATGAAATGCATTACTTTCTAGTTGAGATGATACATGTTCTGAGTCACGGTTTTCTGAAAAACATTTTATTCATATAGGTTAGTCTGACAATATATTTTTTACCTTTTATTTTTAAATTTTTAAGAAGATATATTTTATTTTCAGAATCGAAATAATATTTGGGAGAGGGCAAGTAGGGATGGGTGGGTAGTCAATGTTACTCTAAAGTACTCCCTGGGGCTAGCGTAGTCTTAAATCCTATTATTTAAAATTTATTTTATTTTATCTATTTTACTATGCACCAACTTTATCTTTTCCTGAAGTGTGCAGTGAGGTTTGGGGTTTTATTTGTGCTGTGTCACAAGCCACTCACAAATCACCATCTCGGTGGCTATCTCTGGTGGCTTAAGCCGCCAGTGATTTATTCCTGTGTATCACTTAGATGCCTATTTTATACCCACAGGTAAATTATGTTTACTGGTGAGTACAATTCAACCTATTGACAGGCCAAAAAAGATGCTTCATTCTCCTGTTACGCGACACACTGTACCTCTGGAGTACAATAGCACGGCTGTGACAAAGCTCACCTTGATCGACCCCCATCACAGTGAATTAGTAGCTGCCACCACGGGCCCAGACGCCTCCAGTGATCCGCCCCGGATCCCCCAATTTCATGGCGTTTTGTTTTGTTTTGCTTTTAAAAGGCAAACCCATAAACGTGATAGATGTAATTCCAAGATAATGGAGTTAGGAAGCCATTCCTGAAGGCAATTTCAGAGGGAAATAGAGAGTGTAAAATGATGACTTTCGAATATTTAACATTACGGCGGTGGAAATTAGATTGTAGACTTCGGAGGAAGTAGGCACCGTGCAGGCGAGCTGGGAGTCATCCCTCATTTAGAGAGCTCACGTCAAGGTGGAGGAGGCAGGGAGATGGCGGACGTGGAGTTCCACTTTTTCAAAAGTCACCACCTAATTATCTCCCGGATTTCAAAACTGCGTGTGGCAATGGGTCCTGCAAACACAGCAGAGGCACATTTAATCTAAGCGTCTTCCGACCTCACTTCGAACAGTGTGTTTAACTGTAATCTGAAAAAAAATGCAGTTGTTTTGGTCGCTGTTGTTCCGTTTGATCTTTGTTTCCAATATTTACACGTTTATTGTGACTTTTAGATCAATCCTCGCCAACGGAGAGGCATAGCACAGTCGAGAGCTCTAGCATCCGGTTAGGCATATGAACACTGGATTCATGATTTAGATTAAAAGTTCATCATACAGGCTCTTGGTCATTTATTAAGATGCTGCTACACGGCTGCATGTTTCCACTTATTCTACGACTAATAAATTCAAGCAAATAGCAGTGATTCTGAACCCTGTCGGCTCCTCTTCTATAACGAACCCCTTTATGAATCCCTTGAACCGTGTTGAAATCATAGTCATAGATAATAAAAAGTACCTACATGTATAATTTCAAACAAGTAAATGCTCTACCTGTGAGATAAGGAAGAAATAAAAAAGCAATTTATGATAAGTTAGTATTTTAACACATAAATGTCGGGCCCCCTTACGGGAGGGGACTAAACGGAGTCGGTTAAATGTGTCCCCTCCATTTAGAGTCACCGTGAGCCACGGTCACACGCATTACCCTGAGTGGCACTGTCATCCATGATGCCAGGTTGAGAATGAAAAGCTGGTGAACTTCTAATCCTTCAAAGTGAAATTTCCCCCCGATTTAAGCCGAACAGAAACAGAATTCCTAAAAAAAAAAATAAGAGCCAGGGTAAGCTGAACCAGCTCCGAAGTATTCTGTGGACATTTTCTTGTGCCCGTTTGCTTTCGGATGAGTCGAAACCTCTTGTGTTACTAAGGTTTGAAGGTCGCTGGGTTCTGGCCCAGGATGGAGAACGATGCTTTACACAGAGCAGCTCCCTACTGGGTCGTTATTTGTGTCCTGGTGACTTTGGCGTGTGAGCCTTTCTGTTTATTGATAGTCACAGACTAACAGTCGAGCGCACCCAAAATGGTTTGGGTTGTCCTTGTCAATTAGGAAAAAGGCCGAAAGACGGGTCTGTTTGGTCCCCCCTTCTTTTTCCTCTCTCTTTTGGTAGAAATGCTTTGCTAAAGGAGCAACATGTAAGACCCGGCACGAACCCTGATGCTGGGGACCGAAAGAGCCATCGCAAGGAATTGCCAACCACAGGTTCAAGTCGAAATTAGGAAAGAAATGTTTTGTCCTGAATCCACGAACGAGACGAATGTGTTGATATAAGGTGTAGTTTCATTTCTTATAGTGATGATGAGCTTGAGCTAAGCGCCCCTGGTTTGTCCTCTCGTAGCCGATGGCACTCACGCGAGGTGGGGGGCTGGAAGCGATCACAGAAACGCTCGTCGAGGTCCAAGGGTTGGCTCGGGAATTCTCAAGGATTCTTGGCAGGTGTTCACACGATCCCTAAGAGCCACAAAGCCGTTGTGCATGTGGCCTGTGGCATATTGCTGTAGAAAGGCTGGATTTCAGAACCAGAAGGCTCCCTCCGCCTGATCGAATATCTACAAACCAAACTCTTGGACTATTTGGTTCTACAAATAACTGCCACTTCCACTCATTGCTCTGAAGTCATGCTAAGAAAATATGATCACAACGCGACAGCTTTCCACATTTTGGAAATGTCTCTAACAACAGCGATGAAATTTCCCCACTCACTTTGTTTCTAGAAGCTTCTTTAAGAGCAATGGGAATTACAGATAAAAGCACACGCTTACGAAATAAGTGTTTGTTTAGTTTTCTGGTGGTGGCCAAGCGGGTCCTTTTCCCACCGTGAGAAATTAGAAACTTCAACGGCAAAATAATTCCCTGTGACCTGTGACGACAACAGATCCTCTAAGCTTATTTATCGCCTTAATTAAGGGCCGGTTTTGTTTGCAAAGCTCTGCCATTCTATTTTCTAAAATGCTCCCACGTTCCTTTTTCTTCAAAAGTCTCGATATTATCAGCGCGGTAACCTCGATATCCTCAGAGGCCTCTCCCTCTTGCTCTCCTGCTTCCGAGAAGGTCCTGGGGTGGAGGCAGGGAAGAGGCCCCACCAGATCCAGGCAGGATGTTGCTGGTGGGGGCCGGGCAGCCACCATGGCATCCCTCCAGGGACAGCACGTACCACCTGCTGGTGCCCGAGTTCTTTGCCCATCAGATGTGACTTTTTCCTACTGCTTCTCCTCTTAATAAGCTGATTTCATTTAGGTCTGCGAGTACCTTATCGTACCTACAAGAAACCAGTGGGTTTAACAGTTGGTTGAGCTTGTTTCCCCAGAAGTTCTCCATCTGCTAGCTTCTTCAGGTGCTGCTCTGTTCTTCTATCTACAGCTGAGGCCCGGGAATACAGCCCAGATGCTCAGCACATCAGGGGTGTGAGCTGTTGTAACCCTCAGTGGGGAGGATTTTTTTTTTCTCCAAAAGTATTAGAATTTTATGACATCTCAGGCTCAAAATGTTTGGTTCTATTTACCCTTTCTTAGCACGAAGGGAAAAGAAGACGCGTGGATAGAAACAAACCAACCAACAAATAAATAGCATAAAATGGGCACCGTTTTAAATGCAGCCAGTCATGTCAACATCTCTGATTTTGGGGTCTCCTGGGTTTGTACAACATCCTTCCCCTACAAGGACTTGGCCATTTTCATCTTGAAACAAAGAAGCTAAAGAAACGCTGTGAGTGGGTATAAGGAAATGAAGAATTTACTGCGCTCAATCGAACAAAAGCTTGAGAACTTCACCGCTGAGAAATATGATGAGGAGGTAGCTTTTGGTGGGCCACGATTCTTTGCTCAGTACATTCGGGAATGATTTCTGTTTTATTTTGAGAAAAGAACAACAGATTTTTTTTGAAATTTACGGCAAATTGCTGCTCTCTTCATTTAAATTGTGGTGAATGGAAAAGCAGAGCGGGCAGGAGGAGAGACAGGCGAGTGTGATGTAAGGAGCAGATGCTTCGGTTGAGGATGCTCCCAGCTCTTTCTGTCCCTTTCCTGGATGGGACTGGCGACCATCCTTTCCCTGCCGACAGCTACACTCACGCTGGTTTTTCCATGCGGGTGCATATTTCATTTTAACTTCATTATACCTCAAACTAAATGATTCCAGCCTCTCCCGCTGCACATTGTGAGAAATCGCGTTAATCTTGCTGTGGTCTGCAAAGCACCCGGAGCCCTTTGCAGAGAAGGAATGACAGCCGCACACACTGTGGCGCTGGCCAGTGCTCAGGGGACCTGCCAGGCGGGATGGGTCCCACCTGTGCTTCCTTTGGCAAACCAGGAACAGAGACCCAAACTCATTTAGGACCTGGGCTGGAAGATGTCACTTTGGGTTCCTGGGGTCATTGCTAAGTTTATAGTGTGTTGTCATCTGCAGAGGTGATTTTTTTTTCATGTATATATGTATGTATATATCTATTTATCCAATTATTTATCCATTTATCTATCTATCTATCTATCTATCTATCTATCTATTTATTTATTTATTAATTACATCTACAGCAGCTGGCCTTCCTAGGTGGTCTCCCATCCAAGTGCTAACCAGGCCCGACCCCGCTTAGCTTCTGAGATCAGATGGGATCAGGCACATTCAGGGAGGCATGGCCATGGCAGAGGTGGCTTTGCATTCATTGATTGATGCGATGACATTCTTTTGAGCAACTGGAGATGCGGGGCGTCGTGCTAAGACGGGGAAATACTGGGTACGGGTCTTCTCTGAGGTGCCAGTGGTGAAGTAGGGCAGCGAGAAATGACAACAGATAAAGACAAAACGATGCACAGAAGCTGGAGAGGCAGGACAGAGGAGAGAGGGGTGAGGCCCTCATTTAGGCACCTAATAGTCCAGTTGAAAAAAAAACAAAACGAAGAGAAGCCTTTGGTAACTGTCTTACATTTCATTCTGGTTGGTGTAAAAGTCACTCCGTTGTGCATTTTTTTTTTCATTCTATCACGTGTGACTTCTACAGATCGGACAAAGGATTTAGCAAGTATTTACTGCCCATCGGATACGTGCGAGACATTACGTAAGGCGTTTCCAGAGATTAAAATAAGGACAATTCACGGTACAATCACCTTGAAAACTTTTGGAGCATGGTGGACTAACAAGCAGCCTACAAACATATTTTTAAAAAAATCATTTCTGCCTCCCAGGAGCTCAGCATAATTGGGAAAAGCCAGCCAAGGCCACGAACATAGAAACTCGGGCAGTTTATATTGTGCTGAACTCAGTCATCTCTGCTGGATGAATGAATGAATGAATGAATGAATGAATGAGTGAGTGACAAAGGAGGTAAAAGTGTGTGCCCTCTGGTTTGCAATCGATTTTCCCGTTGGAGGCCCCCCCTGCAGCCGCCGCTCGCTCTCCTCTGGCCTCTGCCCCCAGGGAGCGCAGTGGCCGGGGACCGGGCTGGCTCCTGGCGCCTCTGTCCCTCCTTGGCCACGGCCGGCCTGCTCCGAGTGGCCAGCCCGGGGAAAGCCGCTCCCTGCCCCGCTGCTTGGAGAGCAATCTCACGGGGACGATTCCACAGCGACGCGCTGGCGCCTGCCAGGAGCCGGGGTGGTTCCGTGCCTTTTAGCGAGGACCAGTGAAGGCACTGATTTCTCATTACAGGATTGAAGGCATCAGAAGAGAAGGTATTTAGGAACCGGGGCTCCGTGGGAGCTTTTTATTTTTCCTCTGTGAACTGCAGCCCGGTTGTAGGGTAGAAAGGAAAACGGAGTGTCACGTGTGGTCCCCTCGCAGGGGTGAGGGTGGCAGCCTCGGCTTCGCGGTGGCGCCCTGAGCCCCCTGCCTGGTGGGACGACCTTCTCGGCCATCTGGGGGGCTTACCTCTGGGTGATCGTGAGCGCCAACCGCACATGTCGTGCGTTAGATGCCGGTGCAGGGTAAGGACAAACCAACCCACGGCATATCATTTCGCTTTTAAAATATGTCGAAATGCTTATGTGCAGGAGACAAAATGCTTGCCGCCACGGACAGCCCGTCTTCTAGTAGGGGAAATAGTGCCAATTTTTCGATTCTTTTTCTGTGAAAGTCCGCCGTGCACAGTCTACGACAGATTTCTAAACCTGGGAGAGCAACTGCTCGCATTTTAGCAGAAAACGAACATTTAGTAGGAAACGAGCCAGCGCCCTGGGCTGGATTGTCATCTTTGGTTTCACAACCCCCCGGAGCTATGCTATTTAGTATTCTTGTGTCCCATGAGGCATTTAGTTTTTCTGGTTGGGAGAAATGGCAGAGTTGCTCCGAAATTAAGACTTTTGTGTGCTTCAGCGTGATGGAGAGATTAAAACTGTGTTTGTTTGTTTGTTTGTTTGTTTTTTAAAAAAAACAACGAAAACCTGTGAACAAACCTCCCCGAGTATGTACTCTCTGGGCCGGTCCTCCGACGTGCCACCCAGGACAAGCTCGCCCGATGCCCGTCTCCGCTGGCAGGGGGACACGTGGCCTCGCTTGGCCTGCCTCCCTGGCGTCCGGCTGCCTTTTATCTCTCGCAGCAGCTCTTGTTCTTCCCGCTTTATCTCTGCTCCTCAGTCAAGCCATCTTTTAGCTTATATTATTTTTTTTTATCTTGTTTGGTTTCTTTACCTTTTATCTGTGCTCTCAGTGAAGGATGGAGGGTGGCATCGTGTGGGGAGGCAGGTGGCGGAGGCCTCTCCCTGGTTCCTCTCAGCTGGCAGCCTTGCTGCTTCTGGGCGGTGCTGCGAGGTCCAGGCTGCACCCCGAATGTCAGCCTGCTGAAGTCCCCGCCACCTGCGGGAGTTTGCTCGGGCCGCCTTCTCCGGCTGCCGCAGTTCAGTGACAGAAATCTGTCGTGTCACGTGGGGAGTCCAAGGTCAAGGCGACTCGTGCTGAGGCTGCGAGGGAGAATCTGTTCCAGGCGTGTCCCCAGCTGGTGGCTTCCAGGGATCGCTGGCGCCCCTCGGCTTGCAGGCACTTGACCTTGATCTCTGCCTTCGTATTGCTACGACCTGTTCCCTGTGGGCAGTCTGTGTCCCTTCCTGCAAGGACACCGGTCACGTTGGATCGGGGCCCACCCTCCTCCAGTGTGACCTCGCCTTCACTCTCAGCTGTGTCTGCAATGGCCTTATTTCTGGATAAGGCCACATTCTGAGATGCTGGGGGTTCTTGGATGAGCTCTTGGGGTGGGGCAGGACACAATTCAACCCGTAACACCCCAGACGTCATTGGGGGGGGATTCCAGCTCCTTACAGAAATGCCAGGCCAGGAGTGTGCTGTCCCCAGAGCCTGCCGTGACCCTGGTTAAGGTCTGCCGTTGGCTGCTCTTTGGGTTCTGCCTGAAGCCACTCGGCACCTGTGTTCAGCGTCCAGCAAGACAGCCTTTTCCACTCTCCCCCCAGACCAAGAGCTACCGACATTGGCATTGCATACCGAATGCCAAGTGAGATCGCAGATGAATTTCTCGTTCGAAGAATATCCATCGACTTCGCCACTGCGTGCCAAACGCTGTTCTGGGCGCTGAGGATGAAGTGGCATGTGAAAGTCTGCAGTGCGGTCTGGGCTCAGGCAGCTTGTCGCACATGGTTCAGGGTTTTGTGACGCTGGCGAGCGATGAGGCCGAGGCGCTGAAACGGCCTGCAGAGCCCTTGATCTTGAGGACGATGAAGGAGGACGGGTCAGCACTTGGGGATGCGACACGGGCGGGGCACAGGTGTACCCAGCAGTGTCTGCGGCCCCCCGGGCACTGAATGTGCTTGGAAAAGGTGAAGAAACACTGCAATCATTTTCGGAAGTCACCCGTCATCATGTCATGCTGCAGTAAAAACGATGTGCAGACAACACCCGGAGAAACCCGTGAGAAGGGCCCAGTCCAGAACACGGACAACACCGGATGCTGGTGACGACCACGTGGACCTCCCACCCTCCGCCGACAAGGACGCAAACGGTGCAGCCACTTGTGGGGACATTCTATCAATTTTTTACACAATTAAACCTATCCTTATTATGCAAATCAGTCGTCATGCTCTTTAATGTTTCCCCGAAGTATCGAAAACATGTCCACTCGCAATCCTGGACAAGTTGCTTACAGCAGCTTCATCCATAATTGCCCAAATCTGCGAGCAACCAAGATGCCTCAGGGGGCGTGGAATATTGTTTATGATAAAAAAAGAAAAGAAAAAGCTGTCAAACCGGGAACGGACATGGAGGAGGCCGAAATGCATGTTGTTACGTAGAGGAAGCCGGTCTGGGAAGGCCACAGACGACGTGATCCCAGCTCCACGACCTGGAAATGGCAGAACTGCGGGCGCAGCGAGAAGGTCAGCAGTGGCCAGGGGCTGCGGGGAGGGAGGGATGGAGAGGTGGCGCACGGAGGACTTTTCGGGCGGTGGAAGGACTCTGTGGGGCATTAGAATGATGTAGCCACGTCACCGTACGTTTGTCCAGACCCACGGAAGGCCCGACACCGAGAGTGCGCTCGGAGGCATGAATTTGGCTGGTTTTCGTTATTTTCATTCATATTTTCTGGATTAAAATCGAATCAAACCTTCTTTTCCCCTCTTAACGACAACATTTTGGTCCCTATCTTTAAGCGGAATCACTTTCCGAGTGCAAGCACGTAGGGATGCCAGGCTCCTCCCATACACGTTGGGTCTCCCCTGAGCAGCAGCCAGCGACAGGTGAGGAGAGGCGGCTCCTGCAGGCCTCGTCCGGGTGCGGACACCTGTGTGACACCTGCCAGCCATTCTGCTCTGGAGGAAAGGCCGACAGGCTCCTCTGCGCCCCCAGACCTGCCGGTGGATCTGGACCCTTCCATGAGCCTGTGCTGTGACACCCCCCTGCACTGGGCTCCCGCAGGGACAGCCTGCCCGAGACCCCCAGGCCCGGCCACTCGCGTGGATTTGTCCTTGGTGCAAATGCAGACTCTCCGAAGAGAGGACCTGCGTGCTCCCTGAGGTGACAGGAAAAGGAGGATCCTGAGACTGGAGGAGGGCAGCCTCCCCCCTCCCGCAGAGGAAAACAAAACACAACACAACACAACACGGCGTGTCGCCAGGAAGCCCGACGACCGCAGAGCTGCAGCGGGAGCCACCTGCAGCTCCAGGGGCTCACCCCAGCACACCCAGAAATGTGTTTCTCTTTCTTTTTCTCATTGCTCGTATGTTCTTTCCTTGTCCCAACACCGCGCTGCTCTCCGAGTTGGCCTTTTTATCGACACGGTCCCCATTTCTTTCTCCCTCGTCGTGCCTTCTTTCCCCTGCCCTGATTTGAACCTGGTTTCTCAGTTTTCCTGTCCTTTAAGCACTTTTTATTTTTTCCCCCATTTCTTAGGGATTTTTTCCTTCCTCTTCTGTCTCTCCCCCTGTCTTGTGTCGTTGGCCTGTAACGCAGAGATGAAGCGCTTCCTGCGGGCCTGTCATGTGGGTAAGGTGTCACCTCCGGGAGATGGCTGTCTGCCGACGCATTGAAACCTGGGAGGGCTGTGGTTTGCCTCTTCCCAACAACGCGGTGACACGTGGAGAAGAGAAGCCGGTTTTCGGTGGAGACGGAACTAGCTGAGTCGAGCCGTACTGTGTCTCGGGCTCCGTTGCTCTCTCTTGTTCAAGTGTGGCTCCCTCCCTCTCCGTTCCCCTCCTCTCCTGGTCTCTTTTTCACTCTTGTTGTCTTTTTTATTGGAAATCAAGCAAGTGGCTGCTCCCAGGCCGGCCCCGAGCAAATCTGTGACACACAGAGAGGCTGGGATGGATGCTCTTTCATGTTCCTGCGTTTCCTGTCCAGTGCCGTGTCCTTTGTGACCTTGTCACTGTCCTTCCTCCTTCCGCGGGGGGGCAGAGTCCCTTCGCAGCAGCAGTAAGGCTGTGGGACCCACGTGGTCCTGGATGATAGGAGTCCTTATTTTTTTAAGGGATAGACTGCTGAATAGACTGGTGCGTTCCCACTCTGAGCTCTTGAGATTTTGAGAAGCAGTTCCTCAAGTTTATTCTCTAGATCGGGTTTCTGAATAATTCGGTCTCAGGATCCCTTTATGCTCTTAAAAACCTGATCCAGGTGAGAACACTTAGCCTGAGCTCCAAACTCTCGGCAGATCGTTAAGGACACAAGCAGCGTTACCATCTGCAGGCCCTGTGCTGTAGAGCAGGTCTCTAGAACTTTCTCATCTCTCCTAGCTGGAATGTTGCACCCACTGGTTAGTAATCCCCCGTGTCTCCCTTCCCTAGGACGCTGGCGACCCCTGTTCTGTCCTTCGCCTCTGCGAGGTGGACTATTTTAGATCCCACACGTGAATGAAATCACACAGGATTTGTCCTCCTGTGTCTGGCTCGTTTCACCTGGCATACTGTCCCCTGGGTTCATTCGTGCTGTCATATACGGTAGGATTCCTTACTTTTTAAGGCTGCATAGTATTCCATTGTAATATATGCCGTGTTTTCTTGATCCTTCCACCCGCCGATGGACTCTGAGGTTGCTCCCACGTCTTGGCTCTTGTGAGTAGTGCTGCCGTGCACGCAGGGACACTAATGTCCCATTGAGATCCTGGCTGCAGTTCCATCGGATGAATACCCCGGAGTGGGGTCGCTGGGTCAGGTGGTAGTTTCTGAGCAACTGCATGCTGCTTGCCACAGAAGCAGCAGCCTTTGACACCCCATCTGCAGTGTGCGAGGACTCTGATTTCTCCACATCCTCGCCAACAGCTGTCTTTTTTTTTTTAATAGTCACTCTAACAGGTGTGAGGTGACATCGCACTGTGGTTTTGATTTGCATTTCTCTGAAGATTAATGACATTGAGGATCTTTTCACATATCTGTGGGCCCTTTGTATGCCTTTAGAGAAACGTCCAGTCAAGTCTTTAGCCCATTTTTTAAACTGAGTAATTTTTTTTGAGTTATAGGAATTTTTTATGTATTTTAGAAATTAACCATGATCAGATATATGGTTTTCTAAGATTTTTTACCATTCTACAAATTGCCTCTTCTTCCTCTTGATCGTTTACTGTACAGAGGCATTTTCGTTGGATGTAATTCCGCTCGTTTACCTTTTTCCGTTGTTGCCTGGGCTTTTGGTGCCACGTCCCAGGTATCCTGGCCCAAGCCAATGCCATGAAACTTTCTATTATGTTTTCTTCGGGGAGTTTTACAGTTTCAGGGCTCACCTTTAAGTCTTCGATTCGTTTTGAGTTGATTTTTATATACGGTGTAACGGGAGGGTCCAGTTTCATTCGTTTGCAATGTCTATTTCCAGCTTTTCCAGCATTTGTTGAGGAGAGCAGCCTTTTCTTGTCGTGAATTCTTGGCGCTCCTGTTGACGCTCAGTCGACCGTATACATGCGGGGTTATTTCTGAGCTTTCTAATTCTCTTCCATTGGTCTGTATTTCTCTTTTTCTTGATACCATACTGTTTTAATTATTACTGCTTCGTAGTAGAGTGAAATCAGGTCGAGCAATGTCTCTAGCTCTGCTCTTCTTTTTCAAGATCGTTTCGGCTTTTTGTGGTCTTTTGTAGTTTTACTGAATTTTAAAGTTATTTTTTTCCCCTTATTCTCTTAAAAATGACTGAGGACCCTCCAGAGTTTTTGTTTATGTGGGTTATAGCTGTCAATATTTACCATATTAGAACTTAAAATTGAGCAAAATGTAAAAGACCAGAATGTACAAGCACATGTCTTATCAGCCATCAGAGGCTCCGCCAGTGTCTACTCTATATTCTTATGGGATAAGAGTGAATTTCTAAGAATATATCTATTCTCGTAGAATAAGAGTTAAAAAGGTAAATAACATCTTAATATAAATTAAATATAAATAATTAAATAAAATTGGTTTGATCTTGCCGATCTCAGAGGGAGACACGGGGACCCCCTGGGGCCCTTAGCCCACCCTAGAAGAACTGCTGACTTAGATTTCTGGTGACCGTGTACTGAGTGCTGTGTGCTGGGTGTTCCAGCTAGGGTGGTGGGGAGGTAGGAAAATATTGGAGGCCTTTCTTGGTACCCAGGCATCTTGACATGATCAAGACCAAGGTAACAGGAGGACCAGGGGTCATGATTACGTTTCTTGTTATATGGTTAGCCAAGTAAAACTTAAGAGAAAATGTGTGAACATATTCTCTTAAAAGCCTTTTTCTTACAACAATGTGGCATGAAGGTGTCATTTACAATCAAAAGAAACCATGTCAAACAGCATCACCCATCACTTTCGGTGGAATCTTCTGGGTAGCTTCTACCTTCGCATTGAAAACCCTGAGGACAGAGGGGTAGTAACCCATTGTGTCTTCTTTTCAGAGAGTTTTGAGGCAGCTGTCTCATCGAATAGCCACGTGGTCTCAGAATCTGGAAAAAATGTCACTCTCACGTGTGAGCTTCCAACAAAGCGGCCAGTGCAGCAGGTGATGTGGGAGAAGATCCAGTCGCATCAGATCGACCACTTAACCACCTGCAACTTGTCCCAAGGAAGGGGCTACACCTCGAGGTACCAAAGACAGATCCTGACCAACTGCAGCCAAGGGGCAACCAAGGCCTTCCTCACCCTGCCACATGTCACGGCCTGGGACGCGGGACTCTATCGCTGTTCCTCCAGGGCCAGCGCAGGAGAAAACGAGACTTTCGTGATCAGGCTGGCCGTGACGGACGGTGAGTAGGTGACAGATGTCCAAGCGTCAGAAACGGAAGAAGCCAGCCGCTGTGGGTTGGTGCCTTTTGTCCTTTTCCCGATTCTATGGTTCAAAAATAACTTTAATCCTTAGATTCAGTTATCGAAAGTGAGTAGTTAGTATTTCTTTCTCTCGTTAATCCAGGGGTCACGGATTTAAAAATAACAGATCTTTCCCACTTTCGTGATCTGCCACGTTTTCTCAAAAAAATTCAGCGAGTCTGAAAAAGCTGTGCCACAGACAGCCTATACGTGTAACTGCTACTTTTTTCAATCCCATCAGAGCTTCTGATGGTGGTGGCTGGGTTTCATCACCTTCGTGGGTCCTCGGCAGGAACAGGACGGCACTGGGTGCTGAGTCACTGTGGAGTGGAGGGGAATCCCTAAATGCTCGATGATGTGGCTGCTCCTTTGCCAGGTCAGAGCTGTGAGTCTCTCACCTGTTTTCAGAGTCGGGGGCAGAAGCACGCTGGCCTCGAAGCTCTCGAAGCTGCACTTTTGGGGTTTCTCACCTCAGCAGGCCCCTCCCCAGGCCCATCTTACTTCTGATTAGTGGTTCGTCTCCTGGGTCACGAGGAAGCCCTAGACAGCTTGCGACATTGGCCCTGCAAAACGGGTGTGAGCGTAGGGAAAAGTGATTTTTTGCTTACAAAGTGTAAATGCAGAGAGGCCTGTGCAGGAGTGGGCACAGAGGCCAGCGGTACTGGTGAGTGGGGGACAAGGACCTCCTGATTGTGCCTCTGGCTGATCTCTCACTGCAGAAGGCCACGCCAGCGGAAACAGTTATTCCTGCTGGTGACAGAAACTTTACTTGATCCTCCCTCCCTCTCATCTTCCGTTCCCCCTGCCTTTCACACGCTTCCAGCCAGCTCATGTGCCTTGGCCTGAGTGCATTCTAGAACCAAGCCTTCCTCAGATCCATTTGGCCCTTCATGGACCACGTAGGCTGCAGTAGCTGTGTGCTAAGGAGACATCCCCTGGAGCGTTCTGGTTTCTTGTGCCATCACCTTGGACCACGTTGAGCCTTTTGCTTCTCCTAAGGACAGTGGGAGCTGTGGGTGGGACATACATTAGAACTTTATATATAAAAAAAGGGTCAATGGGCTCTTTCGGGGAGAAAAACGAACAGAGGTTCTTTATTTTAATTGTTGACTCCGTTCCTTCAGACACGCATAGACTGTATTTCTTACCTAAAAATAACCCTACATTTCAGACGTTTTCAAGGCTGGCCAGGAGATAGACAGAATCAAAACAGTCACCACCAGACTTCTCTGAGAAACCAGGGCAAGAGAAAGTTCCATTCAGGAAAATGTCACAAGGAACCCTTTCCAAACAGATATGAAATAAGAGCCTGTTCATTATATGGTGAAGAAGTGACTATAAACCTCTTAAATCATCGAGAAAGGGAGAAAACAGATTTTTAGGGTGGATAGATATTTAGTTCTTACTTATGAAAATGTCTTTTTCTTGCCCAAACATGACTAAGTTTCCTACACAAAACTATTTATTTTCTTTGTACATAAGCTACAAACAATGTTGAAGATGAAAGTGACTGAAGGTAATGGTCAGATTTACTAGCGGCCACGTGCTTTGAACACCCACAACATGTCTTTCTGACATTCAAATTCACGGGTTGAAAGAACATCAACCGGGCCCAGGAGGAATACATTACAACTGACAGATGACAGCCGTTCCCTGTATGTTTTGGTTTAATTCCCTTTTTTTTAAAAAAAAACTATAAGTAAAGATTGACTACTTAAAAAATCAGATGGGAAGCAAAAATAGATCAGTTGCGTTTTCTCTGGTTCTGTTTGATTATTCCAGGTCTGAAGGCTGTTGGGTCAAAAATCGATGTAGCGATTAACGCTGAGATACAGCTATAAGATGTGGAGCAGATTTAATTTATTTCAGCTGTCAAGGGACAGGTGATTGTGACACAACTTTTATAAACCGCCGTGCATCCTTTTGTTAGCTTCTTCCATCAACTTCTTTCATGGTATCCAAAAGAGAGATTTTTAGCGTTCTCCTCCCCACCCCACACACACACAGGCCCTTCCCCTGACATTTGTCAGCCCGTGTTCATCTTCAGACAAGTACCAGGTACTTGGCGGTCACCCAAAAGATGACACAGTGTCAACCGAGATGTCATATAGACAGGCCTTGATGTACTTTGAACAGAGAGAGAAAGTGGCAGGAGCATGAGTTGGGCCCAAATTCACTCCTGACTTTCTTGGCTGCATGAAAAGCAAACTTGTCCCCGTCCTTGGCCCTCAGGAATGGGACAGGACGAAGCAGTTCCAGGCTGACTTTTCTGACTCTGAGACTCGTCTAGACCACTGGGGCAAGGCACAGGGGGAAATGGGTGTGTGCTGAGCGTGACCAGAATTATTCTTGGCCTTTGATGTCAGTGACCACGAGAAAGGTATTTTAGCTTCCTCCAAAGGATCTGTGAAGCCTTTTAACAGTAACAAAAGGATGTTCCAACTACTCTCGTTCCAGACCACTTCAGTTATTGATTATTAAAAAGAGCCCACTCCAGACGGACAGTTTTCAAAGGGTGGCCCCTCTGGGCGGACAAATTCGAGAAAGGTGCCCTTTGCTCTGGGCCACTGCAGACCCCTGGTGCGCAGGCCTGCTGATGGGTGAAGCCCCCACCCACCTTGGGGGCGCAAAGGCAGCCTGGACAAGGGGACAGAGTCGTGGTTAGTGCTTGCCACACTTTGGCAGTCACTCACACGTTCCTGATTTTTCCTTTTCCTCACCAGCCTGCTAATTTTCACCACACCTACTTATTCCCTACCATCTTCGAGGCTTGTCTGCCTTAGCCCACACTGTCTCCCTGCCACTGAATCGTGAAGCGTCTTAATTTCTCAGACTTTTAAAAGGTGGAAATCTCTACCCTCGAGTCACTAAATAAGGGCATCTGTTTGCAATTCTCCAGACTCTTCTATCAGAAATTATTTGAGATCGGGGATTGTGGCATCTCTGCTTAGAGCCATCAGAGTGTCTTTCCAGAACATGCTCAGAAATATCCCTGACTCATTCTCTGCGTGTTGCCGTTGCAGTATATTCTAACAGGGACTGTGCCCCCTGGTTTTCTGTTTTCTAGCGAGATCACGTCTAGATTTGCTTCACCAACACTTGGCATCTGAAGCTTAGTGAGTGCTAATCAAAGAAACCCGGGCTCTCAGAAGGTTAACTGCAGTGTCTGGGGAGAACATTTTCATGTGTTTAGCTTATATTTATATCTTCCCCCCCAAAAGTGTATTATTTTCCCTTTTAACTTTATTTTTCTTATTTGGCATAACTTTCCTAAATGGTGCCTCATTGCTCGTCGTCAGACCAGGAGGGTGGGGTTTATAAATGAAGGTTACAGAAGGATTTACTAGGAATTTTGGGGGCCAGAGCCGAGAGAATAGCCCAGCGGCATAGGGTTCATTAATCAGAATCCTTCCAGGAATTTCTAAGATGAGCGAATATTGTAGGCGTGGGGGTGTCTGAGCTGATATGCACGGGGCTGCCACCCATGTCCATTCCCGTGACACCACGGGACGAACCTCAGCCTTTCATTATCTTCACCTACAGAGAAAACAATGTCCATGACAGTTCATTTATATGAGAGGAGCACAGGGCCGGAATCCCAGGTGTCACTGCCTACAAGTCAAATTGCCTCTCATGTAACGGATCAGCTGCAATTTCCAGCCCAGGGTAGTGAGGTTTTTGAAATTCTGGATGACTACCCAGGATCCGGTTGAAACACAGTGTTTCCAGCATCACGAGCGAGTTGATTGTTCCATCACGGCCTATTGCATCGCTGTATCTTTACAGTTGCTTCTGCCCAAATAAGTTCTTTTAGGAGACACTGCATTAAAAAAAAAAAATGCAAGCAGCCAGCTGGTTTTGTAAACCCCAGATATCGATTTTTAAAATCTTTTCCTAATGCACAAAATCCTAGAGAGTCTGGCTGCAGCTCTTTGCATGCATCATACTCGTATAGTTATACAAGGCATTGAACTGAGTGATGAGAAGTTGATGGCAGAAGGAAGGAAATGGTGAACGAGGTCACGGTAAATCGATCGGATGACAGTCTTACACAAGGAACACTGCTGAGCCTCTGTCGCCACCTCGGTACCTGGAGCAAGCGCTGGTAGACACTGTGGTAGTGGAGGTTCGTGGTGGTAGAAAGATGTTAATCTTAGAAAGTGCTTTTCTTGAACCCAATCTTTGGCGTAGGCCTGAGTTTCCAGCCATTTTCATGAAGTTTCCCTCCCCAGGACCTTAGAGCACAGGTGGGGATTCAAATTCAGACGCATGGACCGGTTTTCTTCCCACTGAGAACCCATGGCCACGTGTATTCGAGAGAGCGGCCCAGTGACTCCAACTGCAAAATAGCAGTTTATCCTCTTTCGAAGGTGTGGGGTTTTCACTTTAGAGCATCTGGGAGCGGTTAACCGCCAGTGGTTGTCCCTCAGAGCCTTGTTAGGACCTGAACGGAGGTGATTGTGTGGTATTTTCCCTAAAGCCAAGTAGAAAATAACTGACAATTTAAAAAAATTAGTTCTTCATGTAGATTAATGGCATTTCATTCTTAATAGTGATTTTAATTTTAAGCCTTACAATTCAATTAGTCGGCATCTTTCACTTCGACTGAAGTGTTTCAATCACGTGCTCACCTGAACCTTGGCAAATATTCAAAGGTGGCCTACCAGGTCTGTAGAAGACTGTTATTTAAAGGACAGGGAATGAAGAATAAACCTAGATATGTCATTCGTAGAGATGTATCTTTGGACTGTAGTTTGTATCTGAAAGCTATTTACACCGAAATGATTCATAGGGTTCTTACAAGGCATTTATTAAACAGAGAAACCTTTCTGGATAACTTTTATAACGTAAGTATTTTCCAATCCTCACTGACCACGTAACGTTAACTTCCAGAAATAGTTTAAATTATTTCACTTTTCTAGAACTCAAAAGTAACAGCAATGTTTATAATTTTTAAATATGAGTGGTTATTTGATTGACCTGCAAGAAGAGAGGCTTCCTTTCACAGATCGAAATGGCAATTGTCTCGATTGGATTGGGGAGGAGTGAAAAAGGGCTTTAGCGAATGTGGGCCCTGGGGGGACAAGTGTACAGATACAGAACAGGACCTACTTGCAAAGCATGATTATTATTCTGACGTGAACCTGCTTTCCAATTTTTTAAGTCTCACATAGGACACTGAGATAAACTCTTCCATCTTTTTCATTAGGGCGTGAGTCTATGTGTGAATCCGGATATCTGGGCACCTTCGCTGGGACGAGCAGGGAGCTTGTCATTCAATCTGCCACATGGTAAACACTGGATAAATCCCCGAGATCGTGCGGGCACTTTTACACTCACAGGAAACATGCACACACATGCCAGATCGTAGATACAGGAATCCAAACAGACTGGCTTTGCTTTTCCGTTGACTCCTGTCTTCTCTTCCTGATCATTGCTCGTGTCGCTATTACGACAACTCTACGATCATTAGATAAGTTTTATGGATGAGGAAAATAAGGCAGGGAGGGAGTAAGTGATTCAAGACTTCAGAGCTCGTAGGGAGAGGACGGACTGGCCTCGGAGTTCTTGCTTTTCACTGGACACTGAATTGCCGCTCCAAGTGGCAGAAAACAAATCATGACTCTCATTAGAGGTGCGTCACAGGAGGAGCTGGCTTCTGCAGAGGTCCGAGGCCTGTGTCCTTCTTTTTAGGATGATTTTAGGAAGTCTAATGGGTTTCAGACTGAACCAACACATAGAGCAATGGGGGAAGCCAGGCAGCACACGTCAGGGTCTGGAGGGGACCGCTGGTGGCCGATGAGGTCAGGCCCACTCCAGGAACCCGCGGGGGGTCCTGAGGAGTAAGTAGCCTCTGGGTGAAGGAGAATCAAGGTTCCTGCCAGCGAGGACTGGTCCTGGCTCAACTCTCACATGTCGTCTTGGCTCCGTGAAGCACTTGTCCCGAAGGTCTTCGCCAGATCTGCTCACTAGAGTTTCCCCTCGTGGGAAGGCCTACTCCTTCCAGTGACTTCCCGGGGTCAGCTAGGGGATCCCAGGGTCTTCAGCCCTCCTGCCTCCTCCTGCCTCTCAGGTCCTGCCCACCCCTGGGGACCAAACACCCCTGACCCCAGAGCTGCAGTGATCGGCCATCAGGAGTCTGGTTCCTCCTCCTCCGGGGACCGTGAGGACTTAACCTCCACAATCCCCTAAGAGAAAACAAAAGTTGATTTTCTATATTAAACATTTCAGAGTAGTTAGATCCTCTCCTGTTTATGGACCTTAAGGGTGAACAGCTGAATATGTAAAATATGCGATGAGGTGTTGTGCCTCTCTGGGCTTTAGCACACGTGGAAGACGTTTCTCTTGATTTCAGCCGAGCACCTGAAAAGCATCCTGTTCTCCCCTCGTGAATAGACGCTGCAATAGGGAGTTGCACCTGGTCAAGTGACAGCAATGAGAACAACCTGCTGGGGAATTATAATTAGAAACGGACTCTCCCCGCTACCCAGAAAACCGCTCCCAGGTGGCCTCAGAGGCTGTGAGGGCAGGAAGAAGCTCACCTTGTGGAGAGCCCAGCAGATGTACCCCCTACATGCGTGTCCTCAAGGAGAGGATGTGGCAGCACCAGTTGTCACACACAAGTCATCCTAAATTCACCTGGTCACTGGGGCAACCAACCCTGTTAGTTAAGTGGGTTTATCCAAACAAACAAACAAACAAACAAATACAAACAAACAAAAAGAACTGCTTATGTCTTGGAGGTCGTTCTGCACCTGTCGCAGTTAGGCTCCTCTCCCATGGAATTGGGAGATGGGGTGCTTTCTTCCTTGATGGTATCCCAAAGGGATGGCAAAAGGGATACAGAGCAACCTCAGGAAACAGAAAAGGAGTGTGTGGGGCAAAGTCAGAAAGACTGACAAAGTCCCAGGAGGGAAGCAGGTCTGGCATAAACCGCATCGTTTGAGCGAACAGTTAGGGCGTGGTGGGGATGCACCCCACTTCCAGGTTCCCACACACACGAGTGAGGAGCCGACCTTGCAGGCCTTCCTAAGGACGGCAGTGTCCGGCTCACTTACCATGTTCACCCTTCTGCACACCCATTCCCCAAGGAGGTGAGCAAGACCTGTGTGGTCTCGACGTCCTGACTTCGGATGCGTAGATACAGTCTCCTTTAAACAATCCGTGTTTATGAAGATTGAGTATGTGCCCCAGAAACATAAGACTCAGAAATACTTAGAAGTGAGACATCAAATACAGCGGGGTCAGCCTTGAGAATTTTCTCAGTGCGTGTCCCAGATCAAGGACGGTCACCATTGCCCTGCCTCATTCTGCCATCCCCTACCCCCACCCCACTGCCATGGAGCATGACAGCCACACACAGTAGGGCATCATGCTCACGATGATGCCCGAAAGTATGGCTAAACGCAGTCGCCCTACACTGAGTAGAAAGACTTCGCAGGCCGTCTTAGGCCATGTCCCCAGCTGATAGAGGGGTTTAAGTGCTTAGGTCATTTGGGGCAAGTTTTTCCTATGGAGAGAGGCAAACCCACGGTGGCGGCAAAATTTGCACTTCGGGTGGGAAGCTCCCTTCCCTCATTGGCGGGCCCCAGGAACATTTTTGGTAGATTCTCTGTGCCTTACGTGTTTCTGCTAAATCTGATCATACTTCCATTCGGAGGACGGGTGGTTACGAGCTCTCCACTCAAAAGAAATATTAGAGGTTGATGTCACGGTCCTTTAATTCCCTGACAGTAACTCATTCCCTAGGACCTTCTCGCTATGAAGCAGGGAAAGGTTTCTGAAACACAAAGGCTCTAAAATTGATTTGCACAGAGGAAGTTGACCTTTCAGTCCCATTACCATACCGACAGCCACTCGCCGCCGGTTCCAGGCAGGCGGGCAGGCTCAGCCCGCCTCAGGCTGCCATTCTTCCCGGGTCCCCCACAGCTTGTATCTGTCACATCCTGCTGAAGGGGAGCAGGACGAGCACCCTCCGTTGTGTGTGGCTGGTGCGACGAGCAAATTCAACATGGAAAGAACAGAAACACGTTCTTCATGTCACCCTAAGGTTGAAAGTATGTACACAGAATATGAGACGACTCTTGTACCTTATAGATTACATGGAGCTTAAACACACAGATTTGCTTGTTTAGGGAAATCTGTTTTATCTAAGGCCCATCGCCACTCTCAGGGGTGATTTTCTCACCATTTTGCAGAAGCCAAAAAAGAAGCACCTGGGAGAACAAGCATCTTATGCTAAGATCTTCCAGGGAAAAGGAATTAGGAGACCGGACCAGGCCCTAAGAACTCTCTCTTCAATCTCAGTGGGTTTTTTGTTTTTTTTCTTTTGCCCAGCCTTGTCAGGTAGATTTCAACTTTTGACTCACTATACAACGCAGATGTCCAACCTTCATTCCACTTTAGACATTGATTTACCGGGGAAGATGGAATCTATAAATTATAACAGTCTCCTCAGACCCTGGGAGAGATCAGACGCTGCGCATGTTCTGTGTGTAGACAGGATGAGATCTCACGTTCCTGCTCCTCTTTTTAATGAGGCGAAAAAGTAAGAATGACTTTGACCTGTCCAGGGCTGGCTAGAGGACTGGCTCTGTGAGTCTTTCCTCGTGTATTTTTCAGTCCAGATGTATAGGTTCTGGGTGGCAGCACTCACTCACCCAAACCCCACTGTTTCTTCACTCCGTGACCCCACCCCAAACTCTGACTAAGGATAAGCAATAGACACTGATGCCTGCCCACTGGCTCTGGTGGAGGGACCTGGCAGTGTTTCTACCACGAGCATTTCTGAGGGTTTATAACTCAGCCGTAAATACTTGTCCCTGGAGGGTTGCAGCCGTGGAGTGAATTATTCACTTATATATCTCGCTGACAAATAGTTTTAATGTATTTATCTTCTTTGATGGGAGAGAAAATAATGGCTTTATGGTCCTCCTATGAATCAACACAGCGTTGGGACGAAGGGGGAAAAAAATCAGCAAGAAAAGTGGCTGCTGAGAACGGACAATAATTCTTCCTCCGAGAGAGGGGCTTCAGGGCCTGCACCACGCACCCTAGGATCTGTTAGCGGGACGTGGGAAAGGTGAATGTTAAGACTAACTCCCTAGAGCGTCCGTACCCATTTGCTTTTCCTTCCTCCTGCTGGGCCATCCAGCACCCCACGAGTCGTGTGCTTCTAAGCACGGCTGGTCCATGTTAATGCAGAGTTGGCCGGAGGCGGTCTGGCTGCCGAATGTTCTAGGTTGTACTGTCTCTGGAGTGCGGTTCACTCTCAACCTGACACGAATGCTTTTACCCTCCTTTCTTATGGAAAACGCTTTGTTCCAGGCGTGTTTTAAAGCACCCAGAACTTTCCAAACAATGGAAGCCCCTTAAATCAGGTATCGTGAAGCAACGAGGAAATATCTGTTTGGTCTCAGCCCCCGGCTCCTGTCCCGGTGCTTCTACACCCTTGTCACTTTCCAGAGGGGTGGGGCACTAGGAGCAACGTTCGCTGTAATATTTGGTCTTAGTCCCTGGTTCCTGATGCACAAGCTTCTAAGACCCTTTGAGCTACTACCCCAGAGTCCAGTGTCTTTTTGTATGTCAATGAGGTGACTGGTGGCAGCGAGCTTCAGGGTGGGGGCTGGTTGCCAGAGGAGACTGCTAATTGGTTAAAGGTTTGGACCTTGCAACCCCATCCCCTGATTTGTAGGGGGGAAGGCACAGGGGCCTGGGATTAAACTCATCACCAACTGCAAAGGACATGACCAGTTGTGCCTGTGTAATGGAACCCCCATATAGCCCCTAGATGATGGGGCTCAGAGAACTCTATGTTTAAAGGCCTTCGAACTTCTGTCCTATTCCTTCTTTTTCTTTTTAAATAAAAGCAATCTATCATTTAGACAGATCGGAAAACACCCAAAAGCCTAAAGAAACAGTCGCTTTTAATTCGGCTCCCTCGAGATCCTCACTTTACAATTCCGGCACGTCGCCTCGCAGGCCTTCCCCCCATAAGCTCTGTACTTGACTGAGGTTATGTAGCGTGTGCGATCGTGAATTCTGGTTGTGAAATTTTACTTAACTTCAGCTCTACAGCCGGCAGCTTTTCGTGTCATTGGAAGTGTTTGGACACAACATTCTCTTGTTATTGCTGGGACTTTCAGAGTGGACCCCAGTCCATCATTATAGGCATCACATGAGAGCTGCAAACTCTGGGGCCCACAGGATGAGAACCCCTGGGGGTGGGCTCAGGTCACCTGGGCTTCGACAAGCCTCCAGGTGCTTCTGGAGCAAATTCAGTTTGACAGCCCCAGAGGCTGCGTCCTGATAGTTGGTCTGCTGTTGGGAAATAAGGGTTTTCTTGTTTTGCTGTTAAAAATATTATACATTTCGGAGTATTTCTTTAGAATAACACAATTAAGCAAATGTGTAAACACCTAGTGAAAGAGGAGGACACACAGATGACTTCTTCCTCCCTTGCAGATTGTAGCAGATTTTGTTTTTTCTCCCCCAAGGAAGCTTGAGATCATCCCTCTCACCAGTCTTCCTTTTTATTTAAATTTGTTCTTCAAGTGCTTTTTGTTAAGAAGTTGTTTGTCTCTCTCTTATTGTCCCATGTAGCTTCTTTCTAATAGCAAGGATATGTTAAAGCTACTAACCAACTTTTCGTTTGCCTCTGTGTGTCATTTGTAATAATTTGGCCTGCAGTTACTTTTCGTTTTGACCTGGTCCATCTTGTATATCTATTTATTTTTATAAATTGGAAAGTCGTTTCTCATTCCAGAGATTAAATGATATTTATTTATATTTTTTCTAATGTTTGCATGAAAAAAATTTAGATTTCTAGTCCTCCCAGGTTTTATTTTTACTGCAGTAAAGATCTAAATAGCATTTTAAAAAGCAGTTAAAGTTGTCTCAGAATACTCTCCATGGATGTTTTTTATCATCGTGTTTATTTTCTCATTGTGATCGCCTGTTTGATTTAACCTTAGCATCTACTATATTCAAATTATATCAATACAGCAAGTGCGGTCCTTTACCGTTCTGCGTTATAATGCAAAAATAATTTCAAGTCTTTTGTTTCTTTATACTTTATAATGTGCCAAGGACTTTAAAAAGTTTATTTCTCATTTGATGGAGAGACATTTCATTGTTCCTTTTGTCACGGTGATTCAATATATTTTGGTTCTGAATAAACTTCGCTTTCCCTCTTCCCGTCTTATTTGACAAAGGCCACTCTTAGATTCTGTGTCCGAAGTCTTTAAAGCACTGATATTTTTTTCCTACTTTCATTCACCTTCTAGGTCGAACATGTTTTAAAAAACGTCTGTTATTTGGCTTAGTCTCTCTTTGCGGTCCCGCTTACAGAGGAATGAGTGGAGGTAGCCTTCGAGCTCTTATTGTGATAAAAAATCCCAGCTGAGTGGTGAATTGGGAAGGAAGACATGATCTGTAAGATCAGTAACAATCCAGTGACAAGTGTGATCTCCAGGTTGCCTGGGAATCCTGGTCCAAGGTGGCCCTTGCGTCTCAAGAGGGAGGGAGGTCGTGCTGGTCTCTGCCGTGGCCTGTTCCCTTGGGGGAGGGCTGGCACGTTTCCTGTCCCAGAGACAGATGGCAGGAAGGACAGCTCCTGGGTTTCAAGTTCCATCCCATTCCCGTCGACAGCACGTATTGATGGAGATTCTTCCAGAAAGGGGCAGCTCTGTGGGTGGCGGTGGGTGAGGCGTGCCAGGCACAGGAGGACACTTTAAAGACGAAGTGGCCTCTGACCTCCTTGGGGTCCCGCTTCAGGGGTGACGTTGCTCTAGCAGTTCATTGCTCTTTTGCCTGTTGCCTCATTCGATCCGTACCACAATCCCGTGACGTAATTGGAACTGGGGTCATTGTCACCAGTTGACAACGAAGGTCGGCATGCAGAGCAGGTCAAGGAATTTGCTGGAGGCCAGACAGCTGACAACGAAAACCCGCCATGAGAACTTCAAATCCCTGGACTAAAATCCGTTCCCAGCAAGCCCTGAGTCGGAGGAACACGTTTTTCCTGATTAGTTTTTATTCTTTACCCCAAGCGAGCGGGAGCTGTTTCTGAAACACCAGTCACATGCTGCCGAGTGCTGAATGCACTTGCTATATCCGAATTTATTTATTTACTATTTGGTAGTTTTTTTTTTTCATGAAAAGTTTTATGTATGTGATCGGGAGCTCATTAGAATGAAGTGACATCTGTTGCGGAGATAACGTTCTTCCTGCTCATTCTCTTAAGGCGTCGAACCCAACCATGGGAATCAGGGACCTAACACAAATCAGAGAGGAGGCAGAAACCCTTAGGAGATGCTGGGAGAAAAATGACCTTTCCCCTTTGTCTCATCCCACTTTTTACTGGATTCCTTGTTTGTTAGAAAGTGTTCCTCTATGACGATGGATGCACACTGTTCTCATCCTCCGCCTTCCTTTTTTTTCTTTTTTTTTCTGGCTTTTGCCGTATCCCTAATTCCTGCTGTAATTTCTTCTTCTCCTAGGTAAAACCGATAACCAACCCATGCCCTTGGTGGCCGGAGGGGCAGTGTTACTGGTGCTGTTGGTTATCCTCATCGCCACCATCACCATTCTTTATAACAGGTGAGCCCTGCATCTCCTGAACCTCGTTTACCCCGAGTCGTCCTGATACGAGAGGGTCTCTGTTATGGATAACGCAGTCGTCGGTCGAGCTGCCTTGGCACTCACGTGCATTTTGTGAGTGTTGAACGAGTGCGAGCTGGCTGGCTGCGGCCGCGGGAGCAAAGTTTTTATATTCCAGGGGGTCAAGTGCCTGATGCCTCTGCTGTCTCTCCTGCCCCATCTATTTTCCTTTTCTTTTAGGAAAAAAGGCTGTTGGGTGAGAAGGCAAGGTGTGTGTGTGTGTGTGTGTGTGTGTGTGAGAGAGAGAGAGAGAGAGAGAGAGAGAGAATCTGAAAAGGAGAACAAGGTCAAACACTAAGAATGCCTGCATTCATTCATTCATTCATTCATTCATTGAACATTTACTGTGGCAGTGGCGCATGAGATGTCACGAGGCGCACATTCTAATAAGCAAACAACAGAATCCTAAAATAACTGTATAGTCTCTGACACGAGCAATCTGGCTGCTTTTATGAAAAATACTTGAGGAGGGAAGGGGCCGGGAGGGGCTGTCTTAGAGAGAGCAGGAGGCCGTTTGGCCTCTTGGCTCCTTACCCTGTACTGTCTTGCGGCACACGGGGGAGTTTCTAGGACATTCCTGGCTGATTCTTTCTAACCTTTCCAGCTCTCCCGTGTTCACCAACTCACTCGTCTAGGTGCTCATTGCAGCCTCAGCTGTGAGCCTCTGGGGTGGAAGGGCTCTTGACCCTTGTGCTCCCACCAGAGTGTTATCTGCTTAAGAAGGCGACCAGATGTTTGGCGTCTGCATGTGGCATGGCTCGTGCACTGCAGCCACTTAAACACGTGTCTGTTGAGGGGATGAAGACATCCATCCCTGCTCTTCTCTTTCCGCAGGAACAGCACCTCCCACGCTCGTGCACACGCACGCACGGCTCGCTGATGGGCACCCCGTGGGCTTCTGCACCTCGTCCTCTCCTCCCCCGCCTCCACCCTTTAGGGGCTCTTTGCACTCCCCTGAGCTTGGTGACAGTCTCCACTCTGCTCTCCTGCTCGCAGGTGTCTCCTCTCTTTCTAACCCATCTGTTTCCTCCCGGGTCCTCTTCTAAAAGCTAAGACTGGCCTTGTCGTCCTCCTGTTTCAAACCTTGCATGACCTTCCTAATGCCCCCTCCACCCCCCAAATATTGGTACAACTCATTGACTCTGTCATCCGAGACCCCCTTCGTTCTGATGCCAGCCTCGTTTTCATTCAGATTTTCTGCTTTAGTTATCCTCCCAAAGCTGAAAATTTTGTAAAAACAGCAACTTTTGTTCTGTGAACACACCCAGCTGGCTTCTTGTTCTCATGCCACCAAAATGCTGTTTTCCCCACCTTTGGCCTGAATCCCGTGGACCATTCAAGGTTGGGGGGGGCCCATGTCTCCTCTGGAAGGCGCATCCTTCTCCATCCCGAATCCCAGGTGCTTCTTATCTGCTGCACCTCGCGGCCTGCATTGCAGTTTAATCATTTTCACGTTTGTTTTTCCTTGTGTTCCTAATGGCAGGGTTTGTGTTTTAGTCATTTTTTAGCCTCGAGAGCATTTAGTGCTTTAAAATAATGGACGGTCAATAAGCATTTGTCTAATTAAACCGCAACGCAAAGCTGTCATCTTTCCCTTCTCTCCACCTCCAGGTCGCCCTCAAGCCTTTTTCTTGTCAGAAGTTAGCAAACTGAGGTAAGGGACCCAGGAAGCTAGTGACACTGACAGTTTCTCTGCTGTTTTACTTGGTTGATCAACAACCCCCCTGCCCCCACCGCGGATATGACAGCAGACACACATGGCACCCACGGGCAACATGACTAAGGGACATTGAGGGACAGAGCCATCTCTGGAGGGTCACAGTGTTGGACATGCAGGATTTATTTTAATGAAAATGCATCACTTTTACCTGAATAGATAAATTGAACCGTAGACTATATTGTCCCACTCGGTTCCATGTGACAAAAAGGTTATTTGGTCTAGAACTTGTGATCATGGCTCAATACCACAACGGAAAAAGCAGCGCCTTGTCACTAGTGTCAGCTGGCGGTGCTCCTTCCAATGCAAATGTTCTGCAAAGTGCCCCAAGGGCTGAACAATGACCTTCTGGACTGTTCTAGTGATTGGTTAAAGTGGCCCCATCCCTTCGGATGCACTGACTGGGACAGAGGAAGCCAGAGCAGACCACGGCAGCCTGCAGACATGTATCCTGATATTTGTCGCCAGCGTCGATGTTCGCGACAGACAGGGCACCTTGGTTTGCCAGGGGCTCCTGGGTTTCGGTGCTGCAATCCCCTGGCCCCTGAGGATGCTGAGGGGACATGTGTGGGGTGGAGAGAACCAGAGGGACATGCAAATAACTCATAAGCTGCCGTGTACAAGTTCAACATTTATTGTCCGCTCTGAGCTTCATGCTCTCTTTTCTGTATTACCATGTCTACTCCTGGTTTGTGTAAAAAAAGGGTTTATTCATTTTATGTATATTTATATATTTGGACCTATTTGTGAGTGTTAATTCTACGTTATGATATAGAAAACCTCGTCAACCATGATTTAACAAAAGATCAAAGGTCATAGGTCTGTGTCTCGGTTTCCTCCTCTATAAGGAGGATGAGAAATAACATCAAGGTGACAGGTTTCTCCAAGGAGCAAATAATTTATATAAAAAACCTAGAAACATGACTTGCACATAGCAAACTCACACACAGAATAAGTAAATAAATTAAGCCATTGTTTGAATGATCCTTAGGCAAATAAATCAAAGCATATAGAATAAGCAGATTTTGTGATCGATTTGACATAATGGGAGGATTTCATAGCAACTAGAGGAGATCGTTAGAATCAGCCTTTGGCGTCTGAATAACATTTCCTCGGGAGAGACTCTCATGCTCGGTTTTCAGAATTTCCATGAAGGAATTATGCCCTCATCTTTTAGAAAACTCCACCGTTTTTCTTCCGACCCATCTCCTCTGTTATTCAATAAGAACCTTTTCTTGAGGGAGATGAAAGAGAAAGTCACCATCTCCCATAATACCCGTTTTTATACACTGCGATTTAGTCATTTGATCTTCGGCGTGGAGTCACAAAAGCTTCTTTTCTTCTTCTCTTGTATTTTCCCTTCACAGATTCCTCCCGGAGCTGGGTTTGTGTGGGTTTAATTGGAGTTTATTGAATCGTCTGGCTCCGGATTGCTCATTCAGTAGCAGCAACATGAACCCAAAGCAGGAGAGCCTAGTAGTCATGGGCAGGGAGGGCTGTGGATTCCGATTCTCATTATATCCCTAACCGGCCATGAGATTTTGGACAGGTTACCCTTCTCTGCGCCTCAGTTTCCCAATATGTTAAATATTGAGTTTTCGAAGACATCTCAATAAAACAACCCTTACAGGCGGTTTAGTAAAATACCTGGAAGATTTTATAAAGCTTAATTATGTTATCATTAGCATCCAAGAAACGATGCCCTTGACATTTAAAAGGAAGCTTTAATGGTGAGGAATCTCTAAGTCTGAGGTTATTTGGCGAAGGTCATAAGCCATTTATGTGATAACGCACTGTGACCCGTTCCTTAGCAACCTCCCTGAGATTACTAATGTACACGGCCGGTGACCCATTCAGTCCCCTCCACCATCTGTGAGCCCCTTGGAGAAGGTAGGGAAATGGAGACAATTAGGTCGATGGAATTTGGGGAAGGTGTGTACAAAACAACCATGGATGGCCCCTTCGACAAACTCAGTGCGAGCATGAGGGCTGGGGTCCAGGCGAGGTGGCGAGCACCGGACACAATCCCAGTGCTGGCGTGTCGCTCTTAATGCCTCTGCTGAACATGTCTTTCAGAAGGAAGAGACAGAAAAGGGCCCAGTTGAAAGAGTCCTGGGAGACAGAGTACAAGGTGAGTTTGCTCAGAGTTGTCATTTCCCCACTTTTGTGGGTCGTAAATGTCTTGTAAAGTTGGCCGTTTTGCAGTTGGCAGTCTTCTTTTCTATTCTCCTGGCTGATGCAAACAAAAGTACCATGAAGTCAGTTTTTTAAAATGATAGAGCTCTATTCTCTTGCAGTTCTAAGAGATAAAGTTCAAAATCAGGGTCTCAGCAGGAACTCTTTCTTCCTAAAAGGAGAATTCGTCCCATGCTTCCCTTCAGGCTTCTGGTGGTTGTCGATCCTTGGCTTGTAGCTGCATCCCTCTAACCTCTGCCTCTGTCTTCACATGGCATTCTTCCCACATTGTGAAGGTCTCGGAGGGACACAAAATTTGTGGGGACACTATCTGACCCAGTAGAGGCCAAAATAATATTTTTGTCATAGGTTATGGTGAGGATTGGATTAAATTAAATTAAACTACGTAAAAGATCTGGAGCAAAGCGAGCGTGCAAGAGGTAAGGGGACACGATGCATGACATTCATTAGCATCGTTACGTTGAGATTAATTTATTACTTAATGGATGCTCAGCTTATAAAGCTGAAGAGTTTTTGGATGGGCTGCAGGAGTCTGATGAGCTGATATTTTCCTCTTCTGTCTACCTTATCCTGCTTCTTATTGTTTACTTGAAAGAGCAGAAAATTCCTTCTGCATTTGCAGATAACGGGGATGCTTATTTTCACGCTTTTTGTCTCCACCATAGGGCACAGATTCTCCTTAACAGATATCATTCTGCTTACAAAATCTCTCCGTGTTATCTACAATGCCACCCGTTTCTCTTCAATTGAATTATTTACAAACGAATTCTACTCGGCCGTGATGCCGAGTCCTAAAAAGTTTCTGACAATTCAATTCGTGTGCTTCAGATTTCTTAATACTCTACCTGTTTAACTTTTTCTTCTATGAAGTAGTTACTCTTTGCAAAACAAAAAAATTTTTTTTTCCTGAAGAATGCCAGGCTGTTTCCTGGCACCAACTGTAAAGACTCAAGAAATCTTGTTTTCTCCTCTGCCATCCAGTATGGATAAATAGTGCTCCATCAGAGGGAACTTTTGGATTCCTTCGTTGTCCTTAGCTATGTCCACTCAAACCCATCCCAAGTCAGCTTTGTGGCTGTGAATGTCAGAGGTGGAAACGGCCTTTTCAGCTTCCCCCATTAGGTATTCACCTCTTTCAGGCTTTTGTCAAATAATGATATCTCGAATGATGATTGGAAAGTTACATATTAAGTTGGACCGTGAAAGATACAGAAGTTACTTGATTCTATTGTTTTTTGACAAGCCATGTCAGTAACAATGACAGTTGAACTTTCCTTCTGTTTTCCCCTGACAAATGCCAAAACCACTCCGATGATTGCGTAGCATCACCCTGAAAGTGAATGTCAGTTTATATCTTTAGTTTCTTTTCTTGTGTTCAGTTGCTTATCTTTAGTCCAGGACACCATGTACTTTAAACGTATTGTTTATTAAGACATTCGTTCAGCAGGAATTCAATGGTACCCATTATGGGGAAATATTATACTAACTTCCCATATAAAAACACGAATAATTACTCTCACCAAACAGCCTGCCTTTGGGAGGGGCATTCCATACACCCAGTAGAGCAAGCGATGATCTAAACTTGGCTTCCGTCGCCTGTCACTCGGACCCCGGCCAGCCAAGACTGTGATTCCTCACAGAAGTTCAATACTTTATGAAATTAATTGTAATAGGAATTTGATGATGCTGTGATCGAATTGAAGAGAGCTTTGTGTTGACTGTCCTCATCAGCTGCTGAGATGCCGTGAATTATTGACACCCTCTCTTTCTAGGCAACCAGCAATGACAGGAGTCCCACCTCTGCCAGCCA
Source organism: Cynopterus sphinx (assembly GCA_030015415.1). Taxonomy (NCBI): domain Eukaryota; kingdom Metazoa; phylum Chordata; class Mammalia; order Chiroptera; family Pteropodidae; genus Cynopterus; species Cynopterus sphinx. The sequence continues at coordinate 3,422,282 of CM057384.1, forward strand.
GCCGTCGGATGGTGCAGGAGAAGATATTTATGTCAACTACCCAACCTTCTCTCGTCGGCCGAAGACCAGAATCTAAGCTTTTTCCTCGATCTGAGCTCATTTGTGAGGACAATTACATATGCGGATCCTTATATAACTTCTTCCCACCACTCAGTGTCTACCCTGAACACCAGTGGCTGAATATAATTTATTTGATAAGAAAAATACTACATTACTTAGAGGACATTCTTAACAGAGATGCTCCAGAAACTTCTGACTCTAACTAGCTTATACACAAAAGGAACCTTAACTGAATCACGTACAGAGCAATCCAGGGCAGATCAAGCTTCAGACTGGGGTTGGGTACCAGGGGTTGAATGCTGTGTCTGAAATTCAACATGGGCGTAAACCAGCTTCTGGATCCCCTTCCACGTGTTGGATCCACTTTTTTGTTGGTAGCCTAACGCTCCTTCAGATTCTCTCTTGTGTTTCCTAGATGGCTGCCAACAACTTCGGACAATTCATTAACCCTTGTTTCTGTCCAGCAGAGAGTTCACTAATTTGCCAGAGCAAACAAAGTTGGTTATTTGTCTATCATTAAACAGGCATCATGGCCAGTAAGGATGAAATGGCTTCAGTCAATTAACTGTTCACCTAAAAGGCAAGGAGCAGGGCCCAAACGCATTGCTGAGAAACTCAGTGTCGTCAGAGATGAGGGAGGGGAGCCCGGGAGCTGGCTGCTCACCAACAAGTGTGGGATGCTGCAGCATTCCCAGACATCTCTTGTTGATCAACTGAAAAGAGAAAGTGAGGGCAGCTCGCTCTCCCCCCACTTTCAAATCTACTGCATCAGCATAGTCCAGAAGAGTACTCGACAGTAGGATAAATGACTGGTCAAGGGGAAGATACACATGACAGGGAAATCTCTTCCCTCCCTGTTCTTGAATAAATTTATCTTGGATTCTACATAGATTTTTTTTTTTTTTGCCACTATCCCTGGCCCCGTATTATGAACAAGTGTAGTAGGTAGTCTAATAACAACTCAATGTTTTTTAATATTAACTTTTTCCTACTTTTGAGATTTAATTGTAATCTATAAATTTTCTCTCAGGGGTCAGGCACCTAGGCATTTTTAGTTTTCGTTTTTTAAAATAATTAAACTTTAAATAATTAAATAACTTGAATAATTAAATCTGAATACAAGAAAAAGAATGGTGTTAGGGGATGGTAGCATAGAACTGGGAAGGTGTGGGGAAGGAGGTGGAGGCATCAAAACGTGGGGAGAGACATGGAGACATGTGTCCTGCTTAACTGTTTGACCAAAGGCAGCCCTGGAGTTCTCACCGTAGAGCAATCAGGACCATGTTGACTGTCGTCCAAATTCTAGATGGACGCCAGCAGTGAAAAGTATTTCTGAGACCAAATAGTGGTTGGGGTCACCTTGAAACCACAATGGTCATTACCAAATAAAGTGATCATTCATGTCTCAAATATTTATTACTCATTTCTAAAAAGGCTCATCACAAAAACTGCGCTTAAATATCAAAGTTGGAGACTCTCGTGGTAGTCTTTAAGTGAACCCAAACCAAATTCTCATGTTGTCTAGATAGACTCTAAGCTGTCATTTATGGTTTTAAGCAAGTCAGTGAGTACTTCATGATTTTAGCTTCAAATCCCATATGTGCCTAATGGTGCAACTCTTCTGTGGATTACAGAAACTGTGAATGCCCTACGCTGTTTAAGAAGGGGGAAAAATGAAAACAACCACTTTCCCGTCGTACTTATTGTCCATGCAAGAAGAGTTAGCCCTCACTTTTTATTTTGTTTGCTTCAAGATCTTTTATTTTGTTTGATTCATGACGGGTTCCAGGAAGAGATTAGTGTAATAAGGTGGGAAGGCAGTTTACAGGAAAATGATCTACTGTTTTGTTAATTATCTCAGATCTACGAAAGTTTCCATGGCTGAATCTATCAGTTTGCATGGTAAAGCAAACTTAGCATTATTTAAAAGATAAATAATTTATTTTTTCTAAAAGTTAAAAGACAATCAAAATATTACTTTCTGGAAGATGCTGGTAACCAAATTCTCAATGACTAATAGGAATGTAAATCCTGTTTTAAGAGAGAAATGACGGTTGGGGGACTGGGAATGGTACAACCAGATGGTGTCTTTTACTCAGAGTTTTGGGAATGACTTTTGGGGCAAAACCACTTAAGTGTTGCAAAGTCTCCAGAACATTTGAAACGTATCTCTTTTTCCATGTTTTAACTTTTTAAAAATCTCTCACTCAAAAATGTGTAAGAGACAATTAGCTTTTCTTTGTTGCTGTATGTTCTTTCTCTGCAGAGCTCGGGATTTTTTCAGGGGTTTGGAACTCTCCTAAGTCCTGCAGCATTGTCTCCAACAATACCCTCCCCCCAAACCCCCACTATCCTGTTCCACTCTCAGCTGTTACACTGATGGAATTCTGTTCATTCATTTTTTTACCCCTCTGGGTGTCTTAATAAAGCACTTTCATTGTAGTCTCTTTAATATTATACCTAATTTGCCAGAGTTCTGAAACTCTACATATACATATATAATATGGCCTATATGTTATGTTGTGTGTGTGTGTGTGTGTGTAGTCTTTCCCCCAATCTGATGTACCTACTATTCTGGTTGTTACTAAGGAAAGGGATCAAAACAGATCATTAAAATAAAGTCAGAATTGAATGAAATTATGTTTAAATCCTTTTTGCAAGCTGCTACTTAGGAAGCAAGATGCTTTCTAAGATTCTTTTTTACATATATAATTTATATTGATACGTAATACATTAAATATGAATCTGTTATTTTTAAATGGCTATTTTAATATTTAAATTGAAGCAACCGATTAAAGAGAATTGCTGTTTGATGATAAGGTAGGTAAGTTATATTGGTTTGTATAGAACAATATATATATATAGTTCTATATATATATATATATATATATTTTTAAAACTTTATCTGTATTGCAGTAATTTCCCAAATTAGAGTCCACATCGTAATTAAAAATCACTGTAATCAAAGTGATGTCTCCTTGATTTATAATAATGTGCTGTATTTTTGTACTGCCTGTATGACATTTCAGCAAGGTTGAAGAAACTGTAGAATTGAGGTACTTGTAAAGTGTAGGTGGAGATGTTAAACTGTGCATTCAAAGTTTAACTTCTTTCCACAATAATGATAAGAAAATATATTTGAAAAATATATAATTATTTTATTATCATCATTAATTTGGCTACTATTAGAATGTAGTATATAGAAAGAATTGATCTTTCTTCATGCTTTTGCATAAATTTAGTATATATTGTTTTCATTGGTCTGTTCTTTGGAATTATTCTAAGCCACATCTTGAGGTTTGTATACATTTATCTAAAAAACAGAAATGTGTTTTTTAATATTTTTTTCTATTTCTAGGATCCAGCAGGCAGAATAGGGACTTCTATGATAACTACAGTTTTTTTTTTAAGGGAGGAGATTTATAAATCTTCGAGGTCAGTTTACATATTACATTTTTCCAGGTTTAAAGCGCTAACTATGCTGTAAGGTGATGTAAGACTTAAACTGGGAGTATGGATGGTAAATGTCCGGAATAATCCCCACTTACTGCCTATTGTCCCTGTTTAAACAATGTTATAGTTACCCTTTTTAGAACATATTTTCCAGGTTAATGTGTAATTTTAAATTCTCCAGTTTTGTGGAGCATGCAAATGTTTGCCTCTCTCTATCTCTCTACATATGTACATATATGTATGTATATATATTTAGAAGTATGTATATATATTTCTAAAGAGTACAGGTAATTGGTATTTCTTCCTTAAGTGTTTGGTAGAAAGCTACTTTCATTTTAGAAGGTTATTAATTATTGATTTATTTAGTTTGAATGGATAGAGGACTATTGAGTTTCGCTACTTCCTGCGTGAGTTTTGCTAGTTTATGTCTTTCAAGGACTTAGCCCATTATCTAATTGTTGGTTCCGAGTTAGTCCCAGGATTCTCTTAAGACCATTTAACATTCAGTGTCTGCAGCTGGGTATCTGCAGCGCGGCCTCTGCAAGGGCGATCGGCTTTATTGACGATCTTGGTGATTTGTGTTTTCTCTCTTGTTGATTAGCCTTGCTAGACCATTTTACATCTCGTCGAAGACTTAGGAAGGACATTTGTAATGTGAGGATGAAATTACATTCGTTCACGAACAGTGAGTATTTAGTACTATATTCAGTGTTGATTTTACCTGAGAGGTCAAATGTCACCTGAGTCACTCTAAGTTCTGTGTGGCATTAATTTAAATTCTCAGCTCTTAGAAGAGTCAATTAAAGTTATTTTAAATTGAATTTATATATATATATATAATATATTAATATAATTATATATATTTATAATAGTTATAAATATATATAAATAGGCTACCTTATAACAAAAGTTTGCAAATATTCAGAAGGCTGTAAGATATGTAGAAGAAATTCCTATAATTCACACAGACAGAAAGGGGTGGTAAATAAATATTCGTTTTAGGTAGAAGTTTGTGTTGAGAGGAATAGAAAATTTTAGGAAAGGAAGTTTTAAAAATTTATACAATTCAAATAGTAAGAGAGTTTTGGAGTTATGGTTACACTATGCTGTATAACAATTTTCTGTGATTGAAAAAAGCAGGGTGTAACTATTGAGAGAGAGGGAGAGGGAGAGGGAGAGAGAGAAAGGAGGAGGAGGAGGGGAGAAACTCAGAGAGACAGCTCTGAGACAAGGACTCAGCAAGCCGGTGAGGGCAGTCTCCCTGGTTTTCCCTTCCTCCCCATCTCTAGCGACTAGGTGTCTTCTCCTGGGGAAAGCCAGGTGCTCAAGCAGTCAGAGCTCCCTTCTGACCAAAATGCATATCAAAACGAGTGAACAGGAGTAAGAACCATGCACCAGGAGATGCTGCAGGTCCTTTACGCATGCTCTGTAGGTAGCAAGCACCGTAAACAATCAGTGTCTTGTGACGGACTCACCTTTGAGATGATACAAATCAGCAGCCTGGTTTCCTGAGGCGCCCAGGTATTAGGATAATTCGTATTTCCAGGAATGTTTAGATATTCTATCCAGCACTTGCTCAAACGTTTACTTTACTGGTTCACCATATTGATATTAATAATAAGTAAATTTATCTAATGTAGTTCTTGAATGGATTGGAAGTAAGAATAGCACGAGTAGGAAAACACTAGAAATACATAATAAATGCTCAGTGAACTTACATTTAATAAAGGGCCTTCTTTCACTTTATTTTGAAAATAGCAAGCCAATAAATAAAGGAATAAGTGACATTTTAAAGGTTAGCAGAATATGATTGTCAGAATTGTTTAATTACATAGTTACAGTTCATCACATGATAACAAAAACGTAAGGAGATCATATAATATTACAGCGCTGACAATACTCAGTAACTCCTGGGTAAAAACCATCAGTTTAGATGTTCAAATCTCAGTCATGCAAAGTTGTGGCAAAAAGCAGTACTTTTGAAGTGCTTCACATTTGCTTTTAAGTGATGGTGGGAATTTTAATATTGCACAACGATAAATGATCCTTTTGGTAGCAGTCTCATTTGTAAATTTCTATTATTTATGTGTAAAATACAATAATAACAATAGACCACTTTATCTATTGAAGATTGAGAGATAGAAACTATGAATTCAGGAGGTTACTCTTAAACTACGTATTTCATGTATTTTTACCAAGGGGATAAATCACATGGATAGATTGAATAATAATTTAATTTCCTGATTTTATTATTGCCTCGTTATTATCATATTTTCTGTTCTGCCAGAAATTTACTTTTTGGTTCCAGGGACAGTATTCCTTTGCATTCCATCCCAAAAGGTAGCTCAGCTAGTATTTAAGTAGAGCTGTCTCAACCGTTATCTGGAATAGATTGTGATTAAAATGAAAGGCTATCAAATCACATATTCTTTAACTGAAGCAAATTTGTAATGGGTATTTTACTTCATAACAAGGGCCCAGCATCCAAAAATTATCTTTCTCAAAATAATCAGACACATATTTAATCAATGACAAATGACACCCCTTAATCATGTACAGGATAAGACTTCACAAAGTATATATAAATTAATGTGAAAGAATTTACAGAAAGCAAACATAAAACACATAATTTAATATATTTTTCAGATTCACAGGAGTAAGGAATTTACAAAATGGGATAATTTTGTGTGGACCGAAGAAGTGACCTATAGTGGGACACGCAGAGTAGGTCAAAAGTCGAAAATGTGTGTGTGTGTGTGTGTGTGTGTGTGTGTGCACACGCGTGCCTCACGGCTTGTGTGGAGAGGGTGCTGGGAAGGGCATTCTGCTGTCTGTAGTAAAGACAACACTCGCTTTTGTGCTCATTTATTGGCAGGGAGTAGACTGATTTGTTTCTGTGACTCATACACTGCCTCCTCTAGCTAAAATCATACAGAGTGTCTAGAACTGGAAAGAACCTCTATTTCAGGTCTTCACACCAATATAAAGCTTCTTTCCCCCCACTCCATCCATAGTTTTTGATAAGAATAAGCATTGTTCCTTGAATTGTGCACTAGATATGTACATCTGAATTTGATTAATTAAATTATTTCATTTGGGCCTATATCATGTTAATTTGTGAATCATGTTGAATATCGAGATACTATCATTTTATTCTTTATTTTCCCTGCCTTTCACCCCTCTGTCATATACTTAATGATACTGAAAAATCAGAAAACCCTCTCATGATGTTTTCTTTGAGAGAAGACCTATGGTGACTTAAAAAAAATCAAGTCATTATCTCAGTCTCCTTTACCTGATTCTGGGCTTTTAAATTTTGGATTCCTGAAAAGAAGCAACTCTTATGAGGCTGTGGATCACTTGGGTGAATTAGAACAGCAATTAAATTCCAACATGAATAGAACTACAGGGGCAAGGTAGAGACCTCGCCCTATAACTCTGTGTCTTCAAAATGGTTGATCTTATGCTCTCTTTAAGTCTAAAACTATCCTCAAAGTAGAGAACAGATCAGGGAAGTTAATTGCGTCAACTACTAAAATGGCCTCCAGATAACTATTCGAAAATTTAAATCCATTCATTCCTCTTAAAATCATGATGAAATATACACTAGGGTAGCAGGCATAACTAAAATTTATTAAACAGAATTATTAGAAGAAATTTAACGTATTCCTATTATGAGTGTATTTTTGCTCTTCTTCAAATGCTGACAAGACATTAAAATTTTAAACGCAGGAAAAGTATATGAAAATCACAAGTAAGATGTGGTTTTCACGTTATTTGTCGTTTTAATATTTCTAATTTATCTAAGCTTTAATTCAAATAATTGCCTACTAATATGTTAAGAAAAAACTTGATGTGTAAAGTATTTTAATGTAAAAAAATTATTTCCCAAATTTCAATTGAAATTGGAAGCTTTTTGAAGTTCATGTGAAAACAAAAATGGAGCTGTGATGTTATTAATTCTCTGCTGAAGTTGTGACTAATGCCACAAATCATTAAACAGAGTAAAAAGATCCCCTAGATAATAACCATAATTACAATATTATTAATTAATAGGAATACGAAACACAGACAGCCATTTTTTTTTTTTTTTTAGTTTTTTAGTTTGCTATCATTTTAGGAAAAGTCAGTCTGAATTTCCAACAAAGAACTGGATGACAGTGTCGGAATAGTGGCAGTTTCACCAATCATTCATGACCTACAGCGAGTCTCATGAATTGCCCCTCAAAGCCTCTGCTGAAATAGTTGGTGATGAGTTCAAGAAGAGTTTGCAACGTCTGAAAAACTGGGGGAAACACTTACATGTGCACGGGCCTGTTAGTTTAGGGGCCGTGTGGTGTTTCTCAACTCCCACTGCATCTCACTGGGAGACGAGATGGAGCCAAGGAATCATCCCTGGACCAGGAGCCTGAAACGAGGCGAACCCCCTCCTCCTGTGGATAAATCATGACGTCTGTGGGTTTCGTTTTCCTCTTTGGTGGAACACAGAGTGTGACCTTGATCCTGTGTGATTGCCTCCAGGGCCGATCAGCTTTCCGCCTACCTAGGAAATGTGCCCCAGATCTTATGACACTTCCATGGGAGTCTATAAACTCTCGAACGCCTCCTCTAGTTGTAATAAATTGTAGAAACGAGATGATAACGATGCACATCCTCCAGTACGAAAGTAAGGATGTTTAGTAGTTTCAGGGGGGAAAAGGCAGGTCTAGCTCTCAAAGTACAGTGATGGAGAACGCACACGTGGGGCTGGTGGGGCTGGGGGCATCCTCAGACTCACTCAGGGCCTGGCCAGTGTCGCTGATAACCACATCCTCATGTCGGAACACAAAAGGCCGACCATCCGAAAATGGTCCTCGTGTTACAGAGGAGACATGTTACCACGGGGGTTTCGTGACACTTCCTTTCGCATTGACTACTTTTCACTCAGCTGAAGGAAGCATGCTTGTTGGTCACGTGTTGTCCTTCATGTGGTAACGAAAACATTGCACGACTGATGGACACATTTCTTGCCTACTCAGGACTTGGTGACGGTACTTAGTACTTGGCCTTCTCTCAGTCTGGGACGTGGAGCTGACATTACAATGGAAGGAAGGTAGACCCCCGGTGCCACTCTGGATGTCCCTCTGGGGTCTCTGCAACCTTACCTAGACTGCCACCCTCCTGACTAGTCCCTGCCCTCCTTCTCTGCCCTCTCCATGGGAAATTGCACTCCAGAAATTGCACTGGCTGGAAATTCATCTGTGTGGCATGTCACCTATGATCGTAATGATTAAGGCGTGTCTAGCAGGCCGAGGTTGGAGGGTTGTATAGTTAATTATTGGTAATTCGAAACTGCAAGGTATCGGTAGACATAACACGTTAACAGAATCGGAGGAGAATGCATCCTTTTCACTCTGAGCAGTTCTGGGCATAGAGTTTGTTATAACATGAAGTGTTCAAGGCCTTTTAGGCTCAGCTCCACTGAATGTCTATTGCCTACTTCTTGGGCTGCGTTATAAAAATCAAAAAATCAATTTATTTTTATAAGAATATAATTTGCTTAGCTTGTTTTCATTCTCTCGTTAATGGTCAACTTTAAAAAGTGTCTCCAATAATCTAGGGAATAAGCTACTCATGCTTTTCATTGGTTTTCTGAGATAGTGGACAAAGAATGAGGGGCAGACATTACTTTTATGACCTGTTTTTAATATTTACTCGAAAGATACGGCATGCAACAAATTGGATCCGTAGAAACTGCTAACAGTGTAAAGTTATTTATCAGTCCACTGTTTCTATACTGGTCAGAAAGCAGAAGTGATTGGCCATTTTGTAGGTGATAAAGGATTTTCAAACCTAATTGCTCAACGAAGACAGAGAAAAATTGCACGAGACGCGAGGGCCGGCATTCTAGTTGCTACTTGGTGAAAAAGGTGAGGTTTGCTGTTAATCAACGTTGTATTTCATTTCACATGCTCTATCAAACCGCATCTTCCCCACTGCGCAAGTAAGTATATATTTCTTATTTCATTAAGTTCAGATTGTGGCAGCGGCCCGATTCACAAAGATTTGCGACCTGCGTAAGTAAATCCGTTCTGAGTTTCTATTATTCATCCAACGAACAAGTGAGCGACGTGTTTTCTCCCCCTCCGCCTCCGCCGGAATAGCAAACTACGGGGTTCAAGCTGTTTTGTACCCTTCTGCCCTTTAAATATAATGCCATGTGGACAACAATATTACGATCAAAGGAAAAACCTGGGGACGGAAAAAACAGACTCACTCATGTCTGATTTCTGGAGCTGTGTACGTCCTCCCGGGGGAGCCCTCACGGCTTCTGTTGGGTCCCCTCATCGGTCTCCTCTTCTAACCTGATGTGGAAACGACCACCTTCACTCTCCTGTCTCCGTCGGGATGGAACCCCAGCTGAGTCACTTCTAGAAGGAGCCAAACAACGTCTTTGGTTCACAGCAAGTCCCTTGCTCACAATGAAAAAGCCACACGTCTAGGAAAGGGAGCACACGGTTTCAGGAGGGACGACAGGGCCTTGCCAAGTGTAGAGGCGTCTTCAGTCCCAACCCTACCAGCTCGAGCGAGTTGAGCACGTGCCTGTGGATGCTCTGGGTGCTCCAGCGGAACTGCTTTTGTGACGTTCCGGAGACTGGTTCAGTCACCTTTTGTCTTTGGTTTTTGCAGACGGTTTATTCTGCTCGTCGTGGTGGCTACAACGCACGCCGCCTTAGGCCAAGCCCACTGGGTCTATAATTTGAATCCCCCTATCTGCTCCTTTAGCAATTTTGACTTAGCTACACCTGCCAGTCTAGTTGGAGGGCTGCGCTAGAAGAAATCTCCAGAAAGGTACCATGGCATGTAGTCGAGCATCGTTCTCATCGTGATGAGATTAGACAAAGACGTGGGCAGGGAACGTCTACCTCACAGACTCATTTTGTGGCCCGATTTTCAGGACGAACTGGCCCAAGGTCATGCCTGTTCTTTGATACCCTCTCAGGTACGCTCAGCAGAAATGATGACAAGCCAAGGGTGGGCTTGGAGAGCTTCATGCGGGTAACGTGTCTCCCACCCGACAGACACGAGAGCAGACTCATCTACTTAGCAGAATCCCCTCCGGACTCGCTGTCTGTGCTTCCAGCACATTCTTAAAGCTGAGACAGGAACCAGGACCCCCGAGGGCCTTTCCCCAAAAGTCACCGGTAGAAACTCGTGGTCTCTAGGCAACAGCTCGACCGAGTGAGCGATCCCACTAGGAGCTGTGCCCAAATGGCCTCAGCGAGGGGAGGAGGGAGTTTGCTCTGGTGGGTTTTATCAACGGCATTTCAAACGCGAACGCCACATGGTGCTCAAGTCACCGGAGGAGTTTCACTCTGCGAGCTGGGATGTCCAGGAAAGCCCTGTCATTGTCGGGAGCCAGCCACCTGCTCCTCTGCTCTGTCAGCAGAGTTCCCAGTGCGGGGCCTGGAGTCATTGTCTTTTCCATCCCTGAAAGCTTAGGATGATTATTTTGTTTCCCAGCCACATTAACCTTTACGATTAGCATCTTGATGGGTTGGCGGACTTATCTGAGAGCTATGGAGAGTCTAGGTAGTGGCTACGAGGGCGGATTTACCCGGGAGGAACTCAGAACCACTGAATTCGGCAGGAATGCTCAGAAATGAACTGTCAATCCACGTTCCAGCTGACGATAGGGATGAAAAAATATCTTATCACAGATCGGCAAAACGGGGACCCTTTCAAAGGCCTAACTTTGATCATTTAAAAAATTCTGCATTTAGGGAAAAAAAAAATCAGGTTTTCATCTTACACGGACCGTCTCAGGCACGTGGCATCTGACGACGCAGGCAGAATCGTTTTTATTTTTCCTTGAATGAACTCCAAAACTGAGGGCGAAACCACCTCGGGTGACCTGAATTAGCCAAACTTCCCTAGTTTGCAAAGAAATCACCACTTCTCTTGTAAGTGTTGAAGCTTTGTCATTAAGAGTCAGAGAGGAGAAAAATTATATTTAATTCATTTTCTCCTTGTGCCAGCCAACTAACATCCAGTAAAAGGAAAGAGGAGCCCAGGAAGCCCCGGTTACACAGGCAGGGACAGGCCCCTGAAGGCTCTGTGAGGACAGCTGCCGGGAGATTTTAAATGACGCCCACGGTGCTGTCATTCATCTGCTCTTTTTTAAGGGAATTGTTATTGTCTTGAACGTCTTCTCACTTAGAGTCCTTCTTATTCTTGAAAATAAATGGAAGCGGATGGGTGATCACACCCACTCTTCCCCGCAGAGCTCAGCAGGATGGCCGAGGGGAGCAACATGGTCAGCCACAAAGGGACGCTAACCAGGAGGCCGGTGCGGTGACACGTGGGACAGCTGGATGTGTTCTTCTGCTCCAAGGTGTGCCCCTTGTCACCCTCGTCGCTGAGCACACTGACTATATAAATACTTTTGCTAATAGAAGCTTTTTTTTGTACAGCACTATTTAAAAAATAGCGATTTAAAAAAACGCAACAATCTTAATTTGAACGCACCAAATTACAGGATTTTTTTTGACAATTTAAGTGAGCACATCTGGTCACCCTCCGCACACATAGATAGAAACTTGTAAAGTGAGGATGGATATGGCAATATCCACATTAGTCTACGGGTGCGCGTGCACACACACACAGACACACACACACACAGTAGGGCTACAAGGCCCTGCTTGGTAGTGTGGTCTAAATGTCGTGTTCCCTTAACGGTCACCGGGCTTATTTATAGGGACAGTTATAATGCCATTTGTAGAGCTTATTACATAAGTTCCTGTCAAGACCTTTCCAAGCCACACGGCTTGCGGCGGGTCACCTTCACGTCTGAGGCCCGACCCCATCATCAGACAGAGCCAGGAGGACAGGGCCTAGTCCCTTCCCTCAGGCACAGCTCTCACGGGGCCCGGGCTGCTGCTACCGTCAGACCCAGAGAATTTACTGAAGTGACTTGTTCATACGATTTGGATTCTATTTTTTTGTAAAACATAGATTTCCCCCCCTTCCCCAAGAAACTCAATAAATAAAGGACTTAGCCACGGAACCGAGGAAGCAGAACTCCAGTCTGTAACCTTCACCGGGCCCACAGCGGGCCCATCTGGACTTTGCCTGCAGTTGGTCCTCTGGGCAACGGAGGGCACAAGGCCACCCGCGCAGGTGCGGGACACACGGGGTCACTGCTCAGCCGGGGCTGTCCGCGGGTCACTGGATGAGGCTGGAGCCGTAGCCGAAGCCGTAGCTGGACGCGCGCGACAGCGACAGCGACTGCGGCGTCTCGTCGCTCTGCTCCGCAGTGTAGCCGGGGAAGGTCTGTGCGCGCGACATTTTCGACGAACCCAACCCGTGACCTGCAGGGAGAGAAAGGGAGGACAGAGGTGGGCCCGGGAAAGGTTCAGAAAAGCAAAAGGACATGTCGAAACGAACCATCCAGAAGCCCTCCGTAGGGAGGTCCAGGGCGGCAGGTGACAATCGAAGAACTCGGTGCCTTTTGTCCCTGGATGAGTTAAAAGGGTCACCTTCGGGGCCTGACAGTTTTCTCAAGGGCGTCCTGGCAGAAACTCCGGGTGGCGGAGAGGCAGGTGCATTTCCTAAGCGTCTCAAGCTTCCACGATCCCTGGACTTCCCTGGACTTTTGAAACAAAAGCAGACAGGCTTGTCCCCAAAGCAGCAGCTTTGGCCGGAGCGCCCGTAAGCCTCCTCCTTTCCTTTGAGACTCACCTTTGGCGTTCAGAAGCAAGTCACACACTTTTGAAAACCCTTTTGGAGTAGGGAAATGACACTTGATCCTAACCAGTACCCACCAATGATCAGGGCCAGCGGCGGGGACCGTCCTCGAAACCCTAACTCCCGGCGGGTTTGTGAGCAACTGAACCCGCGTCGTGACACACTTGATGGAAATGACAAGCCTTTCTGCAGACCCCAATAGCCTAAAATCTTACAGAAGATCGATTCTGAGACACTTCCATCCTTGCTTTTTGTTGCTCACTGCCCCCCTGGGTGTGAGCAATGGGCCTAACACAGAACGACGGAAGCAGTGACTGGCCCACGTGTCAGCTCGTCACACACGGAGGGAGACAGTACGCGTTGGGAAGAACTTGCCCCCCATCCTTCTGGTTGCCCAGGGGCGAGTCACTGTTCGGAGTCGAGAATGATAATCACCTAAGGGACGAGCTTAGCAGGGAGAGGGGACGACGAATGCAGGGTGCTCTGCCCTTAGAGCGAGCATCACACCCACCGGCGGAGCCGCACCGCGCCTGGTCTCTGGTCCTCCTGGTCGCTGTGGCGAGGGCCCCAGGGAGGGCCACCTGGTACTCAGAAGCATGGGGCATCCCGTCAGGTCCTCGGGTGGTGCCACCCTTGGCGAGGTCATGCCCTCGAAGCTGTTTCCTTGTCCGGTGAGGCGACTTGGAAGAACATACCCTTGCAGAGCCCGAAACTTGGGATCCAGGAAGAAAATGCAAATGAAGTGGGTGCCCGAAAGCTCATTAAACGGTGGAGCCTCTTCATGTCACACATTGTGGAGGGCGAGCTCTCGCTTTCCAGGTAGAAGCCCTTTTAGAGCCACTGTTGGCCTGATGCTCTTCCTGATGGAGATTCGGGGCGAGAAGACCAGGGAGAGCAGGGATGCGGGCCCCAGCATCTCCTCGCGCCCCCCACCCCTCCTGCGGTTCTCTGTCCAGCCTCCTGTCAACCTTCTAGAACTTTCCGCTCCCTTCCCTCCTTCCCCCAGGGCCCCGGAAACCCCGTTTGCTCCTTCTGGCCCGAGGGCGCCAATGCACCTGCTGTCAGCACGTGTCCTTCACAGCTCCTCATTGGTTTTGAAGCGTCAGCCACAGCTCTTTCAATAATCCATGACATTATTGTAGACCTCAGCTGACGCGCCTTCTCTTTTCCATAGGAGACGGAGGATGCAGGGCGGGAAAAGGCAGCTGGGACCAGGCCGCAGGGTGGCGACCGAGAGGGGAGACGCAGGGAGGTGTGGGCTGGGGACTCGGGAGTGGAACCCAGGTGGGCCTGCCTCCTTTGCTGCATGCGGGGTGCAGCGCCTCGGGGTTTCTCCTGGGGGGCTTTGGATGACATCAATGGTCTTATATGGTCTTTTCAGTACGAGATTAATATGTATTAATCTAATTTGGACATGTTAAGTGCGATCACCACTTAGGCAATAGGATGTCACAAAGGAGAGGGCCATCTATGTGGGTGGGCCATGAAGGCCCGCGTAAGGAGGTGGCATTTCGACATGATGTTTATATGACAAAGTCGTGACACACTACTTTGGTATGGGGGGGAAAATAACTTAAAAATCTTAACAATTTTGCCTCTTTATCTTACCTTTGACTTGCTAGATGAGGATGATCCCTTTAAGTGGAGATAATAAAATTTTGGGGCATAACCGGATAGAAATTTAAATATTAAGGCCATGTTCTTGGCCTTGGTTTTATCCTGCTATTTTTTAAAAACCGAGAGATATCTGAACGAGAGCAATGCTGAAACACACTCTGAGTCACATTCCCCGTGGGCTAAAAACTAAGGTTTAAGTTGCAAATTCAGAAGAGTCTTCGCTTGTGCAGCCGCCGTGTAAAAGGTCAACTTTGCAACAAATATTTGCCAAACATCTGCGGAAACAGTTCCGAACTCCACAGAGGGGACCAAGTAAAGGAACTGCGGTCCCTGGCTTCACAGGGCTCACAAGCTACTTCGAGAATGATCGTGAGACCAGGAGAGACAGCAGTGAACATCACATGAAGGGTCTGCACAGCCCGTGCTTTGCAGGATCAGAGCTGGACACCAAGGGGGCTCAGAAGAGCTGGTTCTAGAACCGGACACGTCAGGTCAACAGTCGAACGTGACCTCTGTCCCACGGTGTGTGCAAACACCAGCACCGCTGCCGTGGACTGAAGCATATGAGCTTGAGGTCTTTGCAGCTCGACCATCCCTTTCTGCTCTTCCCCTTGCTGCATGGAGAGGAAATACTTGCCCAAGGTGTGTGGAGGATGAAATAAAACCCACGTAAGAGGATGCCTGGGCTGGTACGTACCCAACAAATGTCAGTTTTCTCCCCTCTTTCTACGCAGAGTGGGTCTGTGTTTTTATCACTTTTTGTTCAACAGCTCAGCGTGCTGTCTCTCCCTATGACAGGTTTTCAAGATTGTTCCTTTTCAAGGTCAGCCTTGCTTCCTTCGTTCTCCTCTTTGAACAATGTCTAGCCTAATTAGAAATTAAAGTTTTGATTTTCCTTAGCGCAGCCATTTCTTTACCGATAATTCACAAATGATGCTGTTTAGCACTTATCACGAAAACAGCATACCTCAATCAGAACCCGACGGGCCAAGGCTCAGCAAAGGCTGTTTGATTTTGGCAACAATAAGTATGGGAACAAAAGAGAGAAATAATTAAGCGTTTTTCTCAACGTTCATTGGAAGCATGCCCTTAGGCACTGTTGGGGAAAACAAAGCAAAAACAGAAATCAACTTTGGGCTTAAATTAAAAGCTCCCTGGAACAGACCTGTTCACGCCCCTAAACAGAGACGCTATTTTACCTGTTTTCTAACCTTTCTCTTCACTCATCCCCGAGGGCAGAGGAGGTGATGCGGAGGATGCTATAATTAAAAAGCAACACGTTTGCCAACTGCGATCTAGAAAGTTCTTTTGACTTTTGGTTTCTCCTTCATTGTATATTCATGTTTGTGCGGATAGCAGATATTTTCTACCCACACAGGTAACTGTGATCATTTGGGAAAACAAGCAGGTCCTTTTGCTTGGAGATTTGAAGCTGAAGCACACCCTGAAATGACACTTCACACCTTTCCCTTATCCCCGCTGGGTACGTATACAAGCTCTGGGCTGAGAAATATAGTCCTATTTCATTAAAAAAAAAAAAAAAGGGAAATATGCTGGATTTAGAGGCATTTAAAATATTCATTATTCTAACAAAACTGACTCCTCCCAGTTTCAGAAACTTAGGTGCACCACGTGATGAGAAAGGCACATCAGTCACTCCAGACGTAAAGGAGAATCTTTGCTGCTGCGTCATAAAGGAGTCACGCCGGTCATGCCTGAGAAGGAACAACCAAATCGGGGTGCAGGACCAGAGTGCCCACCGCTCCCAGAAGGAAAACAGGCCCTCCACACAGCCTCCCCTTCCCCGGGGACTAAGCAGCACCTTGTCGCTGGCGCTGAGTGTCCCCGCGGCCCATGCCCTTTCTGCCAGCCTCTGGTTTCCTGTACTCACTGACACCGATTATGTCCTTCACGTAAAATAAAATACGAGGGAAATCGTTTCTGCATCAAGTCAGGAGGACCCAGAGCATAACCCCTGTGAGGATGAATGGATGAGAAGTGACGGTCTCCGTAAGGCGACTTGATTGGAATTGACGTTTTATTTGTTTGTTAGAATCCTGGGGAGAAAGAGGTAAGGGTGCGATCCCTTTAAATAATAGAACAAGATTAAAAAAAAAAAACCCAAAAAACCTGGGTTTCGGTCCATAAAGAAGTGATTTGGGAAAACCAGGATAGAACCATCACCATCCACTGAGTACATGTCACGCAGACCCCATGCCCAGTACCTTAGAAATATTCATCTTTTTAAACCCTCACGTCGCTTCCCCAAGGAGAGCCTGCACACCCTCATGTTGCACGTGGAAACAACCAGATCGAAGCGCACGGGAGCTGAACAGCTTGCCGACTGGCACGAGGCTGAGCAGTCACCCCCTCACACACGGCTGCCCCCCTCACCGAGCCCCTCGCGCAGCTGTCTCCCCCAGGAACCGTGGAGTAGGCCTGGCCTCGGGGGGGAAGGAGAAAGGGTGGTTTTCACAACCCGGGTCCCAGACTTGAGGGATGTGCCACTAAGACGGGGAAGGGCGTCGTCAAAGACCACAAAACCATGCAGGCGGGTAAAGCTGTGTCGTAGTCAGCTCGGGCCACCGTGGTTGAGTGCCACGGGCTGTGGCTGTAACAACAGACGTCTATTGTCGCCTGGTTCTGGAGGCTGGAAGCCCGAGATCGGCGCAGGCAGGTGGCTGTCCGGCCAGGTGGCTCTCCTGGGCGTGCAGGTGCTGCCTTCCAGCTGTATCCTCCTCACCTGGGTGCTTCCCTGGGCCTCTCGCTCACCTTACAGGGACATCAAGCCGATCGGATCCAGGTCCCACCCAGATGACCTCATTTAACCTTAATTACTCCCCTAAAGGCCCCATCTCCAAGTACAGTCACACTGGGGTTAGCTCTCCAACCTATGAATTTTTGAGGACACAATCAGCCCCGAGCACGCCATTAAATAAATGGACACAGTGACAACGGTGATGTAGCGGCTGCGTGTAGAGCCGGAGGGAAGATAGAGAAATCAGGGGGATCGTTTCATAAACTACACATGTCTAACCAACGTACTATGTCCTAATGACAGAATGTTTACTTAAAAAAATAAATGGAGCAGGAGACAGGAACTTAGAATAGGGAGGTGACATTCTTCCCTCTTGCTAGAGACACTTACTTTCTTGATTTTTCTCTGGAAGGTATTTGCACTTATTAGTAAAATTATGTAATTCGGTTTAAGGTTACATGAAATGATTGCATATGACATGTAATTTTTTCATCCTTTAAATTGTCAAAAAAAGAATTTAAAATTTAATGGGTGGTTTTATGGCACTAAGTTTCTGATGCGAGCTGTCAGCTTTCACGGCACTCATTTCCATCCCTCCTACAGGATATGAAAGTGCTTTCTTCCTCAACATTAGGTAAATCTGGATATTATTAGATGAAAAAAAATATTTTCCAAGGATGAAAAAATAGCATCTTGTTGCTTTGGCTACATAAATGTTTGATTTTTTTTTTTTGTGGTCAAATCTGTGTTTTCTGGGTTTTATATCTTGATAATAAGCCTTTCCTCATCACAATTGGTTCAAATGTTTTACTGTAATACATTTTTATTATTTTAATACATTTTGCATTTTTTAATAAATGTCCTCATTTATCTTCAGCTCTGTAATCCACTGGGACTCTATCCTGGTTGATGCCCTAAGCCAGCGATCCCCAACCGTTTTGGCATCAGGGGCCAGGGCTCCTATGAGAATCTAAGGCCTGATGATCTGAGGCGGAGCTGAGGGGTGATGCTGGCGTTGGGGAGCGGCTGAGACACAGAGGAAGCTTCCATGGCTCACCTACCACTCACCTCCTGCTCTGCAATCCAGTTCCTAACAGGCCATTATAGTCCTGTCTGCGGCCTAGGGGCTTGGGGACCCCTGCCCTAAGGTGAGGACCCCTGTGCTGTGCAAAAGTTAACAGTGTTGGATCTAAAGGAAGGCTTTTCAGTCAAGGAACTCAGGTCTCATTTCTGGAAAATAGTTTTGAATTGTTATCATAACTTTGGGTCAATGATTTCCCTTCCACTGTTTTTTTTTTTTTTTTTCTGTGTGTTCTCTCCCACCTCTGCTCTCTCTTTCTAGATCATCTATTATTTATGTTTCAGTGCTCTTATGGATCTTGTAATTTCCTGACCTTTTCTATTTTCACTCATTTTTGCTGCTTTACTTTGTGGGAGATTTGAGCTTTGCTTAACCTTCTCTCTCAAGCTTACTATATTATAAAAAAAATTCTATGACTCTAATTTTAATTTGCAAAAGCTTTTTCCCCCCATTTCCCTTTCCTCCGTTGCTACTGTTTAAAATATATCCATTCATACATTTATTAATAATGGCACTTTCTCTCCCAAAACTATGACCCTTTATGCTTATTTCATAAGTGGACATCTAAATGTCCTTTAGTTGGATCTTCAAAAATGAGTAACTCTTGAATGGGAAAAAGTCACATTATTAAATTTAATGTAGTACCCAGCCTACAGTTATAGAGACTGGTGGGTTAGCAACAACGTTTGAACACTGAAAATGTCAGACATAATGTAGTGTAAAATACTCTAATTTGCCTTAAAGACGGTTTGATTTGATGCACACAGCATTGCCTCTTTACTACCTATTTCATAAATTCTCTAGAATAAAAATAATCTTATATTTATCGTTCCGGTTGATGTAGCCTTCATTTATTCCCGTTGCTTGCATTTAATTTCTCTTGTATTCTAATCACCTACTGGGGTATTAATTTTCTACAACTGTGATCTCTTTGTGAAACTTCATGGAACTTTGCACGGTTAGCAGAATGCACTTGGATCACTGGCGAGTTTATAAGCAATCTGTGGCAGCCAATAAATGGTAAATATTAAAATGAAATAATCTAAGTCACAACATAATATGAGGAGAAGCACAAGATGAAATGAGACTCTATGAATGTTGAGCAACAAGAGGAATGGGGCAACATGATACAATGGAAAATGCAGATCTTTAGTTTTTAAACGAGAAATGTCCCATTGCTGTTCTTAATGGTTTAGTTATAAAACTTTAACTACAGGTTAATTAAAGCACACTTCCACATCGATATCTCTGTTTTCATTTCTGGACCATGTTTTTGTAGAATGTCTTTGCAATCAAAACACTACTGAAGATCAGAAAGTACGGCACTCCCATTACTACGGTCTGAGGCATCGTTAAAAATTTCCTGAAAAGTCACATTAATCTCCTCCGAATCAATAACAAGGATACCTATAAGCCAATCGTCCTTAAGACGTCTCAAGGAGAAAAATGGAGTTTTATGTGCTATATTTTTTTTCTAAAACATGTAAACTAGTGCAAAGAAACACTTTTCCATAGAATGAGATTTCCCTACATAAGACATACTCCAAGATTTGAGTTATAACAGAAATATCACAGCAAAATATGCTGAATGTTGCATAAGTTTCCACAGGAGGAGATTTGCAAACAGCTTCGACTACACATGAGGAACATTAATACACTGTTCAAAATTTACTGTCAGGTTTTCAGATAATGCAGCCCAGTCTCACTCTGCAGCAGATACAAGGTGAAGCTTGAGGATTTCTGAAATGAGTTTGAGAATATGAGTCGGAAAAAGTGCTTGGCACTCGACAAGGGTCTTATTTTTCATTTCGTTCTCTGCAGAGGTCTGCCGAGGGCATTTCTCCTCCTAACAGATGAGGGTGATCTTTCCGGGATCTGATCATCACAAACAAAAATCTCTCTTCTTACATTTGTGAATATTTTCTTTATTAAAAGTATAATAAGACCACAATGCCCCTGTGCTCATGGCTTTCAAACTCATTATCTCTCACCATCACGAATTAGGCCCTCGTGATGCTAATAATGAAATATAAAGATCCCAATGGCGAGAGGGCAGCAGATGCGATTGGGAGACGGGGAGGGGACACATCGTGGAGGGTTCGTTGTGCCTTACTGAACGGATCGGATATTTTCCCTGATAGGTGACAGGAAGCTTTTGAATGCCTTTTAAAAGGTGATTGACTGGATCAGATTTGTGGTTCAGAAGCTTGCCCAACGAGACTATAGAGTCACTGTTCTCAACCCTTTTCTCACCGTGATGCATCCGATGGATAAAAATTTGGCCCCAGATCCCACAATTTCTCACGGAAGGCTATTCCAATGCTCTAAAGAAGCCTCTGGTTTTATGTGCATTTCACAGGGTTTATTTATAATTCTGCTCCATTTTCTCCAACGAATCAGTCTCCCTCCAAGTCCAGTAGGAGAGCTGAAAACGGCTGGTATTGATCTGGAGGAAAATGAGGCCAGAGGAATTAGCTGTGGTGGGGAAAGCTGAGGAAATTCTTTCTCCTTGAGGAAGGCCTACAAGTGTCTCCTAGTATGAGTCAATATTCTAAGTTCTGAATTATACAATCGATACACTGCAGTAGTTTCAGAACCTAGAAATCTGAAACCTAGACAGCTTTATGGTTAGTAGCCCTTCCTGGAGAGCAGACCCTGCACTGTGTGTCCATTAGCATTGCAAACGTGAGGATAAATAAAGAAGAAGAAATCTGAGGTTCATAAAAACGGAGTCAGAGTGTAGGGTAAAAGAAGGAGTCTGTCGACATTTCTTATGTTTTCTGAGGCACTGCTGCAAAAAATCGGAATTACTTTTCTAGGCAGGTCGGGAAACTCATGTTAGCTGCAGTACCCAGCAGGCAGCAGTTAGAGTCATCCCCTTAACCCCTGGTTGGCTTTTTAATTTTTAATGAATTATTTTTATTTTACTCTCACTGAATAGGAGATAGATTGAAAGATATTTTAGTCAGTTATTTTTCATATTAAGTACTGGTGTCAAAAGGCTAAAAAAAGTCTGTTCAGAATAGTTGTCATTTCATGATGTCACGTTACCTGTACTGATGTCACTGAAAACTAGCAGGACAGGGAAGGGGTTGTGATCACAGATGCTAAGGCCACTCCTAGCACTCACCAGATGACTTTGGGTCTGACACAATCATACAGAGTGCCTGGCTCATGATGATGCTGATTGTTAAAATGTACTGAGCCCACTAACCATGTACCATGAAGTGACTCTGGCCAGGCTGGTCCCTACTATTTTCTTTACGAATTCACGTGGGAAGCCTCCACACTCCTTCACCCTCCCACCCTGCCGGAGTCAGAAGCTACGCTCAGCATCACCACGTACCTCTCTGTCTTACCTCTTGCCTCTCTACCTTGTGTCTACACTGAACTGCAAGAGACAAAGCTTATTTACTTTTGCTTCCTTGGAGCCTTGTGAAATTCCAGGCTCACGCAGGCACTCACTCAACCCTAATGAATAAAACTATGAAAAATGCATGCAGCGCCTCACTTCTCTGTGCAAAGACAGAGCTAGACGTAGAAGGATAGCTAGCTCAGATATTGCCCTTCATTCATATCTTTGAAGGTCAATAATCATCTGGGGAATCAATGTAATTTCGTTATGTGGCCTGGTCCTAGCTAATGGGAAAATGACAATCTTGTTTTAAAAATGAAAATTTAAATAATATAAAGCTAAATGTGATTGTCTAATGCATACTCTAGGTATAAATATGACAATAAAAAATGACTTTTTTAGTTTCATTATAATACACGGTCCCCAACAAATAGGCCAATACAGAAGATTTCAAAACTCTTGGCAGATGTGGGCTTAGGGAGAAAATAAGAAAAAGAGACCTGTGTGATGAAGTTTGTTGGTTGACAGTCGCCCATGAGTCTTTTGAGTTTCTGCACGTTTTGTGAGCAAAGGCACCCATGGCCTTTGCTCTGGATTATCTTTTCCAGGCAAACAGCCCTGGAAGATGGAGTTCGTGTTTTCCTCTGGAGCAGAGGGAAGGTCGTTGGTGTCCAGTGACATAAAGATAATGGCTCCCTTCGAGACAAACGTCAGGCTGCATTTTTGCCCATTATAAAATGTTGGGATTCCCTCCCTAACAACCTGCTTTAAGCGCAGGTGTCACCTGACTCTCTTGGCATCTCCCTGTGGGACCTGCGGTTCAGGAAACCAACGCAAATGCTGGTCCTCTGGCTAAGCTTTTGCTGTGAGTCACATGACACTCTTTGTCTCTGACCCAGGTGTCTCGTGTCTTCTGCCGAAATCCACTCAACTGTCGTCGCAAGCCAGCTAGCTTGCTTGCACATAGAGTGAAATCTTAAATTCTTAATAGTTCTCAAGAATATTCATAAGTAGTGACATTTAATGATGTCCATGCTAAGAGTCGTGCCTCACATTTTGGTCGGAGTTTACATTTACTCATCATTTTGTCAGATTCTGCAAAGTTTCAGTGAAATCCTTCCTTATCTGAAATGCACATCGTGTCTTAATGAGATGACTTACTTGACAGTGACCGATTGGACAGACTGTGTCACAGAGAGAGCGGAATAACTCCATGGTATATGAGAAAGGAAGAATGAACATGGACAGCATTTTCACTTCAGGATGGAAAATCAGGTAAGTGGTCCTCTTACCACTCAAATTCATGAAACTGAAATGCTGCATCATGGTTTCCAGTGATGATGACACTCCAGTCAGCAGAGAAGACACACCCAAATTGCTTGTTACGAGGAAGATTTTGTTGCTGTGATTGTTTTCATAGGAAGAATCTTTTCTTCAGGCGATTTAAAAAAACAATAACAATAGCATGCTGTCCACACAAGGACAAAATGGGGAAAAATTCAGAGAGCTCATTTGATTTTTTATAAGCAAGAGAGAAATATTTATTTTAGGACAAACACAAAGCAGAGAAAATGAATGATTCCTGGGGTTTGAGAATAAAGCTTTTATCCTGTTAGGGCCTTTGTTAAAAACAGTGAAGCATGTTTTAGGCCTGAATATGGAAAATTGTTCTCACAGATTTGCTGCCCCTTAAAATTACTCTAAGAGACAGATTGCCTCGCCACAATGGGGTACTTTAAAGACAGAAAATAAAGAGATTACAGGGTAAATAGCTCACAAGCTGTGCTGGTTAACATTCAAGGGATGATTCACTGGCGGATCTCTCTCTTATCAGAGTTCTTTTGTTAAGATAGTTTCTTTTTTTGTCCCCATGACAGACAGTTGAACTGAACTGAGGAGATGCTGTCACGGAGCATTTTAGAATATCCTGTTCCTGGCTGATAGAATGCATGATGGAAAGCAGAGAAGTGTGGCTCACACAGGAAGCGCGGGGCAGGGGTTTTGAGAAGCGAGTTGAGAATCAGGCGCACTGGGTTTGATTAACTTTCAATGACTGAATCGAGACCTTTTTAACCACTAAGTGCAATTTTCACACGGTGGTTGACACTTGAGTCTATTGACAAAATCGTGATCGTGTAAACTTATGAATGATTCGGCCTTCCAGGTTAATGACAATAGGTTCTGCTGGATTTGGATGTTGCATCTGCAAGTTCAAATTTACAAGGTAGCACGGATTTAAGTCTCTGAGTGGAAAAAGATAATGATGTAAAAATAGTAAATTTAAGGTCAAATCCCCCTCCTAGTCTTTATTCTTTGTTTTGATCAATGCGCCCGATGGAGCTAATCCACGCACAGAGGCAGTTGAATGATTGCACTGAAGGATGTGTTATCGGGAAAAATTCATCAACGACTTGCATAATTATCCATGATAGTCTGCTTTTTGCTTTCTACTGATAATAGCTACCTTAGAAAGATCCATTAAATCGGCATATGTATATTTATTATAATGTTGAAAATATGACCTTTGTTTTTCCTCGTAGCAGAAACTACAAAGCACAATGCATTTTGTTCGTCCAGGTCCTTGGGGTTTGGGGTGTTGGTGTGGGGATCAGTGCAGGGCACCGGCTGGTGGTTAAGGTCATGCCTGATGTCGCAGTCAGTCTCTGGGACTGGATGGAATCGGATGTGGGACAAGTCGCCCGAGTTCCTGGGGAAGACAGGTTGGTTCACACGTTCTCCCAGCTGGGATCACAGAATGGCAAGGGCCTCTCGCTTGTTGGATGAGCAGCGGCGTTTTAGACGCTTTGAAAATTTGCACCAGTGAACTGTTTTCGCCTAGATTTTGTTTTCATTTCGTGCATACTCTTCACCCATTGAGGAGAATATATGCTGACATCAATGGCCCTTATCCTAAGACTAAGATAAGTCACCTGGATTAGATACGTTAAAATTAAGAAACACATGGAACTCAACAGAGGCTGCAGAGATCCCTGCGAGTTTACTCCTAGTGACATGACACTGCCCAGTGTCCCGTGCACCTGGAAGAACACTCCTTGCTTCTAGAATAACAGGCCGACAGCCTCGATACAAACACGACCAATGGTAAAATTAAAACCTCCCTATGTGCGTGCACAGCTTCTGTTTTCAGTGTATTTCCACACACACTTTTCCCTTGAACGCTTCCGACAGCCTTGGAAGGGGCGGCTGGAGAGTTACCACTCAGGTTTCACTGGCGACAACCGGAGGCTTGAGTGGCTCCTCGTGCTCATGCCATCGTCAGGGCTGCGAATAAATTCTAGAGACCTAATGTACGGTACCATGCATGTAGTTAACATTGAATCGCATACTTTAAATCTGTTAGGTGGGTAAATCTTAGGTAATTATTCTTATCCAAAAAAAAAGAGGGAGGGAAGAAACTGCTAGAGAGGCAATGATGAAGCTTTTCTGAACACAGACTCCTGGGCTTGACTCCTAGAATTGCTGATTGAGTAGGTCTGCGGTGGGGCCTGAAAACTCGCATTTCTAACAGTTCCTGGGGGACCAGACGCTGCTAATTTGGGGACCACACTCTGAGCACTGCTGGTCAACGTAATTTCTAAATTCCCTGCGATGGAGTAGCTCATCATGATCCCAGCAGCATCTCCTGCTCAGCTCGACCTGAAGCGTGGTGGGAATCCAGTATTGGTTTTATTCTCCGTTTGAACACATGATGAACTCGCATGGCTAGTGTTTACATAATGGAAATTTGTGGAGACATCAAAGCCAATTTGCATGCAACCTGATTCCCCAACGAGCTTGTCATTTAACATAATAATGTTATATAATAACCTGCCTAGTGGTGTGAGTCTCCAATTACCTAGCCTGCCTCGTAAAATATTGATTTTTTAAGGTTGATGATAATTAGACTACAGTGATTGATAAATGGGATTTATAACTGTAATTCTGGATCTCGGGAAATTAAACCAAAAAGGAATTTATTTGGGCCGTATGGCTTGTTTCTAGTCAAGGCAGCAGCTGCAAAATTTATGGTTCTTATCTATTATTCTGCTAGGTTCATGGGTTCGGAGGGAAATAATCCTATTTTCCTGCTTAATAAATACAGGGTAAGCTCATTAATTACACTGAGATTAATGTGGCATTTAGTGCAGACAGTAAAAAGTGCATCGGATTTAGTATTTGACCTTTTACAGTATTAAAAGTTAGAACAAGCTAAAACTTAACATACAGCACAGGTCCAAAAATAGAATTAGCATGCTCCCTTACATTCTTTTGTTTTATTCATCTGCCTCTCAATAAGGATTTATAGGGAGCAAAACCATCTTAAAAAAAAAAATAAAACTAATTTTCCACATTGTGTGGCTATAAATGATGTAAAATAAATACATCATGTATTTTACTAATTATAATAGAACAAGTAATTCTCTTTGTCTGGAGCCTTACTATGTTAGAAGACTAAAGAGAGCCCAGATAAAGAAGACATTTAAATGGGTATAATGCAAATTTCAGTTTAAAACTTTGAAACATACCCAAGAAATCTTGAAGGAAAAGAAGGCAGTCAAGCACCCAACCTAATTTTTCTTTTCATACACACACACACACACACACACACACACACACACACACACCATAAACTTCATTCCAATAACCAAGTAATAATGAAGGGAAATTATATCATAATAATAAAAGGAAAACTTGTTTGAAAGGACAGATGCAATTCAAGGGACTTTTCTTAATATTTATTCACATATTTGTACCCCAGGAAGTTTCAGTTAAGCCCGCAAACCTTTGGTCACAGCTTCAAAAAGATATGTTTTGCTGTTAATTGACAATTATCAAACATTATCCTATGTATGCCTTATATCAGCTCACGAGCTATTTGGGAGAAGACCTATCTGGATGTACGATGGCCTATTTGGCTTCTTTTTTTTTCCCTTTGCTTTCCTCACCTGTGTGTTAGAAGTCACTGAGCTGTGTCATGGTTCTCTGAAATATTAAATAAAGACTACTGAACTGGAGAAACAGATTCAGTCAACATGATGGTCTCACCTATTCTGCATGTGGCTACGCGGATTGATAAAAAAGACCACCTCTATTTTATTTTTCATGGATTATTTCATCAACATTCTTAACTCTTGGGTCATTACTCCTCATTGCTCACTTCTTCCATGAAAACCTCTCAGTGGCCATGAAGGAAGCCTTCATATCCTTGTCCTCCCTTCTCAATCTCCCGTAAAGGACAGGAGAAATAAAACCACCCTCTTCAGGGTTCATGCACTTTTGTCTTCTGAGATGAAAATGCTGTCTTCAGTGAGGAGTTTAATGTCTCACCAGGACGTGGGCCTCCGTGAGGTTATGAACCATGAGTGCAGGAACTGTGTCTCTTTATGTGCTGTATGAGCTCTGAATCATCTGGGTAGCACTTAATCATAATAATTGTGAAATGAGGGGTTTAAATTGCTCCCGCAAAAGCCTTCTTCTGGGCATGGGGAGGGCGTTCGATAGAGCTTGCTCCCACGTGCTGCTTCTGCAGGGTGGGACTCGCCTGGCTTCCTGGGCAGAAATTTATGTTGACCTTTATTCTCTCCCTGCTGCTAAACTTCTCCATTCTTTGTTTTCATCCAGCTCTCCAGATACCCCTGATAGATACCCCTCACCAAAGTCAAAGTTAGAGAAAACGTACGGCTCATTCATAATGGATGAGCATGTGAGTGAATATGAAAAATCCTGGCCAAGATCTCCTGAGGAAGCTTAAGAAGTCGTTTGGTTTCTAGTTGTAAGGTGAGTAAGTTCGGGGGGTACAAGGTACAGCATGACGATGGCAGGCAAACACAAACAGCAAACAATCTAAAGCTTGACAGTGGGAGTTGGTTATACCAACGATGCCACAGACACACTGACTGGAATACTACCCGGCCCGTGTAAGTGGTGTGTACGCAGGGAGAACAGCCAGGACATGGTACCAAAGGAAAGGCTGTTTAAAAGAGGTAGTTCAAAAGGAGTGATTCATTGAGTAAACAAGTGAAACTAAACAAAACTAAAGAAAAAAGTTGGACGTAGCTTTATACATAAGTGCCAACAAGATTTAAAAATTTAATTTACTCTCATTTCTCATTTTATTCTTCGTGCTCGTTTCTTTTTCCAAATTTTCTTCAAAGCCCATACATTATTTTAATCAGAAGTATACGTACTTTAAGATACATTAAAATAGTAAGTTGCTTGAATATCCTTGGGGAATTTATATTTTTTAAAATACATAGTCCTAAGATATGCTAGATTCTGTTTATTGCCTAGACAACTGCCTATGTCCTCCTTTGTATTTGTGATAAGAACCCAGGACATATATATATATATATTTTATCTCAGGAAGGTCAGGATTCTCCCGTAGCCAGGGGGTAAGTAATAATCAGTAAGCTCATCCAGCATTTCCCTTCCTTTATGCCAGTTATTTACTTTCCCAGCCTCCCTGGCAGACAGAGATGCCCATAGGTCGAAATTCTGGCCCATGAAATAGAAGTTTGTGTAGAAAGTCTGGAAAGAGTTTTTTCACTGATTAAAAAATTTACACGCTTCCCAGGGGAAAAACTTTTTGTCGCTTCTTCCTGTTTCGTGTCTTGAAAGTGGATGTGACGCCTGGAGCTACAGCAGTCATCTTGTGAGCCTGAGTGCCAGGCATGAAAATGGAAAGGAAACCTGCTATGCTCAGCAGAGCTGAGGCACAGACTGACCAGGGATCCCCAGTGACATTACTGAGCACGAAACCAAGAGCAGCCAGTTGGTTAGGCCTTTTTACATGATAAAGAAACACACCCCAATTGGTGTAAGACTGGTTGGTTTTTAATTTACTGGCGGCAAAAAAATATTCCTAATTATTAAGTGAGGTGCAGTAGCAAAATTAGATGATGAGACTATAACTACCAACTTTTTAATACTATGAGCATCTTTATAAATCATTTTTGAAAACGTGTTTGAAAAGAGAATATTTTAAAGAATGTATTTGTATTAGTACAAACTGGAGTAGGTTCTATTTCCTAATAATGGTTCTTAAAATATCGTTTCTCTCTGCCATTGAGCAAAGTTGAGGCCAACCTATTTTTGCCAGGGGACAGAAAACAGGAGGTGGCTTCCCGCTGTCCTCTGCTTCCAGGAGGAGGTGCTTGCAGCTGTGTCCCAGGAGGCCCCACGCAGGCCCCACCTGCTTCAGGCCCCTGGTGCTCAGCTACCAACCTTCAGCTAGAACTTTCTACTAGAATGAATGCTACAAAGTTCTGCTTGGGTATATGAAAGACGAAACTGAAGTGGCCTTTCTTAAACTATGAGTACGTATTTGTCTTTGATAGTTTATTGACAATTAAAAAAAAGTCCCTGACTGTGGGGTATTTACAAAGCCACTGAACAGGCATCCGGCGTTCTCTAGCACAAGGATGACCCCGAATGTGCAGTGTTCTCTGTGGATCAGCCCGCAATGCAATGAAAAATTCAATAGCCTGAGAGGTAGACACGAAGTGAGAATTCTGGGGACCTCAGTGTCTAGTTGGATGACTGAATCGGTTTCCTGGGGCTACTGTAATAAATGACCACAAACTTAGTGCCTTCCAACTACACACATTATTCTCCTGCAGCTCTGGAGGCCAGAGTCTGAAATAATGTCACTGGGCAGACACATCTGCAGGATGGCCTCCCTCCAGAGTCTGTGGCGGGGAATCAGGGTCCGTCTTCTCCTGCTCAGAGAGCCCGTCCCCCACATCATGTCACGTCCCCTCCCTCTGCTTCCATAGTCACATGGCCTCCTCCTCTTCTGCAGCCAAATCCCCCTCCACCTCCCACTCATCAGACCCCAGAGATCAC
Organism: Cynopterus sphinx; assembly: GCA_030015415.1. NCBI lineage: Eukaryota > Metazoa > Chordata > Mammalia > Chiroptera > Pteropodidae > Cynopterus > Cynopterus sphinx. The sequence continues at coordinate 3,452,177 of CM057384.1, forward strand.
ATTTAGGGCCCACCCGGATAACCCAGGGTGGCCTCACATCTCAGGACCCTTAACTTAATCACATCTGCAAAGTCCCTTTGCTGCAGAAAGTAACACATTCACAGGTCCCCAGGATCAGGGTGTGGTGTGGACATCTTCAGGGAGCCTTTATTCAGCCTCCCATGGTAGCCTTGGACAATTAAGTAACAATAATACTGATACTGGCTGGATCCACGGTGTGTCCCAGGCACTAGTCCAAGGCCTTGGAAACAGGGAAAAGAGTAAATATTATATTTTAAAGCAAAAAATATTAACTTAATACTTATATCCCTAGGTACTAAGTCCTGTAATTATTCTCATTTGCCAGATGAAGATAAAGTAGAGAGAAGTTAAATAAGTTATTGAGATGATAGTGCTTGTAAGCGGCAGAGCGGTTATTTGATTCTGAGCAGAAGTCCCTTCTCTTTACCTCCGCTCCAGGCCACGGTGACCTTTGGGACTACAGTTTCACGGGATGAGGGGACGAAATAACAGAACTAGACACTCTCTGTATTTCCAGTTCTGACGCATGTAGGTTTTTCCAACCCAAGGTTGCAGATACGTTTTGCCCGATGAGAAAAATTCCAGTGATATGTTTGTCGTATCAACAAAATCATTGAAACAAACGTTCCAAAAATCATTTACCGTGGTTTTTGGAAAGGGTATAATGTAGGAAAAAAAGTCACACATTTCTTGAAGTACCAACTTCATCAAGATATTAGTAATAAGATTTCTAAACTGGATGGACTAAAGCGAACTGCTCAGAGGTCGAGTCCGAGAGGCCGAGTTAAAATATTGGACCCGTGACAAGGAGACACTGGAAAAAGATGCCCTACGTTTTTCAGGGGCAATTTGGGTGAATAAATTCTAACAGTCTAGCATTCTGAAACTGTTAGGAAACCAGAAGAGAACAAATCCGAAGAAGGGAAAATAGTCACATGAACATCCCCCCACCCTGCCTCTCCCGCCAAACGATCAGTTCTGACAAAATAAAGTAATAGAACTTTTTCTGTGTGTTCAAGCAAGCCCATTCGACATGTGTACAGATGCAGTACGTTGGATGAATCACGTTTCATAATAGCACTTAATATCTTTCCCAGAAAGATAATGGGGGATTTTGGAGGCCTAAGTGATTTCTGAAAAGAAGAAGCGAACGGAGGCACAATAAATGTAGACATGATTTAGCTTCTTTGTTATCAGCAGCTTGAGAACGGAAGGGGAAGGCAGACACTGATGGCAACACAGAGTGTGCTTTAACACTGCACTTAATGAGGAGCCATTTGGTAAGCCGGGCACCTACGGAGGATGTTCAGATTGAAATTAGGGACGCCCATAGATTAGCGGCTTTGGATTTCATCTACTGTTTCAGGGCAACAAAGAGAAAAGGACGCTACGCTGAGTGGTTGCGATGCTTGCTTAGAGCGCACACAGAAATACAGAAAAACGAGAAACCGTACAAATCCTTCCCCAAAAATAAGCTGAGCTGCAACTGTTTTCTCCCTGCAGATTTCCATTTGCTGCCTTCGCGCTGTACACACTGAGAATCGCTCCCATCCCGTGAGAGGCGGCTATTATAATCACTTTTATTTGCTTTTATATTAAAGTCAAACGGCTCGGAGAGTCAAGTGATGCAGTGCAGCTGAGAGGGTTTCTTGGCTGCCAGGGCCAGAGGCAGGATCCCTGGAGTGTGAGGTCACTTGAAGGGAAGGGTCAGCCACAAAAGTGATGCACTCTTGGGAGAGAAGCACGCCTCAGGTTCATTACTGTCTCCCTCCATGACTGCAGAGGCCTGGTCACTCACGCTGGTCCTTCTGCATGATAAAGCCGAGAGGTGTGCACCCCCTGGACAAATCTTATCGCGATCGTAGTTTGCTTCCAGAGCTGACTGATGAGTTGGGGACACTGCGATCTTCCCGTGCCGCGCGGGAAAACATCAGAGATATTTGGGTGATGCTGGAGACGTCTACGTATCTTTCTTTTTCTCTAGAAGTTGATGGAGAAATGGTTCATGCTGGTGAACAGAAACGGCTGTCATTTTTGCCAGATCCACGAGATGGACTTCTATTGACTCTAAGGAGTTGGTTAGAACCCCAGGGAAGGCCAAGGCGAGCCTCTTCCAAGGTCATCATGACATTCACAGCGACAGCTTTTCATTGTGTGCGTTGGTTGGTAGAATCTAGGATAAAGAAGCCATGAACGAGGTCCCAACACACCTACAAAGCGAGCCAAGCTCGTCTGTGTGGTTCCACGGCCCTTCTCGAGTTCTCATGCCACCTGCCACCGCATTAGCAGGCTCACCCCCGAGGGAGAGGAGGTGTGGGGACCAGCCCTGCCCCATCCAGGAACGGAGACTCTGGCCGCAGCCAGCTTTTTCCACACTCTCCACTGCCCAGGCAATCGCTGTGACATTTCATTTTTCCTTTTCTCAGAAAGCAACACTCAGGCAGAAAGCTCATTCTTCTAGAAAGCGCCCCGGGGCTTTGCAGGATGGCTGTGGTTCACGGTTCATCGGCTCGCTCCTTCCCTTCGGGTCACACAGTTTGATTACTCCGAGGACAAATAAACCTGGGCAGACACAGCGAGTTGTTTCTCTCTCCTCTCCCACTTGTTAGGAGGTGGATGAGAGCAGATGAAGCCTCTTAGTGAAGACCTTTACTTCGAATGCAGGAAGCCATTCTCCGTATCCCGCCTGCCAAGGGGTGAAATTCCCAAATGTGACGCGTGTCGTTAAGCGAATCGGTGCAGAGAAGGACAGAACTTCGTTGTACCGGAGACCTGGCACTTTGCCTGGCGTGCTTGGTGCTCAGTGAACGCCTGCTGATGAGTGCAGGCCTTAGAGACCTGGACCCTGTTCTCGCATGGAGCAATGCTCTTCCCAGAATTTTGTCTTTGTTTCTGCTTTCTCTGGCAGTTGTGTCACGTTATCCTCCAATGTGTCACTATTAAATTTCACAAAATGTTTGTACACAGTTTCCTAGTTCAGAACCAATGAATCCTAACCTCGGTAGAAACATCCTCACATCCTTACATGTCTTAAGAGACTGAAGGATTTCGACGAGAACACATTGTAAAATGTACTCTGCATCAGGTAAATTGGAGGCCTCAACAACTGAAGCTTAAATGACCTTGGCCGTCATCTGCTATGCAGTTTACAGAACCCCAGAGTCCAGAGACCATAATCTATGCATTCAAGGTTAATGACAGAACCGGGATGACAACTCAAGGTTCCCGACACCCGTGATGGGGCTCTCCACGTCAGACCTGTCAGTGGGACATGATGAATGTGGGCATGAAGAGTAAATCATTCCTCAAGGCATCTCGCACATCCCAGAGCCTAAATCTCTGTCGTGAACCATGACGCGTTGTTCCTTCTTCTACTGCCAATAATCCCGAGCCAAAGTACCACTTCATTTCAAGAAGTGGGGACACTGGCTTTTACAGCTGAAATATCATAACGATAGGACAAAAAACAAAAACAAAAAAAACAAAAAAACCCAAAAAACGTTTTGGTGGATTGGAAAACAGGCATTTTCCATATGACAGCCTTCTCCTACGCCTACTGACATTCACATACACTTATGCCAGAGAGACAGTGCTTTCCCCAGAACGCCATAAAAAAGATTCATTTGCAGAAAACCAAGCTAAAATGTATTTGGATATTGGATAGACCTGTTTACAACAGTACTGGCATTGCACCATTGTAGCTGTTGGTAGGCTAGATATGAAGGTGGGACCCAAAGGGTATGACAAGTGGGCAGGTTCCACGTGACAGCCTCTTATTCACCTTACTAGACCATACTGATTTTCAATGGAGACTATTGTTGTTTCATGTTTTTCTATAATTTGCCTAATTTTTAAATCCTTTCCTGAAAGATTATTTACCAAAATGATCAAGGATGACAAAACCTGGATGAGCATGTAATGGGCTGTAATTACCAGGCTCAAAGCATTGAGCATTTTGCTTCCTGCTGGGGGAGATTTTTCCCTCATACCAGGATCCGCCTCACGAAAGCCACGCGACACTGCATCCCTGCATCCCTGCATCCCTGCGCTTACTGCCGAAGACGGAGGACCAAGATCTGAACAGCTCCCACGCTGTTTTCTAAAGGAATTTAAAGCCTTCTTACCTAGAGCGTGCTTTAATTAGGCAGCACACAAGATTATAAACACATTCTAGGTTTTGTAAGTTGATTCTCAAAAACCCAGTGCATTTTTAAATCGCAGAGAGGCCCAGTGCTCCTTCAGCTGGATGAGGAGACGAGCTGTCCTTTGACAATATCCCTCCCGGATCACAGATACCAGAGGACTTGGGGGTCACTGCACTCTGTTTAATGTCGAGGACGCTGCTCTTATTACTGCTCAGTAGTGACAAAAGCAAGTCGCTGGCACCTTTTCAATGACACGCACGTGCATTCAGAGGGGATGCAAAGTGTCTTTGCATCTTCGAAAAGGAATCTCAGACTCCCAGGGCAGCTCACAGCTGTGTAGGAAGCCTTGGCGGCAGGGTATCTGCTGGATATTCAAGTTAAAAAGAGAAAATGTTTAAAAATGTATTCCGACCGTGAGATTCCCGTGCTCCCAGCTGAGATCTTAGTGGCTGGAGAAACCACTAAGATTTGGAGAAACTGAGTTTATACATCTAATCTGGTTGAATGTGACTGGTAAAATGCTTACATTTTTGTCAAAAGAAATATTGCAAAGTACATTTGTTTCGAGTTTTCTCGAAATGTTATTTGTGGCGACTCTGACAATCCAGGGGTTCAGTTGCTCACCACTCTCACCATGACATCATAAGACAGGTGAACAGCTGAACTTCCAGTTATAACGAAGTAAGTTTCAGGGTCATTAAATCCCCTTGGTCCGGCACGGTGACTGTGCTGGAGAATATTCTATTACACGCTTGAAAGTTGCTAAGAGAGTATATCTGAAATGTTCTCACCACAAAAAAGATAATTATGTGAGGTGATGGAGGTGTCGGCTATGGTGGTAATCATTTCTCAAGATAGAAGAGTATCGAATCGACACACACACTGCAAACTCAAACTTACACCATGTAATATCACAATACAAATTTGAAAAATAAAATACTTAAAAAGAAAGCAGATGTACAGTTAGAATGGATGATTTCTTGTCTTGTGTTGGGTTATTAAGATACAGAGATCATAGTTTAGTTTTTCTTCCTTTTTTGATTCTAGTAATATCACACCATCACATACAGACACCTGATCAAATACAATGGTCACACATCCACTTTATTTAGATTATAAGTGCTTTTTGAAAATTTAGGGTGTAGGACCATGCCACCCTGAACAAGCTTGATCCTGTCTGATCTTGGAAGCTAAGCTGGGTTGGGTCTGGTTAGTACTTGGATGGGAGGCCACCTAGAAAGACCAGGTGCTGTGGCACAAAAAAAATAAAAAATAGATAAAAAATAAGACATTGTGAGCTGACAAGGTCCTTGCAATCTGTGAGGTCAACCAAGGGTTGCCTCACCTAGAAATAAATAATAAATACAAATAAAAAAAGAAAATTTAGGGAGCTGTACCAATCGAATGTGAGCATTTTCAGGATGAAAAAAGGAAAAGGAAATAAAAGAAAACTAAAAGATGGGCCTTATAAGATACAGAGTTTACTTGTGAGCCAGATTTCACATATGTAGGTACATGTGTGTGTATATATTATGTAGTTGACCCATATTTAATAATTTCCTTAAAGCCTGTGGAGAAGTACTCATCTAGTGAGAGAGGGGATTCAGAATCAGCGGGGTGAAAATTATAATATCTTCATTTTTCAGAACTGTTATAGATACACGTGGACTTCTGTCCTCATGTTTGTAAACCAAATATATGGTCTTGGTTCTTCTTTGACAGGTTCTTTGAAACATAGCAAAACATTATGCATCTTTAAAGACCTGCCATAAATACCACTCTTTTCACATTTTAAGGCAATGTTGGCTGGCCATGCACTTCTTCAAGTGAGTAGAAGTGATGCGCTCTATTGTGTTTCAGTGGTCATCTCACTCCTGTACTTCAGTTATCCGTGGGCAGCCGTTTCTATCCGCTCACGAGATAACCTTGCTAAAAGTGAACACACTTTGAGCCAATTTTTCCTGCTTTAGAAACCAGGACACATTCTGGGGGTAAACGAGGTGGCTCTTATGCTCAGGGAGTCCACCTCCCTTCGCTGGTAACGATTCTGTTGCTGACACGGGTCCGTTTAAGGGGCATAGCAGCCACAATTCGCACATCACGACCACACTGCTGCTTGTCGTTTCATGCCGGACACTTAGGCCAGGGTTCCGAACGATCGGTCAGGACCCTTTGCGTGGCTTTACTTGCTGTTTAAGTGCCAGGTTTAAAGGGATCACATGCTGACCATGCTTTTATGTTGGGACCTCCACAGACTCCTTAATTTTCATTTGTTACGTAGCAGTGGACACTCTCATCTACCCCTCTCTTCTACGACACAACGTAGACAAAACCGAGGTCTTTACTTCCTTTTCATTATAAGGAGCTCATTTACTCTTATGACTGTACAAAATCAGTCTTGACTCTGGTTTTCAAACTATACAATGGTTTGGGGGAGTAAGGGCTCAGGAGATTTCTAGATTCCTGCCAGTACCAGCACACACACACACACACACACACACACACACACACACTGGTGTGTGTGGTTCTGCTGCCTTGCCGGGTACTTAGACGGCTCTGTGAAGAGGATATTGGGGCACTGAGCTCAAGCCAGGAGAGACCCAGCTTTAAGTCTGAAGTGGAAAAAAAGAGAAGTTGCTAGAAAAAGTATAGATATTTTTTTGAGACTTGAGGGTTTCCAGTTTAAGCCATGTTCCTTTAGTGGTTCCAAAGGGCTGTGCCATTGGAGGATTACGAAAGGCCTCACAGGTGTCTGGTGACTCAGCAACATCTTCAGAAATATTCTTATGGGTGCTAAGCAGCCATTAACTTAACAAATAAACTAGAACGAAAGTCTGAATACCCTTGGAAGTAAATAGCATGGAGGCTGAATGCATTTAGTCTAAAATGCACATGGATAGGGCATGGAGGAGGATAGAGATTAATTTTGACTTTTTAAAGTATCTGTATGCAAAAGAATTAAACTGGACCCTTCTCTCATACCATGTACAAAAATCAACTTGAAATGGATTAAAAACTTAAACGTAAGCTATGAAATCATAAAACTCCTAGAGGAAAACACAGGATAAAAGCAGCTTCCCATTTTATATACACTTAACATATACAGCTTTTTGTATGTAAATTATACCTCAATAAAATAAATTCATTTTAAAAAAAGGAAAGTACAATAAAATTATAGCTTATGCCAATTATTCTTCTATATTCATATTAGGTATAGATGGCCTCTAATACCCATAAAACTATGGTTCATTCTCAGAGGGTTTCTATTCTCCACATTTAAAGAAGAAAGAATTCATAAAGCTAAAGCCATCTTATTTTTTAATGTGAATACTTAAAATTTGAGTTGACTAAAATATGTCATACTGTACTTAAAATTTTGCATTCCGGATGATTCTTACATTCCAGATATAAAAACATTTAAAAATATTGAAGCACTCAGGGATAATTTCACTCACGATTATTTTTTTTTTAATTTTCATTTGTAAGGAAAATCATGAACCGAAGAAGTACTAACATCTCTAATTCTATTATGTTTTCCCAAAGATGTTTTAATTGGCATTTAGACTAGCTGAGTATGTATGAGTTTTACTCTAAGAGAATATTCTCTTTTAACCAAGAGTAAAAGGAGTGTTCTAATCATATTTTATTAATGTTCACATTAACAACTGTATACCAAGCCTCTATCCACAAAAGTATTTAAAGTAACTTATGACCTAAGTCATAATATGAAATTATGGAGAGAGAAATAATCTAATGAATAAAGTAATGTCAGAAATGAGGAAAGAAAAATGAGAAATATGGCAACAATGAGCATTTTGATTAAAAAAAAAAAAGGCTGTGATTGAGTTTTAAATTGGGCAACTGAGCAATAGTGGAATTCTAGAGGTTTCTGGGTTTACACATCCATGCCCTAATGGCAAATCTGTTCATGAAAAGAAAGTTCTCAGTAAATTATATTTTTAGGGTTAAAAAATCTGTCTTTAATTTAATGTCTCGACTCGTATTTTTTACTTAAATATCCCTTTCTTTTGTAAATCATAGTGGTCTCCGCTGCAGAATGAGTGCCACTGAATTTTTTTATTAAAATCTAAACAGAAACCAGCCATAGTCGTGTATAGTCTGAGAAGGGAATGACAGATGACCGGGCAAGACAGAACCAACAGGATTTCAATGTGCAGTATATAAAAGTGCTTTCTTGGACCAAAATGCATCACTGAAGATTTGCATCTTGGAATGAAATTCCAGAATGAGAAATAAAATACTCAGTAAGACATCATCCAAATGATCTTTTTGGTTTCCAGCTCCGAACAGATAGGTAATCATGGGTCCTCTGGTATGTCAACAGAGCCCTGCTGATGTTGCCTTGTCATCGCACACATAAAATTGCTGATAAATGAAGCACTTGCTGAGCCGCACACACTGTACGACGGCAATAATGGGAAAAGCATGTCACCAGAGACTGTCATTTGCCATCCCTTTAAAAGGATACCTTAATTATAGTGCACAAGATGAGATTATGTTTTTCAGCTTAAAGCTTTGCCTAGTATTCATAGAAGCAGGTTCTGAATTGCATTTTTAGCATCGTCCTCGTTGATAAACCACCTCTGACTGTGGGGTTTATAACTGTACAAAGGAAACAGTAAAGTAAACTTTACCTGCATATCTTTAAAGTCAAGGATGCGTGACCAAGAAAATGAAAAATCTGATGAATCACCCATTAATTTCTAAAAACATGATATACAAATCTTATTTAAAAGCAAGCATTTCTTATCTTATAGAAATAGATCTTTTTCCCCCATGTGGAATAATGTATTGCCATATTTGATAGGTGTTTAGAAATATTTTATGATTCCAATTGCATTCACTAACAAACTTATTTTTTAGACAGAAAAAAATGTAATACAACATAAAGTGATGATGGGTAGACATTTTCACTTCTGTAGATTTTATAGAAATTAATCTCAATTTTACTTGCAAAATTTCACAAGCATACTAAAAATTACAATATTTTCATATTAAATTAAGAAAACAAAGTATGCCCTTTTGGATTGTAATGTCATAACAGTAATTTATTTACATACAAAAAATCACATAGAAGATGCATAAGGTTTTATCTAGGGCAAAGCTAACGTATCCAATCAAAGGTAAGCCTATCTTTGATGTCCAGGAATATAGATTTTATTATTTATAAAAATATATTAATTTATTATTTATATAGATTAATAATATAGATTTTATTATTTATGTTTATATCATTTTTATATCAAAAGTTAAGTTGTACTCTATCTCAGGGGTCCCCAACTCCTGGGAAAGGAACCGGTCCCAGTCCCTGGCCTGTTAGGAACTGGGCCATACAGCAGGAGGTGAGTGGCGGGCCAGTGAGCAGAGCAGAGCTCACACTCCAGCACTAGCATCACTGCCTCAGCTCCATCTCAATCATCAGGCATTAGATTCTCATAGAAGCACTGGTCAAAAGGGTTGGGGACCGCTGCTGTATATAATGAATGGTTATAACAAGAAAAGGGCAGAAACAGTATTTAATACCACTTGCTGAACATTTTATATTTTAAACACAAATTTAGAAACGTGATCACACTAACATTTGATGTTCTTTGGAATAGTAAATTATATTAATTGAAAATCCTAACAATTTTAAAGGAAAATTTACTATAGGCCTTCATATATTCCAAATACACCTACGAATAAATCAAATGCTTAACTATACAATCGTGCTATATTGGTTTGGATGCTTTTGATGGTAAATAAAAATACAAACCCCAAATGACTTTTAAAATAATAACATGTCTTGAGAGGAACCAGAGTACACTTAATCAAAAAAATAATAACAACAACAAAATGACCTGACAAATGTCTCTAGACAGCCCAGAGACCAAGAAGAACTCAAGGTCAGTTGATCTGGCTTTGTAAGAGTGTCATCAGCACCTGGTTTGTCTCAGAGCAGTAAGTGATGGTCAAAACAACAATAACAACAACAACAACAAAACAGCACATGAGCCTTACGAGACTTGTTAAATTCACTAGGTGCCACATTAAAAATGTAAAAGAAGGAAGAGGTGGAATTAATTTCGACAACAGAGTTTATTTAGCCCAATGCAACTAAAATATTATCAGTCCAATGTACAATCAATGTTAAAATTAATGAGATATTATTCCTTTTTTCACACTGCATCAGATTTGGACTAGTGCATCTCCATGTGGACTCGTCGCATCTCAAGAGCTCAGTGAGCACGTGGAGCTAGCGACAATGGGACTGGACAGCACAGCTCCAGGGGCAGCTTCGTGGAAGCCTGTGCTTGCAGGGGGACGGTCCGTCTGGCCACAGCAGCAGGTATCTGCTTTCTCAGTTAAGCATGGAAGTGCAGGGAGGGGGGATGCTTTCTGAGCAAAAGCCTGAGGTGCAGGCTTCTTTCATGATCTGGGTCACTTGTCGACCCCTGAATCCATGACTGACCAAGCAAATAAGATATCCCAGGCAGTTAAGCCCCTCAGAGTGGACGCCCCGGAAACTGGGCTGCAGTTCATTTCTTCCAAGATTCCTGGGCTCCATGGCCCGTGTGTGGCTAGTGAACGAGAATCTGGGACCCACAGGAAGGGGAACAAGAAAGGGCAAGCTCAGGGAAAAGCTGTGGGAACAGGTAGCAAGCTGGACGTGAAGTCGTTTCTGACCCGGTTCGATATGTTTTGTAAAATAAGGATGATTTAAGGAAACACTACTGGCTCTTTCATCCTCGAACATTTTTTTCTGGGAGATGCATGAAGCTTTAGAAAGTCTCTAGAACACAGACAATTTCTTCATAGCTCCAGATTTGTAAAATTCTCTAGCCATTGAGAGAAAAAGGAGTTCACTTCTTTAAAATGTTCACTCTTTCCATAGTCCCCAAGTGCATTTATTCTTCCTATAGTATTTCCACTTTTTTCTTAGTAATTAAAATGCTTTATTGACTGTGGGCCATAATTAAACAGCTGTATAAGTCGTTCTGATTTCTAATTTGGCCTAAGCTAATTCCATATCACAAATATGAATAACGGACTGTTCAATTCTGGAAAGAAATCTTTATTTTTTCTTTAAAAAAATCTCATTTTTTGCTTAGAAAATATGTACTTCTGGTTGTTTATAATACAACAAAGTTTCCTTTCCAAGGTAAATACCATGTCAAGGTTATCATCTAGATGAAAAGGTCATTTTTACTTTGATAAGTTTTCTATTGACAGAAGAAACTTCACAGTTTTAGAAATATACCTTCCAAACTATTTTATTCGTATAAATTAAGTTACATAATGGCTTCAAGCTCATTTACCTACAAAATTCAGTTAGAATGTCATTGATTACATAATCCCACGTGATTCCTCTCTTCTCCATCTGTGACTGAGACGTGTATTTGCATGGTATAAAAATATCTTCTTAGTTACAGTGGAAACGGAGTATTTCTCATGAATTTCACCTATTATATTTTTACCTTCTCTACATAATCACTTGTTTCGGTGATAAATCATAACCTCACTAACATTTCTTTCTAATCGCACACAACCTATCTATGATGAACACTGATGATTAAACTAGAACTAGATTATTTCAAGCCACGGGGAATTTTGCATGTAAATGTATCCCGTGAACAGATGGGAGGTGATGGCTTATGTAACCAAGGGTGTATTTTCTTCAAGAAATCTAGGAAAGGTGACAGGAGGAAACATCAAACAGTCAAGCTTCCCAACTAAAAGCTCTGTGTGCTTCACTCTTCCTTTGGGAAAAACTTATCTTTATAGCAGTAAAGAAAAAGTCTCTCATTTAAGAGGACAAATAACTTAAGTCAAGGAAAACGATCTTCTGACATTCTCCGCTGAACGTTGTCAAGAGGACAAGCAGACGATCAGCTGCAGTCTGAAACCTATTTTCCAAGTCTTTTCTCTTGGCAGCTGGAACTGTTTGCAGGTATTTCTAAGTCATAGTGTATATCATAATATTTCCAGCAAATGACCATCTGTCACTCAGTGAACAAGGAACCAATGGAGACCTGCCTAGGCTAAGTGAAGAAGTCCCTTAGCCACCCCATGTGGCTCTACAGTAGACAGCCCATAAATAATCACATTTTTGCATCCATTGCAAAACAAAAGTTTTCCCATCCTATATACTTCCAAAAATCTAAAACATGATTATATGCTTTTCCCTTAAAATCCCAGCCCTAATTTATAATTAGCCCAATCATGGATCCACAGTATAATAAGTAAATTTCATACGCAGCAGCAGATATTAACTTTGTATGCTATCTGTAAAGAGAGATGATTTCCGCCAAAATTTAATTTATGTTACTGAAACGTAACCCTAATTCCTAATTATAATTTCAGAATGGCCTATATTCTGAACTTATTATATGTATTATAGATATTTTATTTTGATTTACGAATCAGGGACAAATAACTTGAGATGCATCTTCTTCTATCCATGACACACTTTCTACACGAGCAACGTAATTCCAAGAATCTAACAAAGGCCAGCATCACAACACTGAAGTTTCTTGCCATAAACATCTTGTTTTTTTCTTTTCTTTTCTTTTCTCTTTTTTTTATAATCAGTGTTTCAGTGTTACAACCTTTATAAGGTGCTAAGCCAGGCAGGCCCTGGGGCAGGTGAAGTCATTTTCTACTCTGATGACCTAGTGAGCAAGTAGGGTCTGCATGGAGAAAGGTAAGAGTAATTCACTTTTCTCTGGACCTCAAAGTACTCGTAATGAAATCACAAGTAGAGATGGAGAAAAAGCATCAAGTGGAAGCAATAGCATAAAAATAGGTAAAAATGGGAAAGTACATTCCCATTTGGGGTAGTTACATCCCAGGCATGAGATTTATTGAGGGAGAAAATGCTGGAATGATAGGTGAGGCCAGAGTATAAAGCATCATAACATCACTGAGGAAGAGTCTAGAGATTATTTTCAAAGTGGTGAGTGCCTCACGCTTTCTTTCTTTTGAATTTTGTATTTTACAATCGTTTTCTAAATTACAAACGATAAGTGATTTTTGTAAGACATGAAAAGATATCCACTCTGCTCTTCCCAGCTACGCTCACTAGGGGGTGTGATTGAAGTTGCAAATTTTAAACAAAGAAAGGAGCAGACAGGAAAACAAAATAATGAAGGAGGCTGTGGCTCCAGAGGGAAATGGTCTTAAATCTTTAGGGTATTTTGTCTATACCTGCCTCCAGACATGCAAGATATTTCCCCCTAATACAGAACATGACACTCTTCCCCACCGTTCACCCTCTCAGAGTGCTTATTTACATCTTCAAAGCATTATTTCGTGTTTACAGTTGGGTCACCAATCCAATTTTATTTGTCAGCTATGTGACGTCACGTCTGTTTTTCTCAAACTTCCGACATGGAGTTTATTGCCTCGTTTGTAAGGCTGCTTGTTTGCAGGGTTTCATTATGCTTTCTGCAAGGCCTCTGTTTCTTCCAGGTTTCTTTGTTAAAGCTTTTTTTTCTTGCTATGGCTTCTGTTTTTTGTTTCAGGCCTTCCTCAAATATCTGGTGATCGTTGACCAGTGAGCTGCTGTACATCTCAACCTATTTTGGCATCTGCTTCTCAGAGGCCTTCCTTTATTTCAGCCAAGATCTTTACACAGATCTTGTCTTTATTTTCTATTTCAGGAAGCCCCACCTGTTCAATTTCTGTATTTGGCATATATATGTATGGCAAATATGTGGCAAATATATAAATCCATACGGCAAATATATAGGCCACATATAAATACTATTATTTTTTTTTTTTCTCTCTGACTGAATCCATTTCTTTATTTACACCTAGTATTTCCCGAAGTTGTTACAGGCTCTTTTGGCTACAATTACTAAACTTCTAAGAGCTTATAAACTAGTTTTATTTGTGTGAAGGATTTATCGTTGTTTTCAATTTCCTTTGCTGAGCACTTTAGCTCACTTTATATCCCTTCTATTGTCTTATCTATTCTTGGATCTCTTGTGATTCTTTTCAACTGTTCATCAAACAGTGCACTTTTTCACGTCATTCTGAATATATCTTCACATCCCTTTGTGGATGGACCCTTCTCCTTCCCCCAGCATTGGTAGCTGGAAAACACTGTAACCGTGGTTTTGTCTTTTCTAAAATTTCATATAAATGAAATCATTTAACATGTAGTCTTTGGGTTTGGCTACTTCCCCTTAGAATCATGCCTTGAAAATTCCTGCATGTTGTGCTTATCTATGTTGTATTTATCCATCTGTGTTGGCTTATCTCTTCACCTTTATTCCTTCAGTAAGAATTTCAAAGTTCCCTTTCTGTGGAGTAGCCATGATGTGTGGTACAGCCTGGATTTTGTTTGATCCAAAGCTATTTTCTTCAAATAATTTATTTCTTCCTATCCAATATTCTTGTTTTTTATTTTTTTTAAATGTGTATTTTCATTCTAATTATGATAGAGGTTATTCCTAACTTATTCTTAAAATTTAGAAAATGGTACTTTTTGGTGAATGTTTTTTTTTTTTTTGGTGAAGACATTACCTGCTAGCCCTAGAATGTATAGCTTTTCTTTTTTTATGAATAAGTAGTAAATTTGATCAAATATTTTCCTATACCTATTAAGAACACCACATGGACTTTCTATTTTGTATTATCCTCATCTAACCCAAAGAGTTGAATATTTAGCTTATTAATTTTCCATCCCAATGCTCTTCTAAATATGGGTATTTAAGGCTATAAAATTTCTTCTACCGACTTAGCTCATCTCCCAAGTTTTGATGTAATGTTTCCTTTATGTTATAGCTCCAATATTTTCTAAGACCTATTATTATGTTTTTTTTTGATTCAAGATCAGAGGAATGTGTATTTAAATTCCAAAAATATAGACTCTTGGCATTTAATCATCAATGTCTATTTTTATTGCATTCTGACCAGAAAATGCGAGCACACGATATATAGGCTTTTGATTATTTCATACATGTTGTGACATGTTTGCAACCTCATATATAATCAATTTTTATTAATGTTCTATGAATATTTAAAAATAATACGTTTTACTTAATTTTTGGTTGTGCTCAAGTTTATTTTACGGTGTTCAATTTATATTTCCTTAGAAGGTTTTTTCATATCATCTAACAATTTTATCAAATGTATCTTTTACAAAAGCTCATTATGAGTCTCAATGTTCCAATTTATTCTTTTTTAGGTCGAGCCATATGAAATTGCTGCTACTTAACGGTTCATGACCTACAATAGTGGCAGTTTCCGTTGGTCCCACCTAATAAAGTGAACCACTCTGGAGAAATATTTTTATTCCTGGGGCAAATAGATTCCCACAGAAACACAATTTTTTACTGAAGATGAGCTCATCATCAAATGTTAAAATACACCCAATGGGAAGTTTCTTCAAGACTCAGAGTCAACAGACACAAGTAACAGGGAGAACTAACATACTGATATTGAAACAATTTCAAAGAGACTATAACATTATCAGTTGATGTATTGACTGTGGAGACAATAATATAAACGGAGCCTCTTTAAGATGGAGCCCGAGCTGCCACATCAGGGGAGCTGCCTTGCATGTCTCTGTCTCAAATCTTCGGAATGCTAAAATGGCAAAATAACCTTTCCATGTGCCTTAGCGGCCTCGCTTCCTACAGAACAGTTTGTCAGATAATGAGACAGTGTTTATGACTATTGCACTGAAATGATAAAAACACCGTTTAGAATTAACACCCCTGTGTTATATCATCAGCACCAGTAGAAATGCCTTCCTCCTGTCCACATAATCATTCCCCTTCCCTTCTCACAAATACCTGTCACCTTCGTCTCCTAACTGGAGCCCTGTTTGGGCTTCTGCCTGAACCAGAGCGACCTGAATGGCTATCCTTATTGATTTTGGTAAATGCTTGTTGCTTCTCACTTTAAAAGGCCAAGTTAACAACCGGAGCACTCTTTGTTTACAATAGTAAGAAGCAGGGGATGAAGTTCATGCTGAAGGCGAGGGGAATGGTTACATAAATTGGGGTTTTGCGATGGAATGTTCTGCAGCCTCTAAATGTCACATAATTGGACTTTGTTCTCAATATAATATACAACCGAAAAGCATAGCAAACAACTTCATGTGAAGTGTGATCCTAATTTCCTAAATATATATATTTATTTTATATACATAGGACTTTCATCTCAATTGCTGTTTGTACCTCTATTGCTATACTTATATTCTAAAAGGTCAACACTATATGGTTGATTTAGTGGTGATTTTTACTTTTTTATTCACATATTTTTCCATGTCTTGAACTTTTTCAATGAGGGTATATTTGTTTTGCAATTAAAATTTTTGATTAATTTCGGTTGAATTCCTTGTTTTTTTTTTTCAGAAATAATAATACTATCTTAAGTTAAAATCAACTCACTTTTCAACGGAAGACGCACAAATTGTTTCTTTAAGGGAAATGAAGCTTAATTAAGAAGACATCTACACTGTGATGGAAGCCACATGAACTAACAGCAGGCAGCTCTGCATATTGGCATTAATGCCTAAAGAAAAGAGAAGAATATATTCAAAAAGAAGAAAACTTGTAAGACATAAAAGGGAGTTAATACTGCAAAGTGATTTCGAAATCTCCAAAATAATTCTAAAGAAATTGGGACCTATGGGCCACACATTGAATCTTGCTGTAAAACTTCAGAAGCTTGAAAAGTAAAAAAGATAAATAATAGCAACTCTCAGGAGCTAAAACAATTGATCTACGTACACGATGTGCTCTAAATTATTTCGAAAAAAGGAACAAAGCTGTTACATGAAATTTTTAAAAGCGGCTCCCCCAAGCCACGTAGCACTTGACGTTGAATACTGTGGATTTTCCACAAATGACTGAGATGGCTTCCATCTGGGCTGTATTACTGAAGTGCATTTGAGAAGAGCTGTTGCCTGCTCTTCAGAGGAATAATTCGTGTAAATCTTGACTGCAATTCAGAGAGAATGAACCTGGGCAGAAGGGTAGAGTTTGTGAACATTTTATTACACCTTTTGCTAAACTCTGCTCCCCTGGGCACTTACATAACCTTCCTATCCTGGCGGCAATCTAGCTGGGGGAAGGTGGGAGGGTGGGTGTTTCTAAGCCAACCTCCTTTCTGAGCACATACAGAATTCTAAAATGAATATCCGGGGGCTCCAGACAATGGCTCAGTCCCCAACGTACACCAGAGAGGCAACACCCCAAACTCATTCCATGGAATTGGATTTTTTGAGGGGATAAGGCATACGTAGTTGAGCTTCTGAGGGATAGAGGTGAGGTTAAAAAAAGCAGAAGAGGGGAAACAAGAAACAGAGATCAGGGAGAAAGTATAATTGGGCAGTTTTTTTCCCTGAAGATTCTTCTATGTAGTTTATAATTTGTCAAATGTAGTCTAATAGGTTTGCTTCTGAGGGTGAGATAGCAATGAGCACAGTGGTTGTGTGTGTGTGTGTGTGTGTGTGTGTGTGTGTGTGTGTGTGCAAATGCATGCGTGTGCAGGGGCCCTATACACATATATGCATGACAAAGACAGTCGAGCTTCTGTTGTGGTTGTATTAACCTTTCTCCGAACTATTATATACTATGCCTATTCCCTACTGAATAAAGTGGAGGGTACATATATTTTTCTCACAAATATAAGATTTATACAACTTAATATGTTACCTATTATATTTAACAAATTGTGCAGAGAAAGTTTCCCAGAAAAAAAAAATCAAGTCTAGAGAATCAGGTTTAGGTTGTATTCAAACCCGAAATGGAAATTTCAATTTCAGGATTGCATGTAAGAGCGTGGAGCAGTTTATTTTACTAAGACTGTTGGGAGATGATACTAGTCCGGCATAAGGTCTGGAAAGTGAGTCTTTTACCTTTTGGAAACTCCTTTTACGTCTCTGGTAAACAAGGATTAAATGGCTGACTTGTTAGTGTCACATCACTTTTGCGTTGCGCTATGTCAGAAGAACTGAGCTAATCGACACCTGGCCTGTCACCTTTGGTCCTGCCAGTAGACACGTCTCGTGGGAGAATAAATGTAATAATCACGAGCTCAAGCAAAGCTCGTCTACAGAGGAGAGGGGCTGGTGCTCAGCTGGCAGGGCAGCTAACTAGCAAGAATCTATCTTGAAAGTGAGGGTGGGTGGTGGGTGAGTGGGGTAGGTGGGTGCACATCACTGTACCGAGCTGAGCAAAGTCATTCCAGGAACTTTCCAACTTCCTGACTTAAAAATCAGGGCCTAGTTTCCCTCGCTCTGTTTACCTGGACTGAGGTAAGGTAAACCTGTAAGGCTTGGGAGAAGGGGTTCATGGGCTCAGTGGCAATGCCTTGTTCACACTCACATGTGGGAGGAAAAACAACTGCAGACTAATTAAGCCTGACATTTTTCCTGACATATAACATATTTATTTATTTTTTCATTAAAAACTTAGGGTTAGGTGGAGAGTCAGCTTTGATTTTTCCAGAACTTTAGAAGCTAGAAACCATTTCTTAAAGCTAGTTATTTTTTTTTTATCAAACCCCCCCAAATTTAGAACAAAACCAAATTCCTTATGTGCAGTAAAACTCCATAATAATGTTTTAAAAACTAGAATAAAATAAAGTGGGATAGCCTAATACTCTTGATCAAAAAAAGGAACTTCTTAGCAGAAACTTAATTTGCTTCAATATATTGGCAGTGGATGACCTCACTTAAGCACTGTGATATGTACTGTTATCCTCATTTTGAGATGAAAAACAAAAAAACAAAAAAACAAAAACAAAAACAAAAAGGCTAAGCAAATTGCCCAAAGTCACACAAGTCAGCCGTGGCAAAGTTCATATGCTCATTCAGGTAGCTTAATCTCCAAAACTCAAGATTTTTAATTACTACAGATAGGCCTCTTCACAACAATGGGGCTGAGCTAAGGGGACAAAACACTCATTCAAATCTGCTCCCTGATAGTCTGCAGCCAGAAGCATGTTTGTAAATAAACACTTTGATATACTGAGGTGAGACTTGCATGTCTGGGAGCAGGGAAGAGGGATTAGGGTGGCTGGTGGCAAAGACCGTTTCACAGGGCCAATACTTTGAGCATCGTTACGGTGTCTGTCTGGGGAGCAACTGACTCATTTATCTTTAAAAACCGACACCCAGGAAGCATCTCCTGCCTTTGACTTACTCTTCTTCAGGTGAGGATGTGCAATACATGTTCATAAATGAGCCTGGATGGACATAAAGTGTTGATTCTAGAAAACGGTGCACGTGTTTAGAGGCTGTGGCCGGATCGGCACCAGCAGGCCTGGGCCCTGTGAAGACTGTGCGCCCTGCTCAGGTGGGACCGAGTCACCCAGCCACGGGGAAGGTGGCAGCTCAACCAGAATCGGGCTCCTTTCTACAACAGGCCCAACTGTTTTTTTTTTCTTGCTCCAGGAGGCTTTGTGTTAACTTTGCAGTTTGGACAACATCAGATAATCAAAACTCAAACAGGAGACCTCAATGGAAGCAATTTCCATCCACGTGGACTTGAAACCGACGGAGAATGAGGATGAACGGAGGCCTTCGCTGAGCCCAGAGTCAGTCAATCCTCTGAGTTCCTCCTACTCTGCGTCGGACCTGTATTTACTGATTTCTGAAGGTCATCTCCGATTCTAATTGCCTCTTCGCTTCCTGCCTGCGTGAGAACTCGGAGCCGAAGATGCCCTTCGGGTGAGCACACACGCCTTCTGTGTCATCAGGGCCGCGGCTGTGCCCACGCCGTTCGTCTGCAGCTTAATCACAGACGCATAGAGGGCAGCGGGAGGGGCAGTCGGGAGCTGGAGTTTGCATATTAATCAGTGGTAATGAAAGCAGAACTCCAAAAGTTACCACCTTGACGAACGGCACCCCCAAGCATCCTTGATTCGGAGAGTGAAGCTGTTCAGGCTGTTCAAAAACGAGTCACCATAGAACCCGTAGAATTTTGTGTCCAAATTCGGAATTAAATGTACCAGGGGATGCTTCAGGAAAGATAAGGACACAGTCCCATAAGCCGGCTCACTGGGGACCATTTCCAGCTCACACTCTTGGTTCCCCTCTCATCACCCCAGCGTTTGGAGCAAATAACCCCAGAGGGGCAGCCACAGGTGGAGAGGGCCTGACACCAGGTGGGAGGGACAGACCTCCAGCCTCTCCCAGGGCTTCCTGTGCTTAGCAAATAAAGACCAGCAGTGGTGAGCATCCATGCCAAGTGACTGGTCCTGAAGGAAGAAGCAGACATGCCAACGAGGACCTGAGCATCCACGAGGAGAGCCTGGGGTGCCCAGGACAGGCTGTGCGTGGGACTGGACACTATTCCTGTCGCCACGCTGGCTGAGAGTTCTCCTCAGAGAGGAGGCGAGGTCATGGTGCCATGCCCTCCATAGAGCCTTTATAATGCATTTTTAGTTCATTTTTGCATTCAACACAGACTCAGGGAGCGCCTGCGGTGAGTGAGCCTGGTCCCATCACGGTTTTGACTAGGTCATTTTCAATAAATGCTTTTGTCATCTTCACACCCTGGTTTAAAGACCCAGCTCTACGGCCTGTCATAGAAATACGTAGAATGGTGATTACAAGTCAGGTGAGAGCCTTAAAAGAAGAGAAACTCTGACCTCCTTAGGTTTTTTTTTTTCCTTTTTCCCTTCCTCCTTCCAGCACTCCCTCCCTTTCTTTGTATTATTTTTTGAGTGCTCCTTCTACCGCCAACACCTTCTCTGCTGAAAGCCTTAGAACTAAAATCACAATTTTGTCATGATTAAAAAAACAGTATATTCTAAACCCCACTTTTGAGCCAAGACATGGAAATCACGTTTCCCTCGGTCTGGAGATAATACCTTCAGAACGCACTGCGACACAGTGCAGAAGTTAGAGAAATATACACAGAAAGTTCCTTTCGAATGCAAATCCATCACCTTTACTATCTAGCAAAAACTGAGAAAAGAAAAAAGATCCTTTTTCACCATTTCTGCAAGAAGAGGTGGCACAACTCAACCCATCCCGAGCCTTTCAGGGCTGGATTTGTTGCACAGGAGCTGCCTGGCACTCAGCTAACGTGCACTTGTCACAGCTAATTGTTCTCTGCTTCTGTCTTTTGACTCCAGAGAGCCAGGGCACATCGGGAAACCATGATGATGTCTAGTTTCAGAGCATCGTTCTGGGAGCAACAGCAGAGACTTAGCAGATTGTTTCAACCTCCTTGTCCCAACATTAAAGCAAACACAGTATTGATATGTCGCTCTTTTAGAGTGTAAATGGCTCCTATAGCTCTAGAATGGATACAATAAAACTGAATAAAGTGTGGTTTTGAGGGTGACAGGCAATCAAAGTGATAGGTGAGTTTTAACGACGACTGGATCTGTTCTCATGCCATGAATATTCCTTTTTTCCCCCGATTCTAGCACATGTGCTGCTTATTAACGAATCCCAATCTACTAAGCTTTAAATATGTAAAATGTTTCCCCCTTTATCTTCTGAATGGAAGCCTGCTGAATTTAACTCGGACTGATTTCAGTTTTAAGGTTAGAACATAAAAAATATGATGAAAAAACTCTAAAGCTATATTCTTATTCCTCAAGGCTCCCTGTGGTTAACTTGATGCTACCGCGCCCGACACCGCCAAAGTTTTCCTTTGACTTTGGAAGATCAATGGTGAGCGCTGCCCAGGTATATTCTCCTCTTCGTAAAGAAGAGGTGATGCTACTTCAACTGAGAATGAGACACAAAATAATCACATGCTTAAATATAATTTGGTGAAAAAAATGTAGGGGTCTGAGTTCCAATATTTCTATTTTTATTTCTTTGTCATTTCAATAGTTTTATTCCATCCTGATGCCATTAGGGCATAGTCAGAGCCGATTACACCCCCATTAGAACTATGGTCAAAGACTCTGAACTCACAACTCAACACCAAAAAGACAAACAATCCTATTACAAAAGGATTGAGGACTCAAATAGGCATTTCTCCAAAGAGGACATACACATGACCAATGGATGCGAAAAGATGCTCAACGTCACTAATCGTCAGGGAAATGCAAATCGAAATGACAATGAGGTATCACCTCACGCCTGTCAGAATGGTCATCATCAATAAATCCATAAACAACAAGGCTGGTGAGAAAATGGAGAAGGCACATGGTGATGGGACTGCAAATTGGGGCAGCCACCGTGGAAAACGGTTCAGTGGTTTCTCAAAAACATTAAAAACAGAACTACCTTATGACCCAGCAATTTTACTTCTGGGTATTTATCCAAAGCAATCCAAAACACTAATCTGAAAAGATTTACACACCCCTATGTTCTCTGCAGCCCTATGTACAAGAGTCAAGATATAGAAGCAACTTAAGTGTCTTCTTCTTTATCAACAGGTAAAGAAGACGTAGCACATATGTACAATGGAATATTACTCAGCCGTGAAAAATCAAATATAACCATTTGAGACAACATGGATGGACTTAGAGAGTATCATGCTAAGTGAGATAGGTCAGATAGGGACAAATGCTGTAGGATCTCACTTATATGTGGAATCTAAAAACAAAATAAACAAGCAAACAAACAAAAACTGAAACAGGTTCATAGATACAGAGAACAAACTGATAGTTGCCAGATGGGAAGGGGGTGGGGGGCTGGAGAAAAAAGGTAAAGAGCTTAAGAAACACAAATTGGTACTTACAAAATAAACTCACATCACCAAACTGGGATTTAACACCTGGCCTGACTGCGGTTTCAACCTCCCTCTGGGATGTCATCTTAACCAGCCTGGAACTTTCTGGTTGGCAGGCAAGAGCCTAAGAGACCCATCAGTGCCCCAGAGGGAAGTGGCCTCGCCTGCAATAATCCTTTCTTTGGTTACTGACTTCTGCATCCCACCCCCTTTTCTGCCTTTAAAGTTTTCTCTTTTTTTCAGTCCTTTGGAGATGCTTTTTATTCCCTAGATGGGACGTTGCCCAACACATGAATCGTTAAATACAGCCAATCAGATCTTCAAATATATCCAATTGAATTTTTAAAAACATGATTAAATATTTTCTTATACAAATAAATATGAAAAGGTTATAAATACCTGCTAAATACAGGTAGTCATGTTGGCCCTAGAGGGTTCATTTAAAATATTAAATGCAATTACCTTTAATATGTGACTAAAATTGTTCTTAGTTTCTTTGCAGAATGAACCTTTAATGGAGTCAGACGGTTCTTGAAGAGTTCTTGCAATTTAAAAAAAATTCTTAGTTCTCTTTCTTTTCCCACCTGAATCTTTTCTAGATTTCTATCCTCAAGCTTGCCAATCCTCTGTTCCATCTGGTTTGCTTAACCCCGATGTTTTCTAATTCATTCTTCATCCTACTTACCGAGTCCTTTAGTCTCAGGATATCTGTGTGGTTCTTTTTCATAGTTTCAGTCTCTTTGGCAAAGTAGTCCTTTTGTTCACTAATTTTTCTCCTGAGCTCACTGAGCTGCCTTTCTGGGTTTTCTGGTTATCTCATGTGTTTCCTCATGACCGCGATCTTTGAATTCCTCGTGGTTTAAATCAGTCTTCCGTGACTTTGAGTTTGATTTCTGGAGGTGTCGTTTTCTTTTCTGTGCTGCCATGTTACCTTGGTTATTCATGGCACCTGATGGATTATTCCTCTACCTACACAGTCGGGGTAGCAAACCTTTGCTGTACAAATGCCATTTTGATCTTAACGATTCAGCAGGTTGAGGATTAGAGGCCTTTCTTTTGTTTTCCAGTAGATGGTGATATCGTGCAAATTTTCCATTTCTCTGACCTATGTGATGGTGGAAGTTGATGACCAGGTGTCCCTGCTATGTCCAAGTCACCTGGGTCTGAGGGCACCATTTCCTCTGCTGGGTCATAGTAGGGGCCTACACCCCAACTCCTCCATCGCTATATGCTAGCTAGGGCTAAGTTAAGAGCCAAACTGTGTCTGTGGACACCATCCCTGTCCTCCTCATCCTGCTTCCCTACACTCTCACCTTAAGATGCACCGATGTGTAGATTTCTCCGACCTGTTTGTGTGCTGAGCAGAGGAATCTTTGTTGGGTTATGGCTGTCCTGCTTGATGTAACTTTAAGGGGAGACACACAGGGGTCTTATCGCTCTACCATGATGCCAATGTAACTCCACAAACTGTATCTTCAATCATTCATTCCCACTGATCACGTTCCATTAGCGTCGGTTGGAAACCATGGCAAGCAAATATTGCTTTTAAAAATACGTTATTCCAGTTTGCTCATAACAGAAATATTTTTTTTTGTCAAAACATTTTGCGTGAATATGAGCAAAAGCTGAAGCATAAAAGGAAAAAACAGACTCTGAATGCCTAACTATGCTGAAGGTCATAACAGCCACCCTTCCCCAGACATTTATTGAGTGATGATTATTCTCCAGTCTATTGTGCTCAACAAAAGCTTGTTGGAGAATGTTTTCAACCGTGTTTTCTTTTTTTTAACCTCATTTTTCTTAGTTCCTGTTTCCTCCAGTCCTGGTCAGCTGTTAGTCAACTGCCTGTAGCTAAATATTTTTTTCTGAAGGAGAGGATCATTCATTTTAGGACAAAAGGGAGGAACAGGAAGAGAACGGCGAAGCTGAGGTTGTTGATTAAATACCTGCTATCTATTAATTTGATTAATCTGGCAAGCTGTTCCCGTGCCAGCGAACCATTTATCATTAGGAAAATACAGAAGCCAAGTGTTTACACTTGTCTCTTTCTGCCCTGCACCCTCCCAAATGGGTTCTATGTCAAGGCTTTAGCCGAACCTTAAAAATTCCGTGAGGAGGTTTATGCAGCATTTTATTACAGAGCCCGAAGTCATCCTCCCCAACTTATATTCCATCCTGTTATGAAAAAAAGATGCTAAGAAAGAAATACTTTGGAAAACAGCATGAAACAGACCCTGGTATCATGTACTTTTAGCTTCTGATACTACGTTTGGTGTAATGTTTTAGTCAAGCTCCTCTGCCAGATCGGGCCCTCGGCCCTTGGTGGCTTTTGGAATAATTTTTATGAGTCTATGGAGTAATAGCTTCAGAAAAATCACTGTCCCCGTGGCCAGTGGCAGCTGATACATGGGAATGGGAGAAAAGCCAGCGATGCAAGCACAAAGCACAACTGCACGGCTCTCGGTCCACCCGGACGGAGGGGACAGCAGTGCCGCTGATCGTTCTCAGTTTACTTGCCTTGCAAACTGTAGATCTCGCCAACGCTGTTCTGCCGAGTGATGTGATGCCAGTACGCGCTACGAGGGAGAGATACCGACTTGGATAACGTCATGGGCTCCGTCAGGCTCGTCTGCAGCTAGAAGGAAAAGAACACAGGCCTCAGGCTTTGCTTAAAAACACCCAACTGAAGTTTGCCTTTTCCAAGTTGAGGATGCCACGCAGGTGGCAGGTCTTAGCGTGGGTTACAGATCCTGGCCTGATTGGCTGTGGCAGGATGATGTTTTGAAAAAAGGAAAATCATGAGTATGAAATGAACACTGGGAAACAATCGAATCGCACTCATTAACGAAGAGGGACAGAAAAAGCTGGCACAACTGACTGTGAGCTGACTTCAAAGGACAGGGGCCAATCGCGACTGCTGATCAATAGCGACAATCAATGGTCTTCCACCAGGTGAGCTCATTTGTACTCCCACGACAGAGGACTCCCTGCACTGCCATCAACTTTCTACAATTTATGGAATTGTAAAGAGCTCCCAAAATGGACGAGGAAGGCCCTTCTGAAACTGCTAGCCCAGAAAGCTGCCAAGCAGACCATCTCTGTTTTACCCATTTCCGTGTCTTACGATTTTTCCTGCCACCTCTTCCCATCCTCACTTGGTGGCTCTTCTCTTGAATCAACCTTTTTTACCTTGTTCCTGTGATAGGATCCTGTACATATGAAAAAGAGCATCCTCCCTGAGAAGCTCTGGTAAAAGTGTGGCACATTTTCTTATTTTAAGCAAAATTAAGGTCACAGCAGGTGCTCAGGCACATGCTTAGTTCAGAGAACAATACTTCACCTTGCGTTTTTAAGAAAAAAACTTATTTTTGTTGATTTCCACCAGGCGTGCTTTAAACACACCCCAAAGTGGTTTTATTTGGCCTTACTACACATTTTTCTAGTGCGACTTCAGCAGATGTCATTTTGCCACAATGGGCAATCCTCTCACTGATAGAAGCTCACATTCCCCCTTACTTAATACCTGACTCTTGACAAAGCCTGGGAGCTGTGACAATCATCTAGGTCAAGTGTAGCTGTAGAGGCCTTTTGCTGGCTGTGACCTGCACTTTCCTTCAGGTGTCCCCGCCCCCCAGTACTTCTTTCCTCTCTGCATAGGGGGTTACCTCCATCCAGTCACAGGAGATGCTGTGAGGAAAGCACCTGAGAGGATATGACAGGCCATGAACGCCTTGTAAAACCACGGGGCACTTACATTTTAACAGAAAGCAAAGCCACAGGGCTTGAACATACTCGATTTTACGTTTTTAGCAGTGAGGCATTTCCAGACCTGTTATGTCTTGCTACTAACGTGCCCTACTCAGTGTATTTTAAAGTCTGGCCCCAGTGAAGGTACTTTTTTTTTGTTTGTTTTTAAAGATGGCTCCAAATAGACAATTTTTATATTTTTTCAAAGTTGTTTATATTTCAAAGTGTTTCTCCTTGTGATGGAAGCACATGTATTAAGCACACCCACGTCTCTGACTGGCAGCTAGGGAGTGTGAGGGAGAAGCCAGATTTCTGGCTTGCAGTGGGCAGTGCTTTCCAGAATCTTTGCAATGTTCGTTAACCATGTAGATTTATAGTTTGACCCCACATCTGTGAGCTGTTTTTTAATATTCTACTTATAAAAGGTCTCCTCGTCCCAGGATTCATCCTCACCTCCACCTTTCAGCCCCCAGTCTTCCAAATAAGCAGGTTAATAATCTCCTTGATTTTCCTAGAAAGTCTGGGCTTCTTCCTCAAGAAACAGTGTTATTTGTTGTCTATTCCTTTCGTCTTTGTTTCATCTGCATTTGGTTTAGTAGAAGAAATTCCTAGGCATTTACAACTTATGTATAAATAATATCTTTTTCTTATTTTCAGCTGAACTCCAATATTCTATATTTTGATATTCTTTAAGTCACTTTATCTGGCATTTGGCTCAGAGATCATTTTCACTATCCAGTCAAATCCTCATAACTTTCTCGGGAGATAGAAAAGGGATAAAGCATCCCTATTTAAAATGAGAGGAAGCTGAGGCTTTGAGATAGCAGTATCTAAGGCAATATGTCCTCTGGAGTTGCTGAGAATAGAACTGTGCTTCTGCTCTGTACTTCTGTGGTTTGCTTGTTTGTTAGTTCGTTTTACCATCAAGAGGGTCGGTGTGATGTCTTTCAAATGAAGTCGCATCATAAATAGTATTAAAAATTACATTATTATTATTATTATTTTTTTGTGGAAGACTGAAGTTGGCAAATTCTTGAAGAACCTGCATTTCAGAATAGGGCATCTGGGTTCCATGCTCTCTGGAAGTCCGACTCCTCTCAGGCTGCCTGAACAAACTGGGAGTCAGGGTTAGAATCCTTCTCGGAGAATCTAGCAGTTCTCATCTTACCGACAGAAAATCAAAATCCAGAAAATTTTGGGAACCGGCTCAGTGTAAGATCTCAACCACAGAACCCCTAAATAGAAACAAAGTTTCCCTGACTTCTGAGTTCATTTCTCTTTAGACTTTGATGCTGTTACCTCCTGGGAAAAATAAGCTTCCTTCCTGGCATGTTATATATAATGTGCGATGATTAAGGCCTTGCATTTTGAAAGGACCTAGGTTGAGAAGAAGAGGCAGGTAGGACCTGACAGCTGATGTGATTTTTGTGAACATACTGCCTACCAGCATCTCTTCTTGCTTTCACCAAAAAAATTACCCAGGCAACCTTTTAGCCTTTGGAAACTTGCCTTTTGTTTTGAGGTTCCACCTCCCTTGCGGTCAACATGAATGCTAATTTGTGTTTACCTCCATAATGTGGATAAAAATGTTAACAAGTTAATTTTCCTTTTGCTCTGTATCTCCCCAATTATTGTTTAAAAATTTAAAAATCCTATTAGCCCTTGGGACACTAATCTATACAATTGGGGGAAGGAAATTTTAGCATTTATAATGAGCACTTAGGAGTCATTCTTTGCGTGCCTGGCAATGTGCAAACTGGGGTCATACATTATCTCATTTAATATCCACATAAACTGTCAATAACTATGCCATCTGAACTTTACAGGTGAGGAAAATGAGGCTCAGAGAGACAATATAAGCTGTTCATGGTGACATAGCCAGGTACTGGTATTTTTAAGGCTTCGAACACCACGATGTTATTCTCTCTTTACCCTAACTCATGGGAAAATAAACTGTTGGATTCCTTTTCTGTAGGGAACAGATTAGATGAGAGTTATATCAATTGGGTCAATTCCACTGGACCAAGACATGAGGGCGAGTGGCCCTGGCCCAAGCTGCAAGCAGAACACAGCACATGTGGCAGATCCCAGAGCTGGTAGCACAGAAGCTCTGCTGTCAGCAGACCCGTTACCAATTATCAGCTCCACAGTCATTTGACTGCAGGCCAGGTGCTTATACTTTTTTTAAGACCCAATTTTTCCTGATCTCTAAATTGAAATTAATATAATCCATCTTAATTGTTATAAATAGTTCATCAGATGGTGCTTTTAGAGTGAAGCTCACCATGTGTGTCATCTCTGAAGTGCTTGGGAAAGATCACTGCATTATTATTGCTATTAATGTGTGGGAGAGGTGGCGCAGACCACAGGTGTCTGCATATGGACATGGTTGAGACATGGAAATTTGTCCAAAATGAGCTATCAAAGAAATGACAATGAAGGCAGAGGCATAAAATGGGATCGAAGTCTGAGAACTTAATAGAATATAAAATCCAAGAAATATGAATATGAGGACTAGATTGTCAGCCCATGGGAGAGATGGGACGCAGATGGGAGACAGGTGAGTGTGTGCACTGACATGCACGCATGCATGCGTGGCATGAGCTGGAAAAGAATGGCCATGGCCTTTTCTGTGTGAAGGAGCTAAGCAATGCCTCTTTGTGGGTGGGTGTGCGTGTCAACAAGCTCCCTGGTGTGTCTGAGACAAGAGGGACTGAGTAGGAATAAACAGCAAAAGTCAGAAACACTGTGAAAATGCGGGTGGTTAGGAAACATGCTAGTGTGACATGTGATGTGGGAAATGCATGTCAGTGGAGATGCTTAATATGGAAATGCTGAGTGCAGGTACACTCCCAGTCAAGAACGTCTAGTTTTATTTGTCCCTGGAAGATGCTCATGAAACTGGAGAGCAATAGGCACCCCAGAGACCCCCAGGCGGCCAGGCTTAGCACAGTTTGGGCTCATTCAAACAGTCCTCTGAAGTTTGGAGGTTTGTGGGCAATTGGGATCTCACAGATCTGACTTCATTTTCGATAGGGGACACCTCATATTTAATCTTCCATTGTATTCAGGATAAATGGAAAGGAATTAGATGATACCTGGCTGAGTCTGTATCAGACTGACCAATGAAGTGTAGTTTATGCAGGCATTTAATGGAAGCCGCTAGCTGTCGTTTAAAATTAGACTCTGTGGAAGATTATTTTTATTGGACTTGACAAAAGAGAGAATGTAGTTATTATGTATTTTAAACCAGGCATTGGCCAAAATATTTTCATAGACTGTGAAAAAAGTTGGGCTTTAGAATAACCTCAGAAATTATTACAATCTATGCAAATGCTTTGAACACCATTCTTGTCTGTAAATCTGTAATAGTAATGCTTTTAATAATATCTATCATCTATCTATCTATCTATCATCTATCTATCATCTATCTATCTATCTATCTATCTATCTATCTATCTATCTATCTATCAATATACCATCTATCTAGCTATCTGTAAGTAGATGCCTTTAGAGAACTACTCTTTGAATATAAGAAACATAATAAATAGACATTGAAACATTAAATTTCATAGGTGTTAGAAATAAAATTTTTGCTGTTATTTGATTTCAAAATATGTAAATAGCCAGAGGCTATGGTAAAGTTTATATAATTAATTTTCATTGTCTGCATATGATGAAAGCTCAGACAAAATTTTAATGATGGTTATATAATTTCACCTACTTAACACTAAATTTTTTCTTTTGCCAGGAAATTAGCTAATAATAACTGAACTTTTGCTAGAGGCCACATGGAAGCCTAACTCTCTGAAGTCGATATTATCATTGCTTTTCATTTTCTTCTTTAAGAGGTAACTGAGACCCAGAGGAGGCACGTGACTTGCACAAGGTGCCACGGCTCTGTCAGTCTTCCTCTAACTTTCGTGGTCAGTCACCATGCTGTGTTGCCTCAGTGAATGCATAATCCTTTATTAAATGCAGAAATCAATAACTATATTCATGTTCTTTGAAAGTAGCCTTAATTATCTTCCCAAGCAACTCTTACATCAATTTATTAGATTTTAGTTTGCCACTACTGGCCTACATTTTTTTTTTCTATTTTGCAGCGCAGTCCCAAAGAGAAGACAGTCTGATTCTTTGGGTTCCATGTGTATATGCCATGATTATATATTTGTATGCTGAGTCATCTTACCTGACCTTTAAAATCAATTTTTTTCCTTTAAGAAAGTCATTTTTGTAATTGCCGTGAGCAGACTGTATGCCTATGAATGAATAAGTCTATCATAATTTAAAAAAAATTCTCGTAGAGTTTCCTTATTATTGATTAATTCTAGCAATACAAATGAAAGAAACAAAATTGTATTTAATGTGCAATTACACCCTTTTATGTTAGGTAGTCATTTCCTTATACATTATCAACTCTAAACAAGTCAATTAAATATATATATATATGTGTATATTCCCAAATGACATCTAGAGTATTCATGACAAATTTTAAGGAAAAAAAACATGATGTAAATGAAATCCTTACTATGATACCGTGTTACAGTGCTACTTAGCAAACTTACACATTCCTTTCTCATTATTTCCTTCTCCTTTGTGTATTTATACAGAAATGGACAGTTTTATTGTGTTGGTGTGTTTGTTTAGAGACAAAATTGTCTTTGGTGTTCTGAAACTGGAACAATATTAAGTGAATGAATTAATTAGGATCATGGACCCACTTTAATTATCGACTATAATAATTTGTTCTAATGGAGCTAGTGTTGGTTTGTTACAATCAGTGTCTATCACTTAGAAAAATTAAATTTCACAAATACATGATGGCCTTTCTCAGCTGGAAACTGGTCATTGTCAGTGATGAAGAAGGCTCTTGTCTTATGATTAATAATTGATAATATTGAGTAATAGATTCATGGATAGAACTTTGGAGAATGAATTAATTCGCAGATATTCCTACATATTAGCTAGTACATATGACTCAAATCATGCATTTAAGTTTTTCCTCGAATTTATTAAACTCTGATGAACACACTTAGAAAACAGATTGTAAAAAGTATTAACATTTTCATTTTCCTGTGTACTGCTCAAGAGGTTATTATGCTTCCAGATTCCTTGCATTTTCTCTGTGGGAAAACTTTTTTTTCCATAGCTAATAGAAATTCCTTTAAAATGTGAGTATGAAGGATGCTTTCACTGGATTTCTTTCTGTGCAACAAAAAGAACAAACTCATCAAAATCAGACTCACAAATATAGTGGACAATTTGGTGATGGACAGAGGGGAGGAGGGTTAGGGGGCTGGGAGAATGGGGTGAAGGGTCCAAGAAGTTCAAATTAGTAGTTGATAGTTGGGCACGAGGCTGGAGAGCACAGAGGGAATGCAGTCAGCATTAATATGATGGCTAAGTGGAGGGCCAAGGGAGGAAGGGAGCAATTGGGGGGATCATTTTATGAACTATAGGAATGTCTAACAAATATATTGTGTACTTGAAACTAATTTAAATAAATAAATTAAATTTAAAAAAATTGCTTTTCCTGAAAGGAATGACAAACTGCCCAGGACCGAGCCCACTCTGGAAGGCTTTCTCATTCCTTCAAAAATTTAAATGAGCATGTGCTGCTTACGGCCTGGTGAGATATCCTTGAAAGGAACTGAAAGACAGTATTTAGCTACAGGTGGGAATAACACTTTACCATTTTCACACGACGTCTGACGAGTATTATGGCAGTATTTTATGTACTCTCAGACACCAGCAATTGAAAGACAATATTATGTTAGGTAGCACCATAAAAGAGTAGTGCTGCTAATTAAACCATAACTCACATTTGATTTGAGAGATGTTCAAATGTGGGAAAAAATGAGCATTTTGGAATTGATACAATATAATAGTATTTCCCTATTCATGTGCAACTATTTAGACAGAAAAAAATTATTTCATAGGCTGTTAGTAGTTAATACTTGCATAAGTTTATGATCAAGTATAAAACTAGAAGAGCAAATTCACTTAGTTTTGAGTTGCTATTTAAGTGAGCTTTTCATAAAATGAGCTTCATCCTTTCTCTCTTCTCCTACACTCCTCTCCACTTTGCCTTCCATTAAGAGGCACGTGGCATCAGACACATCTTCCATGAAGAGGATGGTAGAGTAAGACAATGCCGCTTCCTCATCAGAAATTTCTCTTCATCTTATAAACGGAAATAAGATAATTTGTTCTTCAATGATTATTATTCAAAAGAACAAGAATGATCTCTGTGAAACGGAAACAAATTTAAACAAAGGTGCCATTTGCTTAAATATCTAACTCTAGCCTCAAATATTTGACAGTTCTCTCTCAGAAACAGAACCAATTTACAATTTAGTATCCTGGCTTAATTTTCCCAAAACAAAGTTCTCTTTTGAAAGAGACGGGTTTGGGATCAGCGTGTAAAAAACATGTAGAGACGACTGAAGATGTGATCCCTTTCTCTATCATGATCATTTTCCATTCTTCGCTGAAGCAAAAGGGAGTTCTTGTTCTGCAGAAATCATCCTCTAGGGAGGCTGGCCTGAGGACCCTTCAATAAGCTGATTATTCAAGAAATCAATCAGGGCCATTGTCATGACAACATGAACAAGCTCTGTCGTTTCTTTTTACTATCCTTGAACTGTGATGGTGATTTCTTACCCATCTCATTAAATTAGTTTCACTAAGGTGTGGAAAGCTTTTGGTGTTTTAAGGAGTGAAAGGACATGAGATAATCTTACTCTGGGTAGTATGAACATTTCAATCCCAGAAAATTCTGGGCCACTAGAGAAGAAAGAAACTTTCTTTCTCATCTCTTGTGTCCCCTATACCACCAGGCAGGTACTGACCACAGAGTAAGAACTCTACAAACTTGCGAATGGTTAATAAGTAGTTAACCTCTACTTATTAATATTAATATTAATATTAATTCTTTCATTATCATTCTCAGTGAAGGAAACCAGAATATACACTTTTAACAGCCTTACCAATTTAGTGATTCTTTTTATCCGAT
Source organism: Cynopterus sphinx (assembly GCA_030015415.1). Taxonomy (NCBI): domain Eukaryota; kingdom Metazoa; phylum Chordata; class Mammalia; order Chiroptera; family Pteropodidae; genus Cynopterus; species Cynopterus sphinx. The sequence continues at coordinate 3,485,770 of CM057384.1, forward strand.
ACTCTGCAGTGTAAATACACTGTTTTATTTCCACTGTTTTTCTAGATGTTAGGTTCTTCAAGCAAGAACAGAAAGATTGCATAACTTAGATTATGGTGATATATCAAAATATGTTTACTCATATGTTCTCCTAGAAGGAAGATAATAAATGAGGGCAGAACAGGTTTTACAAACATATGATGTGAAAAGATTCTATTTGATTCTCTCTCCGATAGTTAAGAAATAGCTGTTGAGACATTTTTTACCCGTTTGTTTATCTAAAAAGCTAGAAACACTCCTGAATCACCTCTCCTCAAAAGGATTCAAGCAAATGCTTCAGTTGCTTTAAAAAACTATACCTGGGACATTCATTGTTTCTACAGCTCATCGGTAATTTCATCTTGTACAATCTTTTTAATCACATAAAATACATATAAACATGTTCCATCTGTCAATAATTGTCTTCCATGGCTCAGTTTTAAAACTGGAAGGCCAATAAATGGGGCCATCTTTTTATTTTGTACTAGATACATAATAAACGAAATTCTATTTTTTTTTATCTTAGACTTTTGGTACCTTTCCAACTAGCAAATTATACTTTTGTCTAGTTTATAGCACAAACCTTCATTTTATTTTAAATAAGCAAATGAAGAGTTATTCCTTTGTGAATATGAAGAGGGTATTTAAGTACTATTTCATACTTGTTGGAACTTCATTTTCAAGAGAGACTTGTGCATGTAAAGGCATTCTTGTAAAAGGAATAGATAAACTGAAGGCTTGGGGGCCCGGGAACCTTTGCTTATGGTCCTAGAATTTGGGGAATTGGGGCAGTTTTCAAGCTGTGGTGCCGTGACCTCTGAAAACAACATCATTTGCTCAACTTATTCTGAAAATAGACCAGCTCTGGAGTAATTTTATGAGCATTAATCCTTAGAGAAAAACAAAGCTGTGTAGTCATCTCTGAAACTAAACCAAGCGCTCCATTTACATGTGTGAACCAAGCTGATGGAGTCTCTGACACTGTGATTTCTAGTAACATGTGGCTTCTTTCTTGAGCCCTACGGCAGCTGCTATTTAAACATCTGCCTACCTACTTTCCCAGACCCATGGTGTCTGGCTTGAGCTGCTGAGGTCTTAGTGAGTCTCTAACCAACCATCTCTAACTCCTTAACAGCAATTGCTTGGTGCCACTTCTCAGTGGTACCTACAGCTAGGCAAGGCACCACAGCATCAACAGCAGATACTAATTCAATTCTGTTTTACACATTTTTTTTTTGGCCCAAGATTGTTAGACATACTTGAGAGGGTTGAAGGATGTTACTTAGCTATGCTTGGGAATAACAATTTAGCGTTGTCACATGACAAATCTGACAAATGAGCCACCATCACATACTGAACCCTTTCAATAGTACCTTCCGTGAACCAGGTCCATTCTCAGCACTTTACATACGTCAATGCACAGACACCTCACAACAACCAGATAAGTAGAACCATTACATCCCCATTTAAAGATAAAGGAACATGAGACATTTAGGTTGCATAACTTGCCCAAGTTTACCCAGCCAGTAAATAAATGGTAGAGCAGGGGACCTAGGACACGAACTGAGTGCTTTCTCTTATGGCAGACGATTAGAGTGGCATAAAGTAGCTTTTGGAATTTCCTTCAGGAAAATAAAATTTAAATGACTGCATGCATGAGCATTTTGCCTGTTTAGAACAACTGTATGTAAAGAAGAATTAAAACTGTAAACCAATAGCAAGTGACATCGCAATTATTAACTTTAGTTGCAAATGATCATTATCAGATCGCAAACATGGGCTGATAACAAATGTGCAAGATTCTGAAATAATTTGAAATTTGGTAAGTTATATTTTTCCCCTGATTTAAGCCACTAGAAAAATGTCATATTAGATCATTGTAACAATGGTTTAAATTTAAGCCAAATCTAGAAGACTAAGTCATACCAACCTCCTATTAATGACTCTTCAATTAATCCATGGTCATATTAATAATCATCATCCCACGCAAGGCCAAATGTCCTTTACAAGCCTGCTTTGTACTGTCATCCTTAAGTGTTACAAAACCTCTTTAAACCATATCCTAGAGAGATAAAACTATGGATGTAGTATTGAGAAAATTAAAAATTCGTTAAGAATAACATAAGATCATGTGTTACACGACTTTTTTATATTAAAAAAACTTTTTATATTTGAAAATGTAATGCAATTGAGAATTTTGAAAATCAAAACTATGTAATACTGGATATAGAACTCTTTGGTCTTAAAACTAAAAGAATTATTAACATTCTTCTGATGAGTGGCCCACCTACTCCCCAAAGTCCCACCTGTCTGCTCATATCTAACATATCTCCACAAATCCTGAATATTTGCTTCTTAAGATTATAGCCCAGTATCATCCCATTGGTCTGCTTTTCAAAAGCATTGGTGGTAAAGCTTACAATTTTTTTCTGCTCCTTGTAAAAGGTACTATTTCAGGTTCTTGACTAAGTTATTTCATAGCTTGCCTCCGAAACTGTGGGTAGTATGGTTGCAGGACAGGATGAGAGACAACTCATTCATTAGGGAAGCAAAAATCTCCTGCAAACCTTTTATTGCTGGCTCTAAAATATACACCGAAAGAGCCCAAGATTCAGAGACTTTAGAAGAAGGAAAAGAAAAAAGGAGAGTGGGATCTCTCTGGACCTACATTTGATCGTCCGCCTAAATGTGGAGAAACCTGGAAGCGCTGCTTCTTAGGGTATCCTCTAGGTGCGGCCAGGCCTTTTGGGGAACCATGGCAATGGGTCCTAGGGCTTCCTGTTAGTGGCCACAAATAACTTCTTTTGCCCTAAACTGAACAGGGTATTAGGGAGATGAGAGTCAGTACCCGGGGTGAGCTTTGGGGGCCAGGGTGCAGGTGCACACGAGACCCCCTGATGCCCACACCCAGGCTTTGGGCTTACCCGGGCCTTCTGCTCCATCTCGAGCATCACTCTCTCATGTTGCTCGGCTATGGCCAGTGTCGCCGAGTGGACCTTCTGATAGATCATTTCTCCTTCCCGTGTCTGAAAAGTGAACAGTCCTTCTCCCGTGTCACACATTCTGCGAGAACAGAGACAGGGAAAGAGATGGGTCTCCACGTGTTCAAGTGCACACCAGTCCTCCCTATGAAAGGCGCCCTTGCCCTGAGCTACCCGCCACCCCGACCCCGAGTTACTGAAGGGGATTCATCCTTGACCGAACCCACCCATCAGTCAACCAACGCGTATTTAAATGGCACATGGGAACGGACCTCAGGGGGAAAATCCACGTGCATTTGGATTTTTAAAGATGAAGCATTCACAGCTGCATAAAGGAACAGGGGAACGTGGTGTAGGTGATTGCAATGCGTGTCCTACCAATTTTAGAGAATAAAAGAAAATATTTATTTCTTTTAAGGAATTTCACATTTCTGATATCATAACACAATCTCCTACAACTTGATAGCTTCTGAAATTTAAAAAGCTTAAGAAAAATCTGCAATTATATACTCACTGCAGTAGGGACCAGAGAGAAGACTACATAACATTTAGTTTACGAATCGGCACACATAGGCTGAAGCTTGTATTTAAATGAAGTAATAATCCTTAATTAAATCTTGGGTTAGCCTAGGAAATGACATGGCATATCGGAGACTCTATTTCATTTGGTTTGACTTCTGGCCCTGCCACTTAACGGAGTTGTGACCTTGGGCAAGTCGGATGACTTACCTGTATCTCCTTTCCTATCTCTAAATCAGAAAAAACCAGTGTGCATCTCATAAGACCCTCATAAGATACACAAAATATTTAGAGTCCTGCTTAGCACATATTAAGAGCTCAAAAGTCTTAGCTATTAGTATTTTCATCATTCACAAAGCATGGAACTAATCGCAATATCCACCAGCATGAAATGGTTGGCTTAATTATGATATTTTTATCCAATAGAATAGTTATTTCTGTGTCATTTCTGAGAGCATATAATATGTTAGAGATTCTTATTACATAAATTCAAGAGAAAAAACAATACCTTTTAATTATTTAATTATAATTACCTTATTATTTTTATTGGAATAAAATCACCGACCATTTGTCAGGCAATAGGATTATAGGTAAGTTTTATTAACGAAGAGTAATTCTAAACTGAAAAATATTTTAAATTAATATTTAAAGCCAGCTTTTGATTAATTAATTAATTAATTAATATATTTATTTTTTAGCCAGTTTTTAAAATTAATTGGAGGTCTTTAGGAAGATCCGCCTCACTCTCAATATGTTGTTAAACTCAGATCCTGGCTATAAACTGGATGGCTGTGTTGCTGGTTTTCAGGTTATAGCATCAAAAGGTTCGCATAAAATATTCATGAGGCCAAACTGGCTTCCAGCACCAAAAAACAGGTTTCAGGTTCTTCCCCATGATTCTCCCAGGAGTTTTCCGTAGAATAGAAATGTCTCAAGAGGCTTCAGACATCACCATGGCTGTGACTGCCAACACTGAGTGCCCCATCGAGCCAGCACTTAGCTTCTGAGAAGGAGATCTTAATAAAATTCACACAGCGTGAAATGGAAAGTCTGGGGGAAAAATGAAGAGTTTTCACAAAGTGAAACAAATGAGCTTTCCTTTGTTGATTCCGAAGAGTCAAGAAATCCCACAGCAGGAGCAGGGCAACCAGTGATAAGCAGTGAGCTCGTTTTGTCGGGTTTTGTGAGCTGTCCTGTGAAAAAGGGCTGCAGCTTAGCCCTCGGAAATGAGATAATGAAGACGCCAATTGTTCTTTCATACTGGGTCGTTGAGATGCAAAGATCTACCATGTGTTGTCTTCCTGAGCCTCAGCTCTGCCCAGTGAAGGAGTCTGAGAGCTTGGAGAAGGCTTTTTGCCGCCCTAAAAAAATAAAAACTATTGTAGACTGCATCCTTTGATCAAGAAGAAGGAATTGAAAAATGCTGACATTAAATGGCCAAGGGATTTTAGGGGAAGGTGCTCCCTCTTCAGTGCAGGCACCTCAGCCAAGCTGAAGTCAAAACTCTTCAGTAAAACGGGCTCAAATGTATGGCTTTTGTCAGCTGTGTTGGAATCTACAGTTCAGTTTTCTTGTCTAAAACAGGTTCTTTCGAGGCTGCTAAGGAGCAGATATGGAGATTTTTTTCTTATGAGTCTAAACAGTTTTGTGGTAGCCAGACAGTACTAGAGAAGACGATAAGGGGTCGGTCACACACCATAATTCCGATGGCTGTCACCTTGGTATTCAACGTGTGGTCCACAGACGGGCAGCACCTGCATAGCTGGGCGCCTTTCCAGACCATTCGATTAGAACCTGTCTGTAACGACATGCCCATGGATTCACATGCACATTATAGTCTGAGAAGCACTGACCTAGAGAACCCTCCCCACGGGTCACAGTGTCATTAAAGGGGACTGGGGGGTGACACTTGGGACCTCCCCACGGGTCACTGTGTCATTAGAGGGGAATGGAGAGGACAACTTGGAAGCCACAGCTTAAAACTGTGACATGTGAAACTGAGAGTTAGAAATACAGAAATTTGAGAAAAAGAACAAAAGCCCTTTCCTTGACTTGGGAACACCTAGTTACGTTTGAATATCCCAACCCTGTCCTCACTAACACGCACATTCTTCCATTACATTTATTTAGGGAAAAAGTGAAAACCTGGACCAAATACGTCTGTCCTGAGTCCAGCCGAGAATTCCACTGAAATTTATCGACAGTTACAAACGTTGTCATCTTTATAGTTAAAGGTATACATTTAATGCATAAACTTAATACTTTTTAAATCTAAAATCAAATGTTAAAGAATCTAATCTCGAGCCCCCTTCAGCTTTAAGAAATAGTCTAGAGCCTCATAAAATTTCTAAATAAATAGGACTGACATGCTTATTTCTAGGTTTTTGGTGCTTTTGTCATTCTGACATTGTGAGATAAGGGACATTGTGAGATTCAAAAGACTAAGGGCACAAATTTCCACCATCGCGTCATGACTTATCTTATTCACCCACCACATATTTCTCAAGTGCGATAAGCCAGGTGTTGTCTTGAGCCTGGGGATGAAAATCAGCGAAACATATCCATGGCTCATTGCCCCTGAGCCTTTCCAAGGCGTGGGGAGGCTTAGCATCCTTCGGAGCATGACGTGTACTGTGTAAGGCCGGCCAGAGCGAAGTGCGGGGCCCAGGAGGACGGTGATGGAGGATCGACCTATGTACCCCTCATCTATAAAATGGGGGTGACAGGACTTCATCACGAGATCCTTCTTTTAATTAAACGATGTGATGTACGTGACAGTGGCAGGGAAGGGTTCATTCGGCAGCCCCCAGTTTGCGATGGTTCCTTGGCTGACTTCTGGAAGGCAACCTCTGGGCCTCTGGCCTACTCCACTGGGTGACAGCATTTTTGTGTGCCCGAGGCCTTCAGCCAGGCTGTACCGGTTTGACCCAACAAGTCTATTCTCACGATGTGACTAATGGGGAACACCTGGTTTTGCTCTGGTGGAGGCTGGCGTCAGACCTGTGGACCCGGCCTGCCTGTGTGACTGACCTTCACGAGAAAGCTTGGCCACTGAGGCTTGGGGTAGCTCCCTTGGCTGACAACACGTCGTGAGTGTTGTCACACACCATCGCTGGGAGATGTAAGCACGTCCCCATGTGACCACACCAGGTTGAGGGCCCTGGAACCTTGTGCCTGGTTTCTTCTGCTCTGCATCCCTGTGCCTTTTCCCTTTGCTGATTGTAATCCGCACCTTGCACTGCAGTAAACCATAACCGAGAGGATAAATGCTTTTTCTGACTCTTGTGAGTCTTTTTAGAGAATCATTAAGCCTGGGGGTAGTCTTGGGGACCCCTTCACCCAAGACAGCCAGACTATGACATGTCAATCCATTATTGACCTAAGAATCTAAACAATCTTAGCCTCTTCCTTAAAGGGCTCTTTTCCAAGTTCCATTCCTCTAGGGATCTAAGAGAGAATCCTCTTTCCTTATCCCACCCAACAACTCACTTCCAGAAACACTTGAAATAACGGCACTGCGGGTTCTGGACTCTTGTGTTCCTTGAAGTAAGGATGAGCAGAGCTCGTGCGACTGTACGTTTTCACAGGAAACCAGACTACAACATCCTTACACTTGACTTTGAGAGGAGAGACAGGCCTAAATGTGGTTCCTGGAGGTGATTTCACTTGGGCAGTGTCCCTGTGAGACCCCAGCCCTCCTTCCCACCTTTGTGTCTCAAACTTAGCTCTTCCAAGTGCCAAATGAAAGAAATATACCAAGTCAAAAGTTAAAGACATATTTTACTTTTAAAACCAAAAAAAATGGGTGCTTAAAAATAATTCTCTCTGGGTGTTCAGATAAAATCTTGCTGCAGACGAATCTGCAGGCCTGTGGCGATTTTGTCCACCTTCACAGCTGTGTGATTTCATCCTCCCTGGATGCTTGGCCATTTTGTATGTATATTTAATGACCCAATATTTATCCTCCATGCACACAGATATCTTAAACTCTCGGAAATGAAGTAGAGCAGGAGCATTTTCCTGAAAACCCAGTGGCGTTTCTATTTAGTATTTAAAATTTAATGTTTAATTATAGAAAGTAATGAAATTCTTAAAAGCGCAGCTTTTCTGCAGAGCAGTTAAAACCAATTAACGCTTTTATTCCATTAACAGTTTATTGTCATCTAACAATGCGAGCAGTTGATCCTTTTTTTTTTTTACAGCAGTGATGAAAAGGCTGGTTTCTGTCTGAGAGCTCTTGTGAGTCAGATTTTGATCCACGGCAAACAACTCCACGCAAAATGGACAAACAGACGAAAGCAACAGTAAAAAAGTCCAGAATAAGACCTGGCTCGTGTGAGAATTGAATGTGTGATGGGAGCACAGGCTCGGATCTGTGGCAGAAAGTGAACTCTTCAATACACTGTGTTTGGACACTAGCCATTTGGAGGAATATTTGGATTTACGTCTCTACCTCCCCTGATACAAATTCCAGAGAAAGAGAAAGAAAAACAAACAAACAAACAAACAAAAAAACAGAAGAAAACAGGGCAGAAATCCTACATAAACTCAGAGACAGGAAGAGGTTTTAAGCTATGACCCAAGCCCAAAAGCGACAACAGAATAAAATGGAAAAAATCTGCCTGTGAAAAAAAATTTAAAAAATAAGAAAGAAATTCTAAGACACCAAAAAGCAAATAAAAAATAGAAAAAGTATCTGAAATGCATAACACTGAGGACTCTTCATCTATGAAATAAGTATGCCAGTCCTTATTCATAGGGTTGTTTGAGCATTGAGTGAATGAATATATGCAGATGTAAAAACAGTATATGTAACGTATATGATTCTTTAACTAGTACTGGAATTTTTACTACTACGATCACTCAAATAGTTAGATCTCTAAATGAAAAAACAAGGTGGAAATAATACATATAGTGTGCTAAAATTGTTGTAAAAAAGTATGGAACTTATATACATCCTTGCTTATTAAAGATGTAAGCATTAATTAAACTCTGTAAGCACGCACGAAAATCTAGTGTTATTTATTGGGGGTGAGGTCACTATGATAGATGACACAGAACTACGGGAAGGACACTTGTCACTAGTACTTCTTTATGTAAACAAAAGAATTAAGTAAAGGAATGTCATCGACTTATTAAATTGGATGAATTAAGATTAAATTAATGTTACATTTTTAAAGCAAAGATCAAAGGACTTTTGCAGGATTTTTGTGAAATCTCCTGTGTGTCATATGCTCAGCTCGGTCTCTGTCACTTAGCAAGTACCCTTTTTCTGTTAAATTTATAAAATACGGTCCTGGTCATTAGGGGCCCTCCCTTCTAAACACACACACACACACACACACAGTATAGAGGTTTATAAACATTTCAACTCCTCCCTGTGTAGCACAGACACGCAATCTGATTTTCAAGAGGACGGAGTCTGCAGAGAGTCGTTTGCAATAACAATGACAATCAGAGCAATGATGAGGATAATCATAGCCCACATTCACGGAGCACTGACTTGCGCAGTCCGGGTGTCACCTCACTGAGCCTCTCAACAGCCTACGAGGCTCCCACTGCTTGTCTTTGACAGAAAACACCATCACCCCGCAGAGGTTAAGGAATTTGCTCAAGGCCATTACAACCTAAGTATCTAAGCTGAGATCTGAACCTAGCAGTGTGAATTTGGAGGGTGAGCTCATTATCACTCAGCTAGAGTGCAGTCGTCCAAGATGGGCAGAAAGGCATGCATGGTTCTTAGGTTCTAAAAGTGTTTGCAGTGAGAGAGTGAGCTCAGGACAGGGCTTGGGCTAAAACAGTTTGAAAGTTCTCTCCCTCTTGGCCTCTGCTCTGCTTCTGTCAAGTCAGGTTCCTAAGACATATATCTCAACTGGTCTGCCAGTAAAATGCGCATTGAGGTGAATCAATCAATCAAACAATGAATTGGAATCGAACCTCAAAGTGCTCCCAACCTCATGTCAGGTCTTTGTAAGGGGGAAGGTGTAGTAGCACCTTTGCCTTCCTCTCTGTCTCTAGGCTGGGTGATTCTGTGGCCCCAAACATTTAAGGCTGACAGTGACTGTTCTTGGTCGATTTCACCATGGGTGTCCTGGGGCTGGGATACTTTCCCTCAAACAAGGTGACAAACCTGAGGACATCTTGATTCTCGTCCAGGCTCTACTGCAAATGAGCTTTGTGAAATGCCATTTGGATCCTTTATAAAATTAGGGTTTTTAATGAGAGAATTGACCTAAATGCTCTCTAAGGAACAAATGTGACCCTGGTTTCTGTAATTCCTCTTTCTGTGTACCCAGTGGTAGTTTAATCACAATTATATTAATTAGAGGAGCTCAATGTTTTCACATATTTTCAAAGTTTTTATTTTATTCTATTTACTTTTTCTTACTTTCAAATTCTCTCTCTCTCTTTCTCTCTTTCTCTTTTTTTTCCAACTCAGTGAAAAAGCCAGTTGAGTCTCTCTGAAATTATCTGAAGTCTTGGCTTTAGTGAATCCCTGAAAAGATATATCTGTAAGATACTCTTTTATTTACTTTCCTTTCTGCCTCAGAAATTGAGAAATGAAAAATCCACCATGTGAAGATGTAAAGTAAGTCCTAAGATGTTAGTTGCTATTTAATCACCTCGATACATGATCCTAAGTTATAACCATTACTATTTTTACTATGCTGTTACATTATGCATTTATGAAGGTTTAGCAAAACATTTTTTAAAAGTACACCTAATTTTATATTCATCCTTTATATGTATCTCCCAGTTATTTTATTGTAAAAGTATCGGAAACTCCTTGAGGAGGAGGAGTTTTAACATCCTCAACTCCTGAGCATAAAATCAATAAGGCACTTAATGCACTCCATTTATGTTGGTTGATAGAAATGACTTGAAAATTATCGGTACGTGGCTCTGATAGTATTGATTTTGCAGTTCTTGATAGGAAAAAAAAAAAGAAAAAGAAAACATAAAAACAGAGAAACATTTTTTGAAGAACAATCCCATGGTGATGGAGTAGTCTTCTGATGGAGTACCCCAAAGGGTCAAAAAGAAGAGAGAGAAATGACACGTTCTTGTGTTCCCAGCTGATGTGCCCTTGGTCCCATCTTAAAATTGTCGGAGGGAGTCTGTGTGTCTGTCACATGCAACAGCTACCAAGACATCTGCAAACCTAGTTTTCTGGGGAAGAGCTGATAGCAAAGCAAGTCAAGCACAAGCTTAAATTATATCGCTTAGAAGTTATACTTCTCTTTCAAAGTGAATTTGACTGTCAAGTCATGGTTGGGGAAGTTTTACAGTTGGACAGGCAAGGTACTCATATTTGGTCACTGAATTAGAAAAGAAGAGTTATGCCTCCCTTCACCATTTTAAGGGGAACCTGAAAACAAGATCATTATATTCCCTCCAAGCATGTAATCAGGATTTAAAAATTCCATTTTATCTTCTTTTTGCTCTAAACATAGGTAATTAAGGTACATTTTTAATTATGTGAAAGATACTTTCAGTGTCCCAAAATAGGAAAAAAAAATTAAGACTATGCTTGATTTTACCTTAATTAAAGCTTGTCTTTTTTTTCTTAGGTTATATTTATATATTCATTAATTGTTTTTAGACACTATCACATGTCAGGCACCATGTTAGCTTCTGGAAAATGTTTTTAAAAATCATACTTAAAATATAAATAAGTAAATAAACATTAATTCACGAAGTGAATTCATATATATATATATTCCTTTAAAATTGAGTAAATGAATAGATGGTTCTATAAAATATATGATCTAATAACAAATTTTGGAGATTAAGAACTGTTGGCTATTCTTATTGCGTTAAAATTTTCTCTAGAGGTTTTCAGTTGACAGACCACTCATACAGTACACCTTTTAGGCCTCCATTGTCATTATCAAAACAGCTGCCCAGTAAAATGGTACAACCCAAATCATTCTAAGAGGGTAAATATCGATTTATATCACAAAGATGTGAGCATATGTCATATGTTTAAACTACACCTTTTTTATTTGTTTTGAATTTTAAATAACAATTTATAACAATTAAAAAAATAAGTCTTAAATTTTAAAAATTGAAGAATTTCAAGTGCAGTTACCTGGATTTTCAAAAATGATGTCAAATGTTATTATTCCAGCTTAGTGAATTTTAAAACCTTATTTTAAAACTTCATTTAACACTTTCAATTGTATTTTTTAAGAAATATAAATTGAAAATATAGTGAATGGGTCATTTGAATCTTGAAAGCAGAAGCTACGAAATGGGGTTATCTCCCTGTCATAACCAGTAGTATCAATTATTTTATACTAACCCCTGATATCTTCAGCCTCCTTAGGTATAAGTTTCTAGTGTTTGTCAAGGTTCGTACTGACACATTCTAGTTTAAAATGAACTGATCATCTCATTTCCTCAATGAGTCGGGTACAAACCTGTATCCTAACACTTCTAGCCTCTCCTCACCCTTGTTTTTACATGCCTTCTTCTCAGTTAGACCCCTATGCCCTGAGAGGAGATCTGGGAGGGGATGAAAAGAAAAATTAGAATTTCTCGGTCACCAACGACAACTATAAATTACACCAACGAACCAACCAACCCAACTCTTACTGCCTACAACAGTTTCAGTTCCTCCACGAGACAGTTTCTGGCCTTTACAACCTCTTGCGGGTGTGGAGGGAACTGAGAGTTATTTTATTTCGATTGGTCTTATTGCTAAGGGGCCTCTTGTCATTATCAGGAAACCACAAAAAAGGAGTCCAAACCAAAAATGTATTAGCTGTCGAGCCAAGACGATGACAGGTACTAGGACAGGCTCCAGTGACCTAGATTTCAGCCACTTCAGAAGACTCCAGCTGAAGAAAGGGTCACTGGGGCAGGCACAGCCGCCTGCAAGAGTCCTTTCTGCTGGGGCCATTCATAGCTGGAATTAGGGGGTTGTTGTCTGCCAATCAGCAAACTGGGGGAGCTGAGTGAGAAGCTGGAGCAGCAGTTTCAGAGGGAGAGAGGGCAGCAGCCAATAAACTCGAAGTTAAAGAAAAAAAAGACACTTGGGGAAGGTCAGTGAAGTGGGGAAAAAACCAACAAGGATGGAGAAAATGACTATTCAAGTGACAGCATCTTTCAGTGAACTAGCTGGCCACCTCCTAAGGACAGAGAAGGTCCCAGGAACCAGAAAGGAGGGAGTAAGGACCAGAATAAGCAGAGGAAACCGGGTCGACTTTAAAATGTAAAAATGGTTTTCAGAGGTCCATCATCAGAGAATATTCTAGCTTTCTCTCTCCCTGCTCGTCCGGCCACAGCCCTGGCTGACGGGACAGCATTTCCCTGGTACCTTCTGCTGCAGGCAGGCCAGACGATCAGATTCTCCCCATTCAGTGACTTCAGCTGTGAGCCACGGGGGGTTGTAGGTTCAGGGTTAGATGTTCGGCTGTGAGTGGAGAGACACAGAGACAATGAACAGATCCCGGAGGGAGTGTGCGGCCTCTTCCTGAGTGTGTAGCTCTCTGTTCCATGTTGCCCGAGGCCAGGGATCCCCTGTTTCCCGTGTCTGCATCCCATAAGATTTCCAATAATGGGGCCTGATTCCAAATTTGAAGTCAACACTCAAGGAGATGCTTCTGCGCAGTTAAGTGTGAAACTAGTATCTGCTGAGCAAGCCCAGGAGGATTTCCTGCTCCATTAAGCGTAGAGAGAACTAAGGATGACACAGAGCCTTCTCCCAGCACCGGATTGTCATTAGCTGATTCATTATTCCATTATTTCATCATTCATTCAACAAACATCCATCTGTCATTCATTGTATGCGAGACACTGGGCCCAACCCAGGACATGGCTGTGCGGTGGTGGCTGCTGACTGACAAGAGCTACCCGAATGAGCAAGCATCTGGAGCTTCTTATGAGTGGTTTATTCTCTTTCTATCACATCCTGTTCACCGTGTCTCCACACATGGGCCCAAACATATCTCTCTCACATTTCCAGAAATATCTTCGGTCGTTAATGAAATACCTTCAAGAGCCTTGAAGAGCTGGTGGGTAGGAATGAATAAATGACTTATGAAACGAAGGGTACTCATAGAAATAGAGCTCGATTTTCTGGAGGGGGCAATTTCATGGGTTTAGAAGTGGAAACCATCACAGCATCCATCGGTTTGGCCGGCTCGGCGGCTGCCTCTGAAGATACGGGTTTCGTGGTGGGTCAGGGGGAGAAGAAACGGACACAGAACATCCTAAGTCACCGACGGTGCCAACTTAACCTGCCTTCTAATTGGGGCAAAATCTGATTAAGGAGCCTCATGTGCCAGTTTAACAACTGAACCCCTCTGGGCCCCGCAGACTCTCCTTCAGCGGCTGAGGGACAGACGAGCTGGCTGCCCAGCATCTGTCCTGCCCCAGGATGACACATTGTGGGGGCATAAAGGAGGTGGGGGTCACTGGAATCGCTCCCCCTGCTCTCAGCCCTGCACCAAGCGCTGTAAAGAATGGAATAAAGATGCCAAAGCAAAGTAGTTGAGAGTAATTTACTCTTTTACCCTTGAGACCTAATGGGAATCCGAGCCGTGTACATTTTATTTTCCTTTTCTTAATGGTCAGAGCCCTTGGCTGCATATTGTAAATACCTATCATGGATCAAAGCAATCTGAGTGAGAAATAGTCCTTTCGGCTTGCCGGCTGTTCAGGCTCCACGAGGTGCAAGTTTTCAATGTTATTTTCTCTAGGAATAAAAGATCATTTGCTGCTAAGTAATATCTACGTGATTTCATTCTTTTTATCGCGTGTAAGGATGTCACAGCATCTCAATTACAAGACACTCTGTTGTCTCCGATGCCGCACGCCCGAGCTGTAAAGTTATCTTGTGTTTACATAATTCATACTATTTTTTACACCCAGGGGCTGAACACTCATTTCAATTCCCAACGATTATGTTCCTTGCTATGAGAGTTTCCCCGCAGATCGAAGGGGAGCAGGAATTAGCAAGGTGGAGAACCAGAGAGAAATGAAAAGCAAAGCTCTTTAGGAGGAGGATTGATGTCAAAGGAGGTGGTAGTAAAGGTTTTGAGACCTTTGAGACAGGGTTTAGGGAGCGAGCAGGGCTGGGCTGCACACATGGTGGTCGGAGAAGCAGCATGGACCAGGTGACGCTCTGGGAAGGCACGCAGCATCCCTGGGGACGCCACCGATGAGGACCAGCATCCCGGGGGACACCGATGAAAACACACGACATGGATGACTTGGAGCAGTCACCTGGCCTCCAAGTCTCGGCTGCTCATTAAGCACCTACTTGTCACACACCTTCCTGGATTCCTACGAGGCTCGACACGCCTTTTGAAAACTGTCAAGCACTATGAAGAGGAAGATGTCGTCCGTGTGAACACGACATGGTTTCACCGAAGCCCTCCTGGGCCTGGAGAACCCAAGCGTCTCCGCAAGCATCTCCTGGCTGAGCTTTTAACTAGCGCTGGCCTCTGCCACAACCCCTGATGACGTCGTGCTTTCATTTTCTGTTTTGAAACTGTGACCCCTGAGGCCTCTCTGGCAGGCCCCATCACACCTAGCCTGGGCCCTGTCACCCAGGCAGTTGTCCCTGTCGGAGAATCTGCTTGAGAAAAACTGCTTCCCCTGGTACGGTGGCAGCTTTCCACAGGGGACATCCGCCTCTACTTCCAGCAACACAGGCAATATTTGCAAAGGGAAAGGAAAAAAACCACTTTGCTATTTCACCAGCTCATGGAAAGGTCATTTCTCACCCCGTCTTTCCCGCGGTGGAAGGTTTTGATTGTAGAGCTCTGAATGTTGCCTTTTTTTTGAAATTCATTTATGCTCTCGGGCTGGGCTAGCTTCCCCTATCCCGAGTTTCATTATATTTAGTGCAGCAGAGCATGGAGATAATATAGTTAGAATTGCAGGCAAAAAACCCCATTACTATACCTAGTGTCAGCTTTCTGCATATTTGATAGAAATGCTGTATGCAAAAAAAAAAAATATTGATAGCTGGTCAGGATCGGAATAAATGAAAAGGCTTGGTTTCTGATTTTGGGTTTGGGTGACTTGGTATATTGTTCTCTGAGGTTCTGTTTAAAACATGGCAATGACCTTTGCACAAAGGGTAGGAAAACAGTTTCTTTTAGCGAGAATTTCTTCTACTTTAGGGTTTCTATGTAATCGTGGGGTTCGTTTTAAAGCAGTTTTCCTAGTAAACAGAGCCGTCATATACACTTCCTGAGGAGACTGTGCTGTCATTTTAGGTTTTCGTGCTGAATGTTTGTTATTAATATTTTAAATCAGCAGAAATGTGAATGAATTGAACAGCAGAGGTAGGAAGCATTTTGTTGTTAACACAAACAAATGCCAAAACAATAATCATCGAAGAATTTGCCATTTAAATCTAGTTGAAGATAAAAGTTCTTGATTCAGGCTCTGGAGATGGGGGTCGCTTTTCTGGATGTGCTGATGATGACTTGCACGACCTGGCACTGGCACATATCGACTGCTCTTCATGTGTGCCCTGATAATTCTCTCTCCTTTCCTATCTCCTCTGTCTGGCATCATGCCTGGGAAGCTGACTCCAGCAAGCCCAGGCTTGCCTGCTTGGTTTGGGCAAAGGGGACACTGATGGAAGACAGGAGAGTGGGAGGTGGCAGTCGAGGTGATTTTCCCACCTGGTTCTTCCTGTCTCTGCCCCTTTTCGACAGTGTTTCTTCTCCCAAGAATTTAAGTTCCGAGCTCCCTCTGGGTTCTGGTTTCTCATTGCTTCAGGCCGGGGTGGGGGTTGGGGGCTGTAAAAGCTCCTCCCCGATGCTCTATCACCCAGATGGATGCTTGTTCCCTAATCGTAAATAGTCCCCACAATGACTTCTCTTCGGACTCTCTGAGTAGGTCATTGCTTTACTGCTGGGCCTACATTTAATTGATAGCAAAGTACTTAATCTCTCTGAGCCCCAGTTTCCTCATTCATAAATAGGAAAAATAATATCTGTTCAGTATCTCTCCGAAGGTTGCAGTGACGAGCAACAGCATGACGGTGCTAATAACATAATAATGACAATAACAACACTATTTGGCATGCATGAGGCACCTATTTCAGAGCTCATCCTCTATTCATAACACCAGGAGGGAATGATGGAAAGCAAAAACGGCCCCATCCTGTAGTCACTCCTTTGCAGTGTGCCTTTGATCCTCCTCCCATCGAATGTGGCATTCTTCTCCATCCATTGACTCTGTGCCAGCCTCATGGCTGGCCTTGGCCACTGGGAAATAAAGAATGAGACTCGAGCGGCAATTTGCAAAGCGCTTATGCACTTGAGCTTCCTTGTGTGCTGCTCTGGAGCCCTGCCACCATGTGAACAAATCTAGGTAGGCTGCTGGGTGACAAGAGACACATGTCCCAGTCATGCTCAAGTGGTCATTGAGCCAGCCCCTATGCTAGTAGGAGACACCTTATGAGATCATCTAGTTTCCAGCCCAAATCAGTGGAACCGTGCCCAGCTGAGCAAAACTGATGACCTAAGACAAACATAACTGCTTGTTATTTAAGCCATTCAAGTTTGGGTGACTTGTTACAGCAGTGGAACCATTCTTTGCAAACATAAAAAGTATAAAAAATTAAAAAAATATATTATATTCTATAAGTGAATGATCTGCATCGTGCATTACTGTTGTCGACATGCTACGATGGCAGGAAGATGTGCTTTCTGGAGTGTCCACAGCAGCTGCAGCAATTTTGCCCAGAGCTCAGTGCTTGAGCGTTGAAAGTTAAATGGGAGAAGTTTTTTTAACATAAGAGTTTCTAAAGGCGTACTGGCCATGTGTGTCAACAGATGCATTTAGATGTAGCATATTAGTTAAAATTAGAAATTAAAAAAATTATATAATAAGAACCAAAAAAGAGAGAATCAGGTGGCAGAGAGAAGTAAATTTTGTGGGCTATAGTTTTAAGAGAGAGAGAGTCCAGAATTCAAGTACACCGGGGCCTTGGCTCAGAAGACTTCTTGAGCAAGGTCAAAGAGCAGATCTGGATGGAAGCTAATGCCATATGTTCTTGTATTTGCGACAGGAGGGTTAGCCCATTGCCAGATCCAAAAGAATGTGACAGTAAACGCTACTGAAGTATTTTTTTTCTTAACCTGAGCCATGACTACCTGGGGGGAATGAGCTCACAGTGCGCAGCTTCACAGATCTTCCAGAAAACTGTGATCACAACTGGGCTGAAAAATTCGAGAGTTGCATTTTTTAAATTGGATGTTTGGTGTATTCGAAATATCATGCTTGCCCAGTCCACAGAAAGTCTCTGAGAGGTGCGAGGAGCTAAGCATTTTGGGGAGAAGATGTCACAGTGGTCTCCAAAGCTTGGTCATGAATGTCCTCTTAGCTCTGGATCAAAGGAAAAATGGGTCCGGGCTGAGACTTGGGCTTTGCATGCTGCGTGGATGCCCTCGGCATCACAGGGCTGTCTGAGGCCCTCATTTGAAGGTAAAGATGTTAATTCACTTGGATAATATCCTCTTTTCACATATGAACCAAAGTTCAAAGGTGTCAATGTGAATAGCATAAAGCATCATTTTCTTCCCTGAAGAATGTACTAAGAATATCAAAGCTCTTCAACAGTGACCCAAAGTGACACACAGACCCAAACGTACGCTTTTATTTTATGATGTGGAGTTCAATTAAGATCTCCATTGCAAAGAGGTATGGAACAATGCCATAGCTTTCTTTGAGACAACTTTTAATTGCTCCTAACTTGCCAGATACGTCTAAATCCATAACTACTGCTGAACTGACCGCTTACAGTTTAAAAATTCCCTTGTAAATTGAGTCTCTATTTAAAGATGGGTCAAACAGGTTTTATTCTGTACATCCATAGTTGTCGCTAAAGAGAATAAACTTATAATGATTCTTTAACTTTATTCCCGTTTAAATGATAGTTGTTTAATGAGTGAATGAATGAATTCATTAGTGTTGTCTTTTGTAACGGCAAGAAAAATCATTCTTTGGTGGTTATTTTCTCTATTTTTTTTGTTCTCATCAATAAATGTATGAAATACATACTTTAAGGAAATTCATGATAATGCTTCCACTGCATTCCTTCCAAGGGAGCTAGCTGGCTTAGGAGGGAACTAATATAATTAGCATTTTTTGATGGATGACTGGTGTCAAGACAGAGATGAAAATGCTTGTTGCAGTTGGAAAACACATATGAACGCAAGTGGCACGCAGCCATCCCATGCAATCAAAGAAAGTAAATTAAACTTTTGCTTTTGTTTTACATAACCAAACTGCTATTCTTGTCAGTTTTATGATTTACATAACAAATTTTTTTTTTTTATTGAACATTTTGTGTTGATTTTAAGTTTTGGCCAGATCTAATAGCTAGCTACCTTGGAATCTCTAGTGAGTACCTGATTGAGGACCTGCCATTTGAAGAGGATAGAAGCCAAAAAAAAAAAAATCACATTCTTCAGGTAAAGATTTGACTTACAACTACCTTAGAGAATGAAGCAGGTGTGTGTCGTGTGCCTGCGTGTGCCAGGAATGCATGTGCTTGCTGGAGAAAAGAGCTCGCAGGGAAGGGCTTTGGATATACATTGTCAACACCTATCGAACTGATCGGATGGTGACGAAGAAGACATTTTAATCTAGACATTTGTATAAGACCCTAGGCATGTGAGCGTGGGT
The DNA here is from genome assembly GCA_030015415.1 of Cynopterus sphinx. Lineage (NCBI taxonomy): Eukaryota > Metazoa > Chordata > Mammalia > Chiroptera > Pteropodidae > Cynopterus > Cynopterus sphinx. Next base: position 3,504,948 of record CM057384.1, read on the forward strand.
TCTTCTTATTTATGACTTGAAGAAGGCAGACTTTGGGATTTATGTGCAATCTTCATGCTGGTGAACACAAGCAATATTAAGGACAGAAATTATAAAAAAAAGGACAGATATATTTTGGGGGCAGGCTGCATATTCCTAAGAACAAAAGAAAAATCCCTCCTTTCTGGTTGTATTTAGTCCTTTTTATATGCATTCACTTATTCTACCTCTTTAGATTTTTAAAGTATGTGCATTTGATTAAAATCATCACTCCCGATAAACTAGATGAACAATAACTCTTGAAGCTTTGATTTTGATTTCAAAAAATCATCTTTTAAGGGAACACGATCATAAAATCACCAGGCTAAGCAGAATTCAAAAAGCAGAAACCGTAACTGTGAAATTTTATGACTATATAAAGAAATAAATGAATTGATCAGATATCATGTCCATGTAAACTATGGTGAAAGATGGATGGAAGCCCGTCAATGGTAGGAATTCACTTCTGACTGCCGTCCAGGAAACGACTTTGAATTTCTGGGCCAATAGATTTAAATGATCACTTCTTCATATTAAAGTTTTCTGTATTTTACTATAACAACTCTTTCTTCACTGTTTTAAGCAATCATATTTAAATTTAGAATTAACATAGAATCAAAGGGAAACGTGAACATCAAACTGCTCCTGACAGAGCCACATGTCATAATCTTATTACCCAATAAATTTCATTTCAGTTAAGAAATTCGGAGGTAAGGTAATGAGTTGAAAGTTGGCCTAAATTATAGCAGCAAAATATTTTAACAGAAATGCACTATATAGACTTATCATGCTTCTCAATACCTCCTACTTTAAATATCCTGAAATGGGATTCAGAAAATTTTAAGGCTAAAAAGAACAAATTTTGGAGTTGAGTCAAGTTCCTTGTGGTTATCCAGCTGACCCAGCACCATCTATTTAAAAGACTCTCACCCAAGGTTCTTCAGTACCCACTTTGTTGTAAAACAAATATCTAAATAAGAGTTGTATGTTTCTTCCAATGGCCAAAGATCTATTCTTGTGTTAATATTACGTGGTCTTAAATAGTTTCTCTTTTTACTCAGTCTAAGTATCCAGTCGGATATGTGTTCTCAGCTCGTTCTTCAAGAGTGAACTGCTAAATTATATGAGTTTTTCTATTTTCGCTTCCACATAACTTTCCGAATCAGCTTTCCTCTTGGGAACAGTGTCTTTGAGAATGAGGTGTATTTTTTAGAATGTCTGTATTTCCTTTGGTGAAGGTCGGCAGTCTGACTTGGGTTGTATAAAATATTTTTATTTCACACTTATTCTTGAAGAACATTTTCACTAGGAATAGAATTTTAAGTAGACAGCTAATTCTTATTATGCCATTTTTTTCTGGCTTTGGTAATTTCTGTTGAGCTATTTATTGGCTGTTAGTTACGTCGGAACTTTTGAAAATAACTTTTTTTTCCAAGTTCAGTTTCCTTTTTATTTATCCATTTTAGTTTAGTAAAACTTCTTGACTTTATAGATTCTTTTCTCATGATGTCTTTTATTATTTTTGAAAATTCACAGCCATTATATCATCAGGTTTTGCATCTGTCCATTTTTTCTCTCCTCTCTTCCTCTAAGACTCCAATTAAACAGAAAAATTCTCTGCTTCTCATGTTCTCTTCCACGCTTTTGTCTGCTTTTTTTTTTTTCTGGATATTTTCTTCTGAACTTTCCCTTTGTTAATTAGTATCTCTTCTGATATGTCTAATCTGCAGTTATACACATTTAATTAGTTCCTACCATTTGCTGTTGCATGTGTTTGATGAAGCTTCAATATTTTGATGTCACTTTTATCAAAAGAAGGAGTTCTACTTCCCTTCCATTGAATTTCGATTTACCTTAGTGATTCACTTCCAGGAAACAGAATGCAGTGGAAATGATGCCGGATGACCTCAGTCTAGGTCATAAAAGCCAGCTTCACCTGACCCTCCTCTTTCTGAGGATGCTTGCTCTTGGAATTCAGTCATCATGCTTTGAGGAAGTGAACACCACATCTAGCAGGCTACGTGTAAGTGTTCAGCTTACTCCCCAGTGGAGACCAAGATCTGAATCACATCAGCATCCAGACATGTGAGCAAGGAAGCCTCTGAGATGCCTCGACCCCTCGCCTCCACCTGAGTGCAAACACACAAGAGAACTGAATAAGCAAGAACTGAGCTGAGTCCAGTCAATTCTGAGACTTGTCAAAGATGGTGATGATGATGATGTTAATAATGCTAATAATAATAATTTTTGTTGTTTTATACGACTGTTTCAATAACTGAAGCATTGTGTTGATCAGTTCTGAAATTTTCATTTGCTCCTTTAAAATAATAGTTTCCAGTGTTTTGACTACATTCTCAATCTTGTCATTTATCTCTTTAAATAATTTAAGTGTATTTCTCTGAAAGCCTGTATATGATAATTCCAGGCTCTGGTGGGGTTATTATTATTTTCCATTGTTTCTGCTAGTTGTTCCTGGCGTCTCATCTTGCTGTGTCCTGATTATTTTTATTGTGCAAAAAACTTTTTATTGAAATAATTTGAGCCCTAAAATGCATATTATCTTCTTCCTGGTACAATTTATGTTTGCTTCTCCCAGATGCTGCCATTATAAATTCTGCACTTTGAAATAGAATCACTGACAGAATGACTCACTAGGACGTCCTGGTGAATTACAGCAACAAAACTTTATCTTTAGCCGAAAACAAAAACAGTCACATAGCTTTTGAGAAAGAAATAGAAGTGAAGATTTATTTCTTTGCAATTAAAAAATAATAGCACTGTGAAAAATCCATTAATTCTAGAATTAATTTATGTGTACCAACACTGAAAAACTGAGATGGATAAGTTATAGTACCCGCATTCCAGGGCTTCATCTGTGGGAGTTGGCTCCAGCTCCTGGCCACTCTATGAGTAACATCCAAAATGTCCCATTTGTAACTGCCCTGCCCAGCTTGGGTTGTACAATGAAAAAACTACAGAAAATAATCTAGGATAATAAGTGCTGTGGCAGAAGGAATATGCTGTGCCAGGAACTGCTAGGGAGAGCTTGGGCCACAATACTCGGCTGGCTATTAAGGGAGTTACCTGCATAAAGGTGTGGGTAATGGAAAAACAAATAAAGAGCGGATAATGAAAGACCACTAAGCAAATATGCGGCATTGGAGACCAAGGCAAAGACCATCCACAGCCTCCTCTTCCCAGTTACTACGTACGGATGCATAAGATGGACAGTGAAGAAAGGCGATAGAAAAAGAAAATCAATTAAACTGGGAAAGAAGCCACTGGCGTGAGTCTACAGAAGCTGGGCAGGGCAGTTACAAATGGGACATTTTGGATGTTACTCATAGAGTGGCCAGGAGCTGGAGCCAACTCAACAGCATGTAAAAATGAATGTGTGTGTGTATGCATGTACACACTCACACACACACACACACACACACACACACACGAGAGAGAGCACGCACATGAGAGAACAGACAACTCAAGAGTATAAAAGTAGAAGTACACGCTAAGTCTTGAGAAGCCAGTAGCTATTATTATGCTTAATAACATCAACCATGTTGTAAAAAATACATAAAGACAATTAATGCAAGTCTTGCATTTCCTTAATCATGGTTCCAAGGTCACCTTTAAAGCATGTTTCGTTGGTGAGAATTAACGCCTAAGCCAACTGCTCACCAGCCACATGGCGCCTAGGCCTTCCAGGCCAAACGCATTTTCTTTCCCCTTCTAAGATTACAGGATTATTTAGATCCAGAATACAGTTACTTTGTGTTCCTGAAGTCTTAGCTACTTAGATGGCGAGCCGACTGCAGTTTCCTCTTTGCCAGAGGCTGGTCCACTCATGCCCAGCCCTCCCCCAGGTCAATGCCGTTTTTGGTCCCATTAGAAAAACGAGAGGCAAACAGAGAACCCGCAGCCTGGCGTTCATCTGAACATCTTTGTGTTTATTTGAGCTGGTGGAAGTCATGATGAGGACAAAAACACCAGGGGCGTGCCCCTCCCTCCAGGACAAGTAAAGCTGTGACACGATAAGGAATGATGACCACTCAGGCTTAGATGGGCGCGACAGAAGACAGCACTCCTTTCCTGAAACTAAACCGGGGCCTCATCATAACAGCAGAGACACATGTTTTTCTAACAATTTTGCTACGTTGTTATTTCCAAACCCTGCCCCCAGTTCTCCTCTTGATAAATTGTGAGCTACTGTCATCTCCACCTCGCCCAAGTGTCTGCTTTCTGAACAGAGGATTCAGCAGCCCAACCCTTCTCCCTGCTGCAAGGACATCTCCCGTTTCCCATCCGTGTGCTCTCCAACTCTCTCCTTCCATCCACCCCAATCACTTCAAAGGCTCGAAGAAGCAAATCCACTCCTCAGTGACTCCAGGACTCCACGTGGACACCGTGGACCCCCCTGCTCATCTGGCCATCAGCTGTAGTGACACGGAGTCTACCACGGCAGGTTAGACAAGGCAACTCCCTACTGCTTATAAAGCGCCTTGAAAGACTTCCATCTCTCAAAGGACCACACTGGGAAACATGTTACTGTCTGAACTGAGTCTTTCCTTTCTGGGCTGTCATGCTTTGACATCTAGGGCCTTGCTGACCCTACAGAGACTGCCCCTCCCAGCGTTAGCAGATTCCTAGGGTGAGAAACAACACACTTGCCTGCACACTTTTCACATGCAAACCAACCAATCTAGAACCTACTTTGCCATCTGTCTCACCATGACAAACCCTGATGCTTCCATGTGCTCCTCCCTGACCCCATGCCATGGTCTGCCCCCTCCTCTTGGAACTCTGGGTAACAAGCTATCTTTTCAATGGCAGGCATCTCCCGGTCTGTGGACCTTATCATACCTAAATCATAATAAAACCTATGAACACAATTACCCATGTACTCTAAGTCATTTTTTTGTTTATAAACACCTATAATGTGCAACGTGAAATATATTTCCCACATTTTCTATTGCATTCATAAAATATTTTTTATTTCTCGTAGCTTATGTTTTATTCAGAGGGAAATATATTTTTAAGTGAGATTTAATGAATCTTTTTACATATTAATCTTTGTATTACACAACCTTTCTGTGATGAAATAGTACATTAGATAGGGATTAAAATTCAGAAATAAATCTACATTGAATTCAGAAATTTATGGAAGAAAATGAGTTAATCTCTCTGTGGTATAATAAATACAAGAGAGAACTTTCCTTAAAACTGGGACTCATGAGTTTATACAAGGCAAGAGACTAAAATACATTTAAAATTTTCAACTGATGAGTGGATAAAGGATTTGTAGTATGTTCATATCACAATAAAAGAAGCGAATTCCTTTCTATAAAACACCACGGGAGAATCCGAAAGGCATTATGCTAAGTGAAAGCAGCTAGACTTGCATTTAAATGATATTCTAAAAAAAACTCCAAAACTATAGGGAAAGAAAATCAGATCAACGTCCCACGGGGGCCGGGCACAGGGTGGATGGTTTTGCTCACAAGGTATCCATTACCAAGTGAAATTTAGAAATAATTCAAAGTACATTTGTAGCAAAAACAACAGAATCAAAGACATCATTTGAGGGCAGGAATCATGAGTAACCAGGGGGAGACATTTTTCTCCGTTTTGCAGAGTCTGGTTATCTAAGGTAACATTCAGCCCCTGAAGCGAAATCTCAGAATTAAAAGACATGAAACAACATGGGGACATTCTAAGGCAGACTAGAACAGAAAAGAACAGTATGGACTGAGTGGAGAATCAGCAGAACCTGCGCCCCAAAAGACACAAAACTAAACGCTACCCTAGACATTTTACTTTAAGGTTTTCCACCATTTCCACAGTGAAGAGAAAATCGAAAAACCCTATCAGGACTTCATGGTGATACATTTATAGTTTGTCATTTATTAACTACAACTGGGGTTAGCTGCATGGTAAATTGCCCCATAGTTCTCATCGCATAGTGCCATTCTCAGCTATGATTTTCCAGTTAACTCCTCAAAGTGGAACTTTCCAGAATAAGATGGACTAAGTGGGCTTCCAGTCACTGAGTACCAAATAACCTGGTAGGTAGGAAAGAGTGCTTTCTCATGGAAAAAGGCACGATTTCACCTGAGAGGGTTCTATGTCACACTCTGACTTCCTCAGGAGAGAAAATTTGGTTTTTAACCTGCTAAGCAAGGCTGGAGGAAATACAAGGGAACCCATTGAATAGACCGGGGATTCGGCTGCTGAAATCATGTTGCTAAAGCTTTATTTTTTTATTTTCTTTTGATTAGACTTTATAGCTCAAATAAAATCAAGCAATTTCTAATGGCTCTGCTGTCTGGCTCTCAGATGAGTCGATCAGTTTCTGCCAATTGTCTGAATAGTAGGATAATGAAAGCAAACGTAGTAGCCTCAGAAGTCACAGACACAAGAGGATGGGATCAGAGTGGCCTTAGGGAAGCAAACAGAAAGGCAGTGGAGGCTTCCGATGCCTACGTGACCAGTTTGAACCTGATCTGACCTGTTTCAAATGCAATCCCTTTACAGAGCAATGGAGCATGAGTCTTTCAAGTCGAACTCTAGAGAAAGTTCATTATTTCCAAGACCTTAAGGGTGGAAGAATTCATTGCATCTGCAGAGCCGAATGTCAAAAGCGGTGTTTCTCGTTCCTTCTCAGGCCTGTGGTTAACCATGCACCTGACTGACAGCTCTGCCACTCAGGACGGGGGTGAGAGGTGAGGGAACTGAGGTTTACTACTTGAAAAGTGGTCAGCAGATGCTTCCTCGTCTATGACCATGCACGCGCAATACCCTGGGACCTGATTCTAATTTCTTTTTTAAAACAGAAAAGTCTGGTGTCCTTGAAGTTCTGATACTGCCTGAAGTTTTTTAAAAAGACAACAATAGGTCTAACTAATAGTGATTGTGGCTCACGTTTGCTGTGTGTTCATGATCATTGCTTCATAGGGCATCATTCATTTAATTGTGTGAACAACCCCACATGCTGGGTGAATTAATCTCGTTTTCAGATGAGGAAACTGATGTTCAAAGGAGTTAAATATCTCTCACATGAGGGAATTTTAACCTAAAATGGGCTGCCTGTGATTTCGTATTCTAGTCTAAACCACTTTACTACATGACGTTAACATGAGTCATGTATGACGTCACAGCACCAAGTCTGGTCAGCTATCAAGGGCTTTTTCACCTTCCTGTTCTTCCTTACAGAGTGGATTTCTTAAATTATATTTATTGCAACAACAAAAAAATATCACAAATAAAAATAAATATATAAAATAGTTTCCAAGGCAAAATCTGATTCACACACAAATATTATTCACACCAAGTCCTTGATTCATGTACTCCAGGAGTCATTCTGTGAGCCAAAAATTCAACTTACCCGAGGTCTTTAAATATTGACAAATACACTCATCACATTTTGGAGAACGTTACTGCTACATAAAATATTTATCATATAAAAATATTGCTAAATATTTAATGAGCAAGATGAGTTGTTCCAGAAAAACTCCTTCCTAGATCTTTGACCCGAAGAAGTGGTATGTTGGGGTTATAAACATCTATTTGAAACATGTATTTTACTTATTATTTTTTCATCTGACCCAGATGTATTGCTAAAATAATTTATGTTAAGGAATTGCTCATTTATAAGGAACATTAATGGATCATATTTTGTGTTCTGAATATATTTTACTTATTCTCTGTCAATCCTTGTTGAGCATATTTAGGGTGAGCTCGGCCCAAGGTCAGATTGCCAAGAGATTTCACTAAGTATCAGATTCTGCCACAATCAAGAGGCAGTGACAAGGCAGGGAGACATTCAGGCCATCAGTGCCTAGAGCCTCCCATCTGGCATTGGGTGTGCACCTGACTCCCCAGATACACAGGTGAGGAACACGACCAGCACACGAGCAGGGAGCTGAGAGTGAGGAAGTATCCTTATTTTACATCCCAAACATTTAGTTTCTGTGGCAATCTCTAGGGAGCTCTGTCTGATAGGCCCACAGCTGTGGCTTGTCCGCCGTAGGCAAGCCCAAAGCAGGAGCATCCTGCTGACCGCGTCCACAAAGGCAGGATCTTCTTGAAACAGTGTCGCTAGTCTATGTACTGGGAGGTCACTTGGCCTGTTCACAAGATTAGGCCGGTCACTTGCTTTCTCTATGTCCCCTTGGAGGTCCCTTTACTGACCCTTGAGAGAGAAATGGAGCACAGACCAGTCGCCTTAACTCCCTTCCCCACAGTGGCATACATTGTTGAGTTTGTCACTTATTTTTAGCACTTTACTGGGGCACTGATGAGGTTTAGGGCCCAGGTTGGCAGTTTAATGCCTGTGTGATCCAGACAATGATGTTTCATGGTAAGGTACCATGACACCAGTGCAGGTCCCCATCTTGGGGCAAGTTTTATTGATTCCATTTAGAAATGAGGGGGTGAGGAATAGGTAAATATGTTTATACAAATTTGGCACCCATAATGGAAAAATAATTCAATGGATACAAGAGTGAGCAGGTACAGATCCATGTTTTCGAGGGGCCTAAAGCTTATATGATTTTGGAGGCTTTTTAATAGGAAAAAGAGAAAAATATTTTACCTGTGCAAAATGACAAAAATATCGATCACATATGTTCAATATTGAGATTGCAAAGGTCACTTTTATTAAGAAGCCATAACTCATGGGCTTCTCAGGAAACCTGCCTATAGGTGAATATGATACTTGCACCAGAAGAATTGCAGTCAACAGTTACGAAGCTCTGGAAAACACATGAAGTAAGTAGAAGAAATGATTGTGCCTTAAAATTGTTTTTTTTTAGATAGAGGTAAAACAGAAATAAAACTACACAAAACAAATGTAGAGAACAAAACCATAAACATTTGCACAGAGTCTACTGTGGCTATTAATTCCTGAACACTGTCTATGATCACGCCACCCTGGAATGAGCCCCATCCTGTCTGATCTCAGAAGCTAAGCAGGGTCTGGCCTGGTTAGTACTTGGATGGGGACCACCAAGGAAGATCAGGTGCTTTAGGCATAAAAAATAAATAAATAAATAAGGGATTATAAGCTGACAAGGTCCTGGCAATCTGTGAGGTCAAAAAAAATGAAATTAAATTAATTTCTCATACCTTATGATGTGTCTAGAGCTTCATAATTGTCACAATAAAACAAAAGTAAACTCTGTAACCTCTATCTTAAAGATAGATAGCATTGAGGATACGGTGGCCCTGGGCCCTCATCTGTGGAGAATACATTCCAAGGCCCCCAGTGGGTGCCTGAAACCACGGATGGTATCTGACCTTATATATACTGTGCTTTTTCGTATACGTAGACAGTTTAATTTATAAATTAGGCACGGTAAGAGATTAGCAAAAATAAATAGTAATAAAATTCAACAGTTAAAACAATATACTGTATGAAAAGCACGGGAATGACCTGAAGGCCATTAGTAAGTACCACTGGGGTTAGTACACCCTGGTACTGTGACCCTGTGATGGTCAATGTGACAACCAGACAGCTACTCAGGGACTAATGGTCAGGGGGTGTGTATGGTGTGAAGACACTGGACAAAAACACGATTCACATCCTTCTCGGGAAGGAGTGGGATGGTGTGAGACTTCATCACGTTACTCGTTAAAAGAGAAACGAAAGCAATCCCATTTCCTCGTCTTTGCTGACTTTTCCTGTGATTTATCATGCCGCCTCGTTTTCAGACTTCGCTGTCATATGATCCTGAACTGAGCCCCTCATTTCCTCTTAACAGAAGAAAATGCCTGACTGTTAGAGATAATACCTGAGATTTTTGTTTGCACCTCTCTGCCTCATAAAGTGGCATAATTGTCGGCGTTACCTCTGCTGTCTCATTAGGGGACAAGCAGCGTGACTAAGAAACTAGTTTTTCTGCCCCACCTGTGCAATAGAGAGAGTCTCAGAACTGGACTGATGCTTCTGGTTGCCCACAGGATGCCACCTGGCTTCCTCCAGAGCCTGGGTCTGTGTCCCCCTGGCCCGTCATGCCCTCCCTCACTCATGTGTCTTTTTACTCATTTTGCAGATTTTAGATGCCCCGCACATTGCTGGAGAAACATCCCTTAAGGACTTGTGGGCAGCGTGGAACATCATGGGTGTGTGGGGCTTTGCTGTCACTGTGCCAAGAGTCACAGCACAGAGGATTTGCGTTAAGTCACTCAGGGAACACAACTGGGGGAGCCTCTTGGATGAGAGAGGTTGGACAATTTGCATGTGATCTGGGTAGTGGGTGGGAGGGGGGATTATCCCAGGTAGACAAGATGGCCTGGATGCGTGTGAAAATGAGAAGGAACAAACACAGTTAGCAAATGGCTAGATCTGAGAACATGTGCGGGGGTGGAGGGGCACTTTAGAGATGTTTGGATTTAGGGGTGACCTGAGAATGTTATTGCTAGAAGCACATGAGAGGGAGGCTGCAGCCTTCCAGGAGAATTGTCATGTCCCCACGATAGCTGCCCCAAGCATGGCACAGGACAAGAACCAGGGGTGGGTGCTGGGAGTCGGTCGGGTACAGGCCTGAGTGTGATGCCCCAATCGTGGGGTGCAGGGAGGCCTTGAACCCCGCTGATGAGCAACAGAAGGTCTGCAGAGCAGAGGCCTGAGGTGGGCTGAGTCCAGAGCAGAGGAAGGTGGGTGAGGCCACGGGGCCACTGGCAGTCACGAGGACTTGGCTTTGGGGCTACATGGCCATCTTATTCTATCTCCCTGGTGGGTCCACTCGCTCTCTTAAACATCCATCACTCCTTCTCTTCGCGATTATCTTTCCTGTAGTCTGTTACCCTGCTTCCTAATTCACCAAGAAGAAAGCGTCAGAAGACAACTCCACGTGCCTCTAACATGACCCCCATTTGTACCTCCACGTACACCTACCTCCACTATATTTTCCATTTTATTTTTTTAACTGTGACCTCTCACTTGTTCACTGGATCCCATTTCCTCTCATCAGCTGGAGGATATTGATTTAGCCAGAGTTATGTCCCATTTCGGTTCCATCACTTTTTTCTCTGTATAATATGATTCTCTTTAGTATGAAGCTGTTTTTTAATATATCTCAGCTTTTTAGAAAAAAAAACCCCTTTAACCTCACATTCTCTTCCAGCTACAGTCACCCCCCGACCCCCTCCATCTGTGGGGATGACTTCCAAGACCCCCCGGGATGCCTGAAGCTGTGGATAGTAGCCAATCCTCTATATACTATGTTTTCTCTTTCTTTTTTAATACAAACATACCTTTCCACTCAAATCCAGAAAGGAGATCAGACTAAAACTTCACATCTCTCTCCATTGATTTTTATCCCTTTGATTCCAGCAATCATTCCTTGATTTAATGACTATTACTAAAGTTTAGAAACTTTCTGAAGGAGAATTAAAAAAAAAAAAAAAAACCTACAAGGAAGGCCAAAACTGTCATTGGGATCCCTATAGGCCAATTAATGAAAAGCAATTCACACTAAAGTGTGTGTGGGTTCAATAAAAATGTATTGAACTTTAAAGTTAATGGAGCAAAAATTAAGATCAGAGCCTCCATTCCTTGATAAGAACAGTTTCCAAAGTCATTTAATTAATGCTTTATCCTAGGGGAAAAAATTAGTCCCCGTATGATAGTAGCGGGAGATTTACCAAATTAGACGGAGGGAAAAAAGGCTCTAAGCTCCTGAAAGGCTGTCTCAGTGTCACTTCTTTGGAACGACAGGAAGGATTTACAGAGGCGTGTTATCTTTACACATCACCTACATCCCTGATGCAAAATTTCAAGAAGGTCTTTCTTATTCTCTATATAACTAACATTTGATCGAACGTGATGATTAAAATTTTTATTTTTTGACACCAAAAACTCCATTTATTCTCTGGGATGCTTTCAATCAGTGGGTAAATATTCTGATAAGAACTAGAGAAATACAGATGAGCGCACCATAATCCTGGCCCTTAGTAGGCTCATAGGGTACTTGGAGGGACAGATGAGCAACGATTATGATTTAGTGTAGGAATCACATGTGATAGGAAGAGATTTATTTAGTGAGTGGGTGTTGAAGCCACAGAAGGGTTATGCATTAAGAAAATAGGTTGTTATGGCTATAATGTAAAATAATAATAATAATAATAATAATAATAATAATAATAATACTACCTCCGAGTTCCACTATGTCTGATGTGAGTGTGGGCAAACCACCAGGGCAGCGAGACTGAGACCTTGGCTGCTGCAAGTTTGTGGCTCAGACATCTCGACCCTGGACCACTTCAGTTGCCACAGCAGGAAAACCATGCTCTGGACGGAACTGCCTCCCCCACAAGCTCATGTGCTGAAGCCTCAACCCCCAGTGTGGCCGCATCAGGAGAGAGGGCTTTTATGGCAATAATTAAGGCAGAATGAGGTCATAAAGATGGGGCTGTGATCCGATCGGGTTTGTGTCCTTATCAGAAGAGGCACCAGAGAACTTGTGCCTTCTCCCTCCCTTCCCATCACGTGACAATGTGCAGAAAGGGCAGTTGCCTGCAGGCAGGAAAAAGAACCAAATTGGCTGGCACTTCGATCCTGAACTTCCCAGCCTCCAGAATTGCAGGGCGGTGCACGTTTCAATTCCTGCCAAGTCCCCCAGTGTACGGCATTTCGCCAGGGCAGCCCTGGGACAAGCTGACTAATGAAAGGCGTTTAGATATTTAGGCACAGAAGCAATGCCTGTTACTCCCCTTAGCAGCTCGCTGCCCAGAACACTGTCTCACGTGACCCCACCTAACTGCAAGGGGACAGGTCAATACAGGGGAGTAGGTGGCATCTTCGGTGAGCATGACTGTCTCTGCCACAGACATCTCTGCTGGTCAGTAAAGATCCCTCTTCTCTCTCCTCCCACACACCCATTCCTTCCCTAAGGGAGATAAACCCAAAAGGAACCCATCAGGCCCTTGCTTCTAGCTCTAAGTCCAGAAATCTAGGTGACGTGCAACCATGTCTACGTCAGTTCCAGAGGTGACTTCTCTCGGTTCCAAAAGAATGATCTATAAAGAAACTTTGTGTCTACCCATGGTGACCCAGTGAAGACTGGCTGAAGAGGGACAGAAAGCCACCTGCCATGGCAAACTCTCCCCTGTAAGCAACGAAGGACCAGGAGACACCCGGCAGGTAGCTGGCCTCTGTGATTCTGAAACGCTGTTTAGGGTGAACCCTGGTCTTGACCTTGCTCTGCTCTTGGGCAAGGGCTGGCTTACCCTCTGTCCACCTTGGCTCTGCCCTCTGCCCACTAGGAAGGTTCTCCTTCATCATTATCCTCCTTGGCCGTACCCGAGGTGACAGTAGGAAAATGTCCCGTTGGGGTCAGTGCAGGTCTCGGCCAACTTTCTGCCCTTCGAAGTTCATGGGAGACACCTGATCATTACTAAGTCTTAAGAAGCCATAAACATTTCTGGCTCAGGGTTCGTTCCCCGCTTTCCAAGGCTGTCAACATATTTCTAGGTTGCTGGTGTGCTTGATCACATGAATTAAAGGCAACACCACATTTTAGGGAGTGGTTTTTTTTTTTAAAGACTTACTTCTCAGATTTATTGTAATATTTCGTTTCTCCTTCCTCAAAACTCTTTTTTAAAAATTCTATTGAGAAGTGCTCCCTTGATGTTATCGAGTTCTGGAGGAGCACACTCAATCAATTCTTTACCGCGCGTCATTTTTATCTCACGTCGATTATCCCAGGCACCACATCCTGAAACTGCATTTTACCTTGACATACTTTAATGAACTGAGAGCTTTTAACAATAGATGTGGACAATACACACTTAATCTACTATTTTTTTTTTCTCGAAGCTTGCTTTTAACTTGCTTTTGTCACTTATAGATTTTCTTAACGTTATAGATTCTCTTACTCTTTGTTGACACATCAGATCATCTGTTCCAATTCTGCAAGGTTTCGAATTTTTCAAATCCCTTTCATTTTTGCTTCCAAGTTCTCAAATTTTCTCCCTGAAATCCTTTCTCTGCAGTACCTTTCCAGCCAAGAAACACCATTACCATTTTCTCCCCTAGCTTCTTCCCCTAGAAGTTATTGGGAAGTACAATTAAGGAAATCTCTTCCCAACCCAGAAATCCTCTCCGCAAAGGTAGCAGAGAAAGAAGACACTCGCTCTCATTACTGAACACAGATTAAAGCGGGATGTGACGCACATCACAGACAACCTGCTAAGAGACTGCGAAGACAGAAAGAAGTATCACCCTTTTTATAGTCAAGGAGGTACAACCCAGCAGCTACACATTCTCAAGATACACAATCACTAGTCTCAAACTTAAGGTGCCCGACAGCATTATTCCTCACACAGAGTTCATCCTAGACTCAGCTGGTGATTGGGACGACTATCTGATAGCTAACTGGTTTTATGCAGAGGAAAAGTAAGCTTCTGGCATCCTTATACAAGAGGTAGTCTTGCAGTGGGGGGCAAGGTGTCCACGATAGTTAGGCACCTACCCTCCCAAAGGAACTGCGAGGGCGGGGGTTCTGTCCCTAATATTTATGTTTCAAAGAGGTGGTTCCTGAGTCATTAGCAAGGCTTTCCTGGCCTTAAAGCCAAGGAGAGACCTCTTTAGCTTTCAAAAGAACGTGTATATATTTCACAAGGAGGAGAAAATACAATTATAAGTTTTCGAAAGTTAACGACCTGAAAAAGGGCGGAGAGGGAGTACACTTTCTCTCCATTTTCAACAGGGAGAAATAAGCTTCTTCCTTTTAAATTGTGTTTCTCACAGCCCAGAAGCTATTTACACATGCATTCAGCCCACCAAGTTATCACAAGTTTTACCAGGAGGCAAAAATTTTACCAAGTGTCTCTTTACTGCTGAATATCATTTGTCCAGCATCCGTATTGCTTTCCTTTTTCCCTACTATTTCAGTGCTACGTATTGTAGGGCTATTTATTTATTTGTTACCACGGCACTCCTCCTGCTAGCCATTTCTATCAGGATCAAATCGACTTACCCTTATAAGTGGTTTAATGCGACAGGGACACCTCACTCATGCTGGCCCACTTGGTTTTGGGGCAACTAGAATAACACGTGTATAAAAATCATGCATCAGGGTTCCATCACTTCAGTTCATGGCCCTTTGTGGGGACTAGTCGTGTGGCTTCTCATATTGCACTGGGTGTGAGGGGATGCAGGAGAGTAGTACGCTGTAGGCCAGAGGGCACCGGATCCAATTTTCGGGCCTTGGGAAAGGTTTACTGAAGGAGATGATCTCAACCCGAATCATTAAAGATCAGCTGAAATCATGCCAGTTAAGATGGGAGGGTGTGGGAGGCAGCAGAACCTTCAGGATGGAAGATCAGCATGGGCAGAGCACTGATGCTCTGTATTAGCCTTTTGTTGTTGTTGTTTTTCTGCTGCTGGAGTTTTAGAATTCGAAGCAGAAAGTAGGCAGAGTTCATTGCAAAGGCAGATTAAGATCAAAACCAGGAGTGTTTTTAAAGCCATGCCAAGATAATAGTAATAATAATAATAATAATAATAATAATAATTAATAATAATAAAAACCAAACTTGTCCTTATCTTATTAGGCAGGAAGGAGTTAGTTTTAACACAAGCAAATTAGCATACAATTTTACAGGCTGGGAAGTTCAAGACCAAGGCACTGGGCAGATCTGATGTCTGGTGAGGGCTTTCTGGTTCACAGAAGCTGCCCTTTCAACTGTGTCCTCCCAGGGTGGAAGGGGCTAAGCCACTTCAGGAGGGCTCCACACTCATGACCTAATCACCTCCCAGTGGCCCCTGCCTCCTAGCACAATCTTCTTGGGGGCAAGGTTTTCAACATGTGAATCTTGGGGAAGTGGATACAAAAATTCCGATCTTAGTCCTAGATCCTTGTTCTCTGAGCACCGGTGCCGTGAAAAACACACACGAGGATGAATCAGGTAGCTGAGCCTTGACTTCTGCATCCAGCAGCCACTTACTTCCCGTCTGACCTGTTACACCTTATTAACCTTGAGACTTTCTCATCCACAAAAAGTTGATAAAGATGCTTTCAGTGCTGATGCGAAGCCAAGATGAAGTCATGTGCTTTGAAAAAGGGCTTTGAAAGCCCTTTAGACACATACATAGAGATGGGTAAATTCAGCAAACAACTGTTTTTGCATGTACAGCCCTGGACGAGGCAGTATAGGGGCTCAGAAAGGAATCCCTTGCTTTGAGGAAAGCAACACTCTTCCATGAACAAAGCTGAAGTACCAGGGTGTGAGTTTGTAGCATCGCTGCAGATAGTCATCAAAATAGATACTGTATTTTGTAGTTTCACGCAAAGGGACTCTTCCTGGAGAAATAGTCACCCAGCCCTTGGCCACCACTATTCTGCTTTCTGTCCCTGATGTTGCCTACTCTCAGCACCCCGTGTAAGTGCAATCATACAGGCTTTGTCCTTTTGTGACAAGCTGATTTCACTCAGCACAATGTCTTAAAGATTCACCCATGTTGGAGCATGTGTCAGAATTTCCTTCCTTTTTAAGAAGGAATAATACTCCATTGTGTGTGCACAGATCACATTTTTTTTTTAAATCCATTCATCCTTTGATGAACTCCTGGGTTGCTTTCACGTTGTAGTCACTGAGAATAATGACGCTATGAACATGAGGGTAACAAATAGCTCTTTGAGACTTTATTTTCAATTTTTTGGGTGTATTCCCAGAAGTGGAACTGCTGGATCAGATGGTAATCCTATTTTTACTTTATTTTATTTTTTGAGAAACAACTGTAGTGTTTTCCACAGAGGCTCTACCCTTTACATTCCCACCGACAGTACACAAGGCTTTCGGTTTCTTCACATCCTCACCAACACTTACTATTTTCTGGTTTTGTTTTGTTTTATTTCGTTTTGATATTAGTCATCCTGATGGGTGTGAGGTGGTATCTTACTGTGGTTTGGATTTGCATTTCCTTAAAGATCACTGATGCTGAGCATCTTTTCATATATTTATTGACCATTTGTATTTCCTTTTTGGAGAAATGTCTATTCGAGTCCTTTGCACATTTTTTAATTGGGTTGTTTGTTGCTGTTGAGCTTTAGAAATTCTCCCTCTATATTCTGGATATTAATCCCTTACCACATACACAGTATGTAAATATTTTTTCCCATTCTATCAGTTGTCTTTTTTACTCTTTTGATACTGTCATTTGACACCTAAATTTTTAAAGTTTTCATTAAGTCCAATTTGCTTATTTTTTCTTTTGTTATCTATGTCTTTGTTATCAAAAAAAAAAAAAAAAATCACTGCCAAATCCAAAGTCCTGAAGATCTTACCCAGTTTTCTTCTTATGGTTTTATAGTTCTAAGTGTTACATTTAGGTCTATAATCTATTTTGAGTTAATTTTTACATACAGTGATAGCGAAGGGGCCGACTTCATCCTTTTGCATGTGGATGTCCTGTTTTCCCAGCCCTGTTTGTTGATAAGACTGTCCTTCCCCGCCCGCCCCCACTGAATGGTCTTGGCGTCCTTGTCAAAAATCAATTGACCTTAAATTTAAAAAACTTTTAAATTTATTTTTGTTTAAAGCTTTACATATAGCAACATTCACTCTTCGAGCAATACAGCTCTCTGCGTTTTGACAAATGTATAGAATTTCATATTCACCATCATGATCAAGATTGAAAAAGAGTCTGGTTATCTTCCCAATCCTGGCTTTGTTGTCCCTTACTCTCCACGCCCTGCCCGTGGGCAATCATTGGTCTATTTTCTATCCCTATAGTTTGCTTTTCCCCAGAACTTAACACTGATGGAATCATAGAGTAAGTTGTCTTTGGGATCTGGCTTCTCTCACTTAGAATGATGCATTTGTGGTACATCCATCTTGTTGTATGTATCAGTCATTTGCTCTTCTTTATTGCTGAAGAGCAATCTATTTATGGATCTACCACACTTTGTTTATCCATTCAATGAAGGACATTTGGTTTGGCCAGTTTTTCTCAACAATAATGAAGTGGCTATAAGCATTCATGTACACATTTTTTAATGAGCATATAGTTTTATTTTTCTTGAGGAAATACATAGGAGCAAGATTACTAGGTCACATGTTAAGTGTATGTTTAAATTTCTTTAAAAAATGCTAAAATTGCCTTCCGAAATGGCTATCACACTTCATATTCCCACCAAAATTCTACTAGAGCTCCATTTGCTGTATTGAACTGGTTGGTCACCATCAGATTTTTCTTTTTAAGTTTAACCAATATAATTGGCTTATAGTTATATTCATTGTGGTTTTAATTTGCATTTCCCCAATGACTAATTAGGTTTGGCATCTTTTAGTGGGGTGACTGGCCAACCACATCTTTGGTGAGGTGTCTGCTTAAATCTCTTGCCTATTTTTAAAACTGGGTTGTATTTTTTCTTATTGTTGAGTTTTGACGTTCTTCATACATTTTTGATACAAGTGTTTTGGCAAATATGTGACTTCCCAATGCTTTCTCCAGATCTGTCTCTTGTCTTTTCATTCCCTTAAAAATGTCTTTTGAAGAACCAGGTGTTCCGTTTTGATCCAGTCCAATTTATCATGTCTTTTTCCTTTTTGTATCATGCTTTGATATCACATTTAAGAACTCTCCATCTTACCTTTCATTTTAACTAATTAAAACTCACACACTAGAGAAGGAAGAATTTCTCTCTGTAGTCATGAACAAAAAAGGTTTAGGGACAAATTAAGCCCACGTATGATGTGACAGAATCCTTGATTATAGAATATATAACTGCTTCTATAAACTGCTTCCCATAGGAAATGTAGTGCAATATTTAAGTTTTGTTTTACACTTCCAGTTATTAAAATCTATAATCTGATTTTCCCCAGGCTCCTAAATAGACAATGTCATCAAAACTAGTAAAATGTATATTTTAAGCACCAGTTTTGTTATATTAAGCATTGTGCTGAATAAGAAGGTTATATGTTGAACAATAATAGTATAAAAAAGGATTCTGGGCTCACTTGAATTCAGTTATGCAGGCATTTGAACTCATCTCGATTTTTGCTTACAATATTTATGAGATTATATGAAGTGAAAATGCTACGTCAGCAGCTAAAAATGTCCTTTTGACTTTTGCAGGATAAAATTGTACATAATCATAAATCCTATGACTTCCACTGTAGGTATGAGTATCTTTTTTGATTTTTTTGAGAATATAAGACTGCATGGCAAATTGGTTGTTTTTTATTCTTAAAATGCAAACCTACCATCGTTCTAGCAAAAGGGCCATGGCTCTAAGCTGGCATGGACTACAAATTCCTCTCCCAAAGGCCCTGTACCTCTGAGGACAACCTCCACTGCGAGCTTCCTGGTCCTTGTTTTCCTTCTATTCTCACTCTTGGCTTCTGCTCCCTGACGCTTATGATGTGTGATTATGAAAACAGATTTCTGAGGATGTATGCAGTGTGTTCCTCCAGAATGATCTAGGTCCAGTCCTAATGTTCACTTTTATATTTTAGTGGAGCAGTAAAATATAACAATGCAATTGTAAAAACAGCCTATCAGTGGAAAAAGTATTTTGACATATCTAATTTTATTACTTTCTGGTACATGCAGCAATATAAATAAATGGTTAACATTTCCTACCAAATGAGATACCTGTGCAAAGAGCTTTCTTTCATTTCTCTGGGTCAAGCATGGACAAAACCTTCTGCCCCTGGCTCCCTTTAACAAGAGTGAAGTTAACTGCAATTTTAAAATAGATGCACAAAATATGGTCACTACCATAATTGTTAAAGAACAAAGAACACCCAAAATTTAGAGGAAAAAAAAATGCAAGTGAACAGTGTACAAAGGGATGAAACTTCAATCACAAGGAAAAGAGAAACAAACAAGAGAAAAAAATATTGAGATATCAAAATCCTCCATCAAAATAGAAACATCTTAAATCATCGTTTTAATCCTTGTGGTTATGGGGTCAAAAGGAGCACTCTCTTTGCACCATTAGAGAGTGTGTGAATTCATATTCATTTCCTTGAAAGCAATTTACTATACTGTGAAGAATCTTGAAAAATGTGTGTATCCTCTGACCCAATAATTGTTCTTTAAAAAGCCTCTGCTAAGAAAATAATCAGAAATTTGCACATGTTTTCACAGATGGTCATTGTGCTTTTATTTATAATAGTTCATTCTGGAAACATCTTAATGTTAAATTAATGATGGCATAGCCGTATGTTCAGAATACCATACAGCCATTAGAATTTTGATTTTAAAGAACTCAGAGATTACTTTTTTCAAATGCCACTAAGTGAAAATATGGGATAAATATCTTCATATTGATTTTTAAAATATATAAAAAGAAGTACTCCAAAATATTAAAAGTACTCCATCTCAAGATGGAGACATGAATGATTTTAAGCTTTTCTTTTCAACTTCTCTCTTGAAAGTGTTTGCTAACTTTTAAATCTGATAATACAAGTTATTAAAAACAAATCTCAATACTAAGAAAAAATGAAAATTTACAAAGAAAAAATTAAAAAGTGTAAAACCTGCCCAAGTTATGAAAACAGATTTCTGAATCTACCCCCAATGAAAGCCTGCCTTGACTGGCAGCTGCGTGAGGCCTGTCCACAGACTGCTCAGCGCTCACTCCTCTCCCTTCACCCCCTTTCTTCCGGAGGAAGTGCTTTCTTATCAAAGTAACAATGGTCCATTGCCAAACATCCAAACAATGTATTTACTCTGGTGTTTATTCTTATTAGGGCACTAATCTCATCATGAGTGTCCTATCCTCATGACCTCATTTAAACTGAATCATCTTCCAAAGATTTCTTTTTCTTAAGAGGTATTTAAAATTTTTTCCTTCAAATTACTTATAGGTTATATACGAAATAAAATTGATTTTTATATATTGACCTTATATGCTGAAACCTTTTGCTAACTAAATTCATTTCTAAGTTCTAGTAGTTTTTATGATTCCTTTAGATTTTTCCCTTAATATTTTAAGAGTAATAAAGTTTTTTTTAAGTTTCTAATTTGTATTTTATTTTTATTTAATTATTTATTTAATTATAAAATATAATTATTAAATATAATTAAAATATAATTATATTTATTTAATTATAAAATTATTGGGGTGACATTGGTTAATAAAATCATATAGGTTTCAAGTGTATAATTCAATACTACATGTATAGTGCATTGTGTGTTCACTACCCAAAGTTAAATTTCCTTCCATCACCATGTATTTGACCCCTTTAACCCTAATCTATTTCTCCTCTTTTTTCCTGTTATGTGACGATGTTGTGATGTATGCATTTTTAATGGTCACTAACTCACTCAACCTCTCCATGCTCACTAGGAAGTAGAGATTGTAATTTTTCTGATGCAAAGAAGGAAACTGAAGGCCAGAGGAGTTAAACGGTGCAAGCCAAATTATTAATAAGTAACACCGTTGTGATCTAAGTCTAGCTCCCTCTGATTTCCAAGACACAGGAGTGTGGGTGTCTAGATAATTTCTAGATATTAAGATAGTTGATTTGGAAAACAAATATATATGGAAAACAAATGAAAAACAAAGAAAAACTACCTCCTAAACCAACAAAACCAAATTAAAATCAAACCCAAACATAACAGAAAAAACTCGAGGATTGTGGACCTTATTTATTCTCATATATTTATATTTTTTTGTATATCTTGTAATTGTTAAAAATCATCAAGATCATAGAAGACCAATTAATATTAAATATCAGATAAACCAAATTGCACATCAAATAATTTTGGTTGCGATTATCAATTAAAAAAGCTGTGGAGAGCCAGTATATTCCCCTTATAGACTTGGAAAGAATAAGAAATTGATAAAAACTAATGTGGACAGGTATAAATGGAGTGAAAATCCCACACAACCACTATGAAACAAAAAATAACTCCTTGTTTCTTAAAATCTGGAAACTCCTACTGAAATGAGGGAACAGACAAGATAGATAAATTGCTCTAGATAAAAATAAGAAAATAGGAGAACCCAGGGAGGGGAAAGATCCAGGCGAGGGGATCCTGGAGGTAGTGTTGCTAAATGATGAAAAATAAACTATCTCTTTTTATATATACATATGTTAACTTTTAAGGCCAGTGAAATAATGTATCATAAATTTTAGGTCAACGAATCTCCAAGTTATAATCCTTTTTTATAACCATATAATTTGTAAAATAGTGTACTTGCCTAATAATATTCATTTTTATGAGAATTTTTATTTCCTAATAGTTATCTATAATGTGATTACTATTATGTTGTCACTATCTAGGCAGACAGAAAGAGACAGTTGAGTGAACTTCATAGCCACTAAGCAAACACAGGATTGGAAGCTTTGAGCAAAATCAAGGTGGTGGAGACTTTAATATCACCTCACTAGAAAAGGGCTCCCGACCCATAAAATTACTTCAGCTCAGGTTTTTCTTTTTCCTTCTTAAAACTGTAAGACATCTAGCCTGCCCCAGATGAGTATTATTAGAATCTGACTTTGACTTAATATTTAACAGTTTTGTAAGAAGAAAGTTCTGAACTTAACCTTGCTATCTCAAGTGCAACAAAACCTCCCTGTAATCACCTTACGCCGCCACCATTTCACTTTCCGAGTGTGAGAAATCTCATCTCCGGTGTCAAGACGGATGCATTAAACATCTCTCACAGAGAATCCCCAATCCTAGGTCTCGTCTTGGGAATGTAACAACCATATCAAAGGGGGCAGAGAATGACAACACTGACTCAGTTGGCTGAAGCTCACGTCTACACCGTTTTTGTAAATGACTGTGAGGCAAGCATTCATTTCAGACATTGATAAATTCCGACTGTGATCAAGAAAGCAACATATTTGCCTTGACATTCCAAGTTTAAACTCTGAGTCACACATTTAATAAATTATGGATTTGCCAACATTCCTTCAGCCATTCCGAATTAATATTTATACCTAATGTTGTTAACGTAAACACATGGATAACTGAATATTGCCTTAACTTATTTCAAATTGAATAAGTAACATTTCAATAATTTTATAGAAAACTTTTTTCAAAGTTGTTTATAAGAAAACCCTCACAAAAATAACAACAGCATGGATATGTCAAATTTTATGGGAAACCTATATACCAAAACTATAGTAGGACACGACAAAAATATAGTACTAAAATAATTAAATAATTATTAACAATTAAAAACTAGTTTGATGCCAGCCTAAGGGTCTAACATTATGTTGAATGAGGTAATTAACCTGCTATAGAATAAACACAATTGAATTCAATTACTGAGAACCTGGAGAAGTTAGGAACTGGGTGAATTCCACCCTTTCTGAAAGCAACGGTCACCCTGGAGACTGGTGTCACACACCTCCTACACCTGGCTGCTGTACTTAGAGCTTACCTTCCCGATTCAAAGGTGAACCACGTTGAGTCCCGCCCGTATCGCCTCAGAGAGCTGAGAGGCCACATCACCAGTTTGACCTTGGCATTGTGGATATCCCAGAGATAGATGTTCTCGTGAGTGATCTGCATTGTGCATTCACCATAAATGTCCAGATTTGGTGTAGGCATCAGATACACATTGAATCGCTCTGCAAAGCAACAAAGAATGGAGAAAATGAAGTGAAAAGAGGTGTGACTCTTTACGAGACCTATATTCAGTTGTACACCTACCTACAGCCTTCAGAAAGGGCGACCATGTCCCTCAGTGACATTCAAATACACTGCAAAACACTACTTCTTCAAAATTTTTGTATGAAAAAGGGGTTAAAATATTTTTAATCGTGAACTAATCCACTTATTTGACACCTTTTTGTTGCTCGCATTCTCTAGGGTGGGGATTAAACAGTTAAATCGTATTATGGAAACGGTAAGGGTCAAAAGCTAAATGGGTTTCAGCCCAAAGGATGCTGTCTGCATCTTCACACATCTTAAGTGGATGTCATAGATACTTTCCTGTGAGGAGTGTCTTATTTAATCAAGCAAGAATTTACTCGTTGTCGCCTTTGTGACATGAAGTACTTAAGGCACACCCAGACAGACTCTCAAAACATTGCATTCATGGTCTGACACAGAATATGATCACTGAAAGTATTCATCACTTTGGTCATTGTTTTGGTAGGCAAAATAAGAATGCAGAGCTGCTTTCATTGCAGGATATTTTACAGTTGAAAATCTGATTATTAGGTAGTAATTCTAAACCTTGCTTTATAACTTTTTGTGTATCCCAAAGGCTAGCACAAAATTCGGCAGCCCTTGATGCTCATTTAAATGCATTACATGCTCTTGATTTTGAAAAATAAGCTTAGTTATGAGTTCCAGGAATTAAAACCTTGGGATGATCTATGAAGTGTGCTATAAAATATCCTTAGTTCCTAGGACCATAGTCTCGGTTTATAGCAAGTGATCAATAAATATTGGTTAACTGTATGAATGAAATAAATATATGCCATGGTGATTATGGGCTGTAAGAAATGAGGAATTATAAAAATAGTGAGTCATGATAACAAAAAGTTTAGGAATTACTGACAGATATATCTTTGTGAGTTTGGATTTAATTGTGCATGGTGCTTTAAAGGCGGTGCTATTGAATTCATTATTTTGAGAGGCATAATGGTGCAGCTGCAGTTGGTAGAGGATTGAGATGTTGAAGAATGTGCCCTCCTCCATCAGAATGCCTCGATTTTAAACACTGATTGTTTGCTAGCACTGAGCTGGCATTGTCTGGATAATAGAAAGAATCTTTTCCGTGGCAGGTATTTTTCCCAATAAGATGTGTTGATGCCAGGAAAAAAAAATCAGATCCCAAATCAGTTACACTTAATTTAAGCACAACAGCTTGTAATTTATAACCAGATGGGCAATATTTATATTCAAGTGTCTAGGTATTTTTGAACAAAATAATCTAATTATTCAATTTTCTACTCGATTATTGACCCATGATACTAATATGTTTGTGAATTTCACATTCATTTCCCAAAGAAAAAATGTAATTGGATAAATTCTATAGCTGAAAAATGAAGCATGAACACATATATATTCCATAAATTCTAAAATTCTTCTACGCCACCAAGTACGATATCAACGTTTAGCATTAAGTACATCACTTATATTCCCTCCCCATATCCTACTCCAATGGGGTTACAAGTAATAAATCACAGGGCCATGATCGCATGTAAGAGGACAAATGAGACTTGGAGCCAACAGAGTGAGTCAGGAAGACAGATAATGCTTGAATGGCACTCTTCTTTTTTCTGGTCAAGACCTGGATGAAGTTTAGCTTTCACATTTGGAGCTGATCATAGGTCAGTGGCATCCGCTGTGCATGTGGAAAATATTGTAGTTCTAAAGTGGAAAGTAAAACATTCCTCTACATTCCTTTTCCCCATCAATTTCAGAGTCTAAAGACAGCAACCAAAGAATCACTGCCAAAACGCAAGAAGTAACAACACTTCTTCCAAAACATCCAAGTAAATGAACACCATTAACCAACTTTTCTGTTGCTTATGGCTGCCCTGACCCTCGATGTTCACATCCATAGTCTGCTATGTGAGAAAAGAAGAGAAAACCAAAACTGAACGTGTAAAAACTAATCCTGACGTTGAGCATCTTTCGGATAGATGGCTCATGAAACATTCCATATAACCCCAGAGTGTTACGGAGGACTCAGAAGAACCATTACATTTTCACAGAGATGTCTGTGTGCTCTAATGTTAGCAGGTTACAGTAATAACAGAGAAAGAAAGAGAACAATCGTCACAGTGGACACTGGAGAAAGCTGGAAAATAACGAATAAGCGGGTTTAGTTAGATGCACATGACACAGAGCCCTGGTATACAAATCACTGAGGCACATTTATGAACAAATACAAAGTGTTGGGATAACCTGGTCTGAAGGAGTCCTCCGGTGGCCAGTTCCAGGTGACATAAAGCCTGTGAAGTGGACCCAAGATGACCCTCCCTCTTGCCCGCCTTTTAATTTCCCAGTCCTCACACCCTTTGTTACCTAGCAACTCAAGTCAAACCCTTCTTGTTATGGTTTAGAATGTTCCAATCTTCCTTTTAATACTATATCTTGCATCTGATGAGAGAAATTATCTTTCGACATTTTATTTCAAGTTTTAAATATTCAAGCCCATCTTCCCCTAATGGCTAATTTCCAAGGATTTGAGATTCAATTAAAAACTGATGTGACCCAGCAGAAAAGTAGCACATCGAGAAGGTGGCACATCAAGTGATCCGGTTAGGTACACTTCTTAGACTTCCACTGGAACGAAAGACGGGTTTCTGCGTTTGCTAGGAACAAATTATTTTATGGCCCTAGGAATGTAAAACATGCTGTTTTGCTAAAATGCAGTATGGTTTCCGTTGGAAAAATCACATCAATGTGGCCTGGTTAAAATTTGCTCCACTAAGATGACTTTCATATATGTTTACCTTTGTGAAATAGCTTTATCAGGCAGATGTTTTAAACCACTCTCTCATCAGGCCACTTTCTGATTTAAAAC
The DNA here is from genome assembly GCA_030015415.1 of Cynopterus sphinx. Taxonomy (NCBI): domain Eukaryota; kingdom Metazoa; phylum Chordata; class Mammalia; order Chiroptera; family Pteropodidae; genus Cynopterus; species Cynopterus sphinx. The sequence continues at coordinate 3,531,422 of CM057384.1, forward strand.
GTGGACGTCGTTTTTACTGCCTCGAGTACTGGCTCTCAGGCTTTCGAGCGCATGCACATTAGCTAAGGGCCTCTTCAAACACAGATGGCTGGGCGTCCTCCACCCTTACTGTTTCTGGTACAGCCTGGGGCTGGATAATGTACATTTCTACATGCTCCCAGGGATGCTGTTGCTGCTGCTCTTGGGACCACACTTTGAGAACTGCTGATTTGTGAAACATCTTAGAGTATTGCCAGGGAGTAGCAGCGTCCGGGAAGCCACGAAGGATGCTTCAGCAGAACAAACCAGCACATGTTACTCCACACTGTTCTCTTAGGTCCGCCCAAATGAATTAACCCTCAATTCATTCCCACAATATATAAATTAATCCATCTCAACTGACTCATGACTGATTAGGCAAGAAAGTGATCTTAGGCCAGTTGAAACAAAAGAAGGGAGAGAGACAGGGAGAAAGGAGGTACCTAAAAGACAGTTTATAACTAACTGATCAAGATATGCCTATGCCAACTATTATCTGTTAAGGTGATCGATAACGACAACGACAAAAAAGATTATTAAGGAGCACTAAACAGCACATTTCCTAGTTCCCAAGAGAATCAAAAAAGAAACTAGTTGTCTAAACACATGTCCTGAAACACTACTAAAAATTCTACTAATGTGAAGGCTTGTGAAGACTGTGGAAGGTGTGAAGGGATAGATGTTTGAAAAATTATGCCAAAAACATATTAAAGTGTATTCACACACATAAACTATAGAATTCTAGACTGAAAAAAATCTCAAACATATTGCCCATGAAATTGTATTTCGGTAAAATTTATGTTCGTGTAATGGTCGATGTACAAGAAAATATAATCTTATTGTAAATGGCCTAAAGCTAAATAACAAGGTGGACTATTTATTAGTCTAACTGCTATGTCCAGCAAGGATACTCGTACTGGATGTGCAGTTCCATTTACAAGGGCATTTTTACGCTAGGCTGGATGAAGAGGTCCCAAGGTAGAGGCCGTACTCAAAAGGCTGGGGACACGGGGTTCCAGTCCCCACTGTAAACCCAGTCTCTAGGAGATGACAAAACAAGGTTTGGTTAAATTGAACTGGACAAGATCTGGCAAGAACAGGTGGCTGCACTCAAGAGAAGAGGTCCTGGAGCAGGAACCGTGAGACCCCAGGCTCTGCGTGGGAGCCCGAACGGGGCCCCAGCACCGAGGACAGAGACTGTCCTTGCTCAGCCAGTGGGTTTTCTGCAAGTCAGGTTGGGGCAGGAGCTCGTCCCAGCACAGCTGTTGGCCTGAGCCCGGCAGGGGGAGGTGTATGGGGCATGTAGGTGCGACAGGAAGCAGAGGGTCAGAGACAGGGTTTTCACCTGACACTAAACTCCATCGAGTGAGTACAAATAAACAAAAAACAAAAGGATGATGAGCTCCTCAGGCAGTCCCTTGCTATCTGAGTCACACTTTCTTCAGGGGATTGAATGCTGCCACCGTGATCATGGTGTATCACTCCACTTAGATCTTTTTTAATTCCGTGTAGAGGTCTGGTTATGCATTTTGCTGATTTTATCTCTGAGTATGAGGGTTTTTTTTTAATGATACTATAAATGACACTTTCATAGTTCATTTTGCATTTGTTTATTTATTGCTAATACATGTTTACCCTTTCCAGCCGGCAACATCCCTGAGTTTACTGATACTATCTTTCTCACAGATTCCTTAGGGTTTCCAGGTACACAATCCTAGCTTTTTCTTTCTTTCTTACTTCTTTCTTTCTTTTATTTTTTTTTTTTACCAAGTTTTATAGTTTACTTTCTTTTCTTGACACATTACAAAAATTAGGGCCTTCACTAGCATAAGTAGAATACTGACTAGGAGTGGTAAGAGAGGATATCTTTTTCAATCTTATGAAGAAAGCATTCAATATTTTACCTTCAAGAATGATCATTTTTGAAGGTTTTTTCATGGATGCCCTTCGGTTTGAGAAAGTCCCCTCGACTCCTAGGTTTTTGAGAGTTACTTCCATAAATCCATGTTGTATTTTAAGAAAAGCTTTTCATGGGTGAATTATAATAATTATATGATTTTTTCCCTTAATCTATTAAAATAGTGAAACATATTAATTAATATCCATGATCGTTTGCATTTCTGGCAGCCACCAAATTGATTAGAGTGTGTTGTCTTTTTTATGTAATACTTTAGTATTACATTTTCTAACTTTTAAGAGAATTGCATACTTATGTATATGAAAGATTTGCCTGCAATTTCTTTTCTGGTATTAACTTTGGTTTTAGTGTGTGGGTTATAATGACCTCATCTGAGTTGTGGAGTAATCCTTCCTCCTGTTTTCTGAAAAAGTTTGCAAAAAATTGGTATCATTTCTTCTTTAAATGAATAGAATTCGACCAGGGCAATATATGGGACCAGAGTTAGTGTATGGGAGATTGTATAATTAAAATTTTTTTTCAATGGATACTGGGTTCTTTAGATTTTCTATTTTTTCTTGAGTCAGTTGGATAATTTGAATCTTTAAATAAAATCAGATCATTTTTAATTCCATCTGAGAAAAGCTGTTTTAAAAAAATAATTTCTTTATTCAAATTTACTACTAATTTATTACCAAATGTTCATGTTTAATGTATATAGCCTTGTTTTATTTTATATGATTCTTAATCATTTCCTTTGCTATCTTTTAAATATTTTTATTGAGTGAACTTCAGAGATTTAAATTACATATTAGATTTTATTTAGAAAGGCTATGATCAGAGATAATATTTTATTATTTTTCCTTACAGTCTATGGAAATGAAAAGTTCCCCTACAATTTTAACTTTTGGTATATTATAATCTGATCTCTGGGGAAAATGTAGATTTATAGAATATATCAGAAAAGTGAAAGGCTGAAAATGATAAACATCCATCTCAAGCGTCTGAAAAAGAACCTGCAATTAAACACAAAACCGTGGAGCAACTGAGTGATTAGAAACAGGGAATACGAGCAGACATTAATACAGTTTATCATACTGAAGTCTCACAAATAGGTAAAATCTGATGATGCTGAAGAAGGGGGAAAAAGCCACAAATAACTTATATGAGGGAAAAAAAGGAAAAATCACTATAATGTAAACAGGCATTAAGAAGACAATACATTGACATGTGATTAAATTTATCACAATAATTTTGAAGATTTGCAAGAAATGAACAAATTCCTAAAATCACTGGGAGATTTTTTTTTTGATGCTAATTATAGTTGACAGTTTATCACTCCGAGCTTTCACACTTGCATGCACATCAGGGTCATTGGGGTTGTTAAAATATTGATGTCTGGCCCCACATCCCGGAGATGTTTACTTTGCAGATAAGGGCAGGGGCCCAGAACTTTCTCGTTTCACATGCACCTCGTGTGAATGTGAAGGAGACATTCATGGACAACCTTGAAAAATGCTGACTTTTCTGTCAGGCGCTGTGCTGCTTGCTTTCCACGCTGTGTTTCCTTTAGTCCTCACCATAGTCCTTCCTATGAGACATGCACTATCCTTATCATCCTTCAGGGTAGAAAGCTAAAATTTAGAAATTTCAGTAACTTGTCCATAGCCCCATAGCTTATAAGAAGTAGAGGAAAGCTTGATGATATAATAAATTTGTTTGGCAACTTTTGTTCCTCAGGCTGCATGTCTGACTCGCATGCTCTATACTAGAGTTGGATTTACTCTGGGATGGAAACAAATGTTCCATCAAAACGTGGGCATATCAAAATGTGAAATCTTATTATTATACGTTGCATTCAATTAAGAGTTTCTTTCCTTTGCGCGTGTGAGTCTACGTTCATCTCCTGTCAAACAGCCATTCATGGAACCCAGTTCCTGATCAAAGATCAATCACTGAGCTTCCTCTCCTTTTCATCTAGGATGAATGGAAAGTTGGCCAAACTGAAATAGTCACAGTATGCATCTCACCCTGTGATGATATGGTTAGAGTCGGACAAATGGGTCATTTAGGTGTGGCAGAAAGAGGAGCAATATATATAGCACTGATCTTATTTTAGCCTGTATTTTATTAGACTTCAGATGATGGAGTGGATCCTTTCCCCCTATTTGCTTTTTCTCCACATTGGGTCATAACCCATGTCATGGCCTCACAGGGGTAATGTACAACTGTGCCCTTGACTTTGGGCTGCCCACAGGATTTGCTGTGGCCAGTGGAAGGTCAGCGGACATGACACAGGCAGAGACCTAAGTTGTGCTGCTAGTTTGCTCTCTTGTCATCTTGAGGATATGCCTCTTCTTCATCTCGAGGATATGCCTTGGGAAGCCGTTAGTGTGAAGAGGAAGACGCACATGTGGACAGACGTGGATGCCAACTGTCACCCGAAGCCAATCTCTGCAGCACTCAGCCTAGATCAGCTGAATCCTGGGCAACCCCCTCTGCATGGATCATCAAGACACGTTTCTGGGTCAACGCTACCGGGGTTTGTGTGACCAGTAACACGGCATTATTTAAACAAACAAACAAACAAACAAAAAACAATAACGTAACTTGTTTGTAGGTTATTTCACTCCTCTGAAAACTTAATAGTAATGGCCATATTTGGCATAATTCTACATTTTCTCCACTTAGTGCATATTATAGCCTCAAAAACGTTTGATGGGTGAATAACATGCGAGTGAAAGACATATGAGGGTGTCTGAAAGTAATGGAGGGAGCACGGTTGCTATGACAACCCAGGTACATCAATGAGAGACAAGCCTGGAACAATGCTTTGGTTCTGAAGAAAGGCTGTCTACATTCTTAGGCCCAAAACGGAAATTCAGGCCAATTTTAGTCATTCACAAGCAGGGACACTGGGTCCTGGACTAAACCAAACCCTCAGATCTGATCTATCAACCAGATGGCAAAGTCTGAGGTTAGTTTCTATTTCCTTCCAGATGGTGATCTCTTGCATCAACAATAAACCGGACATATGCTCTGTGTCCACTTCCAACTACACCGCAGGAATGTTCTATGTGTGAGCTGATTCTGGGTTATGCTGCTTACTTCTGCTGTTAATGTGTAATATTTGTTTTCTAGAATTGCTACTATGTATTATGAATCCTTTTTGAATAACTGATTATAGCACCATACATTCATGTTTTCTAAGGTCAATGTAGGCTATTCTAAGTGCTACTAAAAGATACAGCAATTCTGGGAGTTGGTAAGAATTTAAAGTTTAAAATGTCTCCTTCATATATACTTTCTTCTGAAAGTGTTATTTGAAGTCCCAAAATGTGTGTGTGTGTGTGTGTGTGTGTGTGTGTGCTTACTTTCCCCTATACATGTGAGATTCTGAGTCGATATGAAAGCAGCTGACAGAGCTAGATAAAGATGATTATAGCAAAGAATTTAATCGATGACTACATTTAGCTCAGCAACACACAGGATACCTTTAAAAATTATTTCTACAAATGTTCATTCTTAGCTAGCCTCAGAGTAAATAAGATCAAGCTGTCTGAAAAGGCAGAAAAACAGTGAAGAAGTAGCAATTTGGAATGTCAAAAGCAATTGAATGTCAGCTCTGGTCCAGGCTGAGCAGTGAGTCTTTCCTTAGTGATAGGGCACCACGAGATCGCCACAAGCCACAGTAATTATTATGAGATCAATTCTGCACACAGATGCACCTCATCTCTATGGAGAAATTTCAGACCACATCCAAGCGCCTCATTCATAAAACAGGAGAAAAACATTTCTGATGAAGAATTAAGTATACAATTTAATATGAAAATGGCTTAAGGAAAATAAACTGAATCTGTAATGACAAACTTTCATAAAGGGTTTATTCCAATTTGTACACATGAATGACTTCAAACAGGTGTTAGGAAATTAAGGATTGGGGTTATTTTAAGAGGTGTCATGCTTTGAAGAATCTGGAATAGTGATTGAAGGCCATGGAAAGACAGCTTTAAAAGATACCATTATTTTTAAAAGACTCTAATGAGGTAATGAAAATGACACATACTTTCCCTTTACATAGCGGAATGAATGGCTATACTGTCTAAGAAACAGGTGTGTCCCCAGAGCTGTCGTGGGGACCAAAGGAGAGGGTTTAAGTTGGCTAAGAAGCACTTTTAGCCTTTGCCATGAGATCTTAGAGACTACAGAAAGTTATTCCGGGGTGGGAATAAAATGGAATTCTCTTCTTAATGGGGAGAGTTGTTGATTAGGAAGTGAGAAGACTGGCATGTGTGAGTCACAAATTGTGGCAATCTGTGTGTGTGCACGCATGTGTGTGTGTGTTGAAGTAAGACCACCCATTTCCTTTTAGTTTACCATGGACTTTTAGGGCGTCATTTAAATAAACCAAATACTACCTTCTGTAACTACATCATTACCCCAAAATTTCAAAAAATATATTTTAAAGCACTTATAGCCCCTTATTTGAAGTTGGAATTATTAAACAAACTAAACCTAACGGAGGCCTTTACGGCATTGGATGCCATTAGAGTTTCAAGTCTTCTCAAACGTATATTCAGGAATTATTTTTGACTTTTTTTTTGTTGCACTTGTGCTTAAAAATGTGTTTTTTTTTTTAAATTGAGCGAATAAGCGGGAGAGTTAGTTTTTATTTTAAATTATCTCACTTAACCATCATGATGGCACAAGTAGGTGTTATTTCATTTACACACTGAAGTTAGCAAACTGAAATAAAAAGAGCTCGTGACTTGTCTGAAGGGAGGGTCTGTTTTTCTATGGTGGCCTGGAGAGTCTACGTGGCAGGCTGCCCTTGCCTGTGCTTTTTGTACAACTGGGCATTTAATCCGGGTTTGTCCTAGCCTAAAAAGTTATGCTCAAAATTTCCCTTTATATTCTAGGCAAATCGCTTTGACACTATTATCAAATTAGATACAAAAAATTAAAATAAGCCAAAGGAATACATTATTGGATGGAAACCATGTTCAACCCCCCCAAATTTAAAGCATACAATTCACACCCAAAACTGTCACAATAATGCTTCCACTCCTAGGCCAAATTTATTTGCTTTCTTCATATTTCCTAAAGTTTTCCGTATTTACTAGTCATAACAAGGTTACAGTCATCAGGTACCATCACTTCCACCTGCGCTGCCTAATTTATAAACCACACACAATAACAGGACGTCTTTTGAGTAATCAGTCAAGCTTTGCCAATATCCTTCAACCTTTTCCAGTACTGGCCATCAAAACACTGGCCATCAATTAGCAGTACTGAAAAAAGTTCCAATTTTCATACTACCAGGTCATTTGGTGGTGATGGCAATTATTTTTAAAATGGAGAAAAATGAGCTCATTACGTAGCTCTGATTCCATGATTGAGAGGTGTTAGTCAAACATGCAGCACAAATTCTCGAGAGACACCAGAGATGTCCATTAAAACAGAGAACAGTGAAGGACATAAAGTACGTGTGTCACATAAACGCCAATTTGGTTACACTCTGAGATTTCACCCACTGTCCCTTCCTACCTGTAGCTGCTATGGAGTAAATCGTGTCCCCCACTCCCTCTCCCCACTGCTAATTCCTATGCTGAAGCCCTAACCCTCCAAAGTAGAAGTATTTGAAGATGGGTCTTTGGTAACATATTTAGATGAGGTCATGAGGGTAGCACCTCATAATGGGATCAGGGCCTTATCGGAAGAGCCACCAAAGAGCTTGCTCTCTTTGTCTCTCAATTGTGTGAAGACACAGCAAAAAGGTGACTGTCTACAAACCAAAAGAAGGTCCTCTCTGGGCAAGTACCCTGCAGGCACCTTGCCCTTGGACTTTCGGTGTTCAGAACTGTTAGAAATTAATTCCTGCTGTTCGAGCCACCCAGTCTACGGTATTCTGTTAGGCAGCCTAAGCTAGGACATAGTATTCGCCAATTTCCTAAAACTAATTGATAGATAACATAATAAGCCAAGCTTAACAGAATTTAAAGCATAAACACTCTCAAAGAAGAAAGTACAGGAATGTTTTATATTCCAAACCTCATATACAGTGAGTTAACTTAGTATTTATCTAGAAGAATGGCAATGTCACAGACCAAGAAGTCCGGAGACCTGGGCTGTGCCTCAGCGTTTTCTCCAGTTGCTACGCAACCTTGGGAACATCTCTTAACAGTTCAGATGGATGAATTCACTTTCCTTGAAAACGAGTGGTCTGAAATGCTTCTGGGACCCTTCTCCATTGCAAAGCTCTCCAAGCACCAGGTAGTGGAGGTCAACGCCATGGGGGGCCCGCCACACTCACCGTTCTGTTCCCGCTGCACTCCTGCCGCCAGAAGGTCAGGCTCCCCGAGGCTGATGTCGTTCAGCCTGGTCCCCAGACACTCCATGCAGAGATGCTTGCACCACTCCTCCGCCTCTAGCTCTGCAAATGACCACACAGCATCAGAGTCACGCAATGATGGAGAAGGAACGCTCCCTGGACCACTTCCCCAGGGAGTTAGTGAGAGTGAAAAATCAACCCTCAGAAAACACACAGAAAAAGCTCTAGTCAAGAAGAGGAAAAATCCCCACAATCACTTCCCACTGCTTGTCGTTATATTTTAAGGGGATTTTAAATTATTCCAGTGTACTTTCATTCACAAATAAAAACAAATAGAACATTTGTTTACAATCTCTGGTATATTTTAGATCGATTTGATTTTTAGAGGGAAATTGCTTAGAAAAATCAATTAAATATAAAATTAAATAGACACTCACATCGTTGGAGAATGTCAGACTAGACTAAGCAAGTGCATGGTTCCCTGAACGTGACCTAGATTTGTGTGGGTCACAGGTCTGATCCCCAAGTCCCTTTAAATTCACAGACGAGCATGAGAACGTGACGGTTTTTCTTTTGTACACATCAAAAGTGAGATGTCCTCCAACGATTTTGGGGATAGGATATTAAAATGTCTTTTCCCCTTAGAAAACTCCAGTTCTCTAAGATTGATCAGTTAATTACTCTTTTTATTCTCATTAGCCCCAACTTTTTTAGAGTCTCAGGTTTCTTTCTTTGCTTGACATGTTAGAATATCTGACATCTACCCAGAATCTTGTCATATTTAAAATGTTCACAGCCATCAATAAACTTGATTCTATGACAAGTCCTGTGTGGGCAAGGTGGCCGAGGGTCCCACAGGTGCCAGAGTCATTGGTCAGCACCAAGATCAAATGGGAACCCAGGTCTTCTAGCTCTTTTAGACACAGAGGGATCTGAAAAAGAGGAGCAGTTGACAATTCGGGGCCAGGTACCCAAATCGCTGCACGGAAGTTGGGTCAAAGTCTCCACTGACATCTGCCCAGAGAAATTTCCGACTTTTCCACGTCGCATAAATCTATACCGTAACAGTTTGATATCGATTTCCTTTGGCTTCTGTGACTCTCTGTGGGTGACACTGCGACCTTTGCCTTGGCATTTAAACTCCCCATAAAAACTTGTCTGTGACAAGATTCCTTAACCCTGTGGGTTTAAATTCCAACTGCTCTGCTCAACGGTCAACACCATCAAACTGGGTCGCGTTTTACTGTGGTGCCAGTCGCTCTGCCTCAGCATCAAAAATAGGTTTGATCAAGGAGATGGCAAGGCACATTTGTCATTTATTTTTATTTTTAAATTTTTTTTTATCAAGATCATAAAATATTGTTCGACAACCAACAAAAAGCATGCAGCCCCCCATGGTATGATTCTAATGAAGATATTAGTTCTCATGTTCCAATTATGAAAGGCATTTTCTTTACAAAACATACAGTTTACACATTTTGGGGACCGTCCTCTCAGGGGTGGGAGATGCAAGTCTACGTAAATCAGAGGGAAAGTAGATTCTCGTGGGAGCTTGGTCCCTGGCTCAGGTGGAGTCAGAGGCTGGGTTGGCCATTTTCTTAAAAACCTGTAAATCTTTTCCCTCCACAAGGACGATGATATAATAAATGGGCATTTGTCGAGGACCATGGCTTTCTCAAAAAACTTCTTTTCTTCTAGTGAGGAAATGTCAGTTGTCACAGAAAAAAATTATGGGAGCAACAACAGCATATACTGAAGATAATTTTCATGAGACATCTGAGTGTGATTTATAAAAAAGTTTGAAAGCTTTTGGAACAACAAATCAAAATCTTAAGCCCAATCCCATGCTGTGTTTTTGGTAAACCTTGACATGCTTGCTGAGGGAGACGATATGACCATATTTTTTCTTTTTACATTCTAATGTTTTGAGTATTCCTCAGGTCTCCAAATTAAAGTTTAATAGAATTTAAAATCGTCAGTGAAAGCACCGTTTAATTAACATATCATCTGCAAGGCTCTATTGAATAGCATTTCCAATACTCCATAGACAGAGATCAACATGCCTAATATGCTGTCTGGGGTAAGAATCAGAACATGAGCGATGCCAAAGTACCTTTGTGCCAATCGCCCCTTTCAATACAAAGTCAGTGCATGCTCAGGGGTTAAAGGAATATGTCATTCACTCTTTCTAGTCACTCTTTTGTCCCAAGATTTCACAAGACAAAGGAAATAACCACACAGTAAAGGGCTTCTGGAAGCCAGACAGACTTTTTCAAGTGGAACTCAATGTGGCATTTTATGAGGCTCAGAGCCAGCTAGCTCTCCCGTCACAGCAATGACAGATGCTCGTGGGCTTCCACCAACAGGCAAGGATGTCTTCAAAATCAGAGTGCTTCAGCATCCTAGGAGTGCGATTGCATATGAGAAACAGAGACAGCAAGAGTGATAGCGACTGAGCAGATACAGTCACATCCAAGACTGACCTGTCGACTGTTTCAGAGCGAGAGAGAGACCTCAGCAATTCCGACCTCACTGAAGGTTCATTTCCTTTTTCACAAACACTTAACTGCACACTCACCCCCTATAAGCCAGGCACTGTGCTAGGAGGAGGTCATGAGAAAAATACACATTTTCCATTCTCAATAACCTTCAGGTCTCGTGGGCGGACAGGTGAGTTTGGTGTGTGGTGTTCCAGCGGGCTGCTGGCTTAGCTGGGCAGAAAGTGGGGAGGGATGGTCGGGGGCTGAGATGGGAAGGCATCTCCAGGAGGGCGAGAGGGACATCCTGTGAACGGCTGGGCACAGTCCCACGTTCACATAGTAAAACCTGAAAAACAGCAGCTCCCTGCCCATTCTCTTCATCATTCCGTAGTATTGAGTTCAACTGGATCAGCACCAAGCCTTCATCTCAAAAGTATTAACCTTTGTGGTCTGCACACTTGATTGCACAGTTCTTCTGCATAAAAGCTGAATTTGTGCGTTATAAAAGCTTTTTTTAAAAAAATCTGTTTTGATACTCACTTTTCAAATAATTATGGCTACGCCTTTTATTCTTTTTAGGCAAATTCTAGGTACCAGAGCTCTTTAATCCTTTGTTGTGTGTTAATTTATTTTGTCCCATAATTATATAACTGGTGAATTTCTTTGAATTATCTTCTTTCACCTTTCATGTTAACTTTTTACAGAAATGACATTAAATGCAAATGCAATAAGCTAAACCCATTGCATTTTTAACTCTTTATTTTCCCATAGACTAATTGACTTTTGCCTTTTGTTTTATCTTTCAAACTTCCGTCTCAGTTTATACATATTGGAAAAATAATTAAATTTCTTTATGAAGGAATAAAGGCACAAATATATTCTACAAAGTTTATGCTTTTCTCTTCATGATAAAAGTACTTTTTTATTAAGCTATATGTATCTTATATATAAATTTATATATAATACTTATAATATATAATATTTATATAATATATATATATAAATTTTTCCTGAATAGCTTGCTGCTATGATCAAATTCTAAATTCAGGTAAGCAACTTGTTCCTCCAGGATAGAAACCCAGAGAATGTTTTCATTATGTGTCAGATTAGTTAGTTAAATGAAAGAATTTGATAACTTCCAAAAGAAAAATTAAAAGATATTTGGGAATAACAAGACAAATGGAGATGAATGAGTGAATTATGAGACAAATGGGTTTATCAATTGTAGGGAAAATGATCAAAGTCGGAAATAGTGCAAAAATAGAATAAAAATTGGGTGGTTCCTCCTTAAGTTTTTTCCATCCCTTCTTTACAGAATTTGGGGGTGAATATGGCTATATCGCTTTGAATCAGAAGAGGTCTTTACAAAGCAGACCATAATAAATCCCTGTTAAATGAATGATTAAAGTCAAGCGTTATTACTTTCATTAAAGGGAGGCTTTATAATAATATGAAAATTAAATGAGCCAAAAGAGCTACATTTGAAAAAGTGAAAGATTTTTCATCACACATACACAAAATATATACAGAAAATATAGAAACACAGAAAAAATATAGGCTATCAATAGAATTGCATAGCAGAATTAAAAATAGCACCAAATCAGTTTTGTAAGATACAGGCAAGATCAGTTTTGTGTGGAAATAATAAATTATTGTATGTAGTCCTCACTGGACTTAGCTTTGAATAATAATCTTGGGAAAACATAGGTAAAATTACCTTGTTTTGTCTTCAGCAAAACCAGCGATTTTTAAATATACCTAAGTCCTATCTTCTGTGCAGATTTGCTATCTGGTGATAAATATTGCTTTTATATCTATTTAAGTCTTCTTAAATGCATGCTTTACTGGAAAGTGAAGAAAAAATATCGCCCCTGCATACTACTCCTTAAGGATCACGAAGTTCTTCCTTTTTGTCATCTAAAATTTATAGAGAAATGAAAATATTCAACATTTTGAGGATGCTTTTCATTCTTGAAAACTGGCCCCTGCTTGTTACGTAACTGGCCTTTGTTGATATTTCCCAGACTTTTCTTTTTCTCCCACGTAAGAGGAAGATAAGAAATCGGCTAAAACCGACTACACATTTGCTTCAGCCAAGATAAAAAGAATGTGTCTGTTTAGCAGGACACAGAAAGAGCCTTTTCCCATGGAAGTCAGATTGGTAGGATGGATCGGTTTTAAGATGGGAGAACTTTTCGTTTTCTTCCTAAGCAGAAAGTGCATTTATGTCCTTTCCCTGAAGTGCCTTCATGTGCCCCCATTCTCATTCCCTCACGTGTAATAACCTTTTAAATCTGGTTTCAAATGTGACCTTCTCCATCTTCCCTCCGTATTTTGTACACACTTTCCTCATACCCTTGACTAATTATTTGTCTGCCCTTCCCAACCAGTACCCTTGTTTTAACTCATTGCTTTAACATGTACCATGCAAATACGATAACAGCATCATTTTTTAAATTACTAAGAGTTGTTAGAAGATTATATATATGAATAAAGGAGGTTTGCCAGACTAAATTGTTAGGAAAATATTATCTGTAGGAAGGTATGTTTTGCGGTCAACGCAAAACACAAGAAGGGTAGCGAAATTCCCTAATTTCGAGAACTTTTGAGGACTACACATCTCCAGATTTCTTAGATTTTTTGCTCCAATCGGCAGTGCTCCACAAAGTATGTGTGCTATCATGGTAACCTGAGGATTACACATGGACCAGTGGTTGTTGTCTCTCACTAGGACCTGTTTTCATTTTCCAAGTGGATTTTAGGCTGAAGGGATATCCTGGGCCAAATGGCTGGTGGTTCTAATTTCTCTCGGAGGATCTCAACATAGCACTTGCAGGACGTGGCGAAGTTGTGCCAGGATACATTATGATTTAGGGGTTCCTCGGGGACCAAGGAAATGGCTGGATCCATTCCAGTTCTTAATGATGCCCCGAGGGGTGACACATCGTCTAGCAAAACCTGCTGGTAGAAGTTGTCCTTCACCTCCTTGTTCGTGTTAATAACTATGCTATCTTTTAAGGGACTTAAGAACCAAAACACATGACATTCGTTCTGAAAGGCTTAGAGATGGTTCCAAAAAAGCCTCCTTGGGATTTCTTCATTGGCTTTGGAGCTCAGGTGAAATATGTTACCTTGAAGGGTGGATCCATCCCAGTGCTTCAATTCATCTGTCCCTAGTAAGTGTTTCTATGAAAGAGGCTATTTTAACTTGGCTTGAAGATCTGTTTCTCAGCAATAAATTCAGCATAGCTGCTCCATCATCGCAGAGCTGGCTGGAGAACAGTGCTGCCCTGGCACGGCGCGAGAGATGAATGTTCAAATCATTACCATTTTGCTTATTTATGGATCACAGTTGACTTTTTCCCAAAGTGCAGACTTTCAAGCGGACTATAAAAAGTTCTATGGCAAATCTATTGCTGCACACTCAGGCGAAATTTGATTTAATTAAAATGGATTGGTGTGAAACCGTGTTCAAATATTTTCTATTTGCTCAAAGGTGATATTCACCTCACAACGAAGACATTAAGATAAAAGACCCAAAGAAACAAGAAGGAGAGAGCCTAGAATTTGGAAAATATAGTTATACGGTGAGAAAAAACATTTTCAAGGAAAGAGCCTTCTTTTTAAGAAATTCCGTTAGGAGTAAGAGTTCTGAAAGTATCTGAGATAAATGTGCATCATCCTGATTAAAGCGTGAGAGTCTCAAGACAGAACTAGGCAAGAAACAAGAGAGGAGAGATAGAAGAGAATAAAGATTAGCTCCTGGATCAAATACTGATGGGGAGCTTAAATTCTAGATTTATTTAGAGCTGTGTTGGGAAACACGTTTGCTGCCCATCCTTTGATGACCACCTGCTTCTGTGCTACGTCCACAAGCATCGCTTCTTGGAATGGGCACAAGGCGTGTGTAATTCAGATGCTGATTCGGCTAAAAAAGTTATCTGTGATTTCTGAACTTCAATTTCTTATTGAGGTTCCCAGTGACACGCCAACAGTTTCTTTTCTGTTCCTTAATTAAGTGCCTATGCATACGAACGGATGGATTTTAAAGTGCCCTTCCTACCTCTGAAAACTTTCCGCCTGTCCTCAGTTGAATCTGCAACCCAAGCATGAGAAAGATCAATATCATTAATAGATTATAAGATGTCTCCATCATAAATGGGAATAAGAGCGTATTGCTTCTCGGCATAGTGTGAAATCTTGAAAATCTGCTCAATTTAGGTTATGGTATGGGTATCCTTCAAAAATTTTAGTCCTGATGAATGTATCGTTACAGAGAGAAACATAAAATAACTTTAGTGATCACGTTTAGATCAACGTGGGAAAAAAGGCAACATCCTGCATTAGCACACATGATTATAAAACAAAGAGAGAAAATGATCAGATCTGTGGGATTTGTATTTTAGAGTCGAAATTTAGAAGTGAGTGGAAATTTTAGTCATTCATTTCTATTTGAATAAACATTCAGAGACTTGCATCGGACTCCTCTCTCTATAAAAGGCGACACACTTAGCAACCGATTGACCTCTATGTCCCCAAATATGGACAACTTGTGTGCGTCACGAGCCACCAAGCACAGTGTGTGTTTGGAAGGACGGGGACCACAAGGGAGGGAGAAGGTTGGTGAGCATGGCCTTCCAGAAGGAGTTCGGGCCCGTCGGCCAGCGGCGTGTTTGTGTCTGACACGCATCTTGGCCTCTTCTGAATGGACCCAACGGCGCATGTAAAGTGAAACAGGTGGCTGGCACAGGTGCCACCTCTCCTTGCAAGGCGCTGGCACACCGATCACGTGCTTCCGTGGATTCAGCAGTTCCATCCACGGCTGACTGCTAACAATCAAACGCTGGGATTTCTGACAGTTTATCAAACAATAGTTAAAAATCCAGCATCTCTCCGGTGCTCAGAGAGCTATCACTGTAGTAAAATAATTACAGTCGACTTCGATGAAGGTCCTTTTTAGCCATTTTCTCCAAAAGGCATCCTGGCTGTACACACTGGTGGACGCACTTACCACTGTCCTCACCCTCTCGTCTGGTCACTGCGCTTAATGACCGGCTTGCTCTTGTCCGTCACGCCCTTGACTTTGCCTCAGGCTGCTTAATGGACAGGATTCCACTGGCACAGGTGAGCAATGCGTGTCCAGCTGCTCAGGGATTAATCCCTAAATGAACACACCAAGCCACATATCGTGCAGACACACGTCGCACGTTATCACGTGATGATCTGCTTTTGTAAAATGAATCTATCAGTGCAGCAGCCGACCCTTTAGTGCCTTCCCAGTCACTTTAAGTCTTTGTTATGGACACATTTTTCTTTTAGTGCTTTCACTGTGCCTCCTGGAGAAGGTAGCACGTGGCTGTGGACAGCGATGGCTTGTTTTTTGAAAATCACCTACGTCATAGCAAAGACTGGAACAGGCCAGAGAGCAGAGAAAGCCATGCGAACGAAGGAGGACAGGAGACAGACGGACAGGTGCTCGGGCTGCCAGGGGCCCTGTCACCTCGGGAATCAGTGCGAATTAGATCGGTTCTTACACATTCTAGCAGTCGATTGAGGGTGTGAAGGAAGTTTCCACACTCTGTGTATTTGGTTGAATGTTTTCAAATATTTAGAAGAGAAAAAATGTCCCCCTTGAGGGGATGCGACAAAGCCGCGTTGTGACTCTCGAGGGCTAGCCTCTGCCATCTACAGCCTGTTAGAGTTAAGGGAGAGTGTTCAGGTGTCACGTGCAGGGTTACTCTTGCAGCTGCTCTAAGGAATAGCGAGACCAAGGATCTATTAGAAACCCGTTTGCCGATTAAGCTTTTTGCTTATTGAAAAAAGTAAGTTACAGGTGCAAAAATTAAGCATTTTGAGTTTCCTATATGTCAGCTTGCAATGTATTCAGGAATACCGAAAAAAGACAGCAGAAAAAACCGATTTGTTTCTATTTGTAAAATAAATGGAGGAAGAGCTGCTACAGGGGAGATTCGAGGAGGATGCCAAGGCAGGAAAACTAATAAACAAAAGGCGGCTCTTGACTGCAGTGTCTTTTCCATGCTTAGAAATGAAACGAGCTTGTGCTGTAGTAATCACAGCAATAGGAGCAGGAGCTGTTCTTGTCATCGTTCTCAACATTAAAATAATAATTATTTTTCCAGAAGTGTTGGTGTGCCAGACATTGTGCCAGGAAATTCACATCACATGCTTTAACTCGAGTACTCATCTCACCGACGTTCAGAACTGCTCACTATTAGTTTCCTAATTAGACAGACGACGTGACTGAGGCCCAAGATCCTAAAGAAATGGTTAAGTCACACATCTGGCAGGTGAAGTCCAGCGTCACACCCCACGGTCCGGCCAGAGTCTACTGTGTTCTTACCATCATGCAAGAGTCTGGCTAACTTTGATCCAATAGGATTCCAGACCTAACTGCAGAATTATGAGAGACGCAGGTGAAAAGCTCCCATCCCATTGGAGGATTTGTTGTGTTTCTCACATTTTGGGTCGATTCCCCCTTATGATGTTATTGACGTGTGGCTTCTGTCTTGAGACTCTTTCATTTGATATGTAAGGGCTGAAGATGATTAGACCCTATTTCTAATAAATATTTTTAACTCCATAAAGCTCACTGCATCACACCAGCTTTCTTGGGTGCATTTATGTTTATACAGATTTCTCTGTCGCAGACAACTTTTGCTTAGATTGTGCCATGGTAAGAAACACTCCACCATCTTAGAGGATTTCTAGAACAAACATGCTTGTTCTTGCTCCTAACCTTGCTGGAGGTGGGTCGGCTTCAGCTCTGCTCCAGACTTTCTCCTTGGGGGACCAGGCCGAAGGGCTGCCTTTAATCCAGTCTCAAAGTAAAGAGGATCAAAGCACAGACAGAACCACGCAAAGCTGTTCACCTCAGATGTGGCCCATGTCACCTGCGCCTACGTTCCCCTGACCAAAGCAACTTCGTGGCTGGATATTCTAATAGAGCAAGGCAGGCAATAATTGCAAACGGTAACGTGATCCACCACACGCCATTCATCTCTGCCCATCATAAGTATCTAACTAGATTTTTAATTTAAACTGGGATTTCTTAATTCCCCATCTATAAGAAAAAAAATTACAATGATCTTCAAATACTTTAATAATTTCCTCCCATCTTCATACCATATTATTTTCCAACATTCTAGCTGTACCTTATTTTAAATCTATTATTTTAAAAGTCTCAAAATAATTATTGTTCTTAGCATTCTATATCAATGTAACTTCAAGTTTAGCAACTTCTTTACTTATTTTTTTAGTCAATGCTTATTGGACTTGTACTATTATGCATCGGGGTTTTGTAAGTATTGACTTGCTTACTCCCCATTAAAAAAAAAGACTGTGATGCGTTACTATTATTTTTATTTTTGTTTTACTTGTGGGTATAGAGGCTCAGAGAGGTGAGGTAACTTACTCTGAGTCACAGCACCCACACCCTAAACCTTTATAATATTGTCCCATTGTTGTGATTTGCACCCCGACTTCTTTCTGTTTTGGTCTTCTTCCTAAATATATGTTTTAGTGCTTCATTTTGTGATGGCTTAGATTGATGGATTTCCTTCATTTCTGTATTTCAGAACATTTCTTTCCATCGTCACCCTTGAATGGTCATTTATTTTAATAATTATTTTTCTCCAGCCTCTAAAAAATACTTTTTGAGTATCTTCTATCTGTCGTTGATAATATTGAGTCATCTATTTCTCTGCCATTTCTTTCTAAAACTTGTCTTTTTTCTTGGGAGTTGCTAATAAGATTTTTTTTTGCTTTACATTTAATTTTTGTACATTTGCATTTGTGTCTATATGTTGGCTTAATGTAACCCTTAAAGTCAATGTCTTTTCTACATTTCTAGGATATATTCTGCTGTGGTCATTCTGAGTTTGGCCCTTCTTCTATTCATTCCTATTTCTGACCTTGGAATTCGGGTCACGTGTATGTTGAGCACCTGTCGGACACCCTCGTCTATCTCTTATATCTTTGTGTCATATCTTGACATTTTTATCTGTTCATATTCTGTGCTGTGTCCTTATATCTTCAGATTTATCTTCTAATTAACTAGTAATATCCTCAAATAGTCTGATTTTATTCAACCCTTTCCATTTCTATGGCTTTTAAAAATAGAATTTCTAAAGCCCGATGTCTGATCTTGGAAACTAAGCAGGGTCTGGCCTCGTTAGTACTTGGATGGGAGACCACCTAGGAAGACCAGGTGCTGTGGGCATAAATAATAAAAAATAAAAAATAGACGTTTTAATGGTTTATTTTGCATATAATCTGGTTTTCATATATTATGTATTTCTAAAGTGTGTCTATTTCTTAAATTTATTTATTTAAAACATTTTATATTCCTTTAAGACTTTTTCTATTTTTTCGTTTCCGGGGGTGCTAATTTGCCTTTTGAAAAAAAGCAGCGGACTTTCTCTCATGGTGATTTGTTATTGTGACTTGAACTGTTTTATAGTCAGCTCATCTTCAGGAAGATTTTCTCTCCTCTGAGGATCTCCTAAGCCTGTGATCTGTAAAGCCTCTCAGCAAAACTGTTTAAACTTTGCCCCCTTCAAAGCCCCACAGAGGAGAGCGATTCTGGAAGCAAGCTGAGTTTCATGGCAGCTGGGAATTCTTTCCTGTGCACGTAGTTTACACAGGCACGTTGTGCCCGCGTGTGGCGTGAGCCCGCATCTGGACGGCTCCTGTGCACCTGCCTCTGAGATAGATGCCGGCCCTTCTCATTGGTGTCTCCGGACACAGAATCAGGTCTTGCTGTTCCTGTCTCTAGGAAGGGGGAGCACTGGCAGAGCATCTCTGTGCAAGGAGTTCAAGTCCACAGCCCCCACTGCACGTTGACACAACGCCAATGTCGTGATTCCTGCTCTGGTGACGTTCAGGAGTGAGTGTGTGTGTGTGTGAGTGTGTGTGTGTGTGTGTGTGTGTGTGTGTGTGTGTGTTTAGTCTGGATATTTCTAAGGAGCCATTCTTCAGTTTAATAATATATGTTTGGCTGTTTTTATTAAATTAAATTCATTTATTACATTTATTAAATTCTAGCTTCACTTGTCATGTGTTCCAGAATTTCCATTGGATTCCTTTCTATAGGTTCGGGTTCTCTGCTTAAGTTTTCTATCTCATCACTCAATTTTAAGCATATGAATCATTGTTATATTAACTCCGATTTTGGTACATTGCTTAACTCAGATATTGGTTAACCTACAGTCCTGTTTCTATTGATTATTTTTTCTCTTGGCTTCTTTTCTTAAGATGTTTGCTGATACTTGATTGAACGCTAGAGAGTATATTTGAAATGTTATAGGGACAACTTGAGGATCTGAATGATATTAGTTTTGTCTAAAGAGGGTTCAGTTCACCTTATTGCAAGTGGTTAGAGACTTGGCGACTCCATCCAGTCAGGAACTCAGACGATTTAAATCTGGATTTCTGTCTTTGTCGGATCGGTTTACATTTGATTTTCCTGTGTCCCTGGAGTATAGCCCTTTAGGATCCCACCAGAGTCTGAGATGTTTATGAGGATCTCTTTTTCTTGGACACTGAAATCCAAATTTCGCTCCCAACATCCTGTTGAAAATTCTCTTAGCCACCACTTTCAGCTTGGCTTCTAAGACCCTTCGTGGTTACTGACCTATCAGTAAATAAGTCATGAAGCAAAGCAGATCAAGTGTCAGGATCACTTCTCTGTGCATCTTTCTCTCCAGAATCTTGTTCCTTCAAGTTCTGCTTGCCTCGGCAGCCATCTGAACTGTTTATTTTTTCTTTCTTTCTATGCCCATAAAATTGCCTAAAGCTCTTCTTAGCTAACTGCGCATGGCCTCTTTTTTCTGTCTGGGTTTCGGCCTTTGGGATCTATGCTACTTATGAATTGGCAACCTGATGCCCAAGCTTCATGTAGGGGCGTCTCTAAAGGGATTTCCCATGAAAAATCTGTTTTAGGGTTAGTGGTCAAGTTTTATTTTTTTAAAGTCTAATTATTGGGATTACATTGCATGAATAGATGAATGTAGAAAGATTTTTACATCTTTCATAGTCTATAAAGATTCACATATTTTTTCATTTGGGTCTTGCACATTTCCCAGATTGTCTACTCCTAGGCATTTTGTGAGAATTTTTGACATTGGAAATAAAGTAATTTGTTACCATTACCTTATCTAGATATGTATTGCTTCTTCCTAAGCCCTTAATTTCTGTATATTGATCTTTTCTCAAGCTACTTGACCAAACTCATTAATTCAAATCCATTTTCAATTGATCTTTTTTTGCATTTTCTAATTATACAATCATAGAGTTTGTCATAACTATTAAAAAAAAGTTATGCAGAAAAATATTTCCTCTTAGCAATATAAATTAATTGTCAAGCTCTGAAAATATCTCTTATGGCTGATAAGTTTCTTCATTCTAGAAGTGGGTAAACCCCCAACAGTGAAAGCACACACCTGCAGGACATGACGCAAACTAACAGACCCCTTTTCTCATTATTACCATGAATTTGTGGAAATTTGTTTCATACAGTGAAAGGCATCATTTTTAGACCCTTGACAAACAGACTTGGTTTTATGGTCTGAATTATTTCTCAAATTAGATGAGCCTTTTAAATTTTATAAGTGACAGGCACTGAAAAAAATACTAGTGTCCCTCTCATGCCTGGGGTTTACCTGTGTCCTTAGAGAGGGACAGAGTCACTGACTCCTCAGATGAGAAGTTGTGTGGACAGTAAGAGAAGTCAGGGAAACTTCCTTGCTAGGAAATGACTGGGACTCGAGACTCTGCCATCTGGATGCTCCGCTCTAATAATCTCCCCCCCAGAGGTATTATGTGCTCAACAGCACAAATCACGTCTCTCTCTCTCCCTCTCTCGCTCTCGCCCTCACCCTTCCTCTCTTCCTCTCTCTCTCTCCCTCCCCACAGCCGTCCCTCCCTCTCTTTTTATAAGATTTAGCTTATGCCCACTCTTTGAATTTATAGACTTCTTTTTATAATGTATGTCGGAAATCAGCCGGGGATCTGACCTTCTGCATGGAAATCAATAAATAAAAAAGAATTTACTGCTGCTCCCAACTGCACAAACAGCTATTTTTTATTTATTTTTATTTTTTATGTTTTTGCAGATGGCAACAGGCAGCTGGTTCAGATTATTTTCTAGAAGTTCTATCTAGGCACAAGCAGGGTGTATGCTGGCATTTAGCCAAGGTTGGCTGGTGTTCTCAGGACCGCTGAACCCCAAGCATTGAAGTTGTACCTAGCAGGTAACAGGGATGTTCGGCAAACACATTTTTACACCCTCACAATTTCTAATTCTAGTCCTTATTCTAGAGATATTAATAAGCCATTTATTGTGATTTTTAAATTCCCTGATGAAAGATCATTTACATAAACTCTCGATCATGGATGGTGACTACATCCTTTCAATCCTTCAGTGGAGCAGAGAAAGAAAATATACTGTTTGTCTGTTTGTTTGTTTTGTTTTGTCAGAAACCAACCTAATGTAGCCTTGTTTTGTACCTAACTTACAAATATTCTGAAATTCAGCACAAGAACATTTGAATTTATTCTTTTTAATGGTCATCTTAACTGTTATAGGAAATGCTGTAGGGAACTAATGTATTTACAAAATGTGAATGTGATTATAGTACTGGTGTGTGGAGTAATATGTTAATGGTAAATGTTAAAAGTGCTTTTTAACTGAGAGAAAGAGAGAGAGAGAGAGAGAGAGAGAGAGAGGAGATGGCAAGCTTCATGGTGATTCCAAAACTAAGCAAGTATTTAATACCTCTAAGTCATTGTAAACCAGCTCTAAAACAAGGCAGAATATAAGGAAATAAATAAAATAAATTAATTCTGATTCTCCTAGGAGGTTCAGGCTGCAGCCTTCACTGATAGGGCCCATTTGACCTGCTCCATCCTGAGTCAGAGAAGGGGCTTTCTCTGGCCTCCTCTTCCAGTTTCTGTCTCAGCATTTCTGCTGTCATTTGTTCTCACCCTGATGGTGTGGAGTTGATCTAAGGGACTTCAGCTTGCAGAATGGTCTTGTAACAAGTAGGAGACAGAAATTTCCCTCTCACCAAGGACTCTTTAGAAATGCACTTCATTCCTCCTTTCCATACTTTCTGCTCAAAGTTTATGGGAGAACAGGGAGTGAGAAGTACCTGGGCAGAGTGGGGACTACAGTGTTGAAGATAGAGGAGCATGGCATGTCACACACACATGCACACACACATGCACGCACACACCTCTCTTTAAAGTCTGAGGGGTCACACTCAGCCTGATGATAGTCATTCACCTACTTTCAAATCTCACGCTCTGTCTGTCTGCACTTTCGTGTGATGAAGTAGTCACCTGCTGGGCTGTGAACCAGCAGCTTTGGGACTGTGGGCTCTTTGGGATATCCAGGTTCCTTCAGGTAATGACAGCTGCTTCATTTCTCTACATCACCCTGTGACATCACACCTCTCAACTAGGACAGCAAGTGAAACCACAGGCTTACAACATGACCTGGAAACAAAAAGCACTATAAAGTTCACTCTACAGGTACAGAAAAAAGAAAAAACTCCAACAACTAGAAGGTCACACCTGGGGAGTCCATGAATGGAGAGAGGGATGGGTAGAGACGGGGGTGGAGTGTTAGGGGGAGGAAGTGGGGAGGGGAAGGAGAGAAGAGGGTGTCCGATAATGTGAAACACTGATCTATTCCCTCCCAGAAAGAGAGAGGGGTCCACGCTGATGGAAATACAGATAAGGAGCATCTTTGCGACTTGAAGGACAGAAAAAGGGCTTGTGATGGGGCAGAACTGGAGGAGGCCGTCCCCAGGTAGAGGTGAGCATCCTCATGGTTTGACGGATGGTGGTAAATAAAGAGGAAGTAAACAAGCAGGGAAAAGCAACGCTCCTCAATGAGCTGAGGGAGTTAAAACTAGCAGACACCCAGCCCTCGGCCCTCCACCAAATGCACAACCTCAGAAGAATGAGTCAAGCCTCTTACTCCTGCTTTCACCTGCACTTGTTTGGAAAATAAAGTATTAAGAATGAATTGAAAGCAAGGCGACATCCACACAGAGCTACTAAAGGAAGACATTAGAAAAACAGAGAAATGTATTAGCTGGTGAAAACTATCTTCTTAACAAATAACCAGAAAGCAGAGGAAAACTGTAACACAGCACCCACCTCTGCAGCAAGTATCTCAAACAGAAAAGCACAGACATGATAAAAACAAACACCTGATGTCAGAAGGTCAAATCTTGGAAAAGATGTGGAAATAATATAGATAAAGCTGTACAAATAAAGAAAAATAATTAAAATATGCATAATTGGAGATATGGAGAAGTAAAACAAGACAATGAACAAGAACTAATATTTATCTAAAAATCTTGCTTGAAATTAAGAAAAACTAGAATCTACAGGTTGAAATGGTCTATTGTGTACTGGGAGAATTTGAAAAATGATCAATTCCTATATTATACTCTAGTAAAACTATGGATTTTAAGAATGAATGGGAATTTCTTTCAGCTCTCGGGCAAAAAGACTAAATCACTTATAAAGAAAAAAATATATACTTTGGAATCAGATCACAACTATCAAATAGAAAACAAGACAATAATGGAACATTCTTAGAAGGAAAGAAAGTGTTTGGAAGTCTTTAAACTCTAAAGATCATAGAAATACATTTTAAACATGAAAAAAAGAAAAAACAAAAACCCAGGAAATACTTTTCTCAGGAATCACCTAATGGAGTAAAAGATTTACCCAATAAAGATAAACATCTGAAAAGGACTGATTTTGAGTATTTAGGATATTTAGTTGTGTCTTACAGCTATAATACAAAATCAAACCTTTCTAATTACACCCTAAAAGACTCCCCCCCCAAAACAAACACGAAAGGAAAGGACAGGAATGGTATCACACAGAAAAAGAAACACGGTCTACATAATACACACAGTGAACACATTCAATCATGTGACAAAGTGGGGACGAATCAGACATGGCAATGATTTGAAAAGATTCATTTTCACACATTAAAAGAAAAAAGATGTTCAGATTGGCTTACGAAGCAAACCGCATGCTGATGGGGATGCGCATGTTAGAGACACTCCGGAGCGAAACGGTCTGGTTCTCAGTGTTAAGAACATAAACGCGTGCTTCCCGTGTGACCGCGGAATGGCACTCCTGAGGTGCTGAATCTTAGAAAATGAAAAGTGACATTCACGTCAGACCGATGCATCATGGCCTCTAGCGACCTCATTTGTAATTGCCCCAAATTAGAAACAGCTACATCGTCTCCCCACAGGTTCACGGCTAAACCGCTCTGGAACAGCCTCCCCGTGGAATGCGCTCAGCAGTAAACAGGGGTGGACGGGTGATGCTCACACAACTTGGCTGGCCATTCAGAACCAACTTTTGACACATGCAACCACGTGGATGAGAATATCGAGGGACTGTGCTGAATGAAAAAGCTACTCTCAAAAGGCCAGGGATTCCATGGATGTGGCAGTCTTGAAATGACACAGCTGGAACCCAGATCGGTGGTCGCCAGTGGTTAGAGGCGGTGAGGGAGGGGGTGAGTGTGATGGTCAGGGAGAAGCCCAGGGCGGGCTTGTGGCCAAGGGGCAGGGCTGTATCCAGGTTGCAGCGGGGACTGCACAAGCCACGTGTGATAAAATGACGTGGAGTTATACACACATATCAAATGCCTGGTCTGAGGTCGTCCGGCACTTATGAAAGTGTCCCCATCGGGGGAACTAGGCGAAGGGAACACAGGAGAGCTCTGCATGATGGCTGCAACTTCCTGTAAACCTATAATTATTTCTAAATGAAAAACTTAAAATACTATTGTAACAGTGGTCCCTCCAGAGCACTTATTTACTGTTATCTAAGATAGGGAGATATGTGCCAGGAATTGCGAAGGAGCCAAGATTCTGTTTTACTTCGAAGCTAACAAGTCTGCTTGTCACTCTCATGGATCCTGGCAGATGACAAGAACTCCTGGGTCAGAAGAAAAGATTTTACTGCGAAGACAGCCGTCAGCATGCGAATCAGCAGGCTTTGAAAAGCTAAAACGATCTCCACAAAGAATAACACAGCAGGAGAAACCACACTCCCCAGCGGTAAGGCTTGTGATACAGCTGCAGTAATTAATGGTGTGGTCTTGGCAGGGGACCGATATGGAGATCAAGGGACCAGAGTAGAGAATCCAGAAATAGACACACACACACACACACACACACACACACACACACACACACGCGCACACACACAAATGTGCCCAGCTGGTTTTTGACAAATGTGCCCAAGCAGTGAAATGGAGAAAACATGACCTTTTCATTAAATGGTGGTGGAGCAACTGGACATTTCCAGGCTAGAAATCCTCAGCCTAAGTCGACCCCACACCTCACAGAGAAATCAGCTCAAAAGGGATCACAGACTTAAGTGTACAGAGTAAAACTATTCACTTTATTTAAAAGCAGGAAAAAAATTTCGAGGAAGCTAATAACATGGCTTATAAAAGGAAAAAAATGATAAATTAAACTTCATCTAAAAAATAAATAAATTGCTCTATAAAAGTCTAGGTAAAGAGGATGAAAATGTAAGCTATCTGCTTGGATAAAATAACTGTAAGCCACACATCTAAGAAAGAATTAATACCTGGAATATATAAAGGGGTGAAAAGATTTACAAAACTCCACTTGGAAAATGGGCAAAAGACCTGAACAGACATTTGAACGAAGAGAATATGTGGATGACAACTAAGACATGAAACGATGTGCAGCTTCACTCGTCATTACGGAGACACAGATTCAGAGCATGGTGCGTTCTCAGGACGCACCTGTCAGAAATGCTAAAATTAGAACGAAAACCACGACAGGAAACGATGACAAGCCTGTGATCCAACTTGACTTCTTAGACACTGCTGGTGGGGACACAAAGCAGCACAGATGCTCCGGAAGACATCTGGCCCTTCCTCATAAAACCAAACAAGCATCCACCATGTGAAACAGCGACTGACCTCTTGAGTCAAATGACATTTCCGTTTATCTTCATTCTCCATACACGAAAGTGAACGTCCACAGGAAAACAGGTACGTGGACATCTACGGCAGCTGTATTTGTAAAGGCCCAACCTGGGAATGACCCACGTGCCCTTCAGTGGGTGAACGGCTGGACACACTGAGATAACGCCATCGCATGGGATACCCAGCCATAAAGAGGAACCAACTAGTGATAGTGCCTGGAGGTGTCATTCCACCTGGTACACGACTGTGTCCAGATACATTCAACAGGATTAAGTGGACAGTCCCAGAAGATTGCACACTCTATGATTCCATTTATGGAACATTAGAAAGGGCAAAGTTTTAGAAACAGAGGCCGGATGCCAAGGGTTAGGAAGAGGAGTAGGGTGGAGTGGGGTGGAGTTGGGGACGGTTACAAAAGGGCAACAGGGGAAATCTTCGGGGTGCCAGAGCTGTTCAGCGTCTTGACTGGGGTGTTGTGTTCCCATAGGAGTGTAGAGAACTGAACACGCGCACACACAAACGAGTGGAAGCCAGACTGGAGACATCTGCAGCTCGGTGAACCGTCACAATGTCAGCATCCTGGTGGACGGGTTACACTGTCATTGTGCAGCATGTTACTACTGAGATCTCTGTCATTCCTTACAACCGCAGGTGGATGTGCGATTACGTCTATAAAAATTTCAGTAAAAGGAAATAACACCAACGGTTTATGACACATGCGATTCCACGCTGACACTGAAATCGAAAAACAATCAAAGACAAAATACACACCGAGGAAGGCTTTTCTTTGCACACCAAGGTGACCTAAAAAAATAGAATGATAGAATTTCTGTTTTGCTATTATCGATGTGATGTTTCATTCATGTGATGATCATCCATGGATTCTTCATCTACTGGGTAAGTGTTCGTGAGAAACGCAATACAAATTACAAATGGCAACAGTTACTTTTACAATAGAGAAATCTGGCAAAATCTGCCGTATCCAAGTGACTAAATTTATCAACTGCCTAAAGGGGACAAATTGACACTGTACCTTCTAATGTCAGACTGTGAGAAATACGTGACATCGTGTCTTGGAAAATGCTTAGCCTGAAGAAAAAATATGACAAATCCAGGTTGGGGGGTATCATAAAAGACAAGTTCCTATACTCTTCCAAAATGTCAATATTTTGGAAGATATATTAAAAAAAGGGGAAAAAAAGGCAGGTAGATCAATCTAAATTAAAGGAGACTAAAGATGACAAAGCAATGAGTGATTCTCGAGTAAAATCTGGAGCAAAAAAATGAAAATACAGGTTGGTTTGGGGAGAAGAAAACGTGTTACTTTATCGGTATTAAATATATCAATTGTGATAATGCTTTTTAATGTAGGCGAAGGTTCTTTAGGAGAAAAATATTGAAATATAGAGGTTATCGTGATGTCTGCATCTTACTTTAGTTAAAAAGTACAGAGGCAAAGAGAGACAGAGGGTACGACAAGAGAAATCAATAGCTCAGAACCCTAACTCTGAGTTCAGAGTAAGTGGGTCTTCATATTGCTATTTCTTAAACTTTTCTGGTTTGTAATTTTTCAAAATAAAAAAAAAGAGGTTATGAAATACCTTTAAAGAAATAAAAAAAATAATGCTGGCACCTTTGCTCTCAACAGTCTAGGTGAGGGTAGCGGGGAGGGAGGGGCCTGACACACGCAGTTTCCCATCTCAGGTATTGATTCGGGGTAAAAGTTCCTGGGTTTTCCGTGCTGCTGCTTGTGCAAAGCAAGGTGGTTGTGGTGGCAGCTGGTGCAGGATTGAGGATCCTCTGTCACTAAGCAATTATCTTCCAGGGGTGAGGTAAAAATTCAAGCCAAGGAACCATGCTGAAGAAGAACAGTCACCGGGGGACAGCGTTCTCACTGCAGACTCTGGGGCGACACAACTGGCTGAAGCCTGGCTCCCAAGTCGAATCTGATGATGTAGGTGTGAACGAACCCAATTACGAAAAGCTTAAGCTACTGTCATGGTTTTAGCCTCTGCTGCTTTGAACATGTACATTCTTAGGCCTCGTTCCCGACATAATGAAGTAAAAACTCTGGGGGTTGTTCCAAACTCTAAATCTTTGTCTAATTCTTCCAGTAACATCCTTAACCACCTAGGATTTGTGAACAATTGTCATAAGGTGGCATTGCTATTGTCCCTATATAAAAATAAAATGCACTTAAAATTTCCCATGAAACATTTCACAATCAGCCCAATTAGTGATTAAGTGGAAATTGCTGGTGGAGCATCGTTAGTATTTGTTGTCGTTAAGGTTGAGTTCAGTTTTTTATGAAGATAAGCAGAAAGTACATATTTTAAAGCTCATGGAGAACATACAGTTATAGCAATATGTTACGAGGTGGCTGGCATTGTTAAAAGCAGGTGAGGAGTCAACTGTTAAGAAAATAAGAATACTGAGAAGCATTCCGAAAGAGATGTCTGATTGCTACATGGTCATATTTCTTTATACATTCTTGGAATTAAAAAAGAAAGGTTTTAATGTGTGTTAAGCATACTACCAAATAAAGATACTCTGCCTTTTTCTTTAATCAAGTTTAAATGTCATCATTCTATAGAATCAATGGCCTCACTGTGAGCCAGGTGCCCTTCCTGCCCTCGCACGCCTCCGTCCCCCATCTCTCGGCTCCTACAGTTTGCTATTATTGCTCCTTTGACTCAGCAGACAGGTAGCTGAGCTTCTGCTACCAGTTGTTGCCGGCCATGCAAAATAAGCCATGACTCAGAAATTTGCAGATATGGAAACAGAAAGTCTGAATGGCGAGGCAGCTGGTCTGATGGCGTTGAGATGAATGCAGAGAACCCTCTACCACCATCAGATTCCGAAGCACGCTCCTCATACAATTGTGCCGAGCATAAGATAAGAAGGGGATAAAAATTCCTGAAGAGGAAAACACAAACTCATAAGGAAGCTCAAGGACAGAGAGATTCTCTCTGAGATGGCACTTTGACAAATAAATAGAGAATCGATGAGCAAAAGACTGCGAACAGCAGACTGAGGTCATGTGTGGGGCGTGTTTGGGAGCTGCCACTTCTCTGTGAGCGATAGGAGAATAGCCCTGGGTGAATGCTAGCTGGCCTTGTCCAGCCTGCCACGCAGAGGGCTTGAGGGCCAGCCAGAGTATTTGGTTTGATCAGGCAAGATAGAGACATCAGAGGCTCCTGCTTATTAGAACCACGCTGTAGGTTAATCTGGCATTTGTGTCCGCAACAAATGGAGCAGAGAGGCTGGAGTCAGGGGAACCCGTTAAAATGAAAACCAAGAGAAAGACCTTCTGCCCAAGGGGTTTATGGTTACCTGGGAAACAAGCCATGGACTCTCAACATCAATTAACAGGGCCAGGTTCCAGTTGAAAACATCAGGACAAGGGATTTTTGAGGAAGAAAATTCTACTCTGGCTTAGTTTCGAAACAGGAAAGAAATGGGAATATAATGGGTAGAGATACTTAATTATCTATTCTTTGGTTAATTACCAATGCTAATATATCTCTTGTGCCTTGGTGACAGTTCCCAGTTTTCTTCCTTTTCTCTCTTTCTCTCTGTCTCCACTTCTCTCTCACTCCTCTCTTTCTTCCTACATTTTTGCATTAGTTCAGACGCTTCTGCATATTAGATGCTGTGCTTTGATTAGTCTCTAACTGAGAGGAAATAAAACAATACACGAAGTATCTCATTAAAATTATGTAACGACTGACAAGAGGACAGTATAAGTAGGCACTACGAGGACAAGTGAGCACTACGGCTTGAAGGGAATTAGACTGGGTTTTCAGAAAGCCAAGGAAAGGATGGCTGAGAAAGACTTTACTTTTTATGTATTTATATATTTATGCATTTTTTTACATATTCTTAATCAAGGACCTAGGTCCCTTAGAAGATGCTTCTGGATCCTTCTTGGAGGTATTCTGATTGAATAACGACTAAAGAACCAAGAATAAATCATTGAAGAGTTCATATAGGAATCAGGAACACACACTAAACCACAAAGCGATGCTCTGAATCACGTTAATCTGCTAAACCAAAATGAAGCTAAATATCAAGGTTCTTATGACTCAGCTTTGACCTGACACAAACTAGAAAAGTTATTCCGAATCAGTTAAAACCAGAAATAAATATGCCTGGTTTTCTAGGATTACAAAGCGAAGAATCATAACTGTACTGTAGATGGATGTTGGCCAAGCTTGTTCCTCGGGGGAAAAAATCACCTGATATGGTTGAAAAGAATACAGGTACCTGGACCGCCTCCTAAATCAGGATTGTGAAAGCGACATTGGAATCTACAGTTTACTCCAGGGGCCACGTGATTCTCCTAACCAGGGAGGTGTGACAGAGTGTCCTATGGCAGGACTTGGCAAAGCACAGCTCAGAGGCCGAACTGTTTGCCCCTTGCTTTTGTGAATAAAGTTTTATTGGAACGCAGTCCCACTCATTTGTTTACATGGTCTATGGTAGCTTTCGTGACAGGAGAGCAAAGCTGAGTAGTTTCCACAGAGGCTGCATGGCCAGCGAAGCCTAAGACACCACCTCGATCTTTGCAGAAAATTGTGTCAACCCCTCCCTCCTCCAGAACAACAGCAAAGGCCGTCGGAAGGTTACAGAGCAGGGACCTGGGAGCTCTGAGTGACATCCTCCATTCTGCCAAAGAGCCTGGGAAGACAGTCAACTTTTCTCAAACAAAAGCATGTTATCAGTAAGTCACTGGGCACAGACAAAACGTAGATTTCCCTTCCATCCCTGGGAAATCTGGAAGAAAAAAGTTATTATTTTTCCTAAAAATTTCAAAGTTTGCCAACTAAAGCATCGCAATCCTTTTGATATTTTGCTGCGAGTATTATTAACCCGCTAAAATCCATACGTAACTGACATTAATCAAAGGTTTGGAAAGGTGACTACATAACCCTTAGATGAATAAAAAAAAGAAATCATTATCAGTTACCAAGTGATTGGTTGGACAAAACTTGGGTATTTGGGGAAATGTTAAGTTGAATGTGTTTTGTGTGTGCGTGTGCGATAAAACATTTGTCAACCACTAGATTGGATACTCTCTAAGTCCCTTTGGACCCTAAAATTCCGTGAACGCAAACATACAACGAGGACACTTCTAAGTTATTACGATCCCTTTCCTTTTTTCCCTCCCTGAATGATGAATGTGGGCGAGTACACAGTTAAAACAAAGATAAAATGGAGTTATGGAGAGGTCCGTCAGTTTGGCAATTACTGAACCGAATAAGGGTAAAAGTGACTTTTATTACTTTTTTACTCTTTTAAAAGCCTTTTTAATATGTAAATGTGCCTGATGAATTTCCGAAAGGGGAGACATATTACGTTGCATTTTCCAAACTCGTAGAACCATGAAACTTCATTTTCCTGAACATTCTTGTGACCCCTCTTCGACAGAAAATACTCTTTAGATAATGTAGCTTAGAGATGCTGTTGGGTAGATTTATGAGAGGATGAAAGTAAATGGCAAGAGTAATTTGGCTATCAGATAGACCAGGAACACATGTGGGGGCCATATTTCGGGGCGCTCCCTGAGGGCTCCTAGGGATGACTCCAAACAGTGGGTGTGGGGTTCAGAGGTGAGATGGGGAGCCCTGCATTTCAGCACTAAATATAAAGTTTTTAAAGGCACACACACACAATTACCTAGAACTGTAACTACTACACCGAGTTAAAACTTAAGTCACTTCATCTACGTACACCTTCACTTCCCAGGCTGACTTTCCAACCTTTTTTTGGCTTTCAAGATGACTTTGAACTTTGCTGAACTTCATTTCATTTGCATGCATGACGTGTTTTGCAGTACTGGAGACATAATGTGACTTATAAGCAGTAGTACCCGTGACAGCCAGCTCATAGGCTTAGGAAAACACTGGCAGCCGCAGAGAGCGGTTGGGTAACTTTAAGATGCAGCAGTGAGCAGAAGGAATAGGGAAAGAATGAAAAATCCTTGATGGTCTCAAGGAAGGGTCCCAGCCTGTTACCCCAGAGGGCAGAGCTTGAGGCAAGAAATTCTGGTCACTAAGATTTTTCTTCACCTTGACCATCAGGGACATCTGTGAATAAAGCTGTCACCTTTGGCCAGCACGGGCATACCTTGCTAGCTAATGTGCACTGCTAGACACATCTGCAGTGCTGCCTTGTCCTTTAGTTAGTCTTAGGGAATCTTCCATGAGGCCACAGGTAGGAGATGAAAGAAAGGTGCCAAGGCAAGAGACATACATGACGTGGGGTCTGTGCCACCCGGTCCTGTGATATCGCATGTCGCCTGTTCCTGTCGGGATTGGATCCTGACTATTTCCCCTGTTAAGGCATTGCTGCTGTGTCCACCTCACCTCAGCATCTGGAAGGTTTGCTAATACCCAGCTCATAACAGGTGCCTCCTGTGACACTGGCACTCGGTGCCCCATGGTGCAATAATTATTGCCCGGTACGGCCGGGATCAGGCTGGGGGTGATTTTAACATGGAGAACAGCTCTCTGTAAAGGGCATGAACGGGAACTTGCTCCAGACCACTAGGTCTCTGCATTGGAGGATCCCTATTGGGACTGTCAGAGACCCCCACCAGCATTTTTATGTGCCAAGTGAACTGGCAGCACAATCAGGTCCACTGGTCACATGCGGACAGGGCCGGCAACACCTGAAACCCAGCCCGGACATGCAGAAGCCTTTTCTCCTTCTGGACTTTACTGAAAACTGGGAAGCCTATAAGTAGGTCAGGAGATGGCTTAGGAAACAACACAGTGCATCTGGGTAACATGCCATGCATTCTGGCTACACTGACGGGTGCTCGGGGACCAGCGAATTGGTGGGCGAGTCCGGGAGGTGGGGTGGGATCAGGTGACGGGCAGGGGAGTCGAAAAGGCAGTCTGTGCGCAAGACGACACAGTGCACGCGACCCACGTGGCCAAACTGAGGCTAAGCAGTGACAGAAAATGATGAAAGCCAGTGCTTCGAGTCAGGTGCAGTAAATCACCATGTCGCTCACGGAAGGTCTCCTGGCCTCAGCCAGTCATACATTATCTGTCAACACCTCAAATTCCACTCACAAATCACTGTCAGGATCGTGTCGGCTGGCCAGTCTCTAGAGAACCCAGCAGCCTCAGGAGACATTGGATTTGTTCATTAACACTTCTAGCTTCTCCAAATCCCCAGTGATGAAATTTTGTCATCCACACAGTTAGGGAACACGTTTTCTCAGATAATCTTTGTTTTATGTCTATTTGTTTTGCTGGTGATCGATCCAGGAGGGGCACTAGAAATTGCACAGATGCAAATGAGAGCTGTCTTTTCTAAAGCAGACTTAGAAGGGGATATCTTATTAGGAACATGAATAATTTCCCAGTAGGAAAAAAAGGCGTCCTAATTCTACAGAGAATATAATATCCTGATTGTCAATTATGTAACAATTTGAGTCAACTCCTCAGGTGGCCACACCACCCCTCAATGACTTTCATTTATAAACACTGAAAGTTACTTGGGAGTATCTCCTTTTTGTAGTCTTAAGAAACTACCCTAAGAAAAGACCTATACTATACATTTCCGTTTTACAGAATAACATGAAAAGTGTTCAACAATACCCAAAACATTTTACAGAAGCATTTCATGGGAATTCAACAAAGATTTGGTATGTACAATGCAGTACATGCAGTCAGAATACAATTCAACCATTCAACAGGGAATAAAAAAAATCCCAAATAGTGTCTGGATCTTTGAAAATTGAAATGAATTTAATGATTAATGCTTTGTAAAATTTGGAGGATATTTCCTTGGGAAGAACTATATATCTACTCCCCTTTATTATGATTTCAATTTTTTAAAGCACTTTATGGTAACAGCAAGTCTCTTGGTCTAAATTCAGCCCTTTGGCTATATTCTGACGTTCTATTTGTGTTCTGGTTTTATGAATAATAAGCGAGTAAATGTGAAGAAATATACTGTTTCCCTCACTCACACAAAAAGTTTTGAAGTACATTTAAACATGAGTGTTAGTATTTTTTTTTTAATTCTAAAGGAATTAAAACTTAACAAGGTGGGGGTTTCAGTCAAGATGATAGAGCAGGTAAATGCTGTGTTTGCCTCTTCCCATGAACACATCAAAATTACAACTAAAGTACAGAACAGCCACCATTGAAAACCACCTGAAGTCTAGCTGAATAGAAGTCCTACAACTAAGGACACATAGAAGAGGCCACCTCGAGACTGGTGGGAGAGGCAGAGACACAGAACGAGCTGATCCCACACCTGCGTGTAGTGATTGAGAAATGAGAGGGATGTCTAGGCTGTGGGGGCCCTCCCCTGAGAAGCGAGGGGTACCAGGTCCACACCGGGCTCCCCAGCCCAGTGTCAGGAAGAGAAGTCCCCACAATCCCTGTTATGAATAACTATGGAGATTGCAGCTGAGTGAGATGGAAGGTGGCTGGGGTACCAGGTCTCCTCTTAAAGAGTCTATGTGCAGACTTACTGCTGATGGACTCGCTCGCTCTGAGCTCCAGCGCTGAGGCAGCTGCTCAAAAAGCAGCAGGGACACACGGGGAGGAACTGAGTTGTCTGGGTTCAGAGAGAGAGCTAGAGGGGTGGCTTTCTCAGACAAAAGTGCTAGCAGAAGCCATTGGTCTTCTATGGAGCCCTGCCCCTGCCCGGTGTGCAGACACAGGTGGCCACCATATCTGAGTCTCCATCCATCTGGCTGACACTGTTCTTACAGCCCGGGTGATTCCGAGACCCTCACTCCTCCAAATGTGTGGGCCCACTCAAGTCTCATCCAGTAGCTTTTCCATACAAATGGCTTTTCTTGGCTTATTCTACACACTTTCCTAGAATCTCTCAAGGGTTCACAAAACACAGAAAAGCAGCGTCTGGCCTTAGCATGCCCATATCCTTGCTGAACAGCCCCCAAACCTGCACTAGTGGCAGGTGGCCTTAGTTCACAGCTTGGGGCATATCCAAGCCCAGTACAGGTGGCAGCCATCTGCAGATTGCTTGGTGGCTCATGCCACCCCGTGAAGGGTACAGGCTGCAATTGAACTTGGCCTACAGCTGGGCCGCTCCCAGGAGGCACCAGTTTGCATACCCAGTGGCCAGCTGTGGACTAAGCTGGAGCACTCCTACGGGGCCACCTCCAAGGACAATACACCCAAAGGGCAGACTGGGCACCAGAGCCCTGCAGAAGTGAATCCAGCTCTTTGGTTCAGCCCCTACACAACAGTCCCTCCAATGTAGTCACTGGTCAGTCATCAAAACCAATCAGACCAAGGGTCAATCCCTCCCGCTGACATGCAAACAGCAACCAAGGCTCAAATGCAACAGGAGGGAACACACAACCCATACAAGAAATGCACCGGGAGCATGTGGCTCAGGTGACCAGGGAGACTGTGCCACTGGGCCCCACAGAACACCAATCTACTAATGGTGGATAGCAGCCCCTGACTCTACTGGCACAGGTACTGACAACCTCCTTTTAAATGTACGTTTTCTCCTCTTACTGCCATGTTGACGTGATATTATCTCGCTCCACAGCAATTCTTCATTCCAGTGTCTCCGGTGACAGGAAGAATGCTGTCACCATCGGGCCATGTAAAATGGAAACTTACATAGGACAATGAGTGTATTGTGGCTGCGACATGAAAAAAAATTATCAACTGATTCCTCAATGCCAAGTGCTGGAGAAGGGTTTTATTCCCCTTCTAAATAAATTAACATTAAAATACATTTATGTCAAAACTCTTCTTTCAAAAAGAATGACAGGTGCAGGACGTGAGGGAGATGTAAAAGGCCTGTCAGACTGCCACTCTTTTAATTCGACACAGTGCAGGACGTGAAGTATGTCAGTAACAGGTTTCCTATATGGCCATCTAGAATGATCGGAAAAAATAAGCAACAATCATGTTTAACATCTGACTCTACAGTTCAGCAACCTCCATCTGGGCCCTTGGACACTAAGTTACCGAAATATTGTCCCTTGCTGTGTTTCTAAGACCACAACCATCTTCTGTGTTTAGTGGGGACAGGATATAAAGCCGCAGAAGTGAAGCCACTGCAAGGATATGGAGCTGCCCGAACACCCTCAAGCAGCTGCAGGATTATCTGACAGGAACTGTGGTCCTCAAACTGGCACGGCCCCCGCACCTCTGATTGGCTCGGAAGCCTTGACACCTTTCAGCCTTGGTGAACAAGCAGGTTTTACTACCATCAGATCAACTGCCTGGGCGAGGTACACTCTGCCATGCAGATGAGCACTTGCCCTTGATGTCTGTGCTGGCCTGTTGCTCCTCCATAGGCCCAGCTGACCTCAGCCTTCCATTAACTCCTTAGGGCGCCTGAGTCTGCTCCTGCCCATCGACGAAACTTCCCTCCATGGAGGTGCCAATCACTACCATACCTAGACCAACATCTAAGGCATTCGCAAATCCATAAACGTAATAGTTGTTTCTGTATGTCTGTAAAGAACTCCAGAGATACAGTCAGAGGTTAAAAAAAGGAGTTTATAGTCAAATGTATGTTTAGGAAATATTTCTTCCTTAGAGAGACCTAATTTACCATAACATATCAAATGCACTGAGGGGTCCAAGGATAAATAAAAATGTTCACCTTCCTTTAATCCAGCACTCCTCAAACATCTAATCACTCAGCCATCTTCTTTTTATTTAATATCTATAAAACCTATAAAAAATTAACGGTCCACAGAGACTGTTTGGGGAAACACTAAGGTAAAACAAATTTCTTCAAGTGTTGTTTCTAAAGGGATGAAACTTAAAGTTGATCCTATTGGAATCATTCTGGAAAACAGCCTTTTTGTGCATTATGTGTAAAGTTCATGTAAAGGGGAGAAACTCATCTCAGATGTGTCTGTTTCATGCAGTTTTATGAAGGGGCAGCTCTATCTTTGCCAGATATTTTACACAGATGAGAGCTGTAGAAACTCATACCGAAGAGTGCTGTCCCAAGGTGAAATTCCATTAAGCTACTTGGATTGCTACTTTTGCTGAGTCTCTTCAGCCTCATACTTGACTGATTTGACACCCAGGATATTTGTGCCTGACCATCATAGAACAGTTTAGGAAGCTCGACTATTTATGAACTAGCACCGACTTCATCTGACGCACCATGAGTTCTGCTGCGACTTCTGGTTTGAGGGTGCGTGCAGACACTTTTTAGTGTTGCTGTCTTTTCCTTTCAGCTGTCATCAGAGGCCACATCCATCCCTCGTCTTTTCCTCGTTGTCACTCGAGGTTTCCTTGTGTTCCAACACCACAACAGGTCTCCCCAGTCTTACTTCAGTTGGTCTCACCCCTTTTTCTCAATCTCTCCTTTTGCTCCTGGTCCCTACTTTCCTTACTCGTTGACGTATGAATCAGATCATGACATGGCAGGGTTCCGTGCCCTCCAATGCCTGCCATCGCACCAAGCCAAAGTCTTTATCCATGTTTATAAGGCCATCAAGAGTCTTAACATCCCCTCAGCTTGACTGGGTCTCTGCCCTTCACTCACCACCCCTGCCCTCATCACCTCCTAGAAGGCCTCACTACAGAGCTCCGTCCTCCCCCTTTCCTTAGATCATTTACTTGATCCCTTTGAGATGTGAATCTTTTTAAGAGTCCCATTGCCAGTTTTACCAATGAAGAATGGCATGGGAGCCATCACTCTAAAATGTAATCTTCAAGAAAGATAGCGCTCCATCTTCTAGTCTCTGTGGGAGAGAAGAAGCCTACCTTCCACAGATGCCTTGCTCCCATCATGAAGATATGAGCAAGTTTACTTTGGGTTAGCTCATTTTTTCCTGTACCTGCTGATTGTCTTGGTGGCACTTTTTGCCAAGTTATTAAAGATTTCACTTATTTGTTGTACTTGTTTTAAGTCTCCTTCCACTAGATTATTAGCCTTTTTGTGGACACAGATTTTTCTCTGCTTCTTGTGAATATACCCTATTCTCTGGCAATCATCATCAACAAAAGTAAATATGGGTGGATTGAATGGGGGTTTAAAGTGATGCAGAGCCAGCCCAATCCCTCCTGATCTTGAAAGCTAAGTAGGGTCAGCCTGATTAATATTTGGATGGGAGACCATCTAGGAAGACCAGGTGCTATAAGCATAAAAAATAAAAAATAAGGGATTGTAAGCTGATAAGGTCCTTGCAATCTGTAAGATCAATTAAGGATTGCCTTGCCTGAAAGAAAGAAAGAAAGAAAGAAAGAAAGAAAGAAAGAAAGAAAGAAAGAAAGAAAGAGAGAGAGAGAGAGAGAGAGAGAGAGAGGGAGGGAGGGAGGGAGGGAGGGAGGGAGGGAGGGAGTGAGTAAGAGGAAAAAAAAGTGAAATGGGAAAAGGATAAAGGGCACAGGTGACATCAGCAGGTCTTTCTACTCAGAATGAGATGTGCAATCACATATTACCTTAAGTCACATGTGTTAGATGCATCTTTGATGTAATTTTAATACAGGGTCGACTTCACTTTCCAGGAATATAGATATAGGGTCACATTGCCCTACTCCTTATCTCAGAATTCCCTGAGTTCCACCTATGAAAACACTGACTCATCGACTATCCTTTTCATAACCTTATTTTCATAGAAATAATATTTACGAATTTAAGTTTGTTTTGAAGCAAAAATTAAACAGTTTCAAAATAACTGAATCTGAGTCTATGAACATTTTTCATGGAGTTTCAGTATTTTAAGTTGGATACTGAGCCCTGGGCTGCTCCACAGCAAACATACAATAAATGGCAACAATGCTGCTGCCAGCATGGGAAATAATTAACTGATTTGCATCTCTTCCAAAACAATTAAAATACCTGCTTTAAAAAATACTTCAGAAGCCCTGAACACTTTTCTCCTATCTTCAGGATTTAAATTTATAAATGTTAATATGTCTATCTGACCTTACACCTATGGAGCAAAGATAAATATTTATGGTCAATAGCAAACATAAGGAGTCTGAGTGCAGTGTTGGCTGGGCAGGGACAGCCCATCATTATGTATATGAGCGACTGTGATTCTTCAAAGCAGAAATATCAGCCAAGACAATTTAAGGTGAATCGCCCTTCCGAGATGCACTAGCTAACAACTTGATCAAGCCATAGATTTTATTTCCCTGACAAATTATAAAACAAACTTACTCTCCAGCCATAAAACATGTTCCTCTTAGGATTCTGGCTCATGAAAATGTAATAAAACAACTCCAACTTGCGACTTAAAGTGAATTCTAATTTGGTCTTGACACCAATAAAGAGTTTACTGCATTCTTAGGTCACCTACTGCACTGTTTTAACCTTTGAAATAGCATTTTTGGCATTTACCTGTGTGATAAGGACATGAAAAATGCTAGGAGAAATTAAATAAAATCAATTTCAGATCCTCTCTAGGGTTGCCTAGTCAAATTCTTATAGAATGTACTTTCACCTTCAGTATATTTTAATAATCACTTTGAGAGCAGCAATTAAAAAATAAAAATATATAAATGATACTCGGTCGAGTGCGATATATAGAAGCTTTAAAATAAAATTGATTTTCAAAATGTTCAGAAAAACAGATGGGGAAGAAAAAGACCATATTTAATAGGATTAGGTACAATCTCCATTAACAGAGAGCAAAAACGCACAAAAACACCAGCAAGTTGGGAATGGACTAGCTTCTGGTCTGTAAGATAAGGTGGTTCAAAAGCCAAGATTCATTATAAATTTAGTGACAAATAAAAATGGCATTGTTAAAGGGAAAACACACTTAGGAATCAGTTAATTAAATGAAAAATATGGCCCCTAAAAAGAACCAGCATATAATTCTCTCGTGAAATTCACCCCCGTCTATGCTTTTGTTGGGTCAATTGCATGAAGCTTGGGAATCTAATGGATGGTCCAGTGATTAAAAGGAGAGATCTCATATTGTGAAAAGTGACACCAAACAACTTTTTGTAAAGAGACTTTGATTACTAGAACATTTTCTCTGATTGCAGAAAAGTGCTGCATTTCTGATTTCAGATTACTAAGGAATACTACTTGAAAGGTCTTATTTCTTCACTGCAAGTATTTGTTATCAAAGTGGCTACAAAAGCTTGCTATATTTAAGAAATATATTGGGCAGCTGTGTATCTCTACTGATTGGAGATAGAAGCAAAAATTATGATGATTTATTAAATCTTTGGCACTGAGAGAATCGGGATGATGGATGATGGATGATGGTGAAGATGGTGATAATGGAATACCTTTAACTCTTCAACTAAGAATAGATTCAGAATAAAAAGAAAAAAATCAGCGACCAGTAAATAAAACAAATTCATTTCTGAACTGTTTTCCGATTCATTAAACATTAGAACACCCCAGTTACCGAAATGGCATTGATCCTTATTCTATATCAAGAACTGATGAAAGAGGTCACCATGGGAGCCAAAAAGTGGTGGCAGTTACCATTCGCTGTAGGTTTATTCTACACTGGGTGCTTTATATCTACCATGCCTATTAACAGCACTAAATTATTCCATTCTCCAGATAAAAACACAAAGACTAATACATCTATATCCAGATTAGCTAGGAGTAAGCGTTCTGGGTTCACATCCTGGCTTTAGCACTTACTACTACCTAGGGGATCCCAGCCTCTCTGTGTGCTTATCTTCATTTCCTCACCTCTAAAATGGGAACAATATTTTTCTAAGAGTTTTGTGAGAATTGTTATGAGTTTAAATGAGTCCATGGTGAAGAGCACAATGCTGAAAACACAGCAGTATTTGAAAAATATTAGCAGCTTATTGTTAGAGAGATTCAGTATTTTTGCCCAGGGTCCCAGAGCAGACCATTGGCTGAATTGGATTCATCCATTTCTACTGTCCTATATGGCTTTAGAAGACCAATAACTTTTCCTGGAAATATGACTATGCATATTATGAGCCAGTATCATCTAGACAACACAGATGTTCAATAAATTATTTAGAACTAAGATGGATTTTACGTTCCAGTTATGTGTTAGGTAAATTATATCACTTTTCCCGTACATGGAGTACACACAATAATTACTACAATGTTTAAACAATTATTGTGGAAATAGGGAAATGCCAATTCCAACTCAAATACGTTTATTTTGCTTTCATATGGTTTCAAAGTGGTGGTGGTGGACATGAGTAGCTTTTCCCCCTCTTCTCAGTCTTTTATGAATTCTTATCTTGATAAAATTCCCAAGTGGGAACAATGTCAAAGTAAATAAATTTTATTTAGTTTTTATATTTGTATCCCTTACACCATAATAATACTTTTTTAGTGCCTACCAGTTGTTCAAATCTCTAAATCTAAATTTTCTTGGTATCATTCTGCAATTTCCATTCAATGCCTGTGAGCTCTTTATCCAGGGAGACCACCGTGACCTGCATTGAATCTAATCTGCTGCTGACATCTGCCTCACTATTAAAAAACAAATTCAGTACAATTTAGTGAACCACAGCTATGTCATTAGAAGTAGCACATTTAAAGACGGGAAAACATAGCTTAAAGCAAATGGCAACAGGGTACTCAGGCACAAAATCCTCCTGCTTATTTCCTAGTATTTGTAGTGACACACTAAAGAAAAATGCTTTCGGCTGAAGACATTAAGAGGCAGCTTTGTGATATGTTCTGCCTGAGAAATTATAGTTATCAAAAGAAATAAATCCTTCAGATGTCAATATGATGTGTTTCCAAAGTACAAAACTTGAATTCACAGGAGACAAAGGTTACCAAACTGTGGACTTAAATATAATTCTCTAGTCTCTATTTGCTCTCTTTATAGAGCTGGAGAAAGTCATAAAAATAAGGGAATGGGGTTTATAGGCTATTAAGAAGGTGCCTGCCTGGAAAACACAATAAATAGAAAGGACTTTTTTTGAAAATTAAATGGATTTCCTATGTGAGCTTTCTCTGATGGTATCAGGTGCAATCAGTGTTACATGTTTCTGGCATCTAAATCTGCTAAAACTGAAGAATTCACAGGGGAAATTAGTGCATAATCTATTCCTGTATTTAGAGTATTTTCAAGTTATAAAATTAATTACTATTATTTCTTTGTAAAAATAACATCTCTCTGAAAAGCCAGCATAATAAATATAACATGAACTTTTAGTTATATTATTTTAAACATACTTTATAAGGGCATTTTTCCTCTTTCAAGGAATACATGGTCAGCAACAGCTTCTTTGTGTGAATCTACTACATGCAAGATATTGTCTTTTATTATTGAAGAAATAACTATTTCCTATCAATTTTTTTTCAAAAAACCAAAGTTTGCATCTTTTATTAAAACTGTTCTCACACAATCCAATCTCACACCAGCAGCTCTTGCCTTCCCCATTTACTCCACTGACCATCACCATGACAACACTCTGAACTCCAACAAGACCACCAATCCCCTACTGATTCTACCATATATTCAAACTCAATTGCCCCCTTGATGTCCTCTCTCCTGTCCTCATTCGGTTTAAATTCTACTGTCAACCATTATAACCACCACTAGGCACGCAGAGTCAATCCTCGACCCTGTCCCTTACTTCCTCAAATTGAACTGCCACAAAGCAAGACAGAAAAACGTACACATTCCTAAATATTCTTTTTTAAAAATTTGTTTTTATTTTACTTTATATTTTTTTATTTTAATTTAATTTTTTATTTGCACACCAATGTTCATAGCAGCATTATTCACAGTGGCCAGGACATGGAAGCAATGGAAGTATCCTACGATAGATGATTGGCTCAAGAAGCTGTGGTACGTATATACAATGGGATATTACTCAGTCATAAGAAGAGGTGAAATACTGCCATTTGCAACAACATGGATGGAGCTCGAGATAATCATGCTAAAAGAAATAAGTCAGAAAAAGTTGAAAATCACATGAAGACACTTATATGTGGGATATAAACTTAAAAGCCACACATGAACAGGACAAACAAATGGAGACTAAT
The DNA here is from genome assembly GCA_030015415.1 of Cynopterus sphinx. NCBI lineage: Eukaryota > Metazoa > Chordata > Mammalia > Chiroptera > Pteropodidae > Cynopterus > Cynopterus sphinx. The sequence continues at coordinate 3,575,119 of CM057384.1, forward strand.
GGACATGAACAATGGACTAGTGGTTATCAGTGGGGAGGGGGCAAGGGAAAGGTAAAAAACAAATAAATAAAATGCTAAAAAATAAGCAAACAAATAAATACAAAGTCGCATTCCTAAATATTCTTAATAGTTGAACAAGAAAGAGGACAAGCAAGTAAATAATACTAGTAATGAGAAGAGACCATGTATATGAATGAAATTAATAAGTTCCAGTCCCTCAGCTAAGTGATTAACAATTTTAGTACTTTCTATCATTATCCTTTTAAGAATGGCAAGGCTAAGGTGTACGGAAGAAAAGTTTCTTTCTCCCTAATGCACCCCTAGAAAGTGGGGAGTCAGCATTTGAACCCAGACAGTTGTTGCCAGAGGCTGCTGTCTTGCCTGGGTCAGATACAGAGGAATCTGAGAATCAGGATAAAAGGAATGATGCTCCAGAGAAATTACCAGGGTGCATCTGGATAAGTGCAGAAAGCCTAAGTGGCCACGGAGGTTGCAACCAAGCATCCCACAAAAATGCACGAGGCTAAGATGGTTTCAAAAGCAACACGAAACTTGTATTTCTTTTGCTTTTTAAACTGCTCTTGAGCTTAAAACCAGAAATGCTTGTGCATTCTTTACATGACAATGCCCCGAGGCCAAACGCTGTCTAGAAAAATACCCCAAATCCACAGACCTGTCTCAACTGTGAATATATTTGCAAAAGTCTTATATATGACAGAAAAATGAATATACAAGGCAATGTGCCCAACTGGATCAACTCTTGAAAGCTAAAGGTAATGATGGTGACTACCATTTCTCAGATGCTTAATATGCACTGGACACTGTTCCTTGGATGTTAAATGTTCATTACAGACCCAGGAGGCGAAATGGTTCTTGGCCCTGTTTACAGAGGAATGAATCAGGGCATAGGGAGGATTTGAACTCAGACAGCCTGGCTTCAGAGTTTGCCCTTCACCACAACTTTGAATATGTTAAAATGGTTCATTCTGTTAATTGTTTAAGGGGAAAGAATCGTGTAATTATGCTGATGGATGCCAATTTTGAGTGAGTGGATATATTTTAAGAATATAACTTAGCTATCAGAAATACAGCATGGTATAACCCTGGACTGATATAAAAGGAACAAATTATGGCTATGTTTACTAAAGTGGAAGAAACTCGGAAATATGATAATACAGAAAAACAGTGACTTGCCAGAGAATGGAGTAAGAATGAAGTTTGAAATATATTTTTGTAAATTAAAGAAAAAGTGAAACCCCCATGATTTCTATGAATAAATATGAATATAATAAAGCATAAATCTCAAATGTTTACTAAATAAAATATGAAAATGTTATCATACAGTTCTAGGGACTGATATAATTGTCACAGAAGCACACATCTTGTATTTATACCGCATTTGATTGATTGATGACTCAAGGTGATTGTTAGGTTCGCAGGTGCTTGTAATACTAATTAAATTGTTATCTGTGTGTGATATTTTAATAATACATAAAATAATTAAACAAAGCACACTAAACAACCTTTACAGGGTGTGCATGCATGCACACCTGTTCAAATATTGTGCTCACTTTATGGTATATGTTACGAACTGCATTTTTCATTAAATCTGCATCTTTTCAAGTCAATAAATACAAATTTACATCAGTTTTAATTACTGCAATCATTTTTACAATCAATGACAAACTGATCGACAATTAGTTCATTCATTTTTCCATTTTCTAAAAAGCAATGCAGCAATCACCCTTGTACATGCATTTGTCTGTTTTCTTTCACCCAAGGAGCCTATCAGTTTGTTTGTTTGTTTGTTTGTTTGTTTGTTTTCCAAGCAAGTGGCTGAGCCAGGATTTTAATCCAGGTCTACAGAAGTTCAAAGCTCAGGCTTCATTCACTTAAAATTTTCAAGTTTAATTGTTTATTAAATTTGAAAAAAAAACTTTGTCAATCTTTGCATACATAGTAGTGAATTCTGAAAGTACTTTCTGGAGCTTGGTTGATTTTGAGAGTAAACTACTTGACTGGCTCAGAGAAATGGTGGAAGAGTCAGGTAGTGCTTCACTTTATGGAACGATGGGCAGGAACCCAAGCAGAGGCAGGCAGCAGGAAGGTCCATGTGATGGAGGTGAGGATGTGGGGGCCAGGACGACAGAGCGTTGACATGGCAGATGACCAATAAGCTTTAACTCTTTTGACTTCATAGAGTTCAAAGGCAGGCAGGGACCAATCATAGGGCCAGAGTGAAAATGAGAAAATGCACCATTGGAGATAGAGCATAAAGGAACACTCTCGGAATTTATACTAGATTTGACTTTCAAGCCATTAATTTCTAGAGTTTATCAGTCTTTAGGGAGTGAGTAAACCAGGATACATAAGTGTGATACGTGCTGCACTTAACCGTACATGCTTAAATTAATTATTAATCGGGTTATATATTTTCCCCTCACTAGGAACTAATTCCTTCTTGTTCCCAATATCCCAAATACAAGGACCTCTTTTAAGTATGAAGCATCAGCCACATTCAACCTAAGTGGAGTCAACTCACCTCAGCCATGATTTGGGGGCCTGTGCAAGAACTGCTCTGGACAGAACCTTCCAGATCATTACACTTACCTCTATCACAGAGCAGCACCTGGACACTGCAAGGCAATCAAGTCTTAGAAAATTTTGCTCAAATCAGTTCTATCTCTGATTTAGTTATCATTCCAACCTTATAAAACCATGCCCCAAATTTGCCAGATTAATTTAATCGTTTTAAGAGAGAATGCAACTGAAGGCTTGGTATTTTTATTCTATGTGAGTCTGCGAGGAGCATTAAAAATTTAAAGTCTCATTACACTGTCACTGCTACACCGCATTTCACTTTCTCTAAAGAAATAACTTCAAAATCCCGACACATTTTCAGATCACATAAGGCCACTAGATTCTGTGCTTTTAATGATTTCTTCCAAATCTCTTAGCAGGATAGCTAAGAACCAGATGGTTATTAACCAGCAATTCCATTCCACAGTGACTGCGTCAGCTACAAATATAAGTTGTCTCAACTTCATTCGCGTTGTCTTTTGTACTGAACGATCGGTAAACTGAAATGTCTCCTATAATTCCCAAAGTAAGAGGATTGCTCAGAACAGTGCTGGACTGACATCACTTGACACTGAAGTATTGTGTTCCTCTGCAGACCTAGTAACTAAGCAGCATTAGTGAGCAATTTTCCCCGTGTCACACCCTAATTTGTCTTCTTCGATGCAGTAAAATTGATTTCTACCTTTGTAGTGGATATAAACCATCTGTTATTTAGGGTTACGTGAACTATGTTTTAACGATTTAAACTCATATGTGACTATAAAAGTGAATAATTGTTAAAATCTGTTAGCGGTTTCATGGGCTTATTTCTGTTCAATTAGCTGTATGATCACGAACATGAAATGTTCTGCCATTTGGGGTGAGTATCTGAAGTCCAGACCCTTTAGATGAGGACTTTCATTTCTACTGTCTGCAGGTCCTCTGCCACAGGTTTGTAGTTGCATATATTATAAGAATGCTAATCAAAGTAAGGGCTTAAATGCAACTTCTTGTGTTGAATTCAGGAATGATTTTTGGCTGAATCATTTTTGGACTCATTTGTGGTAGAAAGGATTATGGAAAGCTTGAGAACAGATAACCTTAGAGAAAAATGCTTTCTTAGAGCAATCTGTAATAATATTGCTAAGATACCAATATATCTTATTGACTAATACGGACAATTATGGGGAAGCAGGGTCATTTTAGAAAATAATGCCCTCTTAGAAATAAAAATATAGAATTTGTGAAATATAAAGAAAATAAACTGAAATGTAATAAATCGCTATGTAGGTATTTCAGGGACAAAGTAGTGCTTATGCAAAACTTAAAAATGATAAATATGTGGATTTAGTTTTTTTCCAAATATTTTTCATTTTTAATATGGGGGAATTTATTCAGCTCATAAATATTTCATGACAGATTTTGGATGAAAGAAACTATAAATGTAACTTCGTTATATTAGAAAATAAATTCAATGCTTCAAATAATTATTTAGGAAATTAACCAGGTCATTCAGACTTTATTATTTCATTCATTCATTCATTCATTTATGAGAGGCAACCCTTGGTTGACCTCACAGATTGCAAGGACCTTGTCAGCTTACAATACCTTATTTTTTATTTTTTATGCCTACAGCACCTGGTCTTCCTAGGTGGTCTCCCGGCCAAGCCTAGGTGGTTTTCCCATCTAAGAAGACTTTAAATATTATTTGTCCTAAATTATTTGGAGATAAGCTTTCGGGTTTCATACGCTGACAAGGAGAGAGTTGGGCTCTTTTTCTCTTCTTCTCTTTTCCTTAATGCAGGTGAGCAGGAGCTACCACCCGAACTCTGGGTCTTCCATGTCTGAGCCCCCTGCTCCTTCATTTACTAGACACTAACTTGAGACTGAACAACTTAAAAAAAAATAAAGAAGATTGGGGCTCTCTCTTCAAAACGAGGCAAAATAGGGATTGTAACTAACAATGCTTTACTTATAGTCATGGCAGCATACCCGGTGGGTCATGATGATTTGCATACACACCCACACACAGACACACACACACACGTGCGCATGCATATGAGGTACAGAGTAATCTGTCATTTGGCAATTTAAATAATGTTTCCCATGATGCTGCCAAATTAGTCCCTGAAACTTTTCTTTGAAAAACAAAATCTTTCTGAAAGAGGAGAATGAATAATAGATCACTATGACAAAACTTAAATATGAACCTTACTCCACGAAGGCGACAGATTCTTATGAGCACCACGGTCCTGGAGAAAGCCAGTGTGGTCCTGTCATCACTGAGCTTCACGTCTGCCAGAGTGGGGAGCCTGTGAGCAGGATCCGCGAGTCTAGGGTCGGGGCACTAAGATGAGAAAGCGAGCAATGGAGGGGACTGGCTTTATTTTTCTCACTTGGCCTAATTCACTTGAGAGTCATCCAGCTTGCTGCCTAGACCACTGGTTTGCTCCTTTTCATTGCTGAGGAGGTGTTCTCCGGGGTGAGTGCACCCCAGCTTGATGGAGGGCATCTGGGTTCTTTCCAGTTTGGGGCTAGTATGAAAAAGCTACTATGGACATTTTCGTCACACGTGTCTGCGCATGTATGAACATACGTTTTCATTTTTTTCTGATAAACATCCAAGAGTACAATCGCTGGACTGTGCCATAATTACGTGTCTAATTTTGTAAGAAGCTGCCAACCACCTTCCGGGATGGCTATGCCACCGTGCCATTTACAGCGTACGAGTGGTCCAGTTACTCTGAAACCTCACGAGGATTTGGTGGTGTGAGCAATGTTTTTTTAACTTTTGCCTTTCTGATAAGTGCATACTGATATCTCATTATGGTTTTTAATTTGCATTTCCTTGATGACAAACTTAAAAAAATTTAGATACATTCACATGCACATTCACACGCTCATAATTTCATGTAAATGGGATAGTTTATATGCTGGGAAGTCTCTTCTGTTCATTTTGTTTTCTTATTTTTCCTTGTTCTTCTTGTCTTGACTTCCCATCTTTCTTTTCCATCCATTTCATTATCATCTTCCCTCAACCCAGTAAGTGCTTGTTAAAACACACACTCTTCCTCATTATTTTACAAAATGTGGTTATTCAGTACGTACTTCTCTGCTGGTTGTTTTTCTTGAAGAAGTAAACTCCACAGAAATGTCTTCAAGTTAATTAGTTTAATTAGAGCTCTTCCTAGTGATTTTATATTATTTCATGATAAGAACAAACCATAATTTGTGCAACGATTTTTTTAATGGACATTCATTGGTTTCCAATTTTGTCATCATTACACATAACGTGCTTAAACCTACATCCTCATGTGCATGAACGTACGTTTATATAGAAATGTTCCAAGAAGGTTCACTGCGTGAAGGGTATGCATGCGTATTTAATAGCAGTTGCCAGTTTTCTTGAAAAAAAAATGAAACGATTCGCATTTCCACTCACCATTATGAGAATACACTTTTACCTGCATTTGCATTAGAAATAGCTGTGAGCTCTCCTTTTAAATCTTGACTTTAATTTTATGGCTGCTTTATAGTTGTCTCTTATTTTTTCCCATAAAATTTGCCATTTTGTCAACAGATAGGAGCTACTACATCATAACATCTATCTAAAAATATAATTTTTAAGAAGTACTAAAATTCCTTGTTTATCTCTTTCAAGTATTTTCTTTTGTTCCATCGACCTGTGTCACTAAGACAATTTTTTAAAAATCGTGTCTCTTAATAATTTATTACTAGCTTCAAGCACATTGTTATATGTCTACATAAAACATGATAAAAAAAAACAAATAATTCTTCCAAATAACTCATAATATAAATTATCTTAGAAATTAAGGCCATTATCTGTTAAGAAAGACCACTTCATTTTTCAAAAATCTTACATGCTGCAATAAATAAATTAATAAGTTTTGAAAAGGTTTCAAGTTCAGCTTTGTGGGTTATAATTCTGAGCATGAATTTCTCAATTATGTAGCAACAAAAGTCACCATCATTTTTATCAGAAATAACAGACTCCAGTACTGCTTATGTATCTACAACTATTATTTGAAATTCGTATTTTTCAAACCCTGAATGTTTTTTGCTCCCCTCCATTATAAAATAAATAAACCATTTCATTAAGCAAAATATTTAAAAAGCTATCACAAGCCAACTGATATGTTACCCAGCATGGGAATTCGGAAATGAAAAACCCTGCAAGTTCAACTATAAACTGCCTTGTGTCTCAGTTACATCTGAGAGTTTAATGAACTGGGATGCTCACACTCAGTCTGAAATGTATTTACTCACAGACTGAGAACCCATGAGAGCCACCAATTGCTCGAAGTTGTTTCGAAATAGCTGGGACTTCGGCTCAGCCATGCCACACTTCTGCAGGGCAGTGTTATTATGGCCCTACCTAAGGCCTACAGCAGCGCTTGGTGAGAACCAGAAAACAAGTCATAAGCTTGCCCTAATGACATCTCCCGGGCACTGTTTACTTAATTCTCCAAGCTTGAAATGGAAACCTTAACAGTCCTCTGAGCCCCTGGGAGCAAAATCCAGACACAGACAGATAATAAACAAGCACCACAAACATCTGTAGAAATCGATGTGCTGAGCATCTTACCGAAGGCCTCTATGACGCATTCTCATCACAACAGGCATAGCTAGTCCATGGCATATCTGAATCCACCTGAGCCACTGTCTCAGAATCAGCCCAGTTTCCTCAAGCTCTAGACGGGCCCGTAATTGCTTACCTGACTCACAGGCAAACGTCTTGGACGTTTCATCATGAAAGATAATTGCCACTGCATGCTTCTTTGTCTCTCGAGGCAGTCTGGTTATATTTTTGATGTTGTGCAGTTCAGTTACCTAGAAAGAAAAATATTTTTAACTTAGTGTCCCGGGTGTGCTATAGACCAGCGTGCTTAAACAGAATGATCAGTTATTACTCTTAACCCACTTTCCCATGGATATTGGTACTCCTTCCCAATTAACTGTAGCCAAAACAATACAGAACAAAGCGAAGTGTTTTTCTATTGTGTCCTCAAGTTGGGTCATTGTTGGCTGAGTGCTGAAATAGTCTAAAGTTTTGTTGAAGATTGGCTCCATGAAAGCAAGGACTGGAAGCAACTGACCCCTGCTATTTGGCAGACAAAATGACTGTAAAATTTTGGTGTCACTAAATATAAGCAATGGATCTGCCTCTGAGGAAAATGCACAGGATGTTCAATTCTACCTTCACATATCTTTTTCTGATGCTCTTCCCTTTCTTTATATAGATCTGGCTCACCTATATTGTTTTCTTTCTCTCTAAAGAACTTTTAACATTTCTTAAAAGTCAGGTTTACTGGCAACAAATTCTCTCAATTTTACTGGTCTGGTAAGTCTTAATTTTGCTTCACATTTGAAGGATAATTTTGCAGGGTACAGAAGTCTAGATTGAAGTGCTTTCCTCTCCCAACATAGTAAATATTTTACTCAACTCTTTTCTTGCTTCAGTGATTTCTGAGAGGCCGATGGATGTAATTCTTCTCTTTGGTCCTCTATAGGTAAGGTAGTTTTTCTTCTCTGGCTTCTTTCACATTTTTTTTAATCTTTAATTTTATATAGTTATAAAATAATATGCCTAGGTGTATTTTTGGCAGAGGAAATTTATCCTGCTTGGCGTTAACTGGGTTTCCTGAATCTGTAGTTTGTATCCAATATTAATTTTGAGGAAACTGTCAGACTCTATTGTTTCATATATTTCTTCTGTTACTTTCTTCTCTTCCTGGTACTCCAATTATGCATGTATTACATACACATCTAGAGGAGCCTGCACAACAACTGTGAGTAATGAGCTGTCACAATGAATTTATAGTTCTGTCACACTGCTGGAAAATTAATTTTAATATATCTTTATTCATATTAGTTTTTCTCTCTACTTCTAATTGTCTCATTTAAGATAAACATGTATAAGTTAGGTGGATGAGTAATTCTAAGTTAAAAAAATCTAAAATAGGATTGCTTCATATATATGCATATATGCAAACACATATATGATATTAATATTTCTACTATTTACACATATACATTATACTATGTATATATTTCATATCTATCTGTTATCTATCTGAAAATATTCATTTCTTCTACCAGGAAAAAAATTAAGACACCAATAACTTATAGCTTCTGAGGATTAATACCCTGGAGAGAAAGATTAAAATGCTTTTTTGGAACAGTGACTCACGCATTATATTTAAAGTACTTAAAACATGTTCTCAAATAAAGTTAAACTCTTTCATTTTTAAATAATTTGATAATTAACTCAAGTAATATTTAAGCCAAATTTTATTCTAACATAATAAATTGAAGTTATATTTTTAAAAGAGATATCATTTTTAAGTGTTATTCATTTTAACTAAGCAAATGGTCTTACCAAAATTAAACCGTCTAAAAGAAATGCAGATTTCATGCTACTGAAGAATTCACTCAGTGTATGTCAGGTGAGCATAAAAGTGATATGCTCCTACATAAGATACATTTTATATACCATCAAGTTGTATAAACAATATAATAGAACATTTATAACTCTGCTCAAAGGCATTTTCCATGTATTTTTATTTACGATTATAAAAAATATTAAAATGGATATTGTGGATTCTATCTTTTTTGCCCTCTCCTAACAAAAAGCAAGAAAAAGTAAAGGACAGCTTAGCAAAATGCAGCAAGCATGAGAGCTTTTCTCACTCTGGGCCTTGGGCAGTCTGACAGATGATGTAGTTCAAACAAAGTGTTTGCTCTTCTGTAAAATTTACATGTAGAGATGCAGACAAGCTCTTCAAGCAGACGTTGCTACGCTGGTTTCTAGAACAGTGCAAAGCTTTTTGTTGCTGATCAATAGAGCAATGCCATCCACTTCAGTATGCCCTAAGACATTTTCATGTCAGGAAAGCAAAGTACTCAGGAGTAAAAAATTCTACTTTTCACTTGTCTTGGTTAGAAAGTTCAAGTGTTATCCTAGATTATAAAATGTTTTAAAATCGTACCAGACGGTTTTCTAAGGAGTTTGTATACCTTGGCAACTGTTCCTTTTCAATTCAACATATATTTTTAAAAAATAGTTTGAATCATAACAACTGAGGTCAAGATCTAATACATTTCCATCGTCTATCTTCACTTTTCACTCTCAGTACTATACAGATTTATCATTCAGTAGGAAACTGTATTTTCTTAGATGAGGACAGCTTTTTAAATGATGTTTTTATATCTCTTTAAAATGTTTTTTATTAATCTAAAGCCTGTTAATGTGACATAAGAATAATTATCAACATTAATGGAGATTGTAAAATCTGAAAGCGTTTCAATAATACATCAATAAATTATTGCATTATTCAATAATTCAATATATGTTTCTGAAATATTGATTTTTCACTGGCTATAAAAGCACAAAATATTAAAGTTTAATAAAAGCATTAAAATAAGCACTTTGAATAGATATGAAATTAACAAAATTTAATTGAAGAAAGAATTACTTGAAAATGATTTTGACTTTTTAGGCCTGCATCAATCAATGCTCTAGTCAAACATTTTAAATATGGAGGTCTAATAAGTGCTACAGGGAAAACCCAAACATAAACATACCTAAATGGTGACTTCGATAACTGGGGCTATTTAGTTTTGACTTCAAAGAGCAATTCCTAAGGAATTCATAGTGGTGAAGTCAACAGCCAACCTTCTTCTACAGGACTTCATAATTTACAAACAATAGCGATAAGCCCTGTGATAAAATTAAAAACAGATCTGCAGAAGCACAAAGGAAGAAGATTTGTTCCTGCAAACCTTGGACACACTGCAGGTTCCATTCCAGATTACTGTCCTAGAGCAAGTATCTCAGTAATCCCAGTCACACGAATTCTTTGGTTTCACAGTATATGTGAAAGTTATGTTTACACTGCATTACTCTATCCTGTAGTCTATTAAGTATGCAATAACATTATTTCTAAAAATATATGCATACTGTAAAATGCTTTATTGCTAAAAAATGCTAACCATCAGCGGAGCCTTCAGCAAGTCATTACCTTTTCACTGGTGAATCTTGCCTTGATGTTGATGACTACGGACTGATCAGGGTGGTGGCTGCTGACGGTTGGGGTGGGTGTGGCAATTTCTTAAAACAGTACAACAATGAAGTCAGCCACATCTACTGAACCTTCCTGTTTTCATCTTCCTTTCACCCCCCTCACAAAGTACTGTTTGGTAGCATTTTACCCATAACAGAACTTTCAAAGTTGGAGTCAGTCCTCTCAAACCCTGCTGTTGCTTTATCGACTAAGTTTATGTCATAGTCTAAATCCTTTGTTGTCATTTCAGCAATTTTCACAGCATCTTCTTGAGATTCCACCTCAAGAAGCCAGTCTCTTTGCTCTTCCATGAGAAGCAACTCCTCATCCATTCATGTTTTATCATGAGATGGCACCGATTCAGTGACATCCTCAGACACTAAAATTCTAGTTCTCTTGCTATTTCCATCACTGAAGTCTTAAGCTCCTCAAAATTATCCATGATGGTGGGAGTCAACTTCTTCCAAACTCCTGTTAATGCTGATATTTTGATGTTGTCCCATGAATGCTTTTTAATGGCATCAAGAATGGTGAATACTTTCCAGAAAATTTTCAGTGTACTCAGAATCACTACCTGTGATAGTTACACCCATGTAAAACATATTTCTTAAATAATAAAGCTTGCAAGTTGAAATTGCTACTTGACGTATGGATGTTTTGTTAGCAGGCATGAAAGCAACATGAATCTCACTGTCCATCTCCAAAGAGCTCTTGTGGGATCATGTGCATTGTCAATGAACAGTACTATTTTGAAAAAAGTCTTTTTTTCTGAGCAGTAGGTCTCAACAGAAGGCTTAAAATATTCAGTGAACCACATTGTAAATAGATGCACCGTCATCCAGGCTGTGTTGTTCCATTTATAGACACAGAATAGATTTAGCACAATTCCTAAGGGCCCTAGGATTTTGGGAATGGTAAATGAGCCCTGGCTTCAACTTAAAGTCACTACCTGCATTAGTCTCTAACAAGAGAGTCAGCCTATTCTTTGAAGCTCTGAAGCCAGGCCTCTTCTCTCTAACTCAGAAAGTCCTAGATGGCATCTTCTTCCAATATAAGGCTGTTCTGTCTACATTGAAAATCTGTTTTCAGTGTAGCTATCTTCATGAATTATCTTAGCTAAATCCTCTGGATAACTTATGGCAGCTTCTATATCAGCACTTGCTGCTCATCTCATACTTTTACCTTATGGAGATGACTTCTTTTCTTAAAACTCATGAACCAAACTCTGCTAGCTTCAAACTTCTCTTCTGCAGCTTCCTCACTTCTATTCACCTTCACAGAATTGAGGAGAGTAGGGCCTTGCTCTGGATGAGGCTTTGGCTTAAGAGAATGTTGCAGCTGGTTTGATCTTCTATCCAGACCACTAAACCTTTCTCCAGATCGGCGATAAGGCTGTTTTGCTTTCTTATCATTCATGTGTTTGCTGGAGGAGCACTTTTAATTTCCTTCAAGAACTTTTCCTTTGCAGTCACAACTTGGCCAACCATTTGATGCATGAGGTCTAGTTTTTGGCCTGTCTTGGTTTTTAACAGTCCTCACTAAGCTCGATCATTTCTATCTTTTGATTAAAGAGAGAGACATATGACTCTTCCTTTTGCTTGAACATTTAGAGGTCGTTGTAAGGTTATTAACTGGCCTACTTTAAATACTGTTGTGTCTCAGGGTATAGGGGGCCTGAGGCGAGGAAGAGTGATGGGCAAATAGTTGCATGGTGGAGCAGTTGGAACACACACAACATTAATCAATCAAGTTCTATTCACGGGCACAAAACAGCTGCTGTATTTCCAACCTTTATGCTTTTAATTAAAAAAAAAAAGGAATATATTGGCCATATCAGAATACATAAAACACTTTCTATACCTTCTAGCAGGCCGAAACTTGTATCTCAACCAGAACTGTACCTGCCTAACTGCAGCAAGTGTAAAAAAGTGTAAAAAAGTGATCATCTAGCTAACACAGTGTCTAGAGTGGAGATGGGAAAGGAAGACGTGAACGACATATGGGTGTTGAGTTAGCAATTGTTTAAATTAAACCCCATGCCTGAATTTCATTGCATCATGTTTCGTTTGAAATACAATGCTTGTTATAGGGAAAGGTGGCTCTCAATTTTGCCTTCCTAAAATGAAAGAAAAAACAAACATTTACACAGTACTCCACTGGAGTCAGATCACAGCACAGAGATACTCCAGGTGCTCCTGACTCAGTCATGGCAGCTTCTTAAAAGGAGAGTGTTTTCTCCAGTTGGCCACAGAAGACAAAATCAGAGGTGCAAAGCTTGGGAAGGATTTGATGCACCGTAGCTGTCTCAGAGAGGGAAAGAACCAAGTATGTCATGGACTGAGGGAAGCTTCTAGGAGCTGAGAGCAGCCCCTGACAGGGGTCTCAGTGCTGTAGTTGGTTGGGCTGAAATAGCCAGCCACAGAGAGAGCTCCGGATCAGTTTTCTCCAGAGCCATAAGGTAGCAACTCAGTGTCACACCTTGACCTCCAGCTTGTGTCCAGCTGGGTCTTTCACCTACAGAACTGTGAGCTCAGAAATGAGTTGGTGGCAATTTGTTATGCGGCAACAGAAAATGGAAACAGTACTCTATCATTAGTGACTGAACTGCATGAAAAATCCAGACTTGGGGATAAGGGGTCTGATCACATGAGTTCCTTGCAAGACAGAACTGATAGGAAAAGATAGGAAAGTGAGAAATGATAGAAAGTGTATTTTGGGTCCGTCATCAGAAAGTCGGTGGTACCAGTTCCAGGGCAGGGAGAATACCATGGCAGCCCCCCAGCTCAGGAGGACAAGTTTCTCTATTCCAAGGCAAATATTTTAGGAAAGGCTAGGAAAAGGATCAGGGGAGAAATCCAGGCTCCCGAAAATCAGGTTAAAATTTTTAATTTTATAGTACGCTGGATATCTAAATATGATTACCTTGATTCAAAGAAATAAGAAAGAACTAGAGGAAATTGTTGCATATTTAAGCAAACATCTAAATCTCTCTCTTTGTCTCCTAATAAATAAAAGAAAGAAATTTAAAAAAAAAAAAAACCTTCTTTCCTTGAATATTGTATAGCAGCCATTTAATCATTTCTTCTTGGGATCAATTTATGTGTGACAATAATTCGGAATAGAACAAATGCAATGGTCAACATCAAAGCAAGTAATATAAAACATATGGTTCTATCCGTTAAGAACATGTTCTCTAATCAATAAAATTAGCTCAGTGGATGCTAATGGTTTGTAACCTAGGATTATTAATTGTTAATTAAAATTTTAATATTTTTTTAATATAAGTATTAGATACAAAGGCTATAATTTTAACAGTATATAAATTTAAAGTAAATATAAAATAGCAGTTATTTATAAAAGTTGATCAATAATATTTATAGTGAGGTAGAAAGTATTAACTCATGAATGGACTCTCATTAAAATATTTTTCAAATTGTAAATTATAAATAAATATACATTCATTACTTAAGATACGATATATAACTTTCCATTAATGGGAGGAAAACAATTTATCCGCAGTGAATCATTAAGCAACAAGCTTTCCTTTACATCTGTCAGATAATGCACAATTAGCCAGATTTTGTTAATGGGTAAAAAAAGACATTTTTAAAAACCAAAAATGCATCGATGATATTCTGCCATAATAATTAAGGGTGCTGAATATCAATCTGTTAACTGAATGTAAAAACCAGAACAGAGCTGTGCTATCGAATATTCTTTCTCAAATTAGTATCTGATTTACCATGTAAAATGACTTGTTTGAAATTACAAGTTACTTTATTATGCAAATTGGTCCCAATTTTTTTCTAAAGTTGCTATGAATTATTTCGCTGGTTTCAAAGATGCAAAATCGGAGGCAGAAATGACTTCTACAACCACAGTCATTTTACATTTTACACATTGTCTTCCATGAAATTCTCATCTCACTTTGTATGATATTATTTGCATTTTACAGATAGGAAAGTGAGAGAAAGCTATTGTTCAAGCCACACCATGTGTTTTTTTCCTGATGTAGTACCATATGGATGATTGCCCCCCACACACAATAGTTTTAAAAAGTAAAATAAAGACATTAATTTTTCTACCATAAACCATACTTCTGTATCTTCTAAGCCAAGCCCACATCAATTTTACAGATGTTTTCCGAGTCTGATTCCTCTTTCTCAGTCTGCTGTGGAGTGGCTTCCCTGCGCCACACAGAGCAATTCCTATGGGAGATGTCTGAGATGCTGAAACCTTCTAATTGACCTTGGTTCAAAGGTTACAAAGACTGAATTTAACTCTGGGAGTTCCCTCTCATTTTCAGGTCACAACTTAGCCGATGCCCTCTGCCTGAAGGTCTGAACTCTTGGCCTACTACTCTCTGGCTTTGAAGTTGGTCATTCACGACCCGCCCATCGCTGTCAGACCGTGTGTCCCTGTGTGATGTCATGGGCATGTCTCCCCTTCTTTTCACCCTACCCAAAAACTAACTTTTCATGTTCCATTTCTCTGCTTCTTCTCTGAGTGACTAGCATGGGATTAGATGAGGTGAGTAAAACTTTCAGTAATAAATGAACGTGTGACTTTCCCAGGAACAAACGTGTGTATTAATAGGAGTTAATGTTCAATCAACAGCCTGAGACCTCTTCAAGTTAAGAGATTACAGATGGGTGGGTGGGTGGATGAATGAATGAATGAATGAACGAACAAACAAGTGGATAAGATGCCTTAGCCTGAATGAACGATTATCACTCTGGGAACTTCTAGTAGATATTTGAAGAGACACTTCACATCACATCAAGTGTGTGCTTACCCGAGCAGGCAGCCACTGGATAGAAATGAAAAGATTCTACATAACACACTGTACATGTGTCCTGTTTCCCACTTAGCAGTGATTTGGCTTCTATCTTTAAGCATATGCTATATTTACAGGTGGCTAGTTTTCATGAGGATGTCTTCCTTTTTCCCCCCTTTCTCAGATGTTTGCTTTACATAAAGATCAATGCTGACAACTCCAATAAGAGTAAAGCAGATGGAATAAAATGATGCTTTCAATGTGAAATTATATAGGATTTAGAAATAAAATTGGTCCCCAAACAGGCATCACTCCTGGTACCACGTAGTTTTCAGCATTGGAATTTCACATAGTTTTATCTTTATTCATCCTTCTAAGGGACTGTATTTATATTTTTCTCCCGACAGACAGTACTCATATTTATTTTATTAAAATTTCTATGGACTGTTTCTTTTTTATCTGCTTAGAAAATTAAGGAAAATTTATTAGCTGATTCTATGTAAATTGCTTTAGTTCAGTTTTCATTGAGGATAAATTTGTTTTGAATATCTGTTATGACAATTATATACAGCTAAATTTTCAACCCTAATGCATTTTTAATAACTTCCTTCAGCAGCTAGTTATTTGAATTTCAAATTTCTTTCTATCAAGAAGTGAAAAAAAGCGTATATCATTTCACAGCAGTTTTCTATAAAAATTGATTTATGCGGCAAGTTCTCTCTCACAGTAAACACATCAAATGTCTAAATGAGACCAAAAACATTCATAAACTTTATAATATGTATGTTCCAGACAGAGCATAACACAAAGTTAAAGTCGGCAAAGGAATAATTGCACCATTAGCTTATTTTTCAGAAGTCCCTCACTTAGACTGGATACATTTTACTCTATCGAATTTTTGATTTACTGATATTGAGCTTTATAGCAGATATCAGGGCATATCCAAATAAATGACTAATCATAACTTTAAAGTATTTAAACACTAACAAATAAAAAAATGTGGGAAATCCATACAAGTCTATTTCTTTAAGCCATCTTGAAAATGAAGAAATTTTCCCTCAATTCTGGAGACTCAATATTCGAACTGATCATTAATTGCCCAAGAGAAAATAACTATTTAAAGTATGCAGCCTTTTTCGTAAAGAGCTCTCCCTTTATTTACCTGGCTGTCAAAGGGAACTATGAGAAACTGACAGCTTCGCCGATGTTCACTTCTGGAAAAAAAGACTCATAATTAATTCTATGAATGGGGAAAAAAACCATGGGAAGTGAAGGTTCAGTTTTTGACTTTACAGGAACAAGAGGATGTGTCAGAATAAAAATACCAAGCACACTGGCGATTGCTCTTATTTGACCTGATGGCTGGTTGTCCAGGCCTTGGATAAATTTACACTATGTCACCCATGGGGTGACAGTATCTGTGCCACCCACTGCCATCCACCCTCTCACAGGGAGGGACAGCCCCATGGAAAAGCAAGACACACACAACCTCCCAAGTTCTGTCCTCTCTTTTCCAACCCTTTGCAAATGTCAATATTTTTAATAATTTTCTTTTTGGTAAAAAAACAATTACCTTATTAGAATTATTATACTTTTACTTAGGAGTATATTTAAAGAGTCTTGACAATTACTACAAATTTTATAAATTTGGTTGTTTAATGTTTCAACATTTATTCTACTAAAAGTTCCTCATGTAAATGGCACTTTCCATAATTTTCTATTATTTCTTAAATTAGCTGGGATTTTTTTAGTCTAGGGTTAATTTTTTGATTTGTAACTCTGGATGTCACCATAAGGCCGGTACTGAAATCCATGTCTTCTAGAGAACAGTTTTATTTTGCACTAATCAGGCTTTCACAAAGAAGTGTTTAAATCTACCCACCTTAATATTAACTCTGCTCAGTAGATATCCGACCATTTCACCACAATCTGGCTATCCTTGTAATTGTTTAATTAAATACCTACCCGAATATATCATAAGTACCTCAAAACCGAACATGCCAACGGTGGCTTCTTTTCCTCCTCACGTGGCCCTGTCCCATGACCACAGGATGTCACTGGTCCTGAAAAGACATCATTCCCAGGCCTCTCTCTTTCTTTCCCCCTACATCCAATCAGCTTTTAACGTCTTTTAAATTCTACTTGACTATACCAGGATAAGATCACCAAAATCTATCTCCTCTCTGTTCACTTTATCTTTCTCCCTTCAAGACTCTGTTGTCTGTTTTTGGGAAGGGGGAACATTATAATATTCCATTAACCCATTTCTCTGTATTATCCTCCATCCTCCAGTCTCTTTATTATCCTATTCATGTGATGCAATGTCATACAAATTATTTTTTTTCTCAACATATATTTGAGGATAAAAACCCATTTAAAACCCTTCACAACCTCTCTATTGCTTAAAGGACAAAGACTAAACTCATGAGTAAGGTATTTATCATCCTCCATATGCCTTGTCCACTTCTTTTGCCCTTATTCTCCCCCATGCTAGCCCTCCTTTCCGAGTTTGCCAACACCAGATTTCTCGAATTTTCAACTCACCACTCAATGTAACCTTTCAACGCCTGAAATCCCACTCTTTCCTCTCATTTAGTAATGTGTTCCTCTCTGTTGTTTGGCTTTGTCAAAAGAGGGTCAATCTCAAGAAGCCGTTGACCTTCACCTTCTTTGGAAAGTCCCATTTTCTCGAGGCAGAATTAACTGTTCCCTCCCCTTACCCTGTTATAACTGCACTTTCCACGCCATCGCATTTCATTATAGTGAGCCATTTAGAACCCTAGTTCATGTGATTGCAAAATCTTCATGCAATAGTCATAATAACCCTTAGTGTTTATTGATTGCTCCAGATAACGCTTTTAAAAAGTTAATTTGTCATTTATTTTATTTATTTTTCACAATAGATCTGGGGGAGAGGGTGATTCTTGTCCCTATTATATTTCTTCACTGAGCTCCAATGTCTATCATTTCACTAGACATAGTGGCCTCATGAAAATATATATTATATTAAAATAGTATTTTATTTATTGTATTGAGTTGGGTCTGATAGTAGTTTCCCAGTCAACAGGAAGGGTCTCTTTTGCCTTTGTAGCTTAATGGCAATTACTCTCAGGCAGGCTGCACCTGGATGTTACAGATCTCACCCCACGAAAGCAAATATTTATGTTGAAAGTCTTTAATTCAAGCACTGTTAGAATTGCCCAATGGTAATATGGTTTTGATGACGAAATAGAACACATCCCATCCGAATGATAAAGAGTGGCATTATAGAATAACAGAAAAGATGCTAAAAGAGAATTTGAATAATACTAGATGTACATTCAAAGAGGGAAAAAAAAGCAAAAATCAGTGTCATGGACCTGGTTAAGATGGTAGGAGGAAGAAAAGTAGTGATGTGGACACAAATATTTTGGTTGGAAAGGCTAATTATGTTCAAATTTAACATACACAAAGTGAAACCTTCTGATATTTACTGAGAGCCTATAAGATAGCCTGTTAGAAGGATGAGGCAAAACCTTCTAAAAAGAATCAAAATAAGAGGAGACCACTTATGTACTTTCTTCAAAATCACCCTTAAAATTTCTTATTACTAATGAATCGTGCCCAAATTTCTTTTTCATCTCAGGATTGGTCGAACTTTACTGTTTTAGTTCAGAATTACTAAAGAAAAAATGAGGGAAAAATCCCTGAAAGAAAATTTAAATCCCTAGAAAATGGAATTTGCCTCCCAAATGCTAGAAACAGAAAGTCGTAATGATAAAAACTTTAATCTTCACAGGAGAAGCTTAAATTTTAGCTGGCACAAACACTAGTTATTAAAGTGCTTTAGGGGCTTCCGGTTATCATTTCTGACATCTATTTCGCTATTTATTAAAAGATCAACTATTTCTCTTTTCATTGAGCACCTTTTGATCTTTTGCCGCTTAATTTTCACAGATTGGAGAAAGCTCACACCAAAGTGTACATGACTTTGAAGTGTTAGTTACAGTGTGCTAGTATTAATTTTTACCCAGCCTCTTTTTCTCATTTCTATTCCATTTCTTCTCATGTTCTATTCCTTCTTTGCTGTTAAAAGGAACTGAAGGCTCTCTGCTTCTGTGGAAGAAGACCAAACCCTTAAATACACACAGGAACCTTCTAATCCTCATTTTCTAATCATGAGTCTCCTAGACCATCCCTATTGGCATGTAGATATTTTACAGAATAGGCCAGATTTAAAATACACATCTGCGACATATCTTGGCTCAACATCGCAGCCAAAATTCTTGAAATAAATTGCTCGAGTAGCTGCCTCATCCTCCCTTCTCGTTCTTGTGTAAGTCACTTCAAGTGGAATCAATCCCCATAATTCACTCAAACAGCAGCTGGCAAAGCCACTGCAGGCCTCCATGCTGTAAGTCCAGGGGTCCCTTCCCTGTCGGGTTTCTCAGCCTCTCCCACCAGACATCCGTGACCACGTACTCGATTTTTAGCACAGTTTTCTCCTGGTTTCCGGTGACTGACTCTAATGTTCTTCTTCTCATCTTGCTGTCTGCTTCCCTCAGATTTCGATTCTGGTTTCTCTGCCTCAGCTAATCCTCTCAGTGCCGGAGTGTTAATTATCTCCTGTTCCTTCACCCTCTCCCAAGGACGTTTTATCCAGGGCTGCAGAATGAACTACGATCGATATGCCGATGACAGCGTCATGAATAACTTGATCAGTGACATTTCCGAAACCCAGCCCACCTTTGTTTGCCTAATTAACTCGATATTTTACCTTGAATGACTAATAGATATTTCGGATTTAACATATACGAAGTGAAAGCTTGTGATTTTTACTCAAAGTCTGCCCTTCCAGCCTTCCCCATGTTCGTGAATTGCATCATCCTCATCTCCGCTGCTCAAGCCAAACTCACGAATTGCCATGAGCCCTGTCTTTCACTTACACCCAACATCCAACCCCTAAGTATGTCCCGCCAGTTTTCACAAATCATATCCCAGATTTCTCCTTTGACCTCCAACTCCAAGACTAATACCTTCATTCAGTCACCATCACACCCAGCCTGGACTAATAAAACTGCATTTGGGGCAGCTTACCATACATATGTCAAGTAAGAGTCATAGGCTTAGCTGTAAAATTTCATTTGTTAATAACATCGTTATCTTTAATCTCATTACAGGTCTATGGGACCATTCATTCCTTGCAATACTTCTGCTCGGTAGGCACTATTATCAACGTCATCTGTCAGAAGAGAAAAATCAGGTACCTAGAGGTTAAACAGCTTACGCAAGGTCACACAGAAGTTCGAAATGAGAGCTGGAGTCCAGAGCCTGCAAGCTTACCCCCTGTCTAATGTGGTTAAGAGTCTTTCTCATTCCAACTTTATTACTGATCTAATTGGTGTATAACATTGGATACGAGCTTAAGGTATACAATGTACAATCGGATGTTTGGATGCACATATTTGTTCTGAAATGATTACCGAGATGAAGTTAGTTAGCATGTCCATCATCACTGGTCAAAGGGTAGGATGAACAAGGCCTGAGAATCTAATGTATGGAACGGCGACTGCAGCTGACAATTTTGGCTGACAGACTTGCCAGTTGATAAGAGAGTAGACCTTAAATGTTCCCAACACACACACACACACACACACACACACACACACACACACACTCACTCACACTCAAGATTCTTAATCTTTTTCAACTGTCTGTTTTCCAGAATGGTCCTTTTGCTTACTAACTCCATTTAGGAATAATTTATACACAAGTTGCCTCATTTAAAGTGAACAATTGCATGAGCTTTGATATTCGTCTGCACTTTTTAAATGACCATCACGGCAAAGATAAAGAACACATCCATCAACCCCCGCCCCAAATTCTTTCTGTTCATTTGCAGTCCATCTTTCCATCCATTCCTCCCTCAATCTAGGCACCCAACGATGTGATTTTTTTTAATATTAAGTAAGTATGATGTCATACAATATGTATTATTTTAGGTCTGATGTCTTTTTAATCAACATACTGATTCTGAGATTC
Organism: Cynopterus sphinx; assembly: GCA_030015415.1. Classification (NCBI taxonomy): domain Eukaryota; kingdom Metazoa; phylum Chordata; class Mammalia; order Chiroptera; family Pteropodidae; genus Cynopterus; species Cynopterus sphinx. The sequence goes on from CM057384.1 coordinate 3,596,560, forward strand.
ATCTGTTTTGTGCATCAGTTGGTGTTCCCTTTCTACTGTTCAATGGTATCCCATTGATGAAGATATCACAATATTCATTCTGTTTGGGATGTTACCACTTTTTGGCTACTTTGAATAAAGCTATGAACATTTTTGTACATTTTTATTTTGGATGTGACTTTTCATTTTTTCAGAGGGGAGGTTGGGGTAAGGAGGTTCTAGATCCAGAAGTGTAATAGCTAGATAGTTGTACATTTGATTTTTCAAAGGAACTAGCCAACAGTTTTTATAAAGCACATTTTCATCAGCAATAGATGAGTTTTAGTTGCTCCATATTTTCAAAAACTCTAGTTAGTTTCAGTCTTTAAAATGTTAGCCATTCTAATGGGTGAGTAATGGTACCTTATTTGGGTTTGAATTTAAATTTTACAAATATGATTTGGGCATCTTTTTATATTCTTATTTGCTGTTCATATATCTTATTTTAATAAATGTTCCACATCTTTTGCCAATTTTTAAATTTTGGTTTATCTTCTCATTATTGAGTTGAAAGAGCTCTTTTAAGTATTTTGGATACATTTTTCTTGGTCAGATACACATTTGTTTATAATTTTTTTTCCAGATTTACTTGCTTTTTTATTTTGTTGGTTGGATCTGTTGAAGAGAAAAGGTTTTAAATTTTGATATTGTTCAATTTTTCAGTTTTTTCTTATGGTTCACACTGAGAAATGCTTGCTTACCACAAGGTGTCTTCTCTTCACTACTGGAGTTTTATGGTTTTAGCATTTAATTTTAGACCAACTATCTGTTTTGAGTTTATTGTGTGTACAGTGTGAAGTAAAATCAGTGTTCACTGATTTACATAGAGATCTCCAGCTGTTCTGGCACTGTTTGTTGGAGTTTCTTTTCCTATTGGCTTGTCTTCATATCCTCATCAAATGCAATAGCCCATATATGTGTGAATTCATTTCTAACCTCTCTAGTCCCTTCCATTGATCTATATATCATGATTTCTGATCTATTAACATGATTTCTGTAACTTTGTAGGTTATACAATATCCACATAGAATGAGATTATCAATATCTTCAAAAATGACTCCTGGAATTTTTATTACGATTATGTTAAATATATATCCTTTTGAGCAGAATTGACATTCAAATGATATTGAATCTACTAATCTAGAAATATTTTATAACTCATTACTTGTTTTGTCCTCTTTCCTTAATTCTTTCAATTATGTTCCATAATTTTTAGTGTAGAACTGGGGTCTCCAACCCCTGGGACCATGGACCAGTACAAGTCTGTGGCCTGTTAGGAACTGGGCCACATAGCAGGAGGTGAGTGGCAGGTGAGCCAGCGAAGCTTCATCTGTATCTGCAGCCTCTCCCAGAGCTAGCATCACCTCCTCAGCTCTTCTTCAGATCACCAGGCTTTAGATTCTCATAGGAGCCCTGGTTCTTGGTGCCAAAAAGGTTGGTTTTACATGAGCTTTGATAAATTTATTCATTATGATTTGTTAGCACTATTACAAATTCAGTTCTTTTTAAAACTTTTAATTTATCAGGTATTAACCTTATTATTAAAAGTGCAACTGATTATAGACATACCATTCACTATATCTGTTCATTAGTTCTAGTACTTGTTTTAAAGATGAGCAAGGGTTTTCAACAAACAATTATGTCATTGAGGATAAATACAGTTCTTTTTTCTTTTCAATAAGTTTTTGTTAGACTTTTTTTAAATTAAGAAAGTTCACTGTATTTTTAATTTTCTGACAGTTTTAAATCATAAATAAATGGAAAATTTTGTCAAATGTCTTTTCCGTATCCGCTTAAAGGATCCTATGATATATCTTCTCTTTTATTCTACATTATTACATTGATTTTCAAATATTAAAACCACCTTGCATTTCTATCATAAATCTCACTTGACGATATGTTATCATTTCAATATATTGTTAAATGAGATTTGCTTGTTAAGATTTTGGGTTGTAGGGATATTATCGGTCAGTCACTTTGTCTAGTCACTGGTCTGATAAAGTGAACTGAAAAGATTTCCCCCTTTTTAATTTTCCTTAAATATTTACATAGATTCTTTTTTCCACCTTAAACATGTTGTACTATTTCTGAGTGAAATGACATGGACCTGTTGTTTTCTTGGTTAAAAGGTTTTTAACTACATGTTCCATGTTTTTATTAGATACAGCATCACAAAGAATAGTTTTACCAACCTAAAAATCCTCTGTGCTCCCCTAGCCTGCTACTATCCCATTTACCCCCGTACCCTGGAAACCACTCTTCTTTCAAAAACATAGAAATCAAAACTGTTTATCACATCACATAAATTCCACAAACTCATTCTATTCTCAGTATTACACCCAACGAGGAGCGAGGGTCTTCACTGAGCTTCAGATGGTCCCCCAACAATCAACACCTGTCAGCGCTGGCCATGGTCACCATCAACCACCTACCCGCGGTGTGATGTTTTCTCCAAAGATAACTTCAGGTGGCATGTTTAGCAACATGCTAGGGTGATTTCTTACATACTTTTAATTCTTAAGAAATGGATGTTTCCTTCACAGCGTTTCTGCCACATCTCTGCACCTCCGCGCCTTTGACATCCATCACTGTCTGGTTAAGGCCGGGACAGCAAACGCACGTGATGCTCCCAGTGCCATTGGCGCGGCTAACTCCAGCTCAGAAGGCGCATCTCCTAAATGCTGCCGACAGTTTAAATCCAAGTAACGGACGCACAAGTGACCTGAACGCAGGGGGAAAATGCCTGCTCAGCACCGTGGGCAACGGTCTCGCTGAGTTATGGGGTCATCCCATTTGGCAAAGCGGCACTAAAAACGAGTCTTTCCTTCTGCAGAGGTAAGGCTGGCATTTAAGGGGACGATGAAAAGAGAGGAGAAAAATAACGTTTGCATTTTCTTGGAACGAAGACATTTCATTCCAGCCATGCGTTTTCGCCTCTGCAGATTCCATCCATCAAAAGAAACGTCTCCCTAAGTCGTTGCCAAGGATCCCATTCCTCCCCAGGACTTCTCGGGCTGGGGCTTACCTTGTGGAAGCTTCTGAAATACGCCGCCTTTTCATCTGGAAATTTCTCCAGCCTTCGAGGTCCTTTGCTGGAAGCCTTCTTGAAAACCAACCAGCAGCGCCTGAAAATCTGGAAGAAAATGAAGGAGTCTTAGTATGTATCTTTTTCCACCAGGAATCTATCTACTCGATTAATCTATTGCGGATACATGTTTTAAATGCATTTAAAAATAACAGGGTCGACAACACAAAACAGGAAAAATGCTCTTAGCAACACACGTTCTTCGGCACATCCATAACCATCATGGATGTCTGCATAGATTGTAAAACTCATTGCTTGTACCAATATATTTTAAAGATTTCAAAAAATTCTGATGATTTTGAGAATTGGTTTATATCAATAGACAAAACTTTCTAAATATTCCGTTGAATGCAAAAGAGTTCCTGCTAATTTCACAATGCTTGGGGTGTTGTTAATCAATATAGCTATTTATATGTATCAATATACAGCTGACATAAAAAAAGCATCAAATTTGCTCTCTTCCAAAAATTACTTTCTCCACAATACAGCGTAAGTAATTTTTGCTCAGGATAAATAATTTCACTCAAGCATTAATATAAATCACACATGCTTATATTAGAATTCAGGGTATTACATTGTAAGACCTAAGAATGTATATATGTGTGTGTGTATATACATATATATAGTTTGTTTGTACTTTTTATGCCTACAGCACCTGGTCTTCCTAGGTGGTCTCCCATCCAAATACTAACCAGGCCCAACCCTGCTTAGCTTCCGAGATAGAATGTGTTTTTTTTTAATCAGAATAATTTTATTTTCAGTGCAGTTTCTGCAATCAATCAATCAATCAATTAATTAATTTTCAGTGCAGGTTATGTCTGGTCTTACAGAATTTACTTTAGCTTCTCTAAGACCTAACTTGCCTTCACTGGCAGCACGTGGGAGGGGGTAGTGCAGCTCCATGCGACACTGCTTGGCCCTTCAAGGCAACTACAGATGCAGGTGCCACCTGGTTGCTTAGCCGAGGAATTTCTGCTTCCAGGACACCCACTTTCTCCCTCGGCCTGTCTCTAACAAGGTTACGCCCCTGCCCCATTGCTGTTGAGACCCTGCTCCCTCATGGGGAAGTAACTGATTGCACCTTCACACAGTTATCTCCTAAACATGCCAGTCGTTTCACCAAACAGGCTCCTGGGTACCCTCCAGACTTCCCTTCTGGACATTTCCACGTTGTTGCCAAGATTCCAGACATTCCCCGGATTCCCAGCTGCTCCCAGGCCTCTTAACCCCTTCCATTTTCCTTAAGAGCCATCCCTTTGCCTTAGGGCTTTCATTGTTCCAAGGTGCCCATAGGATGTCCTTTGTCCACGTGGGACTCACTGTGAAGGCCTCCTCTATCACAAGATATTGACCTAGTGGACCCTACACTTCAAACAGGACTTGGGTTAGGAACTCTGAAGAATTTCTGATTGTAGGGAGGGGTTGTCAAACTCGAGGGCCCACTGCACTAACCAGACCCACAGAAACTTCATTGCAGAGATTTTAAAGACTGTAGAAGAAAGTGGCACATCTGGGGGGGCTTATGTTTGCTCCTTTCTGAAAGCAAGATACTATATACGTGACAACTTGGAGAACAGGAGTCAACTATTTATTCATAAGTGTATCAGATGAACACATCAAGCCAAGAAACAAACAAGCAAGCAAAGCCCGACCATGAGCAGCTACTGCAGGCCGACACTGAGGAATTTTAATTACTCAGTCCTGGGTCTTAGTCCTCTCACAAAAAGCAGATGGTACTATGGAAAGACACACTTTGTTTTTGTAAAAAGTGGTTAATATACATAAACATATATTCAGCTACTCCTATATAAAGGCCCACCTACTTAAATATAAATGAGAGGACCGAAAAACTATAAAAAAGGTTTTCTCTTTTCTCATTGGATGTAATTTAAAGTTCATGTGTATGAGAAAGTTTTCACCAACTCTAATTCAAGAGCTTTGCATCATTCACCGCTGTGTAATGCAGAATATACATATCGCTATCTGTTAATAATGGGAAAAAATGCTTAAAGAGCAAACAATATGACTATCTCAACTCTTCTCATTTCATGTAGCTGGAAAGACAAAAACGCATGTGTTAGAGTTTTCTGGTTCCATTATCTTGTTTTCTCTTTATCCAGCAAAACAAATTAAAAATTCATAAAGGACAGATTATGGTTCCAAAACTGGCACGAGCAGCATATTTGGGGGATGCCAAGGGCTTTGTTTCCACCTGAGCACATGTAGTCCTCTCCCTTGCCTTCGTCTACTGTGCTGTTGATAAACTGCTCAGAGAGAACACACGCGTGGTCTGGAGTCTCAGCCAGAAATGAAATGCTTCCCAGCAGCAGTGAGTTTTCAGTTGAGAGTGTGAAACTGTCATCATTATCATGACAATGAAAACTAGTTGTAGAGTACAACCGCTGAGCAGCAGAACCCCAAGCAGCAGCAGTTTTTAGAAACACTCACAGCCACTGGAAGCGCATTTGCAGTTACACTCTTCCACCTCCCTGCTTTCGGAGAGCCCCACACTGACATGATAGAAAACGAAAAGCCCCTTCTCCCTGCCTGCTCAAGCTGTCCAGGAAAGAACCACGTCCTTGGGTTTTAGTTTCTCTAAAATCAGAATATCTGTTGGCCCCGTAGCAACACATGCAGCTTGAAATGCACAGTGTTTATTTCCATCGGTCAGTTGCAGAGCTGGAGCTTGATCATCAGTGAACACTGTGCCCCTGTGTGGCCAGTTTGTTTTTGTTTCATGGATGTGGTTAGCATAGGGTTCCCTTATGCCAAGACCTGATTTCTAAAGTCTTGGGATCACGATTTCCAGCTGACATTTTGACCGGTGAGGCCTTCACAGTGAGTCCCACGTGGACAAAGGACATCCTATGGGCTCCTTGGAACACTAAAGCCTAGCTCAAAATATTTCCTCTTCAGTTTACTTCTCCTCCTGGGTTTTTCATGTCCCCCATTTGATAAGCATGTTTTTAGTCCATAGCTACAAATTTTGGTGTCGCCATTGATTCCCCCACCCCCTTTTTTACCTAAACCATCCAAAAATCTCTGGGCAAAACCCAACAGGAAGATACCTCCTGTGACGCAGTGAGAATGGCTTAAGTTGAGGGGGTGGGGAAAAGCTTGGAATGATTTATCTAGAAAAAAATAAAGAATAAAAATAAAAATGGTAGAGAACCTGCACAGTCAAAGAGTCTCCATTTGATACAGCAGAGAATGGGAGTTAATGATTAGTTTGATTAAGAGAGTGATATTATGGAAATAATATTTAAACAATATTAGGCCAGTAGCAAGGGTTAACACTGACTGTGAAAATATCAGAATGTCATTAGGTAATTAGTGCCTTCCTCCCAGAGAACGAGACTACAACCCGACTGTACTGAAGACAGTGGAGAGAGAGAGAAGATGAACTCGAGATGAGAAGGATTCTGAGAAAAATTTAGAGCTTCATAATAAACTCAATGTGAGTAAAGGAGAAAGACGAATTAAAGATACAGCCAAGATACATCTACACAGCTAAGTGGATGAGGGCGTTTATGCAGTTGCCAGAAAACGTAAGAAATGAGCAGTTTACCTTGAGGCATGTAGAGTTCTGACATGACATTGGCATTACCAAAACTGCTCCCGAGAAAGCTATGGACGGCAGCCTTCCTGCAAAACGCAAGCCGTGCAGTCTCCTCGCAGAGTAACCCCTCACTCCTCCACGCGCCCTCCCTAGGAAAACAGTGTCTCCCTGTAGTTTCTGGTGTGAATGTGCATACTCATCCGAGGTGGATTCTTTCCCCAGCACCGAGTGCTTTTTCACTGCCTCTTCAAAACTGTGAAGTTCAATATATTTAAAATATCAAATCAGCAAACACATTTCCATTACTTCTGTTTCCATGCGCAGGCCTGCCTGAAGTCTGCATTCCTTCCCAATTATCCCGAGTGAAACATTTAAATCAAAAAGAGAATTATTCCAAGCCTTGAATAAGCCCTTGCTTTTTAAAGGCAATGATGGCATTCGGGTGTTGGCTTGACCTGGGGGCTTACAGTGTCATTTAGGACGATGTGGGTTTTCTGGTAGCAAACTTGATTGTAACTCAAGTTACTGGTTTTAGGAACTGGCCGCTAAAAACTGCCAGAATTGGTAGTGAATTTAAGGAGTTACTGAAACGTCAATTGTAAGAGAAATTTTGTACTGATCTAAAAGACATTGCAGAGCTTGAAGGGTTAGGAGTCACTAATAATTACTCTTTTGTATGTGACCACAACACCATGTAGTATCTTGAAGGTAATGAGGATTTTTCCAATCAAGGACTTTCTATGTCCATTATACTTTCATACCTTCATAAGCAATATTTATTTCTGTTTTGCTATTTTAAATTAAAAGTATAAAGCATCATGTATCAAACATTATAAAACCTAATTTTCACATCGAATTATGTGACTGAGCTTTCTCCATGCTGATATATTTGTTTCTTTTTGCTTTTGCTTGTTGATGTAGAGGAATTTTAAAATATATTTTAATTGTAATTCCTTTGTCAGGCAGATGTGTTGGAAAGAAATACCGTTCTTTTTATTGTGCCTTGACTTTTCACTTTATTATAATTTTTCATGCATAAGTTTTTAATTTTAACAGTCAAATTTGTCAATTATTTCCTCTCTAGCTGTACATATATAACTTCCAGTTGTTAATATAAATACATAATCCATTTACATTATGGAGTTACTGATATAATTGAACTTTTCATCATCTCACTTTTTGTTTTAATCTTTTTAATAAACTCATTTTACTCTTTTCCTAATTTGTAATGGATTAATAAAATTTCTTAGATTGCTTTCCTTTTTTCCCCTCAGAGGCCTTTGAAAGCTTTTCACCCCACTCCATAAAAAATACCCATTTAATTGGCAAACACGTTTAATCACCTATGCATAGCATCCCTCCCCCTAGTTTCATTTTCACTACTAAAATCGAACGGAATCTCACTCCCAGAAACACTGTTCTATTAACCTCCCATCCCATCTCCTGTCTTCACGTGTGTTTTGCTTCAACCCCACTTAACTATTTCCATAGTATACATCTTAAAGCACAGCTTGGGCCAGGTATCACTTCCAACCAAATAACAGATGAACAAAGAACAACAACAAAGCTTTCAATGCCTCAGCATCGCCCAATTGCTTTTCAATGAAATTTCGAATTCTGAAGCTTGCCTTTAAGGACCTTTCATGACCTAATCCCAAAGTCTTAGGAAACACTGGTCACTTCTCCCATTAAATCCCCTCTTAAAATTGCATTTCTCTTCCTTCCCTCAAACCTACCCCTTTTCTCATGAGTTCTCTGTTCCCCTAATCACAGAGAAATGTATTCTCAATGTCTGGGAGACAGGCCTTGCTCTCAAGAACTGGAAACCAGCCAGCGAGGGAGCATTATCCATTTATTCTGATACTCTGAAAATTCCAGCACAGCAGCAACATTTCATGTCTGAAAACTCAAGTGACAGGAGAGACCAAAAAAGATGACTTCAAGGAGGAACTTGAGAAAGGATGTGAAACTGACTTTCCTCTGTCTGAAACCTGGGAACCTAAGGCTAGTACTGGGTTTGTTTGTGACCATGAAAAACCATAAAATCCATAAAAAAAACTCTTTAATCCATGTGCTTACTTATAAAAAAAATTCTTGTCTTCAAACAGATTGTTTTAAAAAATACCCCTTTGGACAAGCTTTGCGTCTTTTCATTTTAAGGACATAAATCTTATGCAGTAATAAGGGATTTAGACAACAACAACAAGAAGAGAGAAAGCAAATCAAGATCTAAATTAAATAGCATCTGAGAGCACAGCACCTGGAAATCTGAGGTGCTAATCCACACTCATTCCCTGAACAGAAGCCTCCCTCATGGCATGAAGAAGACACGAAAGCTCAGGGCAAAAACAGCTTACAGGATGACTGATTTCAGATGTGTGAAGCTACCTTGAAACGAAACGTCTCAAGCAGGAATTTTTACTCAGAAGAAAAGTTAATTTCTTTGCAAAAGGTACACAGTGTTTCTTATCTACCTTATATTTTTATTTCTATCATTTTCTCCAGCTTTGGCTGCCATTTAAAAAATGCACTGTTTGGAGCTGCAGTATGAGGTGTGGGTGCTCTATATTTGTTTTCATATTATTTTAGTTCTATGGTGCAACCTGACTTTTCTCTTGGGTCAATATTTTAGGCACTAATTTCCTTGGGCAGCAGTAATCTTGACTTTCAATGATAATAACCAGTATCTTCAGTTCTTAGGATGCTTCCCCACTGTTCCAGGGGATGCACAGATCATCAACATAATTTAAACCACACCAAAACCCAACAAGGTAGGCAGTGTACTTCTCACGGCCTACGGATGGGATGCTCAAGCAGAAAAGTAAAGTAATTTAGCTTGGCACAATACTAAATTATTATAATTTGCTAATTTGGTTTTTACGTCTGCTTTCTGTTTCAACTATTCTGTACATCACCATCAAAATCATCATCCTAACATTTTCTCAATTCCAGGGCATCACTGATAGATTTTGCTTGCTCACCCGGCAGAAGCCTCACACACAGAGCTGAGCACGCCATCCCTGCATCAGCCTTTCTGCACAACTCCTCCTTCTTTCTGTTCAACCAAGCCCTCCAGGGACTCACAACTCCTCGCCAACACATTTTTATTTAATAACAGCCTTACTGAGGTATAACCAAAAAATAAAATTTGTGTATATTTAAGGTGTACAACTGGAATTTTTGATGATAGAGTCGTCTCTCCTAATCTCTGGGGGATACAGTCCAAGATTCCCAGTGGATGCCTGAGACCATTAATATTATTGAACCCTATATATAATGTTTTTCCCTATACATACATACCTATACTGAAGTTCAATTTATAAATGAGGCACAATAAGAGATTAACAACAATAACTACTCATAAAATAGACCCATTATAATAATATTCTGTAATAAAAATCATGTGAATATGGATTTTCTCTCAAAATCTCTTATTGTACCATATTCGCCCTTCTTCTTGTGATGATGTGAGATGATACAGTGCCTATGTAATGAGAATTTTGGAGGCTGAACTTATAAATCAAATTGCACAATAAATGAATGCTGACAATATGTAAAACATGCTTATAATAGGAAAAAATAAACATATACTTGTCTTCGAAGAGCAAATAATTTGAGGAAACAGAGCACAAATAAATATAATATTAAGTGAGTTAAGAAGAGGGTAATGATCACTTTTTAGCCTTTTGGCTAAGGTCAAATATAAGAGAAGGGTAATGATATATATGCATTAACAGGATAAAATACACACTCTTCTCTCCTCCCTCCCCCACCACTCAAATGAGCCCCCAAACCAGCATTATAATTAAAGGAAAACACATGATAGCATTTCTGCCAATCAGGATGACAACAAAGATGCCCCTTAGCAGTAGAACAATTTACATGTTAGCAGAAATTTTAACCAGCGCAATTATAAAAGAGAAAGAAGTTAGAGATGGAAACATTAGAAAGTAACATCTAAAACAATTTGTAGATGGAATAACTATAAACTGGGAAATAGAGCGGAATCAGCTGCAACCTATTATAGAGCATAAGAGAATTCACTTTACAAAAATAGTTTATAAAATTATCAACAGTCCAAAATCTTAAATATAATAAATAATAATCAATAGAAAGTATGATGGAAAACTTCATTTACTGTGGCCACCTACATGTTAAAAAGTCTAGAAATACACTGAAAAGATACACTAAGACCCACAAAAGGAACATTAGAAAGCATTTCTGAAGGACATACACCATGATTTAATGAGAGATACACTGTTATGTTAGTTCATATGTTTAATATGATAAAACTTAAATTATTCTTTCCTGACTAGACACACTATTTAATTTATGGTAAACTAGGGAATAGCCAAAGAAACTCAGAAAAATAAGAACATACTTCGGAAGACCAAACAGGTATTAGAACATGTTATAATGCTCCGGTAATTAAAACGGTGTGGCAATTACATCCAGAATAATCAAATCAGTAGAACAGAACAGAAATTCTGCGGAGTGTATCAGTGCAGGAAGGGTGATAAACGTTTTAAATTTGAAAATAAAGTATCAAATTTACACACACATGACTTTGACCCGCCAGCCCCACATTTTAAAATTTATGCCATAGATACACCCGCACTCAACAATGTCTGGGTTACATACTGCAGGGTTGTTGACAATAGCAAAACTCTGCAAATAACACCAACATCTGTTGATAAGAAACTCGTTAAAATATGGCACACAATACAATAAGAAAGTTTTCTATGTACTAATGTAAAAATTCAGGATAAGTTTATATGTGGAAAATATATATTATTTTCCCACACACGTACGCCTTTTGTATAAGAAGGACAAAAACTAAAAATACATAGCCATATTTTCTTGGATCTCCATCAAGAAACGCTAGAGCTATAAAAAAGAACTTTACGAATTGGTTTCCACTACAGGACTGGAAACTCATAAACTCAAATTTATAAGTTATGTGCCAGGAATCTCTCTTACCTGTGTGGAAAGGAATATGAAAATAATGACCAAAAGGTGTTTCACAGAGAAATGTTGGCTTTTAAAGGAAAATGTATATGGACAGCCACTTGAAGGCTCCATGGTCATGCTCGTCTGGTGGCGGGGGCAGAGAAGTTTGATGAAGAAGAAGAGCCTGAGGGGGACATCACTTCTTAAACAATTTTGATAGGCCAAGCACTCCCGCTTAATCTTCACACCGATACTGTGGGGTAGGTCTTCCTGATATTTCCATTTTATAGATGAAGCAAGTGAGCTTGGAGAAACTGTCTGCTGGCCAAAGAGGACCACGACAGCCTTTTGCATGGGGAAGGGGAGACAGTGGATGGGAAAAGAGGGGACATGGGGAGAAGAGATTCTGAAGAACATGAGAAAGGTGACAGGAGTGACTCAAGAGTGAAGGATCCCAGTGACTAAGGGATTTGGACAATAAAGGACAGCAGGGTAAAGGAGAAATAAATCATTTAAGGTGCTCATCTTAACTATTCTGCTTGGAGGAAATAGAAGGGCAACTTCTATTTTCTGGAATATTTTCTGGAGCTGCTTAAAAGAAATGACAGGAAAAATCAGATGCCAGGTCCGCGGTGGTCTCTGCTGGAATCTAAATGCCATAGGACTTGCTATAAGGCTTATCTTTCTCCTCATTCTTTTCATGTTTATCTTCCTTGCAGGTTCTTGTACATCAAAATAACATTTCTATTTGCAAAATGCATTTTTTTCCGACCAAGAAGATACATAGGAAAAAGAACCTATTTACCTAGTATTTCAATAAAATGATAGCCCTGTCGCTTCACAGTATTTTTCATATGCCACAATCATAAAACATCAAATTGAACATGACAGTTTTATTTTAAAATCTCTGCTTCGATACAAGTCCTTTTAAAAAAAATCCTTCAATCATTCCTTTAAAAAAATAAATAACAACACGAAAAGCTACCTAAGCAGCTTATTTTTACTAGAAGCCATATCTCCTGTACATTGTGGACTTGTTCTCTATGTTGTCAATACACTTTGAAGACAGACTGTTATAAAATCACATAAATGCAGACAGAGTGAGTTCCTCTGTGAACGAGATTTCATTGGTGTCCTAGCCAGGTAACAGTGATATCTTTAAAATGTATTTGCCAGGTAGAGGTCATAAATTGTTCCTTGTTCAAAAACATAAGATCAGAAGTAGAAGTTTGCGTATTTGCATAAAATCCACACTCTTCTAGACTTAAAAGAAGGATCCAGCTCTTATCAATATGTATTACTCATAGTTGATGCTCAATAATTAGTTGAGTACATAGATTCCTAAAGGTAATTCGATCAGTTCAAGACTATTCACAGGATACTTAATAATCTATGGCATCGTGCTAGGCGCTGGGGGATGTGGTGATAGATCCTGCCTGATGTAGTGGGGGCAGATCAGCAGGCAAAAAATAACTTCAAATCGCTGCAGCAAGTACCATGACAGTGCCAGCCACAGCCTGGGAAGAAAAGGCTGAGTAAAGGAAAGGTGATTAGGGTAGGAGTCAGTTAACCAGGCAGTATCAGAGGCAGAAAGCAGAAGTAAATCCAGCATTCAAAGGTCTTTCATAAACTCAAAGTGAATCATCCTTATGAATCATTTTATCTGTCATTTGAATGAGATTTAAATACTTTTGTCTTGTATATCAATGTGCATATTCTTTTGTCTGCATAATATTTTTAATTAATTAATTTAAGATTTATTAAAGTGATATTCATTCAGTCTCTAACCAGCTAAGTGATACTGTACAGCCTTCTGAGTCACTTAGACTTTCTCATTCTCTCCAGTAAAACGAGGGAGTTGAACTAAATCATTATTAAGAGTCCTTTTAAAACAAAGAATATTGTGATATATTGTGGGTATATTAACACACAAGAATTCATAGGCGGTGTCTCTTATTGTTCAAATTAAGAATAAATAAGAATAATGATGTAATAGTTTTTTGGAAAATAACATTTTTGCAAATTAGAAAAATTTTAAACAGGATAAAATTGTAAAGACAGAAATATTCACTAAGTAAAAAGAACTATAATTGTTAAAATGATCAACCTCCTACATACTTTGTTCATGTACACGGTTAAACGGATGAACAAAGCTAATTTTAGAAAAATGAGATATATTTAATCAAACTATACATGCTTAATAAAAGAAAGCATTCCTTTTATTTTTTATTTTAACAACACATATATCTTTTAACATTTTGTATTTCATCAGTCATATTTTTACACAGCAAATTCTAGAGTATTTACCTTGTATTCTGTTAACAATTGACCAAACTATTTAAAGATCAATGGTTTCAATACTTATCAAAGCTTTTTACTGTAGATTCTCTACTCTTGAGGTAATTATACCCACACATATTTCAAAGGACCTGATTTTACTGTTATTTTCTCTAAGAAGGGTTTGTAGGCATATTCCTTAGTTCTTACATCCTTGAATATGGCCACATATCTTTATTATTTGACAATTTGGCTGGATTGAATTTCTTCATAAATGTTTGAATCTGTGAGACCATATGCTCATTGTATAGATATTGAGTCTGGCTTTGGTCCTGTCCCAATGTCATTTCCATTTATTTTTTGGCAGGATTTTGTATTTCATTATTATTTTTCAATAATTCTTTCTAGGTGTTATATTTCTTAAGATTTTTCATGGCTAGGAAGGTATGCTTGTTGCACTGACATTTGGAAAATAATTTGGCCAAGTACGAAATTTTGGGGGTAGTATTTCTTATCACTTAGAATTTTGTAGGCATTTATAAATTATTTTCTGGAATCAAAAATTTCACAAGGAAATTTAGAACTTGCCTGAATGATTTCATCCTAAGTCATTTTCTTTTCTTTTTTTTCTTTTGTTTTTGGGTTTGGAAATCATAAAGAACTCTAAATATTTATTTTTAATATAATCTAAGAAAATGTAGAAACATTATATTTAATAACAAACATAAAAGTACTGCCCTTAAAATCAGCAACATGATGAGAATATCCTTTATCATATATATTATATATCATATGCATATGATATGTATGAAATTCCTAGCAGGTTCATTAATTAAGAAAAAAATACAAACTACGTAAGATTTAGAAAGATGTAAAAGAAACCAAACTCATCATTTATGGAAATTACATTGACTACATTTAAAAAAAAAAGTGACTCCATATTAAATTATTAGAATTACAGAGATTTCAGCAAGTTGGCCAACAATAAAATCAACATACAATAATCAATTGCTTTCTAATTCCCCAGCAACAAAAGTGTAAAAGATGTAAGATAAAAAGATAAGTTTACTATGGCATTGAAAATATAAAACAGGAAGAAATCTAAGAAAAGTGATTATGACTTTTGTGGAGAACATATCTGACATTAAAAGACATTAATGATATTAAAGACATATCCATTACATCCAAAATAAAAGATATTAAAGTCCCAAGGAAATGCAGAAATATATGAACAAACAATGATTTTCACTGATTCTCCTTACACTAATCTATAAATAATTCCCACCAAAACCCATGCATGCTCCTCTGTGCAACTTTGCAAATCTAAGATGCTACAGGAGAATGAGAGAAAGGTTTTTCCCTTTCTGATCTGAAGACTTCCAACGGAGGTATAATAACTAATAGTGTGTGGTATTGATGCACACTAGCTAGGTAAAGAGGTGAAAGTAGAGAGCTCATAAACTGGCACACACATACATGGAATACTAACACACAGCAGAGCTGAGGTCAGAACAATAAATGCTACTAGGTTGAAGTGATAAGTAATAAAACTAATTACTTATATGGGAAAAACCCAAAGAACGAGTATTACTCAAAACCTCTCACCATATACAAAATCGGTCCCTGGGGATAAATATTGTCAATATAAAAAGCGACACTTAAAAATTTTTAGAAGCAACTGTAGAATAATAAATATATTACATGAGGCTTAAGAAGGATTTCTTTGTACATCAAATGCACAGGACATAAAGGTAAAGATTGATAAATGTTAACTATATTGATGTACAAAATGCTATTTGTCAAAATATATCATAAATGTATAATTTATACAAACCTGGATATTTTGAGTGAAAGCCAGTAGTAAATCAGGACTTTTGAAGGGATATGCAGAGGGTATTTAACTATATAAATATAAATAAATTTTATTCTTAGGCTTATTGATTGGAGATTATATAAATATTGATTTTGTTATTTTTAAACCTTTGAACACTTTAAATATTGCACAATAAATAAAGATTTTGAGAGAGAAAATTGAAAAAATCAAAATTTCACATCAGTACATTTTCTCATTCTAATTCTTGCTATCTCCCAACCTTGGGGAAACAAAAGTATTATTGCTTATAAATATATATGAGTCTCTTTTTCTGTAAGAAGAATAAGAAAGAGCTAGGACTCCAAAAGAATTTATTGTTCTAATGGGACAGTTTTAATGCACCAAAGACTAGTTGATTAATAAAATTCAAGGCATTCAATTCAAAATTTATAGCATATAGCCAGGGTACAGCAACGAATCTCTGTTAGGTTGAACTTGAGCCTCGGTTGAAGCATGTACAAAGAGTAAGGACTGCAGTGAGGAGAACAAGAGAGAGGAATGCAGTTACTCCAGCAAAATGGGGAAAAGAGCAGGGGTCCAGTATAACAGGTGCTACAGAGGCCGAGAGAACCACAGACACAGATGGGCAGTGGATCAAAGTGAATTCGGTGATCAAAGTTCTTAAGTATTTTATGGGAATCTCACCTTTCATTTACATATTGACAATCTTACATCACGTTTATCTCATTGGTACCCACAACGATTGCTTTAAGGAGATGATAATTTAGAGCATGGCCTTCCCACATATGGACTGGTGGGACAGCATCACATTTGCATACTCATACCCTCACTCTTCAGGAAACAGTAGATTCACTTTGAATAGACTTTTATATTAATTGCATTAAAATTAAACAACATTTTGTCTGCTTATTATTTATTATAATGAAAGAAATATTAGATATTTTTAACATCATATATCTAATGAGATCATCTAAATGATCCTGGTTTTAATTTCATAGATGAGAAAATAAAGACTACATAATTTCCCTAAAATCACTGGCACTTTGTAATTAAATATTTAGGACTAGAACTCAGTTCTACTGATCCTAACCTGGTATTTTCCCCACTACCCCATACTTCTTCCCTTTAAAAAGTGAGACAGTTATATCATGCTTTATACAAGGTATATTTTTGATTAGTCAATTTTATTATAAGTAAAGTGTCATACTTAAAGAATTAAAATTTAATATTATGCAAAAAGAAAAAATTATTATTTAAAATATATCCAATATTATATAAAATGTATCCAATAATATATATAAGATATACACAAAAATATATAGGAGTCATAGTTATAGGCCATATACCTATAAACAAAGATATATATACATAAATCAACATAAAGATTAAAACTTGTATTATAATATCATTTTAGAACCAATAAACAGAATTATGCAGTTTTTCTGTATAGTTCAGAAGACAATCATCTACCACATCAAATTTATTTGAATTTAAGCGTGCTGTTAGAACAGAGAAATGATAAAAGAGCCTTCAGCCTTGAGGGAAATATATTTCATATCAAACTCACTTCTTTAGCACCTTCTCTAAAGTATAATAAAATATCACATCCATTTCGGAGCTGTTTGGGTTCTTTTTATTTATAAAACACCAACCTACCAATTCACAGCACACACTGTTAGCCTTTTGCACAATGATAAGGGCAGAAATGAAGAAAAATAGACTTCAAGATTTTTAAATTAAAAGTTTTAAGTAAGTTAAATAGTGAAAAATTAGAAACTTTCCAATTAAAAATGACTGCTGGCATCTTTAATATACTCGAATTCAGGGTGATTTAACATTTATGAAAGAGCAAAAGTAATAGCTACTCCAGCTAAGTCTGTCCCCCAGCCGTGTCTGGGACCAAGGACAGGTGAATGTGACATAACCATGCTGTTTCATTGGTGTGAGTACAATCTGGTGTGATAACTCCGAATCCATGCATAAGATTAAGCATCTTATTTTCTTTTGGTTACAAAGAAAAGTAATTTTGGAGGCTAGACAGGTATAGCATAATCAAAGAGACCTGGGTTAAAAATGCCATTAGAAGCAGTGAGACTTGTAGGTTAGTTGCTTATTTCTACTCAGTTTCACTCAATATAGGTGCTGGAAAAGGATGAGTCATCTCATCACAGTCAAGATAAGTTGTCTTGCCTCGACAAAGAGGCAAAAAAGAAAGATGAAGGCATACATATTGGAAAGAAAGAAAAAATAAAGTTTTCATTTTCTGATAGCATAATTTCATATTTTAAATTTCTAAGAGATCTCTAAAGATGAAGTAGAGCTAATGAGTGACTATATTAACTACAAGTTTTAAAATGCAAAAGAATGACTACATTTCTATATATTTGCAACTTAACAATTGGAAAATAAAGTTTAAAAAAAAATAGTACCCTTTACAGCAGCACACAACATAAAATACTTAGAAAAAATATGCCAAGAGTCAGAAAAGACATCTATACTGAAAATTACACATCTCTCAGAGAACTTAGAGGAGACTCATAAATGAAGAAATGTACCAAATTCTTATAGATTCAACACGATTATGATCTAAATCCCGGCAGATGTTTTAAGTGATTATAAAATGTGTATGTGAGTGCAAGTGGCTGCCCGCACTTAAAACCATCTCTAAAGACCCCCGGGACTCCACGCCATTGCTGGAGGAGGTGTAACACGGCACACACCAATTTTGAAAACTGGAGCTCGTTTTAAAGTTAAGCATTCCCAATGGCCAGGAATTCTGCTTGTGGGCACATACTCTAGGGGTTATTGAGTAAAGAGGCTGAGGGGTAGGACAGGACTCAAGCAGAGATGAAGGAGAAGGCTTCAGATTCACAGTTTATTTGGGGGAAAACCTAACAGGCATTTCTGACTATTTGTGTTTAATTTGTGACTTAATTTGAGCCTGACAGTTAACGCACACACTAACTATTCAGATTCTAAACTTGGGCTCTCGGCTTCAGAAATATGTTATTTACAACCAGAACTGCAATTTATTTTTTCTTGTTTAAAATCATCTTCCTAAGTGCCTTATTATACGAAAGCTTTACAGCCAACACAGAACTCAGTGAGGCAAGGCCATTCCGTGTGAGCATACACGTGTTTCAGCACACAAAAGGGTTAATGAACACACATCTAAGTTTGTCCTAAAAACTTTATCCCACCCAACCTCTATATTTCTTCAGAAGGGACTAGGCAGACATATTCTTAAGTAAATAAATTTGATTGCCTTATCTTAAAAAGCACAAGCATTTATTGAAAACCAACTAGATGCAAGACGCTGGACATTCAGAGAATCGATACATGAGGCCTGACTCTATGCAGCTCAGCTCAACTCCTGATGTAATAATATAACTGCTGCAATTTAGATATACACAGCAAGATAAAGAGCCACCAATACTGTTCGTTTTATTCAACTGCTTTTCTGTCCAATTATTTCAAGTTATTTTAAAGTAACTGAAGAACTAAGATCTTAAATGATAGGTCTCTTTATTATAATACATCACATTTCATACATCTACAAGGTATATTCACTGGCAAAAGCTGACATCCCTTCCCTTAGAAGGCTTAAAAGAATAGATCTAAACAAGGGTGACATGATTGGATGAGTGGTACTGTGAAATCTCTTGCCGTTTGCAGACACACATGCATGCACACCCACCTCCAATGGGATTTCTGGCAGTTTCCCCATCCTCCAAGCATCTGTTGGTTACCAGACATTTCAATTTAGTATACAAACCAATAATTTATGAATTATAAAATGGAAAATAATTTTCTTGATTTTCAAATCAAGGGACAATATCATTGAAAGGAAAATAAAGGAATTTACTTTTTAAGAATCTAAACTTAGAAAAGGTAGAATTCATTATATTATAAATTAAATTTAAGTACTTAATTCAACTATTGAGTACTCAAAACAATTATTTTGTCCATATGGAATGTATTCTAACATGAACTTCTCATATTAGACATTTAAAGAAAACAACTACTAAAGTGCCTTTCATGTGGTTGTCTGGTTAATGATTATATTTGCATAATATGAATTGATTCCATTTTTATACTCTTCTGTGACATAATGTCTAGTACCTTATTTTTATTCAATTTGGCTGAATAGAAAAATCTGTTGGCATAATGCAGACATGCCTTATTCTGTATTATAGAAAACATGACAAGCCACACTAAAAATAATTTTTTAGAGGATAATGAGGACACAATTAAAGTGGTTGAAAAAAAGAAGAAAAATTTGCAGAGCTAATTCTGAGTTAACATTGGAATGTGTAGGTAATGAGCAATACTATACGTGCGTTTATTTGAACATATGCAGTTCACAATTTAAATTTGAAGCAGTTTCTACATAATGTAGAGGACTGAGTTATTTGTTCTAGTAATCATTTTTTCCTGATGGAGGATAAAATATTGGGTTAACATAACTAGATTTGTATTTTTTTAAAAGACAGATTTGTACTTTTATCTCTCATTTCTTTTAAAGTATCACAAATGTTACCACCTTTCAAAATGACTGTATTGATTTGACTCCCAGAGAGACTTTGAAATTGATATATTTTTTATAAGGCTATTGGTTGAGAAAACAATGCTCACATTTATGAATATTTAATCACCACTGACGTTTGAGTTTTAAAGCAAATTTATTTCCATAAATATCTTAAAATTGACAGTGAATACTCATTTAAAGAAAAATATTACCAGATTTGCAAAGAAAATTATTACCTAATGTATTCTATTAGAGTTTTGAGTGGTTGAATACATTCCGTCTATATTGATGGGGAAAAATTTATTTTCACTTTTTAAAATGAGAAAATGCCTTTTCTTTGATTAACATGTATTATTCCAGCAGAATCAAAGAAGTGTTTCTATGTAGACTAAAATGAAACCAGCATCTCTGCCAATGTGTCTGATAAATGGTCTCCTTTCCCAAGACATTGACTGCAAAATGGGGACAGGGGACCAGGGTTCTTTGTTCAAACAGAAGAGAAAGCTCTCAAGTACTGCTGAGTTTTAATAGAGATCTATGAGATGTCTGTTTAAAGAGAACACTTAATGTTTTCAATATAGTGACAATAATTTACTAAAAATGAAAATACAGTGGCCAGAGTGAAGAGGAGGGTGGAAAAAAGATACAGATGGGCAACGTCCAGAGGTTTAACTCATGAAACGGTGGAGGACCCTCGTGGGAACAGAACTGAGAACATTGGGAAGAGGGGGGAGAGGAGAACAGAATAATCTGTATGTGGATTTGATAATGACAATATAAGTGACAAAAGTGAATTCAGGAGTGAGAGAAATGCTAAACTCACTGTGGTGGGAGATCACTTCTTTTCTATCAATAAGGAAAGTGCCTAGAGCAAGCAGAGAGAAAACGAAGTTTTATGACGCTCTCCATTTCTATTTCACCATAAGCCAACATTCTGAATTGGAAATGATGACATGGATTAGACTCAAATTACATACAATATATTTCCATGCAATTTCTATAGACTAAATGTACTGATTAAATACTATAATTTAACCTATTTAAGTCTGGGACAAATAGCAGAAACTAGATAAAAATTCCATAGAAAATTATCAGTTTTTCATGTGCTCATATCTCAAAAACTATTTTGTTTCCTTACCAAATTATGGAAGGAACAAAAGTTTTGAGTTTATTACTGGCCAACTAAGAACTAAATTTGGCGTACATTTCTAAGGCCTTGGCTTAAAGGAATATGAAACTAAGAAACAGCAAGTGTTTCCTGATAAGCATCATCAGCCTACAAAAGTAATGCCTGATGAATCTTGGTTACCCAATAAAAAATTAATTTATAAAATTCAAAAAGCCTTAATAAATAGCCACTTATTAATGGCTAGTAATAGCTGGTAATATCCTTTATTTGAAAAATTCTGAAGTAGAAAAATTAACCAATGAAGTTACTCATTTATTTGTAAAATACCTGCTGGTTATAGACTTACTTTTGCTCTGTAATGACTAGCCAATTAAAATTTCTTAAGAAAAAATTAAAAATAAAAGCCTATTGCATTTTAAGAAATTTTACTGTATGACAATATTTTTTGCTCATTCAAAACAAAGGTGGATGTTTTATTAAGATGCTAGCATACATCAATTTAGAACTTAATATACATATGCAAATCCAACAAAAAATTATAATGTTTTTATTACTTCCTAGCATCTTCTTCCATTAAATACATTCTACACACATCTGGACAATTAATTTTCTCCTTAACTTTGAATAACTCGTGTAAGGTCTAATGGTCTGGGTTGCATCTCTGAGATGCCTGCCAATAAGGGCAAGCTAGTGCACCAGCTAACCTGACACAAAACCTTCTAGAGCAGTTTCAGTATCACTTGGGAACAAATTATAAATCAGAATCTCTGGGGTGGTGGGGGGGGCCCAGCGACATCTGTTCTAAAAAGTCCTCCAGGTGATCCGACACACGTGGAATGCACTGATTAAAGACAAACTTTGGATGAGGGTCACTTCTGACCAAATGGCCTTACCGATGCCCCCAGCTTGATGAAACACCAATTTTCTTCCTCATTCTAGGCCCCTGACCTCCAGTTTTTAGTGCTCTTACTTTAGAAAACTTGCAATTGCAAATTCTTTCCTTGCCTTAGCTCTTTCCCCAGCCTCTTGGTAGTTTTATGAACAGGAATGTCTTTCTCAGGAACCCAGGAGTGATCCCCTCAAAATGTAATCATCCAGAAAGCTTTGTCCCATGGACAAAGCTCTTCTTGAATGCCCTGGTATTTTTCTTTTAGCCCGCCTAGTGCTCGAAAATCCTCGCCTTTTTAGAGGAGTTGAGTTGACTCTCTTTTCCCTATTGCAATCATCTTAAATAAAGTTTTCCTTGCCTAGTTACCTCTGTCCAGAGCAATTTTTCTTTGACACGTCTCATTCATTTTGGTTCTCTGACTCTTGATGATCCACTTAAAGCAGCATCTGCTATCCAGGTTATCCTGCTGAAAACCTTATTTGACCTATTCAAAGCCTAACTCAGCTTCGGATTCGGACTGGTTTCGAAGCTAGGGCTAGTTATGCATCATTACACAAAACAGAGCAGACAAGGCACACAAAGTGTTTCTGCCCTTAAGATGCAGCTAATGTCTGCTCGATGCGTACAGCATACACTATAACTGTTCAGTCACAAGGAAAATAAAGATGTGCCATCTAGGACATAGTGTGGTGCTTTGGGGTGAGGGCTCTGAAATCAGGGACCTGAGCTCTGCTGTTTGTCACTGTTATGATAATGACATTTTAGAGATGTGTGAAATTGTGAAATAGAAGAGTGAAATAACATTAAATAATTAAATAATATAGAAATTTAGGAATAAGAGTTTCGTTCCCATTGGAACTGTCACCCCAAATTCCATGGAATAGAGGACCATTAATACTGAATCTGAACAAAGAAATATGCTGAATTTTACCAAGCTAAGTAGAGAAAGAAGTCTTTCCTGTTTCATAAGAATAACTTGAGCAAAGATTTACAGGAAAAAATACAAGGGGTATTTGGGGCAAGGAGCGTATTTATTCTTTTGTGGATACTCGTTAGGATATCTTACAATTATTGCTTAAACTAGCATGGGTTGAGACTCAGAAAATGTACTCCTTTCCGAGTCGATGCTGCAGTGCCTTAAACAAATGTTAGTTGCATAAATAAATTAAAATGCAGAGAGGATAGTTAGTAATCCTCCCTTGGAGGACATATTTTTTCATCCATTTAGAAATGAAACCCAGGTCTGGGATAAAGTATAAAAAACTGTGGGAATTTAAAAGAAGTAGCCAGTACAAAAAGTCAAAAGTCAACACAAGAATTAGTGGTTATTTGGATAGGGGCGTGAAGGAGAAAGACATCAAAGAGGAATTCCAATTATCAAATCAAGACTAGAATGGATTTTATGGAGCGTTCAGAAATACCTGGTGTATAACTATGATTCAATTTAGGCGGTAAATAATCTAATTTACTATGTAATTCTCTTTCATTGCAGATAGGGAGGAGGATATATATGCACATGTGTGTGCATGCATAACGAGAGAATAAAGAAAAAGACAGAGGGATAATGAGAATACTGAACCACATGCCGTACTTATTACAAGATCTGACTGCAAGAGAGTCAACAATGCAGAAGCGCAGGTGATTGATGCCATCTTGATCCCATTTATATTGCTCTTCAGACCTTTCAGGGCAACGAAAATTCACTTTTGTTTTCTCTTTTCCTGGCAAGAGAGTGATAGTGAATAACATAATGCAGGCACTGCCAGTGGCTCTAATGAGATGCTGGTTTAGTAGCTTCTGACCCAGAGAGATGTTGAGTAATGTTACATACGTCATGATCGTGCTGGAGATTCATGAGTGAGGCCCAGGGTGAACTCGGGCATGAATGATGGAGACTTAGGTTATGGAGCTCCAGTTCTAGTAAACCTACCATTTAAACAGAAAGTCCAAACAAATGAATGCTGGCATGGAGGACTACTTAGAGCTCCTTGGCACTGTAAGGCTGGTGAGGGTAGAGAGGTTTCCTTGGGAGAAGGATTCCTTTCAGCAGGTAGAGACTGGCTATCCCTCAGGAAGCCTCCTGGATGAAAGCCCAAGGCAGAAACCAGAGTCCTCTCTGCACTGATACACTTGAACCTGAAGTCTAATACGCTCTTAAAACCTACTGAGGAATGGAGTGTTTGTTTATTTCCTCCTGATATCAACTCTAGGTATCTTCAAAAAGTTTTAATTCTGAAGGGAATCTGACTAGAGCCTATTAGTTATGTTCCCAATAACAACTGGATCTGAGAGAACCCTTCTTCAGATAGCCTGAATGCTAATCTGCTGTCATGACTTTATGTGACTGTAAAAATTTACTGCCTGAATCTCGGTCTCAGTTTATGCATCTGTAAGATGAGGCACTTATCCCGGGAGGCAGATTTTATGATTCTGTTTATAGCCAGGTTGCAAGTTCATTAACGGTGACCATGAACTTAGGTCTGTGAAATGGCCAGGATTACGAGATTCTGCAAGTGAAAAATCACATCGACAAAAGCTCAGCATTTGCCTTTTTAATGGGCTCCCTTTTTATGCAAGTTGGTAGCGGCCTAAGCCTTTCGGTGGGAAGCATGTACACCTGAGATGGCACAATGTGACGAGGTCATCCAACTTATGCAATACACGTGTATGGAGCAGCCTCATGGAAGTGGGTGACGGAATAGCTGCTGACTTGAGTCATTTTGGAAAAAACTGAATAGTGGGAAAAATCAATCTACAATGCGCTGACTTAACCGACAAAGCCATTTCCCATGAGAGCCCAGGTGAACATGCTGAGAGCACTCGACATGCAGACTGGGATTCACTAAGCAACAGATGGTGGACGGCAGGAGTCAGGTTTCTCACTGCAGAAGTGAGAGGTCCCAGATAAGCAAGGAAGGCAAGGAGCCTAGAATGATCCACGTGACAATAAAAGAGACATGGAGACACCAGGAGGAACTCAAGTTTAGCTGAGTTAAATGATTATATAAAAAATATTTACACACACACACACACCCATGTACATACTTGAATCAGTTTGCAAATATTTTCTTGCTTTTAGACAACTAAATGTACAAAATACAAGTTCTTCTCAAGTGCACATGGAGCATTTTCCAGGATCAACCCTATGCTCAGCCATAAAACAAACCTCAACAAGTTTAAATGGATTGAAATCACATAAAGGATGTTCTAGGACTATGACAGAATAAAATTAGAAATCATAATAAAAGAATTCCATATGACTTAGCAAGTCCACCTTCGTGGGTATGCCCAAGAGAAATGAAAAATGTGTCCATATGAAAACCTGTCCATAAATGTTAATAGTAGCATCATTCGTTGTAGCCAAAAAAGTAGGAACAACCTTAATGCCCATCACCTGATGAATAGATAATTCAAATATGGGCTATCCACACAATGAGATATTATTCAGTAACATAAAGGAATGAAGTATAGATATGTATTATGACATTGATGAACCTTAAAACTATAACACTACATGAAAGAAGTCAGACAGAAAAGACTACAAATTTGTATGAAATGTCCAGAATCGGCAAATCAACAGAAATCACTAATCAGTAGTTGCCCAGGGCTGTGATGGGGCATTGGTGATACATGCACAAGTCTGTGAATATACTAAAAACCTTTGCACGGTGTACATTAAGTAGGTTAAATGTAAAAGTATGTATACATTTATTACAAAATGTTATATTTCTATAAATGTGAACCAATGGATAAATTTTAAATTGCGTAGATCAGTGTTTCTTAAATTTTATTGTGCACATACTGTAGCCCATAGAAAAAAACAGGACACCGGTCAGATTTATATTATGCATGACTCAAAATCCAAGAATGCTTTTTACATTTTTAAAAGCTTAAACATTTTTGAACAGAATGTTTCCTGACATTAAAATTACAAAATGCACATTTCAGTGTCATATTTGATTAGAATCTATTGATGCTCATTCATTTATGCATCCTTTATGATGGCTTTTGTACCATGGTGGCAGAGTCGAGTAGCTGTGACAAAGGTTTTATGGCCCACGAAACCTAAAATATTTACTATCTGGTTTTTGAAGGAAAAAAAATCACCAAATTTCCCAATCATAGCGAGTAGCCCAGAGCAAGGAAATGGAAAGCCAAGTAGAATTGTGGGCCTCTGAACTTAGGCAAAGGCAGTGAAAGTGAAAAGCAGTCTTGGGTTCAAGTTAATAGAACAACAGAACAGTTACTCATTGACCTGTCTTCACTCTCGCTAAAGTACAGAATCATCTAAATAGCTCTGACCTTGTCAGGTTGGTAAGTACATTTGAGGTTATAACTGTCTAAACTAAACAATACTCAGAGCTTATTTAGTCCACTAGAAGACGCTTCATACCATGTCCACACTCCAGCTGAAGTCACGATTTTTTCCACTCTGTGTTGGGAATATGGGGAAAATTGTAAGAAACTCACAAAATCAATATGTTTCTCCCACACAGAATAAACACAAAGCATGTCTTACATGCCAAAATGTGAAAGCTGCCTCGTGATGCAGGCAAGTGTGGAGAAAAACTCTCCTCTTAGAATGAGACCCCCACTCCTGAGCGCTGGGAGACATCTCCCAATTGCTGAAAAGCTGAGCTGGAACTTGGAGGAATATTTAGGACTATACACTTGTGAATGGGGGATAATTTGAGCTCTGAGTTCCAAGCCAATATTGAGCTCTGACAAGGTTCACCACATGCACTTGTAGGTTATGTTCGTACATGTCCTGTAGTTCAGATGACTATGACCATTACTGTAAGGCAAAGAATTTCATGGACGCAGCAGCAGCACGAACATTATTGGTGCTGACAAAGCAGTATTTTCGTGGCTCACTTACAAAACACAAACAAAACAAACCAATGAGACAGGAGAAAAATTATATGGAAGAGAAAAAGGCTTTGTTTGGTGGCAGATCAATAGCTACAGTGTCTGAAAAACTATCCAAGTGAAAATATTTTTAACCATCAAACACAGCTTTTATTTTTAAATCAAAATAGAAAAACGTGGGTAAACCCAATAGATCATTTCAATGACATGTGTTACAGTAAACCAATTTGAAGTTTACATTTAGACTTGTTTTTTCTTTGGACGATAAAGAAGGCAATACATTAGTTTTCAAATGAGGTATATATCATACTTATCATTTCACTTTCTAAAAAAATAATTGGGAAGCCTTCATGGAACATAAATGTTAAAATATGTTAATATAAAAATTCCAATCAAATATTTCAATGGATCGTGACTCTGTTTCATTCCTCATCGCATTTCATAAGATGATTCTTCTAGATGGAGATGGAGGCTCTCCATGTATTGCTTCTATTGTTCACTGTCTGTCTTACATGGAGGATGCAAAACTTTACTGAATTGGCACTCAGGATTTTACGTGTACCTGTGGCAGACCCCTAATTCTTTTGTAACAGTGACGTGTCTGTTTTTGTGCCGTTGTCACTAAACCAGGCCTTATTTTAAATTCAGAAAAAGTAACATTTTTGTCCCCAGCATGTTGCCTGATGGCTAGAATGTGAAGCTTTCTCAGATGAAGTGCCCTTTGTAAAACCTTAGGGGCCCACCAAGACATACAACAGGACATCATCCCTGCCCCCAGCTGGTACATTTTCAAGTCTCTTGTAAACTCTGGATTGGAAACGTAAATCATGTTGGGAAGGACAAAGCTACAGAAAAGTAAGAACTGATCAGCTTTTTCAAAATAATGAAACCAAACCAGTAGATGCTTAAGTGAATATTGGTGAAAAAGCAACCTATGGTTTAAAGAGTTTTCTAGAAACACATAATCATAAATCTGAGAACTTGATAATTCATATTACTGTGCCTGAGAACTCTGAGCTCTACAGTAATAAAACACTCCCCTTGTAAGACTTCCCCAAACTTACTTGATCCCAGATTGAGAGAGAGAGAGAGACAGAAGAAGGCAGGCCTATTATCATTCTACGAAACTAGTCTTACACAAAAGCAGTTTTGTTTTCCTCTGAGAAAACATTGGCATCAAGTTATTCAATCAGGGTCAGAGTGAAAAGATTGGTATCCACATATTTCTCACTTCCAAGTTATTTCTCCACAGACGTCTCCGATTTTTCACCTTTTGTCTCTTTTTAGATGTATTTATTTTTTTCAAATTCATTCTATTTTGTTTCATCTGAGCTGTAGCAGAAACAAAGGATATTCAAAATAGCTTTTACCTTTTTTAGCTCGTGCCTGGGTCCCTCATTTATTCAGTATGTCAGTGGCTTTGTAATTACATCCTCAGATGACTCAAAAACAAAGGGAATCGAGACAAATATTTGACCAAGGAATCAGAAAATAGAAGGTTATCTAATGATTATCAGGAAACATAAAGCTGGCAGGCTGCTAAATTTATTACCAGGTTCACCTTAGATTCAGAAAACAAACAAACTAAAAAACAAAAACATTTCTCATTTCTTTTATCTGCGTTAGAAAGGCTATCTGACCACAAACATCTGGAAATTTCTCTCTAGTACACACATTTACACAACACTTGCTGCGTTCTCGCCTCTGCCGTCTGAAAGAAGTCTGGGAGGAAATGACAGACACAATCAATTGTACATGAGGAAGCTTGCTGGGCAAGATCATCCTGCTGTACCAATATTTGTCTTGTCACATGTGTTTTCCAGTGAAAACCTTTTAAAAATGGAAGACTGACATCATCCTGACCTTAACGAGGGCATCTCACCCAGGAAAAGCCAATGTGCAGTCATCGAAGACTCATCATCAACCCTGTTAATGATTTCCCACCACGTCATCCTGCTCACCGAGCAGAGCTTCCAATGAGTCTGAGATTAGGGCCAGAAGACAAAGCCGAGTGTTGGGTTGAATGACCTCACCTCCTAAGCTCACACCCACGCACTGATGACCTGTGTCTTCCAAGAAAATGGGGGACTCTGGCTGTCAGCAGCTCCTGGAGTGGGAGGGAGCATACAGCCCAATTATGTGGGGGGCTTTGTCTTTCCTGACCTGATTTTGAAATAAGAATGGATTCCAAAAGACAAAAACAAAAACCCTCTTCTTTTTTGTTTTTAATGAAAATATGTGGGATAAATTTATATACTGGCTGGTCAAATTATGTCAATCATGATTGTATTCACAATATAAATTAATGAACCAAACTACTGTTTGTTTACAATGGACCAAGGCTCTAGATGAGTTACATGGACTGTTTGTTCCTCCCTCTGTCTTTTCCTTTTTTCTTGTTTCCTTCCTTATTCTTTTTACTTATTCATATTCTTATCATATGTTTATATCAATATTTTTATTTCAAAGTGATCTGAAAAAAAGTATATGGATAAATCAATTCTAGAATCATACATACAGACTTACTTCAAGTATTTACATAGGAGAAATAATCAAAGATTATAGGTAGATTTCAAAAGGAAAAATTTAAATAAAAAAAGAATCTTACATTGCATCCTTTTTGCATATATTGACTCCTGAATGATTGTTATATAATATCTTTAAATACACAGTCAATAAGTTACATGCCTTGACAAAGTTAAAATAACCTAAAGTAATGTGTATTTAAATCTTAAAACAGACTTAGTATTTATTAAGTTTTAATCTGTCAAATATTAATGTGAAATGAGAAATATGTTTTATTAAAGAGAGCTTAGTTTTGAGGCGATAACACAATAACATTTTAATTATATATTGTATTTTCACTGGTTTAGCTCTTTGATAAAATTATAACCCTGCAGTTTTATGATACCAAGAACTATGCTGATCCTTTGGCAAGTAGGAACTATTTATTCATTGCATTTATTCATCGCTAAGCAAATTAGCCCAACTACAATCTCATCATAATGAACTCTATTATGAACTCTTGCTATGCTGCTTGAGAATTTTAGCAAAATGCCTAAATTGCCCACATCTCTTCTGTTATGCAATGTTTTTAAAAGATAGGAAGGTCTCTATGTGTTTTATCAGGGAGTAAACTGTAGGTTTGAAACCAAAAGGAAAACACTATTCTTCACCAATGTCGGGTTGGTTGGAACAGAAAGGCTGATCTTTCTTTGGAGGCTACTTACTGTGGGACCCCCTGTTATCTGTGGTCACTGAAACCTCCCGCAAGCTCAGTATGGCAAAATGCATCGGAGAGATTGTACCTGAAGACTTTGTGTGTGTGTATGTGTGTGCCCATGTGTGCACAAGTGTATATGTCGGACAGAGTTACCTACTACCAGTTTAAGCTTTTGACTCAGGCATAAAAATGTGCTTGTTGCCTAACACAGTACAACAATCACAATATCTTAAGAGCTTATTCCTCTTTCTCGTGTGCAAGACCAAAATTATTTCTGCCATGATATTTTCAATACAAATGAGCAGAAACGAGGACATCTATTGTTCCAACATAAACTAAAACAGGCATCAAAGTAAGTGAGGAGTTTTATTTTCATTATTATCATAAAAATGAAAAAACAGATCTCAAAGTTAAAGTCAATAAAATATACTATTTTACCTTGAATATTTAATAAAATCAGATATTTGCAATGTAAAACAAAAATAAAGTTAAAATTTACTTAGTATTTACCTCCAGTAGACGATATGACACCTACAACACAACACAAAACTAAAGAAATTTAGACAGTTGGGATGCATATACCAGGTTTATTTTCTTTAAAAATGTAACCATTTTAAAGGGATAATAATCATAGAAACCACTGACTTGGACCAAATTCTCACTTTCCTACCTGGGGGCTGAGTGGCAGAGAAATTGGTGGACTCTGCTATTAACACTCTAGGAAGGACTCAGTTTAATGCTCATTATATGACAGTTTTCTTCTTCCCCCAGCTATCAAAACAAACTCCTCCTTGGTGGCTTAAGGAGCAAAGCCCAGGGACAGACTCTAATAGGCTTGGCTTGGGCTAAATGCCTACACTCTAATAAAATCATATGTCCCCAAATGGGATGCCTCAGTTGTCAAGGATTGAGTGTTCTGTTTATGTCTGCTGACAGGGGCGAGGGAGGGAGAGTATCGAGATGAGGCAGAACCATGTGAAAAGATGGAATGTGATTTCCATAGAGAGAATGCTTTTTAAACCAAAGACTGAGCGTGTGTGTGTGTGTGTGTGTGTAAATGAGGAAGGGAGGGATAAGGGGTGTATGAACTGAAAAAAAACTCATATCCACTATAAACAGCACTACTATAATTATCAGGATTCACTCAAATATCGGCCCACGTGTAACCCAACTGATGCACCAAACCTACTTCTCTTCCCTTCTATATCCATGCTGTTCCACCTGGCATATTTCTAAGGTTTACCTCACATTCTAGATAATGATCCAGATGCGACAGTTTTAGTCCACTGGATGCTCAACTGGGATCAAAATTAAATGAGCCACATTCCAGAAAAGCTTGAGCGAAAGAGCTGTAGATTCAACGGTGATTCTGGGGTACTTAGGCGGTACAATTAACCATGCAGATCGTTCAATATTGTGTAGACTATATTGCTAATTATAATACTAAATGTGGGTTGATTTGGTCTGTGGTAACCATCGATGTGATTGATAAATGAAAAACCTTTAATATGTCAATATTACCCTGTGGCATCCCCGCCTATATACTTCCTGTGTATGAAATAACAGTAATAAATTAGAAAAAAGTGTACCTATGTGTCTAAAACTCCATCTTCCTTAGTATCTGCATAGGAATAATGAAGATGAAGTAAGGTTTTGTGAATTTTAAATCTATTACTCCTTGTGTTACCCCAGTTCTTCAGTATTTGCCCTTAATTCCTAGGCAAGTAGTTATTAGATCCTAACTCTCAAATGAAATTGAGAAAAATAGAGTTGAAAAGAAATAGTATCACAATCTCAATATTATAGATCTGTACCTTGATCCTGATGTGATACAATGTATTTTAATTAAAAAAAAAGACGATAATGATGTGCAAGAGAACAATATGCTGAGATATAAACAGCAGATTTGGGAGAAAGATGGTTCAAGGTCATGAAGAGTTAGTTATATATCTGTAAACAGATAATGTAATAATAAGACGTAAAAGATATGAAGTAATTTTTAATATAAAGACAGTAAGAAGGATGGAACCATCTGTTTGCTCAAATCATCACTCTTCAAAATCCACTTCCTCCGCTAACAAGTTTTAATTTTACTTTATTTTGGTAAATAAGGTAAGGTCACCAGAATTATTTGTATTCTTTCTAATCGTGCCCACTGAACTTTATCTATGATTTGGTAACATTTATAATTTTGTCCAAGTACAAACTAAAGGGAAGAAGAGAAGAAAAAGCAAAAAGAAGCAAATGAAAAGTAAAATAATTTTTAAATCACTGAAATAACACCTTGAGTTAGATTAGTTTTCAAATACAATTTTCTAAAATGATGGACCAAATTGACTAAATTGAATCTGATTTCCTTTCTCTTTTCTACCAACTTAGAATCATAGCACTTTTTACATGTTGCAGTAAACATAATTTCAAACATGCTAATGCCTAGCATTGTGGCCAGTCTACAGCTATCTGGATCACCTTGGATAGAATGCAAATTAGTGGCATTCAGGTTAGTCATTTCTATTCCGAAAACCATAGGAACATTTTAAAGTCACTGGCTCAGTGTTTGGTATTCAAAAGAAGGAAGTAAACCACAAAACTCCCACTCACTTCCTTCATTAAAAAAATATTTGGCATGAATGTTTTAAAAGCAATTAGTAACGAAGTTCATATAAAATCTGTAGCCCACATTCACAAAGGCGAGCGTGAGGCTATGATTGGTGAGAGGGAAGGCATCCTGTCAGGTGATTGAAGATGTTTTCATTACTTAATGGTCGCTATTACCTACCAGCAATGCTGTACGACTCCACGAGCACTAAAAAGGAAGGTACCAGTAATAAAGAATTAAACAGACAATATCCGGCAGCTCCCATTCACGGTTATAAATTTACGGTTTATGGCTTTTTGTGCTTAATAAGAATTCTGGGATTCATTTGTTTCCAAGAATTATCAAGTTTTAGCCAAAATGATCCTCCAATAATAATAAGCTCACGAAACACAAATTAGAGCATTAATCTCACAGGAGACTAATCGCAGGGTAGAATTCACACTGAATCACCATTCTCCCATTAGCCGGGTGCGCTGCAGCAGTGACTCCATAAAACTGCCACCTAGACAGAGCAGTTCCATCAAGCCAAGCACTCCCAGCAAGAAATCTGCTGCTGCTGTTTCTACTCTGAAGACTGGAAGCGATGACCACATTTTACACCCATTTGCCACGGCACACAGACCCAGCACCCTGAGACGTTCAACTCTGGCACAACTGCAATTTGCTGCCATTGGCTCAAGGAAAAAAATTCTGTGGGGACTGTTTTATTTAATGATGAGCAGTCACATTTTATTTAAAAATGAGTTTATATGTTAAGTGAACAATTTGAGAATGTTATTGGAGAGCAGGAGAACTAAAAGTGCCTTCACCAAGCATTTCTATGTGAAAATACAAAAACGTTTAGTTTTGGTCTCCATTATGTAATTCATATTCAAAGGCTTCAACGTTTTATGGTAACAAAATTGAAATATCGGTGGAAAATTGGGGAAAAAACATTTAGATATTTCTCACATGAAATCTCAAAATCCCTCGATCACAGAATTTATAAATAATGTTGAAAATTTCTCTTAATTACTCCTGTGTCTTGATCACATATGGTAGGTTTAAACCATCATATGGTGATATTTCATATGTTAAACATATGTAAAAAGAGATGTCACTTTTATTTGAGAAAGAAAATTCTATTAAGCCTTTTTGAATTGATAAAGGCTATTCACTTTCAATCACATATTTTTTAATTTCCATATTATTCATTACATCCTCTTCCCAGTTTTGCTATTCATTGTATGCAAAATGTTACCGGTAGGTCTAATAAGTCCCCTGCTCAAGGTATAGAAACATAATAATAGCAAACATTAAAATAAGCAGTATCCAGAGGCTAGGTTCCGATAAATCAGACTTTTCAATATTAAACCACTTACAGACTTTCTATTTCCTTTTTATGTTAATCTCTCACACACACACACACACACAAAAGTGTGTTTGTGAGGAACGAGTTGGTATATTTAAGTAATTGTAGTGTCATCCCCTTGCTCGTGGTTCATTAGAGAGAATGGGGGCAGTTTGGACAGTTCCAATTAAGACTGGAAGATTTAAACTGAAATCTTTTTGACCTCACATATTTATACAAGACTTTTCTGGGGAGTCCCTACTTATCTAGCTACCTAGATAAAAGGACAGTCTCCTGTTTGAATCTTAGTCATTAACTCTCAGGGTAGACCAGTGATTATCATCTCGACTGATAATGAGCTTAATATTTGACATGGAAACCTACTGTATTATAATTTTCCATCGTGAATCCATGTGGAGGCTACGACTAAAGATGCGACAGTCGCCAACAATTCAGAATAGCCAGTTCACTATAAACTAAAGAATAATATAAAACATGATGAATAGATTTTTCAGCTCCATTCATTTCTGTTGTTTGTGTTTATAGGCCTCAAGCCTAAATATCAGTTTCCTAGCCTCAGATACACCCAAATTTCACGATTTTCTAGCAAAGTGTTTTCATTCTGGAGTCCGTTAGACATGACTATTACCTCTCTTCAAACTGAGAAGCATATTTGAATGTTTTATCCCATTTTCTAATTTTGATCTAAAAGCTATTTCTGGAATTTCTGCATTTTTATTAGCAAGTGCCATGTCTTCAAGAAATGTTACATTGAAAAATGTATCTACCAGTTATCCAAGTTCCGTTAAATGGCATTCATAGTTAATCATGTCTTTGCTTCTCAGTAGATTATCTGACACATCATTCTGGGGACTTTCAGTTTCCAAAATATTTACTTTTTCAGGTTGAGAATTGTGACAGATTTGATTTACAAAGTTGGCCGTAATAATGTCTCCCATCCCGTACATTCTTCGTCAGTGTGACCTCTTCTCTCCCATTGAGAGAAGGTGACATCTCTGCTGTCTGGAATCTGGGTGGACCTGATGACTGCTGTGACTGGGGCCAGGGGCTAGCAATTAACCGGACTGAGAGCTTTTGCTCCTGATTTTTGAAAGCCAACGGGCAGACAGAAGCGTGACTATACTAGAAAAACCAAGCTATGAGGAGCCTAAGTCGCAAGGAAAGGCCCTGAGATCCAGCCCGCATGAGGAGGGGCAAGGGATCCAGGGGCCATGGTGAACCAGGCCTGTGAGCAAAGAAAACAACAATCTTGGAAATAGAATTTCCAGCCCCCACCCCTCCTGCTGACATCCCACAGGTCAGCGACAAGTCACCCAGCTTGCAAGCCCTTTCCAATCTCGGCAAAATAAGGGTCAAATAAAACCACTGTTTCTAGACACAAATTTGTGGGGTAATTTGTTGCAGCAATAGATAAGCCAAACAGACATTAATGTTTTTGTCTTTATTTCTAATGATCTATATCATTTGAAGCTATCTCAACTTTTGGAAGCTCGATTCGTCCAGGAATGAAAGTCTTATGAACAGTTCTGTGTGGGTTAGTTTCCAAGGCACAGGGCCTGGCATCTGCATGCCCCCGTCCTAGTGGCCAAAAAGGGTGCCCTCGTTTTAAAGGAGCTGCCAGCATAAGAAAACGCATCATCAACTTTCTACTAGCCAACATGCAGAAGAGAAAAGAAAAATGTTTAAAAATCTGAATCATTACCTAGTGGCCGAAATTACTCATTCTCACACACAATTTCTATCTATAATAACATACATGGCCTTTATTTCTAAACATTTTTGTGGTTCAACATATTAAAAGCATAGAGAAAAATAAGAGAATTCTAATAGATGCTGAATGTAAAAGTATTTTCCTCAAAGGCCACAGGCAGTTTTATTTTTTATCCATTGATTTTCATCCATCTTTCGACTTTTAATCTGCAGCATATCTTAAATATTAAACAATGGAAACAAATGTGTTTCACAAGGGAAATAAATATCAAAGGCTCAAACAACACTACGGTAATTTCCGTCAATGATTCAGACTCACTGTCAAATATTTACATAACATAGTCTAAATGAAAGTAAAAACCATGCATTTATTATAAATGAAGTGGCATTTTTTCCAAAGGGTAATTCTCTTTAAGAGCTTGTTCAAAATCTATTATAGATGCTTTAATAAGATTTCATCATTTCAACTCTTTGATCCATGCTACAGTAAGGCATTTCTACATTTTTCACAATTCCTTTATTAACTCTGATATTACAGAGACATACTTTTTTATTTTCCGTGTTCGCTGTAATAGATGACCATGAAATTAATAAACTATCGTAATTTATGGTTTCAGTTATTGACTTTTATTTGTCACCATTGATTTCTTATCAAAACTCCAACTTTCAAATCTATAAATATCACACTATAAAGTAGCATATTTACTTCAAGACTAGAATTAGATGTTTTGAAGTACTCAAATTCCAGTAAATGAGAAGACACTTGTCATAGGTTGAGTCAATTGCTAAGACCAGCCCTTCAAACCTATATGTTCTTATATTTTATTGAAATGTCAAAGAGGCTGATTGTCAGAAACCTCAGATTCTATTATTTTTAGGCTAAGGGTCTTAAATCAGTTTAGTGATATAAATATCATGTGATTTTCTGTAAAATATCATTGGTTTTCAAATGATTCTTCAGCAACAGAAACTTTTTATTTTTTATTATTATTTTTTTTTAGCAAAGCCATCCTCGCAATGGCAATGAATGAGACAGGTGACAATGTCTCTTTTCCAGGAAACTGAGGCTGGAGATTGACCACGCTCCCTCCCACTTGATCTCTCCCTTTCTCACTGAGATCACTCCAGATGCACTTCTGTAGTTGTCTGGGGTTCCAGGCACACTGTTTGAAAACCACTGTTCTACACCAGTTAGGATCACCTGATGAAAGTCGCTGTATTTTATGGAGTGAACGACGGGTTTGAACAAAGAGTCATCCATACTTGCCACTGCCTGCAAGCAAGGGGTCACATCATGACTAATTCCTAACAGCAGTTTATGTCGCCTTCAGCTCAGTTAGGAAAACACTCATGCAAATCCTGCAGTCTCTTAATCTTCTGAGATGGCAACCAAGAGGACGACTTGCCCCAAATGGCACATGCACATCGTAGTGGCACTAGCATAAGCTGACTTTCAGACAGACATATGGAGCAGGTCCCCACCCCCCGACCGAGATGTTTGTGTTATGTATTTGCTTCAGCTCTCCAAATAGAGGAGAAATCTTCTCTCCTAATTACACTGTCCTAATCTTTAATTACTTTTTGACAATGTGGCAGATAGATTGATAATCAGTCACCTATCTAGAACTTTTTGACTATGTTTGATCTAATCAGTTATTGAGTCATTTTATCTCCTCCTCCAAGAGCTGCAAGAATTCTCTATTCTTCAATATTTATATATTTATCTCGACTACAGTCCTTGATTAAAATTGATTTTTTCACTTTAAAAAGAGGCTTTAAAACATCGATTAACAAAATCATTCAACAAACAAATATTGAACACGGAAGGTGGTTACTAACTACTTGTAAGTAAGCGAGTAATAGTGCTTGTGAGATGATCTTGGGCCTGTGAATAAATATGAAATTAATTATATATAAATTAATCATGTATTATATTATATCATGTATTATATTATAGGTCCATTACAAATAAATATGTTATATATAAGCATATATTACATGCATATATAATTTACGATATAAAATTTATTATGTACTTATAAAAATTATCATAAATGTATATACAGAACTTTTTATAATTATTTATAATTATAATAATTTATAATTTTTATAATTATTTCACTCTAGAGGTAAAGCAGCAGATCTGAGACCATTTATGGGAATATTTCCAAAAGTCATGTTATTAGAATTATTTTTCTTTTGATGTTAGAGGAGGTAGACAGAGAAAAATATATATAATGGATGTCATCCTATGTTTAGTGCAAGATATGCAGAATGTTTGAGTTTAAAAGTTTCATCAGAATCAGAGAATATCTTTTCTGGTCACTTAAACCAGACCAGAAAAATATTTTCATCACTGAAGTACTCCTAATCCTGTCTTCCTAAGAAGGATGATCCCAATGAGCCAGTAGTCAATTAGGCCTTTTTTCACTTCCCTGAAGAGGCCCAAAGCATTAACTCTACACTTCTCAGGTACAGACTTGGGAAGAGGGATCGTTGTGGGAGGATGGACAAGGAGGGACTTGACCACAGGGCATCTGCTGCCCTATTTTCTCCTTTTCTGGATCTATCGGACAGAGTGAAATGACCACCCGAACCCATGCCTTTTTTTCTAATCTCTTATCCATTAAAAAAAAACTGTATAAAATACTTAGAAAATAAACATACAAAGCATAGAGAATCACTTAAGAAATATAATTAGAGTGGGCAGATCTAAAATCACCATGTCAAGCTGCTACAAAGCCATTGAGCCTGGAGTCTCACTTTTAGACTAGACGGGGACATCACGTGCTAAATTTGGGATTCAGAGCCTCAACCCAGATCTCAAAGGATGTCTCCAGGATGTGTCGTGAAAAAAAGTTGACTCTCATTATTTGTGAACTCTGTATTAGCAAATTCATCTACTCATTAATATCTTTTGTAACCTCAAGATTAATTTGAGTCAACCAATGCCCACACTGTCCCAGCGAGGCAAGGCTCCACCTTCTTGTGTCAGCTCTCTTACTATAAGTGTCTTTTTTCACAGCTCACTTATTAGCCATGTTTTTCACATTTTTTTGTGTGCTTTGGTTGAAATTTCATTGTTTAAAAAGGCCCTGAGCATAGTGCTAGAATGCTACCTAGTATTTCTAAGCACAGAAAGGTCACGATGGGCCTGAGGGAGAAATTGTCTGTTCTAGATACGCTCCAAGCAGGCATGAGTTATAGTCCTGACGTCCATGAATTCAATATTAATGAATCAACAATAAATATTACGTAAAGTGTCTTTAAACAGAAACAGACTTAAGACAAGCTTATGTATTGATCAATTGAAAAAAATGTCAGGACCAGAGGCTGGCAGGACCCAACTCTGTATTTTTTCTGGGAGAAATGTTTCAGTATTAGCTAATTCAATATTCTTAATAACTACCACGAATAATGAGGATTAATCATATACACAACTTTTCCCTCATGTAGTAATTTTTTTCAAGTAACCCTAGAAACTTCTAAAAATGTATTTTAAAAATACATTTCTTATATGTTTAGTTTTTATGAGTCAGTAAAAAACAAAAATATTTTAAAATAGAGTATCTAATGATGAACAAAGCTTAAAATCCTTTTAGCTTCTTTTTTATCTTAATCTGTTAATTCACTGAACAAATACCAAATACAAAAATAAAAATATCTGGAAGTACTTTAGGGCTATACTATAAAAGGAAGATAGCTTCTAAATTTAGACTTTGTTCTAACCATCACCAAAAATAAATCAACTGAATATCTCTATGCATATTTATGAAGCTGAGATATGTTTTCGGATTCCTTCTAGAAAATAAATATTTCAGTTCCTCATGACATAGAGACATACATATTTTTAAAAGCACACCTATTATGTAGAAATCAGTTCATCAGAGTGTTTTATAAGAAAAATATCCCAGCCATTCTTTGTTTTGAGAGACCTACTGGACATTTCATTTACCTTTAGAGGCCAGGCTCAAGCCTGAGGGTTTATAAATTAAGCAAACAGTGAGTCAATATATATTTAGGTCACAGGATGTCAGCAAAGAGCAAAAAGCTCTTCACTTGTTGGTTTCTAATATCATAGAAAAAGAAAACATTAGAAAAATAATGTTGAAGTAGTTAAATACGCTTGTTTATTTAAAAAAATTTAAAAATTAAATAATCAAAAGAGAGAACCCCATTTGCCATGCAGATCACTGAACAGAAAAATTATTTCAATTATTAAAGAAAAGCAATTAACGTTAAAAAGGAGGCTATATAACAAGTATGAATGAAACAGGAGGACCGGCATCTTCCCGAGGTCACTCCTTTCTCAGTCTTGGGAAGTCAAGGCTGAGTTAAGCCCACAGTCCTGCTGAGGCACCGTTTTCATTAAGCAGGACTCTCTCGCCCCATGCGTTACTGCCATCCAGGTGGAAGAGTTTCTTGAGGTTCGACTGTCTCCTGCGGTTATTTGAGACACAGAGTTGCAAGGACTCTCATGTAACACAGGCTCAGAAGGCAGGGGAAGCCCATAGAAGCAAAGGTCAGAAGAAGCTGCTCCATCACCTGTTAAAACTCTGGGGAAGGACAGCCCATGCCACCCAAGCAGCCTGTGACCTTCCAGATTCCACTCTGTAGACAGAATGAGTCTCCTGAGACAGGACTGCGCAGCATCACTAAAGGACAGGAACTCATCAGCAGGCATTCAGAGACTCTTCTCAAGGACAGCTCTTATACAAGTCTTTGATTTCACTCTTTCCAGCATGGCTGTGTTGAATGTTCTAAGTTCCATGGTATAAATTCCATGGAAATGACTTTAATTTGCTTCCATCTCTTCCCCAGATGCGACAGGTGGTGGGGGGTTTCATGGCCCATTCGAGCTGTAACATGTGGGTCGAGCAGCGGCTGTCAGACAATTTTCAGTCGTGAAGGGTCACGTCCAGCACACTTTAAAGTCTCCATCTCAGGTGTGATCGCCACCTGTCCTCTTTGCTCTCAAGGAAAGTGAGTGAGGAGGAGCTAGCTGGCTCCCTTCTCCCCTCTCAGGCACCTGGTGGGTGAAGGTGGCTCCTGTGCGCGCTGGGTCCTCCCACAGTTGTCCTGCAAAGACTCCCCCCTCCGTACTGAATGTTAGGAGGGAATGTAGGGGAAGAAGGATGCATGTCTCTTCCCTTTGCCTCCCACTTGAGAAGTACAGAACCGGTGCTTCCCTGGCTGAGACTGACTGGCCACCCCACTATCTCCGGCCCACGTGTGAGCTCTTCAGATGCCCTGCATCTTCCCCACACAAGCTCCTTGACATGGGGCAGCCTCTACCCAGCTCAACAGTCTGCAAATGAAGAAGCTGCCCTAACCCGTAGCATGTACATGGGTCATTATTGTCCTACATTCTACATCCTGTGCCTATTTTTAAATCCTCACACTGTACCATGACCTCGGTTTCACCAACATCATAGCTCCTTCTTCACCTGCGTTTCACGTGTAAGATCTTTCCTGCCACAACAAGATGCTCTCAAACAGTATTAGACGAAGGCACTGTCCAGTCCAAACCAAACAGCCCTGTGTCGGGCAGATGTCAAACAAACAAACAAACAAACAAACAAAAACACCCAACATTTGTTTACCTATGGCATTGTTTCCTGAGCTCTTCACTTAGATATCATTTGCCTGTTTACAAGCACCAATATTCTACATCACAGACTTTAAAGGTTTTGAAGTTACAGATCAAATCTATTTACCCTGATATGTGTGCTCAGGTCATGCATTTGTAAATAAAACTGATAAATATAGCTTAATTAGCGTAAACAGATTAGACTGGTTATTAGCTTTCATTTGATGATATAAACTCAGAGGATTATATTAATTATAGAAAAGGCTACAGAAATATTTTAGACGAGCTACCTCACTTCCATAAAAAAATTTAGTCAAGGATGCAAAATAATGAATGGACAATGTATTAGGTCGCCACTATGGTAGTCTATTAATATTCGTATCTTCGATATTTATTTTTGCAATCTCAGAATTTAGATGAAATTTGAAGAAAAAGGTTCCCATGTGTGTTATTTATTAATCTTAACCTTCTAAATTGCACATCAATTAGCATATCTAAAATGACACTATAGGCTGTAAGCCGTTATTTCAAAACTGAACATCATAATTTATTTTTAAATTAGTTAAAATTATTTTGAGGTAACATATGTATTTGACCATTTTGAATGTGCCACATTTGATTAATAGCAACGTATTTAGCTATATTAATATGCCAACAAATAGGCTGTAACATCTCATTAGTTTAGATGCTAAAGAATCAAATGAATTTTGAGTGTGCTGATTTATTAATAACTCATGGAACTGGCCTGCTCCCTCTTGATTTATGTCTAAATTTATTAGTAGTTTTGATAATTAAATTAAAATCAGGTCACTACTACATATTCACAGGAGAATGAGCAGATGCAAAAGAAATGTTTCATCACGTTAGGATCAACTTCATTCACAGCACTTTATAAATTGCAAATATTTCCTTCAATTATTTTCATATCTCTATTTAAGAGTTAAATTCTTTTTTCTCCTTATGGGAATAAATTATAATTCCATTCCAACTGTAACCATAAGCGACAGAATATTTCCTTCTTATAAAAGCTGTGCCAAAGTTAATGAATTACATAGAGAAAGATGCTTTAACTTACATAATAACTTACTTGTATTAACGGACCATTTTCTCTCCAAAGAGCTCACAATGAAGTCTCTAGAAATTTATTTATGGTGACCATATTACTATTTTTGCGGCAGAAATATATCTACAGCAAAATATAAGTGGAGAAGAAGATTGTACTGTTATAATCCTGGGACACTTTAAAACATGCTTATACATTTGCTGTCATCTGTGCCTGGCTCAACGTCCCTTGTCCACTGAGGTCAAGGTGTTAGAGTCACGTTCCATACTTAATCCAGCCCATCCTGTCACATGCACCCCCGACTGCCAGATTGTGTCAGTTTACGTTACCCCATCCTCTCTGGGTAATTCCTCAACTCTTTGTTTAATTTCACTGTCCCATTTTCAATTTTAAACTGGAACTCTTCTGGACCCAAGTGGTGCAGATAAAGAGGAAGATAAAACACCAAATTCTAGATCGAGGAGAAACTTAGGGACCATGAAGCCTACAGAGTTAAGACATCACCTCTATGGCTCTTTACTCTTTAGCAAGGCCTCAGGGCACTAGGATCCCCTCCAAAATGAAAGATCTTCTACAACTTATTTCAAGTTTTAAATATCTATTTCAAACAGCATGGTCCCCCGAGGATGATCACACATTTTGTGAAACACAGCATTGCACAGAGTCATCACTCTATCAAACCCGTCTTTAAATATGACACCATCCTCCTGCTGCAAGGAGCCTATTTACACACCCGCTATGCAGATGAGCCCAGCAATGGGGTGATGAAGGGAACTCACATTCTCACAACCTCAACTGATAAATCCAGGAATCCTCTTACAGTGTTCATCAAAATGGCAATGACGCCCAAGTTCAGAGTCCCTCCCTGTCACTGTTCTCTGGCCTGCTCTGCGTCTGAGCCTGTCCTGTATGAACTGCAGAGCAAGCCCCTGTGCTTCCAGCTGGTTCCACTGGGGTTCTGACCCAGGCAAGTCCCATCAAGCTACGCGAGGGGCAGGATTGCAGGTCTTGTTGTCCCACATCCTCTCTAGGTCTTTGCAGGCTTTGCTACTCCTCTCTTCAAGGTCATCTCTACTGGCAGTTCCCCTGTCAACTTCAGCCCCAATGCTGGTCACACTGCCCCTTCTTGTCCTTTAGGCCCCAGGCTGGCAGAGGCTGACTCTCGTTTTCTCCCACCTCTTGCTGGTTTCCCTTCACCTGTCCATTAACTGCCTTGTCCACGATAACATTTGTGTAACCATTCCTTTCGAAAGGGCCATCTGTTTTCCCCAGGAACCCTGACTGACCAAGTGACAATCGTTTTCCGTCCCACTCTTGAGAAAATAAAAAACAGGAGTTCTCAGGCACTTATCATAAGACAAAGAGTTTAGGAATATCTACAAATTCTCTTGCGCTTGGATATATTCTTTATATATGAAAACTTCATATATGTTCATAGACCCAGAAATGATTTCTATATGCTAAAGAAAAATAGTTCAAAAAGTAACTCTTTTAAGATTAAAAATGGATCGAAATCAATAACATCAAAGTCACAAAAAGGTATCAGTGGAGAACTGCATTTAAAATGTTAGGAATTCATGGTAAGCAGCTCAGATTGTTTAATGCTTATTTCGCAGAACTAGAAGATCATGTTTAGAATAGCATGTAGAGAATAGAATGGTGACCATTAAAGTTCTTTTAACACTGAAGTATTTTAAGGGGAAAACAAGACAGGAATAGTTGGGACATACTGACTAGCAAAGCCGATGTTTTTCTAAAGTGAAAACTAATTTTCAAGCGGGTGTGTGGCTCAGTATGATGGCAGTCAAAATCAAACTTCTTTGTCTTCAGGAGCACAATTTCAGGAAAAGCTGAGACCACTGAAAGGAGAAAAAGTATCAAAGGCCAAGTTCAAAGGCCCAGGAAACAATGAGTTTCTTTAAAACATCTGCCAATTCTGAGATAAATGTTTCCTATTTTATTCTTTGTCTTATACTTGTACTTTCAGGGTACTTTGCTTTTTACTGTCTCGTAATG
Organism: Cynopterus sphinx; assembly: GCA_030015415.1. Classification (NCBI taxonomy): domain Eukaryota; kingdom Metazoa; phylum Chordata; class Mammalia; order Chiroptera; family Pteropodidae; genus Cynopterus; species Cynopterus sphinx. Next base: position 3,641,250 of record CM057384.1, read on the forward strand.
AGCAAGTTAAAAATGTTAAATCTGTATTTATAATCAATCCGGGTGCCTCTCCACAGGGTCTGATCTTCACGCTTAGTTTTCCTTTCTGCTTTGTAAACCATCTAGTCTTGGTAAGATCGATGGTTTTGTTTCCCCAACTTTCCAGGAGACATAAGCTTTCAATATGGTCTTCCACTTATCATAGTTTTTCTTTTTTTTCTAAAAAGGTTGGATGTGTTATACGAACACTTTTCCCGTTGTGCTAAAGTGGATTAGAATACTGAGGTATAAAACTGCTACTCATTAATCACATTATTTCTTCAGGACTGATTTACTGAACTTTCCCTTCATACGCCAAAATCAATGCAATATGCCCACCTGAAAACCAAAAGTGAAACCTCTATCCAGTTCAGGTTTTATTCAAGGACATAAGTATTTAAATTTTACCCCAAGACAAACTTTTTTTTTAATATCTGGAAAGGACAGATTGCAGTTTAACAAAAAGCATTATGCCATGCTACACCTTTGATTTAGCTCACATCTAGTGTCTAATAGCTTAGTTTACTAATGGATGATTAATATCACTTGTTATGGCGTTTCTAAAGAGATGCTTTTAGTTTTGTTATGGATAAGAACTTGGGCATTGCAATAGTTTGCGTTTTCCACAAAAATTGCCTAGCTCTGAATACACTCACTGTAAAACACCGTCTTGAGAAACCTCTGGAAGTATTTTAGTTAGGCTATGACCAAAGATTTCCATATGCTCCCCAGGAGGTCATATATGAGTTGGTTCAAAATGGAAAGTGGCATTCGAAAGGCTTTCAACGCATTTTCTAATGACTAGGCCCTTAAAATACATTACACCTTAGAAACCATGTCGAGTCAAATTCAAATTACGCGTCGGTAATCTATTCTAAAGATCTAACTGTATATTTTCTGAATGAGCTTAAATAAAATGAGTGTTTCTTATTCATGTTAGAGAAGCAGCCTAGAGTTTGCCTCCTGTCTCAAAATTCAGCCTCAGAGTCGTCCAACCTTTCGAAGAACTTGCTGTTTCTCCAGTGCTGAAGGGACCCTGTTGCTTTTATAATGATGGACACACAATTATAGTTGAAAGAAAGAGAGATGACAATGCACGTGTGCACGCATGAGAGCGAGGAGAGAGGGGAGAGAGCATTGCCCCCCTTCCCCCCTACACACATAATAAAAGCTGTATCAGGGGAGATTTTAAACGTTATTTTGCAATATCTTTTCAATTCCTGCAAATCCGACTGTAATAAAGCTTTGCCATGGCTCCCATTGGTTCCACAGGAAGCATAACACTGCCTGAAATCGAGGCTCACGGAGTCTGAAAACCGGCTTTCCTGGATCTTTCCTGAGTCTCACAAGCTTGGGCGTGCTGAGAAAGAAAAGTACCCCTCGTTTCCACCAGCCCATTTCACACTCACGAGCAAAGCAATAAGCATCGCTGGAGGACAGGGAGGCTGAACTGCCAGGGCCATGCCTACCGAGAGGAGGCAGAGAGGGAAATCGGGGAGGATTCCAGAAGTTTGTGGCCTTGTCCCCCCAGCCCTCCATTAGGTATGACCTTCTGGTGACAAGGAGACAGGAAAACCGAGACAGGGTGCAGAAGAAGCTAAAAACAAGAGGGACAGGCCATATCCTGCTCCTGTCTGCAACTCTGGGCTGCAGGACCCTTCAGAGCACTCCAGGGAGGCTTGGCAGCCAGAGCAGTCTAAAATGGTTCTGGCAAGGGTTTCATCTGGAGTTTCTTCCCCTTAGCAAGCTTGCGACATAGAAGGGACCTCAAATCGCTCAAATTACCCAGCAAGGGCATGGCAGGGTCTGCCAAGAGCCACTGCAGTGAGGGTTCTCTTGACCCCAGGGCAGGGCCAGATGCAAAGGAGAGTGATGGAGAGGAGAAATGCCCCCGGTGGCAACGACTTCGGTGTGTCTGCGTGAACAGGGACCACCCCACCCTGGCAGAAAGCATCCCACTTACTGCGAAGACATCAGGGAACATCAGTCAGCTCAGTACTGGGGTTACATAAACTAATTTGCGACATTGGAGCTGAACGACAATGTCATTTGCCCTTTTCACTAAAAAAGCTTTGTAATTAAGGTTATAATTAGGGTTGTCGCATGCAGCAAATAAAAATATAAACGTTGCATGGAACTGACACTCAAAATAAGTTACTCATTCTTATCTGAAATTCGAATTTAACCGTGGATGCCACCTTCTACTTGGGCACCTAGTTGTGATTAAGTGGAAGCTTGAACTTTCTCTCAAACTGCAGAAAAGTGATGCTAGTAGCTGCTTACCATGAAGAGTATTCATTGTTCCCACCTAAGCCTGGACGTGGTATGTTTTTACTGTACCATGTGAGGGACACAGAAAGTGTGCCTTTCCCGGGGATTCCTGCCAGCAGCATGTTAGTGAAAGAAAATGATCAAATGCCAGCCATTGTCTCTGAAGAGCTTTCGGGTAGTCTGGGCTTCTTCAAGGCAGAAGCAACGCACCGTGAGAAAGCCACGCTTGAACCCTTTTTTCTTACACAGCGGTTCTTGAAGCGGATCATTTGAATTGAATAATTTGTCTGCCTCTAGGCCAGACTTTGTGACTGAGGACAAATGGAAAAGAGAAAAAAAACACACGTTTCTTTAAGAAATAATGAGATCAAACATGTGTGTGTGTTTTTCCCCCAATTTTTCTCTGATTGAGGAAATGGGAATGAAGATGAAGATAAAAAGAAATCAGAGCAGAATCTTCTCCCTCCGGGGCCCACGCTGAGTTCAAGGGTGAGCAGTCCCCGACTCCAGAAGTGGGGCAGGAGGACCGGGCACCACAATGAGCCAACACAGAGCCCAGGACCCTGCAATCGAGGGGAGCCCAGGGGTGGGCTGGGGCACAGAAAACGCAGACCCAAAGGCAGGGAGGTCATCCACCGCCCTTTCTTCTCCATGACCCTGGGAGCATCTCATTCTGGGGACCCTGGAGAGAGCAGAGCGCTGCAGGGGATGAACGAGCAGCATCCTGGGCACAGTGCCACCTCCTTGGGCTGAGTGTCACACGCAGAATCTGGCCTGCAGTCATTTGGGGAGCTGCCCCCCTCCCCTGGCCCTTGCTAAGTCTCCTTAGCCTCAGGCGAAGGCATTGATTTCTGGCTTTTCCTAACTAGGAATTGGAAGAAGCATTTCTTAGGTGAGGTCACACCTCAGCCTTAGATGTAAGATGGGGACATTTATGGACCCTTATTCACGGACTTGTCTGGGAACGTTATGTGAGATAAGGCATGCAAAACACTGAGCACGGCCCATGGTCCAATAAATAAATAAAACCAGTACAACAACGATAATTTGTATATTATCATCCTATAGTCAAGGCACAAGCGCAGGCAAATTTCCGCAGGAGCTTTCGAAGTTTCTCTATTTCGCCTGTTCCACCAAGCACTATGCTCTATTTGAGAAACGAGAAGCCAAAGCCCTCATGCATGCACTCAGGAGGTTCTGGTCAGAAGTGTATGGCAGGTGTGACAATCTCACGACAGCATCTTCAACAGTCTCCCGATTCCTTTCTCTCCTGCCCCCTCCATCCCCCAGCCACTTCCAACACAGCAGCCGAGTGAGCATTAGAAAACACAGATAAGGACAAATAGCTGCTTCCAACTGTCCCTTGGCTTTCAGAGGAAAGATCCCAACAGCATGGCATGTTTACAACTTTCTGGAGTAGTTGGTAACTTCAAAAAAAAAAAAAAATTCCTCCCCTAAATTAATTAGCATGTATTTCTACTAAAGCCTTAATTATTTTCTCCCTCCTTCCAAGCAGTCACACATACTTAAATCCTTTGAATTTAAAATCCTCTATTATTTAAACTGAGGATAAGGATGCGTTGCTTTGTTATTTAAACTTGTATAAATCTTAGAGTAAATAAGTCAACGAATAAGAAATCAAAGTAAAATCTACTTGCTGTACGAAACTGTCAGTACTCAGCAGACACCGAGATTTATAAATCTGTATTTCTAGTTCTGACTCATGGGGCTGTTGTCTCACTGTTTCTGGGTGCCATTCCTCACCGAATTTCCTTTTTCGGAGGAAGCCAGGAAAAACAGTATCAAATTCACTGTGTTTCTACACTAAGCCACACTCCCCGTTTTCCTCCAGAGCTGTCTGTCTCTCTCATCGTGTTCAAACTGGCCTCGACACCCAGTTCTTTCTGGTCTGTCATTCGAGAACAAACCAGTCTAGAAAGTGCTCTCTGGCCTGTCTTATAGGCAGAAGAAATTAGGCCATTCAAGCCCCTCACTAATATCATGCCATTATCTAAGTCCGAAACCTAAACTGGCCCCAGATCTTAAGATGAAACATGAGACGCTGAATGTCTTTAGCTTCTCTCTTTTCCAGCCTCATCTCTGCTTCTCAGATCTCAAAAACGGGGGACAGATAAAAGGACAGAAACACGCAGATGTTTTGTGTTGTTTTATGAGACTGTCGGTGGGGTACAGCCACAAGAAGAGACAGGACCTCTGGGAAACAGAGTTTACCTCACCTACAGGTCCTGGAGGCTGCAGAGGGCCACCAGGCAGGTAAGGAGGCAGGTGACAGGAGAGGGGAGAGCATCAGGCCAGAGTCCTGATATATGTATGTACAATATATAATTCTATATACAAAATGCATCCATATATAATACCCACAGAATAACTCACACACACACACACACACACACACACACACACACACACAATACATACACACTCTACACACACAGCACAGTAAAAACCCCACACCCTTCAAGGGCATGGACACTACCCATCACTCCTCGTAGGGCCTGCCATACTCGGAGATGAAGTTTATCGTGTGTGTGTCTAAAACGTGTTTTACTGCGTTTCAAATCCTAAGCGCAGCAGAACCTAATGAAAGAATTTGCTCAGTGCCATGTTTCTACTTGTTAAATAAGTTTTCATAATTTGCTTCCTGAAATGCAGAATCCTCCTTTACTGCAAACCAGGAAAGCAATTCAGTTCTAACGAAAAATATTAAATTGCCACCATTACATAATGGGAACCGTGTACATAATACAAGCCAGGGAATGGCACATGAATCCTGATAATCGCCTAAGGAGATAAATTATGAATTAATAATGAGGCTCACAGGAAAAAAACAAGGGGGATTTTCATTTCATTTGAAAATGTAATAAAAGAACTTCAAAATTAAATCATTGCCTAATACGTGGAATCCTGCTTTTTGGGAATGCAAGCCTTCCTTCCATGCTGCTGCTCACAGCACAATTAGGAGCTGTCACACCCTCTTTAAATTTGGGGGTAACTATTTATGTCACCATCACTTCAAATACAGACATCGCAACAATAATAATAATCGTAAGTACCAAGGCTACCAGTCAATGTGTATCTCATTAAAAGAATTAACACACATGATACAGGAAACTGCATATTTCAAACAGACTTTTTGGGTAATTCTGGCATACTGAGTGTTTGATTATCTTGTGGCATATAGAAGAACATGTTTTATTTAAAAAAAACCATTTTTTCATCATATAAGAAATATGAGAAATTAAATGATTTGATAGCATCTAGATAGCTTTATAGAAAACATGCTAAATTATTAATTTAGACAATAATATGAGTTAAATATAAATTAGCTGATTATAGACTAGAAACAACAATTGAATTTCCTTGAAAAATTATGAAATAGTGTTTCAAACCTCTTGTGTTTTAATGTATTTACTTCTTATAGAGCAGGCGCACTTCATTCCTGATTCAAAACCAGTTCTTACTTGGTTCATCGTCAACTTTTTAATTCGTGATAGATGCCTGCCTTTTCATCACATCTATATTTGTCAGAAATGGCATTCTGCTTTTGTGTATGAATTATCAGCAGCCAGGATCGCCGCGATTGCCACACAAACTCTTCTCTTAGAGTAGCTATAATAGAATATGGTAAATTTACATCATTCTTCCCGACATTTATTAGTCCTAGCCTCCTCTTTTCTTTACACCATTATTAAATAAGAACATGGACTAACACCTTGCCTGTTTGTAGCAGGCAGATAGGATGAGTCCTTGCCAAAAACTAAAAAATGATGACAACAATAATAACAATTACTAGTAAGGTTAAAATTAGCCATGGCCTCTTGCTGTTGCTACCTATCTTAGACACCAAGTAATTTTATGGCCTGTTCTCTTTCCGATTTAAGAAAAACAAAGAAAGAAGAAGAAAAAAGAAAAATAGAATAGTCTCATTTTCCCCAGAATCAAGATCTTATTCATGAGAGAAAAGGATTTCACTGTGGACAGAGGAGAAAGGGACCTCCTTGCTTCCTCCCTCTCTCCTTCTCTCTCTCTCTCCCCCTTATTACAATTACACGCCAAAATTATGGAAAGTAAATTCATTTTTTTCCATCTTAAATGAAGATACCAAACCATTAATAGCTGCTTTCCATTAAAAATATTATTTGAAAATTAAAGATTCTCCAATTCAGGATAAAAGTCAAACATCCCGTACAATAAAGTCAGTGAATTGGTTTCCATTTTTATGTGTGTGCGTGTGTGTGTGCGCACATGTGTGTGTGAGTTTACAATCCTTTCCCTTGTATTTGGGTTCAACAAATGATAGACTTCAATAACATGCAACCATATTGAATGAAGTAAAGTTTAATTTCTTTCATGAACAAAAGTATTTAACAGCCAATTAAGTTATATAAAGATGCTACAGGAAATGTAAGTAATTTTAAATAAAAGTTAATTTGAAGTCCATTTGAAGAGCTTTTACTTTAACAAGGATAAAATTCTAAAATAGCGGATGTTTTTGTTTTTGTTGTTCTTGGAAGCAGATTCTTTAGGCCCCGCTTAATTTTATGTATGATTCATTTTATGTAATAATACACATCTTTAAAGGCATTTCATAGTTTACATTGTTAATTAATTCAGGCTGGGCCTGCTCACAGTTAAACCAAATTACAAATAGAAGACAATAGACAGTGTTTTAGCTCCAAAACTTTACAGATTATATATCACAATACCTTATGGGTCATTTTCCTTCATTAACTTTTTACAGCAAAATCCTTCGCTGAACATCTGTGTCTTAGAATGGAGACAATGAAATAAAAATGCCATTATGTATTAGCTCCTAGCTCTCAGAATCTAATACAAAGTGTCATTTTTTTAAAAAAGAAATATCAAACTTGTCATCAGACTGTCAGAATATCTGAAGATAAAAATGGAGACAACTTGGAGAATAGGTTTCTCCTGGAAGAATATAAAAATAGATCATAATAACTAAAATTTAAGCAGCGAAAATAAACACACACCCTCCATTCCGATGCACGTATTGTGTCCAATCTCCTGAGACAAGCTTTCAGCTAAAAAGGATTTTAGAAAATGTCAATCCCACATCAGGATATGTGACAAATTACTGGAATTTACATTGATTAGATGATTTCTTTTCAGATGCGAGTCTATCATTATGCAAACATGTTTATGAAAACAACACTCATGCTGTTAGGGTATCATGCTCATTAAGTGAGCTACAATCTACAATTACACTGGGAGCCCAGGACTCACTGTGCACGTTCAAAACTGCCAAATCTTTCGATGGCCCAGATCTTTCTGCTTTTAGGTTCAGAGTTCTGAATGCTAGAAACGCAGGAGGGGGCGACTTAAGTAAGAAAATACTGATGAAAGTCAATAGTAAATATTATTTATAAAACAAAAGCAGCAGTAATTACCATGATTACAGTTTAAGCTTTATTCGGTGTCAGGAGGATGCTAAGCACTATCTGGATGATACAGACACAGTAGCTTAAGACCTAAATAAGAGAGGGCACTATTAAGATTGAAATGCATGCAGGCACGTGCAAGTGCATGCACACACACACACACACACACAAGACAGTGAAAAGCACATTCCTTGGCTGTTAGCACAGAACTGGAAAGTGTTCTGTGGACTTCTTTATCAGATGTCTTATTCAGGTATAAATCAGTTAAATGTTTCAGGTAGCTGGATGACAGAACTTTACTGTTTCAATAACTGAACACATTCTCAAAGGCCGAGGGAGAGGGGGAGGCCAACAAAAAGTAGCAACACTGCTGCCCCATCTCCAGATGCTGAGTGCTAATGGGATCTCGCGAGAAGGAAAGCAGAGCAAGAGTGGGCATGACCACAGGGATTCAGTCATGCTTGGCCATCCACAGACTTCCAAGCAACAGGGTGAAAAGAAATCACTGATGAAAATAACAGAAAACAGGCAGAGCTGCCAGTCATCCTTCCTGGCTCAGGGAATTTAAAAGGCAGAACAATTCTTAATGGCTCCAGTTACTTGGGCGCAGGGTTAAAGCTCCCAAGAGAAACCACCTCTCCAATGCTTAAATGTTATTAATCTAGATTTGTTGAATTCTGTACCGATTTGAGGGTTTTGTAATCTTCTGGCAGAAGGATTAATCAGTTAATACCCTACATGAATGCTCTATAAAAACATTTTTTTAAAGCCAAAGCAATACACTGGAACTTCTAATAAAAATAAAGACCAAAAATCTAGCACAAAGAGGACAGGGTCTTTCTATCGTTTGCAAGAATGTCTTGAATAAATATACCTTTAAATACCCAAGACATTTATTATTTTTAATACTGAAATGGAAAGAAGCCATAATGTAATCAAAATATTCATGGAAAGCTGATATTTAAGGCTGCATTTTATAAATATTCTTAATCATTACAGCCCAAGGGGAGGTTGGAGGACACACACACATGTCTGTGCAAGAAGACGAGTCACTGACATTTTATTTTATAAAAGGTTAGTGAATGACCTCTATCTGTCAAAACCTGTGCCAGATCTTGAGAACATGCACTTAAAAAACACATACGTGATGCTTGCTTTCATAGGCCTTACGGTGAATGAGAAATACTAACAAATAAAAAGAAAGTCACACGTGCAAATAAGACACAAGACAATTTAAAAGGACTGAATGTGAAACGGAATGTCGCTGCTCTGAGAATCCAACGTGAATATGGGTTGGCTTGAGATGAAACTTCAAGAAAAGCAGAAGGGGGCTTTTAAACGATGTTTATTAAATCTGTAAAGAAGAAAATACATTTTTTAAAAGATAGATGCCACTATTTTTACCACTTCTGTACAAGTTAAAAAAAGAATAGATTCAGGGGCTTAGCTGGAAAGTAATAAATTCACAGAAGCGTCAATATAGATTTCTCAGACCAATGAGTTTGCTACAATTTCTTCTCTGTCCATGAAAAATGTCCGAATGACTCCGTAGTTAATTAGTTTCAGGACATGTGACATGTCTGTAGAAACACTACCATATTTATGGATGAATACATTGGTCAAGCCCACCCAATATCAAATGTACTTTTATTTCTATAAAGCATAAAAGTATAGTTTTCCTTATGTAAAAACTGTATTGCTTATCTAATTATTGTATGTAACATAAATATACTGTATCATTGCTTTAGTTAGGGTATTAAAAAAGCATGTCACTGATACATTTTACTATTATTGACAAACGTCCCTCCTGGTTACTGTGTCATATGAAGACACAGTATGATGCGAGAGTGATTAAATTGCCACTTCAGTGATTGTAAAATAGTATATTTTTTTAATTCCTATCACTCATTTTGCATTTTATTGCTCATTGTTTGATAAAGAAGAGTCTACTTTTCTCCACAACACCCTATTGTGTGCCAGCAAGTAAGGAGGTGCTTAAAGCTGATAGGGACATATGTAGGGGACACACAGAAACTACCTGGAAGAGGCTGTCACTGGCCACACTGGGGACAATTTAAATATCAAAATGAATAATGAGAGAAATCGATTATAAATTGAATTTTTAAAAAGAGTACATAAATGATATTAATGAAATAAGAAAAAGTTGTTTTTAAACACAGGTACCATACTAACCAAAAATAATTTCTTATTTAATGACTTGTAGCCATAGATATGTCAAAATGGTGTTGCATTCTTTAAAATATATTCAAAATGCATATCTTTATATCAGCTTTACTGATTTCAGTCAGCACCAGATGTAATGAATACACTGCTCTCTTGGTTCCTGTTGAGACTTTTTTCCTGACTGTGAATTATGAAATAGTATTCACTGAGCCCAGTGTCAGAGACTTCTCACTAGAGCGGCAGAAGCTTAGTCATGGAGAATTAAATATAGACACAGAAGACAATACTCTGCAAAATCCACCACCAAAAGCAGTAAGTGGAATGGTTCTGAGCACAAGTTCTGGAGACAAGGCTGACTGCGCTTTAATTTTGTTTTAAAATTTGCTAGTCACTCACCAGACGCATGACTTTCCTCAAATATACCAAGAGGTGCATATTAAATTATTTAAAAAGTAAAATGCCAAGAACATTGACACACAACCACTGACTATTATTGGTGTTTTCAACTTGAGAACACGAGGACCAACAAAGAGGGCAAGAAGAACCTTGGGGAGTAGATTTTAAATGAGAAGATGATGAGCCCTAAAAAGTAGAAAAGGCAAACTTTAGTTGTTACTAAAATTTAATTTGCCGAGTTTGGAATACAATCCATTAAATGGTACTTTAACAAAGGAATTTAGTTTTGAAATGTATTCCTGAATAAAAACAAAGCTTGGTATCATTTAAAATACACTCTTTGATGTGGCAAATAACTGTAATGCTTGAATGATAATTTTTTTATTATATGGTTTAAAAGAAATTTGAAACCTTGTGTCTCTGTTGCAAATGGATTTGGGGTCCTTACCTCCACCTTTAAATTCAGGTTTTTAATCCAGATACACTACAGTTGTGGAAATCTCAAGAGAACTGGCATTTCAAACTAGTTGTTCATTCTTTTGGAGAAAAAAAGATTAATGTTGTCATTATTTGCATGAATTTAAAAAAGATAAATGAGTTCAAATTGCCCATAATTTAGCTTTTTGAATATAAATGACAAGTCCTTTGCCAATACAGCTGCAGGTAATTTTACTGAAAGAGAAGGATTGCCAATATTTTACATTTTTATGCTGAGGCATTTACCCCTAAAATATTCTGCGCTTCTCATCTGCTGTCAATTAAAATCTCCAGTCACTCTGGATTTTACTTTACATTTGTATGTAAAAACAAACTGCTGTATTGATCGAGTGTCTCCCAACGTACAATTGTGACTGCACAATTTTAAGAAATATGCCCCAGATATCAAAAAAAGAGAAAGCACAGAAAAAATTCACTGAGATATTTAATAGTAAAAATTATTCATATACACATTAAATATGAATAATATATAAATATGTTATATCAGCATATAATATAATGATATATATTTCTATTTAAAATAGTTCAAGCCATGTTCACTTTATGTATTAACACACACACACACACACACACACACACACACACACACACACACACACACACACAAATTAATTTATAAACCCTCAATGTAGCCGAGCTTGTCTGCAGACCTAAGAAATAAAGTAGAGCAACTTTTTACCCAGCAACAATGGAATTCTGGGGTTTGCAGGAATCCTGTGATTCTTCTTAGAAGTTCATATACTAGTTTCCACACCACCACTTGTGGCAGAGACTGCCCTTTCCTCTTTGTCTATTCCTGGCATCCTTGTTAAAGAGGAATTGTCCACATAACACGTGGGGTTCTGGGCTCTATAGTCTGTTCCATCAGTCAACATGGGCTTTTGCCAGCACCACACTGTTTTGATTATTATGGCTTTATAATATGTTTTGAAATCAGGAAATGTTATGCTATGATTTGTTCTTCTTTCTTGAGATTGATTTGGCTTTCTGTACCTGTGGTCTTTTATGATTCCTTATGAATTGAAGATTTTTTTTCTATTTCTATAAAAAAAGTCTTTGGGATTTTGGTAGATTTTGCATTGAATCTGTAGTTCGCGTGGGGTAGCATGGACATTTTAACAATCCATGAACATAGGATGTTCGGATATTCACACATAAAAGAAAGAAATTGGACCCTTATATCATACATGAAAATAAAAATAATTAAAGACTAAAAAAGAAAAGCTCTCAATTCCCCATTACTGTACATTAAATTACATTTTTACAACACAAATGCAAAGGTTTCTAATGTAATATCTGCCATAAATTTAATTATTCCTGAATGAAAATGGACAATACCATTCACAGATGTATTACACTAGAAGCAGACTTATCCTGTAACCAATACTTTAGCAACAAGCTCTTTGCAGAGCAACATAAGAATATCAAAAACTAGTAATTAAAGACCACAGGGACTAGACCATAAGTCAAATTTATCAAACATTAGAGGGAGTGCAAGACAAAACTAGAAAAATCATACATACTGAATAGTCAAAGGTCATCCGGGTTATACCTTATTCCTGATGGCTTAGTTCCTATTTTTACTTTCAAAGGATCCAGGTTTGGGTGATAAGTTACTTGGTCACCCTACATGTGGTCTGTATTTTGCTATATTCAACTTTTTTCTTCAATGTGGCAATTGGTCTGAAAGGCCCTTAATAAGTATTTGCCGAGTAAAGATTAAGTATGCCATTTTTCATTGTCTTTAATATTTGACTTAAAAGGTAACACCTGTCCTTATCATCCAGTCCTCAAAAACATATTTATTAATCTCCCACTCAGAACCAAGCATGGTATAATCAACCACTGGGAACCGATATGGAGTGACATCCCCGAAATGGCAAGTGTGGCAAACTCTAGGGTTCCACCCTTGCACAAAAACACCAGCAGAAACTGTCAGAGCTGACATCTGCAGGGCTCTGGATCTGAGCCCAAAACTCAGAGCCAGTGGGGTAAGCCTTCTGGAGAAAGATGCCACTGCACTGCCCTGAGAGAGAGCTGTGGCATTTCGGTTGCCTGCATACTGTCTCCTCCTCCCCAGATCATGTGGCCAGGAAAACAGCACCCCTTATTCCTTGTCCAGGCTGCTGGTGCCAGAAAAAAGAACATGGATGCTATCCTCAAAGAACTACGGTTGTGTTTTATGAGCTGTCTGACAGCTCCCCGAATTACCAGCATGAGGGCTTACAGTTAATTCCTCGGGATCAGAGCATTCTCAGGGCTAAGGCGGCACTTGCCAAAAGCATTTAAAAGCTAAAGTATTGGCCACAGAAGCCTGGGTGAAGGATAACAGTCAGGATGAGCAATAGACCAAAAAGCCAGGGACGAAGAGGTGAGAAAAGAGATGTGTGGGAAAATAAGAGCTTCTAAAAGATGTGTGTGTACTGGGCAACTGAAAAGGCCAGCGCATACCCCACGCCATTAAACTTCTTCCAAAAAGAAGCTGAGGGTTACCATTTACTTCCCTCTGACCTTCATATCCATGCAAGCACAAAGTGAAGGCTAACAGCGGGCTGTAAATGGCCTGGCGAAGTGCTGGAGTGTGACAGAAGTTTTTTTTAATATAAATATTAGAGCAGAGATAAAAGAACAAGATTCAAATTACTAACATTAGAAATGAGAGTGGGCACATTACTATGGAAATTATAGAAATAAGGATTATAAGAGACACCATGAACAACTATATGTAAAAAATAAAAATAAAATGGAAAACCGAGATAAAATGGACAAACTCTCAGAAACACAAACTACTAAAACTGACCCAAGAAGAAATAGAAAATGAATACGAATTTGCGATAGTTTAAGAGATTGAATTAGTATTCAACATCCACCTCTAGAAGAAAGCTCAGAATTAGACAGTTTCACCAGTGAAATAGGCAAAAATTTCAAACAAGAATCATCACCAATCTTTTTCCAACTCTTCCAAATAATAAAAAAGGAGGAGGGAACACACCTAACTCATTCTATTAAGAAAGAATTGCCTCGATACCAAAGCCAAATAAAGAAATCATAAGACAACTACAGACTAATATTCCTAATGGAAACAGATATAAAAAATCTTCAACAAAATCCTAGCAAACTGAATCCAATAGAATATTAAAAAATTATACACCATGACCAAATGGAATTTATTCCAGGAATGCAAATGTGGTTCAACATATGAAAACTGATCAAAGTAATACACCGTAATAGACTGGAAGAAAAAAAATCTATGATACAGGTTCACTTCAGTTGATACAGAAAAAGCATTTTGACAAACTCCAAAAGTCTTTCATTATTAAAACACTCTGTAAACTAGAAGTTCCTCAACCTAATAAAGGGCATCTATGGAAAACACACAGTTAGCATTATAATCACTGATGAAAGACTGAAAGTGTTCACTCTAAGATCAGAAACAAGACAAAAACAAACATTTTGGCTACTGGCATTCTTCACTGTACTACTTAGGAGGTCTTGCCAGAATATTAGGCAATTAAAAGGAATCAGAAGCATCCAAATTGAAAAAAAAAAAAGAAGCAAAAGTATCTCTATTTGCAGAAACCTGATCTTTTATATAGAAGATCCTAAATATCCACACACTTGCACAAAAGTACCTGTTAGAGCTAATAATAAAATTCAGCAAAGTGGCAGAGCACATGATCTACTTGCAAAACTCAGCTGTATTTCTATACACTAGCAATGGATAATCTGAAAATAAAATTAAGAAAACAATTCCATTTATTAATAATATCAAAAATATAATACTTAGGAATAAATTTAAGCAAAGAGGTGCAAGACTTGTACACTGAAACTACAAAATATTGCCGACATAAATTAAAGAAGATCGATGGTGTTAATGAATTAACTACAAAATATTGCCAACATAAATTAAAGAAGATCCATGGTGTTAATGGCCATGCCTCGCCCCCACCCCCCAAGTGATCTACGTAATCAATGCAATCCCTATCAAAATCCCATTGGCCTTTTGCAAAAACTCATACAATGCAAAACTCATACAGAATCCTAAGTAACCCCAAATAGCCAAAATAATCATGATAAAGAAGAAAAAAATTGGAGGATTCAATTTCCAGTTTTGAAATTTCCTGCAAAGGGGCAATACCAGTAATTCCCTGAAACAAGGCAGAGTCAACAGCGGGTAATTCTGCGGGTCTAGAACATATGGTGCAAAGGGTAACTCAGGGGCACTGAAGAGGAAAGAGGCGGCTTCTGAATGGTCCTGAAGTCATGTTGAGCTTAGATTTTATCTAGAGCACCATCAAGTCAGATAACAGAATTTGGGAACAAATATGGCATTCCATGAGTTATTCTTTGGCATCCAGATATATCCAAAAAAGCAGACATGGATTCTGATCTCTCCAGCTTAGAAAAAGTAACTCCTGCCCTACGCATCTGTGGCTAGAAAAGTGGGCTCCCTCGGTACCTGTCATAATCACACATCATTTTACAGCACTTTAGCTGCATCACTTTAATGACTTCCGAGATTTACCTCATTTACTCATCACCCCAAAATCATTTCCCCAGTGAGTGCAGGAGCAGGCTTCCGTCCCCAGAGTCTTGCTCTAGAATCCACGTGCTCTAACTGTGAAGCTACGGTATTCACACAAGGCCTCTTAGAGTCCACGTCTCTGGCTGCTTACTGAGATGGGAGTTATACATCCAGCGGGTGGTCAGCTTTCATGTTCAGACACTAAACTATTTCTACAGATGGAGAAATTTTTAAAAATCAGTGTGCAAAAGTCACATTCAGAACTCTCCAGCTTCCATAGAAACAGAATTTTCGACTGAAGAAAATGAATCAAAGCTGAATCTCCTGGTGCACTCACTGAGCAGTAGACTACCCTACCTGTACCTAATGAAAAAATTGGTGTCACCTTCATCACTTTTAGATAAAATGAGTATGAAGCAACATTCTTTCCCCTCCGTTTATTTTGTATTAGTTCAACAAGCATTCATGGAGCACTCGCCATGGGTCAGCCTTGAGCTATGAGAACTTAGTGAGACAAAAGGGAAGTGCTCTCAACTTCATGGAGCTTAGTGGGTGGGAGAAAGAAAGATTAATAAAATATTTGCACAGATACACAATTCAAGACTGTGATATTTGTTATGAGGGGAAAAGCACAAGTGTTTTCAAGACAATAAGCAGCACATAAAGAGGCATCAAGCAGAATTACATTTCTGTCACTGAAAAGAATTTGCAAAGCCTATTAGGAGTCCCTAAAGATAGTTAAAAACTAAAAGCACATAAAAGATCATTCCAAATAATTTTGTAAATAATCATAAGATGAGCAAATCTGCCCTGTTTTAAGGAAAGGGAATACAACAAGTCGAAAATAACATTAATGGTGAAATTACCGAAAAAATAAAACACAAGGTAAAAGCATGACTGACTAATTATGTAGGGTTTGTACACAATTTAGGATTATCCAAATCCTCTGACCCTTCAGTTTGCTCTCTTCCCCCATCTCTGTGTATCCCAGGGTAACCATATTTTAATCCCTAGCTTAAATGTTATCTCCCTTCTAAAGTCTTTTTCTGAACTCTGCTCTCTGTCTAGCTAGAATAATTTGCTCTCTCAATATCGAAAATACTTTATTGTGTCCTGCAGGCACTCAACACTGGGCAGTGCCTTATGCACACTGGTGTATCACTGCTACCTGAGCCATCTCTTTACACCACAGAACACCTGCAGTGCTTTTCACATGCAACAGCTGTTGGATGAGCAATTACTGTGTACATTCCCTGGCTGTTGGTATTTCTATTATAACAACGAATAATAGATTCGTACCTACATTTACTGCTACATTGTCCAATGCGTGTACTGGTGGGCCACAGAACAGAATTCTCTGATTCAGAAACAACTTATAAATTTAAATGATCTATCATGGTCATGCTTGATGAGTCACTGGGGGTAGGTTTGGTATGGCTCTACAATTTTTTCTTTATAAGAAATATAGTTCAAGACAATTCATATTAAGTTGTCAATAGATGTTACATACAGAGATGCCGTATTAAGTTTATTTTCTCGTTGTCTTTCAATGTCTCCAAATTACCAACCACAAGATGGTAAGATAGACAGAAAAAAAACCAAAATTATTGAATTTTAAAAATTAAGCAGTTATAATAGAATATTTGTCATACTTTTATACTATTTTTGACAATAACAATATTATAATAACTGCAATGAAACATTACTTTAAATTTATCTAGTACTGATGTAATAGCTTTGCCAGCTATTAGGGCTGATTTAATACGACATTTTAAAACACACAAAATTTACTGAGAATAAGAAGGTATATAGAATTTGAAAAGTTTAATTTTAGTAAGTTTTTCTTTCTTGTAATTTCAAAAGCTTAAAGTGGTCAACTAACATTCAAATGAGCCTACTGAGAATCAAGTAGTGGGATATAAAATACTTCAAGAGCTGCAGAATTTCACTGCCCACTCGGTACATGTATCAAAGCTTCAATTAGACAATGTACACCTGTTTTTCTCTTCAAAAATCCCAATTTTAAAGAAAGTCCATCTGTTTTCATTTCATGTTCGATGTTTTTCACAGTCAAGGGAAACAAAACATCATTTAATAAAAATGAAAATCCAAGAAGGAAAAGCAGTTTGTGCAGAAAAGTGACATGATTAACAGTCCAAAATTTTCCACAGAGAAAGCTGATGCTAGAAGACTCTGAGACCCTGTCACCCAAGAAATACAACCAGACTCAAGTCATCTTTCAAGTATAAAAGCGGCCGGTGGACATTCCCACATATGTAAGTTGTAGCAGAACAACTGCATGACCACTCTTAGTATTTTGAAAACAACTATTTGATGGTGAGATCAGCTAATCTAGATATATATCAAAATAACTCAAAATTGGAGGGATTATGATGGTGACTGTCACATAGACTTAAATGTAAAACTACATATAAATATATGTAAAACTACATATAAATATATGTAAAACTACATATAAATATAATATGTATATGAATATGCAGAATATAGGTTTTAAAAGGCATAAAAACTGTAATTATAAGACAGACTGTAGATATTAAAGACCCTAATAAGTTAGAATAGTATGCAAAAATGAAAACAAGAGAAGGTTTATGAGTGTGCTAACTTTCTTCATTTTCATAGCAGAGACTAAAGAGATACAATCTTAAATTATCTTAATGATTATCTCTATACACCTAAAGAAGAGCACATGTGAACAAAAAGGGTAGAGATATACCTCAGAGGGATGCAACTGAAGAAAGGAGTGGAAAATCCTCATTTCAAAACAAACTATATAGTTTCCAAGAATGTAAATAACAAATGTTCATTGAAAATAAGAGTAATAATAAATTGGAATTATTTTAGGCACTGAGTAAGCAAATAAAATATTTTAAATATATTCATCAAAGTGCAAAGAGAATCATTAATGCTATTCGACAAGCTGAACTTTGGACCCTGTCATTATGAATCCAGACTCATGGAAATGAAGCCCATTCAAGACCCACACCGTGACAGAATCTGTTCCCACTCCGTCCACACCTAAGGGGAGTGCCCTGTTCTGGGCACCCTAAGCGCTGAATGCATTTCTACTTTCATCACGAGTTCTACCAGACTCCACAGAAATTATTAGTTTACCAGACCACCCCCACCAGCTCGTCGTGGTCTCCTCAGCAGGAGGATCCATGCCTGCCTTAGCTGTCTTTATTTCTCCAACGGAGCGCAGAAAATAACCATTTGGTAAATGGATGATGGTGTGGACATCGCCGGTTGTTGGACTGGAGGGGAACAGCCTGAGGCCATGACTGGCTGGTGTGGGATGGGAAGGCTGGCTCCCTTGCCTCGATTTGTGAGAACTCTCTAGAGCCACCCCAGGAGCAGAAACCGCTGGGAAAGCTGTAAGCCACAGCTGCAGCCCATAGGGACCAGTGTCTCTCCCCCACCCCGCGAATCCTGGCACCTTCACTGCCTCCCCCAGGGATCTCCCAAGGGCAATCCCAGTAAACCTTCCACAGGCGGGTCTCCGTGCACATCCCACACCAGGCCCAGGCCGTCCCGTTCGTTTCACCTGAGCCTCTCCACCGCAGCAGGTGCGATGGGCTTAAGCAGTGTGTCCAAGACTGCCCTGGGCACCTGGCAGAGACGTCAAAGATGACACTGACCCAGGAGCCAGAATTCAACAGGTGTCTGTGGGGTGGGGGGGAGGTGAATGAAACACTGGAGAGCATGTTTCAAACACAGCTCCACCTGGCTTGGCACCTTGTCCCCACTCCCCATCAGGATCCTTCAAAACGTCCACACCCAGCGGGATGCCACCTCATACACTTGGGAAGCTGATTATTCCCAGTGGAAGTATCATGCATACATAAAAAATCTTCCTTTTGGGGGCTATACAATGAGTGCACACAGCATTCTTTTGTGCTCGCCATACTTTGGCAATACTTTACCGAATACAGAACATCCGAGGTGAAAAATAAATGGGAAACATATGACACAATCCCGAATGGGAAATGCTTGCGGTTCTTTCCACACCTGTGCCCTCTGCAGTCATCACTTCTGTGTTATGTCAGTGACTATATAATATTTAAATCGTTCCTGAGAAGAAACTCCACATTTCTTTCCAGACTGGTACACTCTGGTCTTTAAGAAGGAAAGAATACCTGGGTTTCTTCTTCTCCACTGTGTATGCACAAGACAAAGTCAGAGCAAAGCCTCGGAAACTGTGTGCACACCGGGCCTTGCTCGGCCTGCCCCACAAAGAAACCAGCAGGGGGATGCTTCCCAGCGTGAGACCTGGATGTACATGTGATTTATCTTTATCTCCGGGAATTTATGGCTGCTATTTTGGTCAATAAATATTTTTATTACATTATAATTAATTTACAAAATTTAATGCAACCACAACAGATAACAAAAACAACAACAAATGTTTCTTGCTTAAAAGATGCCTCTCTCTCCCCCTGCCAGTTCTATTGCATTGTGCTAGTGGTTCTTGCAAAATACCTGACTGAAAGCCCAGGTCTTCCAGAAGCCAAAACTACTATGTTTTGCCATTCAATTAAATAATAATTTTTTAAATATTCCATTGAAACTTAGAAAAATTGAAACCAGCTTTCTGTTTTATTACCCGTTCCCCAAGCAAAAGCAATGTTCAATGAGGATTAATAAATATAGAGCTAATAGATCGCCTAGAAACTGTAGATATGTTCTATTTCAATTTAAAAATAAATTCAGATTTTATGGATTGACCAACTTGATTCAAACCCATTAGACACACAGAATCAAGCTCTTGAAGTAAAACTGAGTGCAAGACAGTGCCTATAATTTTACTTACACCATGGCTTTCACAAGCTGCCACTACTATGACTTTGCAATAAGCAGAACCATTAAAACAAGCGATTCATTGTTTCAGAGGTCAAGCAGACATGTCCACTGCCTTAGAGCCTTGATTTAATAACACTTATTTGGCTAGAAAACAGAATGCGTATTCACTTATCTTTAATTATGAAACCCCAAGGAGGTACTCTTTAGTTGAATCCATTTTATGTTTCAAGCACGGCACAAAGAAGTGTTCCTTAATGAATATTTTTAAATTGTGTTAATATACGATCTAAATAAAATTTCATTTTCTTCCATTAATAGCTTCTCTTTTTTTTTTTTTTTTTTGAGAGAGAGTTCAAACTTATAAGCTTTGAACACTGATTTCTAGGCATAAACACTGACAAATGTATCACTGTTGACAGTAGTCAGTATTTAATTAACTTAACTGTGAAGAAGACTAATTTTACATATTGAAACCTTGTTGTAATACAGAAATATGTTTATCCATTTCTTCTCCATACTCAAAATAATATTATGTATAAACGATCAGCTTAATGTAGTCTTCACTCTTTTCAGTTTGTCTATAGGTTTGGTATCTTTTAACCCATTTTAGAAGAATTACAATGATAAACTTGTTGAGTTTAATAATTTTCAGGGAAAATTCTCACTAATTGTAAACTATTTTTGAAATATTTCAGTGTTTAGTTGTAACACATTTTCCAGTTCATTTTTTTTCTTTCCTTTTCTTTACACAGACTTCTATAATTTAATGGCTGTGGTTTTAAAGAAACACAATGTTTAAATGCAGGATGCTAACTACTTTTAATAATGTATAAAAACAAAAAAATTAAAATAATTATTCTGTTTTATGTAAGGTATTAACATAAAAGAAAGAGAGAGGTGTAGCTGTGCTTACGTCCTCTCGTGACCACATTAAAATTAAAGCTGAACTACAGAACAGCCATCACTGGGAGTTGCCTGAAGTCTAGCTCATCTGAGGCCACACAGAAGAGGCCACTCTGAGACTGGTAGGAGAGGCGGAGATGCAGAACCGGCTGGTCTCACACCTGTGTTTGGTGGTTGAGAATAGGGAGGAATGTCTTGGCTGGGGGGGTCCTCCCCTGAGGAGTAAGGGGTCCCTGGCCATACACTGGGCTCCCCAGCCCATGGTTCCAGTGCCAATAAGAGAAGTTCCCACCACCTCTGGCTGTGAAAACCAGCAGAGACTGTGGCTGAGTGAGACGGAGGGTGGCCAGAGTCCCAGAGGTTCCTCATGGGAGGCCCACACATGGACTTACCACTGATGGACTCTCTCTCTCTCTGAGCTCCAGAACTGGGCAGCAGCTCTAAAGGCACCAGGAACACACGGGGAGGGAGTGACTTGCCTGGCTTCAAGGTGAGGGCCGGAGGGGTGGCTTTCTCCCGGAAGACAGTGCTGGCAGAAGCCATTGGTCTTTTATTGGGCCCTCCCCCATTCGGGAATGCAGACACAGGTGAGCACCATATCTGAGTCTCCACCCACCTGGCTATCCCACCCAGGTAACTCTCTGAGACCCCACCCCTCCCAATTTGCATGGTCAGCCCAAGCCGCCTCAGGTGTCCTTTCCACACACATGGCCCATCGTGACTCACAATGTGGACTTTCCTAAAATCTCTCAAAGGCTCACAAAACCCAAACAAGCAGCATCTGGCCTCGGCATTCCCCGCACCTCTTGCTGAGCAGTGCCAATCCCTGCACCAGTGGCAGCCGCTTCAGTTTGTGGCATGGCTTCCTGAGGCACCTCCAAGGCCAGCACTGGTGACAGCCATCTGCAGATTCCTTGGTGACTCTTGCTGGGTGGCCTCAGGCAGTGCGCAGGCTGCGGCTGAACTTGGCCTGCAGTGGGGCCCCTCCCAGGGGCACCAACCTACACCCCTGGTGGACCACTTTGACCTGAGATAGAGAACCCCTGGGCTGTGTCCAAGGATGGCACACACAACGGGCAGGCTGGGCCAGCACCAGAGTCCTGGTAAAGTAAATCCTGCTCCACAGGGTCAGCCCCTCACCAGCCAGTCCTCACAACCAATCAGCCCAAGGGTCAATCCCTCTCATCGGCATACAAACAGCAACTATGATTCTATGTAATTTCCAGTATGTTTAAAGTATTACATAATTTAAAAATCCCTAAATGAAACAATGGTAGGTCTTGTAGACGGCTTTGAATTACAAGTTTAAGTTTAATTATTATTGTAGGTAATGAGAAACCATGGGAAAATTGAAGCAGGGAAATTATGTTTCAAAGTGAATTTAGGAAAATTAATCTGGCAGGAGTACAAGGATAAATTACATAAGCAGTAAAAACGAGTTGCTGGAAAGTTCATCAACACTTGAATCCAAAATTATAGAAGCAGAATTTCAAATGGAAAGGGACCACCGGTGACACTCCCAGGTGGCACCAACACAATGTGGCATTTGGTTCTTTGTAGCGCCTCAGAGGGAGGGAAGACCCAGACTTAGCTCTGAAACCTGATTTTGGAGCATTTTGAAATGAGTGGCAGTGCTAACAGGACTATCTACTTACATGTGTTTACATGTGACAAAGTGACTAGTTTGGGAAGAAAACTCGTATGTGCCACTTAGACTCATTCATTCAGACTCATCCATCCACCTGGCGAGCAGTGCAGGTGACAAGCAGGCAGTGTTTCCTAGAAGTCTGGGTTTGTACACCTGGAGATGGGAAGTGAGATGAAAATTTAGAATATCTACTCCAGAGAAGTCTTTTGAGAAGCAGGAAAAAAAACTGTAGGGCTCAGGACTAAATAGGGACTGTGGGGAAAGAGGATCAGATTGGGAAAAACCAGCCCATTGAAGAACGCTGGGAATGGTGGGTGCTGGGAGGGCGGGAGGGGAGGGAAGGGGGAGAGGCCCAGTGGGGGACCCCAGTCCTCCATGTGGATGTGGCAGCATCTCAGCTGCAGATGAAGAAACTGGTGATTACATATAAAATCTGGAAAGTCGCAAGAGGAGGGCTTCCCAGGTCACACATAGGATCTGTGCTTCTGGTGTCTGACGCTAACACAGATTTAAACGGCATCAAAACCTTTTTTCAGTGACAGAGACGAGCTGCTCAGCTACCAACCAAGAGACCCAAGAGCCCAGGTGAGGAAGTGTGGCGACCTGGCAGCCGTAAGGCAGGTGCTGCCCGGGCATGGCCGCCCAGCGACCTGTGCCCTGGGGCCTGCGCCTCCGCGCACATCAGCCCGCACACATCATTCCGCCAGACTAGCACGTCTGGACCACCTTGATCAAGCAGTTGCTCTGGGTTAGAATTCTACCACACCTTCCCCCTTTGACCGAATCACGGCAAAGTATTACGCCCAAGGCAGGGAGAGCAGTGCTGTCCCAAAGAGGTGACATTAAACACAAAAGCTCCCAAACTACAGTGTTCCTTCCTCGTGGCCATCCAAACCCATGCTCGTCGTTCAGAAAACCCTACAGCAAGAGGAGCCCGTAAGAGGTGTGGCGTGTACCTGGAGCCAGGCGTGCTGCACATTTTACTTCTCTATGGCTTACAGCAACCCTGTGGGGTGGCCTTTTGGGGGGAAAAAGTCAGATCTGGAAAATCAGTGGATTCAGTGAAAGGCCCTTTCCACATCTCCTCTCCACTGCACTTGCTGGCGCTCAGAGCTTAAACTCTTGAGTCAGGGCTTAAAGCATGTTAATAACCCGTGATCCTGTGTTTTCTTGACACAAAGTTCTGAGTCGTTTCAGAGACAAAACGATGCAGTCATTGGCAGGAGAGGGGACCGATCAACTCCCTGAGGTCCCAAAATCACACGTCAGGAAAACCAACACCAGTGAGATGGAAAAACACCTGTTCCCTCTGCGTAGAGCGCTATTTTTAAAAAGTTTGTCATGTTTAAAAATAAGGACAGGAGAGAAAATGTCTTAATTCTCAAACACATTTAAAGGGATGCAGGTACCTTAGGCTTTCAAGGCTGGCAGGTTGCACAGGTGACAGGAAAAGTGACAGAGAGATCTGAGGACCTCTTCGTGACACCACCTTTGAGATGTCACCTTTGAGGCACTTGAAGGACTAACTGAGCTTTAGAACCGAGGTCTTACTTGGTTCCAACCTACACTGGGGACAAATCTACACAAAATAAGAGCTTCATAATTCTCACAGGTTCTTAAGAAAAATACACCTTGTCTTGCTGAGGGTGCCATTTCAGGGGCCGCTCTGAGAGATATGCCAGCCTCTACTGGGGTGAGATGGACTTTATTGTCATCCAAATGTATGCAGAGTTTGGGACAGGTATTCTGAGAAGACCCTAGAAGTCGGTGTTGAAGAACTGCGCCTTCAGACTGAGAGCATGTCACTCCACCTCCCTTAAAATCACGCTCTTTCTATATAAAAGGAAGATGGCATCTGACCTGCCTGCTGAAGACTGGGCTATTTTAAAGGGGAACTCTGTGAACAAGCATGTTTTACACGGGAGAACACTAGAAAAAAATGCATGTGGTTAGGATGATGCTTAAGGGGAAATTCCTCTTGCTGGAAAAATTGCCACAAGGTGCTAGCTCACATGCTATTTGAAATTTTACAATCAAGAGCGACCGAAACAAACAAAATATCACAGCATAAAAAATACACCTGAAGAGAATGTTTCCGAGCATTTTAGTTTTTAGATTTAGGTAGCCTTTAATTCAAAATTTATTCCCTCCGAAAAAAAAAAAAAACGAATGCACTTTATAGAGTTTTTTGCTGCTGCATGGTGTGTTGAGAAAGCTGAATTATAGAGCTTTCTCAGAGAACTTTCAGAAAGTGATTTTAGGTGACGTATAGAAGTACATTTTGCAACAATGAAGAACACCTTTCGGGTAAGATACAGTTCCAGTTACACACTCTGTCTCGCAAATCAACGGCCGTTTCTAAAGCTAATTAAGAAAGGGGAGACTGCCCAGTGCCTCCAGGAGGGCGGAGCCAGGACTCCTGCACGTGTCAATCAAAAGCATCGTGGCACAGTTCTGAGTGCGCGCTCATTTAACAAGCTAGCAGAGAGCTATTGGCTGCCCTCTTTTGTGCCAGGCTGGACTAGTGTGGCACAAGGTCTTACTCGTCATTATGTCCCCATGCACGGTACATACTGCACCTGCAGCTATTAATGCCGATTTTTTCCTCTGCCCCTTTTTACTGCTTTATCCTTCCAACATTTCATATTAACATATTCATATATTTATATTTATAAATAAATAAATAAATAAATATATATATATATATATATATAATATATATTTACACATCGTTGATATTTTAACTGAAAAAAATGTACCAAATATATAACGGATTGCCACTGAATAGCAAAACCATTATTTCCTTCACCATTGATTTCTGAATCCTAAATGAACCCACGGATGTCCAAAGGCTTCAGGCATCCTTATGCTATTTTTTCAAAGTAATTTTATTGTCTCCCCTTTCGCTTTCCATCCAGGTACTGAAATTAACCTGTCAACACAGAGCAGAATAACTAAAAGTTCTTCTTAGATGTTTTATCTGGGCTTTTATTTGCTGTGTATACTGGGCAGTTTTATTATCATGGAAAAAAGGAGCCGAGACTGAGTATCGCCTTAAGTATCAAAACAGCTAATGACACTGTGGATGGGGAGGTAGCCAAATGATCTTTCATGGAGAAATAAAACGAAATTCCACTGAAATGCTGCTCAACTTGATCTCCTCCTAGGTAATGGTGCTTTCTAAAATTTGGACGTCTAGAGCTCAAAGTCAAAGGCAGAAACGTTTTCACACTGCTGTTTGTTTCTGGAGCCAATGGAGTGTTCAAGCCACTTGGCCCCTAGCAATTAAGGTGTCCTGTGGGCGACGGTAGCTTATGTAATCCTCGTCTCACAGAGAACACAAAATCGCAGCTGCAAAATGACCAACATTTATATTTTTCACAATGGCAAAGGAGAAGACCACATGAAACTAAAAAGCTTCTGTCCAGCAAGAGATCCTATCAACAAAACGAAAAGGCTACCTGTGGAACAGGAGGAAATATTTGCAAATCATACATCTGCTAAGGGGTTAGTATCCAATATATATAAAGAGCTCAGACAACAATAGCAAAAAAAGAAAGCCCACTAAGATTAATGAAAGAGGGCAAAGGACGTAAACAGTTTTGCAGAGAAAACATGCAAATGGCCAACGGGTCCATGAAAGGGACAGGTAAATCAAATCCACAGAGAGATACACCTGACACCTGTCAGAATGGCTGTCACCGCGAAATCAACGCACACGTCTTGGCGAGGGTGTGGAGGAAAAAGCAAAAAAACCTCATGCAGCCACTGGGGAAAACAGTATGGAGGATCCTCAAACAATTGAAAATAGAACCACCTTGTGGTCCAGCTACCCCACTTCTGGGTACATATATCCAAAGGAATTAAAATCCGGACCTTGGAACAACATCTGCCTCCCCCCGCCCTCCAGCAGGCTCCCTGTGGCACTGACTCACGACAGGCTCTTTGCTCTCAGCACCCGGCTCACAAGGGCTGCACGCACGTGTGTAAAGGCGGCCCAGCAAGCCTGCAGCGCATGTCAGGAAGCTCAGTCTTCCAGGCTTGTCAGCATCGTAGGCCAGGCGCTGCTTTAGACCCTGCACGGTGCATTTACTTAATGGTGACCCAGCACAGTGAGCTTGGAATTCTCACCCTCATTCTTACAAATAAGCAAAGTCAGGTTCAGGGGTGTTTTAAATTGCCCATAGGACCCGCGACTGTAACTGGTGGGTACCGCTGCCAGCCGGGCCCCCTGATGCTGAAGATGGTGCTCTTTGGATTTTTCTAAACCGCCCCCATGATAACCATGCCCCCTAAGAGCACTCATTATTTTGGGGAAATAGGGCTACATTTTAACACCCTTCTTACAGTTTTCAATTAAATTAATCTTTTTTTTTCTAGATAAGTGTATTTCCACGTGCAGTTGTAAGAAACAACACAGTGACCTTCCACACCCTTCACTCAGTTTTCCTCCGTGGGAATATCTTCTAAAACTACGATCCAATATTACAACCAGGGTTGGACATTCATTCAGAGCATTTCCATCACCACGAGATCTGTCACATTGTCCTGTTGTCACCCTGCCCTCCACCCCCACACACAAACTCTGCTCCCTCTCCCCCGGCCATGGCCTCCGACTGCTACTGATCTGTCCTTCACTTCTGAGTCTGTATCTCAAGGACGCTGTAGGAATGGAATCGCAGTGACAACCTTTCGGGATTGTTTTATGACTCATTCAACACAGTTCTCTAGAAATTCATGACTGCGGGTCGCATTCATTTAGTCCTTGTTTTGCCGGGCGGTATGACAGGGTATGCAGTTTAACCATTCACCCGATGGCGACATCTCGTTTGTTTTGTTTGGGGAATTTAAAATAAAGCTGCTGTGAACATTTATGTGTAGTTTGTGTGTGAACAGAAGTTTTCATTCCTGGGATAAATGTCCAGGAGCGCAGTCGATGGTCATGGGGCAGTGGCATATCAGTTGAAGAAACTGCCCAATTGTTTTCAAGAGTGTCTGAACCATGTCACGTTGCCAGTAGCCATGCATCAAGCAGCCCAGGGCTTCTGCCTTCTTGCCAGCATTTGGTGTTGCCACTGTTTATTTTATTTTAGTTTATTCTATTTTATTTTATTTTAGCCTTACCAATAGATATGTATTGATATCTCATGGTTTAAATCTGCATCTCCCTAATAACAGCAAACGTTTTTTCATGTGCTTGTCATCTGCATATGAACTTGTGGGCTGTGTCTCTTCATGTCTTTTGCCAATTATCTAATTGAACTGTTTTTAATTTTACTCTAGAGTTATGAGTTTTTTTGTACTAGTTCTTTGTTAGGAATGTACTTTGTAAATACTCTCCCAGTCTGCAGCTTTTTTTTTTTTTTTTTCTGTCTTCTAACAGGCTCTTCCACAGAGCAAAGTTTCTAATTTTGATGAGGTTACTTTATCAACTTTTCCTCTCATGGCTCATGCTTTCGACGTGAACTCTTTCCCAAAGATTTCCTTATATGCTTTCTCAGAAATTTTATAGTTTTATTGTTACATTTAAAGCCATGGCCTATTTTGGATTTCAAGGTGTGAGGCTTATGTTGAGGTTCTTTATTTTGCCTAGGGGTGGCCAACTGTTCCCGCAACATTCTTTGAAAAGGTATCTTTCCTTCGCTGAATTGTTTATGCATCGTTGTCAAAAATTCATCGGGTGTGTAAGTGCAGATCGCTCTTTTAAAACAAACTTTTTCTTAATGACACGATCTGAATGTGTGCTGCCATCGAAGCTTACCCTTCTCCATGAACAGAACGACTCTCTAGTGAAACACTAGATGTCCAGGCAAGAGCAGCTACAATCAAAAATGAACCCTCGCATCTACATATTGCTCAAAACAACTATTACTATTCATCAATTATTTTAGCATTTTAGTTGTGTTTGCATTGTAAAGTATTCAGACTGTCAGCAAATTAAGTGGCCCCTGACTGATGTATTGGATAACGAAGGCTGCATTTCAGGCATGCCAGCTCTGAGGTCTTCTTAGTGCTGTACGACTGTTTTCAGGAGTTTACAGTCATCTAACATGTCACACATGTTTATTGCCCCCCAAATCCTCATTGTATGGTAATGGCCACCAGCCCTGACATCACAGTCAGGACCCTTGGGGACCCTTAAAAGCATAGCCACGCTCAGATCTGAGCCAGCACACACCAATGAGGAAATTCCAAAGCCGACTCATAGTCGAAACCGTTTCTTAAAAACAGTGGGCTAAGTAGTGCAGATGATTATGCAAAAGTATCAGAAAGCAACAGGGAGCATGTTAAGCAGCCTTCAGGGTTTTAAACAGTCATTCTGAACGTGTGGAAGAGCACATTTCATTCTGTCCCTCACCCTGGTAGCTGGTAGTGCAACTCAGCATCATGTTTGGCACTAGCATCCTTTCCTTTAGAAGACTTAAAGGCTAATAAGGATGCCAAGCGTAATGAAGTCTATAAAAATGACACGTGAAAATGACGTGGCTACTTTCTCAAGCACCTCCCCAGAGCCCTCAGCACTCGGGGAGATGTATTCCTATTTCCCAGTAAAAGGATGAGATGTCATGTCCAAAGCAAGTTCAAGTGTACAAAAAGTATGCTCTTATTCTTTTTCTTGATTAGTATGCGAAAACTTTTTACTAGATTTATGTAAATAAGAGAGAAATCTAGAATTTTCTCTAACTGGCTGTTGTTCACCTTTAAAAGTTAATTTTTGAAAGGGAGGCTAACTTTCAACTTTAGACTACTGTGAAATTTTTTTCCAAAAAAAGAATAATGTGAACAAGTAGCGATTTATACACTAATAACATACCTTGTCTGCTATTAAGACATTTGGTGAACACTTTCTTTTCCTAGTGGGGTGGGGGCGGTTCTATATATAGTTAGGAAGGATAATTCAGTGTGTATGAAAACTAACTTTCATTAGGAAATATATACATATGTAATATAGAGAACACGTATTGCATATGTGTGTGGGTATACGTCCATCGATACACACGTATACACACATATATACACATTTTAAAGGATTAGTGAATGGTCAGAGGAAAGCAATTGCACATTTACAAAGTGACTGCACATGTTTATACATGTAAGACATCTTACATAAAAATTCACACAAATAAGTGAGTGGTATCTAGTCGATTTAAAAAAATAGGGAACTAAAAGGAAAGGAACATAATTTTAAGTACATCTATTTCAATTGCTGTCTCTTAATAATAGCAAGTAGCACAATAAACGAATTAAATGATCATTTTTCATAAAGGCAATGCTAAAATAAATAGATTAACATATCTTTCAAATGTTTTAAATTCTACCTAGACACTAAGAGCTGAATTTTGAGGCCTATTCTCCTTTCATAAAAGGAGAAATTAGCTGGTTTTTAGATGATACAATGAAAATAAAATCATGTTCATTCAAAATGGCCTGGAGAAACATCTGTATGGGCTTTCTTGTCATGGCATAAATTCCTTCGCTAAATAGCAATTTTTCCAGTTTAATTGAGACGAAATCGATGTATAACATTGCATAAATTTAAGGTGTACAATCTAAAGGTTTGATATATATATTCACTGTGAAACGATTAGCACTACCTCTCATAGTTAGAATTGTTTTTCTCACGATAGAAACGTTTCTATGATGAGGACTCTTAGCAAACTTTCAAATATATGATCCAGTACCGTTAACCATAGTCAAGTCCCCAGCAATTATTTACCTTATTACTGGAAGTCTGTACCTTTCGACCACCTTCACCCATTTCCAGCACCTCCCACCTGCCAACAGGACTATCTGCACTATAACAAAGTCGAGTCAACTGAATGATGTTACCTTCACATTACGTCCCCAGTTAAAGAAAACACATTTACTTTGCATCATCGACGCAGCTGTGACACGACCCGTCTAAACATATTGCCAAGTGGAAACTGCTGCATAGGAGGTATCCCACTGAACTCGAAGTGGTAAAACGTAGACTTGAGTACACAAACGTGCACACCCTAACCCAATCTGTGTTCCTCTAGCTCTGGCTGATTCATCATACCCCTTGAGAAGTTTAGTGCGTGTGCATAAAATGGGAGTCAGGTGAAATATACTTTCAAAAGTACGCTGAGAGAATTAGGTAAGATTATACATGTAAAAATTCTTTATGGGCTATAAACTATGTGATGCACCAAAAACACAGCATGATTATGCTACTATTACAGTCTCAAATGAAGAGTCAAAGTGTTGGTCCCCTCAGTCACTTTACTGTTAAGTCAAAATAAAATGAGCTTTTTACAATGAATTCAGCACAATATCAGACTAAATATTTTTGCACATGTTCAGAGAATACAACTACCATTAATTTCAAACAACATGATTTCTTGATTCAATGAATTTCTGTTCTCTGCTAAATCAACAAGTTTTCTTGATTCAATGAATTTCTGTTCTCTGCTAAAAAGTTCTTCTTCCATCCCGTTGGACTGACAGGTGCAATGTTTTCAATGTTACAACAAAAAAATGAATTACTCGGAGGCTAAATCCTGCTCTGTGTTTTGAAACTAACAGAAATTTAAACACAAAGTTAATGAAAATGGTCTACCCCGAATTCTTGAATGCTCTGGCCAGAGTTACCAGAACTTGAAGAAAAAATAAAACACTGTGAGTAAAGTGAGGCAAGAGCGAGGAAACAGAGGTCAAATAAACGTAGTATAGTTTCTTTTTAATTAGTTTTTCTCGTTTGATTAAAATTACTTTTTCTTTAAAACTAGCACTTCAAAATTTATAAAATCTGTAGATGGTCTGTAGATGGTAAAAACACAGGTAATTTTTGTTTGTATTGCTTGATTTTTATCTTCTATGATTTCTAAAGTGAATGTAAACAGAAACAGACCAAAGAAATGAATAATTTAGTCCTACTTAATAGCATTCATATGGCTTATTATGATCCAAAAGAACAACAGAAATACTTCAGAAAGATGACACCTATTTGAAATAACGAAGCTTTCAAATTAAACTATTTCAGTCACGTTAGACTAATCCAAAACATCAACCTTTATTAAGCACTTCTGAAAGACATCTAAGGAAATTGCGAATGCAAATCTTACAAAGATATATGACTAATGTATGATTGCCCTACTTACAATTTATTTCAGTCATTTGAAAGATTTCCCTACGTACTGAGTATAATCCTTCTCGGAGAGATGGCTGTCTCTTAAAGCTCACCTTGCCGGCAGTCATGTGTAAATCTATCAAGATGAAAACTGAGATGTGAACTATTAGATCTCACCCCTGATTTAACAGCTTCCCTCAGGTACCTCACAGCCGTAATCATTTAATATAGAAATCCAGCAAATGTCTGGGTTTCATTTTTACAGTCAGGCTTACTTTTATTTTCTTTGTTTCTGGCTCTAAATTCTGAAAAGTCAAAGAATGTCAGGCACGCTCCCATGCATACATAGGTTCTGCATTTTTAAAAGAAAAAAATATCCCACTAATGGAGGTAACACAGTTTCTAAGAATACCTGAAATGGCATGCACACAAACATACAGTTGGAAATAAATTAATACATAGGGATTGGCTAGAAGTTCTACAAAACTTTTTTTCTACACTAAAACTCTAAGAACTAGTGATTTTTGTAGATAGGTAGGTAGGTAGTAGATAGATAAATGATGATGATGATAATAGATAATAGATAGATAGATAGATAGATAGATAGATAGATAGATAGATGATAGATGATAACTAGATAGATGATTGATGATAGATTAGATAGATGATAGACAGATAGATGATAGATGATAGATAAAAGATAGATGATAGATAGGTAGATAGATGATTGGTGATACATAGACAGAGATAGATGATAGATGCAGAAATAGAAAAATAAGTGGCATGTGTACATACTGTTAAAAATAGACATGTCACCCATAAATTGAAATAAAAATAGCTAAACTAACTAGAATTTTCGTATAGCCTAAATCCATATTTAAGAAAAAAGTGATAAATGATAAAGAACTATAGATGTAGTGGACCCATTTCAGAAAGCATTGCCCGTGATGCGCAATATTCTAGAATGAATAAAGTTTTAAACATTCAATACAACTTCCACATCTTAAATTCATAGACAGAATTTATCCCTGATGATCCGGAAAGTTCTTTCGAACTTTTGAATAGTCAAAGTTATTATTTTCACATTTTTTCTTGGATATATTTATTGCATCTAATTCTTGGCAAAGTGGCATTGCATACCATACAAGATTGAACCTGAGACTTACATAATGTTATTAACCAATGTTACTGCCAATAAATTCAATTAAAAAGATGTGATCTCTCTTCACAGACTAGTTTCTAGAGATTGGTGAGACCAGAGAATTTTTTAAATGCCCTAATCAACCAAAAATATATGCTAATGCACACACACAAATTTCCATTTATATTGAGTGAGCGTCTATAAAGGGATAAATTTTCATAAACATTTCTGATGAAACATTGCTTTCTTCTATCATCAGAGGAAAGCTGTTCTGTAGAAAGACGGGAAAACTCAGAGATTGTCAGAAAAAAGATCAATCATCATTAGGCCAGGAAGAGAGGAGTGTTCAAGCTGCTTGAGTTTTTAACCTAAGAAGTGGAGACAGAAAGGTGCAGATGAATCCACAGTCAGTTTTTAAAACAAATCGAGACGACACAAAAGAGCAAATCCTCTATGCGTGCTTGGCCGGTAAAGTTGGCATCTGTCACTTCACATGTGGTCCTCTGCATTTTTCTGAGCTGCCAGGTTGGGTCCAAGCAGCTGTGACTAACCTAATGTGCTGTGAGTAAGAGTGGAGTAAGGTGTTTACTGTTAAGAATCCTAATTTAATGTAACACGATTGTGGGATACACACACACACACACACACACACACACACACACACGCACCAGTGCATGCCACCTGGTTATAAGTAGATGCTCCATGAACATGTGACTGCCTGTGGAACGTGTGAGATGCCACCCTATCCTGAGCCACACAGTCGATGCCCACGCAAACCAATGCCAATCCCTCACCTGACTTGAAAGAGAAAGAGCATGGTGTAAGGTATTATTTCTCTGGGAACCACGTGCCTGTGAACATTCAGGTTGGTGTATTCGAACAGAATTCTTGAAAAACGATGATGTGAGGGCAAGGTCTAGAATTAATCAGATTGTGGCAGTCTGGGATTTGTACAAGGATGTCACTCATGGCGATGACGATGACGTCATTCCATAATGTCATATTTCCTTTTGCTCTATTTATAGAGGCAATAAGTGCCGTATTAAGTTATTAATGGTTCTGGTACCCCAGCTCCTACGTTATCCACAAACCAAAAACAGGTCGAATATTTTACAATATTTGCCTTGCTGACTAAATCTAACCCATCCACGGTCAGAAAA
This sequence comes from Cynopterus sphinx, assembly GCA_030015415.1. Classification (NCBI taxonomy): domain Eukaryota; kingdom Metazoa; phylum Chordata; class Mammalia; order Chiroptera; family Pteropodidae; genus Cynopterus; species Cynopterus sphinx. The sequence goes on from CM057384.1 coordinate 3,675,329, forward strand.
AAATAGATGAGGCTAAGAGAAAACAATACTGACCAACGTGCCTTCGCTTTGTTTTATTTTTATTAGTGTTTTTAAGTACATTTTTCTTAAAAAAAAAAAAATACTGCCCACCACAGTATCTTGTGAATTATAATACCAACCATGCAACAGATGATTAGATGGTTAGAGGAACTAAACTATGGTATGGGCTTTTCAAATCCCACAAAAGGAAAACAATATGTTCATAGAAACAGCGAGACGATAAAAAATAAATACAGAATTTTTTAAAAAATGACTGAGTCGTGTCATTATACTTTTAACATTTAAACATTTAATGATTTAATAAACATTTTTAAAGAGTAAAATTCAGGAAAATGACTGTTTTCTCAAATTATTTTCCTACATGGAAGAAAAGGTGATTTAGTTAAGACAAATTTCAAAGCAAATGCTCAAAATAAAATAAATAAATAAATAAAAATAAATAAATAAAAAGGAAGAATTTTAACACTTAACCACTCTGCCCAAATAGATGACTAAGGAACTAGCCTCAACAGGTAGCACCGGCTTCTTAGGAAGACAGGTGGCAGAGCCCTTTCTGCCACCTCCACCTGGAAGCACCTCTAGCAGGCTGGCCCAACATTCTTCCGCCCTGATTCAGCGTAAAATACTGAGCACTATTTGTGAGCGGTAAAGGGTACATTGGAACATTTCATCTCAAAACAGGTTTTCATGATACAGCAGGCCTCACAACTTAGGCTTTTTCCCCCCATTAGGATGTCATAAAATTGGAAATTTGAAAGCATGAGTTCTGTCCATAATAAACCAAATATTTGTGCATCCATCAGAATTACGTTTATTTTGAAAGTTAGTTTTGAACGTCAACCACAAAAGAATCATTATTTCTCTCTTGAGTTAAAATATTTGATGTGGAAAAGTCTGTTGTTCTGCATTCATGGAATTAGTAATACTATGAAAATGGAATATGTTTATGTAATTCCTATGCCTATGATTTTGGGGTGTGACTGAACATTTTCATGTTTCAGGCACGCAGCATGTTTGCTTAGAGTTCTATCTCACGGGACCCACTTCCTTAGCTTCACAGAACCATATGTGTGAATTTGTCACCTGGAGTCACCCTTTTGACCACTAGAATATTCTCCGCAGAAACAGCTCTGAAGTTTTTTAAATAAACAGTATTCTCCCAAAGAGTCGATGCTAATTTAGTTTAGTATTTTGACTTTTAAGATGAAAATAGAAGTGGTCCACTACCAAACTCCGCGAAGTTCACATTTTCCAAGTAGAAATGGAAGACAGAAGCCACTCATCTGGCTTTTATTGTTTTCTGCGAGGGCCCTGCTTTCCAGGGGCACAGCTCTCCCCTGGGAGGATGGCGAGCACCTTAGAAAGTGTCAGCACTATACATTGGCACGCGCCCTGAGGGGATGGTGCTGTCACGACATTTCCAAGGTCCTTGCCAGCCAAGGAGCGGTCCCTGTCCTTTGCCGGGACTTGTCTCGCACTGGGGTTGAGACCCCGTTTTCCGCGGCAGGCAGTCCTGGAAAGCACCGAGTGAGCACCGAGGCTTCTCAGCGTCCTGCTCCTTAGTCGCCTTCTCGTGGTGACTGGCTAAGCAGACACACATGTCCCCGGGGGCCTTCAATCAGCCACGAGGTGTCAGACGCCGTTGAGATTCCAGGGAGACGGAAGGTCCAGCACGCGCCACGCATCGGCGCCGCGCGGGGGAGAAAGGGGCTGCAAGGGCCAGTTCTCCACCGGGTCCGCCCTCCGGCTCCGGGTCCGCCCTCCGGCTCCCGCGCCGCGCCTCCCTTCTTGGCTTCTGGCGGTGCCGGCGACAGATTCACGCGAGCACTGTGTCCGGGCTGCGTGCGCGAAGACATCGGCCTCCCGGACCCACGCCGCTTCTTCCACCCGAGCGCAGCTCCCGGGACCCGCGGGGGGGGGGGGTCTGTGTCCCCTCCCCTCCCCCCCGGGCCAGGGGAGGGGACTTTGTAGTCACCCGGTTTCGCGGTCCCCGCTCCTCCGGATCCGCCGAGATTCCAGAACTTACCCTCGTGTCCTTGGGGGACCGTCTGCCTCTGGAACGTGAGACCCAGCGACGGCGGCACAAAAAGGCCAGCCCGCGCCTCCCCGCCGCCGCCACCTGCGGCCACCGAGTCCCCGCCACGCGACTTCGGGGCGCGCGCGGACACGCTGTCTTTTAGGGACTCTGCCCTGCCTTGTGCCATTTTCTAACGGCAGATTTAGCTCTTTGTCTCCTTCCCTTTTCTTCCTTTGTCTTTTTTTCCTCGGCAAAGCTGAGGAGGTTCCTTCTCGCTCCTCGTCCCCGCCCCTGGTCGCAGCATGCCTTCATTCCGAGGGGACGCGGGGAATGTTCTCGTCCAGGGCGCTTCGCCCCCGGACTCCGGAGCCCCCCGAAATGGAGCTCTGAGCACAGAGAGGTAGCGGGACACGCCGGGAAGCCGAAACCCGGCACTGTTCAGCCCCAGACGGAGTTTCCCTCCCAGCCCTGGCCCGGCCCGCCCAGGCCGGGCTGGGCGCGCACCTCCCCCACGTCGTCCCCGCCGCTCCGCGTGTCGCCAGCCCCCCACGTCCCTGCAGTCCGGCCAGGTGCTGGCCCTCCTCTCCCGCCCGGTCCTGGCCACACCCCAGGTCCTCTAGGGCCATCAACACGTCCTTCGTCCCCGGTCCGGTCGCTAGGGAAGTTGTGGACCCCCGAGGTCCGCGCTGTGCCTGTCCCAAGTCAGACAGCGCATCTTTCCAGAAAAGCACAAAACTACAGGAGGGTCTCCAGAAACTTTGCTGTCGCGAGCGAGCGGCCGAGGGAGAGCGCACACCTGCCCGCACACGCCACGCAGGTGCACACCCGTCCGGGCGCGCGCGGCGGGCTTCGGGGCGCATGCCAGGCGCCGGCAAGAGCCCCCCGGGGACGCGCGGCGCCGCCCGGGCATCGAGAGAGGATTTCGAAACGGGCTTGGGAAGAGGGACTAGAAAATGGTGACTCGGAACACACGCACTCGCGGGAGCGCCCGTCGCCGCCCGCCACCGGGGCCGCGCCGCCCGCGAGGCGCTCACTCCCGGGGAGACCAGACCAGCGAGCGTCGCGCTGGATCGGAACCGCCCCGCCGGCCGGCACATCCGTCTCGGAACCCGCCGTCCCTGTCGCCCGCACGACTTCTCAGTGTGTGGGGGTGCACGCCGGCCCCGCGCCGGAGGATGGGGGCCGAGGCGCGCGGAGCCCCCCACCCCACAGACGCAGGTGCCGGCCCCCAGCCCCGCCGAGCCACAAGCCGAGGGGCCAGGTCCCTCCTCGCCCCTGTCCCTGTCCCCGCCCCGCGCCCAGGGATGGGGTCGGGGTGCGGGGTGGGGGTGCACTCACCCCCAGCCGCCTGCTGCGGAGCCGCACGTAGCCCTGCTTGACGATGTCGTTGAAGTTGGAGGCCATGGCCGGCGCCCCGCTTCCGCTGCGCGCATCCAGCCGCCGCCGCCGCGCGGTGGCCCCGAGCGGGGGACGCGCGGGGCGGGGGACGCGGGGCGCAGGTCGTCACCCCCGCGCCGCCGCCAGCCCGGGCCCGCCGCGGGCGCCCCCTCCGCGCCTCCGCCGCCCCCCGCGGCTCCCACGGGCGGCGCACGGCGGGCCGGGGCGCAGCATCGCGGCTCCCGGCGCTGGGTGGGGGCGGGGGACGGCGACGGGGCGGGGGACGCGCGGGGGGCGGGCTCGGGGACGCCGGCGGGACGCGCCCCATCCCTCGCCGCCTGGCGGGGACCGGCCCCCGCCCATCCTCCGCCCCCTTCCCCGCCCCGCACCCCGCGCCCGGAGGATGCGCGCGCGCGCGGCTCCGCGATCCGGGGTCGCAGCCTCCGCTCGCGACACGCGCCCGGGACCGGGGCGCGGGGCGCCTCCCGGGGCGACACAGAGGGGTGTTGGGGGGGCTGTGTGGACGCTTTGCTGCCCAAGCACACGCCGGCGTTGCGGGTCCCTGCCCCGCTGGGAAGTGCGGACCGCCGCCACGCGTCCCCGGCGCACACAAAGGGGCGACCGCGCGCATGTGTCTCCTCCCGGCGCCGGGGACACCCCAGCGGTCAGGCCCGCGGCCCGGGGACCTGCGAGCCGCGAGGGGCCCTGGGGAGCGACGAGGGCGCGCGTGTGGCTTAGCGGTGGCCCTAAGTGGCTCGTGGCTTTTCACCTTCTGGGAGAAAGGGACACCGAAGCTGGACCAGGTGGATGCAAATCTTCATTCCTTGAAACGTTCAACGAGTAAACACAAAACAATGAAGAACTTTCTCTCCTTGATGTAGGATCGGGTAACACTTAAAAAAAATAAAAATTAAAAAATGGGCTGTCCTCGATTTGCAGAGAAATTTTAACTTCAAAATTATGTCATTTTTATAAGATTCAAGGAAAAAAAAGGGAGTACTGACATTTGGCCGGAGGCGATGGATGGATTCTTGCTGTAGAAAGACAAGTCCATAAAAATATTTCGTTCCTTTGTAGCTAAGGTGACTTCTAATTGAGAATGAAGTATAAAGATCAAAAATTTTATGAGTGACTCCTTTATTTATAGAGTCTACATTCAATAAAAGTGTGGAAGACTGTGTTTATTTCTGCTTTATTCCCGGGAGAAGTGTTTTTCCATGTCAGTTAAAATGTCTCAGCCCTGCTGGGAACATAATATTAAGAGAAAAAAGGAAACACGTTGAGGGAAGAAGAAATACAAAAAAGCTTGAAGGACACAGTAGCGCGCCCCTCCCCCTACCACACAGGCGCCCCAGGTGTGATCTTGTCCCAACATTAATAAGAGTCTCCATCTAGAGGCCATGAGGCCCAACGGAAAGTAACGAGCCTCATCAGGCTACCATTCCTGCTCATTCACGGAGGTAGCAAACATTTGCTTGGACTGTCGACCACGCAGAGTCCCAGATGCCCGCGAAGACACTTAGCATCCCATGGTGAGGTCCCTTAGGCTGTCACTCCGGAAGGAGCTCAAGCTCTGACCTTCCTAGAAAACTCCCACAAACTTCTTGATGGGATTCTCCTCTCCCGAATTCTTGGGCATGTGGTCTGTGCACCTCATTCCTTACTATGGCACGCACATGGCAGTTCTTTCTGTGCTTCACATGAAGACTGTTTTAGACCGGCAGGTGGTTTAAACACATGGTTTCATTGTCTTCTTCACAACCCCATGTGTTAAGAAAAAGTACTCACCAGTTAACGAATGAGGAAAGAAGCTCAGGGACCTGCAGCTGCAGAGCCATAATTTTAAAACTGGTTTGGGGTGTACATTAACCTACAGGACCACTAACTTCCACTATTATTTATATAATATTTTTTTTCCCACAAATCAGTTGTGAAGGATTTGAGGTCAGGGGTTAATTTTGTCTCAGTAACCATCTTAGTGGTTTTTTAGGAGGAGGTGTGGTTCCTGAGTCTGGTTTTTAATAATTATGTAACATTGTGCCTTTGCACCCGTGTTTATGCAGGTCTTTGTAACATTAATGTGATTTAGTATTCTCCTAAAGTTACTGTTGGTGCTTAAATTTCTGAGCTAGCCATTTGTGTGAGTGTATATTTATAACATGTACCCTTTCCCTCTTTTTATATTGTTTGTTTGTTTGCCACTGAAAAACACTAGGATATTTGTCATGTAAATTTGCCCAGTTCTGGATTTTGTTGATAGTATCCTCTTTGCACCATATATTATAGTCACCTAAGCCTCAAATATCCTGCTAACTAGAAATGTGACTTAGAAACTTAAGTACATTCTTTTCTTTAAGAATAATTTATAAGAAAAAGCATTTGACAAAATTCAACATCCATTTATGAGATATGTATATATATATATGTATATGTATAAACACTCAGCAAAGTGGGAATAGAGAGAATATAATATAACAAAGGCCATGCATGGCAAACCCATAACTGATATCGAATTCCATGGTGAAAGCTAAAAGTGTTTTCCTTAAGATCAGAAGCAAAACAAGAATGTCCACTTTCACTACTTTAATTCAATATAGTATTGGGAGTTCTGGCCACAGCAATCAGACAAGAAAAGGAAAAAAAAAGAATTCAAATTGGAAGGAAGAAGTAAAAATGTCATTATGTACAGGTGACATGATACTATATAGAGAGAACACTAAGGAGTCCAGCAAAAAAATTAAAAAAAAAACTTTTAGAACCGATAAGTGAATTCAGTAAAGTAGTAAGATATAAAATTAATATTCAGAAATCAGTTGCATTTTTATACACTAATAACAAACTCTCAGAGAAATTTTTTTAAAAATCTCATAATTGATTTTAAAAAATACCAAGGCATAAAAAAATACCAAGGAATAAATTTAACCAAAGAGGTAATAAACCTGTACTTGGAAAGTTATGACACTGAAGAAAGAAATTAGATACAAATAAATGAAAAGATATACCATGCTCGTTGATAGGAAGAATTAATGTCATTAAAATGTTCATACTACCCCAAAGAAATCTGTAGACACAATGCAATCCCTATCAAAATATCAATGGCATTTTTTAGAGAACTAGAACAAATAATACTAAAATTTATATAGAACCACAAAAGACCTTGAGTAGCCAAAGCAATTTTGAGAAAGAAGAACAAAGTTGGCAATATCACACTTTCTGATATCAAACTATACTATAAGGCTATAGCAATTAAAACAGCTTGGTACTGGCATAAAAACAGACATATCAATGGAACAGAATAGAAAGTCCAGAAATAAATCCATACCTACACAGTCGATTTATCTATGACAAAGGAAGCAAAAATATAGAATGGAATAAAGGCAGTCTCTTCAATAAATTTTGCTGGGAAAATTGAACAGATGCATGCAAAATAATAAAACCAGACCACTTTCTTACACAATATACAAAAGTAAACTCAAAATGAATTAATAACTTACGTGTCAGACTTGAAACCATAAAACTCCTGGAAGAAAACAGAAGCAGTAACTCTCTGCCATTGCTCTTAGTAATCTTATTTTTCGGATATGTCTCTTTGGGTAAGGGAAACAAAGAAATGTAAACAAATGGAACTACCAAAAAAAAGTTTTTGCACAGTTAAGGAAATCATCAACAAAAAGACAATCTACTGAATAGGGAAATATTTGTCAATAATACATCTGATAAGGGGTTAATATCAAGAATACATAAAGAACCCAAACAACTTAACACCACAAAAACAAACAATCTGATTGAAAAATGGTGGAAGAACTGAATAAACATTTTTCCTAAGAGGTTATATAGATAGTATATGGATATATATATATATATATATATATATATATATATATATATATATATATATATGAAAAGATTCTCAATGTCACTAATCATCAGAGCAATGAAAATTAAAATCATAGTGAGATATTACTTCACACCTGTCAGAATGGCTATCATCAATAAATCAACAAACAAGTGTTGGTGAGGATGCGGAGAAAAGGGAACCCTCATGCACTGTTGGCGGGATTGCAAATTGGCACAGCCACTACAGAAAACAGTTCAGAGGTTCTTCAAAAAATTACAAGTAGAACTACCTTATGACCCAGCTATACCATTTATGTGTATTTAACTAAAGAATTTCAAAACACCGATTTGAAGAGATATATGAACCCCTATTTTTATTGAAGCATTATTTACAATAGTCAAGATAGGGAAGCAACCTAATTTTTCATCAGTAAACAAATGGATAAAAAAGAGGTGATATATAGATATAGATAGATAGATATAGATATAGATTAGACATCGATATAGATGTATAGATATAGATACATCTCACCAAATATTATTCAGCCATAAAAAAGGAATAAAATCTTACCATGTGACAACAGGGTGGACCTAAAGGATATTATGCTAAATGATATAAGCCAGACAGAGACAAATACTATATGATTTCACTTATACGTTTAATCTAAAAAACCAAATAAATGAATAAACAGAACAGAAATAAACTCATAAATACAGAGAACAAACTGATGGTTGGCAGATGGGAGGGGAGTTGGGGGCTAGTTGAAAAAGAAAAGGGATTATAAAACACACAATGGCAGTTACAAAAATAGTCACAAGGATGTAAAATACAGCACAGGGAATATAATCAATATTGTAATAATTATGTATGGTGTCGGGGGGCATTCCATAAGTTGTATAAATGTCTAACATCTATTCTGTACACCTGAAACTAATATAATACTGAATGTCAACCATAATTGAAAAATTAAAAAAAAAAAAGAATAGTTCATAAGAGGTGCTGTGTCTATCCAACTGCATCACATCAAAAGGGACAAAATGTCTAACTGGGCCATTGACTAGAGGGTTCAAGTGTTGTCAGCATGATCCACGCATTAGAAATTCTCCACCAACCGTCCACCTAATGGGGTTGGCAGCCACTGATGATCATTCTTTAGGTCCATTATTTCATTAGGGAGGGCAAAATACTTGAGTTTGTTCCTGAATTTATAAGTGCTTTTCTTACAAAACAAAACTTTCCTTTGCAACCTACTTGATTGCGCTGAAACAGATTATAAAAAAAGGCAGGGGAATATGCTTGCTTCCCAACCTTCATCCACCGTTTTCAGAAATATCAGAGGGACTCCAGCTAACACAAAAGGAAACGCTGCTTCCTTTGCAACACCATCGAAAAGGGGGTTTTGTGCTTCAATCCATCACAGTAATTATCCTGTTGGTGTTTGAACTGCCCCACCCTTGACCAGAGGAGCTCTTCAATTGACGTTTTCTGTTTGTTTGTTTTTATTAGGTACCCCTGGACCTTAATAGCTTTGCTGTGATCAATCATAAGATATCCCAGCCTCATCTTGCACATGTCTAAATCCAGGCCTGGAATCCATCATTTCTCCCAGGAACCTTTGTTCGTTTTAATAGGAAAAGAAATTCATTTTCCATAATCTGGTTACTAGGTTATTTGTTTGTTTATTCTTTTTTTTTTTTTTTTTTTTTGGCTATTGGTTTTAAGCTTTTCAGTTACAAAAAAAAAAAAAGAAATGAAATACTCTTATTTTAGAAATATATTTTAAAAGAGAAAAATGATCAGTTTTTCTGAATATTTCCAATTCAAATTAACATTGACAGATTCCATATTTGCTTGCTTTTTTCCTTGAGGTTTTTATTACATGAAACATTTACAAGTCTCCAAGTCAAATCTACCAGAAGGATGCTGGAGTCATAGGAGGCGGATGGCTCGACCCTGCAGAGTCACAGGTCTGCATTCTGGGATCCGCAGCTGAGAAGCTGCACCTAAGGTACCACACTTGACAACTCCCACTGACACAGCACCTGACTAGTACATTACCTATGCTGTTAACTGCATAAATAAAAAAATTTAAAAAAATAGTCTTTGTTAAGGAAATTCTTCCATTGCTGGTTTTCTATTTGATTTTATAATGAATAGATGTGAATTTTATCCAATGGCAAATGTTTTGAGGAAGGGAAGGTGTTTGAAACTCCTGCAAATCTCCAGCTGGTTCCTCAGGCCCCATGAGATTCCACCTGGCTTGGGTTTCCCATTCCCACAGCCCCAGCTCATTGTTGGAAGCAAAGAAAAAAATTCTCAGTCGCCACAGGGATCTATCTAAGCAAATGACCTCAGGGAAGAAGTGGCTGCCTCTGTGTGCTCTGTTGGTTTAAACATTTACCTGCCTATTGTGTCTTCAAACACTTCATGGGGCTTTGACTCCTACAAACCAGTAAGATTGCAAAGACATTGCTTGCTGATTTTTAGAAGGTTTTGTTTCGCCCTTTAAACCACACTGCCTAACTTCAGAATCCAATATATCTCTTTAGGAGGGAAACTGGCCATATGTCTGAGGCTCTTCACACCTCCAATTTTATCAGAACCCAATTTTTTATCCATAATTCAGCTTATGTGGTTCGTTCACAGATGACTATATGAAAAACTCTTCCCTTTATTGCTTTCTAGAGAAGTGATTTTTCTCTAATTTACCTATGCTAAATGAATTCATAAACCTATACATACATTTATTGGCTTATACTATGAAAATGTAGCAAAAAAATCTCTATTTTTAAACATTTGACAGGGTTTTCATTCGTGACCAAGTATATGACGGGTGAAGTTCAATGATTATCTATTAAACTGAGTATATGGTTTTTTTTAAGTCTGTGTGATTCTAAAAAAGTTATATTGAGTTCTTTTCCTTGCATTTTAATCAGTGTTCTCTATGCATCTAGCTGCTCTTAAGGTGTTTGTTGCATTCAGATTTATGAATGCTTTATATTTTTTGGTGCATTTACCCTTAAAGAATACCTATCAAAAAATTGCTCTTTCTACTCTTTTATTATTGCATTTGTTATGTGTCTCTTTTCCAAATCTTTTTTGTCATCCTTTTAGTTTCTTTAAGCATGTTTTTACAACAGGATTAGAAGAGTTTTACATTTTAACTCAATGCTCTTTGACTTATTTTGAAAAAAAAAATCATTTAATTCACACTTAAGACAGCTAAGCTAGATTTTATGCTTCTTATATTTCTTTTTCTTATTTATTACACATTTTTTTACTTTCTGCTTTGATCTATTTTTTCTTATTTACCCAATTTTTTTTCTTATTAATTTAGAAGTTCTAATGTACTTTTCCTTTTCTTGTTTCTTAAGTAAACAAATATGAGCAACTTACTGGAAATAACACACTAATTAATTTCCCCAATCAAAACCAACATTTTCCCCACCATGATATTCTATTTTTCCTTAAGGCCCAAAGAAATTACAACTTTAGAGTAAGAGTAATTTCACTTCTATCTTCTCATCCATTTTTCTGCTCCCCTTTGATACTAAGCAGGCTTTATTCCCCTCATCTCTTCCTCCCACCAACTAGTTATTTTTTCTTGAGAAAGCTGAATACTTATTAAAACTTTGTTATAATTTGTCCTTGAATTAACATTAATATGACACATTCCCAGACACATTCCTCACATTTTAAGACTAAATTTTATATATATTATATATATATTATATAATATATATATATTTTATACATATATATTTTATATATTTATATATATATATTTTATATATATATTTTATATATTTTATACATATTTTTTATATATATATATATTTTATATATATTACACACACAGTACAGATTCTTGGGTTTGGGTCCTCTGTCTCTGAGGTCTGCATGTGCTATTCCATAATCCTCATTTTGTGGTGTGCAGGTGAGAGTCCAATTTGACAACTTCTTTGTTGTAACTTTTTCTTTCTGCTTCAGTTTGCAAAAACATTTCCTTCATCCTTAAATTTCAGGAAAATGCTAGGATTGTGCTTTGTGTGCACTCTCATTGAAGTAACTTAGTATCTGTTAGCACTTTTTCATAATATAATAGAAATATTTTTTATTGTTTTAACGATTACTTGTTCAATTTTTGCTACCAATATCTTATGCTATTTCCCCTGGAATTTTAGTATATCCTGGAACCAGCTTCTTTTTTTTTCTTTTTCCTTATTCTTTCCAGTTCTTCATTTCTTTGGCTTTCTTCTCTGAGACATTCCTTGTACTCGATCTTTCAGACCATAAACTTTTATACCAACAGTAGTTTTGTTCTCTTTAAGTCATCTCCTAAATATTTAATCAGGCAATTGTGTGTATATCTCTTGAAAGTCTTTCTTCTGAATTCAGAAAGTCGTCTCTTAGGTATTCTTGTACATCCTTCATATTATTTTATTCGTATCCATCTGTCTCCTCCAAAGCAGTATGCCACGTTTTGTTCTGATTGCTTTGCCTCATCTCATCGACTCCTGGGCTTCCGCTCCTTTTAAATGACTACAGTCTAGATTTTGTAGATTGATAAATGGTGAAACTCTTGCTCTGATAGAAAGCAAAATGTTTTCTTCCCTGTGGGCTAGACATGCAGAAGCAGGCTGAAATTTTGAATATTTCAAAAGCATTGTGATATGTATTCTAAAACCTGAAGGAGACAAATGGAAGCACTACGTTTCAATTACTCTTACTTAAGATAGAGTTTGACTGACCTTTACTTCCATCAGTTCCTACTCTCTCCCTCTAAATAAGGCTTAAAATATAAATTGATTATTAAAATAAGAATTGATTATTTCCAACATATTTCTCCTCTTTCAAAAATATATTTGACATTTTATTCAAATTTATGATCTGACTTATTTAAATATAAAGCAATTAATTCTTTTAAAATCATAGGAAAAAAGATTTGTAAATATCACTCGTAGTTCCCATTAAAACAAGTAAGTAGGTTCAAAGTATCAAATGATGAGGTTTAATGATTAAACTTAACTTGGAATTTTAAAATCTCTGTTAATTAATGGACATACTAATATATAAGACTGACTAACATACTCACATGTAATTCAATAAAAATAAAATTATTTAGTCAGCTGGAAATGCAGATATTTTCTTTGTTTTTAGCCAGAATTGTCTAATTTTATGAGAGCAGAAGTTTGTTTTCAATGCCCTAGGAACTTTTATTTTAATCCAGAAATTATTCTATAATCAAAGGATATTTTAAAGTCTAGCAGGTATAAAGAAACCCAAATCAGGGGAAATTATTTTCCGATTAGAAAGCAGGATAAACAGGATGCCTTAGGACAGCAAATGGGACAGGAGCAGCAGATGGGGCAGTTCCAATCGTGAAAACCCAGGAGCCCTGAGGCTGGCTTCCCCCAGGACGTAGGAGACACCGTAGCTGCAGATCTCTCTTGTCCACAGTGGACATTTATCATTCCTGTTCTGGCTCTAATAGCTTCTTAAAAAATCTTTCATGTCAACTCTTACATATGATGTCCAGCTTCCTCTCTGGTTTTCAAAAACACCATTCATCTCTGCCACTCACATCTCATCTCTGAAAACTTATTTGTTGTAGGAATAGCAAGCAGAGGCATCAGGGTAAGACAAAATACATCTTCCACAAGCCTGTTTTTCCCAGTTAATAAAGGCGGATATCAACGATTTAGAGGTGTCTAGTAATATTAGGTAGTATGGCATCTCTGACTCGATGCCACTCACATAGTTTATATAGAATAAACATTAATTGTCTTTTTCTGTCTTAAAGAGTTGTTTTGATTTAAAAGTTTGTCCTCTCCATATTTCTTGAAGCATTATATCTTGAATCACAGACAATCAATGTTATTTACATATCACAGCGATTGTCATTATTTTCGACTCAGAGAACCAGGTAAACTGTTTTATTTAAGTAGCTTATTTAGTTCAATCTAATGACAAGTCCAAATAGACAAGGTGTATAACTCATTAAGTGCAGTCAAAATGGTTTCTCTAGCTGATTCACAGATATTGTGTACTCAGGTCTTTTAATACTGTACATATAGTATTTAACAACATTTATTTAATAAATAAATATTTAATACAATATTGTAGAACTATGTTATGCTTAAAACATATCCAACAGGGAGGCAACTTGAAACTCACTAAAAACTACAGGATATGAACTCACATGCTATCATTTAAGGTCTTATTTCTGCAACCTATAAGCTCTGTGGAACTGCAAAAGTATGCACAACCATTTATCTTTTCTCATATTAAGTTTCTTTGGTGAAATTAAAGTGAGTATCCAACAAAAACAAAATGTTCCAAATATTGGTATCATGATCAAATGACACCTAAATGAAAGCAATATAATAACCTTAAAGTACATTAAAATGTAAATTATATCATAACTTTAATTATTACAAACCACTGGGAAAATATTTACAGGATAGAAGAAAAAGAACATTTAACTCTCTAATAGCAGATTTAGATAAATGTCAAAACTATCTTCTTGTTCATTGTGAGGAAAAAATTTAAGATATCCAGTGTGGGTCTCTGAATATAGCTGGCCAACTAAATAAAGAGAAAGCGTCACTGAATTGAACTACGCAAAAGCAACCTGTAGAGGGTTATTTACAACACATTTTTTAAGTAGAGAAAATATTATTCTAAATAAAGAGAAGCTCTATTGTAAAAGAACAAAGCTCGATAATTTAAGGAAAGAATTTAAGAAAAAGATAAAACCTTAAAACCTTAAAGAAGAAAAGTCAGTCTCACCTACAAAAGAAACAAATCAGTGATAAGAAGTTTATACTTAAAGAGCATTCAAAGAGTGAGTAGGAAAAATACAATGGTAAGATTTTTTTTCCCCTCTAAGTATATCCCAACATATTCTAAGGCCAAATGACAGGCTTATTGAGTCATAGGAGATTTTATAGACCACACCATGGGGGCCAGCCAAGGCTCTAGGTCAGTTGTGACTCAGAGAGGCAATGTCTCACCAAGATTTCACAAACTCCAGTGATTCATCAGTCTCTTCCTTCTTCAATCCCTTCTCATTACCTCAGTAACTCATATAACTAAAGGAGAGTGAGGAAAAATGTCAGAGCTTATCTTGCTCCTATTCCCTGAATTTCAAATATCAGCTGGAGCACATTTCTATCAGAACACAGGTAAGTATCAGGTGTCATAAAATTTAACAAAAAAGAAAAGAGGATCATTTGAAAACATCTTTGGAACTATCTGACTCTTCAAAATAGTCTACATTTATGCCATAATATCCGATCCATGGCAGATAATTAGGGAAAGAAAAAATTCAAAGTTTTCTGCTTTTTTGAGTTCATTTCAGTGCTATTTGAATATTTGATTGCCTTAAGATTAATTTTAGGTCTTAATCATATCTGTTCTCTGAAAATGATAGGAGGTTAAAAATAGTCTATAAAGCAAAGATAGAACATAAAGTAAAAGACTAGGAATGGCGAAAAGGGGAATCATTTTTAAAAGATAAAAAGAATGTCAAAAACGATGGCATTAAAAGTAAAAGTTTGAACTGTTCTACTTAATATGTCATATTTTTTATCTCATAAACCCACAATATATCCATGAGATGTTTACAATTTGAAGATGACATGGAACTATCAAATTTCAACAAACCTGCAAACAGCAGACAAAAATAAATAACATTTTACAATATCTAGTAACAAAAGTATACATTAAAATGCTAAACAAATTCCAATCATTCATTTTTTTGACAGCTGCACTAATCAAAGACCATTTGGTCAAAGAAGTAATGATATTTCAATAGATTCTTTAAGACATAAGGAAGGAACACTATACAAGGGCCATATAGTCAAAGCTTTACTGAGATACAAATCCACGGTTATGAATTATATCAGTGTTTAAAAAATAAAAAATAACACATGGTACATAACACATAGAGTATTTTCTGTGTGTGAGAAACTCTTATGAACACGTTATATATATGAAATTATTTAATCGTGACTACAGCCATGCAAGGTGCTGTTGCCATTCTGTTGATGGAGATTTTAAGAAGCAGAGGGGTCGACTTACTTTCATGGAACTTGCTCCTAATACACAGTTTCTATGTACTTTAACTGTCTGGCTTTGGAGCTCGTAATTTTTACCATAGTCATTTTCTTTCTTAAGAATAGAAATAATGAAATAAATTATTCAACTAAAATACACTTTAAGTTAAGGAAAACTGAAAGATTATTATACTAAATAAAAGAAAATTACACATAAAAATGTAACTAAAAAAAAAACAAAATAAATTTTTAAAAAGTGACTAGTGAAGTTGACATCTTCAGGAATTTATTTTCTAGAAATGCTGATTTAATCATCAAAAGGAGATATATTATAAATAAAAGTGAAAATGAGAAAGAGCAGAATACCTATGCCTTTTACATGAAAGGAAAATGGAAGTGTATAGAAAGTTATGCTAAACAATTTATTGTTCCTTAAAGATTCATGATCAAAAACTGCCTTTAGGTTATTCATTTATTCAAGTCATTAATTAACACAACAAGTATACCCTGGGCACTGACCGAGGAACCAGAGCTGCAGCTACAAATAGACATTACTATACTGAGACATCAATTCATGCCTATTGAAAGGGCTACAACCGAAGGCAAAAATCCAGTGTTGGGGAGGATGTGGAGAAAAGGGAGGTGCACAGCTGGTGGGAATGTAAATTGGTGCAGCTACCATAAAAACAGTATGGAAGCTCTTCAAAAAAATGAAAAATAGCACTACCATGTGATCCAGCAATTCCACTTCTGGGTATTCATCCAAAGAAAACGCAACAGTAAGTCAGAAAGATGGATGCACCTCCATGTTCACTGTAGCGTCATCTACAATAGCTAAGATATGTGTCTGCTGATGGATAAATGGATAAAGACAACATGGTAATTGTACATACAATAAAATATTATTCTGCCAGAAAAAAAAATATTGTCATTTGCAACAACACGATGGACCTTCAGGGCACTTTGCAAAGTCAGACAGAGAAAGATGAATACCAAATGCCATATGATCTCTCTTAGATGTAGAATCTAAAACGAAAACGAGTTAAAGATATAGAATATATGAGTAGGGATTTGTGGTTGCTAGAGGTGGGGTTGGGAGAATAGGTAAACTGCTTTTACTGCTTTTTTTTTTAGTTTAAATAAATTAAAAATGAATGAATGAATGAAGAAAGGAAGGAAGGAAGGAAGGAAGGAAGGAAGGAAGGAAGGAAGGAAGGAAGGAAGAAAGGAAGGAAGAAAAGGCAGTCAAGGTTCTAGCCCTTATTTTTAAAAATACAGCCTCAAGGAATAAACCAACTATCATGGATGAAATTGAAAAAGTTACCATGAAATAATTTTCCAGTAATTTGTAGATGAAACCAACAGATATCTAAGACCAGATATTAGTAAGCTCATTGGTAAGTTCTTTCAATGTCTATTCACATATTACATAATGTGTTAGAAAAAAATAATTACAAAACATGTTCAAATTAGTTTTCAATAACTAACATAGCATTTACACCAATCTGGAAAAAGAAAACAGTAAGAAAGATAATTAAAGGGAAACTCATGGTGAGAGTGGCTGTCCTGTGTCCATCCCTGTCCCTATTAGCTGTCGTGTCCCTTTGGGGAAATTCTTCATTGTGGATAGTCTTAATAAAATTGATTTTCCCAGGAGATACCTCCCATTGACCCCTCAATGGAAAGTCAAGGTTTCCAGACCCACCTACAAGTCTCTTAGATGATCAAAGGGACAACCACATGCTAACTCTGGGTTAACAGGACATTCTCTCTGGGGATTTTCATCTTGAGGGAGTATCCAAAGAGGAGGGCACTTTGGCGGAAGAAGATTGCTCCTTTTGTGTGCCCTTGGCTGTTGCTTGCTCTTTCACCATCAGAACACCTTTGGTTTCTGTCTTACAAGTTCAATTTCAGCACTCTGACCCTTCTCTGTGTCCCCAATATCCTCCTACAAGTTGCCCATAGCTTAAGTTAACTGAGTTGGCTTTTGTTATTAGCAAATAAGAATACCAAATAATAAAATATAAGCATAATATTCCTAAATAAAATACTAACAAATAAATTAAAATTGAGTTACAAAACAAGATATTAAACTTAGATTTTTTTTTAACAAAAGAAATTTACGAATAGGTTCTTAGGAATTTCTTCTCAGTCAGAATAGAATGTGATTAGATGAAAATCTGTTTGGTAAAATTCAATATCTATACATTTAAGTAAAATACTTAACAGTGGGAGGGCTCCTTATTTTGACAACAAAAATGCCTTTTTTGGGTGTGTAATTTGTGTTTATTTTTTTTATCAATCCTTTAATAATAAAAGCAAACCACACTGTAGAAAAACCAGAAAACAAACAGAATTTAATCAAAAGATTAATTTACATAAACCTTTTTAAGCAGCTGGAAACTTTTTGCCATAATGTCAGCTTAAACAGTAATACCTTAAATGTGTGACAATCACAAAAGTTTCACAGTGCAAGTCCCTAAACTCCTAAATGAAGCAAAACCAGGATGACATGTTGTCCTTCAGGACAGTGCTTTCAGCTTCAGCTGCAGTGCAACCAGGATGTGATAGGATGTGATTGATAAGATGGACCACTTAATTGGCATCTCATTCCACACAGCATTCATATTCCCCCTTTTTCCCCACTCCCTCAGTCTTCCTGGCCCACCCCACCTCCCTAGTTCATTTGTTCCTGCAATCATTCATTTCTTCATCTACCAAATACTTCCCCATTATATGAGGACATCTAATGGGCAGGCTGTTCTAGACACTTGGGGAGAGATCGGAGAACAAGACAGATGAGAATTTCTGTCCTCATGGAACTGATGTTTTAATGAGAAAACAGAAGAAATAAGTTAAATGTGCAGTGTTTAACATGGTGGAAATCCTAAATTTAACTCTAAACAGAAGGAAGCAAGGCATTCAAAACATTTCTTCCGATATCTTTATAGGCCATGCTAGATGGCTCTTGCTGGAGACGTGAAGTAGGTGCTATCACTATGTTCCAGATGAGATATTAGCCACAGAGAAATTAAACAGCCTAAGATAGAGCACGTGGATTCTGCAATAGGGCCGGATGACTTGCAAAGATTTTTAAAAAGACATATATTTTTCTGAATTGTATTGATTTCATGACAAGGAATTTAAGCTTAAGAGGAGGGAGAGAAGAAAAGGTCTGATGTATCTGCAATTCTGGTAGAATGCAGGAAACCTTGTCTGCAAAGGATAAAGAAAATCAATAGAAAGAAGCCTCAGCAGTTCCTGGGAGGATGATTGTAAAATGGATCAGAAATCATGTTCATGACGTTGGGTGGTACAGCATATGGATCAGAGATAACGCGAACCTGAGATTCAAATCTCAGTAGGAAAACCCAATCCCATAGGCATCGTTGAGTCCTGAGATATAAACCATGGGCATGTAGTGATGTCTTCTGTTCATAAGAAACGTTCCAGTTATTCATCAGCATGAGGCATCTCACTATGCACATCTTCATCTGTTAAGGACAGAAGCACAGCAGTGTACCCGTGCATGGAGAAGAGAGAAATGAAGCAATGAGAAGGAGTCAGAGACTGAGAGGCAGGAGGGACAGAGAGAGGCAGGGAAGAGAAAGGGCAGGGAGACAGAGACGAAGCTATTCCAGTCAGATGGAAAAAAGAACAGACGATGAAACAGATGATGTGTTTCCATAGCAGACTGGGAGGGAAAGCCACGTTGGAAAAGATGGGTTCGGATGTGTTTCTCTACTCAAGTTAGAACTGAAATTGTCTTCAAGTAAGTATTTGGTGTGAATAGTTGAAAAAGAGGCTAGAGTTTCTGGGGTCTTAGAAGATGAAACTGGGATAGATAGATGGGAGGTTTAAGAAAGGGTATTTTCCACCTCGATTTATTATAGTCATTTATGGATAGATCTCCTCAGAAACAGGCCATAGTAGCTCACGAGAGAGTATCGAGATGAAACTGGCTCTGCTGAATGCTGAAGGCCAAATGCCTACATTTCTCAGGAGCTTGCTTTAGGTCCTCCTAAGATCACTTACACCCAGCGGATTTTTGAAATATCTTACTGAAAGCCAAGACATTTCCCATAGGTTTCTCAAATCCCTTTGATGATTTTGCATCTTTATTCACCTTACCCGGCATGTATTCTCCCTGAGCAAAGGTCTCTTCTGCTTTCCAGAGCTTTCTTCCCCATCTGTGCTCCTCATTTATCTTCTGCATCCCCCTGTCATTCCTCAGCCTACCCAGCTATTAGCTCTGCCTAATTTGTCCCCAAATACACTGGTTTCCGCTCCTTTTAAAACATCCTCTGAGGTTGGCAACTGCCACACACTAGCATGTCATTTCTCATTGCTCTCCTCCTTCACCAGCTACCTTTCCTGCCTCCCAAATCCACACTGGTCTCATACTGTAATTCTGCAATTTGGTGTCTGTCTTAGATGTTCAAAGAAACCGATTTTCATGAGCCACAGATGACCTGCTATTTTTAGTTTCTCTCTCTCACTGATTAAGATGTGCCAGGGAAGAAGATTCAGTAGAATCTCGGGAAGAGAGTTTTAGAAATTAGACACAGAGTTGGTGGCATCATAAGGCAACGATTTCCCAATCACTGTTTTCTGGCCATGTGCACAAGCTTCCTTCTCTAATTTATCTGCTTCCCCCTGCGTGCCCTGGATGATGCATCCGATGAGGTGGTCTGAAGACCAGCGGCATGAACCCTTTCTTGCTAACTCAAGGGCGATGTAATTTATTAGGAAGGTCATGAGGGCTCCTGTAATTCTGGGAGTCCTGATAATGTTTGGGAACCAAGGAGGTAGGGGAGTATGATGAAGTAGGCACTGCTCTCGTAAGAATGGGCTCCCCAAGACTCGCCTCTCAGATCAATGCCTTCCCTCTGGCTTTAGCAACACTCTTTCAAGATCCCATGTTTTGCTAGACTTGGAAATAGCACTCAGCCTGACCCCTTCTTCCCTTTCCCAGTTTTAAGGAGAATCTGACCCTTTCAGGTTCTATAGCGGAAAAGAAGCACTTGAATTTGCATAAAATAGAAGAGAGTTGTTTTTTTTTAAAGCCACACAAAACTAGCATGTTATTATGAAAGGGGAATGAATGGGAAGCAGGAAAAAGTGACAAATATCCACTTCAGAAACAATGAAGGAACTTTATGATCTTTTCCCCGTTAAAATCTGACTTGAGTCAAGGCAAGGCGTCATACAAATAATGGCTGTTACACGATTTCTGAGGATCTTGGTGGGGTTCCTTTGTAAGCCTCATTAGACAGGTTAAAGATGAAATCCCTTGTCAATTCCAGAGGTTTGGGGGAACACCATGCCATCGCATCTGGTCTTTGGATGAAGCTCATCATAAATCGCTGGCACTGATCATTCTCAGCAGATGGCACACATTTCTAATCCGGGGTGTGATACTTCGTGGTTACGTTAACTGCTTCTCAGCATCTTAGCTGGTACCCTTAGCCGGAGGCCCGAAGAGCTAACCAGCAGCCTTTGCTGTGGCCCCAAGCTGTTTCTCTCTGTCTCAGTGATTTTCTTCCTCCTTGTCCTTTCATTATTTGTGCTGCCAGCTCAGTCCATTTTCAAATAGCAAGGGACGACTGAGCATTATCATTTCCCTGAGGGAATGAGAATGGCAAGAGGCTGTCATCAGACATCATTTTGCTCTCCAACCCCCAGGATGAGCCACTGAGATAACAGGATCCACTAGCCTCCTGGTGCCTCTGTGAACGGCACTGCTGTAGGCCTCTCTGGTGATGAAAATCCATCATGTGCTGACCCAGACCGTTTACGTTTTTGTGGGAAATCATTAGGTTCATTGACCTCTTCCTAATTTCCCAGTAACACTTAATTGCTTCAAATACATTTAATTTTAATTATAAAAATAATATAAGTGTGGCAGGGATATTTGAAACATATTCTTTGTCTTCCAGACAAAAAGGGAGAAAATGCATCAGTGCTTGCCTATCTGGGAAAACTTCAGAGGAGTAAATTCATTGTGTCCCAGGCACCAATTTGTGCGGTAGAGTTTGTGTGGCCAGAGCAGAGATTGGAAAATTGGTATTTCTAGCTTCTCAGAAACGAAGACTGGAGAATCCAAGATGCCAAAGCAGAGGAATGATGAGCTAAGACAATAAAAAGTGGAAAGTTTGGTGATGGTGACCGTGAAGGTAAATCAACACGCCTTCCTTCTGTGATATTTTTCATTGTCTCTTTAAATTTTAAAAATTTTATAAACACATTTTATGCATTTTAATTAGCACTAGAATTTTCTATCACATAATAGGTATTTAATGAACATTTAATGAAACCTTTATTGAATGACACATATAGAGGCATTCAACATTTAAACATTTTCGATGAATAATCCTTAGGCTGGAGGCACTAAATTATAGTGGAGAAAACAGTGCTTTAATGCTGCTAAATACTTAAGTGTGCTCCGAAGGTTGATTCTGCAGGCCTATGACCGCTTTCTCTAAGAGAGCAGCAAATCGTGAATGCATTTAGGCTTGTTGTTCTTCGAAATGAAAATATGATAAAAAGGAATAGGGCATTGGATCTTTTCGGCTTCTGAGGAAGGCAAGGATTTGTCCTTTGATTAGAGTCCGTGTGGAAAATAAATTATACACGCCGCCTCGCTTTTCTGAAGATGCTCCTCCGATATACTTTCGCAAGGAACTCTTGCTCTCTGAGACGCGGTAGAGTCAGGTTCACAAAGCGAACACCGGGCCGTGTGTGAGGGGTGGCATGGGAGGGGCGCTGGGGTGATGGAACCGACCCCTCGGGTGAGGTCCTGAAACAGGCAGATGCTCTCAGGTCAGGAGAAAGTGATGGAGCAGCTGTTCATACCGCAGCAGCATCCAAATGACGTGCCACTCCAAGCCACGCTTTCAGGGTCCCTGAATAGCAGACTCTCTCAATTTACCGAAAGCCTCTTACATCAGGGACCCACCCCATGAAAGCCCTGCCTCTTCCCCAAAGGCGATGGGGCAGAGTCAAGATATTCGTCCTGGGAAAAATATTCAGATGTAGAAAATCTCTCATAAAGCCTTTAAGTCCTGTGTCTGACAATACTGGATGTGGCAACAGTGACTCCCGGAAACATTCATTTTGCTCATCTGTGTGTGCTATAAATGTAAATAAAAGTATTTTCTCACAGTGGGCATATATGTTGAATAAAAGTTCTAGGAGCGAGGTTCAAGAGGAAAACTGAACTTTGTTCATATCGCTTTGAGCCTCTGAAAAGTGTCTGGTGGGGAAAGCAACAGAAAAGACATACATTAGAAAGCAAATAATGTATTTTTTTTAGGATAAGCTATTTTGAATGTGCTCTAAAGAACAAAGGAGGGAATTATGCACCAAAATTAAGACAACCTGGAGAAATTTTAGGTGGACAGTGCGTGCAAAGAAACCATAACTGTAAATTCACCGAACAAATAATTAATGAGAAGAACGGGAAGGGTTATTATCACATTGTTCTAGTAGGAAACGTCTATAGTTACGTGAAGAGCAAGTTATTAGGACTGAGAAATGGAAAGCGATGGACATAAGACTTGGGGGGTCCTCGAGGAAGAGATGAAGAGTTAGGAATAAGGATGAAAGATTGTCCATAGGCCCTGGTCCCTGTCTAACCCTGCCTCCCTGGCTAGCTCCTCTGGCTTCCTCTCCTCTGCTGTCTGACAATAGTAATTGCTCGTGTATTGTCTTTCTCTAATAGAGTCTAATAAGACTCTGGGAGCTTATTTATTTATTAATTTATTTATTTATTTATTTATTTATTTATTTATTTTATCTTGGATCCCCAATGGTCTAATCTGAAGTACCTGACTGAGAGATACCTCCTGGGGGCTGGTACAGGCATGGGCAAGACAGCAACTTTAAGAAGCAAACAGGGTCTTTGCAAAGTGTGGGATGTGGGGGGGCAAATGCAACTTCCTCCAGCTTTGGCAGGCTTCATGTCTCTTTGCCTTCAATAAGCTCTCCGTGCAGCTGATTGTACATGCAGCTGTGAGATCTGATGAATCTCCTCTTTTATTTACTGGGGCTTGTGTTTGCACATCTCTGTCCCCGTCAATTTAATGGCAATTACCTTGAGGCCACGTGAAATAATAGATCCGGGGGGAAGGAGACACCCTCAATTAGACTGGGACAATTGGGTCAGCTCTTAGAAAATCGTGTCTCTTGTTTCTTGGCTTATGCACATGCAGTTGGCTTTGCCAGTCTTGGAGTCATTTAAAATGGCAATTTGTAGCAGAGAGAGCTTCCATCAGGAAAATTTGACTCCCTTGCCTTTTTCTCCATCTCTGGTCCAGTCCCACCTTGGCATATCTCATGGGATCCCGCATCAAGAAGCAGCCAAGGCATATCCCTACTGTAAACTTTTCCAACCTGTTAGCCACAGACGTATTAAGCAGTTTCTACTCTCAAATTCTCTATTTATTTGACTCTATTTATCAGAACTTCATTTGAACACTTCCCTCATCCTCATATTTAATCATCACGTACCACGTCTGACATATTTTAATTTCTAATTAGTTCCCAAATGCAGCAATAATTTCCTATCTCCCAATGACCATTTGGATAAGCTATTTAGAAGAATGCTGACTGGAAGCAGAAGTCATTTAGAAAATAAATTATGTTTTTGATAGACAAACTCTATTCAAATAATAAGCAATGACCATGTATCATAAATATGTTTGTCAGTTTAAAATACATCTGCATTAGTAATTTCCCAAGGCTGATATTCCACTGTATGACATAGAAGGATGATACCTATTAATTTGCATAAATTATATTCCTAAATTGATAGATTCTGTAATTTCTTTTATTTAGATCCAAAAAGTGTCTCCTAATGTCTTCCTGTGTGAGCTACCGAAATGAAGATAAGTATTTTGCTCTTTGGTGTTTAAAATATGAATATTGATTTGTTCATTTAGCAAATATTTACTTTGGCGTATGGTTTGTCCTACACACGCACTGTGCTGCGTCTGAGAATACAGGAGGGACAGACGGAGGAGGAGTCGGAAGGAAAGATTGACTCTAAACTGATAAAAACACCAATGAATCTATAATTGGAAAATCAGAAAAGTATTATGATAAAAAATAAAAACAGATGCTAGTTATGAAAGAGCATAAGAGAGAGGAAGATCGATATCGTACTGGGCTACAGAGTAGACTTTTTTAAGAAACTACTGTTCGATGTACTTTGTATATTTTTTAAACTCAACATTCTTATATTTTATGCAAGGGCATTTTTATAATTTATTTATTAAAAAATAAGCATATGGGATATATTCTACATGGCTTAAACAGAAGTTTTAGTGTAGCTGCTGCAAATAAAACCTCCTATATTGGGACCTCATTTCAAAATAGTTTCATCACCCAAATAATTAGAAAAAATCTTATGCTTCTTTTCATTATACTTTTCTCCCCGCTTCTATCCTTGCCTTCCTCCAACTTTTCCTCATAACACAAAGTGTTGTTTGTAATATTTTGAAAATCTTATAACTCCTCTGCTTAAAGCCCTTCAACACTTATTTTGAACTTATTATAAACCCCAATTTGTTCTTTTGGGCTACAAAATCTCCTGTATTATTTTTTGTGTCCTTCTCTTTCCACTCACATCACCTTTCTTCACAAATCCACTGCTAGAGGAAATTTGATCGACTAACACTTTGACAAAATGTGGGAGAAAGCGATCTTGCTGCAGACGTTAAAATTAAACTTACAAAATCGCTTTGATCCACCATTTTACTGATGGAACCATAGAAATACTAGAATTGGTAATAAAGGCTACGCACATCGATATTTAATGCCGAAGTTCTTTGTTGTAGGAAAAAAAATCAATGAACAAACCAAAAGAAACCCTCAAAACAATTTCATGTTCATCAGTTCGTGAAGGATTCTGAAAAGTTATTTTAAGGAAATCATTGTCCCCGACTGTTAAAACGTGTTCGGTTGTAGGATGCACGTTCACAGGTCTGAGAGTGAAGCTGTCTGGGCAAAGAGCGGGTGCGGCATGGTGGACAGGAGCTGTCACACTAGAGGTGAGAAGACGTGCCCCTGGCCGAGCCATATCAGCTGGACACAGTTTCCCCTGAGTTTCTGTGCCTCCTGGCTGCGTGTGAGCTAGTGGAGAGGGCCACAGTCTGCAAGCTTTCACAGACTGGGGAGCCATCAGGAATAAGTAAGGGTGGTTGGTGTAGTGGTCTCGAGACAGGAGGAAAACAGAAGAGGGGAGAAGAAAGGCATGCGGAGGAAGAAGAGGAGGCACTCAGAAGAAGAAAGTAGAATCACATGAAAGTAAAGGAAGCAGGGACTGGGGTTTGGCTGGACTGTACCTGGGGTGGGTTTCTGCACAGGTGCACAGCAGCTCGGATACCAGCGCTGGTACCGGTCCACCTGCTCAGTGCATGCATGGCCGAGCTTCCTTCGCGCATGTGGCCAGTGGTCCTGGCTCAGGGCTACCCGGCTTCAAAGCTGGTCATCTGTAGAGTGACCAACCACATACAGAGAGGAAAAACGGGGTGTAGAAGACAACCACAGCGATTCTGAAGACACGTAAAGGGCCGGCGTTTCAAAGGGCCTTAGTTTTTGGGGGTGCAAGATAGCATTCGGAAAGGCAGGGCCGGGTCAGGGTTCAGACGTGTGGCCCAGGCTGACAGCTGTGGCATCGCCTGTCAGCTTCGCCTGCAGGCGACTAGAGGACTCGGACAATATTTGTTCTGACAGTTTTCTAAGACTTCAGCTGATCTCTTTATTCAATTTCTTGGGGTGACATTGGCTAATAAAATTACATAGGTTCCAAGTGTACAATATCGCCTCGTGTGCTCTCCACTCAAAGTCACATCTCCTCTGTCACTGTATATTTGACCCCCTTTACCCTGATCTACCTGACTCCTTTCCCGCTGGTAACCACTAAATTGTTGTGTGGCTATGAGTTTTTGTTTGTCCTGTTCATTTGTTGCTTTTAGTTTTATATCCCACCTGTGAGTGGGATGTAAACTTTTCTAACTTATTTTTTTCACGTAGCAAAATAATTTCAAGATTCCATCCATATTTTCACAGATGGCAGTGTTTCATCTTTTCCCATGGCCGAGGAATCATCCATTGTGTATTCAGCTGATTTTTAGCCTGGAATAGTTCAGTCTCTGTAGACTTTTCCAAAGTCAGCCTCCTCTGCTGCAGCTCTGCATCCCACAGCTGAGTTTGCCATGCAGTTGTTAAGAAGCAACCACTCCACGCGTGGCTGTTTTTCTGAATTTCAAGATGAAGGATGACAAGTTTCTTTTTCATTAGAAATATTGTCAAGGCTTTATTTCAGGCTTAATTGCAGAGTACCCAAATCTATACTTTGCAAAGTTATTGCTTCCAAAATAAAATAAAATAAAATAAAATTGCAAGTTTATCGGGCCTGGATTCTGAGTAACAGAACCAGACTGCTTGTCATTCTGGCCTGGGCTGCTATTTCTGCAGACCCTCCTTCATTTGGTTTCTGCTATGGATTTCGATGCCACTGTGTATTGACTTCTGGGAACATAATTTCCCCTGGGATCAAGATTATAAGAGCTAATGATTGTCTTATTTTCTGAATTTGATGAGATGGAGCTAGCGAATGATAATATTTGGTGAACTTCTTAAAACCAATAAAAGTGAAACTCTGGAGAGATTGGTTCCATCTCTAATTTTTCAGGCCCTGAAGGTACCATGCCCAGTGGAATAATAGACAGCCTGAGCTGTCCTCACCTGCTGTTAAGAAACCCACCTCCAGGCAGTCACCAAGAATGCCTGTGACAGGAGAAATTGAGTACAGAATCCAGGGGAATGGTTTTATTTTAAAAACTCAACGTAAGAATGTTAGATTTTAGATTTTTAACTTATGAGAACAAAATAATTGATTTTAATTGCTTTGGACTTATATTTTAACCTATTTGACCTTTTGATTTCGCCCTGGGAATTTTATAATTGCACAGGATTGAAATCAAGGACATAATTCAGTTGACATTTTTAATTGGAGTTTCTGCACTGCGTTTTATGCGCTTCGTATTATTTTTGGCTTCTGAACACACAGGGCTCTGTGGCTGCTCATGAATTTGGATACGAAAAGGAATAGCATGGAAATGGGATGACCGAGGGATTAGTTTAAATCACAGATTTTTCTCAGCCCAGTTAAAGAGCTGAGGGAGACCGAATTGGAGCTGCCCAGCAGGAGTCACAGAAGGCCATCCAAGGGACAGGCCTCTGGCAGGGCTGCCTTGACAACCTGCTCACCTCCGACTGCAGGGAGAGTCACATCCCTCTTCCCAGCAGGAGTCATAAGACAAAGGAGCCTCAGAGCAAAAGCTGTCTGAGGTGGATAAAAACCTTGGTGTGAAGACACCTTCCCCTGCTTTCTCATGTCCCTGAAGAGAGATTTTTCACAACTGAGAACCGCCCTACCCTCTCTTCCCTCCACCCACAGACAGGCGCACGAACTAAATTGATTGGAAATCGACTGGTAAATTTGGGGAAAGTGCACATAGCTCCACTTATTTTAATTTTTGGGAATCAGCTGCTCACAATGAGGACATATTTCATTTTGCTGAGCATTCACAGTTCTGAGGTTTAGTTGACACCTGTTTTTTGTTTGTTTGTTTGTTTGTTTGTTTGTTTGTTTTTTTACCCAGC
Organism: Cynopterus sphinx; assembly: GCA_030015415.1. Classification (NCBI taxonomy): domain Eukaryota; kingdom Metazoa; phylum Chordata; class Mammalia; order Chiroptera; family Pteropodidae; genus Cynopterus; species Cynopterus sphinx. Next base: position 3,703,314 of record CM057384.1, read on the forward strand.
TACACACTTTCATATACTTTCAGGAATAAGTTCATGTTTTGCCTTACATGGTTGCAATTTATTCTCGAACTGTTTAGTCTGGTGGAAGGTGTGACTTTATTGTATGATCTTCCCTGAGACTCTGAGTAGGAAGCACTGGTATCTATATTTTATCTTATCGTATTGTATTTTTAAAATTTTTATTTATTTATTTTAGAGGAAAGAGAGTTTATTAGGCCGGCAGAGCCCATGAGGCAAAAGGCACAAGCTCAGCATCTATATTTTAAAGAAGGAGCAGATGTCCCAGTTTAAATGACCACACGTGGATCACACAGATAAGCAGATAAACTGCAACTCGAGTCCATCCAATCCTGCTCTAGAGGCTGCATTCTCAACAACTATACTCGGGTCCTCGTGAAAAGTTTAGTTTTCAAAACTGTCACCAAACACTAAATAAAAACAAGATGAAAGAGGGAGCATTTACGAGATTCTGTTGGCTTGACAGATTGCCCAACCTCTCACCTTCTGGGCTGAATTTGGCCAAGGCTTAGGGGTTGGGAGATGTCAGGGAAGCTTCAGGCTCCTTTCTGTTGGTTAATTGGTGAGAGCAGGTGTTGTGCCTTTGTCTCTGCGTGGGAGAGGTAAGTGCCTGGAGACTAACAGTGGGTGATCCTGAAGAAGGAACAGAAACTTAGAGACTTTGAGGAGAGGTTGACCTGTAGAGATCTGTGTCCACAGCAATGGAAGGTCAAAGTCAATCCATTGTGTTTGTCTGATCTTGCTGGCCCACAAGACACTGAGAAGGAGCTTGTGGGAGCTGAGGCTGGGAAAATATGAACCTGGGAACAGGGGTGCTGCAAAATTAAGGCAGGTAGACTGCTTTCTGATAACTCTTAGCATATGGGCCATGCCCCCCAAACCTGTACAACCTTCTGCCACCAAGGAACTGCTGCCACTTAGGGTACCCCCCAAGTGTCAGCCTTATTGGGTCCACAAAGAAATACAAACTCAGAGGTAGCCTGAATGCAGAATGAAAAGAAATCATAAATGGCTCAGTAAAGCTTTTGGAAGATGTGGGCAATTTGAGAAAAATAATTTAACCTAAGGAGGTTTAAATGGAATCCATATATGCACAACGACTCACAGAATAATTTGTAGAGAAAAAATAAATGTTTCCCAACTAACTATTTTGGTTGGTGAATTCAGTACGGTCACTGTCTCCCTGCGGTGGGTACTTGGTATGTAAATATAGACGTTATTTCAAAGCACAGAGCAAAAATATCGAAGAGGTCTATATATACACGAACATGAATACATACACAGATAGACGTACAAATGTGGAGGTATAGATGCACATATACATATATATTCAGAAGAACAACCAAAAAATACAGGAAAAAGCAACATAATCTAGCACTTCTGTTCTGGTAAAAAATGAAGCGTTTATCTCCACACAGATCCTGAGCTTTGAGGTTTTTCTTACCTTGGGTCCTCTAGAAGCTGACCTGACCCCCAGATACCAGGAGAGGCAGTTTGCATGGGAGGTGATTCCAGAAAACACGCATGTGACAGGAAGGAACTGAGATGATGAGAATCAGAGGGAGGTGAAGGGAGGCTGAGGGGGGGGTAGGTATAAGAAACCAACAAAGGGATGTTAAAGAGGAGACCCCCCTCCCGAGTTCTGTGGGCCACCTGAGATCCATCCTGGGGACTCTCAGAAGAACCATGTAGAAAATGCCTCAGAATTAAATGTAAATTATTGTTGCGAAACTACTTCTTAATGTAATGTTAATAAAAATAGGAGTTTTTAATAAGAAACAAGAAAAGCAATTATCTCGCGATGAATTAGGAATCACAACTATGCAAACTTTTTTTTAGGGGGCAGTGGGAAAACAAAAGATACACTCTGTTTAAAAGTGTAAAACAGAAAAGATCACCATTGACTCTAGATGGTTGAAAGTGGCATGGCACATCTATTTATCAATCTATCCATCACTGGATATCTAATGTGTTGAGAAAAGTTAATTCTTAACAGAGAAAACACATTTTTTCCAATGTCCATAAAACATTTAAGACAATTGACCACAAAAAACTCTGAAGCAACAGTCTCCAACGTTTTTGGCACCAGGGGCCAGTGCTCCGATGAGAATCTGATGCCTGATGACCTGAGGCGGAGCTGGGGGGTGATGCTGGTGCTGGGGAGCAGGGGGAAATACAGGTGAAGCTTTGCTTCTCGCCCACCCCTCACCTCCTGCTGTGTGGCCAATCCATGGCCTGGGAGTTTGGGGACCCCTGGTCTAAAGAGGTGAAATCATACAGATCTATCCTGTGATCTCAGATAAAACACATCAAAGAGTTTAATAACAAACCTATCTTCTGATGGTTAAATTTGAGAGTTAAAATAAAATCTTCAACACTGTTAACCTGCATATTTTGAGTTACATTAAAAAGAATTAAATTAAATTCCCTTCCAAATAAGTGTAAATGAAAGCATTAGATATCAAAACTGTGAAGCTTAAAACCACAAAGGCTAATTAGAAACCTGAACACAGTAGTCCACTCACCCGTGGTTTCACTCCCCACAGTCGACATCCGTCCCAAATATTAAATAGAGAGTTCCGGAGATGGAGAATTCCAGAAACAAACAACCCGAAAGTGTTGCACTGCACGGCCTTCTGAGCAGCAGGATGAAATCTCGCGCTGCCTCACGGGATGTGACTCAGCATCTCCAGGCCATCGACTCCCACCAGGTGGTCATGGTGCAGCCATCGGTCATCAGGTAAACTGAGTCAGGTCCCAGTGTCTGAGTTCCAGTCACCCTGGCTTTCCTGATCAATGGCCCTGAAGCATGAGGGTGGGGATGCTGGCGGCTAAGATAGGCCAAAGAGAAGTCATCACCTGGTTCCTCTCAGTGACAATGGGAAAGTTCATGACTTAATAGGGAAAGACAAAAAAAATGACATGGCAAGATTGCTAAGACTCACCGTGCGAAGGCATCTTCTCCCTGTGAAAGTGTGGAGAAGGAAACAGGAATTTGTGTTTCTATGTTTGTATGAATGGGAAAAAGCACTGCATTCAGAGTTTGGTACTACTCATGGTTTCAGGCATCCACAGGGGGTCTTGGAATGTATTTCCTTTGGATAAAGGGGTTCAGCTGTACCATACAGAAGTAGATAACAAAATAGACTGAGGATAAATAACAGTTTTACACTGAAGATCTAGGAAAAGGATAACAGAATAATTTTAAAATACATATTAAGTGAAATTAATATAAAATAGAAATGAAAAAAATAAGGATTAATATACTTTAGCACAGAACTATGTTAATTGTCTTATGAAAGAACCAATTATAGCAGGTTTCATATGAGGGAAATAAAAGAGAAAAACATAAGAAAATCTAATGAAAAAAGGGACAGAGCTACAGATAAAAATAAGACCAAAAATAATTCTAAGAGATCACGTTGAACAAATTCATAGCAACTCGATTGAAATAACAGATGAAAGGGATTACCTAGGAAAAGTAACGTTTGGCAAAGGGATTAAAAAGAAGGCAGAGAATGTGTTGGAGCAATAGAAATAGAAAAGAAAGAAAACTTTGAAGAGATAAGTCACTTTCTGTTTTCCAAAAGCGCATCAGATTAATCATTTCAACAGACTGAATTCTGACACGTGGTCAAGAGCATCACTGCTTACGGAAATAGCTGCAAAGAACAAATGGAAACCTTCCTGGCTCATTCTATGAGGCTGTCGACTTTGCTAAGAACTGGAGAAGGTTATTTCTGTCGCCATGTTTCCTGGATCCCTTCTCTTTTCTCCTTTCTAGTCATAAAGTTCATGATTCGTGACTATTCATCAGCACTCGATTCTGGAAAACTGAGACCCTGGAAAAGCGTCAGCATCGTCGACCTAAATACCTGCTTCTGTTCCTTTTGGTTTTCTTTTTTGAGGTGTAATCAACATAAGATTGTAAGTTTAAGGTGTGCAAGGCGTTGATTTGATACATGGACACTGCAATGTAATTGCCATTGTAGTGTCAGCAGACACCCCATCGGATCCCAAATGATCATTTTGGGGTGGATCATGTCTTCTAACAAGTTTAATGTTTCCAATGCAGTTTTGTTGTCTGTAATCACTGTGCTGTGTATTAGATCTCCAGGACCTCTCTGTCTACTTGGTCGTTCCTGTGTTCCCTTAAACATTTCCCTTTGAGACGAAACACAAGTAGGCTGCACTTAGTAGCTCTGGATGAAACAATAAGCAAGCAAGCAAACAAACAAACAAACAGAATGACAAGTTATCCTTTAAATGAATAATTGTAAGCCTCAACTCTCTGGAATTCCTCCTTGTTCTTCCTAAGCAGGGTTTCCAAACCTCAGTTATCGGTGTACTTCTTTTATGATTTTTCCCAATATGAGCATATCTTGTATTTATATTTCTTAATATTGTTCTTAAAATCAACCGTTTACAAAAGTCAGTTCAGTTAAAAAGGAAAATTATTTCACATCAAATTGACAACCGTAATTGACTTGCTAGGAGTATATGGCAATCACGAAGATAAATACAAAAAACAAACAAAATTATGTTGTTTGATGAAAGACTTTCCTCATTTAAGGAAAAAAAAAGTCCCCAAAAGACTTGTAAAAATGTAACAATTTTTTTTTACCACTCCTTACCTTTAACTGTCCTTTCCTATACCTCTGAAACCCTCCGTTAGCTGCCTGTATTTTCCAGCTCTGATTTATATCCTCCACTACTCTCCTGCCTCAGTCCCGTTTTCCAATGCTCTAGTGATTTATTTAACAGATATTGATTATGCAGGGCTGTAAACGATGCACTGCCCTGCATTGTCCTATGTAATGAAGATATAAGGTGTTTCAACAGCAATAACCTAAAACCCTCTCCTACACCGAAGACAAAAACAATTTTTTAAAAAGAAAGCCCACAGCCCACTTCCTTCTTAATTCCCTCTTAGACTCAAAGGGAAGAGGTTATACAGGGCACGCATACCAGGGGGCAGGAACCTTGGGGGCAATCTTAGAATTCTGCCACCACAAGTTCCAATTGTAAAAGGACAAAAGGACACTAGAAGTCAGTCTAGGGACAAGCAATGCTCATAAACTAAAAGCCTATGGCAAAAAGTGTCTGGTTATTTGTTCAATGTGTACATGTTTGCATGTTTTATTATTTAAAAAAATTTTATTTTATTATTAATTTCAAGTCTACAGTACATTGGACAGACGTTTTTAAAAAATCACTTATTTTTATGGTGACATTTGTTGATGAAATCCAGTAAGTTTCAGGTGTGCAATTTAACGGTCAGGCATGCATATGTTGCACTGTGTGTTCACCTCCCATAGGCAGATTTCTTTCTGTCACCACACATCCGACCCTTTTTACCCCATCTACCTCCTCCCTCCTCCACTCCTCCTTCCCCTCTAGTAGCCACTAGTCTATTGTCCATGTCCATGAGTCTCTGTTTGTTGTTTTTAGGTTTATATCCCACATATAAGTGATATCATGTGGTTTTCAACCTTTTCCATCTGGCTTATTTGGCTTAGCATGATTATCTCGAGGTCCATCCATGTTGCTGCAAATGGCAGCATTTCCTCTCTTCTTGTGGCCGAGTGATATTCCATTGTATATGTGAACCACAGTTAGGTCCATCCCTCTCATTGCAAATGGTAGGATTTCATTTTTTTAATGACTGAGCAATATTGCATTGCATACAGGAACCATCACTTTTTTATCCAGTTGTCTGTCGTTGGCCTTTTAGGTTGCTTCCACATCTTGGCTATTGTAAATTGTGCTGCTATGAACATAGGGGTGCATATTTTATTTTTTAATTCACCCATAAAATTAGGTCAATTAAAATTTTTCCTGAATATTAACCTAATTATTTGTATACCAATAATGAAGTAACCTGCTATGCCGATTGATTTGCAATGACCTATTTTTAATATATTAAAATAACCTGTGTAACAAATGCTACCTTTGATATTTATATATCTATTTTGATGTGTAAAGTGGCTACTTATTTGCTTTTTATTATACTTTATAATATCTGCTAGATTCAAACTGTATCAAATACGCCCAATTATATATTTTTTCTAGTTATTATTGTTTTTTTTTCCTGTAGACTAAAGAGTACTATCTTATTAATTTGTTATGAAATCAGATATTTTAAAAATTATCTTAATAAATGCATATTTTCTAGTTTATTTCTTATTAGGGGTGCTAAATTTAGAAACTGCAGTTAAGGCCTAAGTAATAGGCATGGAAGTGAATCTTTAATTTGGATTATTTATCATCATATCTTCATCATAGTAATGATTACATGCCATATTTTCACATAGGCTGTTGAGCCTAACAAAAGCTTGAAAAATAATTCATATTGTTTGAAAATCATCAGGCTTAATGAAACTCTTAATGTGATATTTTATCACAACTGAAAGGTACCCTATACTAGTAATAAAATAACATTAGCATTGACCTACTTAATTGACACTAAAAATTAATTTTATTGAGATTAATAATCACTGATGTTAAAACTTATAAATAGGTTAAGTCTCAGAGCTAATGTAATTAAAATGCTTCATCAGTGATATATAAATTCATCTTGTCACATCTGGATTCTAATAACATGATACTAAATGTGATGACTGAATACTTTTAAGTTTATCAAAATAATTATTAATTAATTCTTTAACAATAACCAGTTTTATGAAGTGATGTGACAACTGGGATTTCCTCCAAGATAATTATTTGTGGGTGGAAAGTGAGGGATGGGGTGAAACAAGGTTGGCTGTAACTGATAACTACTGAATCTGTAGGGATTTGCTATAATATGTTTTCTGTTTTTGAAATTTTTTCGAGATAAGCTTTTTTTTAATTCTGCAATTTTTTGCATTCTAGATTCTATAGTTTGAATCTTCATGTGTTATTTAACATGCTCCTCTGTTCTCTGTATGTCCTAAAACTATTAGTAGTATCTAGGAACCGGATCACATAGAAATTCTTTTTTTGACAAGAATATTTCATAGGTAATTTTTGTATTTTAACATGTGGAACTTAACGTCCATAATAAAAATATATATATTTTTAAAACGGACTATCATCATACCTAAGTTAATAATAATTTCTTAATATCATGTAATAGGCAGTCATTGTTCATACTTTCTTGATTGTCCCATAAATTAAAAATAAATAATTTCTTTTGTTTCAATCAGAAAACAAATAAAGTCTCTATATTGAAAAAAAACAGTAACCTTTATCTTAACCTGTAAATCAAGCATTAAAAAGTGATTTCAGGATAATTTTGAGTTGCTCTAAATATTCAACAGTTTCAAGTTAGATTGTGTGTTTTACAACTTGTTTAGTTTGTTTTCCCTTTTCAAGACTTTTAAATCTATATCAGAGAAGGAGAGAGTTTATTATAAGTAATACATTATGGACAACTGAGTCAAATTTTAAATAAAGTCTTTTCGATTTCTTCAAGTTCCAGAGAACTATAGTAACATTTTTATTATTCTTTCTTTCCCTGAAAAATCCATTGAATTTATTAGAATATGAAAAATCTTTTTAAACTTAATCTTTAGTTAGAAGATCTACAACTGACATCAAAGGAAAAAAAGGAGGCTGGTAGCTGTTATGCAAATGTATGTATTTATAAATTTATGATATGTCTATTTTATGATATGTAAATTTTATCTTAAGAAGAAATATAGTGGCAAAAATACTTCTTATCTTCTCAGAAAGGTCCCTCATGTCTTTTGCAGGCAATTCTTACTTTTCCACAGGTATTCACTGCTCTGATTTCTATCACAATAGATTTGTTTCAGCTGTTCTTCAACTTAAAAAAAAAGAAAAAGGGAATTATGTAATATTATGTCTTTTACATCTTTATTCTTTCACTTAACATAGTGTTTTGAGACTTACCAATATTGTGTGTACCAGTGATTTTTTTAAATTTTCATAATTATATCAACATACTAGTGTTTTCTTATTTATTTCCCTTTTAATGCACATTTTTATAATTGACAAATTTGGATGTCACAAAAGTACCAGTGTCTTTTGACATCATGGGTATATGTTTAAATTTATAAGTGGTTCATCTTTTTATATTCCTATAAAAATGAATAAAACTGCCATTTGTTTCATGTCATAGATAATACTTGGTGTTGTTAGATGTTTTAATTTTAGCCATTCAAGCAATTGTGAAGCAGTATCATATTTTGATTTTAATTTACATTTTCTTAAATTCTAATGGTCTTGAGTAATATTTTATTTGCTTACTGGCTATTCTCATACCTTATTTTTTGAATTATCTAGTCTCATAGTACTCCCTTTGTTTTGTCTTTTTTTATTTATTTGAAAAAAATTTACACATTTCAGATACATGTCTTGTCATATACATGTATTTTAGATGTTTCCTCCCAGTCTCTGAATTGAGTCTTCATTTCCTTAAGGATCGTTTGATGAGCAGAAGTATTAAATTCTAAAAAAGTCTAAAATGTTGTTTTATTTGTGTGTTTCTGTGGTCAGTAGTTTTATGTCCTCTAAGATAGCCCTTTTCGTTCCCCATTTTGATGAAGTTATCAGTCCTGTTCTGCCTTCTAGAAGCTTTATGAATTTACCTTCTATGTTTAGGTTTGTGCTTTATCTTTACATTGTTGGAGGGTGTGACGAATGGACACAGATTCATTTTCACCATGGGTTTGTCCAGTTGTTCCAGCCCCATTTATGAAAGGGTTTTCCTTTCTCACCCTGAATTGTCTTGATTCCATGATCAAAAACCAACTGATAATATATATGTGGGGGTCTCTTTTTGAACTTTCTATTATGATACATTTAACAACATATCAATATGCAAACACAATAAACCTTCAATGAAGCTGTACGTAAAGCTTCAAAATCACAGCGTGAATCCATTGACTTTGTTTTAATTTTTAGAGGTTGCTCTAGTTATTTTAGATCTTTTCCTATAATCATCTCACAGAGTTCTACCAAAAAGAAAGCCTATCTGGTTATTGATTAAAATTTAGATAAATTTATAGATCATTTCTGAGAAAATTGACATTTAAAAATTTTATCTTAAAACCTATTATCATGGTATGTATCTCTACCTATTCAGTTTTTCTTTAATTTCAGTCACAGGTGACTTTTGATTTTCAACGTGGTATATGGTTTTCTGTAAATTTTTCAGTCTTACATGTCTTTTAAAGTTTTATTCATCCATGCATGTGTTTTGATACTGTTTAAATCATTTTCCAACTGTTTGCTGGTAGTATGTGAAAATACAGATGGATTTTTATATTCTTATTACTGACCTCATATTCCTATAATGCAGCAAAGAGAAGGAAGGTGAAGGACAAGAGGGTTGTTCCTGATCCTTCACAAATATGAACTTGCATCGACTCCCTCTGAGTCGAAATTTGAAGGATAAACTGTTTTACATAATATTTTGTCTTTAAGTTTTCACAGGTAACCTCCAAATAATATATCAGTTGTACTTCTCTTTTCTACTTTTTATCCTTCATGATATTTTTCATTCATTTTGCTTCTTATGTGTTATAAACGCCATAATACATCTATATTGCCTTTTGAACTATTAATCAATGGTCTCCAAAGTGATTTAAAAGAGAAAGAAGCTAACATATGTATTTACTGACATGTTGTCCTCTTCTGTTGCTCTTCATTTTTGCTTAGATTTAAGATTCCATGCAACATTATTTTCTGTCTGCTTAAAGAAATTCCTTTATCATTACTCACAGTTTAAGTATACTGGGGATAAATCCTCTCTCAGCTGTTGTTTTTCTGAAAAAGAGTCATTATTTTGCCATTATTTTTAAAAGCTATTTTCAGAGTGTAGAATTTTGGGTTGACAGCTGTGAGTGTGTGTATGTGTGTGTGTGTCTGTTTTCTTACACTCCTTAAGACATAATTCTCCATGGACTTCCAGCCTGCAAGACTTTGTATATCTGAAAGTTATTTCACCTATGACTTTGAGAAATACTTCCTCTGGGTAAAGAATTCTAAGTTGACACCTTCAGCTTTCTTTTAGTAGCTTGAAGTTGTCGCCTACATGTGTGAACTTCAGTTTCCTCAGTCGCGTTAGATAATGCCAGTCTCAGCAACACAGTTAAAATTTCAGTTACCACAGTGTATTAGCTGTCAGCAAATTCAAAAAGTATAAACATCACTTCCAATTGTTTAATCCTAGGTAAATAATAGACACACCTCATGATTAGTGTACAATCATGTCACTTCTTTGAGATTCTGTTGGCGATTAATCACTAGGCATCTATTATTTAGTTCACACATAAACTGCAAAGAACAAGTGCATATTTATGCTCCCAGTGCCTCCTAGTCATAAACCTATGTGATATTTTACAACAATTGGCAATTAAAAGAGGGAATTAGCTAACAGAGATAAAGTGCAAAAAAAAAAAATGAAAAGTGATGATGTTGGAAATGAAATTCAAATGGAATATAGGGTCATAGCCGGTTGAGGGAATGTTGACACGGCTGTTATTTAGAAAACACTAGATATACAGCCAGAGGACTTGAGTGAAAGCTAATTTATTAATGTAATGAGGGAAGTGTTTTTGACAAATAGGATCACATTGTCCCAGAGGAAGTGATGTCAGCACTGCATTCTGTTTGTTTCATTCCTATCTGTAGTGGTTCAAAGTAAATATTATGATTTTAATCAAACTTTTATTGCTCTGCCACTGACTGGAATAGTATAATTTCTCTTATTTATTTCCTCAATGTGGTCATTTAAAGGAAACCCATTTCCATACATCAAATCACATGTGTTATTTCTAGTGTGGACTATGATGCTTTTTATATGCATGAAATAATCTTTCTACCACTATAACAATCTTTCTGTGACCCTCCCAGCAGAATCAGCTATCTTTTCTCCTTCATGGTTACTTTACTAAATGCCATCCATCATCCATAAATCTTTTGTTGTAATAACGGCTTATCAATCAGTTGTTCACTGTTACCTGTTTAATATGTCTTTGTTAGGGGCTCTGACTTTAAATTATGATTGCCCTTCATTTACATATATTCTGAATGCTGCTGTGTGAAATGCATTTTCCCTTGTATTTTACTGTTACATTTTAGTTGCTAATATTCCTTAGAATTAAGAATTAATAGAAGAGTTTGCATGCTTCATTAATACTAGAAGTGTAAAAGAAAAAAATAACTGGACTATTCTTTCTTTCCCAGAATCTTCTGAAGGAAAAATTTATATAACATTTTATTTCTTAAGGAAGTTCATATTTATATAGTACAGACATTAAGGCACATCTTAATTAGAAGGTACCCAAATTATAAATTAAGAGTCAGAGTCAGAAGACACATTTTCATAAGAAAAATTATTTTGTAAGCTAAAAATTATGGCTTTTAATGTTTTTAGAGAGGGAGTCAATTATTATTTTCTAATATTCATGTGAAATTTGCATTTTTAAATTACATCCTCTTACTGAATAGTTTTGGTGTCCAGAAATATTTATGTTTAAAGTGATTCTAGAGGGAAGGACTAGGGAACCAACAAGAGAGTACTGAAAATTGCCTTCAAGGGTTTTTAATGCAAACTTAGTAAGAGGTATTGTCGCTGAACATATTTACCATATTTACGATAGTTCTCAATAAAGAATTTCAGATGACTTAGTTTAATCAAACCTAGGGAAAGCCAAATCATATAATAATAGAAAATACCATTCCAAATTATAGAGTATGAAATAAAAATAATAACTTCCAGTGTGCTTGCCTTAGAGATTAATGACTAAAAGACAGCAAAAATTTTCAACTTTTCTTTATTTAACTTACTCTTTTTACAATGCTAGGTTTACAAAAATAGCATTCGATTCTGTTCTCCATAAGAGTTTTCACTGTATTATGGTACAAGGTATAAAGTGATATATTTTATAAAAAGATATTAATAAAATACTATGGAAAACTGGAAAAAAAATAAGTAAAGTCTGTTGGTGAGTAAATAAGGAAGGCTTCATAGAGATGTTTGAACTTCTTCAAAATGGTAAAGAGGAAGCAAACTAAGACATAGAAACATAAACCAAAACCAGAGTGAAAATGGAAAAAAAGGAAAATAAACAAGGTATATATAGATTCCAGACAATGGATATCCTTGCCTCCCTATACCCCCCTAAAATATATGTATATTTAAATATATATATATTAAAAGGAATAAAGACTATAACTCTGAACATTTCAGTGGGAACCAGAGTGTAGGAGAACTTGGTCTTCTAGGTTTCCTAGGGGGTTGGACTTGATTCATGAAGGAATGAGTTATCTGGCTTTTGAGCTGGGTATGTTATGATCAGAACTATGCTTTAGAAACCTGAATCAAAGCCATTGTATAGGATACACTTTAAAAGATGACCACTGGACAGACTAATGTCACATCTATCTACGTTGCCTTTACACAATTACTCATTTCATAATGTTGGTTTTTTTAATCTTAATTGCTTTGAACTTCATTAGAATATGAGTTGGCAGTTCATAATTAAACTGCTGGCTTTTTTGTTCTTAATTGTTTATTTGATTAAAGGAAACAAATGAACTTCAGAGCTATAAAGCTCCTTGATTGCTCTGACGGGAAAGTAATCATATGCAAGAGATCAAACCACCTCCGGAAGATCCCCCATCACCCACAGCAGCGTGGCCATTGAACATAGAAGAACTAACATTAATGCTGCCAGCTCTTTAAGGTAATAGAGGGGAATAGGAGCCTCATAAGCATAGCAGACGCATTTCAAGTCCATCCCAGTAAGCTGGAAGTCTTTCGTCCAGTTCCAGCTGGCCAGAAGGCTATTCTGGCTGTCAAGATGATAAATGAACCTGGATGTTCTACATAATTATCATATCTGGACTCAGCCATTATAATGTGCTTTATCTGAGCATTAACACAGCAGGCAAATAAAACGGCAGCAAGCAGAAAATGAATCGTCTCACCCACCGGTAAGAGCAAATCTCTCATAAAGGCAGACGTTCACCCCCACCAAGACCACCCCACGGAAGAATCTCATATTTCCAAGGGTCTGGGTCATCCTTTCACGAGTGAACAGTGCCCCCAAGCTCATAATCTTTTTCCTCAGAACAAGGCAGATTTTATCAAGTGCAGAAGCATCCACCTCAACACCATTCTAAATTAGACTGCCATGTGAAGGGGTAATAACCTTGCAAGAGAAGCCATTTTCACCTTAAAGAAATTGATTCATGACAAAGAAAGTTAAACAGACATCCGACAGTAATTTCCCCCATTCTTTCACGAAATTCTCAGCCTAAATTATTCCTGTTTGGTTATCTGTACCACTTAAAAAGGTTCTTTTAAAACTGAGCAGTATTTCCTCCTCATCAGAAATCATGCGGAGAGGCTAGAGGAGTCAACTTTCCATGTCAATAGCACCATTTTACCAACCTGTAAATCAGAAGAGTTTTTTTCCCCCTGGGCAAATTTACACCGAACTGCACAAATTAGAAATTAGGGTTCACCACAGTCTTCAAGAGGTGTATGCCTAACTATTTTAAATGATGCTTCAACTGTTGAAACCTCATTCCCTAGCTGATGAGAGAGCAGGTTAGCATACATCTCATGTGTTTAGGGCCACGCCTGTATATATTTGCAGGCTGGATGGGAGTGCCATTTGGTATATGAGAGGTTATGATTAGGGAAAATCCATATTTGATCTCGTATGAAATAGAATAACACATTTTCTCACTGCAAATTACCTGAGAGACATGAGGACATTTTTCATTTTGTACCTTCTTATTGTGCGATTCTGAGAAGTAAGAATATGAACTAATGTCTCGTGAAATTTGAGTATGGACTCAGTCCTGAATGAGATTTTTTCCCTAATAGTGGAAAAAATAGGTCATCATTTCATTAAATATTATAGTAACAAATGTGTTGTTGCATATATGTTCCCTAGTATATAATAAGTATTTTTAAATATGACTTAGGACTTGGTAAAATATCTTTATGGAAAAATACTCCTCAGCTATTGATGCCTGTGGAATATTTATGTCATTCTTAACAATTTCATAGTCCAAATACTTCCCATGATGTGTAAATTATTCATATTTTAATGACATTACAAAAAAACATAAAAGGTTTTCACAAACATCTCACTGAATATTAACCACAGAGCCAGACATAGGATGTATTTTCTGACTCAAAATCAAATAGTACAAAATAACTTATTATTCTTTATATTTTCCTTAAATGAAAAATTCATTTATAAATGGCCTCTTCAATATTGATAATATTTGATTGACATTTTCTGAAGTTTGTGAAGTATTACCCCTCACTGTTCCACAATGTAGTTTTTGGGAGAAAAATTTTTGCTTTTTATTTCTGATGGAATCAGAGACAGGATTAACTATCCACCACAAGCAACTAAAACTAAACAGAATAGTTGAAACAGCTCCCCACAGCCCCCACCAGATATTGGATAACAAGCTGTTCAGCATTGTAATCACTGAGAAATGGGAAATAAAATCGGATCACCTTATTATTGCCTGGGCCTTCTGCCTGTAGGCAGTGGCTAACACACACACACACACACACACAGAGCTAAATTTTTATATTTATTTATCTATTTTACAGTTGGAATATTTTTAAATTTTACATTATTTTATTTTACAGTGAAACTCACATGAAACCTTGATATATAAATGAAAATTAAAAAAAAACTGTTGTAATTGAAGTGAGAAAGGGGGCTATTTCTGTTTGCACCCTCAACACATTCTCTATGGCACCTGGCAACAGAACTCTGGAAAACCCAGCTGGGAAAACATATGAGGGTACATTTGTCCTAGCACATTGAGCCAGGTTGTAAAATCTTATTAGCATGCATAGTTTCGATGTTCTTTCTATACAGCATATTCCAAGTTCAGTTGTGGTATTTAATTATATAATACCAAATGGAAACACATACGTGCGTGTGTCAGGATCTAGGCTCTGTGCACGTTGCCATGGCGATCTGAATGCATCTTCATATTTCTCTGACATAGGTCAATCTGTTTGAACAAAGTTGGCCGAGTCGTTGGAGCAGGATGACTTATCCTTTAAATATATGTGTTTTGCATTGAATGTGGTCACCTCTGATAAACCAGGTTTATCGTTTGGGGGTGAAAGCTAGTTCTGCACCTAATTTGTGTTGCCCTGCAGATTCAGACAACATTGAGTTGATGTTTATTTTTAGTCTGAATTATAATAATAAATTATGATTACTTGAGCACTCAGATTTAAGTGGATGATTAATGTAAAATCTATTTAAAATGATGGATTAGGGTACTCTATGATGATAGTCTTTTATCACCATGATTTATCATATCTTTTCACTATTACAGTCAACAGTCTAAAATGTTTAAGTTGGGGGGAAAGTGTATGTTTTTCACATTTTAAAATGAGAAAGAAAACTTTAAAATTAAATACAATTTTAGGCTATGAAAAACAACAATGGCTCGCCTCGAATTGTCATTGGATCATTCAGTGGTTTGTCTTTTAATATTCTTACTTACCTTGAATTTCAGTAAAAAATGAGTTATTGATTAATCTTCAGTATACAGATAGGAATTTTTACTTTAAAATTATTGTTGCAGTACTTCCTTTTGTCCAATATGTCTTTTAAAACCAGAATAGACATTCTGTATTTATTCTAATAGAAACTTATCTAATGATTCAACATTTTAAAGAACATTTTAAACTTATATGAACTATATCAAAAATTCTCTCTGGATACCTTGATAGGAGAAAAGGAAAAACTTAAATATGAAAATAGTTTGAGTTGATCACTTCAGAACCTACACATTCTCAGAACTATAATTCTTTTATTAAGAAGTGTTTCACACCTTCTTGAGATATTGTGTGTGTGTGTGTGTGTGTGTGTGTGTGTGTGTGTGTGTGTGATATAGAAAATAAAGCTGTCTCTTCTTATACAATTTATATATTTTCAATCTTGATAAGGATCTCCACTCTTAGGGTGCTCAGGTATTTTTCAAGATTTTCTTACACGATTATGTTTTGTTCTTTTTACAATTAAGTCTTTATCTGGAATTTATTTTTAATGATATATGAGGAAGGGGTCCAGATTATACTGAACCAGATGGGTATCTAATTGTGTCAACACACTTCATTAGGTATATCCTGCTTTTCACCCTTGCAATACCACATTTGTCATGCCACATATTTTCATATATACTAAATGTTATTTCTGGATTCTGTATTATAATCCATCAGCCTATTGTCTATTGACATTCCAGTAAAGCCTTTATTTTATAGTATTATTTTTTTTCAATAAATACTGATATCTTGTTTGGTAAAAATGTCCTCTAAACATTTTCAAATCATTTTCTTTTTAGATATTTCCTGATCTCCATTTCTCTCAGTACAATATATAATTATCTAGTTGCTCGATTGATTAAAAACACATAAAATCATCCTTGACTTCTCTATTTGATTTACAACCGATTTGCATTCCATAAACCATGCCTGCTGGCTTTACCCTCAAACTATTTCCTCAATTAAATTAGCTTTCCCTGCTTTCATCACAGCATTCCAATTTAAGCCACAATCTGTCTCTCCCTTGAATCGTTCAAGGTCCTTCTCCTTGTTTCTTTCTTTCACTGTAGCTTTCTTTCTGTCACTCTTCACACAACTGCTAGACTTGGTTTAATGTGTACAACAGAGCAGGCCAGTCCCTTGCCCTCAACTGTCTAATTCTTCTCCATCACACATGGAGTAAAAACCAGATATCTTTTATACAAGAAATTATGCATTCTGGCATCTGGCTGTAATTTGGACCCCAGTTCCTGCCATCCTCCCCTTGTTCATTTTGCTTTAGCTACCATGGCCTCCGTGCTGTTCTTAAAACACACGATATTTTTTTTTTAACTTCAGGCTTGGGCACTAACTTCTTATAATTCTTTTCCTCCATGTATTTACAGAGCTTAATAACTCCACACACTTCACTCACAGCTTGATTTAGATGTTACTCCCTCCGAGATGTTTCCAGACCACTGTGCATAAAATAAAATTTCTCTTATTTTTCAGTATCTTTTCTTATTTTTCTTCATAGCATGTATCCCTACTTGACATTATATTCTATAGCTGTAAAATGAAGTTCCCCTCTCACAGACCAGAAACAACAAAGGGGGAGAGACTGTGTGTGTTTTGTTTCCTCTGCATGTTTCATGACAAGGACTTGAAATGCATGTTCAACAAATACCAGTTACCAAATGACATTTTATTTTTTCTATTTAGAAAAGTACTGACAGTATTCTTTGAAATTGTATTAAATTTTAACTATTGAGTTTTGGAATAATTTACATTACACAATTTTAAGTTTTCACATTTGTGAAATGTTTTCTCATTTGTTCACATCTTGTTTTACACAGTGGTTTTACTTTTATAAAGGTCCAGGGCCCTTTAAATATATTTCTGAGTACATTTATAATTTATGTTTTCAGTTTCATGAAGTATTTTTCCCAATTCTATTTTATATCCAGCAATTTTCAAAAAATACTTGTCTAATAAATTTTAATTATATCATGGATTTTTAAGTATAAAAATCACTATATACAACAATAATAATATACAGTGTATTATTGAATTATACATTTGAAACCTATATAATTTTATTAATTAACGACACCCCAACAAATTTAATAAAAAATAATAATTTATCATCTACTTAATGTTTATAGTTGTTATTTTATTTTATTTTACTATTTTTATGACAGTTTCCTAGATGATATTTAATAAAAAATGGTAATTAGGTCTTGCCTATCCATTTACAGATAGGTATTTTATTTATCTTATTTCTTCTTCTATTTTACCTTTATATTTATTTATGATTTCAGGCACTTTTCACTCAGTATTCTAAGCTTATTTTGGGGGGTTTACTTTTATTCTCCTGTACTCAAAAATACCTAATGGAGTTTTAAAATTGTGTAATTTTTTTAAATCCAAAAGGCAAATTATTTTGTTTCAATTGATGCTTGCTTTCTCCTTCATCTCTGTCTTATAAGAACTTGGTTTAAGTGTTCACCTTGTATTTTCTTGTGTTGGGCCTGCAGGTGCATTATTGTCCTTTGCCTGCCCCTCGGGACTGAGATCTACCTGCTGAAACACGTTATGTAGAGTCAGGCCCCTGAGTGAGGCTGGGATGGGAAGTGGTTCTCACCAGGTGTGGGTAGTTTCCCAGATGGGAAGTTGGAGCAAAATGAGGATGCCTCTGCTGATGAGGAACACTTGAGAGGTGGGATTTGACACCTTCTCTTGCTCCTCCCGCCACCCAGTAGTGGACAGAGGCCAGGAAGACCACATGACATCAGATCCCTGCTAGGAGTTTTAATCAAAGCCTCTATAATGGGTCTCTGGGAGCCAATGTAAGCAAGCTTCTCATTTCATTTTTTCCCCCTACTTTTGTTTTCTAGATCCTTATCCAACCTAAACATCTGCAACTGCCTTTTCAGAGATAGCAAGAGTTTTCTTCACCCAGCCCTGTTTGCCTAGTATCTCCTCAAGATCCTGACCTAAGAATAGATGGATCTACTGATAGACCCAGATTTTTAAAAAAGTATCTCTATTATTATTTTAAAATATGTGGGAGTGTGTAAAATTGCTAAGCTTGCATAGAATATGAAATAAAACATTTAGTTTAAGTTTATTTATAATTACATTATTTGATAGAAGATGATATTATAATATTCTAAATTCCCTTATTTGCACCTTAGATATATAATTTTCTTTTAAGTTTAAACTCAATAGGAATTTAATAAATGTTAAATGTAGTAATTATAATAATTGATATCAAGAAAGCCAGCTAAATTATCATTTTATATATAAATAATTGATTTAGAGTTTAATTTTTAAAGATAAAAAAAACTACATTTACATTCCCAAGGTATCAAATTATCAGAATACTGAAAAAAAAAACTTCAAAAGTCAGCCAGCCCCTAATAAGTTTTAAGATGTAGCTATAACTAAGCTTCCAGATGGCATGATTACAAGAAGTAATCAAAATTTTATAAGCATGTCGTTGGAACTTTAGAAGCTATTTTATTGCTATGATGGTGCAAAATTTTAGTGAACTGTTAATTGTGATTTTGTCAATAAATTAATTTTAGAGAATTATGGAATTTGTCCCTGAGGGTTAGCACTCAATCTCATAGTGGATTACAAATTTAAAACATTATTCTTTATTGTCAATGGTGTCTTTATTTCAGAAAAAAGGAGTAAGATCAAGAATTTAATGCTTCAATATGAACTACGAAATCATCTCTCTTTAAGATGGTGCTTTGATCCCTAGATGCTTGTTGTATCATGATATATGATGGTCTCACTGTTAATTAGTAAGGCATTAGAGGAGATGGGATTAGAGAAATGAGTCATGTCTTATGTGGGGACTCATTGTCCCCAGGCTGTCCTTTCCTCCTCAGGAGCTCTATTATTTTGCCCAGTCCTATGCACGGCCTTGGGCATTTTGGCAGATGTTGAGACTGTAGTCAAGGTTAAACATCTTCACTCATGCCCCACAATTGCCATTGGCTGACAGGAGCAACCCAATTAACTAATTTTATATTTTAGTGCCTTGTTTCGGAATAAAGTCCTTAGATGTGATTTAATTATACTCAAATCTTCTCTGTCTTCAACAAATTAATAAATCTACGTAATTCCTCACATCAGTATAGTGACTCATTGGACTCATATAATTTTTTTTTTTAGTATACTCTCTGAAAGATTTTTATTTCATAATTTCTATAACTGCTCTATGGTGAAAGACCTCCATTAAGGTTAATAGAGGAAATCACTGGGAATCAGATACTAGTAACTCAATTTTAAGAATTTTTAAAACCTTGTGTTAAAGCTTTTTTCTCCCTAGACATTATTAAAAAAAATGCAAGGGAGTGAGGAAGGGAGAGAGAAAGAAAGAGAGGGAAGAGAAAGTGCATTCACACACATGCATGCATACACAAACACAAACACACAGAAATGGAACATAAACACAGCTTGGTTTCTTTTCATCCAAACTTCTGACCACATTTTTTCTACCCAGCTTTACTATCTACTCCCAAAGTTACACCTTTGCCTTTACCTTCAATGATAATGAAACAATGTGCACTTTATTATTTCAATTATCCCATTGTTTCTCCCTTTCTTTACTTTCATGGTCGCTTCTCCTGGCACTGCCCCCAATGGCTAATATTATGCACCAACTCCAGTGGGCTACTGGGTGTCTGGGTTAAACATTGTGTCTGGGCATGTCAGTGAGGGTGTTTCAGGCTGAGACTAGAATTTGCCTCAGTGGACTCAGTTAAGTAGATTGCCCTCCCCAATGTGGTGGGCACTGCACAGCCTGTCAAAGGCCCAATGAGAAGAAAAGGAGGAGGAAAGAGGAATTCACCCCTGTTTTCCTGCCTCACTGATTGATCTGGAACATCTCACCTCCTCTTCTGCCCTAGACTGAGGTTTCCACCAGCAGTTCCCTGGTTCTCAGGCCTTTATATTCAGACAGAATCACACCATTGGCTTTCCTGGATCTCCAGCTTGTAGACAGCAGATGACAGATCGTGAGACTCCTCAGCCTCTGTGATCATGTGGGCCATCTGTGTGTCTCCTATTGGCCCTGTTTCATATACGTGACATACAAATTACTTATATTCCCATTTCTCTCTCTCTTATTGGCTGTGTTTCTCTGGAGAACCCTGACAAACACATGACCAGTTCAGAAATCTTCCACTGCATTAGGGCCTCTAATCTACCATGTCAGTGACCATGACTACTTGTATGCCCTCGTTTCTTTATTGTGTAATTGTTCATAATGATAAACATTCTCCCATGTATATCCCCAGGTGCTGTGTTTCTCATCTTGCTCCGATATCCACCTGCTGAACACAAACATGAAATCCAATGGAGAAATATACAACTATATTGATTTTCAATTTAGTTAAATTTAGTCTCATTTTAAATTTATCATCCCAAACCTAAAGTGACATTTAAAAAAATCTAATACTATTCAAGTCAAATAATTCTATTTGCTAAAGTAGTGTTTAATATGTCCTTCCATTTTCAACACTTTTTCTTCCCTGATCGCTTTCAGCTAATTGAGTTTCAACTCAATGATTAATTACCAGAAGTAAGCTAAAAACCTCATTTTCCCACTATTAAATATGTCAACCTCCCTATGTTTGTTCCACTTTTTTTCCTGTTATAATAGATGACAGTAGTAAGCAGAATAATGGTCCCTAAAGATGCCCACTTATTAATGTGCTACCTCACCTAGCAAAATGGATTCTGTAGTTAAGTCAAGGGCCTGCAGATGGGGAGATTATCCTGGGTTATCTCAGTGCGCAGAGGAAGATATGGGTACAAAGATGATGAGCAACGTGGTGTGTTGCTCACTTCACAAGAGAGAAAGAGGGCCACAAGCGAGGACTGTGGATGACCTCTCTGAGCTGGTGAAGGCAAGGACAGATTTTATCCTATTTCAACATTTAGGGAAATTATATAATGAAGATGCCATTTATATAAGTAAGCAAGTCTTTTAATGTGGTTAAAGAAATCAAAGCCATCCATTTCCAAGAAGCCATCTGTGTTCTTATGCCTTACACTTTAAAAGCATACTTTTATGTTTACAATCCTGACACTAGCATCCGTCACAGATGTTGCTGGGTGGAATATTAAGATAACCTTTGCTAGAGTGTCACAGATAAGGGGATCACTGTTTGCTTCTCCTGACTTCCCTCCATTTATTTGGGTTACCCTACTAAAACGTGTTTGCCATATTCTGGTTTTGATATATATCCTGACCCAGTGTTGGCCTCGCAACTTGGTGGAAAAAATGAGGCAGTTATTCAAAAAGTGTCATTTTTTCAGGAAGGAAGCTAGTGGACGACACATTTTCCATGACATGAGCAGATGTGATTCTGAGGATACACCTATTGATAAAAGCAGTGAGAGAACGAGGAAATAATAGCTAAGGTTACTCTTGCCCACTCTTCAAAAATTATGTAATCCAGTCAATTTCAAACAAGCTGAGAAAAATGTTAGTAAAGGAGAGATTTCAGAGCATATTTCCCCAAAATGTCAAATAATACAGCATCTCTTAACACATTTGTCTCTAAAAGGAATATTTTTACTCCCACCTAAAGGGCTAAATGATTTTCAAAATTGTTAAACTTTTGATTTCAGAATAGCTTTAGATTTCCAGGAAAGTTGCAAAGACATTAGGAAGTCCCCGTTCACCACTCACCTGGTGTCCTGTACTGTTAATGCATGTATTACTATGACACACGTTTCCCAACTAAGAAACAGACATTGCTACATTTCTATTAACTATACTCCACGCTGTATTCAAATTTCCTTACTTTCTACCCAAAGTCTTGTTTTTATCCCAGGAGCCTATCCAGGATAACACATGTCATAGAGTTGTCATGTCCCCTGAAGCTTTCCCTGGCCGGTAGGAGTTTCTTGGGTTTTCCTTATGTTTGATGGCTTTGACAATATCAAGGAGAGGTCTGATAGTTTGTGGAATGTCCCTCAGTTTGGTTTTGTCTAATGTCTTTCTCACGACCAGACAGGGGTTATGTGGTCTGGTGAGAAAGACCCCCAAAGGAAAGCGCCATTCCCATCACATCACTATCAACGTGATTTATCACTATTGAGGTCAACCATCCTCACCTGGCCGAGGCAGTGTTTGTCAGGTATCTCTGTTGTAAAGTTCCTTCCTTCTTTACTTTTCTACTCTTTGGAAACAGAGACTATTTTCGAGTATGTGTAATACATTAATTAAGGGCACAAAAGTATCACAGAATACAAGGGACACCCATGTAAACACAGCAGACTAAGATTGTAATGTAGTGCCCGTACCTAAGGTGACTTTCCTGGCAGTAGCTGTCATGGTGAACCTTTGAAGTGCTACTTTTCAGTCATTTTTCCTGGTAGATAAATGTGACTAATACCTATGGTTAATCTGTCCTTGATTGCAAAGGAAATAACTCTTCCACTGGAAAAAAGATGGGGAATATCCTCAATTTTCCCACTGTGACTTGCACGAAAATAGTTAAATCTTCTGCTTTCTATATTTGCCTCTCTTATTTTAGGCTTTTTAGAATAGCTGTGTTCCAAACTCTGGTGCATGGAACACTGAACGGCAAGAAGTAAATATTCCATGAGAAAATAGTTTCATGTGTAAATAGATTTGGGAAAGGCTTGAGTCAGAGGCTGAAAGAAGATTTTTCGCCGCAGACCATTAATAGGCAATGGAGCTAGAGTACGTATTTCCCAAACTTACAGTTACAGCATTCAAAGTTTTATAAAGTACCGCCTCCGGAAAGCACAGT
This sequence comes from Cynopterus sphinx, assembly GCA_030015415.1. NCBI lineage: Eukaryota > Metazoa > Chordata > Mammalia > Chiroptera > Pteropodidae > Cynopterus > Cynopterus sphinx. The sequence continues at coordinate 3,726,669 of CM057384.1, forward strand.
TTGGGAAATTATTTATGAAGGTACACTGAACAACTCACAGCACTAGAAGAATTTTGAAACAATGCAGTTCAGCTTGAAGGCATGTAGCATATTTAAAATTAAGAATCTGAACAATTTTTATGTAATTTCCAAGTGTACCATTGAAATGTATAAATGGTGATTTCCCCACATCTGACCATCCTTTGCTGCATTTTAAAAATATACATAGACATTAAATCGATAGACTTTAGGTTTTAGAACCATATTTGGGTCACAGAAAAATTTAGCAGAAATTTATAAACTCGCCCTCCCTGCTGCCCCTACCCCTAACCCCCGCCCCCATAATGGGCCTTCCCTACTATTAACATCTCACACCAGAATGATGTGTTTGTTACAAATGATGAACCTACATTGTCACGTTATTATAACCAAGTATCTATAGTTTATCTTATCGTCAACTCTTGGTGTTATAAATTGTATGGGTTTTCGATAAATGTGTAATATCATGTATCCACCTAATTATAGTATCATACAGAAAGGTTTTGCTGCCCTAAAAATCCTCTGCGATCTACCTCTCTCCTCAATCTAAGATAGCCACTAGTTTTTCTTTTTACTGTCTCCAAAGTTACCTTTTCAAAAATATCATAAACTTGAAATCATCCATACGTGTCTCCTTCAGAATGCCTTTTTACACATGGTAACATGCATTTAAGTTTCCTCCACCTCTTATTAGCTTAATTGTTAATTTCTTTTTAATCTGAAAAATATTCTATTGTATTGATGTACTACAGTTTATTCACATATTGAAGGAAAACTTAGTTGCTTCCAAGTTTTGGCAGTTATAAATAAAGCTGCTATGAATGTTTATCTTCAGTTTTTTTTAATGCATGTAAGTTTATTACCTAATTTGAATAAATACCAAAGAGCATAATTGCTGAATTGTAAGAGTATGTTTAATTTTATCAGAAACTGACAAAATGTTTTCCAAGGGGCTGCACCATTTTACACTTCCATCAGCAACAAACAAGTATACCTATTGCTCTACATCCTCACCAGCATTTGGTGTTATCAGTGTTTTCGATTTGGGACGTTCTAATAGCGCTTAGTGCTATCTCATTGTTTTTCAATTTGCATTTCCCTAACAATATGATGTTGAGCTTCTTCTCATATGCTTATTCATATGCTCATATGCTTTGTCATCTATATCTATATATATACATATATGTATATATATAGATATAGATATAGATATTCTTTGGTAAGGTGTTTGTTCAGATTTTGGGTGTATTTTTTAATCAGGTAGTCAATTTCCTTATTGTTGAGTTTTAAGAATTTTTTGGATATTCTGAATAACAGTCCTTTACCAGCTGTGTCATGGGCAAAATTATTCTCCCAGTCTGTGGCGTGTCTTCTAAATCTCTTCATATTGTCTTTTGCAAGCAGAGATTTTAATTTTAATGAAGCCTAACTAAAACGAAACAGTTATTTAATTATTCTAACAAAGAACTAATTAGCTTCTTCATTTGTTTTGCAATTCTGAGAAATTTAACTATGCATATTTTCTATAATAATTTATCTGAAATGACTTTTGCCCAAATTTTCTGCCTTCTTATAGAAGTTGCAGTGATGTATGATTTGCAAGAACATGGTGGGTAGATGGAGCTGCATTTCTGATTTCATGATCTTCACTGAAAGAAAACTAGAGTTTTACTAATTAAGAAGTAAATACTCTCACGCATGCAATCAGTAGTGCTCCTGGTATTTGGTCCAGATGAATTCCGTCCTAATTTAGCAATGCAATAAAAATCTAGTTTTTCTTTTCTCTTTGATCTATTTATGTCAAAGTAAATATTCACAACATTCGTGTCCTCGTGTGATATAAAACTACTATTTATGTTTGTGCTCCATTGATTTTGGCTTTAATACATCTTTCAAACTTTCAATTAAATATGGAACAGATATTTATTAACTTATTTCATTTCCTCTGTGTTTCCGCTTAGAGATTTCAGCTTATTACATTTCTAACCTGAAAAGGTTAACATAATTGATCATAAAAACTGATTTAAAATTACTTTCCATTTTCTTTCCCCTTAAGAAATAAATCTTATGATTTTGAATGTATGTCTGTTATAAGGTGTTTAAATATCCTAACTTCTAGCTGTTATTGAAAAGTAAATTTTATTGACATAACAAAGATTTGTTAGGGTTGTTATAGTAACTTGCAAAGCATGTTGGAAGCACGTTTAGGGAAGTGAGAGGATGAAGTGAGAGGACTTCTTTTGAACTTCAGGAATATTTCAAAAGTTTTTAATTTTAGGGATAGCTGGCAGAGAAGAAATTCAATTCATTTCGCAGGATTAGAGCCAAATTAATGATTTAATGCAGGAAATGAGGACATGACATAATTGCTGAAATGTGCCTTTATAAATAGACATTTCCACTCTATCATTTAGAGGGATCAGCCTAAAGCACAAATCTGGTAGAGACCAACTTTCTCAAATGCTGGTTAAATATCCTTTACAAGTATCCTACACCCCAAACACGTGAAGGTTCTAACACAATCATCAAAATAACCACCAGCACCAGGCATGTATGGCCACAGTCACAAGGACAATAAATGTTTGCAGAACCTGACTTTGTTAGACACTGAACTAATTTTTTCTGCATTTTCTTTCTCAGCTATGATTTCGATGTTCAATTATCAATAATTATCAAGTCACATCTCTATTTTACAAATGTTAAAGCCTGAGTTTCAGAGTCTGAAAAACAGCCCCAAATGACCCTCTGCATCTTTGTCAAGCCAGCAGATGCTCCCTTCTTCATGTCACCAGTCCATGACATGCTGTATGACTTGGTGCCTGATGTTTATCCCAGATGACATCTTTTCTTTCCTCTTGCCTACCTGCCGAATTTGTATAATTTCTTTCAGATTGATTCCAAACAGCTTACTCAGTTCAAGTACCTTCTCCTTAGTAAAATCCCACTGAGTTAAATGTTTCTTCTCCTCATCTATTAAGATGCTCATTGTATTCTGCACTAGCTCTGACATATTGGAACCTCATGAGAAAACAAGGTCATAAAATCCCAGTGTTGCATATTATTCATCTTGATTTTCATAACATCCAGCAGGAGCTTGGCATATGCATACTAGTTGTACAATAGGAATTTTTAAATTGGAATAATTATCTATGGTGTCTGGGTATTGAAAAGTGAAAATCTGGAGGAAAAATCCTACATGTGCATTTAGAAAATATTTCCAATGTTATGTGAGTGAGTTCAGACATCCAAATAAAATATAAGATATGGGAAGTGACTATTACATCTAAAGCATAAGCTGCATCAATTTTATATCAAGTGCTTAAAAATTAAAAGGAGGGCTCATTTAGGATGGCTGTGAGACTCCCAGCACGTCCATGTTCCACTGACATAGACCACAGATACAGAATGCCATAACATACTCTGGTCCTCCAATTGTCAAAGCTGACTCAAAATAAGTTTTATTAACTTAAAATTACTTTTTTCTAGAGGAGTTTTAGAAGCTGAATTTCATTACTCCGAAGTAATCTCTGATAAGTATGAAAACTCACGCACACACAAGCCCCTTGAAGTAAAGCAAATATTTTATTTCACATCTCTTCAGAATAACGAGGATTCATGAGACCAAATAGTTTGCATTTGCCTTTACACTGCTGCTACATTTTGAATCAGGGTATTACTACATAAGACGTTCAGCTTCCCTCCTACTCACACAATTTTATTGGATTCTGAACAAAGAATGCTCCTGGTAATGAATTCTTAAAATTTTTTAAGTGACAGGAAGCCCCAAATGCTCTGATGCTAATGTGAATTCCTAAATGATTTTATCTAAACGATTAATTCATTTGTGCTCTATTGAAAATGCATTTACTAAACAAGTTTGTCATATTTTGTGCTATATGCAGACATGTGTGTCACAATGATTTCTTCTGTATAGAGCTCAAAATCTAAGAATTCATATGTATATATAAACAAAGAAATTACTGTTTGTGCTCCAAAGACGTATGAATAATGAATTCACTGTTTTAAACACCATTGAAGATATTTTAATGAGGAAAAATGAAATTTTTATTTCTGGCAAATGGTCTACTCTGCTATTTAAAATTGACAAATTATCGACTCAGAGATTTCTAGTCACAAAATTCTGCTAATGATGTTCCTTAGTTCCTACATATTGAGAATATAAAATCAATATTGTCACAGATTGGTCATGGTTTTGAGGAATTTATAATTAAAAATAATGATTCTCAATGAGTAAAGAGGAAACATAAGTTTTAATTAGATTAACTTAGAGGAGAAAGATACAAGAAAGTATGAGGAATAGAAAAGGAGTTCTATTAAAAATTTTGGTGACATTTTGTTTATGAGGTCAAAGCATAAAGAAACAAGCTTAAATTCTAAAATGAGAATTGAGGTTAAAAATTCTAATTATTTTGGCCTACTAATACAATAAAGGCAAAAGAAAACAAAATAATAGACTTTATACAGAAACTTTCCTGAAGTAGAGCATACTTGAAATTTTTGGCCTACTTGAATACTTCCCTGTAGTTGACCCATAATCATCATGTATTTGGGATTTGGAACTGGGAAGGAATCAACACATCACACATTTCAAATCATTTTATCATTCTCATAACATGTTCCTGAGCAATTTCATGTGCCACTTACAATGTCTGATTTGTGAACATAAAAGTTTTAAAACTTTTCCCCCAGAGAATGTATGATCCTCAAATATGGAAGAACGCGTAAACAAATATTCTGTAATAACTGGAATAATGCTGCCAGAGTGGTAATGTCGGAATGGTTACTGGCAGGGAAGGCTTTGCATGGTGTTAGGAGAGGGTCAGGAAATATTGCAAAGGAGGAGTGATGACACAAGCGAACTTAAAGCGGTGTCAGACATATAGGGGTCAGACCTCTAGTGGGCAGACAGAACAAGTGGCAGTTGGGAGGACAGGTAGGAACAGAGACCAAGGTATGGAAAATTTTGTCACATTCTGGAAACAGCAAGTTGTTCTAGAACAGTATAAGAGGTGAGTGCTACTTCCAGAAAGGTCTTCATATTATGCAGAGACGTTTGAATTGTATCATGAACAAATGGTTAGTCATTAAAGCAAGAAGCAGCCCGAAAGAAGTTTATAAAAACACTGACACGAAGTGCAAGAAGACGAGAAGCAAGAGGCATACAGACAGATGAGTAATAATCTTATCAGTAAAGAATGAAAACCCTAAACAAATGGAAGTGGAAAAAGATATACATTTTTGGATGTGCACTTGTATTTACATGCAGAGTCCTAATACATGGACCTATACAAACCTCCGCCTGGCCTCACCCTGGGAAATAGCAAGATATTGCTCCCTCCTTAATTAAAACACATCCATCTGAAAATAATAAAAAAGCATAGAGCAAGTACACATTTCTCACAGAATCATAATTTCTTATTACTACATCCAGCTACAGAATTAAATTCGTAAATACTGTAAATTGTTTCAATATTGTCTTATTCTTAAAGGACAGAGACCTATTGATCCCTTCTTTCTTTGATGAAATCTCCAGTAAAATCTTGCATATATTTTTGTTGTTTTCCACATGTATAATGAAACTCTGGGGCTAAGGCACCTCCGATGAGATAACAGAAGCTAAGCCACTTTGGGGCCGTATTAGGGCACCGGACATGATGTGTAGTGTTAGTGAGCAGGATCCAAATAACAGAGGCACTTAGGTGTCAGTACCTGTCATTCCTGGTAGGTCATGGGAAGTCAACTTTGAGGAGCTATCATGAGAGGTGACATACCTTTGGACCAGTGATAGAAACAGATGAAAATGAGAGTGATGTGGTGGTTCAGTGACAGCACCCGCCAGCAGTGAATGGGTTTGTGACCATCCACGGGGGCCCATGAATATGTGGTGAGCAGGTGCATATGTGGGGGTGGTGTCTGGGGGGTGTGCAAATCTGCAGGGGCTGCAACTTTGAACCAGTGAGACCTTAAGTACCAGAAACTGGTTAGCCTGGAGAAATTCATCTTATTTCTGTATCAAGAAAACCATTCTCTCTATTCTTCTAGTTTTTATCTTTATAATCTTTTTCAGAGATCATAGTGTATTTACTCTCTAGTTTGGAAATTGTACAATGGCTTCGTTCAAAATCAATAAAGTTCTTTCCTAAAAATTGTTAAATGCTGAAATGGTTAAAGGACACCTTTTAATTTTCTGTGGTTCTTTTGATGGAATTAAATGGGGTTGTGGGCGTCCCTATTTGAAAGTAAGGTAATGAACTAAAAAAATGTCCTCTTCAATTTGCTCTTTAACTTACTTAATGTAAAATCACATAATGCTGAACCAGCCTTAAATTTCATAGAAATAATTTCTTTTAATCAGTCTTTTTGACTATTGAATTTTGACCTCAACTGGGGCTGTTTAAGAGAGTCGGGATTCCGGCAGATGGATGCACATTGTGGTATTGTCAGTGGCTTTTTGCTCAACTTCATTGCCTTTCTGTTGGCTGATCATTTGTGAAGGGATGGAAAGCAAGTACAGATGTGCCGTTTCATCAAGCTGATGCTGGATATTTACAAGGTTACTTTTGTCAGCCCTCAATTTGCTTGTGTTTTTAATAAACCAGTCTATTTTGCTGGAACAAAGATATGACTCAGAAAAAAGCAATTTATCATTACCGTTTTTTAAATGTGAGGCTTGCGATTGTGAAAAGGACGTGAGGAGTACAGAAATCAAGCTTGTTTCATAGGCTTGGAGGTCACTTCAGGCCAGTGTCCTGGCTTCATGAATCTGAAGGTGAACATTAAGTCTGTTGAATTGTCAGCATGAAATATGCATCATGAAATGAGCCTCCTTGCAGAATTTCTATGTAATCTAAAGTTGGAGAAAAGGTCTGAAATCAACTTAACAGATGGAAACTGGCTAAAGTAATTAAGCATTGAGAATTCAATCCCTCTTTACACAGCTGCACAGAATGTTAAATCAGACATTTGACCAATGAGATCAGGCAGAGAGCAGTGCGTTTCCGCTCACAATAATACCCACATTTAATATATTCCAAGTACTCCGGAACAAGGATGTGGACCTTGGATATTACCTTGGTAAGAGTGATTTTATTGTATAGCATTTGAATCTGGCAAAATTTGCCTGTGGGGAATTCTGAGTTTTAAAAGCAATTATTCTGTTATTATTTGTCCTCAGTATTTTGTAGTTGAGTTCAAATATAAAGAATGCTTCTCCCGCTAAATCCCTTTAGTCAATTCAACTGTCAAATAATAAGAGACATGGAAATAGGTTTGTTATTATTCAAAGAGGTAGACCTGAATAAAATATTCTATCTCTGCTATTGTTTGGGAGATGCATTTCTCTGTGATTTTAAAATAGTAAATTTGTAGTCCTAAATATTATAATTATGGTTAAGAAAAGATTTACCCACCCAGAATATCTAGTCTGATTTATTGAATTTAAATAATTTTATAGAACATTTGATTATAACAGATGTAGCCTTTGTATCACATTATTACTGATAATCAAAACACTTTAAGTTACATTATCTTCTAACAAAAATTTACTTGAGCAATTGGAGCATAAAATAAATAAAATAGTGATAGATTATGACCCAAAGTATTAAAATGCATATCCATGAGTCCATACTGATATAAATAAATGATTGACTACACAAACAGGGAAGAGGGTACACATCTCTGATGCAGAAGAATTTCAAATAATTTATGAAGTTGCCCTGTCCAAGTCGAAGGAGAGAACAACTCCTAACTTCTCAAGTGTTAGCTGCAAATTGTGACTTCCTTCCAAAGAGACAGTATGACAGGACAGGAGGAAGATTAACATCACAGTGGAAAATCTGACTAATATTTCCTCAGATAATCGAGGTCAACAACAACAGTGATAAGTCACGTCGATAGTACGTATCCTTGAGAAGGCATGATGAAATGGAGCTTTGCCTCTGTGGTCTTCCCCCCCAGAACCTATGACCCTGCTCTAATCACGAGAAACACATCTAATAAAAGGGCACACTACACAATAACTGACCTGTACTCCTCGTAACTATCAAAATCATCCAATGCAAGTGAAGTCTGACACATTGTCACAGCCAAGAGGAGACATGATGACTTAACATAAGGTGGTGTCCTGGATAAGATCCTGGAACAGGAAAAAAACCTTAGGTACCAATTAAGGACATCTGAGTAACTTATGGACCTTGGATAGTAGCTGTGCCTCAATCTTGGTTCATGAATTATAACAAACATACCAGAAAAATACAGGATGTAAATAATTGGGAACACTGGGTGCAGGATATATTTGTTCTATCCAGTCAATTTTTTTGCAAAGCTCAAGTTGTTCTAAAAAATAGACAATTTAAAATAATATTTAAAACATTGCATAGATATATAATTAAAAAATTAATTTGAATGCATAACGTAGTATGACCGATACGATTCCTACAAAAAAATTAATAATTTTCTAACCAAAACTTTTATTGTCATATGTTATCCTTCTTTTTGAATTGGTAACAGCTGTGAACTTCTTGACTTGGGGGAGCTTTAAACACTCATTCAGATGCATAAATTACAAAATGAAGTGTTAAATTTTATCTGCTGACAATTTTCTAAGACGCAGCCATCAGATTTTCAACTTTGGGTGTTAGGTGCTTCTTGCTCAATTTAAATGTTTGGTAAAGGGAGAGGAATTTATCTTGAGATGAGTTTCTAGCTTTCTCATCGGTTGTCAGGCATGTTTTCTGCTTTGCATTGCCCTCGGAAGTTGGAGTGTGTGTAGATTTGCTTTCAGGAAGGGCTTGTCGGTTGCAGTCGGTTACAATAATTTCATCCCATCAAGTTAATTCTTTCCTCTTCAGAACTCCCTGTTGAAACAGGGAGTTAGTGACTGTTTCATCAGTGATCTTTGTGAATCTTTTCATAAGCACTTTGGTCTTCTCTTCTTCCTTCTTTGCACCCATGGTAAGCACGGTCCCCCAAAGATGTCTGTGTCCTAATCTTCAGAAGCTGGAATGTGCCAGGTCCCATGGAAGAAGGGAATTCGGCTGAAGATGGAATTAAGTTGCTATCTCCAAACTTAAAATAGGGCTATTATTCTATGTTATCTGAGTGGGCCCGACATAATCCCAGAGGTCCTTAAAAGTAGGAGAGCAAAACAGAGTCAGAGAGAGACGTGACTAGGGAGCAAGGTCAGAGAGACGCAGCATTGCTGGGTTTGATGATGGGGAAAAGGAGGGCATGAGTCAAGGCCTGGCAAGCGTCTAGAAGCTGCAAAAGGAAAATGGACTTCCACTTTGAGCCTATGGAAAAGAAGGCACCCTGCTGACGTCTTGGGACCCACTGACATTGGCGGGACCCATTTTAGACTTCTGAACTACAGAACTGATAAATAATTCATTTATGTTGTTTTAAGACACACAGTTTGTGTAATTTGTTATGGCAGCCACAAAACTAATATATGTGATGCCCCAAATACACGTGATGCTGTGCGTACATCTAATACAGCATTCCTTCACACTACAGGGCCTTTATCTGTTCATTCACACTGTCCTTGAGGATTGTGAATCCTATCAGGCCAGGAAGTATTATCATTTGTAATTAGAAGATACCAATATAATACTTTTGGCCAAATTTTGGTCCTCGGTAAGTAATTACTGATCAACTAAATACTGTTCTTAGAACACATGAGTCAAATACCCTGGACTGTTAGACAGAAGAAACTCTTATCATCTCTGATTTTTGGTTTCCTCATGTATAAAAATAAACTTTGTGTTATATTGGTTACAGATTCAATATTACTATGAAACTGAATTTTCAACTGAAAGCATATACAGATAAGAAGTTTTATCATTATTTAGCTTTAGGTGGCAGTTATTGTTTTAATCGTCACAGCCCTTTTTCCAATTAACCTGGTAAATATCTGAAAGTAAATACCAGTTGTACCTCGTTCATCTTCATCTCTTCTGTGGTATATACGATAAAGATTTTAAAATTTATTGTTCAAAACATTGCTACATACTCAAATCAGTTTAATTAAATATAGTGAGGATGGGTTTAGGCAAAGAAAATGTAATAAAGTAAGACGAGAAGTTTAATCGTTACCCTAATTGCCACTCCCTTCATCCCCATCTCTAAAATTTTTCTAAGATTGCAAGTCCCTTCTGTCCTTAGTGTCTGCAATACCATTCATAGGACCTTCAAAACGATGGGTACGTGCTGGATGGTGACAATGATATAAGGATAGACTCGTATGATTTATACAACTTCCACAAGGAAGAAATAATATATATGCTTGAATTATTTATATCCATAATCTTCACTGGTAAACTCCGTGGTCCAATGGTTCATTTCTGGATTGTGCTTTAGCCACATCCTGATCAAGCAACCATCCTTCAGTCAGGATTGTGGCAATGGAAGGTTTCAATGCAAACAGACAAAATATTCAAGATGGGGAGCTTCTAAGAGTACCTCAGGGTGTCTTCTTTCCGAATTGCTTTCCTGTGACATGAAAACTCCACATCCAATCAAGGGGTCTAGAATTCTGTTCTCACTGATTTCCTCCGGTGCTGAAATCTGGGCCAAGAAAAACATCATTCTTTTAAGCCAACCAGGTAACTTGCAGTTTAAGGTTTTCAATTAACTCTGGGCTGAAAAAGATGTGGCCGTGCTGGAAAGAATTTCAGCTGTCATGGAGCAAGTTCAGAAGGCATACTTTAGAATCAGGGATCTAATTTTCTAAAATCTCATCACCTAGTAGTGCCTATCTGTGTCCTTCTGAGACTGGCTCTGCTCTTCCCATTACTTGGCACATCAGTTTCGGGACCGAAATGTCCTTGACCCTGGGAAAATCAGCAAAGCCTCAATGGATCATATCTCTATGAAAAGGAAGTGTATAATGAAAATTCTTCATGTAGTGCTTTATTAGCAGTGCCATTGTAAGATTTAATTAGTATATTTTCAAAACATGTTGAGATCTTTTAAGAATGACAGTTTACCACTAAAAAATACTTTCTATTTCCTGCCACCTTCTTCGTATTATGCACTAGAAAAATATACATTTTGATATTTGAAGGAAGGAGGTCTGAGTGCTTGATGAGAGAGTCATGCAGATGTATGAAATTGACTCCTGAACATAGCAGTTTTACAATGTAGGTCATAAAAACTATACTTGATGAACAGTTCTAGTTCAGGATTAATGTTCACATTTTCCCAAATTTGTGTCTGTCATTTAAATGGAAGTGATTTCACTGTAGATTTGCCAGTTCACTTAACCTTATGATTCTTTCTTATAATGTTTTGTCATTTTTCAAATTTGCAATTCCTATCCTGCTTTTGGGCAGCAATAATTCACTGCCTAGGAAAAATGCTAGACTATGTTATGCTATATCATAAGCAACACCTTCACGTTACTTAAGATTTTCCTTGGTAATTGAGCATTGCCTAGAAACCCTGGTACAAACTTCAAATTTTAGCTCAATTCTAAATTTAGCTGCTAAGTTAGAAATTGGGCCTCTTTAGCATGTATCGCATCTTCAAATATGTAAAAAAAAAATCTATAGGCTATTTGAGATAAATTTTCTGAAATTGATTCCAAAAGCCAAATTAGTCATTTATAGTCTTGAGCCTGAAAAAGGAGAAAAAAGCAGAGTTGTTGATAAGCTACTTAGGTCCAAATGTTTCACTAATTATAGGTGACAAGTATGAGTCATAATGATTGAACATTCGTCATCATATTACAGCATATAGAAAAATAGAAAATCTTATAATGCTTGATTTTGTTAGCTACCATATTTTCCTTCTGAGTTTTGATGACAGGGTCAATTTTGGCTTGACTCATTACCATTACAAGTTACAATAATGAACACATACTTTTTTTTTTCACTCTCTAAGTTTCAGCATACACAGTGGTCAACAAACACATAGCCAGAAGAAGGAAAAACTCCTTAATATGTAGCTTAAACAAATACATTTTTACCTAAATAGCATTTTTCAATGAAACTACCTTGGTCTTCAGTTTCTGCTGAAACCCAAGTATATAGGTTATACATTTCAAAGGAGGATTCAAGGTGCCTCTGTAATTCTTTAAGAGGTAGTTTCTACAAATATTATCAGTCAACCAAAGAGGATGAAAGAGCTACAAAAAGAGATAAAAATTAAGAAAAGATTAATTGAAAAAGTTGTTGCTATACTGGGAATCCCTTATATTACTTAAATTTATGTTAACTTATATTTCTTTAAATTTATAAAATGCATCCTCATAGACGCATTAAAATTTAGCTAAATTAAATGTCATAGGAATGCAAATACACAAAATATATGTGAAATAAATAAAAATTATAAATGCATAGCCACATAATTTGGGAAAGTCTGTCATATGTTATAAGCATTTTCCATTGGCTTTGCCAGTTTTCTTTCATGTTCTTTCTAGAATAATTTTTCTTGCTAAAATATCATGTTTTTGAATTTTCTATTATGAATAATCATCACAGCATGTATATTACATAATTATTTTAATCATTACTTCAATAATAGCCATTATGATATTTTGGTAAACATTAAAATATAGAAATATATTTCAGTTTTCTTATACATGTCTACCACACACTTCAACTCTGTTAATGCTTTAAAATTATGGAATATTAATATTTATGCCTTGAATTAGAAGACTATAATGCAAGTATCTTCACAATAAAAATAAAGCAAACAATAATTAGAGAGTTAGAAAATATGAGAAATTCCTAAATATAGAAAGCACTAAGGAAGAGATATAGATAAATACAACCAGAATAAAAATTTTAAAAATAATATGCAATAGAAATATGCAAAATAAAGAGGAACACTTCCAACATTCATATAACAGACATATGGAGCAGTGGGACTCTGTCATTCATCTTTCAAGAATTTTTTGTTATGAAAAGTGAAAATTATTTCAAGTTATAGATGAAATGGAAGTGACACTAAATTCTGTGAGCAAATTAATTGGAGTCCAGCATCCTCCTCTTGTGCTCATTATAACCTCAGTGGTACTTACTCCCTGACCCTCTGCAACTCACATTGTCAAAGGCAATGCTGGGGCTGGAAGCAAGCCTGTGACCTAGAGAGCAACTCCTTACCCATGAGTCATTGCTTCTAGGCACTTCAGCACACAGAGGTAGGAAATATATGCATGCATGCCAACCCATGCATACATATCATCTATCATCTATCTATCCATCCATCCATCCACCCACCCACCCACCCAACCACCCACCCACCCGTCCATCCATCCATCCATCCATCCATCCATCCATCCATCCATCCATCCATCCATCTATCTATCTATGTATCTATCTATCTATCTATCTATCTATCATCTATCATCTGAGTTCATACTGATAACTGATTTCAGTGGAACACCAGCATTCTTCTTGGTCTTCCCTCTTTGCTATTTGTAACTTCTTTCTGCCACAGCTTAATTGTTTTTTTTCCTGTACACATAAAATAGATGCACTAACTAGGTTATAGCATTTATGCACAGCTCTTGCTTTTGGCCAACAGAATCCAATCAAACTACGATGTAAAAAAATGACTTAGATCAGTTTTTTTCTTGCCTACAACTTTTAGCATGTTTATGTTAAAAAATTGTAATAGAGTTAACATTTACTTGTTAATGTTTATATTACTTTTTGTTGGTTCCTACAATTCCTGCTTGGTTTCCATAAAATTGAGGACTTAGATTCTAGTCAAACTGCTCTGGAGGACTTAAGAGATAGTTTAGAATTATTTTATTGTTAGAGAATTATGGAGTGCAAAAGACATTTGGCATGATATTGAGAGATCAGGTCTGTCTGTCAGCTATGAAACCATAAAGAAGAAAGTGAGAAAACAACTTAAAGGACACTTTGGTAAGGGCCAGTCACAGAAGCCTAAGGCTGCAAATGGGTCAAGCTTAACCAGCCTGATGGAGGCTTTTGAAGATATTACTGTCATGAGGAAAATTCAAGTTATTGCATTTTTCTTAGATTTTTCTAAAATAAATCTAACCGTGTTCCACCTCAGAGAGTTTAATTGCTAAGGTGAGGTGTCACTGGATAGGTAAGGACATGAAATAGTTAGAAACAGGCTCATAACCTAGTGACAAAAAGTTCAAAGCTGGTTTGATAGATTCTTTACTTTCAGAAATTATTTGAAGACTTTACTGGGAAAGAGAGCTCTAGATTTTTTTTTTTTTTTGGTATTTTATTTTTATGTAAGTCTTGTTGGGAAAGGTCGTTCAAGTGTGCTAAGGCTAGAGAGGAGTTGAACAGTGTTTCAGTTTTGGTGTGTTGAGAGCATTTTTCACATAAAACGGTTCATTGCAAGTATGTTCAAGGAGACATCACTCCATTAATTTTGATGTCTGAAAAAATTATTAAGTAGAGAGATCACCACTTATTTTTATGAGAAATTTTATTTAAAGTTGGGAAAACGATATCTAAATATCAGATGATATGCAATAAATGAAGCAGGTGCCTATTAGGTGTAATTATAAAGAACTATTTGCTAAGTCTCAGTGTAGCATCAGTGTTATGAGAAATTTCCTTTGTTCTGCACCCATGACAGCATCAAAGCTACAGGAGGCACACAAAAATGCTTCTTGAGAACAAATACATAAGTTACACAAATTATTTCCAAAAATTTCTTTTTTTTATTTCCACCTTGTCCCTCTCTATCTCCCCATTCTCCAAAAGAACCTGGAAGACATTATTGTCAGTGAAATAAGCCAGTCACAAAAGGACAAATACTGCGGGATTCTACTGAGGTGTCTAAAATAGTCCAGGTCATAGAAACAGCAAATGGAATGGTGACTGCAGAGTGGGGTTGGGGGAATGAAGTGGGATGGGGAGGGGAGGAGGGTGAAGTGGCCACTGTCGTTCCATAGGTGCAGTTTCGGCCATGCAGGGTGAGTGAGTTCTGCACAACACAGACCCCTCCAATAACCACGCTGTTATTTGTGCCCTTAACATTTTGTGAAGAGGGTGGATTGGATTTCATATTAAGTGTTCTTACCATGGTAAAAATAAATAATGTTTTGATTTTTTGTTGTCACATTCTAGGTAATTAAGAGAAGGACATCTCAAATGAGATAAGATTGATCAGGTCGTGACCACTTCTGTTTACATTAAACTAATCCAAAGGTAAGGTAAGTTTCTATGTAGGTGACAAACTCTACAGTTAACCTTGGAAGTGGGCAAGGTATAGTAGGGAGCAATAACTGTGTGATCTAAATAGGAAAAAAACACATTTTAAAATGTTAATGCCACAAAGCATTTAGGAGCTACCAAGGAGTGACAAAATTATTTATGTTTAATTTATTACATTTAATTTTTAGTTCACCTGCAATTTATTTTGTTCTATCCAGTGAAGTTAGACTAACTTAATTATGTTTTTCCAGAAGGATAGGCAATTATGTCTGTATTGTTTATGACTATTCTATTTTTCCCACTGGTTTACATATATTAAGCTGTATTAATGAGAAAATCAGGTACCCCAGAGACTATAAGAAGGGACTCTCACTCAGTATTACAGATGTTTCTCAAATAATTGCTCAGCCCACTACAGACTGTCATTATAAATTTTGTCTCAAAAAAGTAATGACAGGAATTCTAGGAGATCCTTAGGGAGGTAGGTTGGCGGTGGTGGTGATCATTTTCTTTTTATTTTAAATATCTTTGAAAATTCATCTTATCAGAAATCTCTGGTCTCATGTTTTTTAGGGGAGGAAAAATTCAGACTATCCAAAAAAATCCTCTGATACTTAACAATCTTTCAATCTCTTTCTTAAAATCACCTCAATAAACAAGATGATAGACATGTAAAATGCAAATATGGTCATTTTTTTGAATTCCTTATTTACTTTCAAGGATGTCTTCATATGAGCCAGCAGTTCTACTTATAGCTTCTCTGAATGTCATCTCATTATTATTGGACTATATCCTCCCTGGTACTTGGTACAGGACGATGGATATGGTGAAGCCATTTTATTTGTTGTTATTTTTTAACTTGAATGACCAAAAGTATTTCATTTTCATCAAAAAAGAACAGCAGCATGCTTCTAGGATTCTGCTTCAAGGTCATATAAAGTTCTTCATCCTGTACTCCAAAGCTGTCCATCAGCAACTCGATGGGTTGACCCTCTCCTAGGACATCATCCTTGTCTGTTATATTTATAACATCAGGTATGAAGTGACAAGTTCGCTATGCATGGGAGAGGAAGAAAGCTAAGCCTGATGAAGATCCATTACATTTGTAAAGGTTCTGTGCATCCAGTGGCTCGGTCACACAGGGACAACCTCAGAAATGTGGGAGGCAAGGAGCCGCGTCATGAACAGCAGACCCTGAAAAGCTGGTAGAGGCACCAGTGTAACTTTTTAGATTTCAAAGATGCCTAAGCCCCCAGTTGGTGACCTTCTCCAACTCATGTCATATGACCAGAAAAGCTGTTTTCTCCAAGAAAGGTTGATCTTCACAGGTGGTTCATTAGTGCTTGAGATGTCTACAATGGAAGGGATGCAACTTGAGGCCTGTGACAAAATTAACAGGAGAATTGCAAGACAGATCTTTTGGGGATTCAAAGCAAAGCCATATATTCTTTATGTGAACAAATAATTATCATTTGGAATGGAGAACTTGGCTTGCTGTAGTAGTTTATTGGAAGATAAATACTTGACCTTGGGTTACTAGGTAACATTTCAACCCACGTTACAGATTAAACAAATTGCCAGTCTTACAGCAAAGTTGATTTGCCCCCCAAAAGTGATTTTAATTGTAAGTATTATCATTTTTCATTCCCACAAAATGCTTTTATTTTCCAGCTCCTTATTCTTTTATGTTTTTCCCATTGAAATATGTCCTACAATAAATCATTTTGACATTGAATGTTTCTGTTTTCTCATTTCTTCTGATCCCAGTCCATGGCTATTTGAAAACAATACGTAAACTGACAATGAGGGAATAATTACTAAATTCATACTTGAAGCTTATTTTGTATTTAAACTCAGAAGAAATGTTATGCATATTTAATGAAAATTATAGTACCCTAATTATTAAACATTAGAACACTCAGATTATCTGTAATACATTTGCATAATTTACATAGAAAAGTAGAAAAAAAGCATAATTCTAACTATAGCCATTTGATGGGTGCTTTGAAGTATCTGCCCTGTGGTCTAATTTCATGCTGCTTTATGATAGCCTGTGTTACAGTCTTAAATGTTACACCTTGCTCAAACATCAAATATAACAGTACATTTGATTATTAGTTATCTTTATTCATTTACTCATTTATTAGCATCAGTTAAGCACATAGTATGTTCAAGAGGTCAGCACTAGAGTACCAGGTACTAGGCTTGTAGTTAGGGTAGGTAACTATAATAAATAGACTATGTTAAATGAAAAATAAATAAAAACAGTGGAGGTTCCAAAGGTCCTAGAGGAGTTAAAATAAAAGAGGGAAAGAAATTAGTTCTGATGTGGAATATGAAAATTACAGAAAGCAGAATTTCATTTGAGTGCTATAAGCTTTGGATAATTGAAAATAAGGTAAAACGTGTTTCAAGCACTTAAGAATAAAGAGATAGTTCAAGCCAGGTTATAGAAAATGAAAAGTATATGGTGCATTCACAATGAAATGCAATTGGACAAAACTGGAATATAGTGCATTGATGATGAAGAACTGGATGAAAGGTTTGCAGAAACAGCTTGGGAGCTTTGTAAAGAATTAGAATTGTTTCATTTGCAGTGGTGGGTCCTTAGTTTTAATGACGGACCCAACATTATCCATGCTCATTGAGAAGTCTGACACTGGTGCCACACATTGCAGAGTGTCGTCCAAATACCATTTTCTGAGTTATGATATTGTTTTAACATTCCTCTGGGTTCTTCCCAGAATGTAGTAGTCTAACTGAACAATAGGCATGAGATTAAATGGGCCTCTCTTATAAGAACACCTCACCTAGGGATCCAGAATATTTCAAAGATGAGGCTCGATGGCCCTGAAGAAGGTTTGAAGACTAAATAAGAGTTCCAGAGACGGTCAGCATGTGTGTATTTTCTGTAGTGGAACATTAGAGATGTTTAAGTATGCAATAAATAGATGCATAAGGAAAGATGAAGCTAGGTTATTGGCTAGAAAGTTTGTGTAAATGGTCAAGTGAAGAATGTCTGTGATCAGTGAGCACCTAAGCCTCTGCTCTAAGAGGGACTAGTTCGTGGGTAGGGCAAAGAGGTTCACCTACTATTGGAGCAAACTTCTGCACACTAAGCTCATCTGCGCAGCCTTGACTAACCATGTTGCTCAGGATTATGCTTTTCAAGAAAAAATAAGAGATTGAATCACTGAAACTCTCAATCTCAATTCGAACTTGTCGTGACCATCACCCAGTTTCACCATAAAATCTAAAGTGTTAGCCAAACTCTTGAAGAAACTGCAAAACAAGCAAACTTGTTCAAGTATGTTGCATCTAACCTTTCTCTTCTCTGCAACATATTGTGAGCAACACTCATAAAATCACCTCTAAAATCAAATTAGCTCAAATGCTTTCTTGACTTATGATTTATTTTTATTGTTTGCAACCCACCAGGGAATGATTTTAAAATACATTCCACATTTGGATTGTAGGCAGCACATATAATGAGCACTCATATGATACAACATTCATAGAATATAATTTACCTCTTGTTTTGAAGAAATCCACTAAGAAATAGAACATTACACTTCCTTTTCCTGTGGGTTTTTTCCACAATGCAAACAAAACAAAATGGGTATGATTAGAACATACAACATCTCAGATAAAGCTGATATATTTAATGAGGAGAAATGAGCAGGCCTCTTCGATCTTAGGGAAGCCAGGCTCAGATGTCTCACACTCTACCTAGTCCCCTCCTGCCTTGAATCTGGGCCAGTTATCTGTAACCAATGACATGTGGCTAAAGTGATGCCATTAAACTCTATGGCTAGACTATGATAAAGCTTTCAGCTTCTGCCTCAGATTTCTGTCACATTGTCTCTCAGGAAAGCCAGATTCTGTATCAGAAATTGGAAAATCTGGAGGCAGCCCAAACTAGCTCTGTGGAAAGGCCTATGGAAAGGGAGGAATATTGGTGACTGCAGCGACACCAGCCAAGACATCACACCGCACTAGGAGCTGTCCCAGCAGGTGTCAGTGGGGAAGAGCCAAGTGTCCAGGCATATTGCTGCTGTTCAGTCATCTGCTTTTCCTGTTTTTGTGCAACCCCAGACCAAACTCTCTGCATCACAACTCTGTGAACATACTAAAAAACATGAACTTGCAGACTTTGACAGAGTGAACATCAGGGCCTATCAATTACATCTTACTACAATTGTGCAAAAAGACAAAGAAAGAAAGACTTAATGATATCCCACACTCGTCAGATTAGTAAAGAACAACATACGAGTGAGACCGTGGTTTTAACACAAACAAAGTTGACTTTCAATCTCCAAATAACTAAAGTTCTTTCAATTGTAGAATGGTTCCTATTATTTTATTAATAAAAAATGACTAAATGAGTAAAAAACATTAACCACCGAGCCCAGATGTATTTGTAATTACTACTTTCACCAGTGGAAAAAGCATCCTTTTAGACCTTTTCCTTAGGGGAATGATTAAATGAGAGAAATTACAAATTATTCTTTGTAAGTTCCATCCTGAGCCAAATTCTACATAAGCTTCAGAAAGTAATCATTCGGTCAGGAAGTAGGAGAACGACCGACTTTGTATATTCTCATTTTAAAACATTTTAAAACTTGACATGAAAATTAAATTCAATTTTTCTTCTCATGTCATTAAAAATAAATGTTATATGTCTTCTCATGCCATTAAGTCCACATCAATTAACAACGTTTAACATTAACATGCTTTCAAAGTTTGTGTACCTACAGGCTGTGAAAATTGATGTTATACTCAAAAACATTTACCTTAAAGAAATCTCAATACCTACACATAGACTCGTGTTATTAAATGTTAAGAATGGGATTGTCTTATTATTTAAAAAACTAAGGAACACGTTGATGCCTGTGTTCTGGCAAGTTTTTAAATTTATCACACTATACAAAGAAGCATCGATTATGTTACCAAGCAAAAATGGCAGTGTTATATCCTTGGGAGTTTAATGCTAAATGAATGATTTACTTATTTAACCTTGTCTTTTGTACCATGAAGGAAGCTAAAAGAGTTGAAAAATGACAATGTAATACAATTTTAAGTCATTATTCATCATTGTTTTACTTTCAAAAACAGTATTCACAGGGTACATTCCTTCTAAAAAAAAAATGCCAACATTACATATACTTCACTTCCCAGTGGCATTTAAGATCCCTTGTTTATATTTGTTTTGGCTTGTTTTGCTTTTTTCCCTCCATATCATCTATAATGCAAAGCCTGTCATAATAGCATGAAATACACTTCTTAGAACATAAACTATTTTAGAAGTATCTTCGTAGCCAGAAATAAAATGAAGCATAAAAGCATACAAATGGATTTAACATTTCCACCCCCAAATAAGAGCAGTTTAGAATTCTGAATCTACTATTGTGCATGTTTCAGACTTGGAGGACTCAAGAATAGAGAAAATGGCATCACTCAAATTCTTCACCTTCAAAGACACTCATAGAAAATGTAATGGTCCCCATGGTGAATGAAGAAGCTCAAACAAAAAGATCTTTTTAGAATTAAACATATTTGGACAAATACCATCTTCATCTTAAAGAAGAAGAAATGAAAAAGAAGAACAGACATTTTCCCAGAGTTTTATACAGACATTTCCTGTTACTTTCAATTGAATTTGACTATGAAAAGATGGCATCAGGTCTCTTGCTGTAATACGGTGTTACTGAAATTCACATCTGAACTGAATTTTACTCAAAGTTTAACCCAATCAAGATGGAGTTTGGAATGTAGTGTTTAGATAGCAAGTGTGCTAAAATTGCACTCGTTTAATTTTGGCTCCATGCTAGCTAGGCCTGCATTTGTTTGCTCCCGAGGCTGGTATCTGCAATGTGACTCAGTTTGCAATGGGATAAATCAAGTGTTTATTAAAAACTGAAACTCCAGATACTGAATAAGGTACATTGCAAGGTATTTATTGGGAGAAAGAACAAATGGAAGGCAACTGATAGTAATAAATTGTTAAAAAAAATCAAAATTCAGATCTGTGCAAGCAGGAAATGAAGGTGATTACTAGTGTAAGTCAAAACAATAGCAGAGCCTCAATGCAAACATTAGCAAAGCTGTGACTCATTTCGTGGACATTTACTAAGTGTCTGGTAGTGTTTTGCTAGGCTGCTGGAAGAACAGAATTCATCAAGAGAAATGCAGTCCGTTTTCTCACGAAGTTTGCTTGTCTCGGAGAAAATCTACACGTGGAACATGCAGCATCAGAAGAGAAGTATGTCCTGTTTACCTCTGAACAGCTGGGAGACTTAGATCAGCAGCATTTCAGATGATACAGGGGAATAATCCAGGTGCCCAATGACTGGTAGATGGTTGTAACAGTGAGTCTATGAATGCAAATTAAAAGCAAATTATGGTCCATTAAATGAGAAAACCATTGATTTGGGATTCTGTTTATGCCTCTTGATGAGAAAGATGATGATGATGATGATAGAAGAATGTTCTAAATGCAGAATGAGATTGAATACACAGGCAAAGTACGATGTAGGTAGTACAATGCAGGTGAAAGAACAAAACTTGTATTGGCTTGTGTACAAACAATAACGATGAGTGTTAGAGGTGCTAGATGCCATGGAAACCTTTTTCTAGATAAGGGGAAATAGCAATAAAATAGCAGGAAATACATTATTAAGTGTTTAGTATGTGATACGCACAAAAATGGAGCTATTCAGAAAGAGTCTATTATTTCATGAAATGTTAGGGAAGGATTTACGGAATTCCTGGGAGTCTTTTTTGTGTGCTTTTGATCTGATTTAACCATGAACCTTGGAAAAGTACCTTGCTTTCTGGCACCAGAACATGTTACAGGCTCCCTTGGGTCAGATGGAATTACCTGTATCTTGTTCTTTTTAGTGGACAATGGTACGAAGACTTGAAATGATGTTGTCCCTAGGCCATTTCAAGGGACAGAGGGAAGACTCCTGAGACTTGTGTTCTCTTTTAAAGACATGAGTGTGTATTAGCATTTTCAATTCAGTTCTAATATCACAGTGTTCCTCTTAAAATGTTTAATTCTGTAAGTGAACTTTTATTTTATATTAAAATTTTCCATTCCTAAAAAACGTTTCAAAATAATATTAATATGAAAAAATAACCTATTTAATGGACTTTGTGATTTTCTCTGAGGTTCTTTTGATTCTTAGAACACAAGTAATGAGCACTTAAATTACGTTTTCTACCGGCAGTCAACAGTGCCTTATCATGATGGTTTTGTTCAGTTTTGTCTGTTCTTTCTTGGTATGAAGTTATTGACACTCTAAAAGAATTCTGCTCTGAACTCTTACAAGATAAAACATTTCAGGTACTGGTTCTTTTCTTTCCTCTACTTTTCTTGTCTTTCTTCCCTTTGTTTTGGTTTTCCTGAGTACATTAAGCTGTTAAGAGGAAAAAAGTGAGTCTCTCTGCCAGTCATCTTTGAGACATTTTAAAAAAAAGAACTTAAATTTTTTTTTTTAATTTTAAAAACATTTTAAACAAGATTTGCATTTTGCCACTAAAGTCCATCTACAATATTTTTGATACAGTTGTAGTTACCATGTTCATGGATAAGAGTTCCAATTGAATTAGCCAATTCTGCCTCCAATTTTAGTGAATTTTTACTTCACTAAATTTTGCCTTTATATAAAAGATTTTAAATTAATTTTATGTCAGAGCTACAAGCTTTTCTTCATATTATCACACAAAATTTCCATTTAATATCACATTTACTGCATTCTACTATTTATTATTATTTTATGAGTATTGTTCCAGTGCTTGCTATGTATTATCACTCCAAAGGATTTTCTCAGGTGGCATTATCTGGACCTAAGAGCAGTTAAAATCTTTAAATTTCCTGTTGAGAAATTAAGAAGGTGACTCCTCTCTTGGAATTTTCCAAGACTAGCATGGAATAGCACTTGTAAATACATGCTTTGGAGGTTTTGTTTAAAATATCCTTTTGAATAATGTAACAAAATCTAATTTTATTTTATACATCTTTGTTGTTTTTTTTTTTAAGAGTTCTAATTTTAACTGCCAGAATCCCTGTGAAATCCAAAATTTTAGATGCCGTTGGAAAAATATACATATCCTTTTCCAGGATAAAGTCCTACTTCCACAAACTATTAACAATGTTAGGAATGATAAACAAAATGCACATAAACACTATATAAAATCAATTTTTATTTTATAGATTCTATAGATTTTGTTTATAGATTCATATTTTCAGAGTATTATCAGTTTGTAAAATCTTAAATCGCTTAAACCCTAAAACTTTTCGAGGACAATCCTAAATTCCTGTTACACTTACATAGGAACTAATATACTTCGATTTAGTAAAAATAAATTATTCCAAGAAGCTAGCATGTGCTTTGCCACAAATTCGCAATTTTTTATTACTAGTAACTGCTCATTCCCTGAAGAAAAACTATTTTTCTAAAACAACTAAGATAAACATTAAACTTTTCAGTTGTATTATCTTGTATGTCCTTTTACATCACTTTTTCAAATTTAAATGAAATTTCATACTCATCTTCCAAGTTAGAGAATGTGTTTTTGAAAAATAGATTCATAAGGAATTCCTTACCTGGTGGGTGGGGTGGGAGGAAATGTCACCCCCTTCCCAAAATCTGGGATTTTGCTATTAGAAGATTTAAAACTGACTTGAAAAACCGAGACCTTTTAGCCCTGGAGTAGTTAATCCTTTCACCACCTTCTTGGCTCCCAGCCTGCTCTTCTCACCTCATTAGTTAAATTTCTTTCTAAATGTAAGACTCTGCTTTTAAAAAGAGAAGACTTTTTAGCTTAACAAGTTCAATTTCTATCGTTTTAGCTTCATAAAAATGATTCACAGCCATTCTGTCTTTTTGCTAGAAACACATACATTTAAGCAAAGAACGTAAACACCAGTCTTCATATTTTTACCAACAGAATGTCTCATTTTTCATATTTTAAAAACTGTGTTTTTGGAAGCAGCTGTGCTGCTGTCTTTAGTTTGGCAGTCCACATCTACCCTGTCCTTCTCCACCCTGTCTCACCTCAGGACACTGACTTATAGGCACCCCCATCAACAAGGATCCTCGCACTGCAGATAGAAACCCCAGCAGATGGTGAAAGAAAAACAGAGCGAGATGAACGATTTTCCTTCTCCCAGTGCCTTCAAAGTCACCTCGGACTAGAAGCATCCCTCAAGACCTTCCTCCCAGGACTCTCTCCTTCCTTGTTGGGCTAGCTAAGCTAGTTCAAGGTCACTGGAATGGCCCTGTGATTCTCCTGTATGCTGGTCATAGCTTGGTAACTATCACCTTGATTAAACCCTCCCTGAAGTACACTCATCTGATTTTAATATCGCTGTCTGTCAGGCCTCTACCTGTTCCAGGAGTCCTTTCCAAAGATTCCTTCTTGAATCCTGGGCTTTCTGAATAGATGTTTTTAAAATTATAAGCTTATGCTTGTATGAATCACAATACTTCTGATTTCCTTTCGGAGGCAATAAATCCTTCATATGTGAAGTAAAAGAACACTTCAGATATTAAAACACAGTTGCTTATAGTCATTCATCTTGTAGTTTGGTTTTTACTCAATGCTTTTTGATGAGGATTTATTATCTCAGATGCAAACAATCCCTTTGCCCTTTCTTCTTAACGAATCCAGGCTTCTTTTAAAGGAAAATGTCTCCATTTTTGCGGTTTCCAAGTTCTCACATTTAAGATTCAAAATCTCAAGAAATTAATTTAAATACAAAAGTCTACTTCGTAGGACGATTCTCCAGTTTTCTTATGAGGTTGAGGTGTTTGGATTATGGAATGTGTTTTATTTGACGAGTCTTAAAGAATTTAAGTTTTGCATTATGTTTTGTTTTGTTTTATTTATTTGTTTGTTTGTTTGTTTGTTTTATTTTTTGTTTGTTTGTTTTGTTTTTTTATGGCATGTCTCCTGGTTCGAGAACTTTCATTATGTTGCTTTGGCTCATACTGAGATAACGTGGCAGATTAGTCATCCAGAAGGAGGGAAACTGGTTATTTTAGGTGACCTTGGGGCCGAATAGGAGTTAGAAGTCAGTGATCTAACTTCTTAAACATCATTGAGTCTGAGCGATGTTGGGGGGGGGGGGGAGAAAATACACTGTCTGTCTTGTTTTAAAGTCAAAAATATTTTTTTCTCCTCCTTAGGTGGGAGAGGATGGCTCTGGAGTGGGCTGGAGTTGGGTATTTTCTCCTTCCCACAGGGAAGGCCAGAGCCAGCTTGAGTTGGCTATTTCCCTTCCCGCAGGTGCATTAGGCTGTGATGACGCACCAGCAGGTTAGGCGCTGGATAACTGGTTTCCCCTGTGGGTAGACCTCGTGAAGGAGACCAGAGTGCTGGGGATATTTCCAAATGGTTCCTTCTCCCACCCCCCCGAGGATTTTCAGCAGGAGAGGATTTTTCTCCGTGTTTACTGTGTGAGCCTGGTATAGCTCCCAAGCTAAATCTCCCTGATGGTGAGATTTGAGGGGACTCCCCTGGTGTTCTTACTTCACTTGCAGTCCTGGTTTTCCCTTGCTGCTTCCTGCCTGCTGGTCTCTGCTCAGGTAAGTCGAGGTACCCTGCACTGCCCTGTGGGCCTCATCAACCTTGGGGCACCGGTTTCCATGTGTCCTTGACTCTCTTAAGGATCCTAGAAGACTTTGTTTAGTTTTTCGCTTGTTGTTAGAGGGGAGTGATGGCCTCAAGCTCCTGGTGTGTAGAGCCAGAAACTGCAAGCCTTTTCTATTTGCTTTTAAAGTATTTTGGTGCTTTGATTAAATAGCCAGCCAATTTGTTTCTCTATAAACCTTGAGCCTACCTTAAACGACCGTTCGACTATCCTTCCGTCTCTGATGTTTCACCTGCCTAAAAATCAAATCCCCTAGAGGATATTCTTTGTACCTAAACCTATCTTAAAGGGTCCCTGAACAATCACAGAGGATGTGCTCTTTCATCTTGTAAAAAGAGAGGTGTTAGAAGTAATTTGGGTTATTTGATCTGCTTCTGTTAATGCCTTGCACGGGAAATGCCACGTCTACAGAGATGCTAGCATTCTTTAGGTTAAATTAGTGTAGGTAAAATGTTATTAACATAAATAGTTCTGAAATCATAGGCTGTGTGGACAGATCTAAAGAAGTGTCAAGAGCCCTCACTGACCATGATGTTTCTGTTTGTCATAATCCTGGTGCTGCTTTGCTTGAAAATAGATAATGCCATCAGCTACAAATTCAGTTATTCTTTATAATGCTAACTTGGTTACAGGTTTTCTTCTTTAATTTGAATCCAGCATCTTCTTGGCCAATGGTTTTTACTTGGAGATTCTCATCCCTTACCTTTGGAGTTTTTATTAATATTCAGATATTTAAGGCTTCTGCAGGCTTACAGAATCTCTTTACTTGATTATCTTGATATATTAATGGTATAGTCTAGCCATAAGCTTGGCATATTCATGGTACGTTATCTCAGGATATTATGTGTTATATCTGAAGATTTTTTTCTCCATAAAAATTGTATTCAATCTTATAAATCAATGTAATGGCACTCTTCTCAGGAAATAGGACAAATATTTCTTGATTGACTTTATTTTGTTTTGTATACTTCAGAAATAACCAGATTCCTCTGTTTGTTGAACTGTTCTTGTAATCAACTCATATCAGAGCTTTCCATTTTAAAAATTGTCAGCGAAAGGTAACCACAGCCACTGTAAGACATTTACTATCTAAAGGTAGTTTTTGCTTTATTCTGATGCTTTTCTGAAAACTTCGTGATCAGCCACTACTAGCCTGAATCCTTCATCTTCTAAAACCTCTGTCGCAGCCATATGGAAAAAGACAGTATTGCAAAGCATAGGTTTATGATGGTGTTGTGTAAACAATGCTGAGAACATGCCTGTGTGAGGAACCAGGATTTACAGAACTCTAATTGAGAGGCAGACCAATTTATGACTCACTGACCTACGATGAAGGGGAGCAAGAATTCATTACAGGGATGTGATTGAAATGATGAGGGATGATTGCAATTTTTGTTTGGAATATTGTTGGTGTTTTAATATTTTCTCAGAATAAAAAAACTGATTTTCTTAGGCTATCTATACCTCATAATATTTTTGAAACCATATATCTATAAATGAAAATAAAACACTTGTAAACAATATCCTAATCTCTTTGCTTGCCCACTCCAGAGCTTAGAAACTCTTATATTCTTAATTTGATGGAAATATCATCACTTATGGCTTCAGTAGAATCTATACTCCTTTTTAATCAAGCCATAATTTGAAAAATTGTGTATGCAACCAAGACTTTCTTGGGAATGCCAACCATATTAGAGATTGATGCTTATTTAATCCAACATGACCAGGCAACAAAAGTTAATTTATGGAGCCATTACTCACAAAGCCCTATCGAGGAAAATGAACCAGAATCTGATTTATAGGGTTCCTTGCCTCACAGGAAAGACAGGGAGGTCACGTCTTAGTAGTTTTGTTTTCATTTTACATGAAAGGAGACCTTTTCATTCATAGCCATGAAGATTTTCTTTCTTGTTTTTGTCATAACTGTTTGATAATTTTGTGAATATTGAATCTAATGTCCTGTTTGGAGTGGAATGGGGAGCATTCAACTTTAACATGTGTTCACTCTGCCTTCTTGACCCAGAAATCCATTCTCCTGGATTCTCTGGATCCAGCTGTAAGAAAAGCAGTTCAAACATCATTATAAGACTCATTCTCAGTTAAAATAACATGAATCCAATGTTTAATGCAAAGAAACTGGACTAAGCTTTCCAAAATCATTAGGAGAAAATTTTGTCAATAAATTTCAAGTAATCCAACACCTGACCCAAAAAAGGCAAATCTTTCTTTTTTTGAACAGAGACTTTTTCCTTCCTATTAAAAAACAAAAAACAAAACAAACAAACAAACAAAAAAACCAGTTCACCCCAGGAATTCAAGTCAATGGCATGTGGATGAACCCAAGACAACACAGTCTTTTCCCAGTCTTGGTAAGGGAGAAATACAGGCTTGAAGTGAGAAAACCAACCTAGGAGGTTATTTCAGTTACTAAAGGAAAGAGATGCTAAGCAAGAAGCCATCAGTGACTCAGCCCATCCTTTTGAGAGACTGATTTTTAATCCCTATCAACACAGCACCGATCTGGAGATGAAATTAGGGCTTTCAGAAGTGATGGCAGGAATGGGGACTCAGAAAATTCTGCACTCCTTGTGTCCTCAGAACAGGGAGGACGCTGTGTTTGGTCTCTAATAGCTTCTACTGCCTCCCCCCGCAGCTGCTGGTCCCTCCTGCCAGGGGCCCCTCTCAGTCCTGCTCCTGCTGGATCTTACTCGTTTTCACAATCTGTGTGTGTGACACAATCTCCTTGGGTTCTTTGACATCAGCCTTTTCTCTTTGGCAGTCTCCTCTCACTGTTCGCTTAAATCCCTCCCCTCCTAACTATAGCAGGAATGACAATGCTCATAAAGTCTTAATCCCTGTTATTTTTTTTTTCTAGATAATCACACCCACACTCAGGTCTTCAATTCTTACCTCTGTTTGCCGATAACACCTGCATGTCTGCATCCAACTGTCTATATGACTTCAGCATTTGGCTGTTCCACAGGCTGATCAAATTCATGTCATCTCCAGGTCACCTTTACTTACAAAAATGTTCTGTTTTGTTGGGAGCCCTTCCACACAGAAAAACAGCGCTGTTTATCCCATTAACCAGAACAGAAAATCAGAAAATGAGGAGTCTCTAGTCTTGTTTACCTTCTGGATCAATGGTTGTCTGGTTATTTTCTAAGTCATGATATAGCTTTTTTTTTTTTAATCCACTAAAACACATCTTTTCCACTCGTAGCACCACTGTCTCTGTTATGCTGTGTGTCTTTTTCTATCTGTATTGGTGTCAGATCCTTCTGTACAGTACAAAAGCAAAAAATTGTACTGGGCAAAATTAAACAGGCAAAAAAGACTTTATTCGAAACAATTGAAATAGGGAAGAGAGACCAGAAGTTAGTCAGAGCTCCATGGAATGGTTGTAAGAGCTGGAGGGCAGGAAAATCGTAGGCCACCTGCCTCTGCTAATTGGCTTTACTCGAAGAACAAGCAAACTTTCAAGGTCATGAAAACACTGGAAAGAAAGTATCTATGGAAGTTAGACCCCTCCCTCCCACAGAGACCGGGAGATAGGGGTCCTTTCTCTCTTAATAATTAAGTTTCAAATTCCCAGTCCCAGAGAAAGAAAATCCTGGAGTATAAAACTGGCAAAAGGTTTTTAAAAAGATTTACATCTCAAAGGGGCAGAGACTGTTTTCTAAAGTAAATATTTGAATAAAAACAAAAGGCCCTAACTTTATTCCAATAAAACTTTATTTGCAAAACAGGGCCATCGTTGGCCAAACTCTACCTCAGTTTTAAAAGATGGTCGTTAAGAACTAGGGATTCAGTTCTTACACTCTGGCCCACTGACATGGCAACATCATAGTAAGAACTCAATATATCTTTTCAATTCATTAGTTTTGTCGAGGCTACTTCAAAGCAGATGTGAGGCAGTGATATGACGACCAATAAATAAAATAGTTGTTTGACTTTTTGTTCAACGGATTATCAATTAGAACAGAGGACACCTCGTGTCTGGAGCTGGTTTAATCCTCCAGAACGTAAAGTGTAGCCCAGAAGGAGCGAGTAGATAAGGCAAAACATGCCACTGGAGGGCCACCCATCGCTTCCTGCAATTTCACCTTTGGTAATTCATTATTTGGTATCTTGAAGGCTTTGCTGTTTTCAAACTCCTCTCACAAATGCTTAGCTCTGAAAGAAGCAGCAATTTAAAGCAGTTAGGTCCCTAACAACTCTGCGAGGCTCAGATAGGATCCATGAAAGTAGAGAAGACACTCTGATAGGCACCAGAATAAAAGGTCCCTGCCTTGCCAACTTCACATTTTGCCTGGGTTTTGATCCTCTTGCTTGAAAGGGGGATGTTTAATTGAATTACAGAATCATTTCATGATGGCATTTGAATTCTGGAAGGGAACTTAAACATGAGCTAGTCCAACCCCTTCATTTTAAAAATGAGGAAGCAGTTCCATAAATTCAAATATATTACAATCCAATCTATAGGAAAGATTCTCTCTGTGTTTATTACTGCTCAAGCATAGCCCAAAATGCTCCTTAGAAAGCAAATTTGCGATCTAAGTAGCGATCCAAATTGCTTTTTACAGAGTGGCGACTGGGGAACAGGGTAAAACTGAAAATCCATCTTCTAAGTAAATCGGTATTTCACTTATTAGGATAGCAGTTTTGGATAGTACAGAGAGGCTGGATTTGGTTGGCTGACAGGACAGAAATATTAACTGTCTGATGTGCATGCTTTAGGATTTAATTATTCAATCAACTTTCTTAAAAAGGAATAATGCAACTCTCACTTTGGGGATTGAACTTGAGATGAAAGAGGAAAAGGAAAGCACTGCAGGTCTTCTAATTTAACAGTATTTTTATCCGACTTATTTAGTTTATGTTTAAACTCCTGGTTCTCTGCATATTGAGAGATATGGCAGCTTTACCCGAACTTCAAAGGCCCATCAAAAGGTCTACCTTCAACTGCAGGCAGGCAGGATGACAACAAAGAAATAGAGCACTGGGCTCAGTTGCAGTTCCCTGAGTGACATAAAACTGCACAAAATAAGCGTGGAGCCCACGAGTAGCAAGTGGAAACTGCTAATCCATTGGGAACGGTGATACCTGCAAGTGGGCACTTCGTGATCACACTTAGCAATCAGTAAGGAGTACACTCAGAATAGAGTCAGAGAGCATAGCCACAGACCTAGCAAAACTGCAGAATCTCTAACAACAAAATAACCAGAAAACACGGGATGGGAATAATTAACTTCCTGTGTACAAGGTTTCCACCGTTCATAGATTCAACCGCCCTGCCGAGTTTAATGGGATTGCCAAACACGGGAATGATAAAGTGAAATCTGCTGGATCTGTTTTGGGTAACTTTCCTTGTCTTCCATGGCCATTAGGTCACCCATAGTTGTTTCTACCTACGCTGTCGTGATACACCCAGTGCAAGTGCATGCCTCGTTCAAAGGCAGTAGCTGATGACTGTGGCCTCTGTCAAAGGCATAGTGTGGGCCAATGCCCCTGGGGAGTTAGAACGCGGAAAACTGAGAAGCTGACTCTTGGATGGTGGTCATCAAAGAGTAACCATGCGCAAGCTGAGATGATGAGGAAGGGGTCGGTATGGAAAATTAATAGAGTTAACGCGTGGAAACAAGCAGTTCCACCTGAAAAGGAGGGGATTTTCAGCCTTCAGGTGTGTGGCGTTCTCCCCAGATTTCCCATTCATTGATTTAGACAGGGAAAGTGTGGCAATATGGGCTTCCAGTTCCTGAATTTCCTTCTCTCTGACTCATTTCACTTGAGCACTTGCTCAGACTCCCCATTTCTCCTGCTGCTAATGTAACTGAATGAATCCCTAGACTTGAAAACTGAAAAGAGCCCCCTATATCTCAAATACTAAGAGACATGACATGCTAAAAGGAGGAGGACAAATCACCTGAGCTCATGAGTTCATTAAATGTAACCCATGCCTTCCAGTTTTACTAGATGGTTTCATTTTCTGATATTTTCTATCGTTGACTATTTTCAGAAACTTTTCAATTTTTCTGTTTTGCTTCATAGTCATGGAATGCCAAACCATGCAATATAGAAAAAGAAGAAAGCTGTGGCGAACTTCCAAATTTAAAACAACAACAACAACAAAAAACTCTTTAACAACTGCCTATTTTCAACATTTTATCAAATCTACTCAAATATAGATTATAAATTGGAATATATATTTTGAAGTAGAAAGAAAGATCTCTATTGTATCACCTTCCTAGATCTATGTGTAGAATTTTAGAGTCTTAGATTACCTAGAAAGATGATTAAGCCTTTTGCTCGTGGACAGAATGGCTGTGTATTAAGACACTTAATCTGTTTTTTTTTTTTTTCTGTCTCCTGTGGCCTTCATCAGGGGTGATTAGGAAGCAGGGTGAAGGTCTCATAGGGTCATTCATCTAAAACTTTGCTTTTCTTCCCCACACGACCTTAATTATTTACACCATCACTTAGGTCCATGATCCCACGCAGCCTGTTGGTATTGGGTTTTGGCTCTAGACAAAATTGTGCACTGCAACCCAGCTAGACCAGAAGTCTGGACGGTGAGTGTCATAACTCAAAAAAACCTAAAAGAAAGAGGATCGGCGGTGGCCCCTTTTGTTTCCTTGTGAACTTTACGTTGGACTGTTGGGAGGGACTAAATTAAATCCAGATTCAGACATTCCTGAGCTCCCTGGCCAAAAGCCTCTAACAGTGTCCTCGTCCCACCATAATGCTTAACACATGCCCGTTCTATTAGTTCATGTAAAAGCCGTTTGATGGATACAGCAGGCCACCATCGATGTTAGTTAAACTCCAGAGGCGATTCATAAAGTAAAGCTTGTAGAAAGTAAATATTTCCCTTGAAAATTCTCAGGAAATCCCCACACGAAAGCCTAATATCTGATTTCTCACTAAGTTTAAAGCTAGTTTTTTCTCCAGTATGAAACAGATCACTGTTCGGTTTATGGAGCACCCACATAATTAGTTACCTGCATTGAGGGGGCATGCTGTGAGATAACTACATGCCACTGAATCCAAGAAGTCACATTCAGAGCTTGAGATACTCTCATGGAGAAGTGGCCACGGTCCACATGTGAGGTAGGTGTTCATGGACCAGAAGATGGGCGACATCTCCATTATGTAGTTCTCATTCACTGTCTTATACATTCACCACCTTTCCTCTCTTATACACATGCCACATTTACCTAAACTGAACCCACAAATATTACCATTATGCTACATAAGTAATATGGATGGCGCTATTACAAAAACCTGAGAGGAAAAGTAAAGAAACGTAAGACGTAGGCTTTGGAGAGAAAATGCATACAAACATAAAATATGTAACCAAGATTGCAAAAAGACTTTGCAATTAATTGATGCAAAAATAAATGATATTGAAAATAGAGTTGGCCCTGCTTCAGAAATAATCATTGTGGGCTGGCAAAGAAAACCCTGGAAGATGTATTGACCCTTGGCTAAAAAAAGATGGGGGCCATTGTCAGTCACTTACAGGACTCTTTATTAAATGCCGTTTCTTTGCTAACATCTTGGCCAGTGTGTTGGGCTATCTTTGGAATCATGATCACTTTTTTTTTTGGCACGTGGACTAGCCATTGTCATCGTGCCCACCTTTTTCCAATCTGTGAGAGTCAGATCTAATCCAGGAAATTGGTTTCTCAGTCCCTACTCCTTACTTCACCTTCTGGCTCCATCGCTAATTAGCCACTTACCAGATAGAAACAGTCATGGTCTCGAGTGGCAGGGTGGCAGAGTTTGGTGACAGTCTGGAGACAGAATCCAGCTGCTAATGCATACGAGGTATGTAATTTTATTACCAAATTATTTAGACTTTCTCTTCCCGAGTTACTTAAGCTGTCAAATAAGCATAATAATAGCATTTACCTCATGGGGGGATCTGAGATTGAACTAGGCACTCACTTTTCAGTGTTGACTCTGATTTATGTTATTCTCTAAGTAACTGGATTGTTGTGTATTGTCATTAATGAAGACTTAAACATCATAAAAATCTGTTAATGGTAGATAATACATACAGAGGTACTTTACACACTGAAATGATTTAGTTTGGGGCTGGTACGCCATTTATTTGTTACATTAGCATTTATTGCCAAAGGACACGCTCATCTGTTTATTACTTTTTTCCCTTCTTATTCATTTTTACAAATTAGACATTACTCCCCTCAACTGCAGCGACCCTCCTCATTCCTAAAGAATATATTTAGACTCCCTTTCTTTCAAAAAGCCTTCCTTGATATGTTTCAGGCTTCACAAAGTATTCTGTTCTCCCATAAGTCCCTGGATAAATTTTATCATCTCACTTTCATATTACACTGAAATGATGTGTTTGGCAGGTTCTAAGCAGACAGACCATCTCCAGGTAGGGCTGATTTTGCATCCTCAGCACCATCTGCAGTGCTTAACGTGTAACCGATTCTTCATTAGTGCTTGCTGAATGGACCTTTGTTATGATTGCAGAAATTACGGTCTTAAGAGAACTCACAAGATCAAGGTCTGCACATACAAAGGCATATTTGTTACCACGGAGAATTCTTTCTAAAGAAATCAATGAAAAAGTCCAGGATAAGAATGGAGCCAGGCACAAAAACTTTGTTTTTATTTCTTAGTGTAAAATTATAGTTCACCTAATATAAGGGGGAAGACAGATTTTCTCCTTCTTGACAAATTATTCTGCAATGAACTGATATCCTTTTGGCATTCCTGGTTTCTGTACTTAAAGGGGATTATGTCTTCTCTTCAGTGTTAGTTATGGCATAAAATAACTCCCTCGCATAACTACATCATGAGATGTTCGGTCTCCTTGTCCAAATAATTATTTATGCTAATCGTATTCATTAGGATTGAAATTAGTGAAAAAATATACACGAAAGATATCTGGACATTTTAACAGTATGTGTTAAACATTAGATAAAGTTAATAGGAACATCAAAAGATGTGTTTAACAATGTAATTAGATGACAAGGACATTTTAATTATCTTCGAGACAGTAAAGATCTTCCCTTACAATAGCTTGGAGCACATGTCAAAAGAGAGAGAAAGAGGAACAATTTGGTGATGACACACTTTAAATGTACTTTAAATAATCAGTTAAAGACCATTAACAAGCTTCAAGTGACCAAAAGGTTTGGGTTAGATTTGAAAGCAGGAATAAGATTTAATAGATAAATACTTTCAAAGGAGCAGAATCATTCAGAGGCAAAATATCATGCATGATCACTTAAAAATACATTTGTTTGAATTATAAATTGCAAATCTGATATAAAGCCTTATGTTGATTTGTAAGATTTCTCAAAGTTCTTACTGTTTTAGATCAATTAATTTTACTCCACATGTCATAAGAATTTCCTAAAATCTATACAATTGTTAAATTTTATAATTATAATTGATAAGAAAGTATATTATTTAAAGACTATGGTTATAATTACATTTAATTTTGAAAATTTTGTCTGGTTTTAATTTATGAAGATTGGTACATTTTATGCTCAATTTTCGTAAAATCTTTTAATAATTGGAATGTCCCAGTGTTGATAAAATGAAAATAACCAGAGAAACGGCACATTAAAATATTTTACAGTTTTATTTCTTCTTATTACATATCCTCTTTTGAAGTAAGAGAAAATTGTCCTTGTAAAACTTTGGGATCATGACTACAGAGTCACGCGGCAATTAGATTTATTAGATTCAAAATTTGCTTAGTTTTCATTTTACCTGTTAGTTTATTAAATTTCCTCAAGGTGAGCGTGTTAGACCCAGTTGAATAACTCACATGCCCTAACTGGCATTTGACTTTCTGACCCTTGAGAGGGACAGGGACCCTCTCGGGAGGTGGTTCCACGGAGGCCCAGGCAGACGTGGCCTCACAGCCGTCTTGGGTCATGCATAGTCCCCCAGGTGACAATGACTTCTTTAAACATGGTCACGTGATGAACAGATAAGGACCAGGTGCTGGAATCTGAGCAGAATTTCATCTCCTCCATTTAGCTCCGCCACCATCGGGTCGTGTCCTGATTCCTGTTCCCCACAGAGCATCCACATGATGCATCGGGGCGATGGCAGCTGTACGAGGACCTTTATCTCTTGGCTGCTGCCTAGTTTCTCATCTGTCACGCGGCCATTTGGGAGCCTGCGATTAATATAACATCCATTACAGTCAGCAAAACAGGGGTAAGGAGAAGATTTCTGTCCCGCTGGCTAAAGACCTGTCTCTTTGAGGCAACCCTGTCTTTTTCTATCCTCTTCGGTCAAATTGAAGGCCAGATGCCCCACGAAGTATTTTATAAGTTGCTGATTTCATGAGTTTCTAGAAAACATAAATGCCACTAAAACTTAAAAAAAAAAAACACTTTTTTTTCACAAATAGAAGTGACAGCCACTGCTATGGCATTTTTAATGTTCCTCCCTCAAAACTTCCTATGTGGGCGTGCTGCAGGACCAGAGGGTGACTCCAAGGTCAAAGCCTCAACATGGCCACATTCAAAATTAAGAAAAAAAAAAATAGACCCGTTCAGTTCTTTTTTGATAAAACTACATTCTCTCTCAAATGAGTTGATGGTTTGTGTGGCCTCACCCTAGATTAAAAGGCTGGATGTACCCCCAAAGAAGAATCTTAAATATATTCTCAAATAAGACAGAGTTAATTGAGTCAGTACTGCGAATTCCTGGAAGTGAAGACTGCGATGAACTGTCAGCAGGCACAGTTTCAGAGAGAAAAATATTAAAAACAAACCCAAAATGATGACAGAAAAGAGAAAGGGAAATGGAAAGACAATCCTAAAGAGAAGATGCAGAGTAGAGTGAGAGGAGAGACGCTAGTGACATCAGGAGGACCTGAGACAAAAAGAGAAATGAACTTGGCCAAGAAACAGACAAAACCAGAACGAACTGCCTGAAAGAGAGGCCAGAAAGAGCACGGACGATGAAAGCAGGGCTGCCCGGAAAGGTGCCAGCTAAGTGTGTCCGATGGAAAGCGGCAGGTCCCCTAGGAAGAGAGGACTCATCCCTCAGGAAGAAGGAGAGAAGAGGCAGTGGTCAGCACAGCTGAGTGACAGCACCGCCTCCTCAGCTAGTGATCAGGCCCACCCTGTGGGGCGGAATAGCACCGAGAGCACCGGGGTCACCATGTCGGGCGAAGGGAACAGACACTCAGCCCAGCCTAGAGGAAAGTAAGTCTTGTTTCTACCTGAAGATGGACCCGCTAAGTTTCTGAACGTGGTCCTTGGGGTCCTAGAGGGAGACCTTCCTGTCTCATCTCCATCTGTAGCCCAGGTGCTTTAGGACAGCCAGCACCCACCAGGGCAGCTGTCCTGGTTGTTACCATGGTTACTGATGGGTTAATGGCTGCTGGGCAGTTCAGTGCCACCTGCTCCCCTTGTCACTCCAACCCCTTCCCATCTGCTCCAACTAGGTCCAGCTTCTAGCTGGCTAGTCTTCTGACTGGTCATCGTTTATGTCAGTCAGACCCAGGGAAATGACCCTCCTCCGGTGTCCCCATTGTTGGTTCTCCCTGGGGACTTCGGAGAGTCACCTACTTCCTCCACCCAGCCCTGGAAGCCACTAGTAGGCATTGCCATGGGCCACTGTAAAACTCACCAATTATCACCTTGGGAGCAGTGCCCATCGCTGCCCATCCGCTAGGTCCCTCATCATCCTGCGGGAACTTCACAAGGCTCTTGGCCATGGGCTCTCGATGGACCGATGGTCATCACTACTTGTCGCTGAATATTTTCCAGACAGTTCCTGCCATGTCTGCTGTAACAATAATTTAAATATGTCTTTTTCAGTTCAGAAATGGGGAGTATTGTGATTGAGAATGTCAACTTTGGGGTCAGATTTCGTGTTTTTGAGGGAGCTACATTAATTGTAGTTGTGCATCCTTAGCCTGGTCCTTAGCCTCACTTTCTCCACTCATGATGTGAGGATAATGTTGTTTATTAACTCAAGATCGCGGGGGGAGTGAATGGGATAGCGCACTAAGTGATGAGCAGAGTCTGGAGGGTGCGACACAGGGTAAGTCATCGCTGTCGCTGTGACATAATTCCAAAGAGGAGAAAAATGGCACCAGTCATAGAACCAACTCACACGCCGAGGCCCTCCTGAAAATATGCATCCCCCGAGGTAGAGCTTTTGCACAAAAACTGTTAACATTGTTTTTAAAAATCTAACAGAAGTGACACTTCGAATGCTCCTTCGCTTTCTATCCCATCTCAAATCGCACTTTCCTTTGAGTCATCAGCCTGAGATACGACTTGTCACAGGCTGCTCATTGTCTCCACCGAGGCACCTCACCGCCTGCCACAAAGCATCGCCCAAAGGTATCTCCTGGCTTCTCAAGCAGGACCCAACTGCTTTCCAACGAGTTTCCTGTCACTTGACACTTTATCGTGATCTTAAACTGCTAATAGGACTCAACACACACTCCACCCTCAGCCCTCTGCACGCCATGCCATGATGGCCTTCACTCGTGGCTGTCCCTTGGCCGACCCATCCGACAAGACTAAACCGAGGATGTGATGTGGGATTTCTTTTCCTCCAAACGTGTTAAATCTGCTGTCTTTAAGTTTCATGGTGCATCTGCTCTCATGTCTCTCTCTCCTACTGTGGTATGGAGGTCGCTGCCACAGCGATTTTTGTCACACTTTCCCACAGTTTCTGTGTCACCAGTTATTTCTCTAATTTAGCCAGAGGCCCTTTTGTTGAACAAATTTTAACACTTTGGTCTCTTTCAATATTCCAACCTTGTCACAGAAGCTTCTCGCAAATAGGCCCTGAAAATAGACATTGCACACCTCATTTTCCTTAGGCAGAGTGAGTCTTTCCGTTTTCTTAGCGATTCTATCCTTTTGCAAATAATTTATTTACCTTATCGGGTTAAAAGGATATATGGTCAACCCCAAGGAACAAAAGAAATGAACAAACTTAAGGAAACAGATTCATAGGCGCAGAGAACAGTCTGGTGAGTGCCGGAGGGGAGGGACGTTAGTGTTCTGAATGAAAAAGGTAAACTGAGGAAGAGTAGAAATGAATAGTTATAAAACAGTCATGGGACATAGAGGACACAGTAGAGTATAGCAGAGGGGACAAAGTCAAGTACCGTAATGGCCATGTGTAGTGCCAGGCCGGTGCTAGAGTAATAGGAGGATCACTTTAGAAATTATATCAATGTCTAAACCATTGTACTGTGTGCCTGAAACTAAACAAACAAACAGACAAATAAAAAACCAAAAAGTTCCTCTGAATTTTAAGAAATGTATCCTGATATTCAATTTTACGGGATGTTAGTGCATCTCTTGAGAGTTTACATTTTTCTCTTTGTATCATTAACATAGTGAACTGCATTAGTAGAATTTTTTTAAATGGGGGAAAAATAAAAAGAGACATTTTCATGCCCATCATTCCTTCTAGAGAGTGAGGCTATTCAAGAGCAGAGACTTCTTTACTTGTTTTCATCCTGTCAACCCCCAGGACGATGCCCGTATCACCGTTAGCCGGAATGAAAACGCAGTGGTAGATAACGATGCAGAAACCATGTCACAGATCTATGGCATACTGCATTCGGGAGGGGAGATGACACACGCTCTTCAGGTCAGTGTAACAATTTCACGCCAGAGTAAACTCTCTTCCAATCAAGATGCACTGTGGATGCTCGATTTTTTCCTCCTGAAAACTGCCTTGCGTTTAAATCTCGCCTAAAATCTGGGTGCACAAAGCTAAGCTTCTCAAAATGCCGCCACCACGAGATAAGTATTCTGCTATCTTTAAACTATGCCTGCAATCTGGATGAAAGAATGCTGACTGTTGACTAAAAAATACATAATTAAAGTTCTGCACGGCAAATAGAAAATCTAATTTAGGAAAACCACTATCATCCCCCTCCCCCCCCCCCCCCAGAAATCATTCCCTTGGTTAAACAAGTAATTCTATTCAGTTCGCACTAAAGTAAATGTATTTCTGTGCTATCTTACATGATTTAACACTAAATAAACAATCGCTGCCTGTGGAGTGAAGAGCAGGATGTAATTCTTCTAGAAGGCAATATCCCCTTAGATGCTATGGATTAGGAAAAAAATGACAGAGTTCTACGTGTTGAAGGGGCGTTGGCCTAGACGCTCTCAAAAGGTGAACCTTGCGGTTCAGATACTCATTCTTCCTGCCCAACTCCTTCTCTGCTGCCTTCTGCCCATCCCACGTCTGCTGAGTCGGTAAAGGCCTATCACACTGGACTGGCCACGTACAGGTGGTATTTGTAAAAGAGCGTGCATGTGTTCGGGCTGGAGCAGAAAGAACTACAGGTTTTCTCACTCTGAGTCTATGTAAAATCTTCTCCCTCCTTCCTCCAAGAAGTGTAGGCTGTGGTAGAGACAGTGGTATTCACTCACCTCTTTTTAAGAAGGGTACAAAATGTGGAACTAATAATAAAATAAAATAAAATGCAAAAATAAAAACCTAAATAAATAAATAGCATCCAAAACCCGAAACTGTCACCAGATGAGAGACACACCCAGCCCTCTCCATACAATTCATTTATCTCTCATCAATAATTCTAATCTTACTTCCTCGCCTAAATTTTTCACAGGGTAGAAATGAGAACACTGACCTCATCTGATAAAGGTCAGCACTCTGGGGAACGCCTTATCTTATTCTATCACCTAAATTATCTTGTTATTTATCTTTCTTCTCCAAGGTCTTTCTGCAGATGCTAGCAGTAGATAGATGGAGAAACCAATCTCAGCCAGTTTGGTAGAAAATTCATTACCCTTTTAAACTTAATGTCTTAAGCTGAGGGCACTAAAAGAGCCAATGATGTTGGAATTTGTGAAAACCAGGCAGGATTCTGATAGTTATTTTTGGTCGGGAGGACCTTTTGCTTTTCATCACCTTGAGCCATGTTGACAGAGGCTGTCTCTTTTCAATTGCTAGGCCAGGGAGGTGACCGCAGAGTGATGTCTTCCCTCAGGTCTGCATGTCAGGGATAACCCAGGGGTCAAATGGTTTTGAACAGACCACTCTGAAGCTTTGTGCCTTCCTTCAATGGAGTAGACTTTTCTCTGCCTCATAAATCAGAGAGGCGCCCCTAGGATTTTATAACAGGCCATTTCCACCCTGCATGAGAGACAAGTGCTAAATTCATTCATCCTTTCCTGCCTAAAAAAGTTTGAAAGATAAGAGAAATGCAAGCATCCCTCATGGGTGCTTTTTAGGTAAATACGTGGAGATGGGATATAAAATTATGGTCAGTTTTAATGTGAAAATCAGAATCCAAACGCTGTAGATAAAGCTTAATATTAATACTTCATTTAAAGAAGGATAAATCCCCTTGGAAGATGCTTCTGGGTGCTAGTAAAAGGGAACTGAACTGATTAACCATTACTCCCTGCTCTCACGGAGTTTGTATTCTACTCATGTAAAATTCTAGAATATTTTATTAGCTATCCAAAGCTTCTAGAGACTTTGTGTGTTTAAAAAAAAGATGAGATTACAAAAAAGATGGAACAGTGGTAATGCCTTTAAAATTATTAAATGATCAGAGAGAAGAAAATGAAAGGCATTAATTAGCAAATTGTAATAGAAAATGCCTCTTTATTCAAAAATCTCAAAACAATAAAGGAAGTCAAAAATGGGATTACATCCCCTACATGGACCTGAAATATAACCAATGTTGTAAAATCACTAAAGCAAAATTATGACTTTTAAATAACTCCAACAATTGCAAAATGTAATACCTTAGGAGCTGAGAATAAGTGTGCCCCACCCCAATTTTTCCTGTGAAAATGAGAAAAAAAAAAATACCTAAGAAAAACCTATTTTTAATTTAAAATAAATTATAAATTTCACTTAATTTCATTTCTAGAGTCTCCTATTTAGCTGAATCCGTTTCAAGTTTTGAAAAAACTCACAGTACTGGAAAGCCTGTCTGTTTGGTTATTAGTAGCATCGTTTTGTTGTTTGTTTGATTTCTTGAGTTAGGCTCTGTCAACACTGAGAGACAAGGTCTGGCACCATTTCTAAATAGGAACTGCCCTCATTCTTTTGC
This sequence comes from Cynopterus sphinx, assembly GCA_030015415.1. Taxonomy (NCBI): domain Eukaryota; kingdom Metazoa; phylum Chordata; class Mammalia; order Chiroptera; family Pteropodidae; genus Cynopterus; species Cynopterus sphinx. The sequence continues at coordinate 3,768,598 of CM057384.1, forward strand.
AACCCATGCATTTTCTTTTTTTAATATTTTTACTCCTTTTCTGATTTCCAGCAGTGCCTGGATTGGCCATGCAAGGCCTTCGCTCACCTGCAAACTGTCAGCAGAGTGAATGAGCTTTGCCATCTGCTTAGCTGAGAAAGGTTTCACATCTCTTGCTTTGATGGGAGCAGTTGCCAGGCCCAAGGAAAAGAGAACCCTGCCCACCTGTCTGATGGCCACATCGCTGGTAGGATGGCATCAAACGCAGCGCTGCCCTTCAAACCTGTAACGTGATTGAAAAGATGTGGCAACGGAGAGTCCATTCCCCTGGAGCACATTTTACAGAACTATGATGGAGGGAAAACTTCAGATTGAAAACGATTTCATCTTCATATTTCTCATTGATATAGATAAAATCAGAGCAATAAAAACAAAAAAGTCAGGCAAAAAATTCCACTTCGCTCTAAATGCGATCCTCGGCTTGCTTTATTCTACTCATAACTTTCTAATTTGCTGCATAATTTTGGAAACTGCTTGAAACCCCCCATGTTGACACATCTGTCTTCACCTCCCCCAACATCTAACTCAATGTCTCGCACATTAATTAATAGGCGTTTAACCAACATAAATATCTAACGAATGGATAGAAAATAGTGCAAGTGGTTGGCTGTGCTAATAGCACAGAAAATGAAGGATACATTGCGTGAGCACATTCAGGAAGGAGGAAAGATGATCCGAAGAGACAAACTGTATATACTGTGTGTGAATCGCCCTCTTTCCTCTGAGAGGATAAATTTGTTTATAGAGAATTTGTTTTCAAAATGGTTTTAATTACTTTACGTCTGAGTATAAAAATACATTTATACGCTCGCATAGACCATAAAACTTTATTTCTTAGACATTTCTTTTACTTATCAAGTGCAATCACGACATAAAATAGTTTTAATGTCACTTGAGTGGTAAAAGGAGTCGATTTAGCTTTATAATTTTTTCTGATATCAGGTTGGGGAAATAAAAGTAAAGATAGTTTTTCATCCCGCTGCATTAAATTTAAACTCTCTCCCAATCTAAGTCACAGTTACCCCAGATGAGATGCTGGAAAAGAATGCTCTCTGTGTTTTCAAATTGCCTTATTATTTTTAATTGCATTTTACAGGGTCACTTATAGTTCTGAGCTACAGCATCTGCCTGGGAGTCCTGCCTTCCTACCAGGGCTGGATTAGTGCTGTGCTCTGAACGCTTCTGCTTCCACTCTGTGGTCCTGTGGTCCTTAGGTACCAACGCCTTTACTGTCTTCCACCCGGAACACAGCATGTGATACCCTGTGCCTCTTCCCTTCTGAGTCCCCATGATACATTGTCCACACTTTTAAGATGGTATTTATAAATTACACTATATTATTTTTCCCTTTTAGCCCAGTAAGATTGAAAAATGCCCAAAGGCAAGGGTTTAGCTATTTTTATGCCTATGTCCTGATGGCCTACCTGAGACCTGACAAACGTAAGCATTTGAAAGCTGAATGAAATAATAAATCAATTATTATCTCATAATCCCTGAGCAGACTATTTTGGTTTATCTCTTTATGTAAAATTGCAATATGCTAAATTCCCATGAAGTGCATTTGATGTAGAATGCAGTAATTTACAGTTTAATGTAAAGTTTGGAATACCAGGATGTTGAAGACCTCCAGGGATCAAACTGATATGTTAACAAATTAGATTTAGTCATTGATATTGAATAATATAAGAGAAAATTATATATATTGAACAATATTTGGCACAATAAAACATAGAGGTACAAATTAATGTATTAATTCTCAAAAGATAATGCAAACAGTATTAATAATTTCCATTTGTTAAATATCTCTGATGAAACACACACAGTGTCAGGTGCTTTTAAATCTTATCTTTGGTCTCACAATATCCATGCCAGGTGATTTTACTCACATTTTCTCAATAAAGAGACTGAAATTCAGACAGTTTATTAAATTAAGGAGTAATATTAGAATTTAAAATTTCCACTCATTTTTTCATCCTAAGCTTATCTCCCTAAACCTCTTAGTCATAACTAAATCATGTGAGGATAAAGTGATTTATTTAAAAAATGAATATCATGAATATTTTGAGTGCCTATTTTTGTTACAGATCACGTTGCTTGTACCTTAGGTAATAGTGAAATCACCATTCTATCCAACTTAAAATTTAGACAGAAGTAGAAAAGAATAACCAATATTTTATAGCGCTTTACAGTTTAAAATGGTATTACTTGTTGTATTTGAGTTAAGTTTATTTGGGTTTTTATTTTCTTTTAAGTACTTCAAGGAGCACTGCTACTTAAGATTCAAAAAAGAATGAAACATTTTCCTGCAGGTTCTGAAATCTCACCAAATTAGTTTGAATTTTCTATCCGAGCTGGCCTCTTTCTGAAATTGGTTGTGGGGAACAAAGCCAGGAGTGCCCTTCAGCAGTTCACTGGACTATCACAGGGGCACCTGGTTTCCTAAGAGAATCTAATGAACATTGAAATTGCAGGTAATGTGGAAAAGACAAACCACCCTTCCTACATGTAATGACTCCAAAATCTGGGTCGGGAAGTACACACTCCAGCATAACTGGCACAATAAAGTTGTTTACCCAAATTCAGATCCAGCAATTAAGCAACAAAGTTTAATGAGTGTACATTGTATCAGAGTGGCAGATAGAAATCAGGATTAAGTGTGGCTCCGCTGTTATGGGACATGCGGTCAGGTAAACAACATTAGTTCAAACAATTACAAACAGGAAAAAAATTCCCAAATGAGTGGGAGAAACCCAAGGTACTGGATTCAAAGAAGAGAGAGATTTTTGGAGGGAAATAGCATGGAAAAGCTTTATCAAAGAGGAATGGTTTAAAGAGATGCACAATCTTTTGGAAAAAGAGAAAAAAATAAAGAGACTTCCAGGTTAAAAAAATAAAAGTGTCTAAAGGAAGCAGAGAATATGGTCACAATGCGGACTAGCCCAGGTGGGTGAGAACTGAAGACTGGAAAAGTTGAGTAATGGGGAGATGGTTCTAGAACCTGTTTTTAAGCCGTGAATTGATCGTAACTGGCTGACCATGGAACAACACTTTTGGTAACAGCACAGGGTCCCAAGTATCCAGGCAGTAAAGGTAATAAATCCAAAAGAAATTTCCTATTTAAGTTTCCATAATTGATTTATTTTAAGCGAGCAATCCTAGAATCATGAAAATATAGAATTATAATTTTTTATAAAGTAAACATTTTAGTTTTTTATAAACATTTAATGTGTCTATTAAAACATTTTCCATTTATTTTGCAAATGCTGTTCATGATCCTTTTCTCTAGCATCAGTGAATTATGCATAACTTTAATGTATAAAAGCAATTTTTCTCCCTGTAGTGTTAAGATATTAAGGATGCAGAGTTCATTTAAAATACAGTTTGCAAAAAAATAAAAATGTTTTCAAATATTTAAGAGAATAAAGCAAAGAAAACCATTTCTTTTGCTATTAATCAATACATTTGTCTTCCATGGACAAAGGTAATTTCAAAAATTAAAAAACATAATATCATATATGAATAGAAAATGTTGATATTTACAAGTTTTGAGATAGCATAATATCTTACTGAAAAGAAAGGATTAGATAACAGAGGTACATGAGGACCTCCTTTCCTCTAAAATTTAGTGCTGCGAAGGGAATATGCATTAGTAGGATAAAAAATATATCTCACTGTCAGATAAGAGTTTTGTTGTTGTTGAATGACTACTATATCTTTAAATTATAATGGTATATATTGGAATGTGGAGCTTCTTCCTTTACTTATATGTATATGTACTACGCCCTCCGAATATTATTTTGCTTTATCATTCACAGAACATCTACACTAATTTTTTTAGGCAGAATCAAATGTATTTGGTGAAGTAATAGTATTTTATTAAAAGACTAATATTGGTAAACAGAAAAGTAAATGTAAGGATAAGAGGTATAAAATATGCAAATTCAGTAACAGGGAGTTTGAGGAGGATGAAGATATTTAAAGCAATTTTTGGCAAGCATTGCAATATTTAGCTGAAAATTTCTGCGTGTAATTAGATTATGAAATAAAGCCAGCTGGCTTCGTAAAGTTTTACATACTATGTGAACACTAAGGCATATGGTCTTTTGACTGTGTCAACTGATTTCAATGTAGGTAGTAAAGTTACATGTTCCCAATAGTTTCAAATTTTTAAATAATTGTCCTCTGGCTAAAAATAATTATTAAATTATATTTTATCTGACCTAAGTCAGTCACTTTTATATTTGTGCCAAATATGACAAAAATATCCCCTTGTGAACTTTTGTCATTCATCTAAAAAAGTTAATAGATGGCATTTATTTGAAACTTTTTGAATAATTAGAATAATTAGACATAATCAGAACTAACCAAGAAAGTATCTTCAATTTTAGGAGCTATGCTAGGACAAACATGATTGAGCTTCAGATTTAATAAAGGTCGGTGCTGCTGGAACCTATCATTTCTATCGATTTCCATCCTCAAACTTCACAAATTACTAAGTTTTCAGAAACATGCATCTGCTAACACCTGTCAAAGCTTTCTCGCTTCACAATTAATAAATAGGCAAATAAATTAATATTGAAAGTAAAATATTATTTAATAATGGTGGTTTTATGTCCACTTCAGATTGTACACGTTCTCTTACATTAAGAAATCATAATGCTCCAGGTAATTTAAACGTACTTTTAGTCTTTAAATTACTGAAAATTTTTCCAGTTTCCTAGCACCTTAACCAGAATAAGGCATTAATAGAAAGCACGAAGCCATTCAGATTGTAGAAACTTCTTTATTAGTTTTATATTTGAAAAAAAATGCAGGTTTGAAGTATGCTATTTATAAATAAGAGACATTGACTTTTAAAATACTCTTCTTTGCATTCTAAGACTGGCTAATACCATACGTATCCTCTTTTTTTATGTTATTTCAATATAAAGTATGTAGGAATATTTTCAAAGGGGAAACACTTGAAAACTATATAACCACTTATCTTTCAAATTTTCTCCTACATAGCTGCCCCTGAGCTGGCCTCTTTTATTCTGGTTTCTCCCCCATTTCAACCCATTTTACACTCGACTGCTAGAAGAATATCTTCACTGAAAATTTCTTCAAGTGTCCTCAACCTTTTTTTTAATACAAGCTTTTGAACCTGGTTAGTAGTTTAACATTTGATGCTTTCTCTTGAAGGTTCAAGCTGTCTACTTCAACTTTATGCTGTATTGCTCCTCTTTAAAAATCATATATTTTAGTCTAATTGTACTGTTCTCATCCATTGGGGCCCATCTCTCAGTTCTATAGCTCCCTTATTTTCACATGCTAATTATTTCCTCATTGAAATCCATTTAAAATCGAACTTCTACTGTTAGCCACCTCTCCTTTCCAGCTCAAAAAATGTCTTGTACTCCCCCGCTCCCGTGGCACTTTTTTTCATCACTTAACCTATTCATTTGTCATTCTGTGTGTCCACTTCTGTCCTAGATTATTTTTATTGGATTAAAAGTTTCTGGAAAACAATCCCTTTCTTACCCTGTGGAAATATTTATTACTCAATATTTTTTGATAAATCGTTTTTCTCCTTGTCACATTTCTTATCTGGCCTGTCATAGCTTCTGGACTCCAAATCCCCAGGAAGCAAAAGAAAGCATATGTGATTGCCTTGCAGGTTTTGGTAACATTTGAGAATCATAAATAACTACTCCATTACTGTTGATACCTATAAATAAGATTATATATGTATATGTGTGTGTGTGTGTGTGTGTGTATACACATATTTATTTTCTAATTCACAGAAAAATAATACTTTAGGATATAAAACAGTATTTTCTTTCAATTTTTATGCAGTAAAGCACATTTAGTGCTAAACTTTCTAGAGAATGCCTACAGCCTTTTTAATTTTTTTTGCATTTGAGATTCTGAATGATCTAGATTTTTTCTTTCTATTGTATATTAGATATTTGCTTTTTTTTATCAACATGTTTACATATGAGAGTTTCAGCATTAATTCTCACTTTCATATAGCTATGTTATCTCAGTAAAAGTTATCTACTCTCTTATCAGCGGATATTAATATAAAACTGAAGGTGCAAAATAAACACTGTATCTCCTCTAACACACTATTGAATATGGAAGTCACCCAAATTGCTGTTTGTACAAAATCAATAAAATATATGAAATTGCCATAGAACAATTGCTCTGAGTTGCTCCAGCCATTTCAATGAAGTTCACTTGCTTATTAAAATCAAAATATAATCTTAGCAGCCTCTTTTTTAAAAAGAATGGTGTATGGAAATAAGATAACCTTATTTGAAGAACAGCAATTTACTTTGGACTCTTTTTAACCTTTTTTTCACACGCCAGACATTAACACCATCAGAATTAGCAACACACAGAGCTTATGGAGAAGAGGATTAAAAATAAAATGACAGGTGTGCTTCTTAAATTAATTTAAACGTGTCAGCCAACATTTGCAAATGCAACATTAGAGCATCTGTAATCATAAATATGAAGAAAAAGAGTTCTAAGTTGTATGGGTAAACAAATGAAAATATAGAGCAAAATAGCAACAGAAATTCAAGAGTAAGCATAAAGAAAACTGATTTTTTCATAAGTTATCTTTTCTGCATGGGCCAAACTTAGTGGCCTTTATTCTAGACCTAAAAGGTAACCATTGCGACCCAATTCTTTGACATATTGAAAGGAAACAAATAGGAAACTCTTTCTGAGATTCCTCAGGCAAATAAAGGACTGAACACGGGAGCTCTCCTGCCTGGTGGTCCACATAAACACAAAGAAAAAAATGCATGAAATCAAGGGTATGTGAACAACTAGTAGAGGAAGAATGAATACGTGGGATATTGTAGGGCCCAAGAGTGAAACCCTGTATAAATATTGATAAAAATATGAATTTTATATTTGTCTTTTTCTTGAAGTCAAGAAATTAACTTTATTCTCTTTCTTTGAATCCACTGATGTAATGTTTGTGTTTGTGATGTTAAGCAGAAACTTGGAATGTATGATTGAATCCCATAACTTAAAGTTTTGATTTACCCACAATTAAGACCTTTCCTAATCTCTGTGATGTGTTGTTGAAGTATCTGGTTAATGGCGTCCCAACAATTCTGTTGACAGAAATGTTAGACTGCTACCAGACTGTGAGTGGGCTGGGCAGGGTTTTTGCTGCTTCTTTATTGCTGTGTCCTCAGGGTATGGAATAGGGTGTGGCTCCTAGTGGCACCTAGCCTGAAGGAAGGCATTGTCACAGAGGTGAGAAGGTAGAACTGTGCCTTACAAAATACCTGATTTTAGTTTAGTTGAAAATTCAGTGGGGAAATATGGTCCTGAGAAGAAAGCACATTTCAGAAACTCTCCCCAACATTATCTGCAAGAGAAAGTGACACCAGGCAATAAAGACACAATAGAGAACACAAACACGTTCTGTTAGAAAATCTATTTCCATTAAAAAACCAAAGGTGGACATTAGGCAGAATAGTTTGCAGAAAGAAGAGCCTTCAGCAGAAAACAAAAGATACAGCATTAACGATTATACTTTGAATAAGTCTATTACCAAACTATTAAACTCTTATGTGACTAAGAGAGGACTTGACACAAGAATAAATAAACATCCAGTGCAAAAAAATGAGAAGGTAGCAGACGAGGAGAACTTGAACAGTTGAGCTAGGATCTTGTCAAATAATAAGTCTTGAACACAATAAATAATAGTTATTCCAACTCTGTAGGGATGATTAAAATGTTAATCAGAACTCTTTTGACATAATATTAATTATACTTATTTATATTGAGGCTGAATGCAGTATGAATTAAATTATACATAGAACTCTTTCCAAAAATTTGCCTCTAATTATTGGTAAATCATTTTATTGTATTCATGATATAGCCATGGGTTAAATAAATCCTACCTCTGTAATTCTGAACATAGGCATGGAGGCAAGGTAGAGGTAGAATTAATTTTAACATTATGGCCAAGTTTCTTATATCACGCATGAATAAGAACAGGCCAGCATTATGCCCCTTTCTGTTTTCTGAAGTTTAAAATGTGAATGTACTATTCGTATAAAAAATAAAATTATCCATGTAGGCTTACCACAGCTACACAGGCAGTAAATTCATAGCAACTTGGGGAAATGTGAAAGAAAAAAGTTAAAAGCCCAGAGGGATCTTGTTGAATTAGGGAAAAATTGATGATACTGTAAAAGGTTCAGAAAAGTCTGTCTCCCTGTCACCATGCTGCATGTTAATATGGTTGCAACATTGTTTACACAATAAAATTTTTGTTTGAAAGTTCAAAAAAATAAAATAAAAAGGAAAAGAAAAGGAAAAACAGGCGAGCAGTAACCTTTACAGAATTTTGTCTAAACATAAATAAGCTCTGGCCCGGTGTATTACGTCACTTCTATTATCCAGCCTTTTACTCATGATTCCAATGTGATGAGATACACATTTTGCAAAATGATTGGTATAACATTTCATGACATTTTAATTCAAATGTTTTGAGATCATGTTAGCTATCTGTACCTAATATTTTTTTAAAGAATGGTTTCAAGACTCCAGCAGTGTAGAATATGTCAATGTAAACTCTTTTTCAAGGGCGTTGACCTCAATATATAAACCCCTCAAAAGGGCCTCTCTTAGCCATACTGTTATTACTCCACGAATGCAGCTAGAATCCTGATGCTGGCAAAGCAGGTGTTTTACGTGCAAATATTTGTCTTCCTTTGCTTTTATGCTTATCGCCTGCCCCAAATCAAAGTTTGATGAATATCTGCCTGAGAATGCAAGTAATGATCCATAAAACAACCCTGAGCAGGTGTAAGTAGGTGTACGTACACTTATTCGCTGGTTTGTTTGGAATCTTCACTGAATAGATTTTGGACAAATGAATAATACTCTTCCTTCCACAATCACCTAAGGATACACATTTAAATTGGGCTGTCTTAGGAATCTGATATCTTCTAAATAAATCTTTTAAATTATAGTTTCAAGGCACTTTAAATTTAATTAGTAAATCTTTCTGTATGAGCTGAAGCTGTATCATCTTAATGGCTTTCTCAAACCCGCTGAGTTTTCTTTTCTAAATTTCTAAAACCCTAGGAAGTTCCTTGTTTTCCAAACAACTTGGCTCACCATCTCTCTTTTTCAGGGTGGAGCTATTGCTCCACCTGTTATCCAAGCATCCTCTAATGATAATGTCGACCAAAAAAAAAAAAAAAATTGTAGTGCCCAAATGAGAATAGCAAAATAGTATGAAATAACCTGAGAAGATTTAATATATGCCTATGTCTCCACCACACCTCTGGAGATGCCAGTTGATTGATCTGGATTGAGAAGTCACTGCTTTGATTAAAATCTGCGTTACCAAATGTAGCTAAATTTAGAGACTAATATAAGACAATGGTATGATTACAAACAGGAGATTTGCCAGCAATCCATCTTTCTGTTTGTCATTCAAAACCATTGTATTTTAGAAAAATTTAGTGTCTAGCAAATTAAGTGCATAAAAGCATATACATTTATCATTCAAAAATTTTAGCAAAATTCAATATTTAGCAAATTAAAATGTTTAAGCGTTATAGTTGACTAACAGTCATTACTCTGTCTCTATTGTAATCATTCTTATATGATACAGAAGAAATGCTATAAAAATTAATGTGACCTATAGAGTGTGTAGCGTTGAGAATGGACCTTAAGATAAACTATGGACTTTGAGTGATGATGATGTGTCATTTAGGTCCCTCTGTTGTGACTTTTGCACCACTCTGGTGAGTGATGCTGATGATGGGAGAGGCTGTGCAGTGTGGAGGAGGGAAAAATGGAAAATCTCTGTAACCTTTCCCTCCATGTTGCTGAGAACTTGAAACCGCTCTTAAAAAAATTATCTTTAAAGAATTAACCCAGAAAGCTCATTAATCAATCTGCAGCATTTATTTATTAGATTTTATATCCCAATACTGTTTCAATTACCGTGAATAGAGCTATAAAAAACAAATTCTTGACTTCATAGAACTTACATTCTAGTTTATTAAGAGACATATATAGGTATTTAAAATGATATTTATGATATAAGTAGAATTAATAAAAGTAAAACCAGGTAAGAGTGTAAAGTTTTCCTGAGAATGTGTTTTTAGATAAAGTACTCAGGAGAGCCATTATTTATGAGCTGATATTTGACTAGATATATGAAACCATTCAAAATTATCATACATTTATTACTTTAAAAATAATCTTTTATATCTCAGCACTCTATTTTTACTGAAAATGAGGAAATGAATGAGATACATTAAATCTCACTGTTATGTCCATAGACTTAGCCATTTCAAGTGTCAGCAGTTTACAGATCAAAACATCTGCATCCTTGGAGCCTTGGAGGTAACCCAGGGTCAACATCGTTGAGAAATAAACTTGGCGCATCGCTGTCACATGTTTTATACTTGGGTGATGTTACATGCTTGGGCCCACTTGTGCTGAGTGAACCAGTTTAGAATTGGAGACTAAAGAATCATGCATTGCATATTTTAGGTGAATATGAATAAGAGACTATACTTTGGCATACCAAGAAAAAGCTGTAAGACTGAAATTATGTAACAGACACTGCCATGTGGGGGTGAAACCATCAGACATGAGCAAAACAACAGTTTGTTTCAAATACACAGAAAATGTTTTATAATTCAGAACATATTCTGGGCCATAAAAGTAGCCTCAACAAATTGTAAAAGAAATGAAATTATGCAAAATGTGTTCTCTAACCATAAAAAAATTAAACTAGAAGTCAAAAATAGATATCTGAAAAATACTAACATTTTCAAAATATTTGGAAATTAAACAATACACGACTAAATAACTTATGGGTTAAAAAAGTTAAAAGAGAAATTAGAAAATATTTTAAATTAACAAAAATAGAAATATAACATATAATTTGTGGAATGCTGCTAAAAGCAGCGTTTGAAATTAAATTTATGTTATAAAATGCTTCTTTTGGAAAAGAAAAAAAACCTGAACTGAATAATCTAAATTTCCAGTCAGGAAATATTCTGTTGCATAACACATAATAAGTTAAATGTGAACAGTTAAAAAGCCTGAGGAGAATAGAGTTGATTATACTTTTGTTTATTTAGAGGGGTTTTTTTTTTTGAGTAAATTTTTCCCTTCCATGAGTCAGAGAACTCTGTTAGACCAATTTTCTTTTCAGTATTTTTATTTCTCTTATTTTTTAATAAATTAATTTATCTCAATTAGTTTCAAGTATGCAGTCCATTGGTTAGACATCTATATAGTTCATAAAATGATCCCTCCAATTGGTCCCCGCCTCCCCTGGCCCTCCACCCAGCATCATATTAATACTGACTGCATACCATTTGCTGTGCTCCCCATCCCTGGGACCATCCATGAGCTACTAATTTGTTCCTCTTTAACCCTTCACCCCATTCTCCCAGCCCTCTCTGTCCATCACCACATTGTCCTCTATATTTGTGAGTGTTTTTGATTAGTTTGTTCTTTTTGTTCCTTAGATTCCACACATAAGTGAAATCATATGGTATTTATCTTTCTCTGTCTGACATTTCACTCAGCATAATAACTTCTAGGTCCATCCATGTCATTGTAAACCGTAGGATTTCAATTTTTCAATGGCTGAGTAATATTCCATTGTGTATATGAACCATAATTTCTTTATCCAATCGATCTTTAGTTGTTAAATAGTATGGTTGGGCTGGGAAGCAAGTTCTGTACTCTTCCTTTTTAAAAGTCAATGATGTATCTTTTAAATATAAAAAAATAAATTTTTATTTATTTTCTAATAAAATATTAAATGTTAATATAATTATTGGGTAAGTATATAATGCTATATAATCATATGTAATAGATATATATTATTTTTACTTAGAAAAATTTTGAAATATAAAAATCATATTGTAAAAGAAAACAACAGGGTATATGTGTTTTTTGTAAGATTAAGTTATTATTTTGGGTTTGCATATTGGTTCAGAAACTAGTGAAGAGTTTTAGAATATTACAAATCTTACATTCCTAGGAAAAGAGAATATTATTTCCTCCTTTATCTCTACAGAGAAAAGATAAAAAAAAGGCATACATAACAAAATATCTGCTCCAGGACTAATCAGAGAGAGGACAATTTTGTTTCCCCCACCAAACTTACTTAGGTGTAGATATGTATGTGCACAATAGTAAATGTGCACATATGACGCGTACACACCCATCCATGAAACACACAGACACACGTGCACACACCTGCTCACGCTCACAGGCATCAGGGATGCATCCCATTCCCACTAGACGTGGCTCTTAAGTGACGGATGAGTCCTTCACGTTAATTGCTAACTGATGTCATTGGTTCCTCTGCTTCCTCTCAGGACCATCTATATAGAAGTGATGGATTCTACCAGGTTTACAACATATTATGATAAAAGGAAGATTTTTATTTCCTAAAGTACAATTTAAAAAGAAGAAAAAAGTAGTGATTTTTTTAATAGGCCTTTGAGCCTTTAGATGTGACTTTTATACATAATTTTGATCAAAGAAGGGTCATCCTTTCATTTTGCTGATAGATGGCTTTCCTTAGCATAGAATTTTTCTTCGGGCGTGTGTCAGATTGCTCATTTTGCTATATTTGATATGGTCACATCAATGAGAATATAAATTATATGAGTCATGTATACATAATTACATCTAATCATGTATTTCTAAAGAACGTACTTCTGCTGCCATTTCCTCATTTAATAACTTCATATTTCACTTAAAGAGATGTTACTGGAACATATGGGAATTTAGTTCACTTATGTCAACTCCCCTTTACATGGCTTTCTTGTATTTTCTCAATACAACTAAACTATTTTTGGTTTAGTTCACTATTTTAAATATTTTACATATCTTTTAATTCAAGAATTTATTGTAACATTTATAATGATTGTCCAGGCTCGACGTATTATTTAGGTTTTTTAATTTTAAGTGTTTTCTGTGCTTAAACTTCATTTTTTTACACAATGTTTTCCCTGTTTCGATTATTATATTGCCTTTTTTTTTTCTCATTGTTGGTAATAAGTTTTAATAATTCTCTTTCACCTGTGAAGATGGTATGTGTGGTCTGTTGATCACTGTATCTGAGAGTGTCTCTTTCTCACCAACATATATGATGGCTTGCCAAAATTTTGTATTCTTCATTCATATTATTTCTCTTCAAATACTGAGTGTATAGATAGATCTATTGACTTCTGGCATTTCATTTTGCATGGAGATCTTTGAAACCAGTATACTCAAGCCTCCTTCCCAATTCTGATGAATAATGCATCTAACAGAGTGTTTATAAGATTCTTTCAAACTCATGTATACAATTCATAATTATTGACGATATCTTGAGATGCAACCTTTATATCTAATTTTGATCAGTAAAGGGTCATCCTTTCATTTTACTTAGAGATGGCTGTCTTTGGTATAGAACTTTTCTGCAGACATGTCTGGGAGTATTTGTTTGTTTGTTTTATCTAGCTGCTCCATTGGGAATATAAATTATATATATGTTGGCATTTTGATCCCTGGCTTTAATATTTATTACTTTTTCATCAGTTGCATCTATTCTTGTTCCTCTGTTTGTAATAAATTTCATCCTCCATAATGTTGAGTACATTTTTTTCTATGTTAATAATCTTATAACTATCAGTTAAACTTTAATTCTGCTTTTTGAACTTTAGTTTCTTTGCAATATTTTTTATCTCATCTTACTGCTTTTATGACAATCCGTACTTTTTCATCTCTGTCTGTGTTCACTTGGCTTTCTTCATTAACTACAAAGAGAACATATCATTGTATACTTTTTCAAGGATTTCAAAGAATTTTTGAAAGTTTCTTTTTGATTTTTCACAACATGATTTTTAGAGAAACTTTAATTCTTAAAGATAATCATTTACTTTCACTTATTATGCAGTGTTGATTTTGTTGCTCATAAGGCATTGTTGATATTTTTTCATATTTATAAGTCTTGAAAAGTTGGATATATTGACTATTGTCTGTAACAGACAATAAGCCTCTTTTATTTACGCTACTGAAGGAAAGGTTTTTGAACTTCTTAAAAACTCAATTTATAGTCCAATATCAAGTTATTTGTTAGCTTAATCAAGGACACTTCTCTTTGACAGTGATCATATTTTTTCTTGGCCTCATTTCTTAAATACTTAAAAAGTCATCTTCCATTGCAGTTAATAAACTTAAATTTTGTCAAGATTATAGGTGTAAACATTTTTTAAAATTCAGAGTTAAGACATCCATAAATTTAGCAAGAAAATAAAACTGAGAAGTTTAGTAAACCCTAGAAGCCTTCCTTTGTACTCTTTCTTGTCCTTAAACCTGCAAGAAAAAAATTCTGACTTATATTGCCATGGACAACTTCTGCATATTTTTGTACTTCATATGCATTGAATATTATAGTATATACTCTTATATCTGGCTTCTTTTGTTCAAAATTATAGTTGTGAGGTGTCGCATATAGGTACACTTTATTTTTTCTCATTAAAGTGTAATATTCCATTGCATGAATTTATCTGCTATAGACTAAATATTTGTACCCCTCCAAATTCATATGTTGAAGTTCTAATCCCTGATTAAATGATATTTGGAGGTAGGGCTTTTGGGAAGTAATTGGGATTGAACGAGATATGGGGATGGAGCCCCATGATGGGATCAGTGCCCTTATAAGAGGATGAAGGGATCGAAGCTCTCTCTCTCTCTCACTCATGTAGATACAGCTAGAAGATGGCTGTTTGTGAAATAGAAAGAGAGTTCTCGCCGGACCCTGATCTTGGACTTCTAGCCCTCAGAATGGTGAGCAATAAATTTCTGTTAATTAAGCCACACAATCTATGGTATTTTTTTATAGTAGCCCAGGCTAAGACAATACAATTATTTCTTTATCCATTTTTTTCTGTTGATAGACATCTGAGTCATATATAACTTTGGGTAGATATATTCACTTTTCTTTTTGCTACATACCTAGGAGTCAACTTGGAGAGTGATGGCAAGCAGATTTTTTAGATTTGTAAATGATTAATGAGTTTTAGCAAATTTTCTCATGCTAAAGTTATTTAAAAATCTTCTTTTATAAAATGCATGTTTAAGTCATTGTTTTGTTAGTTTTCTTGACTTTTACTTATGATTTCTGAAAGTTCTGTGTGAGTCTTTGTTAGACACATATATTGAAAAATGTTTCTGGGTCTGTGCTTTATCCTTTCAAGCTCTTAATGATTTCTTCTGCTAAGAAGCTGATAATCTTAGTGCAGTCCCATTTATCATTTTCCTCTCATGGTGAGTAACATTTGTGTCTTGTTTATGAAATTCTTTTCTAACCTCACAATAGTCCTGTAACCTGAGGCATCACCTCGACCACAGTATTTATTGTGCTACTGGGGTTTTTCCCCCTGAAACCTACTTCACATTCTCATCATCTCCTTGTGTGTGGTAACAAATTACCACATTAATTTATCTTACCCTTTACTTTTATAGCTGTTTTGGGAGAGTTTCTGATTATAATTAATATTGTAAAAATGTGGAAACAATGGGACAAGGAAGGTATGAGAGAAAATTGATGTTATTGGCTGCTTCATAAATAGGCTCCTTCAGGGTAGACGAGTGATTATTCAGTTTTTAGTAAAGACCCTAGGTCTCTAAGTCAGGAACTGGGAAGTACAAAAAAATTTAATATTGTGCTACAGAATGAGTCACATGAAGCAGACCTTAAATATGTTGTTATATAAATTCTGGGTAAAGTCATTTAAATTGTGTGCTGTTTTTTAAAGTATAAATTTCTTACTGACATTGTAATTTATGCCAGTACTAGTTTTCACTGTTTTGAACTATATCTTGGGAGTACTGCTTTTGCTTGTTTATTTTTAAAATTTATTTGTAGTTATTTTAGTGAGAAATGTCTCCCCATTTTTCTTAATGTGAACTATTTCTGTCTCTAAGGATCTCTCTATGAAATATTGCAAAGCCTGAGGCACTTTGAATTGTGTGTGTGTGTGTGTGTGTGTGTGTGTGTGTGTGTGTGTGTGTGTTCGTTAAAACAGAGTCTCAGGAAAATAGTCTGCTAAATGAAGATATGAGTCTGAATAAAAATCAATCTCATAACTTTAGGAAGTACCATAGAGATATTTAAACATCACTTCATCAAGGTAATTTAGAAATAAAATTTTTGAGACTAGTGACCTAGAAAAGAGTATAATTCAGTGAAGACATATAACTTACTATTGGTTTCGATTGGATAAACTGTCAACAAGTAATGCTTATTTAAAAATCTAAAAGGGTATTTAATCTATTTCCATATATTTTCGCTCTGTCATTGAATTAAAACACTAAGCCAAAAAAGGTTAAAATACAGTTTCTTCTCATTTTTCAAGGGTAGAGGAAAGCGAATGAAAATTAAAATGAATTATGTTGCATTTATGTTCTCTCACAGGAGACTGAATTAATTAGGATCAACCTTGTGGCCAATTCATTATAACACTGACTTTTAAGATTCTAATGTATGTAATAGTATTGAACCAATAAAAATTAGTTTATGTTATTTGCCAATATATATATTTTTTTTATTTTTCAATCTGTGGTATCCACTTCAGATCATGACTGCAATATATTTGAAAACGTTTTTATTCTAAAGAATATAAGAAATATAAAATCAAACTACTGGATATGTCTAAGAATTTTTTACACATTTTAAAAAATATATTTCTTTTAAATAAAATGTTTGTATCACTGCTATATCTAAGCTGTGATGCATGCTATAAGGAATTTGAAACAAGCTTTAGTTTCTTTATGAATTTTTAAAATTTGAAAATATTTGCACTCAAAAGTTAAATTTTAACGTAGCATTAATCATCCAAGGAAAAATGCAGCAGAATCAATATCTGCTTGAAATATGCCATGGATAAGAGTTGACATCTTCCAAGATGATCTATAGAGCAAAGCACTGGTAGTTGAGCTTTGAGCCAGTGCAGTGATAACCTCAGAATCATCACCTCTCTGGGAGACCAAAAAGGCTTCTTGATAACTGAATGCCCATCATGACTCCATAAGGACTGCTGATCCTTTTAAAATGTAGGACATATACCATGAACTATTTAATTTTTCTGCTTTCTTGGTCAATGGCATTGAGATCTCTCCTGTAAGTCAAGACACATTCTTCTATCATCCTGCTTAGGCTTATTCCTAAAAAATTTTGGAGCCAGTGAAAAACTCTGTACTTTTCAACAATTCCAGTATTTTTTAATTAATTGGCTCACTTATTTTTGATGTATGATTCACTGGAACCATTTTAAGGATAAAATATATTAGTGCTGAAGGCTTTAGATCTAAACAAACAAATTTGTTAATCAGAGTTAGAACAAGGAGCAAAATTAACTGAAAAATAAAACACTATAGCCCAAGAGTAGTTTTTCTTCTCTTTGTACTTCTTTATTATTATTTATTAAAGAAATTAACATGTTATACTAGAAAATATTAACTTACTGCAAAAAAAAAGCAGTTAATGACAGACATAGAAGACAGTAGAGATGTACAAAATAGAAACTAAGCTACAAGCCATAAATCCAACTACAAATTAAACAATCTAAACCAAAGACGGAGTTTACCAGTATGGCTAAAATAAATAATACATGATTATATACTGTGGATAAAAATATAAATAGATTTGAAATTAAAATTATGTAAAAATATACAAAAAATCCCATAAAAAACTAGATGGCAATACTAATATCAGACAAAACAGACTATAAAACAAACAAAAATGTTATTCAAGATAAAGAAAAATCATAGAAAAGATAATTCACCTGAATGTCCATGGGACAAGAGGAATAAAAATGGAAATTCATGGCATACCTAGGCAAAAGTGGAAAATCTTATTAAAACTCCTAGAATTTTGGCTGGAAATGACTTATCTAAAGATTACAGGTGTAACAGAAATACAATATACATGGCTCAAAGACTTAATCCAGTTTAGAATCTTTTTAATAATTCTGTAAATTAAGCTGATTCCTGGTAACCAGAGTCACTGGCCTCTAGTATAGTATGAAACATAATTTAAGGCCTAACAGTTTATTTATACATTTTTCGGGGGCAATGTCTATGACTCAATTTAAAAATTATGCACGAAGAGACAAGTCAACATGACCAACCCAGGAAGGACAACAGTTCAAAGAGGAATCAGATATTACAAAAGTGAGAACAGAGTTTAAGCCACTTTATGGTAATATATTGGAAAATTTTGATAAAAATCTAAAAATCACTGATAAAGCATTAGTAAAACTAATGAAAGGAGAAAAAGAAAATCTGAATGATAACTAAGGTTATATTCAATTAATAGTCAACAATCTTTCCACACAGAAAATTCTCAACACAGCAGGAGTCATCTCTATCAGACATTTGCATAACAAGTAATCAAATCATATACAAACTTTCCCAGATTTAGAAAAAAATAGAGTAAATTTTTCTCTAAATTGTTAAAGAGGCTAATCAGCACCTTAAAACAAAACAAGAACAGTAAAATAAAGAAAAACCCCAAAGCCAATACATTTTTAAGAACGTTTATACAAAAATCCTAAGCAAATTATTAGATAGTAAATTGAACAATGTACAAAGGATAAGTCATCTTGACCCACTTGAGCTAACACAAGGAATGCGTTAAAATTAATTGATACAATTTGTCACATTGCAGATTAAAGCAAATATATATGTAAATATAATATATATATATAAATATAAAAATATATAAATATATATATAATTTATATACACTTTTAATTGCTTCATATTCAACCCGTTGTTAAGGAAGTAATTCTCACTCTTAGGGTTTGGGGGATGATGGCCAAACACAGCTGGGGAAAGAGGACCAAACTACATGGGGCCCTAAAGAAGAGAGTGACCTCGCAGGGGTCGTGGGAGGTACTTCTGCAGCATCAAGGAGGTCAGGTGTCCCCTGGTTCCCACCAGGAGATGTGATTGGCTCATTGAATAAGTCTCATGGCCTTGCAGGGAACTGACAGCCACTGTCCTGGATGAGCAGAAAATGCACCTGCTACATTTGATAGGGGGTGTTGGTGGTTTGGCTGGGGACCTTATCCTTGAGCACAGAAGGGGGACAAGTCCTTGCAGTTAGGCCCTTTGAAGCCCTCCTGACCTTGCCACACTACAATACAATATTAAATCTAAATTTTAGACCTTACTGCACAAATACATAAAGGCAGATGTTTATATGGAGAGCGTAGTTAGGGTTAGCTGTTTCCATAGAATTTTCCAGTCATGAGTTATATCTAGCTACAGTGTGAACAATCCTATTGCAAGACTACAATAGGATTAACAAAACTAATAAGACTTAGTTTTATCCTGAAGCAAAAGAGAAGGAAGGTCCAGATAAGGGTTAAGAGAAATGAGTAGGACTCACTAACAAAATTGTTAAGTCATCGTCACTTCTTCCCTCTCTTTCCTCTTAACTACTCCATCTCCATTTTTATCCTTTACAAGAGTTTCCAGTTTGTTCAGTATTTCCTGCAAAAATCCCTTTCACCTCACAAAGAGCATGTAACTCATCATCTATAGTGTGTGAAAAGAAGAGCAGGCGAGGGAGGAAGACTTCTGGAGATTTTGTTTCTCTGACCTGCAGACCAAGCGAAGGGCAACGTTATGATCACAGATTTAATGCAGACAGAACCACGGCTGGGTTTAAATGTTTTGAAGGAGATCAAGTTTGATTTTCCTCAATTCTGCTAAAATGATCTCAGGACAGTCTCCGCAGTGTGCTCACACCAAAGGCCTGTCCCCTTTTTATTGCTGAGCCGCCTGATATGTGAGGTAATCTGGTTTTCTCAACTCCAAATGATTAATAAATCTGAGAGATGAGGTTTGGATGATTAAGCATTGGCATTTTCAAGGTATTTTAATAATTTATAGGAGAGCGAATAAGACTCCTTGAAATTTCTATTATTTCAGAAATATGGTACATTTATTAGGATTCCTGAATCCCGACATTTTGCCTTTTCACTTATCACTACCAAAAATTAGCTGACCTGAGATTATTGAAGTAGGAATTAAAAGGAACAGACAACCCTTAATATGAATAGACATCCTCAGAAAAGGTTACTGGTTGTCAGGGTTTTTAGAAAGTTTAAAATATTTTACTTATTAACCGTCTTGATCCTCTGATTTGTGCATTGCATAACAAAGTGGGGTTACAATGCTGTATTTTCCTGTGATTAAAGGTTGAAATGTTTGCAAAGATAACATGTCTTAACTGACTTCCCAAGGGTACATAGTCCCACTTAAAGGATGAGTACTCCTTGACCCACAATTATAAACTCATCAAAGAGTTTATCTATTAAATACAGTTTTTAATTGTTTTGTGTATAAACTCCTTTGGTTTAATTCTTTTAACAGTCATAACCAGATAGACCTTTAATGACTAATTTTGTAAAAGTGGACTAGACCATTTGTCTTCCATTTAATGCATGTTTTATACGTTCATTTGGAAAATAATTAGATTGGTAATTAAATATTAATATTTAAAATGTTGAGAGGAGTATCATTGAGAGCGAGAACATGGTTTAATTTTTAAACAAGGACTTTTATATCTCCTCGAGACAAAGAAGTGTTCTTTATTTTTATGATCTATGAGGTAACTGAAGTCACTTTGAGTAATTACCATGTACTGTTTATTTATAAAATATCTTTTACCATGAATTGTTATCATGGGTGGCAAGGGCATATTTAAATATACTGTGGATTATGAGCCTCTGAAATTGCTTTGAATCGGGTGCAAAATGCCAGATGACATTCATATAACATGTCATTATTAATTAGGTAGAAAATTCCTGCTGAGGACCTTATAATAGGCAAAATAAATGATTTTCATTAACTGGTAATTAACCTGCCTACATTATGAAGGTCAAAAATTAGTCTGCGGCATACAACACCTTACCCACAGGTTTCAAAATATAAATTTATCAATCTAAGTGCTCTCTGGATAATACACACAATGACAGAAGGGAATCACAGTAGGCCAATAAACAACAATGGCAAAATTTCAAATGGAATAGAGTTACATGTTACATACAGTCAGAAGAACATATTCACTGTGTATCTCGTATGATCACATGTCATTATCTTATTTAATTTTCTATAGAAACATAAAAGATGATTTCATTATTATCAAGGAATTAGAGGTCCAAAAATACAATTTTTCCTAAGTCACAAATACTGTGAGAAATAGATGAGAGTTGATTCTTTTTGGCAGTCTATTAGCTGCCAAATTTATACTGTCTGAGGAGCAGGGAAAAATAATTTCAAAAAAAATGTATTCAAAGACTAGTATATTAGTACATAACTAATAGATTGTGCAATGACTGAATTAGAAAAATAATGTATATATTAATGTATAAGTAGACAACATACTTTTTCACAACCAATTTCACTGCAAATATACATATATATAAATTTAAATGATTGAAATTATACTGGTAGACAAGTAGGAAAATGGTGAAATAAAGAGAATAAGAGTTAATGTCACGGTATTGCAATTAATATTTTAAGAGTAAACATTTCAGCATTGTTTTCAAGATTTAATTTAAAAAAATGATGACTATAAATAAAGTTTGGGTTGAGGATACAGGACACATACATATCTATTAGTCTGGAGCAGAATTTTTTATGATATCAATTAAAAAATATGATCTTCCAATTTTTTAATGTTTTTAATTAGGGAAAGAAATTAGAATGGAGGGATTCATTGTTTTCTGTAAGGTCAAGAAGGGTATTGTGTTCATTGACAAGAGAACTTAAATAATTTTGGTGCCATGTATGAGAAAAAGTGGTAGCATTTTTATGACTTTATGTGTGTCTGTGCCTGTAATAGAAGCATAAGGAGAGGCAGCTGCAGAAATATTAATCTGAACAGAGATTCAGCACATATTGGAACATTCATCTTTTGAGGTCATGGTATTGAAGCCATTTAGCATCGATAGGACCAACTGGTCAAGGCATTGGTGTTTGGCCATTCTAGCAATAAGGATGAGGCCAGGAATAAGCACCTCCTCTTCTCTGAGAGGAATGTGACTATGGATAAGCAAACAAAATACCGGTGTGAGGTGCAAAATTTAAGGTGGTGTCAATGATTCCAGCAGTCAAGAAAACAATATTTTGATGCATTATTTTAAAAAAATTAAAATCAATGAAAGAAACCTGAAATAATTAAAATATCAAAAGTTTAAAGGTTGAAGCTAATGGAAATTTTAATAAAGTGAATGAAAATTTCAGAAGTTAACTGCATGCTAATATTTTTTAAATACTTTGAAAAGTATGTCTTTTGGAAGAAAATAACATTATCCAGGTGTCTATAATGTATCATTCACAATGTCAGTGGTACAATCTGTATTAGAGCTCTCCAGAGACACAGTTCCGTAGCATAAAGATACATAAGGAGAGGTTTATTATGGGGACTGGCTCATGTGATTATGGAGACTGGGAAGTTCCATGATATGCCACCTGCAGGCTTGAGAGTGAGAAAAGCTAGTGGTACAGTCTGAATCCATTGGCCTGAGAACAAGGAACTCTGAATGCAGGAGAAGATGGATGTCCCAGAACAAGAAGAAGGAGAAAGAAGTCACCCTTTTTCTACCTTTTTGTTCTGTTCAAGCCCTCACCTTTGTAAGGGTGGATCCTCTTTATTCAGTCTACTGACTCAAGTGCTGGTCTCTTCCATAAACACCCTCCGGGACACACTCAGAAATAATGTTCTACCAGCTATCTGAGCATCCTTTGGCCCAGCCAAGTTGACACATAAAATTAACCATCACATGATTCAAAATCACCCGCCCTATGAACACCAGGAATAGATGCTTTATGCCCAGGGGAACTAGTTATCATTGAAGGCCACACACAAAATGACCCAGATTTTGGAATTAGCAGGTGCAGCTTTGTATAACAGACATTCTAGCTATGCTGAAGAGGAAAGATCAAAAGTAAAAAGGAACTATAAAGAGAGGAGGGATTTTAAGGAATTATCTCAGATGCCGTAGGGTTTGCAAGTCCCAAGTCTGCAGAGCAAGCAAGCTCATAGGCTGGGCATTCAGAAATGAGCTCAGTCCGCAGTCTTGAACCAGAGATCTTCAGGCCAGAAACTCAGGCAGGGTTTCTATGTTGCAGTCTTGTGGCAGAATTCTTTCCCGCCCAGGAAAACTTAGTCTTTGCTCTTAAGTTTTTTAAGCAGTTGGATATGGCCCACCCACATTTTGGAGGGTAATGTGCTTTGCTTAAAACCTACTGATTCAAGTGTTAATCACATCCCAGGACACCTTCCCAACAACATCAAGAATGTGTCTGATCAGTCTACGGCCATGCCGCCCTGAACAAGCCGGATCCCATCTGATCGCAGAAGCAAAGCAGGGTGGGGCCTGGTTAGTACTTGGATGGGAGACCACCTAGGAAGACCAGGCTCTATAGGCATAAAAAAAAAAAAAAAAAAGGGATTGTAAACTGACAAGGTCCTTACAAACTGCGAGGTCAACCTAGGGTTCGCTTGCCCCTCCAAAAAAAACAAAATATAAAATTTAATAAATAAAAATATAATAAAAAAGGATGTGTCTGATCAAATACTGGCACCATGGCATAGCCAAGCTGACACAAAATTAATCATCCCAAATGATTATGTTTTTAAAATATAAACATAAGCAGAGTATGTGTCAACAGAATAGGTGAATAAATTACTGCCTGTCTAGACACTGTCCTAGTAATCTTTATCAGAACACTTGATGGTGATAGAGAAAAGACAAACAAATGTAAAATTGGATAAAAGTCATATTTTATTTTGAATTGTTTATGTATTCTATATGTATATATTAAATCTTACTTTGTTATTAGTTTCAAGTATACAGCACATTGGTTAGACATGTATATAGTTTATGAAACAATCCCCTTGATCGCTCTTTCTCTCCTCTGGCCCTGCCCCTAGAAATTACCTTACTGCTAGCTGCATTCCCTATGCCATGCCCCCCAGTCCCGTGACCATCTATCAGCTACTAATTCATACTTCTTTAACCCTTCACTTCACTCTCCCAGCCCCTCAATCCTCTTCTCTTCTGGCTGTCACCAGATTGTCCTCTATATATGTGAATCATTTTTGATTAGTTTGTTCTTTTGGTTCCTTAGATTCCCAATATAAGTGTATTTTAAGACTGGAATCTTCAAATACATATAATTTTCAAATCAGTTATTTACATTTTATACTTCTTTTATGGCATAAAATACCAATTATTAGACGTGTTAAACGTATCTTAACTCTTAGTCTTACATGTCTTCTTTCTGTCCAGGTTAAGGTCCTAAGAAATTTCTCATCAGGGAGAATATTGATCTTACAGCAAGCTATTTCCTTTCTCTTTGCATGTTTTTCAACTTTTACCCATGGAAGATGAGAGATGCGAAGTGACTGCTCATGAGAGTCACATGAAAAGCGGTGAAGAAATTCTCATTAGCTGAATTGCAGGTGGGGTCCATCACACTTAGAAAAAGCTCACTGCTTTTTATTCATTTATGAGGCAAAACTAAAGGACATCTAAAGGAGAAATAACTTTTACGGCAACTACAGAGACGAATGCATTACAAAAATTTACTATCTCCCTACTAGTAAGTTATGTGGAATTAATTATTCATTTGAAATGACACAGAAGAGAATATATTACAAAGATAAAATATGCATGCCCCATTTTGTTTATCACACACGTTTAGAGACTTTAGAAGCAGAAAATAATGACTCTGTGATCCAGGAATTCAACAAGTAGAGAAAATACACCGTTAAGAAAGTTGTGGTCACCCATTTCAGGAGAACTATGTAAAAATCTCCAATCAGCATTGTTTTTAGTAATAAAAGTGTAGAAACAATCCTAATACTGATCCACTAAAGAATGGATGAATTTAGTATGGTCAAATATGGATTAAACTACAATAAATAAAAGGTACATCTATCAAATCAGTAAATGTCAGAAATATTAAGTGAATAAAAAGCATGTTGCAAAATGATTTGTACTACATTACTTACGTAAAAATGTGTGGCTATGTATTGTTCATAGACATACACACATTTAAATAGATATTTAATGAGGAATGGAGAGAAACACATTCACTCAGCGTCTCTGGTGAAAGATGGCAGGGAGCATGGTGGGAGTGGGGATGAGATTTCTACAGTATATCTAAAGCTTTTTCTAATGGGTGGAAATTATATGAGAATGCACATTGTAGTTGTTAGATCTGGGTAATCATTCTATGGCTTTCTGCTATATTAATCTCTATACATTTTTATCTTTGCAGAAAATCACAATTAAAAAATTTAAGTTAAAATAAGTGGATAGCAGAAGGCTCTTTGGGGAGGAGAGTCATAGCTACTAATTAGAGATATTTGCATCCAGTTAGACAAAGGAAGTCAACAAAGAGGCAGTTCTGTTTTATTTTAACTCAGATCTGCCTTCCTCCCTGAAAAAATGTATTTTGTTATCTTTCAGAATTCTTTAAGCTTTCTAAAAAAAAGAAAGCTGTGAATGCTACTGAGATTCTTTGAAAATCTTAGTCTAACATATACTTTATAACATAAATCAAATATGTTGCACTGAATAATAATGAGGAATTGGTGATCAACGTGCATCTATGATTCAGGAATGGATTCAGGAGCATGTTATTATTTAATATGTTATTATTTAATATATCCTTAGTTAAAACTCAAAAAAGTACGAGTGTATTCTCAATGAAGCAGAGCTATTTAGAGCCCCGGGCACACTGATAAGAGAGTGAGATTCTATAAATTAGAGAAAAACCCTACAATGATGAAACTAGCAAATATCTCTCAGTTTGCCTACAGAGAATGAGAACTGAAGACTTATTTCTCCTGTAAACATATACTTTGGGAATGACACTGTAGAAGAGCTCCTTGCTGCTTTCATTGGAAAGGCGGTGAGAAGGCATATGACCCCTTCTTCACACTTAGCTCTCATGCCACACTTAATAATACAATCTCAAATACGGCAATGTCATGAGGCATAATTCCGTTTATAATAAAAAAGTGCCATTTGCAGAAGACAGTCACAACAAGCAAAGTGAAATTGTTCACAGGTACTCAAAGCTGCCTTTATATATATATTTTTCTATCACTACCATAAAGAGTAGGCAAAGCCCAAGTTATCATAAAAAAGGTGCAATTATTGGAAAAGAAATATGACATTTTCTTTGTAGACCAGAGAAATTTCTTAGACATTTTCTTAATGTGGCTATTCTATCAATAGGAATTAACTTATTAATCACAATGTATTTGTATATTCTGTATAAACAAAGGGATTCACCCGATTAGAATAAAAGAAGGTAAATGGAAAGAAAACACAAGGACAGTAAACCCAAAATTGGATTTTTCCAGCTACTTTGACACATTTCTCTGGAATATTTTTGCAGCGAGAGAATATTTAGTAAAAAGCCACCAGGAAATTATGCATGAATTCATAGCTTTTATAAAGCACTTACACGGTACTCCACCTTAAATTTCAGGCTAGAATATTAGATTTGGACAGAATCATATCTGTTCATGTCTCTGATTTCCAGACAAGAAAAGAGATCTAAATAAGTCCATGGGCACAGCTATTTGAAAGTAAAACGAAGAGCAGAGAAGTCCCAGGTGTGTGTGCATTCTAGAACACCTGGGCAATTTTTCTTCTTAAGAAACATAAAAGAGAAAGAAGTCAATGAAATAAATCATCTATAAAGCTCCATTAAAAAACAAATAATTGCTGTGTTATTAATGAGGGTAATTGTTATATAACAGGGGAATAAAAGCTCTCATGTCAAACCATCATCTTAGGAGAGAATTTAAAAAAAAAGAGTTTGGCAGTCAGAAACAATCACAGAAGAGTCTTGAAAAGGGTGTTCTTTCATTGTGTTTAATAACAATTTACAAAAGCTTTAATGTGAAAAATAGTTTTATGCCAAGAATTGTGTTAGTCGTTGAGAATGCAAGTTGAATAACACGTTCTCCGCTTTTAAGGCTGTCAAAAGCTTTCGTGGGAGAGAGTGATATGTAAAAATATAATGAGGGAAACGAGGGAAGTGCTATAATTAAGTTGGGTAGAAATTGCTATGGGGATATTTCATTACAAGTGGAAGCCAAAGAAAACTTCACAGGCAAAGTCACCTTTTGGTAGTTTTGAAGTGGGTACAGTTAGCATGATGTGACAATGCTAGGTGGAGACTAGGGCAAAATATGGAAATGCCAGACAAAAGAGAGTTCTGGAAAAAGAGAGGGGAGAACAGCTAAGAAGGGCATGAGAAGCTACGACTGGTGATGTTTCAATGGTTTGGGAAGCTAGCACGGGGCTGGGAAAGGGTGATGGGTGACAAGACTGGAAACCTACAGGCTTGGACGTTTACAGTGATGGGGTGCAGGAATTGCAGGCTATTTCTGTCCCCCACACACTACACCACCCCCCAAAACACCTAGTATGGAAGAAGAAACCTTTGCTAATATTATCTAAGAGGTTATGAAAAAGAAGTGAAACTAGATTCCTAAATGGAAGAAAATGCTAAATGTTGGAGAAGAGGTAAACTAGGGCATTGTCTCTAACACTTCTAGTACTAAGAACTGTTATCTTGACCCCAGAAAGTGGACATTCCACTCCAGCGGCAGGTCCTTTGCCACTTGTCAGTGGGTCAGGGCCTGACACGAGGGTTCACTGGGCAGCCCTTTGGCCATCTCTCCAAACCACAGTCTGCAGCCAGGCCTCTGTCACCATTACGGAGCTTTATATACTGAGTTATGGAGCTGATGTGTGAGCCACGACAGGCCAAACTTTTTTATTTCTTAATCTGTTCAGAACGAAGGAAGAGGAGTGCTATTTTCTGGCCCGCTGGAGGCCCCCACACCTAGTGAGGAGTAGAGATCACTAGACTTTCGCCAAATGGAAATAACACTCAAGTGCAATAAGTGGGAGAAAGATTTAATTAGCCTTAAAGTCCTATAAGTACAGCTATACTTTTTAAGAAACCTTGTGCTTGCAAAAGCTATTGATTTAATAAATCATTTGTAATAAAATGGACTTTGAGGATATTTATCTCTTTAATATCATGTACCAGGCATATTCGTTAGTGAAATAATGAAGCACACAGGTTCAGTGGCAAAAATGGCAGCTCATCCAGAGATTCAAAATGATTATAACCGTAAGTGTAGGCAACTAGGAAAATCTGTATGTGGAATGAGAAAGGAGAAAAAAGCGATGCCAGTCTCAGCATTAGCCAGCTGTGGGGTGATCTGTCATCTGTACCGTCACAAAATCTTTTGTGCCTCACCACCCCAGAAGATCCCTTTGAACCACACTTGGTATTTCCAACACTGATTTTTGGGATAACTGAAAAGTTCATTTTATGTTCATGGTTGAAGAATTTAGAAGCTATTTCTATTCACCCAGAACTATCAGTCACTGTTAGCTTGTGTATGGCAGAGTAGATGCAAACGCCAATTTTATGTCCCAGTTTGAGGAAGGTTAACAGCAAAACTGAGATTTTACCTTAGACACAAACATTAAAATACAGTTGCCTCATAAATAACACATTTAATTTTTACAACTGTTTTTTTTAGGAAATAAAAATGAGTGCAAGGTTGAAATTAAGATTTATTTTTAAAAATAGCATTGACATGAACTATATTTCATAGTGAAAGATCAAACTCATTCTCATCTATAACTAAACATAAAAATTCCTGATGAACTTCCCAAGAATTAATTTTTTTCTGCTCAGCCTTACTCTGAGGTGTACTTTAGTTATTCCAGGGTGCTCTCCTCAGGTACTTTTGTCTGCATCTCATCATCAAGCTGCACACACACGCGCTGTGCACACACACACCCCATTCTACCTACTCTACAGCTGGTTCTCTGATTTCATGAAATGACCAAGCAGAATTTTAGTGTCTTTCTCTTACATCAAAATAATATACATTGATGATAGATAGATAGATAGATAGATAGATAGACAGACAGACAGACAGACAGACAGATAGATAGATAGACAGACAGACAGACAGACTATTTGGGGGAACTATATATTTTTCTTCCTCTCCCATTAGCTTTTTGATAACAGACAATGAGAAATAAATCTATCAGTAGAAGAAACATTCAGAATAGCCATTATAGAGGGGTTTTCATTTACAGAACACAAGCTCCACAGACATTACCCATGACTTAGGATGTAAATTGGAGCACACATGCTTGTGTATGATTTAAACAAACAACTCTCTCTCCATACGTAGCCCAGTTAAGATTCCAAGAATTCTCTCTCAGGACATGAGGTAAAGAGGATGGGATCATGTTGCTTTATCTACACAATCAAATGAGCTGGCCTTTGTGAAAGACAAGGGAAAACAATGTGCTTTTTATTTATTTATTTTTTGCAGGTATGTGCAGACCCTGAGTATAGGTGTGTATCGCCAAGCACGTTTTTCTTGCATGTGCCTCCTTCATTTAAATATTCACGGAACTACAAATCCTGTTACCTTTTATTTGTCCTCATTTGGTAATAAAGAAGGCTCCGATGCCACTCAATGAAAGGAGAAAGGACTTCCAGGGATAGCATCTGTCTCCTTGGCAAACTCTCTCCGGCTTGTCATCGCAGCCTTGGAATTGCCGTTGGGTTTGGCACTTCTGACATGGCCTGACTTGGTAAATTATTTCCTTTTTAACTTGAGGAAATCACTGACTTCCAGGTCAGGTTTGCATCCTGACAAAGGTAATTGTGTTTTCAAAATGGAAAGCAGGCCTTCTTTACATTCTCCTGCATCCTACGTGGAGTCGGACCCTGTATTTGATAGATGGTAATTGGAACAAGACAGACAGCAGTTGCCACTTTTTTTTTTGTATGGAAATATGCTACGTGGGCCCAGTGCCACTCACCCTCCCACCTGGCTGAGCTATCTCTCCAGCTCACATGCTTCCTTTCTTAATTAGAACTCAAACACGCCGACAATTTTCCTCGCTATAAAATTGCCTCTTTCTTCTTAGTGTGGGCATCTGCATGTTATTTTATTATGAAATAAAATCTCAGATATTTTACTAAAATAGGCTTTTTTGACAAGGAAATTGCATGCCTATCCAGCAGTACATTATCTCATTATTTCAGGTTTCTTATACCCTTTTGCATATCTATCGAAAATTGAAGGTTTTTCCTCCAATGAAAAAATCGCAGCAAAGAAGGATACTTAGATTTGTAGTCTTCTTACCTTAATATAGATTTTATAAACTTAGGCTGAGTTAGATGTGAGAAGAGAAAAACAGCAACAACAAGTAGCATCCGTTTTCTAAAGTCCTTTAATTTAAGGCACATGGAGTTACAAAAGAAATACAGAAAAATGGTGAAAAACAAGTGACAAGCACTTGTAGCTCAGCAGTATTTAGTAGGAAATGGTGACATAATAAACTCATCTGAATTCTGGTTTAATCATGGAACAATAATGGGCCTAAAGGCACTTCTTCCCCAGAGGCAGTTCTATACCATTGGTAATATCAAGTGGTGAGTGACATATCAATTTGCATGCGGATCAGAGGTCTTTTTGGTGAGTCTTACTCGCTAGGCACTTTGCTATTGAGCTACATGTTTTCTGAAAACTAGAAGATATCATGTTCCTGGTAGGAGAAAGACATAAGCAATTGTGTTTATGAGGCATAAGAATTCTGCCACATCGACCTGCTTTTGTTGGTTCTCTGAGAAGAAATTGGGGGCAGCTAAGTTCTCTGAGACATCACAAAGATGACATCCCTGAGGGGCAGTCCTGTGTCATAAAATTAAAAAGCCTGTTATTTTAAAGTCACGTCACCCTCCTCATTCTGTATGTCAATCCAGACCATGTCAGCTGTCTGGTTTTATGTCTGGTCTAATAAAACTTGCTTTTAATGAAATGGCTGGTGATAGCTTGAGAGTCATCATACTGTGATCCAGAAAATTCCCCCTTTTACATGGGTTCATGACCAAACATTCCTGGGAAAACTAATTGAAAGGAGGCCAACTTCTCTTAGTTCTACCGACCACCCAGGGGCTGATGGCCTCCTTCCCACCTTTTAAAAGAGATGCTGCTTTTAACATCCAGTCCTAAAATTTTCCCCTTCCAGATCATTCTTCACTCCACCCCTGTTGTAAACACGAACCCCTCTGTAGTCTTAAACCAACCGTCTCATGCTCTTCGCTCTCTGCTGGGGCTTCTGTCTGTTGCCATGTTGAACAGGTCACTCTCATCACATCGACCTTCCTAATTTACCTGCTCTCTCTCTGTACTTGCACATCTGTTTCCTTTCAGCGTCTCCATTCGTTGGCACAGCTAGGCAGCATTACCAAATTTTGACTCCCTGGCTGTGATTCTGTCGCTTGGTGCCAGCCAGTTGGCTGCACATCTCAAAGCCTGGAGAGGCTCACGTCGCTATGTGACCAGTGTTGATGATGGTAGATGTGCTTCTCACTTGCATTAACGTGAACACACCAAGTTCCTTCCCCATACTTGCCATGCTATGTAGTTTCGAAACATGGTGTCGTCCCAACCCATCCCTCCTCGCCATTTTGCTTAAAAGCCTTTTTGAGAGTGAAGGAGCTGGGGAGACAGGGGAGAGGGGTGTTTGGTTGGGGGGCTGGTGCATCGTAGGCTCAGACAGTCAGCTGTGTGGAAGCATTTAAGAGGGGTGAGGTGGGAGCAAAATAATAAAAGCCTTTTTTTTTTAGACCAAGGAAACAGCAACAACAAAAAAACACCCTTCTATAGTTCTTTCTAGATATTTGGAAATGCTGTTGTTTAAATGTCATCCCCCACTGTGCTCTGACGTGCTGAGTATTACCGGTGCCTCCTCACCTCTGGCTGCCTAAAACGCAGCACTCTGACTTTCAGTTGGACTTCCTTTCATTGGTAGACTTAAAAGTGCAACTAGCACACATGCTTTCCTTTAATTAGATGCACCACGATGCCAAGGGTGTCGCTATCTGAACTTACAATTTTGCCTATTTAAAAATATCGGGCATGCATGACCTCTAAATCACAACTGTTTTTCAATTCTCATTAATATTATGAATCTTTAGCAGATTTTTAGTTATTTGCATCATAGACTATATCTATTATGTGTGTATTATATGTTAACTAAAATATATTAGTAGATCCAAGTCTTACATTTTCCTGCTAAATTATTTGCTTCCTTGAATTGGGGGTAATAATAAATAGATTCTGCATTCTCGGCGGTAAATATCCAAGCCCTGCTATGGTTATTGGAAGCAGATAGGATTTGTGCTGTGGATTTTAAGATGCTCACAGAATCAGCAAAAAGTTGAAAAATCATGCTTAGAAAATGGGGGGAAACAAACAAGGGACACTGGGCACCAAACCACATTCAACTCATGCTTCGGGGGACATCTGAGGGCACTACTGCTGGCTGCTGGCCCCGTGGCACTGCTGGTGGGAGTGTCAGGGGACAGTGGGCACGAGCACGTGTGACCTCAGAGTACAGATCACATGGCTCTGGCCTGGCCACCAGTGGGGAGAGGGAGGAGTTACATTGATAACGGAAAGTGGAAAACCCTTCCCTCTGTTGTGAAATATTCATATCTATGAAAGTTTCCACAATGGATGGCAAACAAAGCACATCACAACCAGTGAAAATATACTAAGCAACGGGCCCTCAGGGCCTCACCCCTCCACCAAGCAGCACAAACTGTGTTTCCTGTCCTTTGTGCCCCAGGTTAAGGGAGGCCTGGTCATCAGCTTTGAAGCCTTCCCATTTTTCGGTCCTGCCTTCAAACGAGTATCTGAAAAAATGTGTAGGATGAATTTATTCGTTTTCAAAAAACTCTGATCCCAGAAGAAGATACTAAAATGCCTTCTCGTTGTGGTAGGCAGAATGATGCCCCCCCCAAACAACAACAACAACGACAACAACAACAACAAAACCTCCTACACCCTAATCTCTGTATCTCTGTAACTCGTGACTATGTCGTCTGTGGAAGGGACTTTGCAGATGAAGTTCATATGAGGGACTCTCATGTAGGAGATTAACCTGGATTTCCTGGGTGGGCCACTTCTAATCACCTGTATCTTTGGGAAGCACAGAGCCTTTCCCAGCTGAGGTCAGAGAGAGATGCGATGAGGGAAACAGAGCCTCCCAGGCACTACGTGAGTGGCTTTGAAGACAGAGGAAGGGGCCACATGCTGAAGAATGTCAGCAGCCTCTAGAAGTCTCTAGAAGTTGGATGAGGTGAGGAAAAAGATTCTCCCTGGTGCCTCCAGGAAGGAAGGCAGCCAAGCCCAGTGACACCCGTTGAACTTCCGACATGCAGAACTGTGGGATAAACTTTTTTTTTATGTAAAGTTTGTGGTATTTGCTCCTGTTATGGCAGCAACAGAACACGGCACAGTCGTTCTCCTCTGAGTCAACAGGTAACAGGTCCTCTCTTTGCTTTCCACATGCACCAGGTGAGACTCAAGATGAGTAAAGACTTAATAACAAAATGCTATTCGAGTGTTGAGCAGCCAACACGGCTTAGTTCACTTACTTTCCTGCAACAAATTTGCAAGTTCAATAATAACACTCATCCTGTCTATACGATATTGTGAAGTTATCAGTTCTGAGGATGACATATTACATATATGTCGTTAGGAAGAATTTCAGAAAAAAGTTAATTTCTGAAGTTGCTTATTAAAAATCTAAAATTTCTAAGGATAAATATGTTAACATCAAGAGATGAGCACTGCTAACATGCATAGTGTCTTTGGTTTTGCTTTGAAAACAAAACATGGAGACAAAAGATCTCTGTGTGTTTGGGGTAATTGAAGTGATGTATTCCTCATTTTAGTTATCTAATCACGTAAAGCTTATGTCATCCCTCACGTAAGAATTTTCAAGCACATAAAACTGAGGGGAGATCCCACTTATTTATAAATAAATATGTGAACTTTGACTTAGTTATAGACAACATTGATTACAAATATTGTAATAATTGAAACCAGATTAAATTTCTAAATAATAAAGAACACATCTTATGTTCCTGAAATGTCAGATGTTTTAGCTTATTTTTACCTCGTGTACCATTTTTGTCTTGTAGAAATTTGTACATTCCCGTAAAGAAGACAGGTTTAGATACCATTCATGATTAATATTGCTTCAGAACTGAAATCCGTGATTCATTGTTTGTACAGAAGTGAGTTCTGATATCATGAATGAATAATACAAAACATTTCACAAAGGATTCCGACTCATTCTATGAATAATATGGTAGACAGCTTTTGGATAAGCTGCACAAATTATTTTACTAAGAAACCAATCTGTGTACAAAAAGGAAAACGGAATTTAGAGCGATAGATTAAAATTATGAAAACAGTAGGATTGTATATTTTAATAACATTTGGGGCAGACCGGCTTCCAGAAACATTCTTTTACTTTAATTTGCCATGAACCTATAGCTCAACCACAGAATTACTTCTAAATTGCCATTTATAGGCCTGTGTCCTTCAACCAGTTATTTAAACCACACGGACCTGATAGGTTTTATCTAAATATGGGAATATCTCCATGATGTAGATATTTTTTAGTTTTTTAAAGAAGAAATGTCTGGCACAAAATAATACATCAGTTGATGGCTCAGATTTTGAACTGCCACCTATTTTCTCTGATTCTTTGAGCTACCTTCTTTTCACTTTTAAATATTTGGGTGATTGTTTGAAAGGAAAACAACTGTACCATTCCACATGCCAGTGACAACCCCGATACGTTGAGATTTTAACATTCTATAAAATTCTATAATTTAATTTAAACCTGTCATGGAAACACTGTACAGTTAAGCACATTTGTTGAGACTTGCCTGAACTTAGAGGATTTATAAAGCTTTACACAATTAGTGTTTTCTTGTTTCCTTAAAATTCTTGACTCATCAATAAATAGCTGATACACTGTTTTAGACCTTAATAAAGGGACTTTATAGATTTTCAGTTTAAATAGTCAGTGACAGGCTTCTCTATTTAAAAATGTGATGAAATGCTTCTTTTTAAACCACTGGCTTGGATCAGACTTAGAATTACATAGGTCTTAATTTTTTTAACCAACTTAATATTTAATAAGTATAAATGACTTGCTGTGATACACGGCAATTTTTATTGTTGCCTCATCATCCAAACACCTCACTGGGGTTGCTTCTTTGCAATTTTCTAACGTGCCTTCTGCGTTCTTTCTCTGCCCAGACCTTCATTACTTGCTTCCCCAGAACTCATCTTTTCACTTTACACTATTCTATGCGATCTCTCTTTTAGCCATTTATTATCCAAATAGTGATGATCTTCAGAAATGCACCTGACTCCATCCTTTCTCCTGAGACCCATCCCTTATACCTGTGTTTCTCACACCTCAGCTTAGACAGAAGAGTGGGGTCCAGGTGAGTATGTCACCATTGAGGTCCAGGAGAGCATGACCATTGCCCTTACTGGTGAAGACAGTTCTCCAGCTGCATGGTTGGTTCCCTGCCCGATTGCAGAACAGCAGTGCCCGTCACGTGATTCATCGTGAAAACCCATGTGCTACCTTTGGCCTTCCGCCCTTCCTCCCGGCCCATCCTCTTCTGCTCTGTTCTCTAAATTACAAACCCCTGCATCCCTCCCTGGTGTACTGCATCCCTCAGGCCATGGTGTAACTGGCCTGGCCTTACCCACACGACCCCTTACTAGACTTTCCCAGGAGCACCCATTCTGTGTAGCCACACGTGACACTCCATCCTCGCACCCTCCTCTCAGTACCCTGAGTGGTGGTGATTACATAAACAGTCCGTTAGCACTGTCCTGTTAAAAATCTCTACAATAAGCTAGTTTAAACTTATTATGAAATATAACAAATGCACAAAATGTGTCCAAAAGATGAAATCGAGGTCAAGAGCAGCAATAAAATAAGTAGCTGTGCACCTACCACCCAGTCAAGGCAGAAAACTAAAGCGCAGCTTCCAGGACCCACTCGCTGATGGCTTTTTTCCCTCCTTCCCAAATCAACCACCATCTTCAAGCCTAGACCCATGACTCCCTCCATCTTCTGTCTTCCTCATCATCCAATTGTGCATCCCTGATTAGAACTCTATCAAGCGTTTCAGATTCCATATAAGTGGGAAACAGTATGCATTTATCTCCTAGACAGATTTCCCTGCACTCAATATTATGCTTCTGAGTCAAAGCTATTAAAGCATGAGGTTTCATTTCATTCTTTATTCTGTTTTGTTGACCATCTCCCTATGGCTTATCCATTTGAGACCAATGTGCATCCTGATAGTTTTCAGGATCCTGCTATCACGACCATCGTTCCTATTAGCTCTGTTGTGTTTGCCCTGGTACACGTGACAAGTGGCAAGAGATTCTCTAAGCCACGTGCTCTGTAGGGTTGGTCTTGCTTTAGAGAGAAAAGCAGTGGCTCCCCGAAGTCAATGCACTTTAGAATCACCTGGCGAACTGCTAAAACGCCTTTCCCAGGTGATGTTCTGTATCAATCAAGTCAGGCCGGATGGGGTGGAGCCCAGCATCAGGACCTTTTAAAGATTCCCAGGGGAACTCCGGCGTGAACCAGTTTGGGAACCTCGAGGTGAGAGGCTGGTTCAACTCTGCTCCATCTCCAGCTGTGAAGGGTGAGTGTTCTATTCTTTTTCATCAAAATTTTATATTATCCCATTTTTAAAATTTGGTCTGGCTGGTTGTTCAGAAATGACATTTACACAGGGTCTTGGTTCGTATTTCCCTTGGTTGCCGGTGAGGTTAAACATTTGTTTTAAATTTTGCGAAAGTGGGCCATCTCTGTTTTTCCATTTGTGAAAAGCCTTTTCATGTTTCCGCCTGAAATTGTATAGGTTTATTTATTGTGCTATATTTTGGTTGGTAGAAAATCTTTTTACATTTTCTTGAAAAATCTTTGATAGACTCTATCTGGCCTTCAGGACTCTGCTCTACTCCTAGGTTGTAAAATGCCCTTCCTCCCTATATTATTAATTTTGTCAATTTTGGGGAGATAAGAGCACGTGTTGAGTTAATTAAATGGCTTTTTAAAATTCTCAATGTAGTCTAACATTTAAAAATTGTTGTAGTCATGTGTTTTTTGAATAGATTTTCTGTGTTCAAGCCATATTATTTCAATGTATAGCTGAATTCCATCTGCTAATAATATCTTCAGTAAATTTGCATCTATTGTTTTGAAATGATATGGGTTTATATTTTCCTGTTTGTTTGGTGTTGCTTTTGCTCCGAGGTACTTTAATGTGTATTTAATTATTTAATGATTATTTAATTAACTGCAGAAAATTTTTATTCTATATTTAAAAAAATATTTTCCCATGTGGAATAGTTTGTTTTAAAGGCAATGCAAATAATTAAGTCTGCATTATGAGAAACATCCTAACTCACTAGGTAACAAACCTTCACTTTGTTATTTGCTAGCTGGGTAACCTTCGGCCATTAATATGCTAGCTGTGTGTGGCTGTGTGTGTTTTCTGATAATGAAGCAAGAAAAACTAGTTAAAATTGTTCCCCATGAGGTTTTCCTATTTGTTCATTCTTGAAAGAGCAAGCAAAGCCATAACCTGGCACATTTTATCAAGTGACTCTGTAGCAGTGACACAGTAGACCATGGGTGGTGTAGCCACGATGTCTGATTTTAAATCCTGTCTCTGCTGCTTACTGGCTGTGTGATTTGGGGGAGGTCAGGGTATATCTGTGCCTCAGTTTCCTCATCTGTAAAATGTAGAAGATGACAGTAGATGGCTCATAGGTTTGCTGTGTAGATTAAATGAGTTCATATTTGCAAAGAGTGTGAAGTAATTATTGGCACGTAGAGAGGATCATGTAAGGAGTTGGTAAATGACTGATGAGTAGGACACACGGGTCCCTTCTCATGTCTTTTTGCCTCTTGACCTGCTGATGTCAGTACCATCTTTTCAAATCCCAACTGTGGCTCATAACTCTTGTCAAGTTCTATAGGTACATGGATGGGACAGATTTTTTTTGTACCCAATGAGTTGCTTTCTGACTTTGTTTTTGTTTTCTAAAATACGTAGAAAATTAAAAGCAAAGAAACAAAAAAACACTTCTTAAATAATGCCCTTCTCCTTTCTGCCATTATCTGGGGGAGGCATCCTGAGGTGTGTGGTTATTCTTCCCTCGGTGTTGCTCTCTGCTCAGGGATTGGAGAAGCTGCCTGTCTGCACCATCTGTTCGTAGGATGAAACCCATATAAAACTCGTCTACCACGAACACTGTGTGGGAACTGCACAGAACACACCTGAACTAGAAACATGTGTGAAATGTTCATTTGTATCAGTTTCTCATTAAAAACAGCGAGGTCTGATGATGCGCGCAGGTGAAATTTCTACCTAATGTATATGGAAAAGGAGACTTTATTCTCTAGTAACTAATTGCCATGCTTGGTTTCCACTTGAATTTGTGAAACTTCGTTGTCAGTCACGATATTCCTGTTGATCTGATATCCTGCCTCTCAAAAGAGCAATGACGTGGTAATACTGAGTTTCGGGCTCCCATTGTATGCACCTGTAACTCATATTTTTACAAATTCCTCCTTAGGCATCTTGACGTGTATCTCATCCCAGGAATAGAAATATACCACATGAAAAATGCCTTGCCTACATTAGGCGTTTTCGGAGAAAGGTATAATTATCTTCCATTGTCTCTTTTGTGAATAAAAATAGTTCATCTATGAAAACTCCAGAAATTTCTACTTACTGGTAAAGGTCAGTGAAACAACTGAGGAAGAGGTACTTAGAATAAAAACAAAAACCTCTTAGGAAAATAATTAAAACGTTCCGTGATGCACCAACGGTTATAGGAAAAAACCTATTTTGAAAATGAAAAAAAAAATAAGCTTCATTTCAATTATTATCAATTTATCATCAGTTTATTATCAAGTAACATTGTATTATCAAATCTTTTGCAAAGTGTTTCACCAAAGTTCATTTAATCTGTAGTCTAGCTTTCAGTATTGTGTCCATAGTTCTTGAATTTCAAGGCCATTTTTTTTCATTCTGAGCCTTAAAAATGGAGTTGTCAGAACAGCGAGGGGCGAAACATCCCTCCCTAACTTACAAAATCAAGCCTCTGAAACCCCTTGAGTGAAACTCTGGGGCTGGACAAGGAAATAAACTTGGGGGTCTCCCTGTTCTCTGATATTTAGATTCGTTTGAAACAAAAATAAGTGCTTTTCTTTAAGACTCTCTCAATATTTAAAAATCACTGTCCCCTTTTCCCGTCATGATCTGCAGACTGTGTTCTCTTTATAGAAGCACCAAGAGCTTCTGTTTTAACTGCTCCAAGACCTAGACATAACGGCATTAATTAGGCGCCTCCCAACCTCTTCCTTTTAGAAAGCAGAGATGTCCTTGACTGGCCCAAATGAGCATTCAGTGCGGTCACATAGTTCCACCTTCTACCACACATCTTCGGATTCTTTCCATCAAACTTGCTGCAAGTCGGTGCCCAATGGGCCCAGAAAATGGTGACCCTTACAGGTGGGGTGCTCTGGTCTGGGCTTCCAGAAGATGATGGAGGGGAGGGAAGAAAGCTCTTTTCTTTTTTCAAAGTCGCCTATTCAGATACATGTCACTATCTACACCCTTTCGTCACTTAAAATTTAAGAGATTTATGTAAGAAATAAATATGTATATAGAGATAGTCTATATACTCAACCTCACAGTCAGGTTTTCCTTTTTGAGGTTGGGATGGGGCAGGGGGTGGGGGGACTACCAATTTTTAGGCAGTATTTCTAATTAGGTAAATCGGGGCTCTTACTGTCTGCTTCCCTTCCTATATTCGTGTTTTTGTTTGTTTGTTTGTTTATTTGTTAGTTTGTTTTGTTCCAACGGGCTTTCTCTCCTAATCATCTTGCAGTTGCTGTTCTCTGAACTCCCCACTCTGGGATCCTGGCCACACCTGCCTTCCTCTCATATACCTGGAGCTCCAAACTCAATCCTCTTTTTTTCCTGCTCTTTACCCACAGTCAAAGTCCCCATTGTGTCACCAGACGATTTTGCTTTGATTTAAAAATAAAGTCACGAGATAGAACACATTTCTTAGTGATGTAAAGATGATTTAAAAGAGAATGATTAATGCAAAGAATGTATAATTGATAAAGTCGGGACTACGAAGAGCTTCCTGGTGCCCCTAAATCATGTGACAGGCAGTGGCCTTCTCTGAATGAGACAGTCCATGCACAGAGGAAAGCCTTGTCATCTTACTGTATTAAGGACTAAATCATTGTCTCTATTCCTCTACACTCCTGTTCATTTTCTTTTCTCCAGCTCTGATTCTTAATGTTTTAATTTTGGACTGCACATGAGAGAAGGAACAGACTATGGGTCTTTGTAAAACCTTTACTCTTTTGCCAAAGGGTCGTGCAAATGGGCTGAGTTAGCAAGTTGAGTGGAAGAACTGTCATTTGCTGTGACTCTGGCCCCTACAGGGTACACCTGATTATACATCTGACACTCAGGACTCAAACGGCTTGTTGGTAAATAACACGGTCAAATTAGAGAGTACATAGAATTCTTTCAAGAAAAATTGAAAAATGAGTTGGAGATTTTTTAATTAGCACAGAGACTAGCTCTCCCCCTGATATTGTCAGATGATGGAGAGCGACCAAAAGGGCAATCATAAAATTCTAAAGTCAGAAATTCGGCTCAATCAGAAAGTAATGGCCCAGGTGAGCATGAAGCTACCCTGCCGCCTCTCCTTGGCTCTATCTTTCGGTTTAATCTGACTCAAGAAAAATGATCAAGTTCTGCAAGTTTTGAATTCGTTTCAGCCCTATGTGGTATGCTGATCTATTAAGTCATAATATTCCCTGTGGTAACGATGAACCTAGACACCCGACTAAGCATTTTCTCCACTGTTAATTTTTTAATTGAGGTTTAACTGATGTATAACATTAGTCTCAGGTGTTCAGCATGATGATACAATGTTTGTATATACTGTGAAATGATCGCCACAATAAGTCTAGTCAACATCCGTCGCCACAGTTACAAATATTTTTTCCTATGATGACAACTTTCAAGATCTATTCCTTTTATAATTTCAAATGTATCCACGTGACTTGTTTTATACCTGAAATTTGTACTCATTGATCACTTCACCCATTTGCCCAAACCTTACCCCTGGCAAACACCAATCTGTTTTCTGCATCTATAAGCTTGTTTTTTTGTTGTTTGTTTTTGTTTTTAGATTT
The DNA here is from genome assembly GCA_030015415.1 of Cynopterus sphinx. NCBI lineage: Eukaryota > Metazoa > Chordata > Mammalia > Chiroptera > Pteropodidae > Cynopterus > Cynopterus sphinx. Next base: position 3,809,922 of record CM057384.1, read on the forward strand.
CACATCCCAGAGAGACCATATAGTATATGTCTTTCTCTGTCTGACTTATTTCACTTAGCATAATACCTCTAGGCCCATCCATGTTGCCATAATTAGCAAGATTTCTTTCATTTGCATGGCTGAGTACTATTCCATTATGTTGAGTGTGTGTGCATGTGTGTACATATCACATTTTATTTACCCATTCGTCCATTTATGAACACTTACGTTGTTCCTGTTGTTCCTGTTGTTCCTGTATTTTGGCTTTTATAAATGATGCTGCAGTAGTGATGCAATGGGCATGCATATATCTTTTCAAGTTAGAATTTTTGTTTTCAGATAAATACCCAGAAGTGGGATTGCTGTATCATATAGTAGTTCTATTTTTAATTTGTTGAGGAATCTCAATATTCTTTTTCACGGTGGCAGCACTAAATTACATTCCCACCAACAGTATACAAGGGTTTTCTTCTCTCTGCATCCTCATCAACACTTATTTCTTGTGTTTTTGGTAATAGCCACTCTAACAGGTGTGAGATGATAACTATTGTGGTTTTGATTTGCACTTCCCTGATGATTAGTGATATTGAGCATCTTTTCATGTAGCTGTTGGCACCTGTATGTCTTCTTTGAAAAAAAGTCTATTAAGATCTGTCCATTTTTAAATTAGATATTTTTTTTGCTATTAAGTTGTCTGAGTTATTTATATACTTTGATATTAACTCCTTATCAGATATATGATTTGCAAATATTTTCTCTAGTTTTGTAAGCTGCCTTTTCATTTTTTGATGGTTTTCTTTGCTGTGCAGAAGTTTTTTAGTTTGATATAGTTCCACTACATCAAAAATTGTTTAATTTTTCTTTTGTTGTCTTTACTTTTGGTGTCAAGTTCAAAAAGTCTTCCCTAAGGCTGATTTCAAGTTGCTTACTGCCTTTGTTTTTTTCTGAGTTTTATGGTTTCAAATCTCACAAGAAAAAGAAAAATTTTTGCTATAAATTTTAGCAAATGTAGCATTGATACAATTACTATGAATTCACAGTTCATTTTAAAATTCCATTAGTTGTTCTAATACCTTTTTCTCATTTTTAATTAGTAGTAATATATATATACACATATATATATTAATAAAGAAACATGATATCTCTAATTTACTCTCAGTTAATACCACAAACATTTAAAATGTATATGTCATATGTTTCCATTTTTGTATATACATAGTGTGTATATATACATATATACACACATATATATAGAGAGAGAATAATTAACAAAATATAAATAATTGATGAATTCTGTTAATGAGATATGAGTCCCTTTTGCTTTACTTACAAGTTAACTGTAAGTTTGATAGCAAAATAGAAAGCTAATATTTAAAAATTTATCAATTTTAACAATATGTAAAAAGACCAATACATCATAACAAGCATAACAAGCTGTGTTCTATCTAAGCAGTTGGTTTACTATTATAGTAATCAAAACAACTCATTATATGAAGAGATTAGAGGAGAAAAAAATATCAACACCTTAATGTATGTAGAAAAGGCATTCAATCAAATCCAATAGTCATTCTCAATAGAATTTAGAACAATCTAGAATGAGAATGCAACTTCTAAAGGATATCTGCAAGCCTAAAGCAAATCTTGTATTTCGTGATGAAATGGTAGTTGTGCGAGGAAGAACAAATCAACCAATTAAACCGAAGTCCCAGAAACAATCGTATGTGAGTGTGTGTGTGTGTACATGTGTACATATGTGTTTGACTGTGACACAGGAGACACCACAGAGCATTAATGAAAGCATGTTCTTTTCAATAAATTGTACTACTACAGTTGCTTATTTTTCTGGGAAGATAACTTGTGACCTTTATCTTCATATAATACACAAGTTTAAATTTCAGTTGAATTGCAGACCTAAATTTGGTTGAGAAACAATGACACTCTTATTTTCATGGCCTTAGATTGGGAAAGTAACTCTTAAAAAAAATGAAAGAATACTATCTATAACAAAAGAGACTGAGAACTGTTTTATATCAGAATTAAAACTTATCTTTATTCAAAAGCACCATTTACAGAATCAAAAGTCAAGCTACAGAGTGAGAGGAAACGTTTGCAATTAGTAATACATTAAAAAAAAACATACCAATAAGAAAATGATATGAGACATTAGGAAAATAGGCAGGAGATTCGAAATCACATTAAAAATATATATATATAATAGAATATCCAATAAATACATAACATCTATAAAAATATGCTCAATCCTATTAGTAAACTGGGAAATCAAAATATACCATATTGAAAGAGCAGTGTACAAACACCAGAATGGCGAATATTAAAAAGATGAAAAAGACCACAAGGGGTTGTGAAGAGGCAGAGTAGCTGTAACACTCCTTCCATGAGTTGGGAAACGTTTGGCCTTATTTTCCAGTGTTAAGTATATCCACACTGCTGACCCTGCTGTTTCCTGCTTGGTATACATCCAACAGACGTGTGCCTATATGTACCAAGGGATCTATACAAGAACTCTTCATCGCACAATTATTTCCAAAAGCCCCAGACTGAGAGCAAATCAAACAACATCAACTGTTTGCATAAATTGTGATACAGTCATATACTGGGATGCTATATGGCAAAATCGATGAAAGAATCACAGCTACAGACAGTGCTGGACCAACCTCATAGAAATATTAAACAGAAGAAATACTCAAAGGAATATATACAGTTTCATTCATGTTTCCATGAAGCTCAAAAGAGACAAAAGGAAAGCTTAGGGATACATACTTAAGGGATAAAAGTACAGAAAAAGCAAGGAAGTGATCTCTGTGATGACAGGGGAGTGAGTGCACGTCAGTGGTCGTTTGCGGGAGAGGCAGGCCTTAATTTCCTGCGAAGAGAGTGCTATGCTACCTCATGCTTCACTTGGGTTGTGTGATAATGGTGTTCTCCAGGCACTGATTTTTTTAAGCAATATCTTTTAACTTCGCTTTCCTCTATTTATGGTATTTGCCCAATTAACATTTTAACAGTAACAAAAATCTCATGTTAGCATAAGAATTCTAATAAATGCAAAAGCAAAGGAAAGATTACGGTGTTGATCGAAATTTATAGTATTTTTATTAAAAACTAGAAACAAGGTCATAGATACAGAAAACAGATTGATGTTTGAAGAGGTGGGCAGTGAGGGGTGGGAGAAATGGGTAAATTTTTTTGTTTTTTAGATTAAATAAATTGAAGAAAAAGATATGCAGGCAGCCTCTGGGCCTTGCCCTAGCGAGGCAGTACAGTAACCTCAAGCTATGCATGTAGGGGGAATATTGACTATTTAATAAGCTTATAAATAAATAGATAAAATATCATAGCAATACTGAAAGTAAAATTTTCAGTTATAATTAATTCTAAAGAACAAGAAAAGTAATCTAATGATCTTTTTCCAATTCCGGCTGATCCTCATAATGAATTCAGAAAGTCAAAATTATAGATGACAAATTGATAGAAAATTGAGTCATTATCATGTATATGTGAGATTCATGTGCCAGACCAGAATTATGAACAATAGAAATGATTTTTATAACTATATCATAGTGTAGTTTAAACCTCAAGTCAAGGAAGCTTAAGTTAAATTTTGATCAATATTTGTAAAAGCTTGTTGATTTAACATTAGGTTTCTAAGACATAAACGGATTTCTCAAATGTTTTTATATTTTTGAAATGTTTTTTTCATAACTATAAATTTTAACAGACTGTGAAATTAGAGATCACATGATTAGTAAAGAGCATTACATTTTAAAAGGAAAATATGGATGACCTGTGACAGTTAAGACATTAAATATTTTAACATTTAATGGTAATCTTTAGTTCAGAGTCCATGAGTAGGACAAGCTTTCCTTGGCTGATTCTGGTTTGTGTCATTGCCTTTTGATTGAAATAATTAACTCCCACAGGGTTTGTGAACCACAGTGAGGTAAACAGTGTTTATACTGAAGCATATTGGGTTGTTCCTCCAGCCTGTATATTTTACTCGATATTCACTTAGGTGCGACTTTGGGGTAGAAATTGTTAAGTGAATTAAAGACTCTAAAATATTCACTTTAAACATATTTTATCACAGATAAGAACATTTAAAAAATCTCAAGTTAATAACTAAAGAAGCCAATTAAGTCTGGCTATTGCTACAACTGTCAAGATAAAAATGAACTCTGCTCACAATTTGAGAAAGGTTCATGTATGACTCTGTTCTTTTCTATATGCAAGAAATAATCAGAAAAAGAGATATTATATCCCCGTGTTTAATGAAGATTTTTCTCAAAATGAAAATAGCATTTTTAGTTTCCCTTGAAAACACAATCACCATGTCTTTCTTTAGTACAATTAAGAGAGGAAAAAAGAGTGAGATCTTTCCGTGCATCATTTAGAATGCCTAAAAGAAGAGCAAATCCTAACAGTGAATTTTAGGGGAAAAAAAGAATTTGCTTTGAGTCAAATCTGAGATGTTTCAGTGAAGATGTAAGAATTAGAGACATCACACTTAGAAGCTATAGCCACCTCATTATTGGAATCAGACATCCCAGGCTCAGTAAAACTGTTGGTAACAGGGATGCTCACCCAGTAAGTGGTGACTAATTGATGCAACAGCAGCAAAAACAAAACAAAACCAAATGAAACAAATAAGAGACGTGAATGGGGTTATCTTTTTCCACGCTTGCATATTCTTTCAGTCATGACAACTAATGCTAGTTAGATAATAAATGCTCAAGGCTTGCATCTAAATTGTTTTTTTTTTTTTAATATATATTTTATCCTATTGTTTTGCATCAATTCTTCCACAATTATCAACTGCATTGATTCTTCACTGATACACTTACGCCGATGACTGGTGTCTTGATAAAAGAAGAGACAGACTCGGGGAAGGGGAGCATGTGAAGATGGAGGCAGACATTAGAGTGACACACGCACAAGCCTGGGAACACCCAAGACAGCCAGTGACCACCAGAAGCCAGGCCGAGACAAGGCAGGATCCTTTTCTAGAACCTTCAGAGAAGCAGCCAACCCTGCCGACACTCTTATTTCAGACTCTGGCCTCCAGAATGGAGAGACAACACAGTTGTCTTAAGCCATACGGGTTTGGGTACTTTGACTCTTTCTTCTCGTCGTGTGTCGTATGAAACTAACCCAGAACTGACATGGCAGCCATGGAAACTAACACAAGGTGTATGGGGAGATTGTCGCTTGTGAGTGAAAAGGCTCAGAAGGTTGGTGGCAGATGTGTCCTGTCCCTCCTTTCTCAATCAGGCAGTCCCCACAGACAGGCCGTGGTCCTGGCTCGTTCAGCCCCAATCAAATGCTTCTGAGCTCACCACAGGTCGAGCAGTGCTGGGAGAATATTTTGTATAAAGCAGATTTTCTGACATTTGCATCTATTTGTTCTTCTGAGTTTTGAAGCTGCAGAGCATACATTTACCATCCACTCACATCACAGCTCTTAAAATATTGAAAGGAGCACATTCCCTGTGGACTCCATCATCTGTTTTTCCCAGAACCTAGAATCTAAAGGGCTGAAGTGATCACGGTCACATCGTAAGAGATTTAACTTACTCTGGTTATTACAAGTTTGTGCACGCACGCATGCATCTACCTACCAAAGCCGATTTTTGAAAAAAGTCCATCTGGTCTTAACAAGCAGTAAGGGGAAGTCTGAAGAGGTGGCAAGAAGAAGCTTAAGTCAGAAAATCAATCCCTCATGGATGATTTAAGTCATAAGAAGCTGCTGGTGACCGAATAGCAGAGTCAACTTTGCGACAAGTCTTTGCAGCAAGGCTTGGTGACTGAGATGGCTGGAAGTGAGCAAGTTCTGCATAAGCACTGGTTCAAATTGGAGTATAATTCGGGTTGCAGTCGGGCAAAAAGAAACACAAAGTAGTATCTACCCTTTCTTTTGCATTGATCATTCATTAGACTCTGTAAGGAGTAAGATCGTTCAAAAAAAATCACAGCACCCTTAAAACGCATGGGTGAAAGAGCTCCCATGACAAGGCAGAGCCTCGGTCCTTTGCAGTGTCCTTGGTGCAAGCAGCCGGTCCCCCGCTGTGTGGCTTGTCCAGATGCAGACACAGAAAGTGTGAACGTGCATCTCTATTAACCGGCAGATGGTGTGCCTTCGCATTTCTTTTTCATTTTTCTATTTGAGATGCGTGACATGTTCTCTCTTATGAAAGATCTTCAACTTTAGAAGAAAGAGAAACTGGGGGGCGGGGTGTTAGGTAGATGGATGTGTCTGTGTTTATGGACTAAAGAGTCAAACAGTGTTTGTTATGAGTCTTCCCCTGTGGATTTGTTTTGGGACGGTTTGGATGAATCCGTAGTTTAGTGTCACTTGTTCTAATACTCTGCCTGGCCTTGCCGTCATGTGGTTTTTTCTACTTCTTCCTTGGGCTTTGCATTTTGACATTCCATCTGGTGTTTAAAGCCTTCACCTCGCTCATGATAGAACAGTCTGTCTTTCGTTAGCTGGAAATCTCGAATAATCTATGTCTTCCCTTCTTCAACCGCTTGCATATTTGCATTGGGAAAGAGGACATCCCCAAAACGGTAGTCAGCCCCCAACATCAATGCGTGAGAATGGACTCTTCAGGGCCTCACAGGTGAACGACAACTACCAAGAACCCTGCAGTTTGTGACGAAGCGTAAACCCAGGGGCCTTGAAGGGGGCAGCCAACTAGGCACGTGCGGTTGGCTTTATCCCAATGTTTCATATTTATGGCACAATGCAAGTTATTTCTCAAACGTGTTAAATGTTGTTTAGCTATCAGGAAAGCATTCATCTCGTAATCTTCTGAGTCGGAAGTGTAGATGCATGAATGGCGTACTGAAGTCTGCTTTTTGGCTCTTATCTTCTACAATATCAAAATATGTGGGATGCAAAATGTTTAAAATATGCACAAATTTTCTTTCATTCTTTCTTTATTTTAAAATTTGAAGACACATTAACCAGTTAGTCAAGTTCATAATAAATTGTGGTTTGGAAATTTTTTATACATTAAAATTTTATTTTTTATTACCGTATTCACCTTTGTCCATTGAATTGCCTCCTGCACTGGACTATTACTGCAATATTTTTTTTTTTGCAAAAACCTTGGTTAGGATTTCAATAAATAAGTTGATTATTAAAAATGTTGCATGTTAACTTATTTCTCATTTAAAATGATTTTTCGATGCTGAAGATACCCCTAATCTATTTTAGATGAATAAAATCAGAGTTTACCTCTTCATGAGTTTTGTGTTTTAACCTTTAGCCAAATAAAATGCTACATGAGTTTTCTCGGATTTTAGGCATTTAATTATATGAAACAAATACATGTTTCAGAAGGTGAAGTACTTTCATTATTTAGTCATGTTTTTTCTAATTATAAAATGTAACCTCATAAATGCAGATGACATTAGTAAAAACCATCCTAAGTGTCCCACTCACTGCTAATGTCTACTGGCCTTTTAGCACAGTGTGTGTATCTCTGCCTCTGTATAAGTGTCACTCAGAACTCTTCTGATTTCTTTCAAAATGTTTGGCTATTTGGGTACAAACAGAATTTAGTCAAGGAAGCCTCAACCTGGAGATGTTGTTCACCTCGACTATCAATAATGTGTCTCCAGAAGATCATTTATCTTCTTTAATTTCATTCTTGGGATATTCCTTTGTACTTAAAAATCAATTTTTGTAGTTCATACTTTTAGTGGCTAGATCAGCACAAACGTGCACACGCAGTGATGTTGCTCCTCAGTAGCTGACATCACCTGAATGCACTTCTCAGTGACTCTCCAGTGTCTGTTTGAAGGAATACCAGCTTCTCTATAATCACAGAAATCAAGAAGATCAGATATGAAACTGAAGCAAGTGCTAAAGCGTGCATCTTTGACATGCGAATTGCCTCGCGATCTTTTCCGACTGTAGATTTTGATTTAGAGGGTGTGGGGCAGGACTGAGGTCCTAACAAGCTCCAAGGTGCTACTGATGCTGCTGATTCAAGAACCACATTTTCATAAAAAAGTAGTAGAGCAGGCGGTCCTGTTGGGTGCACCCAGGCCAGACCTGCTATAGTCAGTTCTTCTTTGACCAATTGGTAAATTGGTAATCAAAATGTCCATCGTTGTAGTTCTATAAAGGCAAAAGTATAGTGATTTTTCCTCACTCTCTTACAAACTACAAATGCTATACAGTGTAGAAGTTGGTACAGGTGACATAGCAGAAAACATGAATGTTAGATCTCCGTTTTATGGCTTATTGCACACACATTTACATTAATTGTGCTGAATTTTCAGGGAGATACAGTTGGGCTCATAGTAGGTCTAGCAATGCCCAATGGGTGGTCTTAACTTTCCCAGTAGTTAAAGTTTTCTTAACTTTATGGTTAGACAGAGCACCACTGAGATCAACACCGATCCTTTTCCTGGGAGAAACTAGGGAGCTGGGATGTCAGGCTTCAGTCGTGTCCTCCATCTAATGGCTTTTGTATACAGTCAAGTAAAACTTCTACAAATTTGTATGGCAGATGCTCAGTTTTGACAAGAATTAAACCCAGTTATCCATGGCACTCTTCATTAAAAGAACACAGGTGATCCCTTGCGTTTGAACACTAACAGACTAGCAGGTAGCCTCCCAGTTTAGGGGTGGACCTCGGGTTGGGAGGCCTTGTAGCTCAAACTCGAGGCCTCAGTGTTTCCATGCTGTTTGCACAGGTTATTATGCTAGAGACTCGGTGTGGTACCTTTTAACGTAGATGCTCCGATTTAATATCCATATCAGACATATGGATTTCATTTTTTCTCTTATGAGAAGCCTGGAGTCAGTGAGATGAAGGTACTTGTCCAAACAGCATGCCAGGAATTAAGAGAGCTGGAGCCTAATTCCCGGACTAAATGTTTCCTGTCACACTTGCTGTTGCTCTTATAAATGCAGCGTTCGTGTCTCCGAACATTCTTCTTCTTGCTCCTTGTATCTTTGCTTATTTATTTATTTGTTGGTGTGCATTAAATTTTGCTGGCTTCCCCAGAGCTACAAATGAATACTCCTTGATGATATGGAGTTTTGCTAGGGTAGCAGTGTGGTTCATTGAGAGGGAAATTGCAGTCTGTAAGTGTCAGAAGAACGCCCATCCCCAAGCATACACATAGACAGATATATCGTGTCTGATTAGGATGCATGGGATGCTCAGTTAGAGGCTTTCAGATGGTCCTGCTGAGACTCCATCCATGCCTGGCATCTAGGACAGGTATGCAGGGAGAAATTCTCAGGAAGCTTGTCGGAGTGCTTTGGGCTCCCAGCTGTGAGCTGGTGTTAGACCACGAAGTGGTCCTCAGAAAGGCATTTCTCTATCACTCAGCCATGTCCTGAGACAGTAAACTGTAAGGCGGGACATGAAGCAAGTGCCATGTGTGGGCGCCTTGTCACCAGGGTGCAGCCTTAGACGCAGACCAACTCTGCCCTGTTCTGTAACATTAAATAGGACAGTAATTAAAAGTGATTCAGTGGAACTTTTACCAAGGGGCTAGATGCTCCTTGTGGGGTTGGGGGAGGCTATGGAGCATGTTGTAGAATTAAATACACAGAGGCAAAGGCAGGTGAAACTCGAGTTTGGGGACTTTGATACCGATTGCTCTTTGGTGAAATATCTAGTAATGAAGGTTTTTGACCAAGTGAATTTTAGATATTTTGTGACTATCAGTGTGAAATGAGAAAAGAATTTCTTCAAATCCGTTTAGAAAAGAATATTATGTAATAAAATATGCAAACACATACTTCACATTTCTCATCAGTGATGCTAAGAATTCCACTCAAAGGAATGCTGCTACCTGTGGTTTGCTAGGAATCCAAGCATCTGTTGTTTACAGCCAAGATATTTTTACTCAATATTCACGGCGTTGGTACTTCTTAAAAAATAAATCAGTACAAGTTGTGAACATTTGATTTGATACTGCCATAGCAGTTTCATACTTCTCAATAGAAAAAAAACAACTGGCAACATGATTTCCAAAACTCTTGATTATTTGTTCTCTCTGCCTTGCAAGGAAAGCTTCACTTTTAGTGTTGATTCTAAGGAGCAAGTAAACAAATTCAGGCACAAAAGTCCCAAAAGTAGCATGTTGGCAAGTGAGTGCCGCGTTGGAATAAGGGACTGTGATTTCTCCTCAGACCTCAAGCAGCATGGTGCATCCACCAAGGAGACAGGTATCTCCATTGTCATGGTGGGGGCCCCCAGCCCCCTGTGATGGTGGCTGCGCGGCAGATAAGGACTCTGGTCCTGGGACAACCTTTCCTCCATCTAGAAATGATGGTTTCACATAGCAATGCTTTTCCTGGTGTCAGCATGATGATCTGGCTCATGTACGTGCTGCGAACCGATTCTGTGACATCGTCCCCATGGATGATGCTTCATGTCACTAAAACTTCGCATCATGGCTTGAGCTAGTCCTTTGTGTTCCAGTGACTATCGAACAAATGACTCCCAAATCAGTGCCGTAAAACCACCATCTATTTTTCTCACCTTCCCCTGGTTAGATATTTAAGGAGGACACAGAAGGGCGCACGGCCTCAGCCTCATGATGTGCTGGGCCTCGTTAAAAGGCATGGACTCTGAGACATGGAATATTCTGGAAGCTTGTTCATTCACATTACTTGGAGTCTGGCAGTGGATTCCGGGAAGACCCAATCAGCTAGGAGCTAGGCTGAAGGGGCATCTGTATTTATTTAGTGTGGTCATGTGATCTCTCCAACAGGATGGCTTCAGGGTAGCCAGATCCCTTACTTATATAGTGACTTGAGGCTCCAGGTCACATGTTGCAAAAGAGAGAGCAAGTCAAGGAGAACCTGGCTCACCTCTTTCCACCTGGCCTTCTGAGCCCTACAGAATCACTTCCCATCCTTTCTCAGTGTTGGAAGCGGGGACACTTAGGCCAGCCCATATTCAAAGGGCAGGGGAGAGGGAGGTGACTCCATCGCTTTATGAAAGGTGAGTCAGAGAGTTTGTGAAATGTTTTTAAGCTATCAGGTATTGCTAGGAGAAAATTCATCTATAATTACAAAAAAAAAAGCGAACAAAGACATGAGATGTTTTTTATTCTTTATAACATGCTCTTTTTCACTCCACTGAAAAGGCAAAAGTAATTGCATGACATCACTGACAATCTTCCTGAGATAAAAGAGAGAGAGGCAAGTTATTTTGAGAGCAGAAAGCTGTGATTAGATCACGCACAGGGAGAGGAATGCATTTCTGTCACTCTTTCCTAATAGGACTTGTGTGGAAGGATGGGGATTGCCAAATTCTGTAGGAGATTTTTGAAACATTTTAGGGAAATCAGAAGCCTGAGAAGTCAGAAGTAATATCTAATCTACATTGTCTGTTACTCTGAATAGAAAATAATGGCAATTAAAAAAAAGAAATCCTCCTGGCAGGTGTAACTCCTGGCTTTGAAATTTCTTATTCATTGCCTTTTAAAAAATATATACCTACACTTTAATTTATGGCCTCCAAACTGGAGTCCCTCCTGATCTTTGGTGATAAGTTTCCATAAAAATGAGGAAGACTGGTGAATACATGTATCAAGAATTTGTCTCCAAAGTCAGACATGCCTGCCTGTGAGTCATTTTTAACTGTCCCCGACTTCACCTTTGCCTCCTGTGCTTGTTGCTATGTAGTAGATGATCTTATCTACATGTGACTTCCAGAAAAGGATGTGTCAGTCTATATCCCTGGTCACTTCCAAGTCTGAATGTGCTGAAACTATTTGGTCAATTTGTATCTCAAACAAAATAAGCAGTAATACCTGGGAAGAGCTACAAGAGCATGGAAGCTAAAAAACTCAAAAATCTCCAAGGCATTGCAAATAAAACAAACCTTAGGTGTAGGAGCAGATGCATTTGAACAATTTAAAAGGTACTAATGTCAAATGTATGCCTTGTTTTTAGAATAAGGGCTCAGACAAATAAATTGATGTCTTTAGACATTTTGTTATACACCTATTACAAGTAAAAAACGAGTTTTCAGGGAGTGTCAAAGCTGTCACATGAATGCAGTTTCTTTAAAATTTCCATGTATGTACTTTTTTAATGTGTTATGTGGCCTCTGACATAATTAAATATCACAAACTTGAGTAATTTGAGTCGGTTTTGCTAAAAGAATATCTACAGTGGCCAAACATGCATCTGTATGTCGATTTATTTTAAATTACATTTGAGTTTGAGACTTATAAATGATTCTGTATTTTTCTTTTTTATTAAAATAAATCTGACAGATACCACTGTATAAATTTAACGTGTACAACATTCACACACGTGGTATGAACATGTTTCACCCACAAATAAAGAAGAATCTCATAAGTGCTATGAAGTTTCATGGATATTAAGTCTCGGTGGCAGGGAGAAGAAGGAGCTTTGAGGGGAAAATAAAGAAATACTGGAAGTGCCAGTGGAGTTTAACACATCTAAGTCTGTGCAAACGCTTTCTCCTTCATCATCCATCTGCGTCTGCAAACACACACACACACACTTGGGATGGTCTTCATGTGATATTTATAAAGATTATTTCTCAGTGATTGAATTGGGGCTTTACTTTTTGTGTGTCTCAGCATTTTAAAAAACAATTTTAATGATTTGAAGATTGCTCAGTTCTGTGTGGTAAGAAACATACATGACTCTACAATTGCCTAATTGTATTACTCTTGAAAAACTTCGACTTTAATAGAGGCTGTTTAGCATTAATATATACTAATTTTTATGCTACGATCCTCTAAACGTTGTCCTAAAATCAATATAGAATTCATGAACAAGTACAGCTGGTATAAAACAGGACAATAATGGTAGTTTTGGAAATTTGTGGAACGTTAATGAAAGAGACGGTTTCTTTTCAATGAAAGAGACTGTTTTTACCATTGTGAAATGGAAATTATGTAAGTACAATTATACTTATTTTTTGAAATTGTTATTAAGATATAATTGACATAATACATTTACATATTTAAATGATAAACTCGATGTGTTCTGTCCTATGTGTACACTTAATCAAACCATCATAAAAATCAGTTCCATGGACATACCCATCACCCCCAAAAGTATCCACATGCATCTTCCTCCCAAATGCCCCCATCACTCCTCTCCTTCGCTTCCCTATAGATGAGTTTGTGATTTCTAGAATTTCATAGAAATGTAACAATACAGTATGTACTCTAATTTGCCTGACTTATCTCACTCACCGATATTTAAAATCGATCTGCAGTGCCTTTGTTAAAGCAGGCCTTCAGTATTTCTGAAATGGCATAATGGTAACTTTATTCTGTGTTGTGTATGATTTTTGTGTATGTTGAGTTTTTGCAATGGGCAGAAAAATAGACTGAAATATCATTCTCCTGTACAGACTGAAGTATTGAAATAAAATGGTTCTGAAGCTACATTACAGGCTATAATTATGTTAAGAACAGTTTTAGCTCTGTTGGCTAAGGAAAGCCTGGTTCACTTCACACCAGTGACTATTTTTCTTAATTTAAAGGCATCCGGTATTTCAGAATCATACATCCTCTGGGAATCCTGTAATTCACTTTACTGGAAGGTCAACATATGTAAATATATTGTGATCCAGCTCGTTTGATAATAAAACAAATGTACGAAAATGATTAAGGATGCTACCTATAAACCATGATTTCTGCTTAGTTATAATCCTATTCTAAGTGATATGTATGTAAAAGTATATATAAATGAGCATTTTATCACCCCCAGGTCTCTGCATGGCTACCGCACACCCAGTCCCCTGCATTGGCATAATGTCCTCCTGACTAGCATCCCCGCCTCTGCATTTGTCCTCCTCCCCCTGTTCTTAAACAGACTGCTGCTTCTCAAATATGTTAGGTCGTGTCATTGCTCTGCTCAAAACCCCGCAGTATCTCCTCATTTCCCACTGAATAAAAGTCAGATTTTGGCACTATCTTGCTTTCACCTAAGAGAATTTTGGCAATAATAGAGCTAGGTTTGAAAGAACAATTTAATAAAAAAAAAAAATGGAGTATCTTCAGCAAGGTTGAAGAGCTGGTATCCTTTCCACCAGATGAGGTTTATTATTTTGTCCTTTTCAGGTGCACTGGAACAAAGCAGAAACATAATTTAACAACTTTCAGAGAATCCTCTCATTTTGCCCATGGATGAACAGAAAAGTTCATGATGCAAATTCATGCACTTTTGATTCGTAGGAAGTATTTTTCCCATTCGCACAACTTTGAAGGCTAGATCAAAGCCATTAATGATGACCTGGTTCAAATTACTTTCCTAAGATGATGTTGCATCATCAAGGATTTATCAACAAGATGCAAGAATGAAACTAATGCTCACTTGAATTAATGTCCCCTTTACTTATGCTTCTCCTTTGTCTAATAAAAAGTGGGAGATTGGTACCCACATGGTCACTTAGATTAGCACAATTACATGGAGGTAAAAATGAGATGGAAATCTCAAATTAAGAAAACCTGCTTAGAAAATTGAATGTGACTTTTAAGTTTACCTCTTCCATATTATAAAGGTCTACATCCTGGAGTAAGAAAAATACAAGCTTATGATTGAAACATGGAATCTTAATTTCCTTAATTTCCAAATATTTACCTCTCACATACAGATCTGTTGATAGTCATGTGTAATAAATAACGTGAAGATAGAAACAAAAAACAAAATTTTATTTAAGGAGTTTAATTTCGAAGGGCCATTTCCAGGACTAATGCATATAAACACACATACCAAAAAAAAAAAAAATGCTCAATTTTGTTCTTATATTTTTGACTCATCCTCTTTAAATTCCTCATTCCCAAAATCGAATTATTGAAATAAAACACAAAAACAAAAGTACAAATGTGACACACCGAATAGTTAAAACACATTTACTAAGGTAATGGGGACGATGGCATTTCGTGAAGAGATGTCGGATTTTGTAGGCCTAATAATGGCCATTTTGATGCCTGAGATTCACTTTGGAGTTCACATGATGTTTAAACCTGGGGAATCATGGCTGATTTTACATTTTGTTTTTGCTTTTCTGTGGTTTTCAAATACAACTGTAAAAAGCCATCACCTAATTCGATGATTGGTGTATAGCATGTTCTGTGATGTTTGGTTTTCTAAATCTTGGAGAGATGAGCCACTTTCTTTACCCAGGTATCACATCTCTGCCGAGGTTGGCTGTGGTGTAATGCAGATGTGTAGAGGAAGAAAGTTCATACACAAGTTTGCGGTTTTGTTTCATTTTCCATGTGAAGTTAGATGGCTCCTCGGCCGATAATTAAGAGGGTGAAAGAGCACTAGAATTCAGTTTTAAAAAGTGGCACTCCCACAAAATGCTTGAAATTTCTCTGGGCCTTGATTTTTTTTTGTTGATGAACTTGACATGGTGAGGCACAAATGGTCTGCAAGGTCCCTTTCAGCTAGGATACCCAAAAGTGCCTGATTGTGCTGAAAATTGTCATGCCATTGATACCAGCTGTGACATGTCTCTCCTAAATGCCAGCCTACAGTGCGCCCTGAAAGCCCTCTGAATTCTCGGGTCCTCTTCTTTCCTTGTGGGCCTGGCAATCACAGTCGGGGTTGGAGCACCTCAGTGATGATGCTGGAAGATGTCCAGGCCCCTTTTTGTCATTTTCAAAAAAAGTTGCTTATTATTCTGGGGAATGAGGGCATGGAATTGATAGAACGATGTCATTCTGTCTCTGAGTTAGAGTAGCATCTTCACACAGCTGGAGAGGGCTATTATTGGTTTATACAAATCTTCACTTTTGACAATATAATTTTCAGACAGTCCATATTCCACACTATGTCAATTTTACCGACTGAAAAGCATTCTTATTTTCATTGGCTCGTCATTTTCAAGAACCTTTTCGATGCAAAATTTAAAGAAGCATAAAGCTGATCCTCCGAAAAGATTGTACACTTTAGTTCAATTGAGAGATTTTATATATCAGTCTGATGTATCTAGAGGAATAAAAAAATCACAAGATGTACTTTTTTGTTGATAATTAAAATGGCAAAGCATTTAAGAGTTGACACACCCTTAGAGGAGGCAGGTACAGAGCCGTGAGATAAGTCCACGCAGTGACACGGTGTTGCAGATGCAAATCAGCTTCGCCTGAGTTCAGTATGCACGGTGAAGACTGACCTTAGAAGAAAATACAGCAGTTTCTCTGAAAATCCTAGTCTGTACTCGCATCTGAACTTAGGTGCCTCTCCATGACCACCTCCACTTCCTTCTCAGCGCTGCTGTCCCAGTGTTCACTTCTGAGTTGGCCACTTGTAGTGAAGACCGCATGTCCCAGGCCACTTTGCTGCTCCCTGTGGCCCTGTGACTGAACTCCGGTCTCTGAGATGTCTGCGGTTTTGTCAGCCTTGTCAACATCACTCCGGGATCGTCGCCTTAGAATAGGGCACATTGTTCTTGTGGTCCAACCTCCCTGTCTGTGAAAAGACATGTGACAGACAGCTCGGCATCTAGCAGTTACCAAAGCTTATAAAGATGCAGAAATTTAGAAGCCTGGGCTCCTGCCAACATGGAGAAAGTCCGCTTATCTAAGATTCCCGTCCACTGTAAAACAAATTACAGTTCTTTCTTGTTTGAGGAGCTTTATTTCCCCTTTTCCCTCTGCAGGCAAACCCATCCTAATTAGGTGTTATTGTTTATATCACAAAAACATAAAACACTTACTCAGATGACAGTGATTCTCTAACAACTTCATGGAAGCAGAAGGCTAATAGGATAATAATTTATATTTTTATGAAACTTCAGAATTTTAGAGTTAAAATTTAGCTTATATCTTCAAATTCCAAATTCAGCCACTATGGGGAATTGGTGAATACACACACTGATGAAAAGATAATAAAATTGTACAGACTCTGTTTCTTTGGCAAAAAACACTTCCCAGAAGGAGAAGTCAACCCAAATCTGAATTTATAGTATTAAGTGGATTCACTCTAACAGATAAACCCCACTTGTCACAAATAGGACTTCTTTAAAGTACTTAAAATCACCAGTCTCCAGACCACTGATGTCATTTCATTGTCAGTATACCTGGAAATTTCTAGAGAGAGAATTGCCATTTCTTGTAGATAGTGATCAAGTCATTTTGCTCTCATGTAGAATAAAATATTATTTGTTTATATAACCGAGATTATTAAAATACGTTGAATCTTGTGACAAAATTTTACGCACTATTTTTGGGTACAAAGTCCATAACCATGAGATATAAGATGTAATGTACTAAAGTATAACTTTAAAACATATAGATTCAGTAAAGTGGTTTATGTTATATGCATTTTGCTTGTGGCTTGCTTTAATTCAAAGCAAAATATAAAAAGGAATTTTTGTTTAAAATTAAACCTTTTTTATTTTTTGTATTATAGTACATTAGCTATCATCATCGAGGTGATTTTTAATACCTAGCACAGAAAATTACTATTTTTGCTATTTCTGCAAAGGGGGTGCTCCCTGACTTAAGATGAGACTATATCCCAGTAAAACCCATCATCAACTGAAAACGTTTAATACCACACTGTAAAGTATCTGGTACTGACCCTCAGGATTGGTGTCTGACCTGGAGCTGTGGCTGGCAGCCAGCATCCAGCATCCCGAGAGTGTCGCACTGCATACTGCTAGGCTGAGGACAGGTCAAAATCCAGAATTTGAAGTACAGTTTCTGCTGAATGTGTATCGCTTTTGCACATTGTACAATCGAAAAATCACAAGTCTAACCATTGTAAGTCGGGGACAACAGGTATTGTGGATGCGTATTTACATTTAAATCGACACTCTCACCATTCAAGTATTCCTTTTATGAAAAACTCTTTTTATCTCCTTTCAGTTACCATAGTTTCTGTGCAAGGAGCAAAGTAGCAAAGGGAATTAATTACAGGCGGACCTCCCGGCCACCGCAGTAAAGCCAGTCGTAATGTTTTTGCTGGTGGAGGGTCTTGACTTCATTTGTTTAAAAAAAAAAAAAAACAACACTTGTGAAGCACGGTGAAGTGAGGCAAGCCTGTAGTCTTTTTAATGAAATATGACTGTCTTAAAAGATAATTATTAATTGGGGAATTATGGCTTATTAGCAAAATATTAGCTCTTCCTCTTGACATTAATTTCAAAGTTGATTTGTCTTAATAAAGGATGGTTAAATACTTTTTCTGTTCTCATGTGTTAGGTTTATTGTAATTTCCATTCTAAAATTAGATTAGCTTTCTCATTCCCCCTAATAACAATTCAAAGAATTTAAAAACTATTTAAAGACATGTACACATGCACTCTCCTGTATCCTTTTATACTAGATGATTGTTTACTAGTTGAACTAAGGTGAAAATTTCAGAAAAAAAAACAATGGCAAATTAATAGGCCTAAAGTTTGTTCTGTGGCCCTTGAAAATGTTCATTTTAAAATTTTTGTTAAGTAAAAACCTCAATTCCTTTCAAAGATTATTTCTGGACATTCCAGTGATTATAAAAACATATCTACCTTTAGGAAAAAAGTAATTATATAAAATTAAACACTGATTTTCCGAACCAGTGAAGCATAATATTTAAAGAGAATAAATATATCCACTGATTGTATATCCAACTAAAGTTGTCTGGCTCTTCACTTTTTTAAACAACTTTATTGAGGTATAATTTACATACCATAAGCTTTCCTATTTGAAGAAAAACAATTTAATGGTATTTAGTAAATTTATAGAGTCATGCAATCATTTCCATGATCTGATTTTATCTACCAACCCGAAAAGAGCGAAGTAATAAGCCAGCGAGGGAATGTGACGGCAGAAAGCCCCGGTAAAGCATCGTCCTGGAGAGATGGGAAGTAATTCTCATTTGAAGATAATTAGAAGGACTACTACTTCAGTTAACAATGCCAACTTTTAAAAAAGTTCTCGCTATAACAAAATTCAGTAAACAAGTCTCATTTAAGGATAAAAAATAAAAAATGAACAATCAAGTGGTGGACTTTGGCTTAGAAGGAGCTTAGAAGCTGCCACTCCATTCTAACGAGTGAAAAGCTACACAGACTGAAAAGTCAACAGCGCTTCTTGCATCTGTAAGAGAAAGCAGGGCACAGGGCAAACCACTGTCCCCAAGGTGGAAGGGTCAGTGCTCGCCAGGGATGGGGAATATGAAATGCTAATGACTGAGAATGTCCCCAAATTAATGTCAGACACCAAACCACAGATCCAGGAAGCTCAGAAGACACCAAGCAGGATAAATGCTAATGAACAAAGAACAAACCCCAGAAAACAACACATAACAACATAGGCAAAAAATAGGAAAGTATTAATTTTCTGTTTAATACCACATTCCCATTTCAAATATGTAAATTTAATTCTGTATAATAAAGTTAAATCCAAAATCTTAAACTGTTGATAAGTGGTATAATTTAATTGAAACACAGGGCTTTTAAATGATCACATGAAAACAAAGGGGGACAAAGATCTTGACTGAGCAGCTCTGCTCAGGTTTCTTCTTTCAGTGAGACCCCATGGATGCTGATAAATTAAGTAGCGTTTACGCACTTTTAATTGAATGTACTTGAGAGAGTTTTGTGCACCTGGTGAAATGCTAAGCAACATTAAATGACGTGAATCTCCAAGCATGTGAATTGACAAACAGCTGCCTCCAAACCCTAGTTATTAAACAGGCCGATTTATAGAATTCTAACACTTCCACTCTCGCCCAGCTTTTCTGCTTGTCGTTGTCTTTCTAAGAAAGTAGGGAAAAAATAAATTAACACTTCATCTTCTAAATCTGAATGTATAGACTGCCCATGTGTGTCCTATACTACTTAGATTACCTCTATTTTAATATCTTGCATAAAACATAAACTCTATAGACATATGAAGAATTTAAATAGGATGTTATGAATATAGCCTCTTTCTTAATCGTATGTGAACAAGTTTTGCTGTAGATGTTCATTTCCAAACATATGAATGTATCTGTGGACTTAAATGTGATTCATAAGTGGAATCAGAAGATATTTATGTGCCATCCTGGCTAAATTGGACAGGGAAATTGCAAAGAGAATTAGCAGTGTAAGTAATTATGGGAAAAACAAAATGAACTGCATTGATATTGGTTGAGTCACAGAAAAATTTTAAGAAGTAAGACTGTGTGTAATGGAAAAAATAACCTTCAGACAGCTGACCTAAAATATGTACCTGGAAAAAAGATGTCAGGGCATAAGAAGAGTAAAGGGTAGGACTGGACTGGTTGTCTGGACACAAAGTCATGGCAGGTGAAAACCACAGAGGACCATATATTCCTAAGGATGGAAAGATGGAATAACTTGATGGAAAGTTGAAGCAGAAAAAGAATCTCAAAAAGCTATCTTTACCAGCTCAACCGAACCAAGTAGGTTTTTCTGACAAAAATATGTACTTTTTGGGCCATCGTGCAGTTTGTATACAAAGTAAAAAAAAATTGTATGAAATAAAAACAGCACACCCTCTAAATCTGAATTTATAAATTTCTGTCAACAGGGATCATAGATTATTTAGAAATTTCTACAGTAAAATATGAACCATGTAAACCTATACAAAGAGCTGAGACAGATTTATTCCAGAAGGGTTCAGTTTTCTCTAGGTGACAGCAGAGAGAGCCCGCGTGGGAGCACCTCTTACGTTTCCTAACAGAGAGCAACCATCTCTACGTGATTGTTCACGAGGCTGACATCACTTACAGGCTTCAGGGCTTTTTGGCATTTAATTAGACAGGGAGACAATGGAGAAAAGGTAAGTTTATTGCTTGATGACTATTGTTGGATGTTCTCATATACCATCCAGTGAAATGCTAGAAAAGCAGTTACATCTCAGAAATGATGAGACCCCACGACAGGAACAGATGGCAGGTACTGCGTGGGTTCATCCTGTGGCTCCTGATGGCTGACAACGGTTGCTCAGTTTCAGGTTTTGAAGTAAACAATAACAACCTGATTACCAAAAAGGCCCGTGAGAAGAGGGGGAGAAAGTGCAATGCGACTCGGCCACCTTATTTTCAGTGACAGCCACAGATGCTCACCAGACCAAGCAGCGCTAATTAAAAGTGGGAAAGAACAGAACAGTGACAAAACAAAAACCCAAGATGGATTCTGTAGGATGACAGCCACTGGAAACTGGGTACAACAGGGGGGGAGATGAAGCACCTCCTCTGTGATCACGAGTGAAAGGGAGTAAGTCAAAGTCCAAAGTGGGACATTCTTTCAAAGAAAATATACTCATTACAGAAGGAATTGTGAAGATCAAAACATCAAAAAAACTAGTTAGAACCAGAATTCCACCAGCAGTAAATGACGTCATCAGAAGCTGCATAAGATTAGTGGAAAGAAAAGGTCTAAAGTCTTAAATATTGGTGCAATTCTCAGTTCTTAGGTTCCCTGAAACTGTGCTATTCAAATCATGGTCTACGGATTGATGCTGGTCCTTCAACATGCTGAGGACTTTGTGCCTGAATAAAGCAACTGCAGATAAAGCAAATAAGCATCGAGCTTGCTTCACCTTTTAAAAATGATCGTGTGTATGTAAATAATTTAGATATTGTCGCCTCTTTTACTCCGAGGATTCTTTGCAAGGGCCCTGCCATATGTATTGATCAGTTGGAATCCAGTCAAGAGACAAAAATCACACTAGTATTTGAATAGGGAATTTAGAAATTCTAATTTTCATGCAATATAAAAATAAAAATAACAGCATTTTAGGCAATTAAAAAGAAAATGGAGAAAAATCGTGATATCCAATGAACTTGATTTCATAAGAAAAACTTCACCACAGAGTTTCACGATGACTTATGTTTCTAATATTTTTAGTTATAAAGGTAAGCATCACTGTTAAGTAAACATTGAATTTTTCAGAGAAAACCTAGGTGACACCGTTTTCAGTCCTGCTTCAGAGGAAGATTGTGTAGTTATCCGATTTACAGTTGTTCTGCATGCTATACATGCAGCTTTGCGCTTAATACACAGTACCCCCCCCCCAGCCTTGCAATTATTCTTCCATGTGCACTTTGCTTGGTTGGAAAATCCTAATAAGTCCCATCAATGACAACAGAGTGAGCAGATCATTCTAGAACCCACAATGCCATTCATTGTCTGAACTCACCTCCCCGTCTTTTCTAAAACAATCCATGGCCCTCTAACTCCTTCCTTAGACTTCTGAATCACCCCAGATTTTGTGCCGTAGCAGATAATTTATTCACAAACAGACAACCTTCTCCCAATTCATTAGTAAAACCATCAAGCCGTACAGAATGAGCTTTCTCTGACAAGATTTTTTGACAGAAATATCCATCATGTTTAATTGATCCTCTTAGAAGGTACCAAGTAAAACTGGTGCATATCAAAGAAGTAAAATCCCTCACTTTAAATATAGAATTATTAATTATTGCCATGTATATATGATACCCACTCCTAGCTATAGGTAGAATTAGGTCACTAGGCTTCCTTTTAAAATCGGTAAATTAATATACAAATACGTAACTCATTCTCTTGGTCTCATCTAAACCACACATAAGAACAGTGGCCTCAATTTCATAACAAAAAATAGGAACACATGGGGTAGCTTCCTTGTTCCAATTCACTTCCCAAGGCTCACTCTGTTTGAACCCCAGTTAAATTATTCATTCTTTATTGATCCTGGGCTGAGTACTTCAGCCCTTAACAATTTACCGTCCCCTCACACTTATAATTTTTTAAAACTTTCTAAAAAGTTCTACTTTTTACTTACCAGTCTAGATCGTAAGCCTTTTAAGTCTAGGGGTAACGTTTTATGTCACATTGGCCCCCAAGGACCTGTGGTGTATGTCGCTGACATATGGTAACCATTAATGAGCAAAGCCTTGAGCAGACGGCATCCCCCAGCTAAGCTGCAAACTCCGGACCAGCAGACCCTTTGGTTTCCACCCTGTCATCTAGAGACACCGTGTGATGGGAGATACTGTCCTTCTTGTGGCCAATCAGATATTTTTTTTTTGTCTTGACACAGTGATCTGTAATGGCCACAGGCATTGGGAGGTGCACTCCAGAGTTGTGTGTCGGCCGGTGTTGTTGTGACACGTGCATCTGGAGAATAACAGAGAGAGAGAGACAGTAATAGAGGTGATTATCTCCGTGTACTCAAGGCGAAGAGCTCTGTGTTAAGGAATAAATTCTGAGCATTTGAACAATTGCCAGACCGTTCTCATCTCAGAGATTCTTCAAAGCATCCTGTTGTACAAAAATCTATTCCTTTTTCTAAACACAATAGGACTTAGAGGAACATTCTGGGCTGCTTTGAGACATGTTAGGTGCTGTACAAACAAGATCACCAAAGCCACCTCTTTTTTTCTCTTTATGAAAAGATCACATGAAAGCCCATTTTTTAATTAGATATTGGAAATCTAGACCAACCCACCAACAAAACAAACCGCAAATGGTTACTGGCTGCCATCGTGGTGCGGGCACCCACTGACCACACAACGACCCGGTGTGACAATGCGCTGCGGTTTCACTGGGGTCAATGGCAGCGATGGGATTATCTGGCAGGTGTCAAGTCCGCTGTGGCAACTTTAAAAACTTGGAAAAGACACTATAAACCTCCAGTTTGTTTTTCATGAAAAAAATAAATAAAAACTCTGAGATCAGAAAACAGTAGCAATCTCCAGCGTAAGCTTTGCAGCTTCAGGTTTGTGTACCATTTGTAGTGACAAAATCCTTCCCTTCATTGTAGGGACTTACAAAAAACAGCTAAAACCTAACACTTTTCCTCCACGCTGAGGACGTGGGTGGTGTGCCTGCAGGAAATACATAGCACACAAAGTGGACTATGTCACCTCCCCAGACACCATTCTCTCCGTTCCCGAGGCCCATGCTTTCTGCTGCACACTGGCGATATTCAGAGAGAGCACAAAGTGACATTTTTCATATACATTCCTTATACGTTTGTCCATTCGTCACACAAAACTCGTTCTGCTCCCTGTATCCCTTCACACACACACACACACGTGGTGCAGTTGTGAGATGCGTGACTGATCCCCAGGCAGACACCCCCTTGCTGTCCTTTCTGCCCTCTCTAAAACCTGTGGAAACCGAATCCAGGGCATTTCAAAAACTAAATATTTTCTGGATCCAATTTTAAAACCTGACATCTCTCCCCTGGAGCCCTGTAGCAGGCTTGAAAGAGCATCCCTGACTCTAAGCTCCCCCACCTTCGTTGAAGCCCCATAATGCTAAACTTTTCCAGTTTTAAACTTGCTACAACCTGAGCCACATACCATATTTTCCAGGATTTCTAGGTTAGAATACAAAGTTCAATGAAAAAAAAAGTGTGTCCCAGATGTTTAACTGACCTAAAATGTGGTTAATAAAGTAAATTTGATACAGTGTTCAATTTTGTCATGTTAAAGTTTTTTTTTTAATCATTTGAGTCAGAATTATTGATAGAGGTAGTAAATATATTTTTTTTCAAATAGTCTTTTTAAAAAAAAAAAAAAATTAAGCCAGTTAAATTAATTAAAGCAGAGAAGACTTCCAGCCACATAAGAATTTTTTGTTTTTCCTTCTACAAACTTTATCTTGTTTTCTTGAAACCAAACTCTTGAGATTGGATAACTTTTTACACCAAATCACATCAGGGACACGGGGATACATTGTCATTGTTAAAGGTATAACAGAGCCAGGTGAAAAAATATGGATTTAGGAGCATTATGCATAATTAAAATCAGAGGCAAAAATGTTTGCTTAACGGGCATTGCGATAGAAGCTTTGATTCTGAGGTTGGTCAGGTTTACAATCTGAAAACTATGAAGAACTGGGGAAAGTGTATCCTCCTTGAGAATATACTTTGTGGGATGTGGGGAACATGACAATGTGGGAACTTGAAAATGAGTGCAGATATCTGAAATATTTTCAGTGTTTCCCCTTGTCTTCACATATATGATTTTATTCCAAAAGACTGTAAGGTGAATTCATAAAGTTCATCTCCAGATTTAAAAGGGGTTTCTATGACATTAAACATGTTTGCCAAAAATCATGTGTTGTGTTAAATGTTAAAGTAATAGTGTTTAGACTATAATTAAAATTGGAGCAATGTGATTTAATTTCACACGGTTTTAAATATCAGACAAGTTGCACCACAGCAATGAACTTTAAAGGATAGAAGGTCAATTAAAATTTTTTTTAAATCATTATATTGCAATTATTATTGATGTGTGCTTATTGTTAAAAAAAGAGAGAGAAATAAAGAGAAAACCTGAGGGAAAAAAAACCCAAATCATTAGTTACATCTTCTGCCGAGTGTACCAAATGTGTAATATTTTATGAACTCCTGTTACTGGCCTTTGCTCCTTAATTTGATTTCTTTTAATCAATTTACATAAGATAGAAGATATTTAAATGCAAAGGATAAGACAAAACTTTTTCATATTATACTTCATTTGTTGATTCAACTTATGTCCAAATATATGGTGATTCTTGTAACATGATAATGACTTTGTTTAATTAAATCTCTGGGAAGGAGTGTTCTCTGTCACTAAGCAGTGATCCAGATTGGGGATGAAAGCTTAGTAATGGGAAAGGCATGTGTATTTGCAGACATTCTGCGTTTACACCAAAACACACAATTCCAGGTCCGCAGCATTCTGTGCAATTTTCCACATTTTACTAAAATTCTAAGTTTACATATAGTCTTCTTCCTCTACACTACAAGTCCCAAAGCACCAAAATGTTACTACTTGTTTACTGTCCATTCCCTTGAGGCTAGAAAAATGTGGTTTATCATAGTCTCACCATAGCTCTAGACGGATGAATGGGTGGATGAGTGCAGTGTAGTATGACTCCCTCATAATCCAGATGCTTCCTACACTCTAAATGTCCAGCAAATGGTTTTGAGCTGACTGGCCTTGTCGCCAAGATTGCATAAAGAATCCCAGGTTGATTATAAAATATCGAGCAGGATGTGGAAACATAGCTTTCATTTAGTTTAATTGCTTACTGATTTCATTCAATGTTAATTTGTATTTCTTGAGAAAATTTTAGAGCCTATAATGCATATTTTTAACATACGCACATTGTTATGAGATGCCGTTGGGTCAGGTATGTTATTTATTTTCTTAGCACCCTTAATTCATTCATTTAAATCTGTAAATTGGAATGGATGTTTGACTATTAAAATGGACAGTTCAAAAATGTTTTTCAAGAACTTAGGTTGACAGAATGTGTGTGTGTGTGTGTGTGTTTAATTAGATTTACCAATCTGCTTTGTAAAAATCATTTACCCCAGGTGGGAGAGTAGACAATATGTTTTTGGGAAATTACAAAAACATATAAAAAGCACAGGGAACACTGAAGAGATAAATATAAGGAATAGAGGAGATTGTAAAAGTTCAATTGTGTGTGTTCAAAACGTGGATTTCCTTCTTGTTTCCAGGTCCACGCGTTTTCAACCACATGTCTGCAGCCAGATTATGATTCCAAGCCAAGCAGGCACCAAGGCAGAAAAGTTATCCTGCAGGAATGATAGTATTTTAACCCCCTCTTCTCCAGGAGGGTTAGTGCCGTGATGCTTCTGTCTTCCCCATTTAGACGAGAGAAGATAAAGGAAACTGTATTGTAGTTTTAATGTTTCCTTTTCACCCTGAATAAAATTCATCAATGTGAGGGCTTTTGCAGGGCCGTCCTATGCTAACAGAAAATACAGCCAGGTTATTAACCAAATGCAATGGCCTGGTGATACCAGACACTTTGAGTCTCTATTTGACGCCTATTTAACTTCGAGAAAAGGCTGTCAATGAGGACACCACAAGGAAATGAATTATGCATGGATACTTCGAACAGAAAGGTGACACTTTACAGAATAGTACCTGATATTTTAGAATACCAAACTCTGACTCTAGTATTGTTTAAAAAATAAAAAATCTTAATACATTTTTGGGGTCCCCTGGTGTCAAAAGGCCTGGGATAACTAAGCATGGCCAGGCCCCAAATACTGTGTTGAATTCACATCCATGGAGTCATGTTGCCCAAATCCTGGAGAATCTGCCCGAGCAATTGAGTTGATGACCGTAAAGTACAGTGTGTGTGTGTGGTGTGTGTGGTGTGTTTAAGTGTGCTGGCAGTGAAAAGTGACATGAAAAGTGACAATATCATTCACTGGCTTTTTAAATCCGATACTTAAATTTTGAAGTCCTAAATCCAGGGCATTTGTGTTCAGTGGTTCTGGGTTAGGGAGGGAGTTCATGATTCATAGAAGAACACTGACTGTTGGAAACCTGACCCCAAACACCTGGCTCTACAGAACGACTTTTTTAGGATGACAGTTTTGAGGGTCCCCCCTCTGCGACAGGCACCCTTCTGAACTCCTAATAGATATGACCTCATGGAATTAGGTAATTATTTATTCTAAGTCTGAGTTTCCTATTTTCTAAACATTTATGTAACAATACAGTTAGGGAAGAAGTTGTCATGAGTCCTTGCCAACATGGTCCTTTCTTCTTTGCAGCTTTTTTTTTTTTTTTTGCATGAAAAAGGGAACTTAACCTGATCAGTTTACAGGACAAACTCCATATTCAGTGTAGACACTATGCCTTCAGAGGTCAGTTCGAGATTGTGACTTCTCGTCCTCATGTGCTGGCTCCTCCACTTACCGTGGCTTCCTTGTGCTTCTCATTTGACAAAGGGTGATGAACGAGATGATGGGGCCCTGGTTCTCATGCACCTCAGAGCCTCTCGGTTTCACACCAGATCAGTAAATGACTCCTGAATCGTTCCTTTGGGACAGGCCTGGCAGTCATCTGTCTTCTCTCAGTCCATTCAATAAAACAAAACAAAACGAACGAAAGCTGGAGGCCGCTGCTGTTTTGTGTACTCTTTTCACTTTCCATGAGCCAGATCATGAAAAACAAATCTGAGCATCCTCATTTGGGACAGGTTAAACGAAAATGAAGGAATTCCTTAATTAATCTTTCACACTTGAAATCGGTATTGTTTACATGGACCATGATTTCTAAGCATTTATTTGAGCTACATTTTATTTCAGAATCACTTTCTGTTGTGCTTTCCTTTTGAAATCTAACATCAGATTGCTACGATATTTTCGTTCTCTTTATGAGAGAGAGAACAGGGTCTGCGCTTTCACAGCTGAACAACTTTTCACTTGACACAGACAGAAAAGCAGTGTCTGGTTATATCTTGAAAAGCACATCAGAAACTTGTGCAGAAAAGCCCCAAATCTGAGAGGAGTCAGTTGCATCTTCCAGAATGCCTGGTGCATTCTCTTGTCATCTCTTTGCTAATGGTACCATCTTATTTCTTTTAATCCCAAACTTTTTGCTGCTGAAGTGCACAGCCCAAACCCACCTCTACCACATACCCCTCTGAAACTGTCCATTCTACGTGGGTTATCCTTTCGTGGAATTTCTATAACATTTGCTCCAATATAGTCGACATGCAATTATCTCTTTTCCTGCGGTGTCTCTTCTCATTCTGTCTTGTGGCAGAGTCTCTGCTTGCCCTGTGTATCTCCTCTATTATCAAAAAAAACTCCGTGGATGCTTCAAATAAGTGTTTAGAATACAGTGTGACACTACTGGTAGTGATGCCAGACAATATATTTTCTAGTCTTTTTGATAAGCCAACTTCATGACTTGGGAGAGTCAAGCTCTCATCGTCAGCACGGACAAAATTGATGCATGTCTGTTAGTTACACACTAAAATAATGCAGTTCTTCAAATATTAACAATATGAGCTGACATTAGTGAAAAGCAGCAATGTGCCAAAATTTTCTTTACTTTTAGGGTGAGGAATCTGAAGTTTTAATAATGTTCTTAAGTCAGTTCTCAAAGCCACACAAGTAAAGGAAGAGTTAGGACTCATCTCCAGGCCAGACTCACTCTACTATGTTTGCTGCTTCTTAAAAATAGTTATCTGGGAAATAAATATGTGGCAGCTGAAGGAAACTAGACTTTGGGTGGTGAACACACAATAAAATATATAGATGTCAATGATAATGCACACCTGAAAATTATATAATTGTATTAACCAATGTTACCCCCAATAAACTTAATTAAAAAAAAAAAGAAAGAAGAAGAGTTTCACCACTCTAAAAATAAAAACCACCATATGCTTCACCTAAAAAAGAAATACTTATCTGGGGAATAGACATGTTGATTGGCAGAACATAAGCCACAAAGTTTCCAATACTTAAGTCAGTTAACTCAAAATTATGACACCAGATGAGATGAAAACACATCTGATAGAGCATCTAAAATTCAAAATAATTTTTACAGTCTTGGCTTTTACTTAGTGGTAACATGGAAAACTATTATTAACCCAATTTTGGAGTTAGAAACAAAATGATAAAATACTTGAAGAATGAGCCTACTCTGACTTCTCAACTGATAACTTTCTATAAATTTACAATCTTTCCAACAACTTGATGCGCTTCCTACCTCTCAAATGCCTTTTGCCAGCCTTCTTTACCTAGAGATTATCTCTTCATTCCCAACTAACCAGATATCACTTTTATTACGTAGTTTTTCCTGACTACTACTTCTGCAAAAAAAAAAAAAAAAAAGTGTTTTACTTATTTGTGTATTGTCAGCGTCTACTAATTCCATAATAATCTCTTTGGGTTAAAAATGACCCTGTAATTTCAAAGTTGTGAGTTTATTTAAAGTTCATTCTTATTTTTATTTTTGTGGTAAAATCTTTCAGCTCTTAAATTTGGATTAAGGCTGTTATTTCCTTTTAAACATGACTAACATTTTATGTAGGGAGATATTCCCTTAGCGAGAAACAGCAGAAATTGGCATAATACCAAGTGGGCTGATTCAGCAAGAATGCACCTGGCACATGGAAATGATTTTGGTTTATACATACTTTTAGGGTTCCTGCTGCGAAAAGCTATGATGGGTCACAAAGTAGCTGGGGACAGAATGCTCATGAAAATTAGATTTTAATTCCTTACTGTCTTATATTACCCATATTGATCCTTTGGTAGATATAAAAGCCTCACATATATCTTTGCCATAAAAGTCATGTAAAACTTCTATTTTAATTGTTTCCTTGTATAAATTCCTCCATTTGTAGAATTAAAAATTAAACCTGCACACATGAGTCAATGGTTTGGCCGGTTAATTAAAAAAAAAAAAAAGAAACTACAAATATAGGATTGAATTCAATAGAAGACCATGAATGCTTTAAAATATATTTATATAGGCATATTTTAAAAGTCAAAACCTTAAAAATAATTATCTAGTGTAACTACATAAAACGTTTCAAAAATTTTTACCAGCTCTTGGCTGAGATACGAGTGGTACTTGTCCTTAAAACAGGCAATAGTAAACTAAAATTTATTGGGTTTCTGCAATGTCCTAGAAATTATGCCACATTTTATATATTTTGAACATATTTTACTATCAAAATAATTTGATGTGTAGTGAATGTGATATCTATATTATAGACATAGGAGAGGTGGTTAATACCGATTTTTTAAAATCACACATCTATTAAGTGATGAACCAGGTGAGGTGGGTTCTGAAACCTCTACTGACTTAATATCCTCAATTTAGTAGAGAAAATATGGTACAGTTATGAGTCTATTAGAATAATCTTTAGTTTTTATTTCTTAAATTTTTATTAAATTTATTTACAGTTTAGTTTTCTGTCATTTATTTTTAACATGTGTGAGAGTGTTGATAACAGATTTCACATTCTTATCGAAAATAGCAGGTCACTCTTTGCCATAGGGAGGAAAGGATTTGTATCAACAATGTAAACTGCATGTGATTTCATTTTTTTGCCAAATTCTATTTTTAAAACTTCCTTTATTTAATGTACCTTCCTTTGTTAAAACCCTATGCTTTTTAAAAATGATCATAAAGTGATAAAGAATATGAAATTTAAAAAATAAATTTGGTATGCATTCATACAAGACACAAAGATTAACAATGTACAGAATGATAAAATACCATTTATTAAAATTACTAGGAATAAAAATGAAGTCTATGCTGTTTCTATTGTCAAGAGTGAAACATCAAGCCAGAAAAACATTAGTCAATTAGTGTTGCCTAATGTTTAATATTTAGTATTTAAACATATAAAGTTCATACAGTCTTTCAACACTAATGTTGTATGTTGAAACAGTGTTGAAAGACTATATGAACTTTGTATGTTTAAATATTAAATATAAATCTTGTATGTTTAAAAGCAAAAAAAAACAAAACAAAACAAAACGAAACCCAAATCCTAGGTAAGCAACCAGGTCTAATTTTAATTGAGAATCAGTTCTCTGACAAGATATTTGCAATAATTATAAAATATTCTGAATCAGAAGCAGATTAATTCAGTGGTTACAGTGTCACAGAGCATCAGACTTCTTACTATTTCCTTCTTATATGCAACATGTTTGTCCTAGGACATAGGTTTTAGTGTCATAAAGTAGATAGAAAACAGGCTATGGGATCTAGAAGACATGGGCTTGGAAGTCAGGCCCACAAGGTTCTACCATCTGTACCTGGACAAGGCACAGACACGTGTGAACCTTTGTTTGTCGACATAAAATCGGTAGTAGCCTCTCCCCATGTCACCCACCAACTACCGTGGACAGCACACAGAAGAAATTAAGGTTCCTATTTTTAAAAAATCCATTGTTAGGTGGTATTGTTACATGATGTCACCTTGCTGCATAGGTATATCAAACCTACAGCAGAGGGGAGAAATGTAGAGGACTAACTTGGCTTCCAGGTAAATTTTTAGCAAGCTGGTACCAAGCCTCGCCATATAAATAAGATTTTTTGTGAGTCCTTCTAGTAGAATGTTATAGATGTCCAGCGAGCTTTACATTTATATTTGACATATGTAGGTGAAGACAAATTCCACCGCTGGGACAGCTCAGCTCGGTGCCAAGTGATCCCAGTGGGAAAGCAGAGGTGGAAGCCATGACTCTCCATTGATTAAACAATATGCATATACACAGTCAAACAGAGTCAACCATGTTCTGTTTTTAAAGCAATATAAAAACAGGTTTAAAATCAGTTAAATATTATATAAATGTGATATGCCATAAGAAATAGAATATCTGCTTTTCTAAGCAGAATAAGATGATTAAAACCTTACATAAAGTAGATAGAAAATGAGAGTAACAATAAAGTTAATTATTGAGACGTTAATAGAAATCATTAAACACACAGAAAAACTCAACATGTACTTGATCATTACTCCACCTACATGCTTAGGTTACCCCCAAAGAGGAAAATCTTTGTGTAAAAGAGTGACACGATTCAACGCCCAGCATCTACAAATGGTGAAGTGGGGAAGGTGGCAATTCCATGGGCCAGGCGATGACAGCCAGGGAAACGATCTCCAAATGAACAGGATTTCAGCTTCCTGCTGCACTTTTAAACTTCATAGGATTTTCGACAGTCTCATAACCAAAGGCATCATCTAGAATAAGGGAAAGAAAAATGATCGTTAATGCACATAAGCCGAAGTGCTAGTCATAGAGTAAATGGAAAATCATTTTTCCCTTTCATTGCCTTCATGAGTCAAAGTAAAACCGGAGTTTGCTGTAGCTTTAGCATCTATGGGCTGACAGAAACAACGATTTCCCCCATCGGGAAAAAATTTCCGACCAGGACCCTTACACCAGTAACCTAAGGCATGGAGATATTGCTGAACACATTAACCCATAATGATAAGGTCTGTGGATAAATGTGTCTGGCCTTTGGATTTCTCTAAAATCACGTGTCAGAGCAAAACAATCTGACCTGTACAGACAGACTAGTTGAATTTTTTTTCATCTTAAAGGCAGGAGTAAAGCTATTGGAACTGGGGCCTGGGCCCTCCAATGGCTGCACAGCATCCTAGCTGCATTGATGGAAGAAGAATGCCACACGCACAGACATTCAGAACATGGCAGGGGTTTGCTCTGCTACCCGTGGGCATCTTTGTTTTGAACCTCAAGGACAGTTCTAGTTAACTAAAACCTTAAATGACATCTTAGGCACCACTGTGTTCAACGCAGGTGCTACAAGGTGAGACAGCAGTGGAACGAGGCAGGCAGAGGTTTAGGGAAGATATTGCTGTGTCTGAATGTTGGAGTCCCTAAAAACTCACATGACAGTCCTGGGCCCCATGGGATGGTGCTGGAAGCCGGGGCCCTCGGGAGGTGATTAAGTGACAAGCCTGGAGCTCTCATAAGTGGAACTGGGCCCTCAGACAAGACACCCCCCACCCCCAAGTCCCTAGGCACCTCTACTGTGTGAGGGTCAAAAGAGAGGACTGCCATCAGAAGAGGGCCCTCTGGTGCGGGCAGCCTGACCTCAGACTGCCCGCCTCCAGAATTGTGACAAATGACTGTTTTTGTTGTTGTTTGTAGCCATCCTCTCTGTGGTAATAGTTGTTTGTTATAACAATCTGAACAGACTATGGCAGATAGAGAGATGGGACTGAATGCATCCTCAGGAATAAGACTGGAAGGGAAATGAGATGGGATATAATTTGTGCTAGCTGATCCCCCCTCCCTTCCCACCAGGATAAAAACAAACAAAATCAAGAAAAAGGAAAAATAATATCTTTTTAACGGTACTAATGTTTATTGACTTGTCACCTTGTTTCTTTACTAATCTTTACTTGGGATTAATGAAAAATTTGTTGTCACTAGAATTTTTTTTAACATTAAGTGGTATCTTTTGATATAAGAAATGTTACAATGTTTAAGTATTTCTGATGTTAAGGTTATATCTTTTAGCTAAGAAAAATAAAACTGGGAAAGGGCTCGGTAGTCATGCAACTGGTTATGGAAGGCTGAGTTTATAAACTCAGTGAGTTTATAGACACTAGCGGTGAGAGGCTGAGTTCTGAGGGCACCTGCGTGAGCTACTTCCTCTGGTTTGATCCAGAAGACTCCTGTAGTCCTCCCTCCCTCCTTCTCTCTCTCTCTCTCTCTCTCTCTCTCTCTCTCTGCCTCCCAGAAAAATGATTTCTGTGGGCTCAGTCACAACATGATGTAATTTCCTTACAGATGGGAGCTTGTCTGCTGAAGAAATTAAAACACTTTGAGCAGATTCTCACACATAATAAAAAGCTGTCAGGATGTCGGACTGTAACAATATACACTTAAGGAAACAGATAAAGCATATTTATCCTTTTCCAGCTTAGGACATAAGCATCGGGAATAGTTTCTTTTCCATGTTTCCGAACATAAACATCACATTTCCCTTTATAGAAGCAGCAGCATAGTCCCTGAAAAAAAGAATCTTAAAAAAAAATATTTTACGGTGGACATTTTCCTAGTCCAGCAATGAATGTTGTACTTCCCTTGAATTATGTAACCGCTTTCAGGGGATTTGGAAATAATTATTTCAGTAAAAGGGTGTAGAGCTCCTGAACTTGCATAATTTCCCATAAGAAAAATTAAATCAGAATTATGTAAGTGTATCACTCCGAATCCAGTTGGCCCTGAGGCAAGGCCTCAAAGAAAGAAGAATGGCAGTAAGCCACACAAATCAGGTTAGCCTCAAGCTTTGCTTGTCCTCAGCAATCCTCCTCCAGTGATCATTTGGGGTAAGACCACACAAGCACACAAACCGTCCAGGGCGCTGAGGAGATTCAAAAATGAAAAGCAGAATATTTTAGAGTGAGAACCCAAGCACAGAGTTAGAGAATAAAGGGGAAGGAATGCACTAGATCAAGTAGGACATTGCGCAGTGTCTGTGTCATTTAGGGCTGGCCTTCCGTGAAGCTAAGGGATTCCTGGAGGAAAACCATGAGCAGTGAGACTAGGATTATCTGAGTGAGCAGTCTGATTTGTCGAATCATTCATATCAATGGAAATGTCTCCTTTCCAATCAAAGGTCCTTGGAAGGAATTTTCAGAAGCCCTTTGGAATATTTAAAAGCTCTTTAGGATGTAGTGGTCAAACTATAGCTCTCAGCCATGATATTCTTTATATTATGACAAATAATATAAGCCATAAGGTAGCCCCAGCCACCCCACTGTTGTCTAGGCAGCATCCTGCCTTTTCCTGTTTTCCTGTTGAGTATTCAAAACAGTATGCCATTTCCATCAGATTTGCATCTCTTTTTGCTGTCCCCACCCCACACAGTCCCACCCGAATGTCTATGACCACGTCTGTCTAATCTGTCTGCAGACTGCAGTGTCTACAACAGGGTAGGCGCGAACTACGTATCTGTCCATTTGATGAATGCCAGGTGACAGAGCCAGGGCGACATGCCCTCAGAGCAGTGGAGACTGAGATGTCTTTTCAGAGACTACTGATGATCCGCGCCACCATTTATTAGCTGCTTCGCCTTCCGACTCACAGTTTCTATTTTTAAGTTTTTCTCAACAATGAGAAAGTAGAACAGAAACTTTCATGCGTAGATATGTATTGCGACATTACTCATAATATTTAAAGGTTTGAAAGCAGAAGAGTGTTTCACAATCAGAGAATAACTTCAACTCGCCATATATTCACGCCTTAGAATATTACGAGTCCACCAAAATGGTGTTTAAAAATATCTTTAAATAGCAAAATATTCAAAATGTAATTTCGGTGAAAAAGCAGGCTCAGCTATATACATGGACATCATAATTGTGGTCATAAATATAGACAGCCTTGTGTTTACACATAGGTATGTATTTAACACATATGTGAGAGAGAGAGGAGAGAGAAAGGAGACTGAGAGGCTGTCCAGACAGGCCGATAGCACACGCATGACGAGTGTGGACTCTGAAGTTGCATGAATGAGAATCCGTGTCCTGAGTTTGCCAGGCGATGAGCACATTACGTGACCTCTCTTTCCCTCAGCTCCTTCTTTGTGAAATGCGGAAAATAAATTTAGGGTCGATGTTAGGCTTTAAGGAGTGAATATCTGCTTGGAACAATACCTAACAAAGTAATATCATGTCATTCTTCGCTCTTACGGTCATCTAAATATACACACGTGCTATATGTACATGGAATGAACCCAAGCATATTCATATATGTTCACAGAACTATGGAAAACTGAGCAAAAAGGTATATTTCTTGCTTCTAGCTAACTTCTGTGTTTTACTTTGCATGTTCTTATATTTTCCAAATGTTTCTGGAATGAGCAAGCATTGATTTTATGATGAGAAAAAGCATTTTGCATGACATTTAAGAACAAATGAATTGAGTTAGACACGTAATATATATGCTTAAAGTACAATACTGTGTTAAAATCACGGGACTTAAAATAGTGCTCAGTACGAAGTATGCACCATAGGAGTGTTTATTAAATTAATATACATGGTAGTTGGGGAACTGGGTAGTAATTAGTAATTAAAGAGTGTTTAACCCAAGAGATTTGCAAGAAAGAAAGTTAAAGAAAAAAATTAGGATTGTAAGAGGAGGCAATATCAGTTTAGCCAAGTTTGGGTTTTATAGTTCTCAGACAAACATACACGATAGGCAGCATTGAAAAAGCCTGAATAAAGGGAAAGCTAGAAAATCTATAAAGAGAGATTTTTATGGCCAAATTGGTAAGCTGGGGAATGCAATGACAGAGCAAAACAGATATGGCCAGATAACACTGGGATCATTTTGCAGTTCTTTAAAGAGCTATGTGACTGTTTGACACGAAGGTTCTTAAAACACCAGCTCCAACGTGCTTATTGATGATGTGAAAGTCAGAAGTGAGAATTTGTGTAGGATAAATGCCAAAGTGTAATATTAAATAATAAACACTTAAAATGTAAAAATCAACAAAAATATTATAGTTCAGTGACACAATCTGTATTTTTTCCTAATTGGCAATCTTAGTAGAACTAGCTAATTATAATTAAAGTTATTAAACAGTTATAAACATGGTAAAAGGAAATATCAAAGATAAAAAACTTAAGAAGAAATAGAAATCTATACACAAAGGGCCTTTTCCAAATGAAGAGAATGTGTGGAGTTTATGGGGAAAGTTAAATAAAAATTTACAGAGTTTCAGCTTACTATTAAGACAATACAACGTAATTAAAAGATGTTCACAAATATTCAACATAACAGACAATTTAATAATTCACATTCTAGATGCCTTGAAGAACATGTCTGGGTATAAATGGTTTCTTGATATTAGAACTGAAAAGCGATACAGAATCTAAATGTCTCATTACTCTGCATAATTTTCAGTTTATCTGAAGACCTAGGGACCCTTAAATTGAAGGCCGGTTCTCTTGAGGAATCACTGTGGGTAAAACCATGGGTCAGTGTTCCTTTAAGCAGATCAAATTCCCAGTTTTCACTTTTTAAAACATATTTCTATGTAAAAATCTAACAACGAGCTAGGTTTGCTGGCCATTGCTGTTGTTTTCTGTTCTGAACGTGAGGAGACGTTCAGTACTTCCCTATGGAGAATGATATCTGATAAGTTTCAAGTAAAAATTCTAAGTAGGTAAAGTCTTACATTCCTAGTTTTAATCTTTAATAGGGTTAATATTTTTAAATTGTTTTATTTTTATGTAGTAACCATACCATTTTTCTTAATTGTGATGGTGAAAGAAAGTAATACATTTTCGCTAGAGAACCTTCCGTGAATTCTGAGAATAAACACCATATGGTCATGATGAATTTGCCAAGATAATCACTTAGGATTTTTCACCTATAATCAAAGATTGATCTATAATTCTCTTTTCTTATTTTCACTGAGCTTAAGTTTCAATAGTTGACTATCGAATAACATATGTTAGGAAATGTGCTCTTTTGAACTTCTCTAAAACATATTTTTAAATGTTTAAGGCTTTGATAAAACTCACCTGTAAAACTCAGCTATAAAACTTGGTTTATATGTTTCAAGAAGAAACAAGGAATTTGATACTTGAGCAAATTATTTAATAATAATTGCTCTATCACATTTCCCTTCTATTTTTTTTATGAAGTACAGAAAATTATTTTCTAGAAAAGTTTAAAGATCTAAATTGATCATTTTAATGAAAGTTTCTATAATCTTTGCATTTTATAAATATCAACTATAACTGTAGTTACATTCTGTTTTTAAATATTTTTAAAGTCACTTGGGTGTATTTCCTCTTTCCTGATCGATTTTGAAAACAGGTTTTTGATTTGATGACATTCTGGGGATTCTGTGATTGTCACGAATGTCTTTTCTGCCTCCCTCCTCTCTGCATTCTGTGGGGTGGTTTTGGTCCTTGTCACTTGGAGTCATACTCCCAGTCCCTATGGCCCACATTTGGGGAGAGTCAGTGAAACCCCTGACTGCAGCCACACTGTTGTTTTGCATTTGTGTTGTTTTTTTCTGGACAATGGAGAGTTTTATTTGTCCCACTAAACCTTGCTATGTTTCTTAGTGACCCTTTAAAAATAGGTGTTACTTCTTACTGCTATGTTTAGAGCAGAGAAAGGACAATCAATGCATAATCTCACACTATTGTCTTGACAAAGACTGCTTACATATTCCTGTGTCAACAATCATTTTATATATGAAGGTAAAAATGATTTATCCTATTAGGTTTTAGTATAATGTCTAAAACACCATTATATCACATTTGATTTATATTTTTATTCAGCCAGGATCTCAGAAGGGTCAGATACGTAATTGGACCACCAAATGCTTCTGTTTTCCTAGATTAATGATGCTCTATAGGTGGCAATTTGGAAAATGTAATTTATTGTGCTGAAACAATAACTCATTTAATGCTATCTGAGTGACCTATAAACGCTAATGCAATTTTAGAAATGTCTCATAGAGTCACAAAGAATAGCAAAAAGAAAGTAGGTCACTGTAGGAGCAAACCTCTATATCCCAAAGAATAGCAGTGATAAAAATAAATCAGAAGGAGGAACCAAAGAACCACAATAAAAAACAATTCAGTTTGTAAATTGCTTCATGCATGTAAAACGTATAGCTGTGTCTATGAATGGTTTTTCATTTTATTTATTTGAAAATATATATAGACCAATTCTTTGGAATTATTTATGATTACAATGGACAGTATGAGAACACTTTGCTTAAAGATTTAAAAAAGTTTTCAAGTATATTTTCTCATTTGACCTGTTACAATTCTATGAGATAACATATATATATATATATATATTTCTAATATATATATAAATATATATATATATATTTATATATATATAAATATATTTATATTTCTAAATTTTATACACACACTGAGATAAAGTGGGTGAATGTTCCATGTTACATATGAATCTTCTCATTCAAAACTGTTATTGTAATGCATACATATACATTCAAAGATTTTCACTTCCTTTTTGATAAAAGGCTAATGGGACCATAAACACTTTAACAATTTAATTTTTAATGTATCTTTCTTCATGTTAGCTAAAATAGGCTTATTTATATAAAATAGAAATTTTGTTTATATAAATTTGTCTTTTTAATCTACATTTTCACTTGGCTGAAAATCAGAATTTCATATTTGTGATGCATGTAATTATGGGTCATTAATGTGTACAGGGGTAAAGAAATTGATCTAAGATACAGCTTAAAGAATTCCAATGATGATAAAGCATTCCAAAATGGAATGCCATTCTTTACCATTCAATAAAATGTAAGAGGAATTTTCATTTTTAATTATATCTTTGAGTGGTTTAATTTCAGAAGGAATCACAAGAGGAAAGAAAATGTATGTATCACTGGTTTCAGAATTCTTTTGGGAAAGTGAGAGATTGCCATATTCTAAGTAAAACAATTTAATATAAGAATGATAATTTTAAATAGAAAGTGTCTGAAAATAGAATAGACTTCCTTGTGAATAGTGAGTTCCCTAACACTGGAATGATTTAAGTGCAGATGATGCTATCAGAGGGATTATTATAACCACATGATGATTGAATTGGTGATCTTTATGGTTTCTTCCAGTTCTAGTTCTCTAAGATTATTTGTAAATTTCGATTCTCTATTAAGCCTCCAAATGTTGATTTTTAAAACTCCTTTATTTCTTTATAAATTCAGTGGACATCTGTTTCACACCTGTTATATTACCACATATGATGGGGAAGCACTAGGCACAGAGTGGTAAATAAAATAAAGACACGATCCCTAGCCTCGTGATATTTATGTCTGGTAGAAAATATGGATATTAGACACAATTATGTACTTATATACAAGCAGGAGGTTGTATTTTAATATATGATATGAACTAAAACATCAGGTGCTGTGATATTAAGGGTCAAGTCCTGGGTGCTTGGGGAATGCCCACTGAGGAAGTAACGCTTAAGCTGTCACCTAAAACAAGAGAAAGAAATCAGGGGAAGAATGATGAACATAAGTCAGGGCCATAAAAAATAAATGGTGCTAAAATAAAGCTAAGGGTAGAAATCTGCAGTTTCAGGAAATTAAAAAAAAATCATTGCTGCTGAAGCATAAAGAAGGAACAGAGAAGAATGGAGAAAACCATTTTAGTAGGCTTACATCATCCCAAGTTTTATAGGTCATTGTAAGGACTTCAAATATTTACTCGAAGTTTAATGAGAAGCCATTAAAAAGTTTTCGCTTGGAGAGTGACATAATATAAATCGTGTTTCCACAACACCTCTTTAATGTAGAGCATGTGCTGGAACTGGAGATCTGAGCTGAAAGCTAGTGTAGAAATCCAGAGAAGAGACAATGGTAATCTAGACCAGAGGAGTAGCAGAAAAGAAGGCATAAAGTTAAAGCGAGAATTATTTTCTGATTCATTAGGGAGTGGCTGAAGTAGATGACAAAAACTGGTATTGGACTTATCCAACTGCTGTAAGCGATTATTAAAATGGGGCAAAATGCATAAAAACACACTTACGAGCACTGGACTATGGGATAGATTTTAAGAGAAAGCTATGAATTTTAAGAGAAAGCAAAACACATGAAGTGAGAGACCCATCCTCAGCCTGGATTTCTCACCGCAGGAATTTTTCCAAATGCTGCACAGAGAAATGGAGCCAAACAGTGAGCCGTGGTCTCACTGCGTGGAGAAACAGAGCAAATGAAAAAGCGAATCAGAACTTCAAGATTCACAGGAAAGGGAAACTATTGGAGCTGAGTACATGGGTCAAGTCTGACTTTTCTATGTAGCCATTAATATAAACTCTAAATATTGACATAACAAATTTTCAATGAAACTGTATTGAGAGGAGAATGGTATTTAGGGATGAAAGTGTGAGTCTGGGGGGTGAAGAATGGAATTAAACTGTTACCTTCTATAGTGGGAAATCAATAGATAATGTAAAAAACCCTATCAGTTAGAGCTTAGAAAAAAGACTAAAAAGAGCAAGTAATATGCCAATGACAGGAAATGCTGTTTGTGTCAACAAGCCTTGTAGAAATAGTTGATTCTATAAAATATGCGTATTTATAGCTTTGATTAAAAAATAGAAAGTTTAATAGTGACATGCTTTGTAAAGATACAAGGGGTTTCAGAATACACTTTTTCACAAATGCCTTAATGACTCTAAAAACCCTCTAAATGACTTAAGAGAGATGTACCAATAAAATCTATAAAAATGCATATTTTATTACAAATCAGAACTTTTAAGGTATTTCTGAAACTGATCATTAATGGTACAACTCATCAAATTGGCTTTTAATGTCTGAGTGTCACAAAATTCAATGATGAAATAGGAAACACAATTAAACTTGAGTAACTCAAGTTTAAATGGTAATTCTGCAGGTAAGACTTGTAAGCAATGTAATGTAAAATGCTACTGACGTGCATAACTTTCTTTTCCACATGACATATTTCTTTTTTCAGAAAACAGATATTCCAGAAAGTTACTGGTAACAATAGAAAAATTAGAACAGTGTTATGATTAATATTTTTTAATGTAAATATAAATAACTACGGAATTCACTTACGTGCTCAGAATTTAGAAGGCCACTAACAACAAAGCATAGGAGACCAAGGTTGGGTATTTTTAACTTGTGGCTATAACAGGTCCCGAAGAAGACAGAATAATAATAATAAAGGGACATAGATAGTGAGGGAAGGAGACTAGGCCTTGGGTGGTGAACATATAATGCAATATACAGATGATGTGTTCTAGAACTGACCACCTGAAATTTATATAATGTTAATAACCAACAATACTCTGATAAATTTAATTGAAAAAATGAAAAATAGAGTAACAAAATTTTAAGTAGTAGTCATAGCTAATAAATTCCTCAAACACAAGTGATCAGATTGTCACTCCCATCTCTCACTTCTCTAGTTCCTAAATTAGGCAAAAGTCAGCTGAATTATAGGATAGTTCAGGGAAAATACATTTTCACTTTATATCTTAGCAATATCCATTTAGTATTGATGAAAAATGCCTTGTCAACAGGAAATAAGGGGAAAACCTATAATAATATTTCCAAAGATATATTCTTATGTTCAGTAATTATTGACCCAGAGACTTTCATTCCACATAAATAAAATACAAAAAGAAGAAAGCATAAAGTCCTTCGTAAGTTATTTCTAAACAGAAATAATTTGTAAAAAATTATTATGAAGTTTATGAAAGTTGATATATGTGAAGATACTTTCACTGGCTCAATAATTAGATGACAAGTAATTTCTATTACTTCCTTTATTATATTTTCCAGAGACTTCTCATGTCAATAAGCCATTTGTCAAGTTTTATCT
Source organism: Cynopterus sphinx (assembly GCA_030015415.1). Classification (NCBI taxonomy): domain Eukaryota; kingdom Metazoa; phylum Chordata; class Mammalia; order Chiroptera; family Pteropodidae; genus Cynopterus; species Cynopterus sphinx. The sequence continues at coordinate 3,852,500 of CM057384.1, forward strand.
CGATATTGTCTATTCTTAATTTATTGCAGGGTTTGTGATATAAGGAGAACTGTTATTACATTAATTATAAAGTCAATGCCAGGGACTATGTTGGTTCTTAGGTTATTTCTAATCTGCATCACAACCACAATATCTGTAGTATTACATTTTTTAAAGAAGTAATGTGTCCAAGATCAAATAATGGCAACTGCTAGAACTGACACTGAAATTAGACCAAGATCCCTTCAAAAAAGCCTGCCTTATGTAAAGGAAGATAAAATAAAGCTATTTCAAAGGGTCACAATTCATTATACACACGCGAGATTTAAAAATGTGTGTCTTCCTATTAGAAAGGCCTACAACTAATACACCAGAAAACCATTAAATTAATTGAGTGTATCTAGAATAGAGACTGACTTCATTTTTTGCCTTTCTCTTTTCTAAATTATCACCTGTTTAAATAGATAACTTTATATGGAAAATACAGAGCTAGTATAAAAACGAGGTGATTAATGGACATATATTAGTTTCCGGTGCACAGCACAGTGATTCAATAACTCTATGTACTGCAAAATGATCCCCATATAAGTCTAGTTGACATTTGTCACCACACATCATTACAAAATTGTTTTTTTTTTTCTTGTGAAGAGAACTTTCAATATTTACTCTCTTAGCACCTTCCAAACATGCAATACAGTATTGTTCACTTCATGCTGTGCATTACATCCTCAGGACTTATCTACTTTATAACTGGAAGTTGACACCTTTTGACCACTCAGCCATTTGGCCCACCTTCCACCAACCACTCCAACCTCTGGCAACCACCCATCTGTTCTCTGTATCTATGAGCTTGTTTTTTCTTTTTTTTCTTTTTTTAAAGATTCCACATGTGAGATCATACGGGATTTGACTTTCTCTGATTATTTCACTTAGAATGATGCCCTTAAAGTCTATTCATGTCACCACAAGTGGTAAGATTTTATTTTTTATGGCTAAATATATTCCATAGTATATAGATATACACTATCCATTCATCCATCAATAGACACTGATTTCCACGTCTTCTCTACTGTAAATAATGCTGCAATGAACACGAGGTGACAGATACCTTTTCTAATTAGTATTTTTGTTTCCTTTGGATAAATGATCAGAAGTGGTATTGCTGGATCATATGAAAGTTCCATTTTTAATGTTTTGAGGATCCTCCATAATGATTTCCACAGAGGCTGCACCAATTGACGTTCCCACTAATAGCGCAGGAGGTTCTCTCTGCATCCTCACCAGCACTTCCATTTCTTGTCTTTTTGTTAACAGCCATTCTAACTTGTATGAGGTGACATCACATTGTGGTTTTGATTTACATCTTCCTTGATGATTAGTGATGCTGCGCATCTTTTTGTGTCTGTTGGCCATCTGCACGTCTCCTCTGAAAACATGCTATTCAGATCTTCTGCCCATTTTTACATTGGATTGCTCGTGTTTTTGCTTTCCAGTTGTGTGCATTTATATAGTTTACATATTAACCCCAGATCAGATGTGATTTGCAAACACTGTCTCCCACTTAGTAAGTTACCTTTTCATTTGTCGGTGACACTCTTAGCTGTGGAGAGCTTTTTCTTTTGATGCAGTCCCACTTGTCTATCTTTGCTATTGTTGCCTTTGAGATCCAAAATACTGGTGCCAAAATCAATGTCAAGGAGCTTGCCACCCAAGTTTTCTTCTAGGAGCTTCGTGGTGTCAGGATTTACATTCCGATATTTCAGCCATTTGAGTTCAACCGGTTTCATTCTTAGGCATGCCCAGTTTTCCCAATGCTGTTTATCAAAGTGACTGTCTTTTCCTCATTATATATTTTCAGCTCTTTTGTTTTAAATTAATTAATCGTATAGGTGTGGGCTTATTTCTGGGGTGTTTTGTTCTACTGATCTTTGTATCTGTTTTTATGCCAATGTGCTGCTTTAATTACTAGAGCTTTATAATATAATTTGAAATCAGGAGGTGTGCAGCCTCCAGTTTTGTTCTTTCTTAAGATTGCTTTGGCTAGTCAGAGCCTTTCATGATTCTATAAAGATTTTAGGGTGATTTTATTTTAGGGTGATTTTAGGGGGATTATATTTCTATTTCTGCAAAAAATGCTATTGGAATTTTTATAGGATTTGCACTGAATCTGTAGGTTGCTTTGGGTTGTATGGGCATTTTAACAATATTAATTTTTCCAATCCATGAGCAAGGAATAGCATTCCATTTGTTTAATTCATTTTTTATACTTATTGCATATTGATAATAGTAATATGTTGGAAATGTTGGGCTAAAAAAACTATATGAGTCCAGTCAAATACATCAATTTTTATTTTTTTTGCATGGCTTAAATCTGGCTCATATTGTACTTCTATTACCAAGAGGGGTCTGAAACTTTAATTTTCAATGGTAGAAACTGAGTCGAAACAAAATGGGTATTTTTCTGTTTGGTTCCTTTTTAGAGAGCCATTAATATTCTTTAGTAATGTATGTCTGCTGATCTCATCCGCTGTAGAAGCCACAGGGAAAGTCCTAGAAATGAGATTAATCTGCACATTAAATGATTTTGTTTGTATTTATTTTTAAGATAATTTATTATACTGTTTTATTATCAATTATTCTGTATTGGCTATGCACTGTATAGTATAGACAGTATAGAAATTGTGGTATAAGGAATACCATGACAAGGGCCAGGCAGAAAACCTTTAACAGGTAGGGTCTGAAGTCAACTATTTATACCATAGATCCTAAAGTAATTCATATTATTTTTCTTCCTTGCCAAGAGTTCCTGTCAAAACAGGAGGAGGGAATTTGGCAGAAAATGGTAGAGAGCAAAGGTGGTAAGTGGAAACCATTCATTTGGCGATGTAAGAGCTGCCAGAAAAGATGCACACACTTCTGAAATACAGGCAAAGAGAAGTGAAAGTAGGACAGAGAGCAAACAAAGGAGGGGCCTGTATGGAACAGAACTAGAGAAAGGGAAACCAGAGACCCAGGTCACACTCGAATGGAGCGGTCAGGTCCTGACACTTTCTGACAGAAACCCCTGCTCTCTCCATACCAAAAATCACAGCATACTATTTTCCAGTGCTGCCGAACCATTTCAAGATTTTGCAGTGTTTAATAGGTATTTTAATAGGAAGGTGTCAGAGCATTTCAAATGTGACTCACTGCCAAATTCTTGTAGATCTCGCTGCTTGGAAATCAACAGCTGGAACCAATTTTATCCTCATCCCTGGTCCCTATGATTCACAGTGTAAATTGTCAGGGTAACTCGTTTTTGTTATAAGTTTGAGCTGGTCATGTGTTCTCTATTCTATCAGGATCGCATATTTTGAATTCTACAAATCTTTTAGGGAATAAATTAATAAAAATGTAGGTAACTCGATGAATATCTTTTCATATAAGAAAAATTAAATTGACAAAGCTATTAACAGGAAAAAAAAGGACAGCAAGGACATTTGATCAAAGGAAAATATGAGACAAAGAAAGGAAGTCAGAATAAAGCAAACATTTAAAGAAAACTTACATTTTGAAATTATGTACGTGTTTAATTCTGTTAGGTATCTCCTACAAGATACAATGAGAAGTGGCCTTTATGAAGGAGGCATGAGACATTATAAGGAGAGGCTATGTTTAGACAATGACTAAAATGAAAAGAAAGAGAAAAAAGCAGCTATCTAAGAGAAAGATAAGAGAAACCCGTAGACAGATTTCAAAATCGTCTTGAATCAGAGTAGTAGCAGCAATAAAAATTTAACAAACTTGGAAAGCTCTCTCATAATTCAAAAGAAAAACAATCTAGGAGTTTAAAATGCTTGGAAAGAATCTAATTGATACAGAAAAAAAGGCAGGGTAATCAAATATTGGCATTGCTAAAAGAGTAATTGATGATCACAAAGTGGAAAAAAAAAAACAAAGAAAAGTAAAAAAACATAGGAAATAATGCTGCATCTAAAATCTTCCTGAGCTGACATTTAGGGATCTGAGGATATGGAAATTGTGGTATTGGTTGCCTATTTATGAAGATCAAAAATGATTAATCATTGATGTAAATGTAAAGCATAACAGATACAAACAAAGTCAGGCTAAAACCAAATTTACCTAATAAAACTGAATTCATATCTCCAGCTTATACATTATTTTTACTCATGTCATTTCTGCAAGGGCAAGAAGAACAAAAGCAAATATGAAGATGAACAATTCTCCACATAGAGAGATGCTTAAAATGTAATTGTATTCTTAACTTTAATTACAGAAATGTAATTAAGAGGATCAATATTTTGTTAAATAACTGAAACGACTCTTAGCAGAGACAAATCTACATACAACTTCTAAACCAAGGGTAGAGGGTTAGCCATGAAACCAGAACTGCACAGCGTCAGCCCTGCAGAAACACCCAGAACGAATGGACAACATCAAGCATGCACAAGCCATACGGAAAAGAAAGCTTCCTAATATTTTATTTATGACATCTGGTTAATATTTTAAACCCTTTTATAAAAGACAAAACTCTCAGATTGACTTAAAGTAACACCCATTTATAGTCTGTATAAAAGGAGCCCAGGAGTAAATCTTAAAAAAAAAAAAAAGAAAGAAAGAAAGATGGCAATTTGAGCATCAATCCTTGTCCCCAAGCCCCCCAGTCTCTGTAATAATACAGCCTGTGGGCACAGGTGAGCAGCTCCCAGGGGGTGCTTCTCGTGTTTTGAATCCTATCAGAATCATGGGAGTGAAATCCAGGGTGAGATCCCATGTCGATAGAACCAGGACAAATGCAGCAGGAAGAGATGCAGACCTGCCTCATGGGGGACGGTGGTCCCTGTAGCAGGTCCTAGCTCGGCCACCTATGAGTCCCTAAATGGGAGCTATATGTGCCTCTCTGTGACTCTTATTTCAAAAAGCCCCTTCAAAATCCTGAGTGTCTGCTGAATTGAAGGGCCTGGCACTGGTTGGTTTCCTGCCTTGAGGTCTCTGTGGTGGAGAGAGAGATCCAACTCGAGTATGGGGTTGAGAGCAGAGCTTTCTCCCCTCAACTCAGTACAGTATAAGTGTCCCCATATTGCCACCATAATTCCCTGTTGGAGCAGGAATTGCTGGGCCCTCCACGAACACATGGTTTGCTACAGCCGAGGGATGCTAACACCCTCAAATGAAGAGCTACTGAGGGGGCCAAAAAACACTACATCCAAAATGATGATGCAGAATAGCACATCCATCAGTAGACAGAATAATCCTATGCAGGTGAAACCAGACAATAAAAATTCTATTCTGTAACTAAAGAAAAAGTGACATCATATTATAATTTTAACTTAATTGATGAGACCTTTGCTTCAAAACAAGAAAAAATAGAACATCCCAGGCCAGTGTTGCTGGCTACAGAGAACGATTAGGAAAAAAAAAAAAAAAGGCTAAATTGCAGTCACACTTTTAAAGGCTCCTGAAATGTGTAGCTGCAACAGAACTAGATAACCACCCGTCACTTTTTACTATTTTGTTTTTCTGGAGAAGACGTTCTGATGACGGCTTGGCTCAGTGCTCCTAGGGACGCCAGGAGGGCTGCCATGCCCAAGAGCATGGAAGGCCACCATCCCAGAACACCGGTGCCTTCTCAGGCTCTCTGGGAGCCAAGAGCTTCTGGAAAAATAAATAAAAAAAAAAAGTCTCCCACTATTCCACTAGAAGCAAAGGCCTGAAGTAAAGCAAGAGACGATAGACCCCAAGGCGCCAAAAAAATGAACCAACGAACAAGGAGGTTGCAATCAGGAAGAAATGAAAGGGGAAAACAGAATAAAAGTAAATATTTTTTATCTTCAAAGAGGTCAATAAGGATGAAGGATAGTGCATCCATAATATATAAAGATGACATCAAAAAATAAAAACGAAATGAGAAAAAGCTTAAAAGATTAAAAATTTTACCTCGAATCCTCATTTTTTATTAAATTCTGAGTGTTATACTATAAGAACAGGGGACTAAGAACAAAAGATAAAGAGGAGAAATTTAGAAATGTTGGAAAGCGGGTATTCCACGATGGGACTGCAAATCCCACCAGGGAGCACTCCCGATGAGGTCATCACGTACCACGTTCATCTATAATGAACTGAGTCATCAGAGTCCGAAGGAAAACAAAATGAAGCGGGCCCAATGGAGAACTTAGAAGCAAATGAAAATAGGCGATGGTGTCCAAATGGATCACGCTAGCAGGATGCGTTAAAACATCCGTCCTCAGGCTTTGCACTCCACCCGGAGTGACCGACCCCGTGGTCCAGCCCCAGCAGGAGCTGTGCACCTGCCCCGGGGGCAGCTCAGGGGTCCTGGCATCTCCCACACCGAGCACAGCCTCATGTTCCCTCCGAGCAATAAGCCAGGCCTGGGCCAGGCCCCCGAGGCCCTTGCACTTTGGAGGAAGATGTGCAGATGTGTAAGTCAGCTCCGGGTGACAGCTCCTCCTGGGACACGGGGACAATACTGTCTTTTCAGCGGATTGATTTAAAGCTGACTAACAGCTCCTTTCTTCCGTACATTTTTCTTAACCTCCTTAGGAGACAGGCCCGCGTTACTGAAAGCACGAGGATAAACCAAGGCAAACGGTGTCCTGTGTGCACTGTTTTACATTTCACACGAATCTGCGGCCTTTGCAATAAAATATTACATTTCCCTCTTGCAGCATCTTTCTTCTTTAGGTTGTTCAACGTAAACCATGCGAAGGTGACTCGAGTTCTACTGTAAACTGTTTATGTTGAACTTGGTTGATTTAACAAATAATGCAAAGGGGGCATTTCTACAATACAGAGTTGTTTTCTCATGAACGGAGCTATGAATTTTAATTCTAATTTAAGAAAGACATTTAGGTTTCAATTTTCTTTTGAGTTTTCTAGTATTTACAACTGAATTTTTTTCCTTACAATGACAAATATGTACAGAAAATTTCAGACAGTGTCCTGGTTATTTCATGTATATATTTTTATATCGCAATGTTGTGCCCCTGGTATTTTTAAGTTTAATACACAAGAGTTCCAGGTGTGTGATGCCAAGTTATTATAAAAATGCTCAGTAGTGTGTCGAAGCCACAGAAAAGCAGAGAAAACAGTCAGGCAGAGGGAGCTGATGACATCCAGCTTCTCAAAGTTGCACTCAGCTCTCATCTGAGGGTGGCAGCCCTTCCTGGGGCCCACGCCGAAGGTCTCGGCTGGGCCAGTCCCTCCATCAACTGGTTTGTAGTGGGTGGGAGAGCAGACAACTGAGGTTCAGAAAGAGCAAGAGGACCCAGGGACGAAACAGACTAGTCATTTACCATGTGGCCTGGTCAGTACTCGGCAGTGCACACACGAGGGCCAGGGTGAGGCCAGTGGCCGGCCTCTTCACCCCCATCCTTCACTTCCCACTAGTCACACCATCCTTCATGTTAGAGGACAGAACGGGATAGAAGGGGAGGCTCTTTTAGAAAGAGATGAGCCAGCTCATCGTATAAAAATAAGTGTTATCCACTAATCACTGGGAGGGTGAGAAAAAACACGTACATTAACCGAATTAAATTTTACAAGCTGGATTCCTTTAGAAGTAGCTCTGTCAGCTTACGCAGTGTCTTTTGAATTTCTTAATCTTGCAGATATTATAATTCTTTCAGCTTTCTGCAAAATGATTCTGCAAGCACCTTTTTGCCTTTGAGAAATTTTACACCTTTTAGAACTAAAGTGTTTTAAATGATATTTAGATTGCCTTTATTATAACATACAACATCTACTGGGCACAAAGTAAAAGCTAAGCGGCCCATGGTTTAAGGATTGAGTGTAAGTTTCTTTCATTAATATTTCTAGTTAACAAAAATAATGTTACTGATGTTTAAGAATATAAAAAAAAAAGGTAAAGATTTTCTTATCCAAAGTCCCAGTCTTGAATTCAGCATATTTTGTGAAATAATTACCGATTTTGTGAGTGCCTGAGTTCAATTTCCAAGTTTTCATTTACCTCTTTCTGTTCGTCCAGACATCTCTGCAGCTTGTGGATCTGATTCAGGAAATCACCAAGCTGAAAGCAAAGTAGAAAACGCCTGAGTTAAAATAACTGAAATGAGAAAACCCTTTTAATAACAAGCTCTCTTTTTTGCATGGCACATCCTTATGCATGTTTCTTTTGTATATCTGCATGAATATGTGGGAATAATCATTTTCAATAGAATAAATGCATATATTCAATAATAGAACAAACATCTACGTGAACTGAGAATTTGACAAAATATCTAGGCGCTCTTTGCCCTTCTCTACCTTTGCCTCCCTATGTGAGTCACTGTATTGGAATGTGTTTATTATTCCCATAATTTTGAAAATATTGTTTTAACATATATTTGTATAAACACATATAAATGCATTTATGCATATTTAAGTATAGCATATATATGCGTATATAATATACAATATATACATGTGCCAAGTACGTGTGTGTGTGTGTGTGTGTGTGTGTGTAGTATATTGGTGCAAACATATAGTTTTAAAATGTTTTTTTTTAATTTATTTAAATATGAAAAAATGGGTATCATGCTATATGGAATCTTCTGACGCTAGCTTTTGAAATTTAAATTTTAAATCGTTGGATTCGCATACACTGGTCTCTCACTGCAGCCCATGTGTTCTGTTGGTTCTGCATTACAGCGTGGCGTGAATGAGCCATGATATCCCCCACCCCCCTGTGCCATGGGTGTTAGGTTGTCTGCAGCCTCCTGCTGCTCTGAGCATTCTTGTCTATCTCCTGATGCCTGTGTGCAGTGTTCTCTTGAGACATGCCGAGGAGGAGGATTGCCAGGTTATCCTTTTGTAATGTTTAATTGTACAAGATGTTGCCAAAATGTCTTCCCAGATGTTTACTAACAACCTCACAAAGGCAGTTAGAAGGGATCCTGGTTGGACGTGTTTGCCAACTCTTGATGTGGTGAGATATTTAAACTTCTGCCACTCTCTGAGTAATAACTGCTTGCTACTTTTTAAATATTTTTATTGGTTTAATGTTTTTCTTCTTTTGTGCCTATCTAGGTCTCCTGTTCATTCTTCTCTTTGGAGCTTTCCATCTGGAAATGTTTATCTTATGATCTCGATACTAATCTCTTGTCAGTTTTAAGTGTTCCAAGTATCTTCACCACGTATATATCAAGTGCAGAACTTATTTTTCCATTTTGTTTAAGAGAGCTTTAAATGAGTAATTATTTTATTAAGTAAATTTTATCAATATTTTATCTTATAACGGGGATATAGTTAATGCTAAAAAATACTTCCCTACTGAAAGTTTAGGGAAATCTGTTTTCAACTAAATTCATTAGTTGTGACTTTGTCATTTAAACCTTCAATCAAGCTGGAGTTTATTTTTAAATATAATGTGGTATAGATACCAATTTTATTTTTTTCTGTACAGAAACATATTTTAATAGATGCATGTATTGAATAAACTGTTTTCGCTATTGATCTATCAATCTGTCCTATATTAGAATTCTATAATATGTATAAAGTCTAGTTATCCATACTCCATTGGGTGCTAATTTATTTGATGCTTCAAACTGAATTGTTAGAACCTTCATTGTACATCCTGTTATAAAATAAGGTGAGCTCCCTTCTCCCACTTTCTCAGAAATATCAAAGATATTTCTTCATAATTTTAGAAATAGCATTGTAAATGATGTAAATCTATTTGTATTTAGCCTAGAATTTCATTAATTGTATAATAACATAAGGCATATTTGACATAATTTTGATATTTAATAATTTTGTCCATGAACATGGTATATTTTAAATTTAATAAGTCATTATTAGTCTCTCAATTAAGTATAATACTTTATTCATTAGAAATTTTATACTACATTTTATTAGACTTGTAAGAATTTTATATTTATTGTTATTAAATGGATATTTTATAATCATTTTTCTAATTTTGTATGTACAGTAAATTCTTATTAAAGATTAATTTTCAGAAATATTTTAATTCAATTATATGTGATGTAGGTAAATATTAGAATGATAAATAATAGGCTAATGATAATGTTTGACTAATGTTATTCTGGAACCTCAGATTATTTCATGTTTTCATCTTCTTTCCTAAATTTTTGAAAAACCCTACTTACTTAGCATTACAGTATCAGTTCCAAGGATAGTTCCTAAATTCTTTTTCTTCACTCTATAAATTTTAGGCTTTTCTATCATTTTGGATTTTAACATATGAATACCAATATATGACATATAACTACTTTGAAAGCTTAATCATAAACAAGCACTATTATTTAAGAATTAGTTTGGCCTAACTACATGAAAAACAGAGTTTGAATAGAGTATAATACTTAAAATAAGTAAAAATAATTATATTCAAAATTGGAGTAATCAGAACACATAAATTTTGTAATTCATCTTGGAGACGTACATCAAAAGTCAACATTTATTTCTTTTAATTCATCAGGTATTGAAATGTCTGAAAAAAAAAGTATCAGAAACACATACAAGCTCTTTTCTCTACGAATATTTTTTAGGATCATGAAAAAGTCAAACTGACCTGACAGTTACTAAAAGTTTTTAATTATAGCCCATTGCTATGACAGAACATTCTACAGATATTAAAATGATTACTTAGCTTTCATATTGCTATTTTGTTATTTAAGAAAAATTCCTTACAACATCATCAGTAGTGCATAAAATACCTTATGTAAGATAATAAAGAAAAAACAAAAATAATGCCCAAGGAAAGGTGGAGATATTTAGATGGTTTGATATTTTCTAAATCTATGCCAAGTTTTTATAAAATTTACAATAAAAATAAATGAACTTTAAGGGTGGTTTAAGTGCAATAAAAAGTGCCCAAAGTATAAATAATGATTCAGATGGTCTCAGATGGGGCTCAAGATTTTTGCAGGCACCACATTCCTGGGTGATATGGATGCTGCTGGTCCTTGGAACACACTGTGAGCAGAAGTCAGCCCAATTACCACGGCCTGAATGATGCAGCTTCCCTCAGGTGCTCCATTACACCTGCTGCTGCTAACCTTTATCCATTTATCCAAGTAAATTACAGCAGCCGTTTTCTGTCTGTCTCTCTCTCACTAGATACCCAAATGATTAATTTCTTTAACATCTTTAATGTACTTATTCAAATCTGAGGCCAGACACCATATTTAATACTAAAACCACCCAGAGCAAGAATAATATATATTTTTTTCTAACAATTATAAGATTTATATATGAATTGTCATGGTCTCTCTTTACTGAAATGCAAATTCCATGCTTAAGAGATATTCACTTTATTCATGCATGTATTTCAAGTGCTTGGAATAGTGTTTGCATGTTAAAAAAGAATGGATGTTGGATAGGCTAAAGTAACAGATGGCCTTCCACTTTTGTTAAAAGTCTTTGCCAAGAAAGTAAGTCATAATTTTTAAAATTCTGTATCAGTAATATCTTAAAACATTGATATGCTAGATAAATCCAGTTCAATATTTACTGTGAGCACAGAACAATCACTTTGTTCCTGTTGCTACTCTTCTGGTGAGGCCCCAGGCAGTCTGGCTAAAATCTTGGTAGATTTCCCAAAATTTGTGACTCAAGAAAAATATATTCAGACCATATCTTATAATCTGATAGAACTGGCACTATAACAAGGCCCCAGCTTTAGTTTAAGCCTTGGAGATATGAAGACAATGGCTTCAGCTAACAAAGAGCAGGAATTTCTGAAAAAATGCTAATTTTTTTCATTGAAAAAATGTGAAAATGAAACAAAGAAAAGACTAGAAAAGCCTGTTAGATGCTGCAGATAACAGCATTCAAATCTCATTTGATTTGTATTATAAATCTATCAAAATCTAACTGGAAACAGTTGATAATCAGTTTTGATACATCTTCCCATTAGCAATTGAACAGGACCAATTCTTGTCATAGAAATTGAAGTGACATGCTGAGCATCGAATATTCTGGCAAGTCCTTTTGGCCAGTCTGGTCCAGGGCATCCACAGTTGGGTGTCTTTATAATCTTTCTAGCTTGGAATGCGATTAAGCTGATGAGAAAGGATGGCACAAATTCCCAAACCCAGCTCAGCTAATGCAGAGCCCTTGTGAGAAATGAGTGGGGGTAGCAACTTGACATCTTCAAATAATTAAGACTAAAGCTTGTATGGATATTTATAATTGAAACTGAAATATTCTAAATGATTTTATTAAGGATTATACCATAATCTAGTCTTCACCTGAAAAAAAAAATCAGCAAAGTCAATAGAAAGAATTTACTAAAACTTCTTGATCTCTGACGGAAAGTGGCTGCCTTTAGAGAAATTTGCTAACCAGGTAGTTTGTGATTCTACTTATTTTTCAATGCCAGAATCATTTCAGGTCTTTCATTGTAATCTTATTACTACTTATATGGAAATTATTGGATCATTTAAATTCAATGACTCCAAGTGACCATTACTAAGGTATTCAAAATTAAAATGTGCTTTCATTTTGACAGAATATAAAATACTTTGTGGTTTTGTAACTCATGATGATAGACATGATTTACCAGAATTATTTGTTTCCTTAGCAGTCTTTTTTTAAAATACATTTGTCATTGAATTTTCACAGGACTTCTGAGCTTTTGTGGACTGGCTACTAATTTCTACCAGGTGCTTTCCATTTAAAGTAGTTTTATTGTCTACTGGACAATTGTTAAAACGTTTAAGAAATGTTAGAGAAGCTAACACTGCATACATGTATTGTTAAATGATTTATTGACCTTTGAGGTCTACAAACTAACTTTTCTAATGAGCTCAGGTAGCAATCTAATTGTTGTGGCCTAGGGTTAACGACATTAATGAGTTTATCTCAGCTGAGTTAACTCCACCTGTGAATTAAATTTTTTAGAGCAAAAGGTATAATGTTTGCTTCTAAGCTAATTGGTTAATTAGGTAATTATATGCAAATGACACACATTTGAATGTGAGATTGTCATTTTGAAGAAACTATATTTTTGGAAACCTGAGGTGAATGAAATGTTGAAAATGACATGCTCAACTATTTATTTGTACCAATGATTCCTCAAAGTCTTTATTGTCATCTTTGTGACCAAATGCAGAATAATTTTCCAAGTGGCTGTACTAAAACTCAACATTCTTAACCAAAAAAAAAAAAGTATGAAAACAAGAATACAATAATTAGAAAAAAATAAATTGGAGAACTGACACTTCCTGCTTTCAATGCTTACTAAAAAGCTATAGTAAGAAAGACAATGCTTTACTGGCAGAAGGATAGACATTTACATCAATAGAATAAAACTGTCCAGAATCCAGAAAAACTATGACATTTATGGTCAACTGGATTTTGACATGGGTGCCAATATATTTTGATAGGAAAATAACTTTCTTAACAAATAGTTTTGGGACAACCAGTTAGTTGCCCACAAGCAGGAGAATGAAGTTGAACCCCGACTGGATGAAGAACAAGGCAGTATATCCATACAATGGTATATTGTTTTGCCATTTAAAGAATGATCCATGAAACAATGTGGAAGCACCTTGAAAGCATTACAAGTGAAAGAATGCAGCCACAAAAGGCCATACAGTCCATGTGTCCATTTATATGTAATATCCAAAATAGGTAACTCCAGAGGGACAGCAGTTACTACGTGTTGGGGGTAAAGGGAGAATGAGGGATGACTGCTGATATGTTTTAGGATTATGTTTTAAAATTAGATGCTAGTAATTGTTGCAAAATTTATGATTTTAAAAACCACTGAATTAAATCGAACACTTTAAATGCATAAGTTTTATGGTTCATGCATTAGATCTCAATAAAACTGTTAAAAGTAAATATGGCATGCATTTTCATTGCTATAATATTTATATATTAAACCAAATCAAAATTCATTCTTTTGTAGATACCCTAGAATTAAGTCAGTTGAATATATCCAGCGATTACAAAGTTTTTAAGACTGTGATCTTAAATAATTGTATCACTTGACTCAATATTTCATTGCTTTATATAATGAACTTTTAAATATTCTTTAAAATTTAAATGGACAAATAGACATTGATGCCTTAATAAGTCTAAAAGTATTGGCATTGCTTTAAAATGTATCAACCTAGATGAAAATCTGATTATTGATATATAAAGAGTTTATTCCAGCTCCGAGCTATTTTTCTTCTTTAAGCTAAACCAGCATCATGACCAGTGGAATCGAATCACTGACATCTTACAATGCTGGTGAGTCTTAATTTGTGCCCCGAGGGACTAATACTGGGAATTTGTTCAGGGTACCATAGCAACTGCAGAATTTAAGCATTGATACCCTGTGGCCAATTTGTAGCTGGGAGAATACTTCAGGATTCCAATGGATCACCTGAGGCAGCAATATTAAATGTTTATGGTGTGGCATCTTGATAAGAACCACTTAATTGGTGTTAATTTTTATCCAAATCAAAGACAGCTTAGAGCATGTCTTTCCACAGAGCAGAATATTCTCATTAGATGTGTGCCAGAATGTTAAGGGTATTTTATTTTGTAACCAGTGTCTCACAAGGGTTTTGACACAGATCTTTATTAAAATGAACTTCAAGTTGCACTGAGTAATACGCTAACACATTTGTGCAGAAAAAAAAAAAAAACAATGTCTTATTTAAGATCAAAGGAAGACCAAAAAAATTGTCAAATAATATTAATTTTCTCGACCATGGCACCTATATTTGATCATCACATGACATACGTATTTTCCACCTTCCTCTTAGCAAAACTGAATAGGAGAGAACACTAATAAAGTACCCAGGGAACAAACAATCCCTACTTCACTGTTTTAGTCAATTAACGCACAGCAGATGTCCGCTTTCAAAGGAAGCTTTAAGAGCACTGGGCTACGTGCCTCTTTGCCTTTGGATACTGGAATTCATTCCAGCATCGTGAAACTCAAGAAATAAAATTGCCATTTGTGTCCCAAATTTCAATCTGTTGTCATATGTCATGAACCACCAGGCTTACTCTCCAACTAATGTTGAATACAGGTATAAAAAATCCAGTTACTCATTTTAACCAAAAAAAAAAAAGAAAAAAAGAAATTGCAGGAACACCAATTATATAAATGCAAAGGTGAAATGAAATTAAAATTATAAAACTTAAAGGAATTTAAACATGAAGGACAAGAGAATTCACTACAAAACTACTCTATTTTATTTATTATAACATAATTTGGAAATTCAATGTTCTGCATTCTAGCAATTCGGCCCAGTTATTAATACAGTGCCTGTCACACTGTGGGCCATCCACAGAGGTGACCATCTATTAGTGAGTCAGAGAAATCTGCTTTCACAAAACACAGGAAATGGCAATTTTAAGAGCCTCATGACACAAGTCCAAAACACAACAAAACAGGAGAAGCGAATTAGGAACTAATGGAATTTTGAAAAACCAGTAAATACTCTTGGTTAATTGAATACTACAAAGGCTCAACCTGTCATTAAAACAACAATTAGGTAGTCTAAATTAGAGAATGAATGTTGTTTCAAAATAAAATTTATGAAAGAGAATAAGTAGAAAAAAAACAGAAAAAGTCTTCAAAAAGGTGTTTTATCAATAAGCATAATACAGTATAAAATACAAACTATGTGAAGGGAAAACAAGTGATAATTTATGATGGATTTATAAATCAAAGGAGTAATGTTTGATTTCCAAGAGAAGAGAGAAAAGACATTATAATCTAATATTTTTTAATTTAAAAGAGAACTCCTAAGTTTCTAAAAAGGACTACCAGAGAGAAATGTGTGATAACAAGAAGAAATGTTTTCCTCTACAATACAAACATCTTTCTAGATTAGTTTCCATGACTAATACATATTCAGGGAAATTACTTATCCCACACCTGCTCCTTCATGAATGAACATCTTCAGTTCATAGGCATTTAAAAGCATTTATACAAGAATATAAGGCAAAACAAACTAAATTCTTTCATTGAATAAGGTTGAAATAGACAACACAGGAAATGGCAATTTTATCAAGAGTCTCATAACCTGTGACTCATTATTTGTTGAACTATATTTAAATTTGAGTTCCAAACTTCCTGCATGTATATACTATAATTTTAGTAGTTATTTTGTAGCTGGGCCAATAGCCATTATCTTTCCAGATCTCTACACCAGGAAACTTTGATTAACTTCCTCTAAATAATTTTGATTATTTTCTAAAATAATCATTTACAACAGTAGCTGAATTGCTTAATACAGGAAAAAAGGAAGTAAACTGCCACATGAGAGTGTGTTTAAAACACAGTAAAATATTTAAATGTTTTAAATATTTTCCAGTAAAAATAAATTTATGCTCAACCGAAGTTTTTCCCTATCATCAGGTAAGTCACTTTAAAAATAAGAAATGGTAAATGGCAATGTAGTCATGATTGACAAAATGTATGCCATATTAAAATAAAAAATATATATTTCTTCCACTAAATAGTAAGTCGACTGAAGCTGGCATGCTTTAATTTAACTCCAACACTTCACTTCCACTCAAAGCTTTAGTGATATTTCAGAAGTCAAAGGAGACTCATTCGTGTCGATGGGATAAAGACAGATAACCGATATTTAAAGCATAAAATAGAAATTCAATTCTCATTCTGTACGTATAAAAACTGAGAAGATAGTAAACGTTCTTTGAGTAGAGCATCATCGTTGCTGGAAGCAGCTGCAAACAGTTTTACCTGTTTATTTTGTATATCAACAGCAGGTCATTATAGCGAAAATGGCAAAAAGGCATCCGAAAATTATTATAAAAGTCACAAACTTCCAGGAAGGTTCTCTGGGACCTTTGGAGTTGAGAACTGCTGGTTTAAAGATTGTTTTCCCAACAGAGTACATTCCAGGCCGGGTGAGTTCATGACGTGATCAGTTTACTGTGCATTTGGCTAGAGGTTTCTAGAAACAAACAGTACAGAAGCATTTGACAGATATCTCCTTGCATATTAGTTACGTTTAAATGGGAAAGTACATCACCCAGCGTGGGGCTTCTCATTCCAGATGCCTCATAACAAAACGTGTTTTCACAGATACCAGCTTGGAACTCTGTTGTCCATGTACTTAAAACTATTTGTAAATCGTTTGAGATTTCTCCCACTAACGCTGCCCAAGTTCGAGCACATTCAGCCTCCTGCTAAAGACTATCAGGTAAGTGAATAAATGAAAGCAACTGAGCCCAGTTATGAAGCCAGTGCCTGCCACACTGTAGGCCATCCATGGATATTTTATATCATAGAAAGGAAATTCTAATTAAAAAAAAAGGTACACATCGAAGAAATGTTGCATTACTGACCTTTCCATGTAACCTGCCTCAAAACTTCTTGGTTTTACTCCACTCCTACGTGAAGCTACATTTTCTACTCAACCATTTTTAGCTGAGAATGTGGCCTGCGTGACAGACCTGGTGTGTTGCCCAGTTCTGAGGCAGAGCTGAAGTGTGGACAGGGATGCTGCTTGGGAAAGTGAAGGAGTCATGAGGGTGAGTTCGATGAGAAACAAGAAGAACTGGGCTGCGGGCTTCTGTTCAAGAGGTGCGGGTGGTGTCTTCACCTTAGAGACATCAGTTAGCACCGGGTGAATGCTGAATGCTGGCACTGGATGAGGCACAGACTGAGAGGGTCCTGGCCTCTCTCCTCCAGCAGGGGTGTCAGACAATAGACCGTTGAGACAAACACAAAGTGGCAAGGAGCCCTTCAGCACTGCAGGGAAAAGAAACATGGCCCATTGTTTCTGGGACCACCATTTTGACATTCAGTCAGGGTTAACTCATAAATTTCTGTTGGAATGTCCCCTGCTACACTAAACTCCTCTTCTGGGGAAGGACTCAAGTGTACCCTAACGTCTAACACAGAAGTCATAACCATTAAGTGGACTGAGCTGCCTTTTCCAGTTCAGCACAGCTCCAGGGTCCAGGATCAATGCTCGTGTCCCCACGTGAACTTGAAGCTGGCCTCTTTCTTTCGAATCTTACCTGAAACACTTACCACATCTTTTCCATAGAAAACTGTGAATTTCAGTTGACCGCTATCCTCGTGATCTTAAAATTAGCAGGGTGTAAATTTTTACGAGATTTGACCAAAATATATTTAGGTCTAGGAAAAGATTTCTGTGTCCTTCTAAGTGCTTGTTTAAAAAACAGCTGTTAATTTAGATACTTAATGTTCTGTGGGTTTACACAGTGTCTCTCACATTCATCATGGCTGATAATATCAGACTTCGGAAAAGATTCACCGTTTTGACACCAGGAGGCATGGAAATGTGAGGCCGGAATTAGCTAAGCTGTAATAATAAGGTGATAATTGCTAAGTGGAAAGCCACACTGACAATGCCTTTAGCAAAAACACCCACAGTTTTGGTGTGAACTTACAGGGCTCAATTGTGTTCTTCTTCTTTCTACCTGTTGAAGTGATTTTTCGCGTCTCGAATTGCTATCAAAAGTAGAAGACTTATTATATTAATTAATTTTGCATGTCACAGTTCTAACAGATCCCAACCCTAATGGAAGAAGCCTCTTTCTGGCAGCTAGCCACTATGTTTATGTTCTACTGATAAAACCCGTTATCATAAATCTGTGTGTTCAGTGGGGACCAAAGTTATGAATTGGAGACTCAGTGGTGGCAGGCTTTTCTCATTAGACCAGTGGTTCTGACATTTGAGTAGACATTTAGAATCACTGAAGAAGCTTTCAGAAACACTCCCGTATGGGCCCTGCCTGTAGCAACTGACTCGGATTCTGGAGACGAGGCTTGAATATGAGTATTTAAAACTCTTCCCAAGGGTTCTGTGTGCAGCCTGGCTAGACAATTATTGCACTGGACATTAAGCCTTACACTGGGAATATATTTTATAACCATATCTATAATAGCACAGAGCACCTAGATTAATAAACGCTAGTCTGAGGAAGAAATCCATGAATTACTAGAAGCATGAATGTCATCTATAAGGTAGGCTATTCTGCCCCTTGCCATAGAACTTTTGGTTTGCAATTACTAGACAGATGCTAAGTAACTCTCATCCTCTGTAGTACAGTTTGTGAACCACAGGCACCTACAGGCAAGTCACTACTTCACCAATTTATAGTTAACATAAAATATTAACTATTTTGAAAGTCCTCTTATTTGCCAAAGCTATTACTAAGAAATAGAGAAAAGTCAAGATTAAGCATAGAAAATAGGGAATACTGTATACATGAAGAGCCATATTCTATTTATAGTCTTATACACTTCTACAACTTTTTTTATGGGAAAAATGGTCCCTACTTAGAAGTCATCACAGTAGAGTTATGTTGTGTAAAGAAAATCTAAATGACTCTCAATAAGGAAGGATTAATTGATTAAATTTATATCCAAGGAAACAAATACCACACCATCCCTTAAAATATCAACTCTGAAATTACATAGCAACATGAAAACTGGTTAGGGCAACTTACAAAGCGGAGAATATTATTTGCAAACGGTGACGGAATCGTGCGTAAAATTACCCAAGTGTTTGAAGTCAATATGCTGAAGCAATATCATAGCACTTTCGGGCAATAGCTGAAATTTTCCACGTATTTTTCCTTCTTTATGGGGTGTGACACTGTTTTGTAAAACTTCGATTCTTTGGCAAACATTACCTCATTTTGTCCCTTGGCCTTCT
This sequence comes from Cynopterus sphinx, assembly GCA_030015415.1. Lineage (NCBI taxonomy): Eukaryota > Metazoa > Chordata > Mammalia > Chiroptera > Pteropodidae > Cynopterus > Cynopterus sphinx. Next base: position 3,872,125 of record CM057384.1, read on the forward strand.
GGAAAGTGGTTCTACAGTGCAGAGAACCCATGTGCCTTAGTGACTGTTTATAGTATACTCCTAGCGTCTTATGCACCACAGACAGACTTCCGAGTTCGGCTTCATCTGTTCTAATGACTTTGCTTATTTTATTAGCATATGACTCGTTAGACTTTTTCACCATATTTATTAAAGTGGTCAGTTATTTTGGTATTTTAACATGGATATCACACACACACATATATACATACATACGTGTGTGTGTGTGTGTGTGTGTGTGTGTGTGTGTGTATAATGGTCCAGTGGCATGATAATTAAGTTCCAATTAAGTTTTGCCATTATATAATGTAACAGATATTCCCAGACTTCAATAAAATGAGAAAATGTTTAACTCCTAACAAATATACATTATCTTCGATTTTTAAAGTAAATTTGCTTTAAGAAAAGCAACTCATCTATAAATAAAATTTTTAAATTTGTTTCTTTCTTTAATCAGACCCTGAGTTTTCCCCTATGGGCCCCAAGATATCTATTATTTCTACAGTATAGAGGATTAATATCTCATTTTCATTTATTAAAAGTCTGTTGACTTGTGAGAGTTAGAAACTTTGTGTTTTATGGTTTTAATGAAATGTCAATTTTAACTAATTGTCATTTGAAGAATGTGCCTCTGTGAAAATAAAAAGCTCAGCAGTGAGACTGACAGGATTTTCTTGGCTTCCCAACTACAAGTCACACTGTAGAAATGCTGACTGTTACCTAATGCAAACTCTTTTTTCCGTGAAGAATAGTTTCATTCCCAACCACCATAAACAGTAATGACCTTTATCAGAAACAAAAATGAAGCCCTGACAACTGCAATCAGATCATCCAGGTAATGAAGCTCACGCGACGAGTTAATCGTGCTTTCTGTTCATCCTCTCTGGCAATCAACTGATTGGGTGTAAAGGTGAAGAACGCTGACATAGTTTGTGTGTTAAATGCATATTTTAATGCATTTCTTTCTAAGCTTCAAATGTGAGATATATCCAAATATGAGATATATGGAAGTATGGTTCTAAAAGATTCTATTAGAAAGCAGCACAAATTTTATTGGCCAAATAAGTCACAGGGCCATGCCCACCATTCATGCTTGGGACCATAATCCTCCCACAGGGAAAGGTAGCAGAACTAAAACACATACCTGCACACACACTCTCTATAATAGGCCCATCTTCTTGGTCACAAACTTTGTTTTCCTGTCTCCATTAAAAAAATTCTTACCCTTTCCCCAAGAGAAATTACCCAAGCAATCTTCCAAGCACAGCATCAGACTCAAAGTCAAAGATCTCATTATAATATCTACATTGGATCTCATTTGTTTTCTCTTGCTCCAGAAATCTATGAATTAAAAATGCAAGTAATTTACACCCTCCCCTTATGCATTCAATATACTATAATGAAACAAGGGCAAGAAAATTACACTAAACAATTCCATATAGATGAGATAAATAATCAAAATACCAGTGGTGCTTTTCATGGAATTAGACAAAATAAATTCTAAAATTTATATGCAAACACAAAAGGTCCTGAATAGCCAAAGCAATCTTGAGGAAGAACAATGAAGTTAAAGGTATCATGCTACCTGATATCAAACTATACTACAAAGCTATAGTAATTAAAACAGCATGGCACTGGCATAAAAACGGACACATAGATTAATGGAGCAGAATAGAGAGCCCAGAAGTAAACCTAGGCCTATATGCAACTAATCTATGACAAAGGTGGCAAAATATACAATGGGGTAAAGGCCAGTCTCTTCAATTAATGGTGTTGGGACAGATACATGCAAAAACGTTAATTCAAAAAGATACATGCATCCCTCCGGTCATTGCGGCATTATTTACAATAGCCAAGACATGGAAGCAACCTGAGTGCCCATCGATAAAGAAGTGGTACATATCTACAATGGAATATTACTAGGCCACAGAAAAGGATGAAATCTTGCCATTTGTGCTAAGATGGATAGACCTAGAGGGTATTATGCTAAGTGAAACAAATCAGAGAAAGACACACCATGTGATTTCACTTATATGTGTGATCTAAAATACAAAATAAGTGAACAGAAAAACCCCAGAAAATCAGAGATAAAGAGAACTACTTAAATCTCTATCATCACCTTATATATCTCTTTGAAAACTCGACAATTCTATTCTGAGTTATCTTTCTTTTACGTGCTTGTCACATGCATCAATAGTAGACAAGAACTACCAGTGACACGCCTACTCCCCTAAACCACGAGCTCATCCTGTACGTCACCAGTCTTCCAAAGCACTACAGGACGCCAAGGTACCAAATATCTCAGGACCCCATATAATGGGTCACCATCGATTTAGCCTTCAACAAGCTGTCTCACCATCTACTTCTGGCACTGGAACCAATTTCTTATCTAAAGTCTTTGTATCACTTTAATGACCATCCCAGTCAGCTTTAACTATGTTTTCCTATAGGAACAGACAAATCCCAAATGTCAGTGGCTTACCACAACACATACTGATTATTATTATTATTATTATTATTATTATTATTATTATTATTATTATTTTACCCATGTGGATTCATTTGGGCCAGCAAAGGCTCACCTGCTCCAAATCCTCTTGGGATTCAGGCTGAGAAAATAATGTCTATTTTGGACATGCTGGCCTCATGACATCAAACAGGGCAGAAAAGACACTACGTGACATGGGGGAGCTTCTGCTCACAAGGCATCAGCAAGGCAAATGGCACGTGGCCAAGCCTGATGCCAATGTGGGGAGAATAATCCTGTTGCAGAGAGGAGTCCATAATATGATCGTCCTTGAGACCACAGCCATTTTTTAAAATTTCATAACTAGACTGCTGAATCGGACCTTTCAGAACTAATACTTCATTAGCTCTCGAACCCTGTATAATCTTATCATTTCCTTGCCGATGATTTGGTCCCAAATGATTTCACAGAGGTTTCTTTACCACCACCACCTCCAATAAATACTTTCATGTTAAAACTATTCACAGGAACGATGGCCATGATAATACAGGCACCTGTAACCAGTCTCGTGAGCCTTCCTACTGAGTTCCTCTTTTCTCACTAATCTTCCACAATCCAACCCTGTGATTCCTGCACACATGACTAAAACGTACACACACATCTTCATTAAAAAAAATCAAACATGAAATGTCCACCAAAAAGCCAGTGCTAGTGAGAGCAGGGGACAACATATGAGCCTTGCTGGTCAAATGATCCCGTTTCCATGTAATGTCATTAGAGAAGAAAATCTAGTTTGCTTGCCTTGGAATACTTTGGGTAAAAAAATCTCAAAATATGGAATATGTTCTGTTATTGAATTACCCCTTAGAAAAGTAATTCAGTTTAAAGATTTTTTTTCAAGTTCCAACTGCCATTATCTTGAAACAGTCTTTCTAACCAGGGAACTACTTTTTTTTTTTTTTTTTTTTTTTTGCCTCAAAAGTTGTCCAACAGGAGCAGATGCCATGGCTGGAACACCATCTGAAGTAACTGCTGCCATGTGGTGACAGTCTCACAATCACACTGACATTCCAGACTGTTTCTTTAAAAAAAATATTTCTTTGTTGTTTGTGATTTCAGCTGAAATCACCTACCTATTGTAGGTATGCTTCCAGGACATCACTGCTCTATCTTCCTAAAATCTCTTAAATACTCCATAAACCCTTGAGCGAGCTGACCTTACACAATAAAATAAGATGGCTACATGCTTTTAAACACCAGAGAAAACTGAGGATAATATTTAATATTATAATGTTATAATATTTAATCATGACATGTTTAATATTCCTCTGATACAGGCTTAAAGCTTAAAATTTTAAAAGACCAACCTTTAAGGAGACCATGCCCATATGTAAACACACACACACACACACACACACACGCATGTGTGCCTATGGTAAAACATATTTGAAGTGTTAAAATCAAAAACAAAGACCAACCTGGAAGGTTCCCTGAGCTGAGAGAACCTCAGCTCACACAAACAGCTTAATTTAGTTTATTTTCTGAGATGAATTTAACGTTAGTCGTTTCTTGCTTATGCCTCTGGAAAACATGGAACGTGAATGGTTTCCCAGGTTCCACATGAGGTAGGATATGCAAATTCAAACGCTGACACAAGCCACTGTGAGGACTAAGCAGTGACCGCCCCCTCACCCTGTAAGCTCCTGTGGGCCAGTGCACCCCTGAGCCTCATTCCACGTCTGGTTCAAGCGCTCCTGGTCCACGAACTGTCCTTTCGGTGTATAAATGATAATTTTTTACTAATTACTATCTCAGTGATGCATGGGTTTTACTTTGGCTATTTGTGAACCTTCGAGAGAAGCTCTAGAACATGCATTAAAGATCAGACTCTTAGCTCCAAGAAGGTGAGCACATTGTTTAAGTGACATTTCCTCTTTCCTCACAGTTACAATCTTTTCATTGATTTTAGTGTTTCAACCCTAAAAATTTGACCCTGGTTAGTGCCTTCTATTAACAAAATGCTAGAAAGAGCCATCCTCATAGGGCTACCCAGCACGTGCTGACTGAGGAGGTACCTTGTCATCTTCCTGCGCCAGTCTCTGTTTGAGTCCCTCCACTTGGAGCCTCAGGGTCTTTGCTTCGGCCTCACTTTGCTCCACGCAGTCATTCGCATGCGTCAGCTCTGCCACCTTCGCCTGGTGCTGTCTGCTCAGTTTGTGGTAGGCCCGCTGAAGGTCCGCCAGCTCCTTTCAAAAGCAAAAGGGGATTCCATTGTTTATGATTTACTCGGAGACCTCAGAAGAAGAAGAGCCGCTGCCTTTGACACAGGAGAAAGAGAGCCATTTCAGGAAGGCCTCAGATGACACAGCTCCGTCTGGAGCACTTCTGCAGTTGAATGTTACGATTAGCATACAACTGTGAGCGGAAGATGTATCCGTGCATGGCCACAGCAGCAAAAAACACAACACGACACAACAATGCAACTCTTTGTGTTCTTGAGGGAATGATCCATTTTGCGTGGGATGCAAATTTAGGCCTTGTGGATGCTTTCCAAAAGAGGAAATCACTTACCCATAGACGCGGAATAAAATATAATGACAGAAAGTGCCAGAAGAGTGGTTCATCTGCCAAATCAGCAGAACTACGAGAGTTAGCAGACTATCTGCTTTTAATGATTTTTTTTCTCAGAAAACAGGTTTCGTGCTGCGGCGGTCATGCTGTTCCTCACGCCCTTCTGAAGCCACCTGGATGTGGCTCAGAGACGAGAAGTCAGTGGCCGGTCCTGTGAAGTAACAGGGAATTTCTTGTGAAGTGACTGGCTCTCCTAACCGTCTTGATATAATTAACACCACACAAGACATAAATTCACAGGTCCCATTAACTGGCCTCAGGTTATTAATAGTGTTGCTTCTCATTTTTATTTATAATTTTCTGTGCAAATTAACTGTACTGTCATTATAGAAAACATCTTTATTAAAACCACGAAGGAAAGAAAGCTGTAGTTCTTCACGGTGTAATATTTTAAGAAAATCCGAGGATATTTTATTAATTTCCTGAAAAAATACAAATCAAAACCACAATGAGGCCTCCCCTCACACCTGTTAGAATGACTTATCAAAAAGACAAGAACTAACATGAATCGGCGAGGACGTGGACAAAAGGGAACCTTGGCATTGCCTGTGGAAATGTAAATCGGTACAGCTGCTACAGAAAACAGTATGGGAGTTCCTCGAAAAATTAAAAATCAATCTATACCATACGATCCAGCAATCCTACTTCTGAGTATTTATCCTAAGGAAATAAAAACACTAAATCAGAAAGATATCTGTACCCCCATATTCATTACAGCATTATTTATAATAGCCAAGACTTGGAAATAACCTGAGTGTTCCCTGATGGATGAATGGATAAAGAAAATACTACATATATTAGAATATTACTGAGCCATAAAAAAGGAAATTGTCATATGCGATGATATGGACTGACTTCGAGAGCATTGTGCTAAGTGAGAATGAGACAGAAAGACACATACTGTATGAACTCACCTACATGTGGAATGTAAAAACAGCAAACACCGCATAGACAAAGACAACAGATCGGTGAGGTTGCTAGAGGCTGGGAGTTGGGAGACCAGGTTGAAGCAGATGAAGATGGTTAAAAGGTACAAACTTATAGTCATCACATAAATCAGTCCTGGGGATGTAAAATACAGCATGGTAGCTACAATTAATATGATATTGTATATTGAAAGTTGCCAAGAGTAGATCTTAAACGTTCTCATCACGGTAAAATGTTCACTGTCTGATGATGGATGTTAACTAGACTTACTGTGACCATCTCACAAACCATGCAAATATCGAATAATTATGTTATTCGATAGAATATAATGTTCTATGTCAGTTATGTTTCAAAAGAAAAAAACTAAACATAGAGGACCGATCGTCAGGGCCATCATGAGATGAAATGGACCAGTCAGAAGGTGATTGCAAAGAGTCAGGAGCAAGACGAGGACCTGGCTAAGGAACTGGCAGCAGAGATGAGGAGGTTGATTGAGACCAGTTGAAGCCACTAGGGGATAAAAACCCACAGAATTTCCTCATTCGTAGGATGAGGATGGCAAGGAAAAGGATGGAGTTGAGAGTGACTTCAGCACTGAGTGGGAATACATGCAGAAAGAGGAGGGACTGGAAGAGAGGAACTACTTGCTCTGGAAAAGGTGAGGTGCATGTGCCTCTGGGACACCAGACTGGTCTGCAGGGTGGAGAGCAGGATGCAAGAACTCGGAAAAGAGGTGAAGTCTGCATTTACAATTATAAACGTAGTAAAATTTCACTGAGAAGTAGAAAGAATTGAGGGCACAATCCCCAGATCTCCAGTTTCAAAGGAATCGGAAGAGAAAGAAAAATCTACACCGTTCACAAGAAGGGCTGCTCCAGAGACAGGAGGAAAAAAATAGAGTGTTGTCAAAGATGACAAGAAATTCAAGAAAACAGTAAATTCCAGCAAGACGAAATGCTTACCACTGTGGAATTCTCAGGTGAAGTGGAAAGAAGGGAACTATCTCTGTTCAATTTAACATTCAGATCATTATGGATCTCAGCAAAACATGTCGGTGCCTGAATAGAGACGAATAGTACAGTGCAGTGAGCTGGGCCTTATACGGAAAGGAAGGAAGCACACGAGGAGCACGGCACACATTTAAATCCAGAAGGTAGGCTCTAAAGAAACCAGTCCACACAGGCGGAGGGAATAGGAGAGACGCAGTTGTGGCATTCAACCAGAATGCACTTTATCTTGTATCACAGATCTAAAAAAAAAAAAAAAATAGCCTAAAATCTAGCAATGCTCCAGCTATCCCCACCCTCATCGCAGTGTTTTCCATCACAAGTAGCATTTATGGTGCCAGGCAAACGTGTTTTTCATTTCTTCAGAACACAGTTTGCGAAGGGCAGGTCACATGCCTTATTCTTTTGCAGAGATATGCATAGGAAACACAATTCTGTTATTTGGAAAGACAATGAAGTATTTAGATTTTCTTGATTTATCAAACCAGTGATTTGCCACAGAAATAATGCAGAGCTTAATGAAACAGGAGTTACCACTCATTTGCAAAGCGATGGCTTTTTCTCAGGAATTACGCGCCGAGTTATAACTATTTCAATACCTTTGCGATTTAGCAGAATGATTTCTGACGGTCAGTGCTTTGTCACGATACTTGTCCCGTTGTCTTAGATTGGTTTTAATGGAGTTAAGTAAACAAAAACGACCTTGGAGATATATAGAAAGGAAAGAAGGGAGGAAGAAGGAAACCAGCCATCCTTGTAGGCAGACCTCTAGCATCATGCTCCACTGCTCAGCCGTTTGCTCAGGGAAGGTCACCTTATTCTTCAGTCCAGGAGGTGATAAGTGTAAGTCAAAGGCTGTTCTCAGTGAATGGGTGGTTCCCAGGCCCGCAGAGTCAGCTCATCTGGGAGGGACCTCCATCCAAGACCTGCAGCAGGAACTCAGGCGGGGGCCAGCGGCCTTGGCGTTAACAAGCCCTCCCAGCCTCTCTGACCTGGCATGGAGACTGAGGACCAGTGGTACAGGCCAACTGTAGGAAGCTTTCTTCCTGCCAGTAACTGTTTTAAGAAGATGGAACGGAACCCAACTGAGCAATGAAATCTGAGAAGTCTCCCTGCCTAGGAGGAGATGATCTAGAATTTTTATTTTTTTATTTTTTGGCACTTAATGCACAAGGAAGACACATCTGGGGTGGTGGGGGGCTACGTGGGAAAACCTATCCAATTCTATCCATAGCCAAACATTTTAATTATGCTCACACGAGAACTTTACTTTCAACGAACACCGGATTTCATTCTGGTGAAAAAAATATTTCATTAATATAAAGATTTATTGTTTTAACAGTAAAAGGGATTATTAGCCAAGTACCTATTATACACTAAATTTTTCACATTCCTTCTCTCTATCTTCTCTGTTCAGTCTCAGAGAGATTATGCAAACTGCTTATGGCCAACCTAGCTGTATTTTTCATTTTTTCAAAACAGTATAGCATGGCAGGCTTTAATCTTATGTTCAGGCATTATCTTCAAGACTTCACAAGTTCTTTGACATTTTAATTCATGAATCCACCACCACCCCCCTTTTACTCTCTGGAGAGAGATGGATTTCTTCTTTAATTCCCAAAGCTATGGGCCTTTGCTACCAACACTCAGTTTTTGTTATTCTGGTGATAAGATCCTCCCCTTCAGGTCTCTCTGTGAATACAAGCGGCAGTAATGGACGCGGGCGCTTAGGGTCATACATCATAATCCCCATGCACATATTTGATGCTGTTATCTGAAATCTCAATTTTCCCTGTAATTTGCCTATAGACGTTCAATTAGAAGACACCCAAATAGATGTTCGTTTAAATAATTAATGATTTGCATTTGAAAAGAAAATGATGTCAACAATCCATAATGCGCTTTCAGAGCAAGCTTACTTTAATGTATTTTTAATGGCAGAAATACATAAGACGACGGTGTGACATATTTGTATTTTCTTTTAGTGGAGGAAAACCTAAATGAAAAATGTGAAAAATATAAGGTACTTCATATTATGTCAGTGTATAATCTGTAAATACAAAGCTATGCAAATGGACAGTAAATATAATTCACAACCCTTTTATAAGTGAGTATGAATAATATTGGGTCTTTATATAGAAAAAATATATATACAATGTGTTTGTATACAGATATTTTTGATAGACTATTTGTTTATCAAATAGATTTACATCGCTAGAGAGTCAAGGATTTGATAGCAGGCTTTACGTTTTGCATATGGCTTATGGACTCGTGCGCTAGTTTATGCTCTATAAGAATATTGCTTTTTACCTAGACTTAATTTTGTAGCTGACAAGGCTTAAATGATTTTGATTGTAGCAAGCTGACAAAACTAAAACACATTTTCTTATAGCTTAAAGTGACATAATGAGAGATTGGTAAACGTGAATCAAATAAGTATATATGCATCTATTTGAAGGAAAATAAAATGGCATACACACGAAATTTTAAAGTATTATATGTTATTTCCTTAAGTACAAATTTTTTCTAATTATCATTCAATTCTCACTTAAATATGATTTCTTCTGAGATGATTTCTTGATTAACCAAATAGGATCAATGCTTCATAGTATTTAAACATTATCTTTTATGTGGTCTCTTCATTTCCTTCAAAGCCTTGTCACATGCTAACATTTATTTATGCATTTATTCAAGATTCTTTTTTCCTGTTAGGTAGTCAATAAATAGTTAATGCCCCACACATGCAAGGTAGAAGAATGAAGGACCATTAAAAGTTGAACAAACAAGGTTCAGAAAACATTGTAGGCAGCTTTTACCAAACCTTAGCTATCTTGCTCCTACGTAAGGTATTTCAGAGGAAACCCAACTATCTAGAAAATCACATTTAAACTATAATAAGCAGTGTGGGTGCACACTGAGGAGAGCAAACCAGCCAGAACCCCCGGAGGGCACTTCGGCAAATGACAGGCATGAGCACAGTGGTTGCCCGGCCCCAGTGAAAAAGGAAGAAGCAGGAATGGACCTGCAGAGGCCAGCCACCCCTAATCCAAGTGGTGACTGTGGTCTTTCTGAACTCATGGTCAATTCATTCTTAGTTGGACTGGCATAAAGATAGTGGCTGCTGATCCTCCAATATGTGTATGAATGAAACAGTGAATGAAGACAATGGAAGTATTTGCGGCCCTGTTCTACAGAGTGGAGTCCAACCGGAGGTGTGAATTTCTTACCTGAGCAATTCTATGGGATTATTTAGATGCTGATACATACACAGGGACTACTGGTTATTTTAGAGAACTGAATCAAGAGGAAAGAAAAAAGAAAAAAAAAGAGGTCAAGATATTCTAACTGGCAAAAATACAGCCTCAAGAATGATGTTCAAATGTACCTGTAAACACTGAAGGAAAAAATTACGGGGACTAATCGGATTATATTTATTTTAACATCATATTTATATGAGTTTGTATATATGTATATAGTGAGTGTTCCTGGTATATCTCATGAACAGATATAAATTAGTTCTTACGACGTAGACTACATAATGCCCTTTAGATTCAGTTGCTTTTCATAGCAGGCATTAATCATCAATTAAATCTACAAATAACAAAGTTCTACAAGAGCAGGCAATACATTTCATCTCTTATAATACATATCCTGACTCTGTATGCTAAAGATTTCTAAAGAATTGCAAATATGGCTCTTAACCCTACAGCTAAATCATAAGTTACAAATATAATTTAGTATTCAGAGGGCATTCTCTTTCTCTCTAGAGAACATACAAATATTAAGTTAAACCCTTAATGGTTAGTCACCAAAATTGTAGATGGAATTACAAGTTCTTTTCTATTTTATGGGCCCTCATGGGGAATAGAGAGAGAGATCAGTGACTCATTCTCAGTGGGAAATGCATTACTCCTACACAGTTTTTCTTAAAGCCCTGCACACTTCGCTAAGTAATGCTTTATAACCGAAATTTCCAACCTTCCTTCTACCCACGTTCAGTGCCCTGTAATTGCACAAGCTACAAACGTTCAGAGAAAATGCTTTTCTGTTGAAATTGCTTGATTTCACTTAATAAATCAGACCTTCCCGAGTCCTCCACGCATCCCTTTTCTGTGAAAGTGGTTCTGCACAAAGCAAACTCTCTCGATAGATAAGGCTATTGCTTTTGCTCATAATTCTAAGAAATAATTTAAATGACATGAATAGACTTGTGTACTGAGTTTACAGACCCAATATCGCAATAATTTCTATTTTCATTTATGTAAGAGGAAGAACAGAAAGACCCACAGAATAAGGACGTGGTCAGGGAGGCACATAGAAATAAAGCTGTAGCAAGTATTCATAAAAATTCTGCTAGGAAATAATCCAGAAGTTAAGATAAAGTTATACAAAAAAAGAAGACTCTCAGAAAAGGGAGTTCAACCATCCAAAAAATTTTTTTAATTAGTAAGAATGTTCATCAGAAATGGTAAAAATGACACTCTCGAACATTGTTGAAGGAAAATGTAAATTTTCATGACATACTTGGAATAGAGGATAATCTACCAAAATATATCAACAGTTTTTGAAATCTACCCTGTATTTAATGAGGCAATCATTCTAGAAAAAGACCAAGATATATGTGGAAGTATATTTATGTTAAAAAATATTCATTCTGTATTATTTCTAATAATCTGTATTAGAAAGAATCCATATAATCAGGCCCTTATTGAATAAATTATAATTTGTATAGTAAAATATTACAGACCTTTAAAATTTATGGGAAGAATTTTAATGACAAAATTAATGAAGCTAATATAACGTGGGATGAAAAATCTCAATGCACAATTTTATGTACATGATTCCAATTACATACGTGCACACCACAACAAGATACACACGAAACAGGGTTTTTCCTTTTGTTCAGTTTTACCCAAGGCCTCAACACTGAGAAGGATTTTCAGGTTCCTTTCATCCTGAAATAGAATGACAAGAAAAATAAAAGTGTGGGAGGGCAGAGGAATCTGGTGTGCACCCAGGAGGCCCTTCTCTGCCAGGACAGTGACAAGGAGACTCGGGGAAGGCCTGGCATCTGAGCCCTTGGGCAGTTCTCCTGCTTGGGGAAGAGGGAGAGGTTGTCTGCCCCACATGGAGCTAAATCAGTGGGGCTCACAGCTCAACCACGACACGTGTCAGCTGGTCTGAAGGACAGAGAAGTGCCCCATGCACACCAGGAAGAGTAAAAACATCCTGTTGCCCAGAGCAGCCAGATGGGGCTTCTCTGGCAACCACCTGCACTTTCTGAATCTGGGAGAGTGAGAAGGAAAAATACAAAGAAAACCCAATGACTCTGAAGGACCAGTTGGATGGGAGAGATGAAGCCAAGGGAAGAACCTGATATGACAGGACTGTGGGAGATCTCAAGGGTGGACTGGTTAGTGGCCAACTGGAAGAGGCACGCGATGGCAGACACTGTCACTTGAGCATCTAATGACTGACTGGGGGCACCCGGGGCCTTAAAATACCTGCCCGTGCCCAGGACTTCCCCTTCTCTTTCTTCTCTCAATGATATCTACCCAACCCTGGGAAAGAGAGGGGCAGCCCAAGGACTGGGGGAGACGGGGTGCGGGAGGGTCATGGGCAACGGCAAAGCCGGCACTGTCATTCTCACCCTGGGCTGCCCTGCCTCGGGCCAGACTCCGGAGAAGCAGAAGCTGTGACTCAGGTGACACACTGAACCTTTGATTATCAATGCACTGGATTTCTTAACCACTAAAACGACAGACCTTTTACTGACATCTGATACTAATGAAGACAGATGCTATTATTGCTAGATTTTAGGTTTGAATCGAGGGCAAAACTTGTTCTAGGAGGTAGAGTGAAAAACATATCTAACTGCTTTCCTTCTCATGCGCAACCTGTTCAATGAACCAAACATTCCAAATTATGGACAGTTTTTTTCCTATGGATTTTAGCATTAAGGTGATTTTTATTGTACTTTGTATTTTACTCTTCATTTTAAAGTATTATAGGAGAGCAAGAAGTCCAAGGTGTTTTTGTCCAAGGATGGGTGTCTTTCAAAGCGAGTCATTACCAAGGATCCAGAAACGTAGAGAAATATAAAAGCTGAACAATGACAGTTGTCTGTGACACACGAGTAATCATTAGTGAATTGTGAGAGAGCCCTTTCAGAATGGAATAAAATAGACTCTGAATTTCCAAGAATTAAATGGTGCCAAGTAGTGAAAAAGAATTCTCAGTAAGCACAGCATCTGAGAAACAGGAATCGCCAGGAGAGGAAGCAAGAGGAACAATAGCCTGACTGAGGAGAAAGTGATGAAAATTGCTTTAGCTGCCTTTTTATATGGCATATCTTAAATAGACATTCTCTTAAAATATTTTATCAATTTAGATATACTGGCAAAAGACTCAATATTGGGAAATTGTATATTATGGATTGAATAAACATATCTAGTCCAGGACTTTAATGCAATTCCGTACTTAATTTTTAAATAAATGAAATATATTAGTTTCTGTTTTCAGTCTGTATCAGCCCAAGTGTTATATACACAGATACTAACAGTCTAACACGAAGGCAAGAAAAAGTTCTTTCCAGCATGAAAACAGCATATTTTTGCCACAGGCACAAGTACACTTAGAAATGTTAAGAGTAAGGCAATGATAAATGCAATTCTGTCAAACAAGGAGGCAATTTCTAAATGCCTTTCTACGGAATTTTTTTCTTGAAATTGCTATAAATATCACCGGAATTTGTTATTTTGGTACTATTCTCCAGAATAACTTTTTCATACCTTAAAACCTACAGCTGTAATCACTCCCTAGTGAATAATTGCACAAGGTCAGTTTCATACCATCTAAAATTTAGATGACTAATTATCTAACTTTTAATTAAATTTACTTCAACCTGTATATATGAGATAAAGGTCATCTTCAGCCTAAAATTCAGTAAAATAGCTTCCTCTGAGTTTACTCATCAGTAATAAATGTTAGCTTCTGGTAACCACCACGTAGTGGGTATTTTAGCTGATACCTCCATAAATAAATTAATTTTAGAATTTTCACTTCAAATTATGAAAGTAGAGGAGTCTGTTATTATATTGTTGCATATGTAGTTCAAAAATGTGTATTTCATTACATATGTAGTTGAGGTGGACCATTCTGATCACAGACTTGTAAAATAATAAAAGTTGAAAAGATTTGCTTGGCTTCCCATGTCCGGCTCCTCCTGTTTCTGTGAATTTGGGCCATTAATTTGCTGTACATGTCCTTTTTTAAAGGCAATAAATGTATCTAATTCTCTTCTCTAAGCACATATGAATGCAGTTTTCATTTTCTAGTACATTTTTAAAATTTATTTTAAAAAATAGGTATATTTAATCTTAAATGGATAATACTGACAAATAGGTTCCATTGTTTTGTTGTTGTTGTTATTAGGGTCAGTTCATAAAACGTGAGTAATTTAGCCATGTAGTTGCATCAAATCATTTGGTCCATTAAGACCCGACTTAAGCTGCCAAGTGACATTTTTCCTGCATAATATTGTTTGGTATCTGCATTGATCAAATTAACTGGTCGCTTGCCAAATGACCACTTCAATTTGGCATACAGGACAAAGATGAGAGTGAGAGAATGACTTACTAAGTGTCTGGAATTTACTAAATATCTGTATATATATATATCCATCCAAATTATATATACTAAAATATGACTTAATTACCCATTAGGAGACCTATCAACTTAATGAATACTTCTAATTATAGAAAGAAAAACCACTAAAAATAGAAATTTAATATAAACACGCAATCAGATGATAAAAGCACTTTTAAAACTGTTTAAGGTGAAAATATTTGTGTTTGTGATGCTAACAGAAAAATTATGAACACATTTTAAAATTTCTATCTACTGAATAGTTATTTACAACTGTGAAAGAAAATAGATACATATTAGATATATTACTTTACGAAGTTAAGAAATCTGTTATTAAATTGTTGCTGTGATGTTTCCTTAGGTTCTTAGTCATTTATGTTTATGATTGTATCCCTTTGTACATAAAAGCTTCATTCTTAGTTTAAAATATAAACTGTAATACAGGGTTATAATTGCCAACTTTAAGCATAAATCAACATATTTTAACACCTATAGACTTAGCCCATTTTTATTCCTCATTCTTTAATCTTCAGTTTTCTGATCTTCATTAATTTGGGATCATAGATAATAATAATCATTTTAAAAATATAACTTAAAATTTATCTTCTACATTCGTTTCGATGTTTAGCATATTTTTCTTTTGTTGAAAACAGCATAGTTATTCCTCTAGTCAATATGGAGACACAGTATTAGTATCTGTTAGCCTGATATCATAGTAAAAGTTGCAGATAGGTTTTTTTTCTTTTTTAACAACCAGTGAAGGTCACCATCTTTCTAGGAGTTCCATAGGCAGTCAAGTGGGAATAATTTAAAATGGATGAGTTCATAACAGTAATATTAATACCAGCGAACACTTATTAAACATTTAATTCTGTGTTGATGTCATATTGTGTGCTTTATGGTCTGACTCCAAGGCTTGCCTGTGAAGCCCACATTGCACTTCCAGAAGTGGACTAATTCAGAAATTTGCGTAGGCAGGGAATGGCCTCAACGGCTGATATTTGTGTATGTCAGTACCTGCAAGATTATGGCTTTCACTATTTCCATTTACACTGATCTAAACAAACCAAAGATTGACAGATTGCAAGACAGGTGCTTTCACGAGATAGACAAACGACAATCCCCGCCCCCAATGCCCATGCTGAATTTTACATTATTTTTAAGAGTTTAATTGCAGCTATGTGCCCAAATTTTCACCCGGAGATTGCAAAAGTAATAATGGGTATGTGCTAAATGTCACTTAACTGAGCTTTAGCTAAATGCATTACTCTGTACATAGTATAACGTATTCATTAAAATTATTTTGCAGAAAAGTTTAATAATTTTATAAAACATTCCTTTTAATATTTGAAATGTTTTCTATATTTTCCAAAATTTCAATATAAATTCACATCCTTCTTGGTATGAAATTAGACCATTAAAAGCTGTTTTTACTAGTCTAGACATACTTAGCTAATTTTTTAATATTAACACTTTAAATATTTGTAAAAATATATTAGATTTTTAGTGGAATTTTGGATTTCATTAGTTGAATAGTTGGTCGTTTCTGTACAGATTATATACAAATTAATAGGAATCTAAATGTCAATTACTTGAAATTTAAGTCAAACTAAGAGAAAATATTTTATACTTTTTAAACTTTGGTATAAATTTGGCAATAAAGAGAGAATGCTATCTTACCGAGAAAAGGAAATTTTCTAAGGTGACATCTCTTCAGAGCAAACTTCTCTGTAAGTTACCTGGATTTCTATTGACTCCTATGAACATAAAATTTCAATTATTGCTGTATGTGTGAAGAAAGGCAAAATATCCCAGAGGGGAGAGGACAATGATTGATCGTGAGAGGTATGATGAGCCCAAGGTCCCCAGAGGCTGGTGTGCACAGATGTCACATAAGGAAATTTTTAAGACTTTAAGACCCACTGCAGGAGATGGACTGTGCTTTCCCTCTGCACACAGTACATAGTGTTTGTGGAAAGAATTAACAGATAAAAGGAATCACTTGTAAAATGGCCCAGGACAAGAGGGCAAAGTCTCTGCGCAACTGTTTATAAAATCATACATTAGGAAACAATGATGGGACACTGAAAAGCAGCTCATTGTCAGAAAATATTTCCAAACCACATACTTCAACTTGGAAATGAGCCTGAAATTTACCGCGTAGCATTCTCTGATACAATATCCGAAATGATACGTCCCCAATGACTCCGAATCGGTCAGACTCTCTCTGTGATGACAAAGCTTGGAGGTAGAATTAACTCACTGAGATTTCTCAAACATAATTATGAACTACCCAAGAGCAATCAGCTTCCTTCCTCAACTATTCGGTGAGGTTTCACATGTACAATGAATTACTCTATAATCTCATTATTGTTTTCTTGAGACACAAATAATGAGTTAAATATTGAATAACTGGACTGCTTTCCTTGGACCTATGGAATGCTCATGAGAAAATACCGATTAGAAACTTTAGCCATAAGAGGAGGCTTGCAAAATTCCCAGAGTGATCGTGAAAACAATTTCATAGCACATTTAAGTGTAAATAAAGTTGATATTGGTGACTAAGGTAAATGCCTCTAATTTTGAGGTCTTCTTTTCCAAAACAATGTTTTTTTGTGAAAGAAAATATGCTCTTTATGAAAAAATTAAGGAGCTGAAGAAATCATAATATCATATATTTGTGAGAGCTAGCAATTTAGTGTCTCGTTTTACAGTAAATTCATGTTTAAAGACACTGTATATTGAAAAGTGTATCTAAAACCGGTTTTAAGCATCCTAGACTGATATCAGATACCACGCCTTTGGTTGCTGACCTCTATATTGTCGTCGTCTTAGATCTAAAGCAGAGACTCCTGAATGAACAAGTGTGTCAGCTCTGGCAGTAGAGCTGGTTAAACCCCAGTGAATCACATCCATCCTACGATATCATGATCACTGTGAAGAAAGCAAAAGTGATTTACTATTTTGTGGCTGGATAACCACTCATGCATTCCCTGAGATCACATCTGACCCTATCATCTACTTGCTTTGTATCCAGAATTAGACATGGTCCCAAATGATAGTTTTGTTTTCAATTATATGGCCATTCTATAAAATGCACTGAAAGAGCTCTGGGGGTCCAACACAGAACTAAACCAAATGCAATCCTTGAATCACTAAACCATTCCATTATGGCTATTTAAGGATTAAAGACTGAATTCGCATGAGTAGCCATATGTATATCATAAGTAGCAGCAATGTATTACCACTAGACCATCTACTACCCAGATCCCACTGAAAGGACGTTAGAAATCTGCTGCCTGTACATGTCATCCTTTCTAAATGAAGGCATTCCAGGACTGACGAATTAGTAAATACACTATGAGATTTCAAAGACATGTTCTTTTTCCTTTACTACTATAGATCTGTAGGAGTTATCTGTAACCCTGAAACAAAGAGAAAACATTTTTGTTCAAAGAGCTAAGGAGATTACACAAAGTAGAGAGATAATTGCTTTAAAAAGTAGAGCAGAATTTGCCGTGTCATTTTTAAATCTGAATAGAATCATTAAAGAATCCCTAAAATTTTCATCATCATTAGCATTCAGTGAAACTGACAGCAATGTATGTTATTAATACCTAATGGTTGTCATGCATATTTCTGAAACCAAATATCAATTTACTAAAATCTATTAATTTGTTCAAAAATATTTATCGTGCGCCTACTATGTCAACTCTATTAGGATTTTAAGAAATAACAAACCTTTTCCCAATAGTTTAGAGCCAGTTGAGATAGACAGAATTGAACAGATAGAAATAAAAATGTTAGAGAACCTGGCTTAGTTGAGGGGTGATAATGGAATTTGTAATATTGGTGGAAGCACAGAGGGACGGGTGTTCCTTGCACTCACAGAAATGTGTGGACACCCCTCTTTAACAGCATGACTGAGAGCTCAGGGGATGGTGGGGGGTGCAGGCAGATCAGAGGGGAAAGGTGAGCAGTGCCCCTGGACACCTGCTTCCTGCTGCCAAAAATACCCATCAGATAACTTTCTCCCATGTTTCCATGGTCAAAGGACTTATATGGAAACTTGAAGCAAGGATGAAGAATAGTCCAAACACCAAATTTCAATACTGTCTTTGAAGGAAAGAATTCAGAATGCAATTTTAAAGTCTAGGTTTTTTTTTTTAACCTTTGTAAGCATTATTCTAATATTTCTAGTGACTTTCATCTTGCGAGTAAGGATGCACTTTACTTGCATGCTGTAACACCTTAGCCTGGGGTTATGGACATTAATTTTATCAGGTATATTTGCAGGAGGCAACAGACAGACATTGAAGGGGATAGAATAAAAGGAGAGAGGGAAAGATAGAAGGAGAGTGAACAAGAAAAAAACTTTTATAGCAGGTGATCATGTATATTTTAATTGAAGCAGTCAAATTTTAAAGTATTGATTTCTTTCTCTGTAGAAGTATTTGTAGATGTGCATATGTATATGTAACTTCACTGGATAATTCCTGGTGGGGGTGGCGGGAGGGGGTTGCTGCATGAATGTGTGAAGGATGGAAACTAAAGAAGTAGAACCGAATGTAAACCTGCAAACTAACAAGTGGTAGGTAACCAGTTCCACTGAGCCATGGTGAGATGGAGCAAGGGTTTGGAAGATGCTTTTGCAACCACGCATTCTGTGCTACACGCCAGTAACAAAAAGAGGCCAGGAAAACCTGGAGCTAATCAAAATGAGTTTGATTAAAGCTCGTTAAGAGTAAATTTCGATAAGTTTTCAATATGAGTTCTCACTATTCCTGTAGAGTGTTCTCTCTGAAAGCAATGTTTTTATATTGCAGGTACTTACTTCACATTGTTCTTCTCGACACTGCTACCCTGACAACCAAATATTTGTTTTCAGTTTATTATTTTATTTATATATATATATATATATATATAATCTCTATATATTATATATACTTATATATAATATATATGTGTTATATATATTATATAAAATGAAATATATATTTTTCAACAAAGAGAAAACATTTTTGTTCAAAGAGCTAAGGAAATTACACACAGTAGAAAGATAATTGCTACACAATAAAACCACCTTTAGTTTACTTGTTCCTTGAGTCAAATTAGAAGACTCGTATTCATATTCATAGCAAAATATTTTTCAATGTAGCACCTATAATCTAGGATACAAGTATCACCCTAGGTAACTACCACCAAAATTACTACAGGTTCCACAGCGCTGTATCTAACTGACTGTGTTTCATGTTAGACAATTTTATTAAGAATAAGGCATATTACATTCAGAAAATAATAATAATATATTATTAATTACTTATATGCTAGAGGCTGTTCTACATTATTAGCAAAATGAAATCATCAAATTCTCTAAGCAATCCTGCTTCAGTGATGTCACCATTTTACAGATGAGAAAACTGAGGTAAAAACAAATTAAATATTCCCAAGGGCACTCTGCAGGTATGTGGGAAAGATGGGGTTAGAAAATGGGCAGGAAATATAAGTAAATGAGACAATTGGAATGATACACGCATATAGAAGTTTTAAAAATATAATAGGTAATTCTCTAAGCATATCATTTCCCCAAGTTTGGCACTGAGACAAAAGTGTCAGTTGTTTTTCTAACAAGGTATGGACAAATGTTTTTAAAAGAAGAATTATGTAAGACAAAAATCATGAATATTTATGCTACTTCTAATTTATAGTACAAGTTCTTGTTCTTTATATTTTGATTTATTTCATCCAAAAATAAGTTTCTAGCTATATTCTACCCATAGGCAATAAGTGATATCCAAAGTACTTGAAAAATAAACAAATGCTCTTTAAAGATTTACTGCTAATATTGTATCTCTGTTTACAACCGAAATACAGTCCATGATTACCATAGCAATAAATATGCTAAATATTTTTCATTTGCTAGTATATTTTATGAAACTCTCTCATTTTGACAGCTTAAAAGGAACCTAAATTTCTCATTCTCAAATTCAATAAGGGAAATAGCCAGGGCTGATGGATTTACATGATGTAAGATTTGCTGAAAAGTAATGAAATTATATTTCAAGGCCATATAATTTGTTCTTACCAGAATAAATGTTTATAAGTATATAAGTTACCATTTTTTTACCCTTGCTTAACTAAGTAATTTTATAACCATTAATAATGAGGGCACTAATATCTTTGATGGTTATATACTTTCCATGTCAATAGATATAAAAGACCACCTATCAAAAAAGCCTTGTAACACAAATTGATAATGCGCAAAAAATGATTATAAAGCACTGAGACTAGCTTTTACCAACTTATATGTTGGAAAGAAAAAAAAGACCCTAAAAGACAACACCAAAAAAAGTGAATTTTGTGGCACATATTACAGAGGTGAATGCTGGCAGCATTTACCAGAACCTAAAACACCCAAAATCTGATTAGGTTAACACGATCTCATGCTCTCACAAAGGCCTAAGAAAAAATATCTTGCTCATCTTTAGACATTTAAAAAAAAAAGTTATTGTGCTATGCAACTCTATTGCCCAGCTTTCAGCAAAAGACTTTGAGGTACATAAAATGTCAAGAAAGCAATCTAGAGAGAGAAAGCAATCATCAGACCTGACTCAGCTGTGACAGCTTTTGGCCCTATCAGACAGGGGTCACCAGTAGGCTAGCGCAGTCACGGAAAGAATCACGAAACTGAAGATAGGTCATGGGAAATTAACCGAACCGAAACACTAAAAGAAAGTGGAAAAACAGGATGGAGTAGCCAAGAGCTATAGGAAAGTATTAAAATGTGTAAAACCACCAAGTGTCAACGGAGAACATGTGGGGGCAGTACCAAGGGTCACCTCCACCTCTCTGGTGTGATTCGGAGAGGCCCAGTCGGGGTCTGACTTCCTCTCCATGCCCAGCAGTAATGAGGAGCCTCACCCATGGGGATAACAAAGGCCTAGGGGGGAAATTGAACTGTCACCAAAACCAGAAAGAACCAAGGTGGTGTGCCCCTTCACTTTCTGGGGTGATGTCAGATAAGATTCAGTGAGATCCAGAGTCTCATAATACCCCAAATGTTCCAATTTCAACAGAAAAATCACTCACTATACCAAGACCCTGGAAAATCTCAAATGAGAAAAGATAAATCAACAGACGTCAGTACTGGGATGACAAAAAGGTTAGATTTATATGACAGAAATTGTAGAGACGTAATCATAGAAAATACTTCACAATTACAAACACTTGAAACAAATAGAAAAACTCCCAGTAAAAAAAGTCTCAATAAAAAATTAATCAAATAGAAATTTTAGAAGTGAAAAGTAAAATAACCAAACATTTTTAAAAATTGATAGATGGCTCAAGAGCAGAATAGAGGGAACAGAGTGGGGGGAAATCATTGTACTTGAAGGTCAAATAGAAGTTTTCCAGTGAATAACAGAGAAAATTGGCAGGAAAAAATGAACAGAGCCTCTGAGACTCGGGGAACTAGGATAAAAGTTCTAACATTCATCTCACTGGTTCCCTGGATAAGAGGAGAAAGACTTCAGGGCTAAAAACAGCACTAGAAGGAACAGTGACAACAGTCATAAACTTACAGATTCAGGAAGGGGAGCAAACACTAAGATGCACTCAAAGCGACTCATGCCAGAACACATCATAGTGAAACTCCTGGAAACTACAGACAAAATCTTAAAAGCGGCCAGAGTTTATGACCCCTTATGTGTAGAGGAAAAACAATTCAAATGACAGCAGGTATCTCAAAAGAGACCATTAGGTCTGATAGGACATGGCTAAATATTTTTCCAGTCACTAGGGAAAAAAAAGAATTGTCAGCCCAGATTATTCTAGGTCAAGCAAAATTATCCTTCAGGAAAGAAGCGGAAATGAAGACATGCTCAGATGAAAGAAAACTGAGAATTCGTTACCAGCAGACATATGCTATAAGGATGGCTAAAGAAATTTCTCTAAAAAGGTGATGATGAAAGAAGGAATCTTGGGACACGAAGACAAAAATAAGAGGTAAAAGTGTGGAGAAATATCAAAGACTTTCCTTCTCCTCTTGAGTTTTCTAAATTATGTTTGATATTTTAGCAAAAGTTATAAGACTTTCTCATAAAGTTCTCGAGGTGTGTAGAGAAAATATTTAAGACAGTTCTATCATAAATGGAGGAAAGTAGAGATGTAAAAGAGGTTTCTACATCACTTAACTTGTTAAATGGTGACACCAGTAGCCTATGTTCTGTATACATTTTGCTAGATGAGCCAAATAATTCTCTAACTGAGGTAGTTACACTGTTCGACTTTTAGTGTTTGCTCATCTGGTAGGTGTGGAAAGGTATTGAATCATCATTTGAATACGCAGGTCTCAGACGACTTCAAAGTCGGGCATCTTTTCATGTGCTCGTTTGTTTCCTCCCATACAGATGCCTGTTCGGTAACCCACTTTCCAAAACAGGGTGCAAGGGAGTTAGTTCTTGCCTGGGTGTATGAAGGCACTGCTGGCTGTCGGATCGGAAAAAGAAGTCTGGCATCATTAAGAATTTGTACAAAGTCCATGTGTCCCTGACATTGATCCCTGTGCCTCCAGCTGGAGTTGACAGTTATGTTAATTTTACCCACAGAAAATTGTTTGGGTCCGAGTATTTGTGTCTCCCAAATTCATACACTGAAGCCCTAACCTGCAATGTTCTAGTTTTTGGAGGTGAAGCCTTTGAGTGGTAATTAGTGTTAAATTAGGTCATTAAAGTGGGGGCTTCATGATGGAATGAGAGGCCTTTTAAGAAAAGAAAGCCATTGCCTCCTTCCCCCTGCCCTGCCCCTCTCTGCTCATTCTCCCTCTAAACCATTCTAATGTTTTCATTAGACACCATTTCTCTACTTCTACAACTGCTTGCCTCCCAGAGGCTCTCCATAAGCCCCCTGACTTAAGTCACAGCGCTCCCTTCAGATCGGCCAGGCCTGGCCAGTCTCAGACTAGACAGGGTCAGTGGGCGGACAAATCCCTCTCCTGCTAGACTTCAGGCCTCCTGAGGATAAGGCTGAGTCCCATTCGCTGCCAATCCCTACACTGCTGAAGTGTAATGCCTTACATACACAGGTACTCAAAAGTGTAACAATATAGGGACACCTACGGATAAAGGAGCGAATCAGTGAAGCCATGCCTCGAAAGAGAGACCAGGTTCTCCAGTGTAACAGGAAATATGAAGTCATAAAATGTCTTTGGGGAAAAAATAAAATAAGACTGCTGAGGCCAGTGTGTAGCAACCATTGACTGGGAGCAAGCCTAGAAAGTGCCACCATGTGTGGGCTTGAATTATTGATGGTAAAATAGACACTTAAGTGATAGATATCAGACATAGTCATAAGGAAAACAGCAGGATTTGAATCGCATTCCTATTTACTTGACTCTAAGCTCCATGAAGGCAATGGTTTTGTCCGATTTATAATGGCATATACAATGCCTAGCCCAGGACCTAAATATTAAGTGGTCAATATATAATTATTGAACATTGGCTGAGAGATTGAACAGACTGACTGGCAGTGAAATAAAAATAATAAATCAATAAAAATTCAAGTTCTGAACATAGGCAATGATATAAATTTACAGTGTAATAATAACTAATATTTTGAGTATGGAATAAAGGAGCATATTACTACCACCAGAAATCATGATTTATCTGGAAATGAAGAGTGGATGCTGTTTTGAGGTGTTAGTGAGTCATCAAGGTCATTCATTCCTTGGCAAGTGGGAGGTAAAGGGCTAATGTGAGCATGCAAGAGCCAAATGCACAGATTAGTAAATTGCCCATGTAAATTTAGAGCTAAATTCAAGAGACCCCAGAGAGTAAACGGAGTAAAAACCGCATCACAAAACTAAAGAAACTTATTGCCTCAGCATAATTAAAAGAAACTAAAGTAAAAACAAATCAAAGGATGGAATATATTTTAGAATATATTAGAAAATATTGCCGTTCCAGGATGACATTTCTAAATACCAATTTGGAAGAGTAAGAACTAATTCCCCAGGATACATTAGCAAAAACATCTAGTGAGAAAAATGTTTATAAGACATAGACTCAATGTACAAAAATAGTATCTGCAGTGAAATGCTCAGATCTTATATCTTATGAAATTAAAAAACAAATTTACAGAGTCCAACAGAGTATGAATATATAAAAGCAGGTACAATTCTATTAAGATCCATAAAGTGGGATGTTAGTTGGTGTCAAATTATACCCTTGTAGAGAACTGGAATTATGGTAGTATTTCTACAAAAATGCTATTTTATATGCATACACATAACGCCACAGGCACAGAATATTCAATATGAAAAAAAAAGCTGCAATACAATTTGTAGAAGGAGAAAGTATAAGATGAATGCAAAGCCTCCTTATTCATTTCAATGATTTTCGGGGCAGAATGGCTTGATTATTTTATAGATACATCCTAACTTTTTACAATAAATGATATCGTAAAATTTCCTATAAATTTATACACTAAGAAAGTACTACATAAAAGAGTATTACTGTAAATTCATTTTAAAGAAATGTAATGTTTTGTCTTCTTCCCAAAGTATGAACATTTTATAATAACGAAGAGAAAATTCTCATAATCCCGTATCTAATTTTGCTTGAAAATATAAATTCACCATTGTTTCCATGTTAATGTAAATAATTTTCTATATAAAACAATTTTGTATGAAAAATCACTTATTTCACACTTTAAAAGTTCCGAGAAGGTACAATTTGCATATATCACATATGTCTACATGTGACAATTTAACTCATCCCTTTTAAGTAAACATTAAAATGCATTTGTTTTATAACAATAAAGTAGTAATAATACATTTGTTTGTTTTTTAATATTTCTAACCCAGATCAAAATTTTTACATCTTAAAAGGCAATGGAATATTTCTGTTATTGGGCTTAGCTGACCGAGGTGAAGTTTGCAAAAGGAAAATGGTGTCTCATCGTGTTTTGTTCCATGAATGGTCTTGTGCTCCTGTGATGAGTGGCGGGTGAGGGTCAGTGTCAAGGAGAAAATCCAAAGTCAGACTATTCTGCCAAGATTCAGGGCAGTCACACTACTCATTACCAAGGGACCCAGCAAATTAATTAGCATTTTACTCTGAAGATGTTCGAGGATTTAATGAAACACATGAGAACATATCCCATTTAAATAAAATCTTAAAAATTACCAAAAAAAAGAAACCCTGAGTAAATAAAAATCCTACTATTTATTATATTCAAATATAGAGTGTTGGGGACAGAGACATGGAAGGGACACTTAATTCCTAAGTAGGTAGCCAACTGGAATCCACGTATCTACAGGAAATTTATACATACAGTCTATGGTATAAAACAAATTGCTAACTGATAATACGCAACACAAATGTACAGTTTTTACGTTACCAATAGGAAAACCTGACTTGATTGAGTCCAGACGTTAAGAACATTTCCCATTGAGTTTCGACATATTTCCCTCCCCTCTTCTTGACACACACGTCTCTTCTCAAGTAGTTATGAAAGCATCACAGATACAGAATTCACACTTCCAGACTCGTACGACAGTATGGAAAATGTTACATGCATTTAACTCTCTTACACAACCGCGAAAATTTACTGAGAATTATTTTTCCACGGAGATAAATGTCCTATTCTCAAATGAGAGACAATAATTCTAACCTGTCAATAAGGGGAGGGGAGATTTCAGAAGACAAACTGTCCTGCCTCTGCATGGAAGCTAATGGTTTTCCTTTAGCACAAAGGCACCAAGGGGCCGTCACTCAAGCTTTTTCATTACATAAGATATACGAAAAAGTTAATCCTGCTATTTCTGGCATAGACAGGGCAGAAAACAGCAGAACAAGTGGAGAGGACTGACAGAAATGAAGAGGCAAAAACAGAAGAGAATGCTCCTGACAACTAGAAAAATAAGGACTGCATTTAAGGATTCCAGCTTATTGAATACACTTCATAGACTTTCCCACACGTGCTTTAAAATGGGAAGAAATCACTTCTCTGCCACCCTGTGCATTCTTCTGAATGGACAGGTTTCATGCTTCATGGTTTACCTCTGTGTGGCTGTCTAGACCCTCCCTGTTAAAGCTCATTTTAACATGACATTCATTTTAAAAACAATTAAAAGGAGCAACATGGACTTTAAAGATCAGTTTGAGTCGACAACGATTGTTTTACAGACAGGTGACTTTTCTAATTTTAAATTCAAAGGCCTGTGCTAGAGGCACCACTTTTCTGATGAAAAAGAAGAGATCAGATGTGTTTATTTGTCCTCACAGGAGGAGTCTGGTCTTAATAAACTGACCTCAGGTGGAATCTGGAATTTATTCTACGGGGCAACAATGATACCCTCAGAATGTTCAAAAGGAAGACATAAAATTTTTGGTCACTAATACTAAAATCTCTATAAGTTATAAAGACTTTCTTTCATCAGTGACATTTGGGAATGGTGAGTTAGCACCGTGGTTACCACGGTAGGGCAGATGGTTAAGTGTTGCATAAAAAAAATGTGGGAGAAATTTAAATTTCTGAATTCTTTAATCAGAAGTCAATTCCAGCAACTTGCATAGCATCCTCACGGAAATGGCCAGATTGTTTTCTGCGCCCGATCTCCAACAGTGACATGAAGATGCAGAATCCTAATAAGTCTCAGTAAGAAAGACTTCATTCAGATTATTGCCCCCTGTATGAGTGATGCTGGCATAGGTGTTTAATGTCCCTAAATCTCAAGTTTTCCCTTTGTAAATCAGACTGCTAACAAAGTTTCTACAGGTTTGCTATCGATCATAAATATTCAATTACATAAAGATGCAAAAGGTTTAGCACAAAATATAGAAAATAATGGATGTCTGCAATGTGATTTGCCATTCTTCTGTGCAAATATTTTTGTATAACCAACATGTAAATATGAATTTGTTATAGTCATGCCTACAAAAGGAATAATATTTATATTTTAATTTTTTTAAACTAAACACAAATGCAGACACCATTTGAAATGTAATCTATTTAATCATGCTTAGTGCTGTAGATATTGTCTAGATAGTTTTTTAGATAAGTGAAAAAAATGCAACAAAGCTGTGAGTACTTGTATTCTTTATTTGAACAGCTAGCAATCTATGCCCAGAGATCAGCATTTTCTGTGGACGGTGTGTCATTGCTGCAAAACAGCATATCATGTGGCCTCTGTGGTTGGTGTGATTGTACTCAAGGTAGGATGTTTTCACATGGAAGAGGTTCATAAGTGATGCTGCCAATATTTAAGGGAAGGATGCCAAAGACCGAGCAATGGACTCATAAATCGGACATTAGAGGAAGAAGCAATTGGATGAAAATCACATGAGGAGTTTAATGCCATGTAAATAGATTCAGATAATGCTCCAGAAATTATAAAATTAACCTAAAAGTCAGTTTGCTCTTAAAAGCTGGATGAAAGCTCCAGAGATAATGGTGAGAGAGAGTCACAGGGAAGTCAAATTTCTTCAGGTGGCATCTGGTATTCTTACTCTCTGCATATAATAATGAGTACTTCTGAGGAAGCACTCATTATTTATTCATTTAATTAATTCCACAGTAGCAAATAAAAGTATATAAAACAGGATTTTTAGACAAAAATAATGAGTCCAATAGGGCTAAGCAAAGCATAAAATTGAGCCCCAAATAAGCTAATTACTTCATTCTATTTCTTTCTTACGACAGAAAAATTGGTCATTTAGAGAAAAATCAATTCCTAAATTTAAACGTGACTCCCCTTTAGCAAAGACTATTACTAGTAAATGGAATTTTCCTTCTGTATAAAGTGATACATAAATATAGCAGTTTCTCTTGTGACATTTATTGTGGCCACTAAATATTTACTTTGACTCATGTGATTTTTCATTTAATTTTTTAATGTAATGTTCAATTCCTTTAAATATGTGAAAGCTACAAAGCGTATAGAGAAATGAGTACCCATGAGCCAGCAGACTTAAGAACGAGATTATCTATTATCACATCTAGCTGGGTTTTTTTCCCATCTCTTACCTGCCTGCCTCTCCCCAAGGTAAACACAAACTTGAACTTTATTATCTTTCAAATTTTTCAACACCAACTGTCTCCTGCAAAGATTACAGATTACTGACATTTCTGTAGTTTGGATTTTTAGTTGTCTTTGATATTAGTAAGAACAGAATTATCCTGGATATGGTACTCCGCCACTTGTTTTTCACTCAGTATTGTATTTCTTAAGATGCACTGATGTTACCACATACAGTTCTAGTTTATTTGTTTTCACTTCCTCTAAAATACCCCACTGTGTGTCTCGAAATTTATTCTTCCATGATGTTTTGCAGGCGTTTGGTTGTTTCTGTGTTTTGCTACTTCACACAGTCCCGCCACGTCTTCGGGCTACAGCTGAAAGAGGGTTGGTGGGATCGCATGTCCCATGCTAGAGTGGCTGGCTAGAGTTTGAATGCAAACTCAAACAAGATGATGCAAAATTATCCCAAAGTCATTGCACCAGTCTAGCTTCCGACATAATGGTTTTGGTTGACACAAACTCTTGATGGCACTTGTCACGATCAAGTTTTAGAATTTTTGTCAAGTAGTGATGATGCTGTTTCTCATTGGAGTTGACTAAGGGCCTAAAAATTGCCCACTCCTTACCCACTGAACTTTAGCTTGAGCACACTTTAGTCCTGCTTCCCTCTTTACTACATACAGGCTTGTCACCAAGTTCGATCAAGCACAAGCACTAAGTGGGCAGATCATCCTCCCACCCCCTTAACAGCTCATTCTGAGAACTTTGCTTCCTCCTTCCTGATTCCTTTATCCCAAACAGATATCTACTCCATAATCTATTTGTGCTAATTCTTCCCAATGTTTAACTGGTAATATATTGAAAAGTGCTTAGAAACACATTAAACATATAAAATGTTAAACTCCACCAACTGAGTTGTGAAAAAGAGAGGAGAACACCTGGACTTAAAAATCGCTCTGGAAAAAAAGGTAGTCTGCATTGACGGTTGCTTTTTCTTAATAATGGAATCAAGTTGTTACGACTGAAAGTCTGTTTTGTTTATGTGTTGATGCCTTTAATGCTAAGCAGAATTTGAGTGAAGCAAATTTAAGCAGGATGATACTGAGTCCCTCTTTTTCTTGGTTAATTTCCACAGTTAGGAAAAAAGTCCATATTTAATATCTTTATCAGAAATGTTCAGGTCAAAATCAATTTTTCAGAAGATAAGCTAAAATTAGAATCCCAGTTTATATACCAAAAAATGAGTGGGAAGAAGAGGGTTTACAAATGGACATATTTTCATTGTTATTAAAACGAATGTGCAAACTTCTTTCACACTGTCCTGACATTTCAGAAACCACATCCACCCCTCACACCCCTTCCACACAGGCTAATTAATCAAAATAACTTAAAACGTGTCACGCTCCCCTTCTTGAGGAACGGAAAAAAAAATATGTGTGGAGTAGGCGGCAGGGAGAATTTGTAGAGGAAAGGCTGACAAATGGAATTTATCTATTTCTTAAAAGGAAACCACTTCAGTCAACATATCACTTAATTTCCTGAATTTCATATGAACAACAGGTAACTGAAATGAACACAGAAAAAAAACTACTGGGTCCACTAGAAAATAAAAAGGCACCACCACCTCTTTCCCGCCATTTCCTTATTTTTAAGATGAAGGGTTATCTAGAAGCTCCCTAAGATAATGGTGGTCCATGTGCAGCCATTATGTTTGGGGCCCTATAAGTAAGTCACTAAGGATACTGCAAATATGAGCTCAAATTCTGGTCAAAATCTCTAAATCTTTTTACTTTGGTTATTCTATGACTTGATCACCTATATTAAGAAATGTAAATGATGGGAAACTAATTAGATGAGATAGCTGTTCTAGAAACTGAAGGCCATCCATGCTCTTCCTCCTCCTCTAAGGCAAAGCCAGAACAGATCACTCCAAGTTCATGCAGAAATAAATACTTCAGTTCACATAAAAATGTTACACCCATGCTCTCTGCTAATCCCAAATTCTTTTGAAAATTAATGTTAAAGCATTTTCATACTCTGTTTTCCAGAATACTGCGATTTTGTCCTGGAACATACAGTATAGATCCAAATCTCCATTCTCATAAAAATACTGCATCTGTGTGCTATAAGACACTTGCTGCTCCATGATGAATCCACGGAGAATTATTACTGTAATAAGTAATATGCAGAAACAAGATTACTAAAGCATGATTCTGGTCACAGAATAACACAATTTTCATGGAAATGGTGTATGACTAGGCAGTCCCATTTGAAATGGAAATCTTCATACTCACATTTATATTTCAATACGGTTTCTTCAAACTAATTTAACTTAACAACCATTTTGCATTCAGAGCATTAAGCTTTGGCTAAATAACAGCAAATGAAAACCAGAATACGCAACATGTAATTTTGCCACGCCTCGAATAACTGAATTCTGGCTTTGACCAATTCTATGAAAAATGGAGAAAGTACTTAGTACTTAGCTATACACTAAAGTACCTAGCTAGACACTAATTTATAATTTATATATATTATTTATAATCTGTAATTTATAGATTGAGGCGAGAGAAAATATTTTCAAACGACATTAAAATAAAGATGTAAGATCAACGTGTACACATATTTGTGCGTGTGATGGTGTGGATGCATAGTTGTGAACATAAATACATGCTGGTACATAGAGAATAAGCTAAACTCCACAGGTCTTGTTGAGTGTGTGTGTATGTACAAGATTAATTAGTATGCATAAATGCAGAAAAAGGCCTAAGAGCAAATTGTTCAAGATTAACAAATAGTGGTTTTGTCTAGATGGCAACACTGTGGGTGAACTTCAGTTTCATTTCGATGTTTTGATTTTTCACTTGCTATAATTTTGGAATATGAAAAATAATAAAGCTACATTAAATCTACAAAGTACATAACAGCAATAGGTATTTAAGAATAACTAAGCCACTAAACAACAAAAAGAATGAAATGTATTAGAGAACAAAATAGGAAAACGAATACACACAATGTATATTAGAGAAGCAGAAAATAAAATAATTGTTTTAAAGAAACCTATCTTTAAAAATGCTTTTCCCCCAAGCCAACTGGATGCAAGTTCGATTAACATCTTAGATCAGGAAATGTAGTGGCATCAGCAATAACAAGCCACAATGACAATATTAACATGTAAAGGCACTATTCTTGAAGGGTCCCGTCATTGGAACAAAGCATATGGGCATGCTCTCCTGGGAATAAACAAGGACAAATTGCTTTACTACTGTTCTACACGAGATTTTCCAAAACGTCTCTGAGGGACACCTCGAGGTTACATTTTAACAGCATGCTTCAGTACCCCACACTATTAAAAACAGTTTCCAGGTCCATTATCGACTGGGAATCAACAAACTATAAAACACGCTGCCAACCAGCCAAACAAAGTCAGGTCAGAAAACTAGGTGGCTAACTTTTATATGAGTATTTCTTAATTGGGGAATGTAAGTTGTAAGAAATTATTTGTTCTATATCATAGATGTGGGTACATAAATGAAAATTGCTTTTTAAATTATTTGTTCAGAATAAGCTTTGTGACTATGGGCAATTTTCCTAACCTTGCTAGTGCTCATATTTTACATCTGTGAAATGTGATGCCAATATTGGCTGTTAGTAATATGATTAATATTAGATGAATGGAGCTATATAATGTACTAATTCAATGGCTGGTGCTCAGCATGCTGCTGAATGAATGGCAGCTTTCATCACTCTGCATAACTCAGAATGTCTGTTTTGTTCAAATTTTTGAATAAATTCATGTCTTGATGTTACAAAGAAAACCACTCCCCCCATTTTAATTTACAGTAGCTATAAAGTAAAAATGAAAATGTGCTCCGACAGTGTAGAAATAGTCTAGAGCTGAGAAAGTGCATAGTAGATATTCGATAAAAGACTGAAAAGTGACAAAATTATTTGCATAGAAATATGGCTTATATCTACCCAGTGATGCAACAGTTAAAGTAGTCAATTAAAAAACTTAATAGGTATTTTGATTTTATGAGAAACTTTATAAGTCAATGAGAAGTAGACCCTTAAAGTTGAAATGCTAGTGAATTTTATACTATTTGGTACAAAAAAAAAAATTGCCCTCACAAAAATCAAGATATCTCCAATTGAAATTAAAATTGCCTTCTGGCTTTAAATTTTTATGTCTACAGAATCATTTCATGCCTACAGAGTTCACCCCTCTATGACTATCCAGTTATTTTAACAAATAGGAAGTGCCCTTTTCCAGTATGAGCTGGCAAGTCTAGGGGTCTATTAGGGGAAGAGGCATGATAAGTAATAATACATTATCCTCGCCTTAAGTGGCCCACATACCAGTGAGAGAGAATAAAATATATAAATGTGTAATGTCCACTTAAAATCAGGACGCAGTACATAAAGGAGACACAAGTGCTTTCCTTCCATGAATCGTCCTGTTGAGTATAAAATACTGTTATGTTTGTTATACTGGATGCAGAAGGACAGTTTCCTCTGTGATTCTCCCGTACCTAAACAACAGCACACATTGCATTTTCATGCTTTTTGCATCGAATCCATGATTTCTCAGCAATATTTACGTTTTCTACTAAGAAGTAAACAAGTCAATACTGAGCAACTATCTTTTATTTGAAATTGGCTTCCAGTAACTGTCGGCTTCCATTCACCGTCAACCACTGTAGTTACCAAGGAGCTCTGCCACGTTGTGAATCAAAATAAGGATCAGATGGTATAAGGGGGACTGGCTCCATTAGCACTAACAGACACCTTAAGATTCACTTCTCATCTGCTGATTATTTTACAGAGAGATGTCTGGAAACAATGAATTTAGACTTAGCTTCACCATGTACTCCATCTCCTGGTCCCATCTTTAATAAATAAGATAAATTTTAATGTAATTAATGAACTAAATATGCTATAATTTGCCTGTCAAATAAATTCTTAGTTATCTGAATAAAAATAAACATGAGGTTTATTTGACTCTTCAGTTCACCATAGTTATAAAATGATTTCTTCCTTTGTTTTCCTCGCCTCTTCACACCTACTTTAAAAGTCATATGCTTTCCTAGAGGTTAGCTAATAGGCCTATGTCTCTGAATTTTAATTTTTCTATTAAAAATACATTATATATGTAAATATAATCAGTGGTAAGTGTGAGACACGGTAACTGGTGTGATTTGATGCAGAAGAGGATAGCAGGTATTTCCTCCAAGTTTCAGAATTTATTTATTAAACATAATACTCTCCAGTAAGAAGAGCTGACTCTCTTAATAGTTCATCTAACTTGAATGAGTTGTTAATCCCTTGAAAATAAGGTTCATACTGGGAAAATACACTGACCTCTGAAGTAAGTTTGCTTCTGCTGAATTTAGTCACCTGGACTTTCTAGTTTCTATAAAGGCACTTCTTTAGCTACCAATGCCAAAGGAATTACAAGTTTTACAATACAATACAATGTAATAAAGTTGCATTGTATACTTTGATTCCAGCCCTCTAATTTTTTAAATGTGATATATATATATATATATTTTGTCACTATAAAGGTCAGTGCATATTCTGATTTGAATACTGGCTTATCTACAAAGCTCTTTCTCAGATGCCTAAATGATACAGTTAAGCTTTTTTCTAAGTTTTAAAAACAAAATTCTCATGTAATGAGAAATGTGATCACTCCTAATGAGAATTCATTAGCTTGTATGTCACAAGCTCCTTTTTCTTTTTAGTTTTCTCGAGCAAATTTATATATAATTAAAGAGTTATTAAACATTTCATGTAACGAATCACGAAATACTGTTAGCTTTCATAAGATTTTCCCTGTGTGCAATGGAATTCATTAATGTGAATACATAGCCTGAGCATAAAAACAGTTATTTGTAGGGGGCAGAGGGTGGCAGGGGATACTTCTGGCTGTTTAAAAAAAAAAAGAGCCAAGTGTGACAAATATCCTTTCTGCTTGTAAAACATTTTAAAATTCAAGCATTTAACACATTTCCAAGTGACAAATATTTATGGTAATAAAGACTTAATGTCTAAAACTATTTCAAATATTCAATAAATATCCAATAAATCATGATTAAATGTACTTAAGAAAACATTATGCCTTTTGTAGAATTCTGATTACACTAATTTTTTTCAAATATTTCTAAATCCCTTTAGTGTCATCTAATATGCTCTAGAGACTATAATATCTAAAAAATGGAATACTGAAAAGTGGTATTTGAATTCTACCTGGAAAAAATTGGAAACCAAACTTATCAGATTATATTAGAAATAATGTTGTCAATATGACAACTGAATAAATAGATATATTTTGTGGTAAGCAAAAAATACATCAGAATTGGCAAGCCCATGTGTTCAAATGATTCATTATTACTCAGGGGCTCATGTACCTTAATGGAGTGAATTATCTAATTGTGCCACAATCACAGAACATTAAGAATCTTTGTGTTGAATGCATTGGGTTAATTGCATTTGAGTTTTAATCTGCTAAAAAGAAAACAAACAAAAAGATAGGATGAAGAGTCATTTCACTTAAATACAAAAGGAAAATAAATGAAAAAATGTATTATGTTTGATACCTACTATTAATAACTTTGTGTAACTTACTCTAGCAGACCTTCTAGTATATGTGTCTTCTATAGTAAAATCAGTTTTCCTTTCCACTAAAAAACTAAGAATAGTTTTATTATAGGCATCAAATGGAATCTATGAGTAAAGACGGCAGCTTCCTGGGTTAGAGATAAAACTTGCCTTTGTTGATATATCAGAATCAATGGGATAGCTTCATTAAGGATAGTGTTTAGTAGAATAAAACATGTTTCCTCTCAAATTTGTGACAAGCTACATGTAAAAAGTACCCCTGAAATAGGAGTAAAAAGTATAACTAGCACTTAAAAATATATAGAGATATCTAATCTATGCAGTCTTTCCCTTTTAAAAAAGGGTTTAATCAACAAAAGCAAAGCCCTTAAAATGAGAATAACCAAAGGCAACATTTGGTAGGCAGAAACATTTGCAACCTCACAACTACAATCTGAGGGGTATCAAGTCTTACTAGGATGACTTATGTTGTTAATATCCAAAGAATGAGTGACAGATTCAAGTCACTTGAGAAAAATGTGAGGTATAAATGCAAAAATATCATTACTATTTCTTTTTTCTATTTTATTTATATCACAACATTGTGAAGATTTAATTATTAAAACAAAAATGAAACCATTGTTTTTAAACTGAAAATAGAAATTGTTTCATAACATTTCCTAGACAATAAAGAATATAGTTTAACCAGGAACTTCAGGAGAAAAGAGCATATATAACCTTCACTATTTTTGGATTCAATAGCCTCTTTTGAGTAAGCCTTTATTACTGTGATATGCATATAAACTATATGTTATATGCTTTGGCCAGTAAAAGTGATATAAAGGTTATGAATATATTTTGAGGGTTAAATTGACAAGAAATGGTAATGAATTGGATGTGGGGTGAGAGAGAAATCAAGAGGTCAAGAATAACTCCAAGGACAAGAGGAAAGGCGAAATTGCCAGTAACTGGGATAGGGAATATACACAGACTCACATACTCACACACAGGAATATTTTATTCTCATTGATTTGTACCTAGACCTTAAAATAGTATATCATATAAGGAGGCACTAAATAAACATCGATTGAAAGATTAAGCAAAAATCTGAGATATATTTAAAACCACAGAGATCATAATTACATGATGAATTTGAATATAGTATTTGCTGAAAAAAAAATAGAAAAAAGGCACTGTCATGCTCCTATTAATTGCCATGACTTCTAATTAATGAATATTTTATATCTTTTATACATGTATACAGGTTACTTTCTTCTAAGAAGGGGCTAGGATAAGATTTTCCCTTAGATGCCTATGTCAAACTTAAAGCTATTATACTAGAATTTGAAAACACTGAGTCCTCAGAAACTATTGTGAGTAGGATTAATTGTTGATTTGTGTTATTTCAGTTAAAATATACCTTCTTGCTTTAAAAGAATCATTCCATGCTACAACGGATTCCTTTTGAAAACAAATTTCAAAAAAAATTATGAAAGATTTTCATTCCTTAAGAGACACGTCCAATCAGCTTACACAGAAATCAAGAAAGCTAAATTTATCAATTTTCTAATGACCAAAACCAGAAAACAAAAACAAAACTTTCAGCCTCTTTAAATAAAGCTTGCCAACAACTATCTTACTAGGTAAGTCATCTTAATTTAAAATGCACAACCTAAAGCATCTCCCAAATTATTCCCCGTCACACTAACATTTAAATTATCTTCCTAGTCTAAGCACAGAGGCTGTGTTCAGGCTGATCTTTGTGGGCACAGCAAGAAATCGGCTGTTCTGATGACATGATTCCTTATCAGTACTAACTAATCACAGGTGAAAGAACATTTATCAGGCGACATGTAAAAACATTACTGCCTCCTGTAAAAAGACTAATTTTACTTATTATAATTCATAAATAGCTCTGTCAAATGTTACTCCAGAACAGTGATCAGAGAGAAGTGGCATTCTGAATTGTGTTTGGCTTGTTTCTGCTTTTGTTATTTAATTTTTTTAATTCAGAACTAACGGGATGATAAGACTTTCAGCTCATGACAATCATGTTAATTACATTTACAGTACATGGTAGGAATCATGACACATGAGCATCTGCTACAATTCGATACAACTGTAACAAAGCTGGTAGAGAAGGCAAGGCAATGAGTGTTTGGATTTGTAGGACTGTGTAAATTATAGTCTAAATTCATAGTCTAAATTTCATCGTATTAAAAATGAGATAGATTTAGTAATTCTGGATATATTACACATGCAGACACAGACAGAAAGACACACACACACACAATTTGTTCACTTTTAGTAGCCAAATTATGTTCCATTGACTCCACCCCTGCTTGGTCTAAATAAGGCTGGACCCAAGAAAATTTGATCAAATTATCAGAAACTCATTCTCTGAAATACCAAGAGACTCTACAGATGCTTGATGTCTAAAATCTAGTAATCAAATTAAGTCAGTGAAATGGACCCATTCATTTCCCAAAATGTTTCAGCGAGATGCCAAGAATTTAAGCGGAGAACCAGACTCAGGTCTCCTGGTGTTCCCGTCCTGCTGACGGAGCGGGAGCTCCCGGGGCCCCCAGCAGGGGCTTGCCTGAAAGCTGCTTTCTTTCCTCAGTCAAAGCAACGCAAAGGCAGTCTGTTCGAACACTCAGAAGGATGAAATTGCCCCCTTTCCTGTAGAAAACTCTTTACGCTGCCTTTCTCTCTATTTGATCAAAACTGAAGTTTTTAGTTTTGAGACACTGAAGGGTGAAATTGAGGCTTTACTAGCTTTGACATCCAGCTGCGTGGAATTCGGAGAGAGAAAAGGCCTCTGTTAGCCATATCTGCTGCTTGAATTTTTAAAACTTCTGCTCCAACCAAAAAATATATATATATTATTTACAGATGTGAAAATATAGACCTTTATAACTACTAATCTTTAGTTATGATGATTTAAAATACATTTGATTAAAATCCTAAATACCTCATGGAGCACAAATCCCTAAGTTTCCAGCTGATGGGCTTTACTGCCACCATCACCTCCACCGAAACACACCTGTCCCACCTCTCCATCACAGCCTCGGGCCCTTCCTCTCTGTAATTTCTCCATCACTTCTTACCATTGCGCTTAGAAACCAAGATTCATAATTTAACTACTTTTCTCTCCCTCTAGTCAAAAATCCACCTGCCCAGAAAAAAATACCAGCCCTCCCCTTGACTGAAGATTCTTGCATCAGCACGTGTCTGGTCTTCCCCTCCTCCTGTCTCACTAGAAGAGGCGACACCATCCTGTCTCACCAGGGCATCCATCTGTGCTCACAAAACCCGAATTCTCAGTCACTTCTTTCCTGCCCCATCATGTCCAACTCTACGTCTCTACTCATCGGCGTTAAAATATTCGTGTCTCTAATAAAAACACCTGTCTCTACTACCCCATGTAACTATCATGTTATTTCTCTTTGTGAAACTCCACAATCGAATATCTTAAAGGTCTCTAATAGTGAATTATGTTTTCTCACCTTTTACTCCTCTATTCCTGCTTCTGCGCCCCCCAGTACCTCTCCAAAAGCTCTAAGACCACCAGCAACCCCCATGACATTAACTGCTGAAACATGCATCAAAAAGGCAGTGCCACATTACACAGCAAGATTTAATAAGTTATTTGGGGAAATGCTGGCAATCACGGTCGTTATGCAAATATTTTCACATTACCTTTGGTAGTCATGATTTTTAATGTAAAATAATGCTCATTTATTATCTTTAAATACATTTAAAAATTATGTCTATTGTAATTGTTCGGAAAGAATTATATTCGATTTAGCACCTCTCACATTTAAAATTATACCATTATTTTAATTTACATTATTAGCTACCAAGATAGAGTCAAAGAAAAAAATAGCAGAAATTTAAAATCTGTTTTGCCCTAATTGATGTTTTATAAATAATCATAGGTATTTGGTCTCACACATAGGTATTTGGCATTGCTGGTCCAAAGAAATAAAAGACACTTTAAAGAGCAGAAGCACTCAAATTTTTAAATATAGAACCATATTTGCTGTAAAACTTTGATATTTTTTAAATGTTTGTATTTCCTCTTAGTTACCTTTCCAGGTTAAATTTAGGAACTTTTCCTGCCTCTTAGATATTTAAAAATAATCTATATAATTACAGTTACTGTTATAACATCCGATATTTAAGAAAATATCATGAAATATTACCGTATTGCCTTTCTCACCTGATGTTTGCAAAACCCACAATATACCCATCTTGGCTTTCTTTTTGCCTGAATTTTTCATCCAATTTTAACAATATTTTGGTCAGACAGTATTCCTATGCAAGAAAACTGCAGAATTTATAAGTGTACTATCAATCAGAACATTTCTGTCTTGAAGGATTTCTTTATAGTAAGCAAAGTGTTAAGAAGTCAGCGTTTTACTCGTCCAGTCTTTAAAAATAAAAGGTTTGTAGCATCAGTATAGATAATGCACAACCCAAAACAACTGAATTATTAGAACCGACAGGCATCTGTAAAGGTGCTCCTGATTTAACCGCTCACTAGAGGGTGATAACTGGCAGGTCCCTTTGTTTACGGGCCACTGTTGTAACTTCCACACATATACTGGCTCAGAGTGACGACTTCCTTCCACCTCTTAAAAGTCAGGGCTGCTCATCTGAATTCGTGATCCAGTATGAATGCTGTGACTACAAGATGACATAACAGATGCTCTGGCCTGGGAAAGCACTGACACATAGTAGATGCTCATAGAACAAGGATGGAGAGATGCTATTAACGATACAGAAAGGGAGAAGAAGGCTTTGTGGCCAGGAACATCAAGAAGAGAAACTGGATGAGAAAGTGGCTCACCTGGGCCTCCCTCATCCAGCAGGGGATGTGACGAGGAGAGAAAAGTGACCCAAATGGAAAAGGCACCTGGAGGAAGCTCACCACAGGAGAGGGTCAGAGGGACGAGGAAAATGAAGAGCTGCAGCATCAGGGCCTTTCGACTCCCATCCCCACATCCCTCCCGGTGGTATTTATGGATATAAGTGATTGTTAAATCAGAAACAAATGGAGACTGGCCTGGAAAATTCCCCGACAAAACCAGTTTAGTCATGCAAAACAAAGCTCAATTGAGCTTCTTGTGCAAGAGTAAGTTGGCCTGGAGCTCTTCTGGTTTACGCCTCTGGCAATCACAGGCAGAACTTAAATGTTTGCCAAATTCGATTCGAGGTAACCACTGACCGATGCCCTATCATGTAAGGAAATTCTAATGTCACCAGTCGCTGTGAGAACAGTGATGGCCTGGGCGCCG
Source organism: Cynopterus sphinx (assembly GCA_030015415.1). Taxonomy (NCBI): domain Eukaryota; kingdom Metazoa; phylum Chordata; class Mammalia; order Chiroptera; family Pteropodidae; genus Cynopterus; species Cynopterus sphinx. The sequence goes on from CM057384.1 coordinate 3,912,745, forward strand.
TGTAAGTCGCTTTATAACAAAACACACTGAGCCTCAGTCCGAGATGGTCTGAGGGTTCCTGGTCCCTAAACGTCTTGCCATGTGTGTGACAAATTGTTCTAGTTTCTACGCTGCTGGTTCATTCACTGGTTTAGCTTCTGCTGTGTCTGAGCTTTTGACATAAGGTCGCAGATGAGCGATGCACTGAGCACAGCAGCAGTGACTTGTTCTGAAGTCTTCACGGTGTCTTTCACCACTTTGGGAAGACACCTTCTAGGTAGGAAATGCAGAAACAAGTGGCATGAATCTCAGCTTGGTGAACCCGTGGCTCTTTGAGAAAGGAGGAGACCATGAAAGTGCAATCTGGGGTCCCTGTTCTGGGCTTGCAATTTGGGGTCACCATTCTGGGCTTGCGGTGATGCTACATCTTGGCTGTATATTAGCATCGGTTGGGCTTTGGGGGTGGGAGGGAGAGGGGGGTGAGTGGGGTTAAAAATGATGATACACTGCAACAGGCCAGGTGGATTTAATCAAACTCTCTGGGGAGTGCTATCTGAGTATTTCTTAACAACCTCTAGGTGGTTTTAATATGAAGCTGGGGTCGAGAACCAAAGGGTATGACATAGTCCTCGGAGAGCCTGTGGCTACACGTGTGTAAGATGGAATACTTAATGGGCTGCTTATCCACAGCAGACAAGAGAACCATCACTGGGGGAACATTTGTTCATTCTGAGTTTTCTGGGCTTCCTTTCAGGGTGGCTCAGCACAATGCCCGACCTCCAGACCAGTAGCATCCACATCACCTGGAGCTTGTTAGACATGCAAATATCAGGGCCATCACAGACCTATCTAATCAGCAAATCAGTGGGGAGGAGGGGACATAATCTGCCCTTTAACAAGCCCTCTGGGTGCATCTGGCAACTCACTCAAACTTGAGAACTACAGGCATAGGCAAGGTGTTGATATAGCTCAGTTAAATGGGGGGAGGGAGTAGGAGGGGGGTGTCAAGAAAGTAATTTATTTCTCCAGGGCCTGACCAGAGCCTTGAATGGAGGACTAGCATGTAACAGCAGTGGGACCCAAAGTAAGAGAACAACCCGGGGCCGGAGAGAGTCAGCTGATCCACCTGCTTCTTCTCACGGGGCAGTTTTCTTTCCCATTTGAAAAGAGTGAATCTAGGGTGTTTTGATGTTGAACTTTATTAATAGCTCCAGCCACATCTGGGGGTATAAGGAAAACGTGGAGAATGAGTCAGTGGAAATAGACCTGATAAATGTCAGAGGGCAGAGAGGAAGCGACTGTACCAGAATTTGTGACTAATTTCCGTGAAAAGGGCAGTTCAGTCGTGTCACCCATGGGAGAGCTCCCTGGTGATGATGCCCCGGTGGCAGTAAACATGGCCCAAAGCAGGCACTTCGTGGAGGTGGCTCTGGGACAGAGATCCCTTGTCACAGTAAATTGAAAGTGGTCGCTTAGGATGCATATGTTCATTATCAAGAATCCATCCACTGCAAATGCAGGCCAACCACGTCCCAGGACGCCATGTACTCCGTGTTGGTGGCTGCCCATGTGCGACATTATTTTCTAGGCGATATGAAGACAACAAACTTAATGCAATTCTGCTACCAAGGTCGATTCTAACTCCTTAATTCTGGGTCACGGGAAGGCAAATGACTCAAATAATGCTTTTTCCACTGTTCAGTGAAAACCTGCGTTAGAATCCAGGCTCTTTGACTTTTGGGCTGTGTTACGTAACCTCACAGGATTTCAGCTTTCTCAGCTAAATACTGGGGATGATAAAAATACTACCCACAGACTTCATATAGTGCCATGATTGTCCCATACCCAGCACAAGCCATGGTACGTGCTACGTGTTCAATTAACGGGAGCTGTTTTCTGGATATTATTTTAGCATCATACATGCTTTGCATTGTGTGTATGGTATTTCATCACAGAGCTATAAAATGTGTGTTTATTGTGCACGCAGAAATAAATAAGATCTGGCAAAATTATCTTGGGACTCAAATAAATTGTTAAGTGATTCCCTAAGTTTTTATTCAAACAGGACAGAATGGGAAAAAAGGAAAAGAAAATAGTAATATGTGGTTTGGGAATTTTATTTAATATCTATTTTATTTAACAGAGAATTTCCATTTTCCTTTCTTTGGATCAGAAGGCAGTATGCCATAGGGTGTAAAATGTACATGAAACCCAGTTTAGTTGCTACTGAAACAAACTAAACACTTTCTAGATACTGAAATGCTGCTTCAGAATGTCCAATTTTTAAAAAATTAATTACTGAAATATACTGAAATACAAAATTTATGAGAAAGCCAGTGTTTTTCAGCTCAGTGTGGGTAAAAATAGGTAAGAAAGCTACATGTATCTCTCTCAGGTTGTGCCATAGAGGGGCCTGGATTTCTACTAAAAAAATGTGGTCGGTATAAGAAAAATTTCCATCTCTCTTCTATCTGTATTCCTTCCATGTAGGTGGAATAAACCACTTTCATTACCACTTTAAATACACTAAGTGTTGGTGACAAGGAGTTGAAGAAATTATTTATACTGCCTACGTCACAGAAAAAAGTGAAAATTCTTTTACATCCTTTTAAAAATAATTGTTCATTTATACTTCCTTTACAACTATTAAAACTAAAAACTGACTGAAATTGAATTTTTCTTTAAATGTACTACACGCTAATAAACAAAAAGCAAATAAGACAAATCTAATAAGAAGAATGAGAGAGGCATTCTTTAAACAGGATGACTTAGGTTAATAAGCAGTGACTCATTCAAATACAAAAATTAGAAAACACTAAAGATCAGATCATTACCTGGAGAGAAGGACATATTTGATTTTGAAAATTTAGTAAATCTGATTTTTCTTTCTCTTTTCCTAAATAGTACACAGAGCCAAAGGCTATAATACTAATTATGAAATATTTTATATGGGTAAAAAACACTCTAGCTACATCGGCCCAAATTGTCCCCAATAAACAGTTTCTTTGAGAGAAACAATTAATTCTACCTGGCTTAAGGTAGCATAATTAGTTTTAACCAGATTAAGGTAAAATTATTGTCATAAAGACCTAGACGGCTAATTATTTCTCCATATGTCTCCGCTGCCCCACGCCCACCTTGCCTTGGCCTGGCAGACCTCTCACGTGTCGTCTTTCCCCATAATGTCAAGGACATGCTGCTAACGTGCCACCAATCTGCCACCAACACAGAGAGCACCAGGTTTTCAAGCATTAGAGCACCAATTGGGAAATATATTTCATTCATGGTATTTATTAAAATTAACTGTGAAGTGTATAAAACATCCTTGAAAATAATTAATAAAAAATTACAATTAACAGGAGATATTTATCCTAATCAATGCCCTCCCAAAAGTTATACACGCACGCTTCAATAATGCCAAGTCAGAAACAACCTAACGTCATTTACGGTTGGCATGAAGGGTGTCATAACGTATTTATTATGTGGTGTTGACTTGTGATTTTCCAAATTTTAAGTGCACATAAATATCAGCTGGCTACTTGTTTTTAAAAACATATATATGTTCCTAAGTTCCCAAGTTACATGCCTACTAATTCAGAATTTTTATTTTCAGGGACAGATAGAACCATGGTCTAACTTTAAGAAGCACTGCTCTAGGAGATAAGCACACCGATTTTTAAATTTCTTCTCTTCACCACGTAAATTTCACAGAGGACGCATGGAGTTAAACTGATTTCAGAATAATAGAAAAGAAGCTAAATGTGAAATATGGATGTGATTTGTAATTATTCTTCCTTGACGATTTTCTATTCATTTGTACTAAAATAGAACCACCCTCACAAAAGAAGAAAAAAATGAAACTACGTAATAGAAAATTAAATCAAACTTGGTTAAAAGCAAAGAGATGATTCTTGTTAGTTACTGATGTATTGGTGCTTCCTTTCCTGTTTTGCTAGAATTTACAGAGAACTAGAAAGGCTGCCAAATGCTGTGGGGATTTAAACTCCATTATTTTAAGCATAATAAAATGATAGGGAAACAGAAAGTGATGGCCAGTAGCAGAAAAATAGAAAATGAAAACTCTCTCAATTATGTCAACAACCATTTTAAATTTAACTGTGTGAATTAAAAAGAAATAAATCCAGCAAGTGCAAAAAGTACACTAAGCTATAGTAGGAGCCAATAGCTATTTAGTGAAAATAAATAAATTCCAAAGAAATATTATTGTCCTCAAGAACACAGTTTAGTGTCTTTATTTAAACCTCAGATTCTTGTGGAATTTCAATTAGCCCTGAATAATCCAAAATTATATTAAAAAACAACAAAGTTGGAAGACTTGTGTTTCCTGATTTTAAAACTTACTATAAAGGAACTAATCAAAACAATGTGGTATTGGCCTAATGATAAACATGTAGACAAATGGAATAGAATTGATAGTCCAGAAATAAACCCAGGATGCTATGAACAACTGATTTTCAATAAAGGGGCCAAGACCATTCAAAAGGGGGAAAAAAGTTTCTTCAATAAATGGTGCTGGGCAACTGAATATCCAGATATAAAATAATGAAGTTGAACCCTTACACCATATACAACACTTAGCTCAGAATGGATCAATGATCTAAATATAACAGGTAAAATTTTAAAAGTCTTAGAAAAAATGTAGGGATAAATCTTCATAACCTTGGATTTAGCAATAAGCTTTTAGAAATGAAACCTTGAAATCACAAACCACAAAAGAAAGAACAGACAAAAGGACACAACACTGGGTGCATCAGAAGATGTTATTAAGAAAGTGCAAAGACAACCTAAAGAATGGTAGAAAATGTTTGCAAATCATATATCTTATGAGGGTTTAGTATCCAGAATATATAAAGAACTCTTACAACTCGAAAGCAAATGCAAACAACTCTATTAAAAATAAGCAAAGGGCCCAAATAGATATTTCTCCAAAGATAACATACAAAGTGCCCAATAGCACATGGAAAGAGTTTTGCCATCATCATTAGTCGTGAAGGATATGCAAATCAAATTCATAATAAGATACCAACTCACAACTACTAGAATAGATATAATTTTAAAAAGACACAAAACCAAAAGAAGAACAAGTGTTTCGGAGGATATGGAGAAGTAAGAACTCTCATACACTGTATTAAGGATGTAATGGTTTAGCCACTGTGAAATAGAATTTGTTGGTCCCTCCAAAAGCTAAATAGAGAACTACCATGTGACCCAGAAATTCTATCTGTCTGTCTATCTATCTATCTATCTATCTATCTATCTATCTATCTATCAATCATCTATCTAATTGAAAACAGGTACTCAGATAAATGCATGTACATGTATGTTCATGATAGCAATGTTCAAAAGAGCCAACATATAGAACCGAACAATGTGTCCATCAGTGCATGAATGGTGACATCTGTATGATCAAATACTATACAGCCAATAAAAAAGGAGTGAAGTACTGATGCATACTAAGATGTCCATGAACCGTGGAAAAGTTGTTACGTTACAGAAGCTGGATATAAAAGGTGACATTTCTTATGGTTCCATTCATATGAAATATCCAGAATAGGTAAATCGATAGTGACAGAAAGCAGATTCAGGGGTACTGGGACTTAGGGGGTTCCTTAGGGAATGATGAGTTACCGTGTCTTGCTCACTGGATTTCCTCTGGGGAGGGTGACAATGTTTTGGAACCAGCTGAGGTGGTGGTTTTACAACATCATGAGTATACTAAATGCCGCTAAGTTATTCACTCTAAAATGGTTAATTTTATGGAATGTGATTTCACTTTAAGAAAAAGAAAAAGAAAGAAGGATAAGACAGTGACTGTCTCAGACCTATTAAAGTGAGCTGAGTTTTTCGCTAATCTTATAGAAGTATTTTTAATTTGAATTTTAATTTTAAAGAAATATTATAACCATAACTTTTTTCATTTTCAATAAGAAGCTAAATATTATTTTTATCACTGCTTTAAATCAAGCTAATATAAATCAACTGCTAACACTATGGGAACTGCCAATCATTTTATAATAATATAGAGAATTATAAGCAGCATGGTAGTCAGATCAAATACAAAATAATATAATTTCATAACTGAATGACAATTTATATTATAATTTCAAAAAGTTCAAATTCTGTAAAATAGAAGTGAAATAAAGTGTCAAAATTTGCATCTTTACTTTAATTGGCTATGGGATAAAGTATCATTTATGTGATACATAGGAAGGAGATTTTAAAGAATAATATAAGCCGTCAATAACGTTATATTTTGTTACCCTCTATCAATCGCCTCGTAATATAATATAATGGAGAGTATCAAAATTAAAGATAAATCAAAATATACAATAAAATTTAAATAATGAAAATGAAAGCATAAGTACATGAATTTATTTATTCATCTGACACATTTATGAAGGTGTGCCAAACACTGCAGGAGGGACTGACAATTAATGTTCATAATTTTAATTTAACAAGACATGACAGCATTTGATATTTTAGTAAGAGAAAGTGAAGCCCCACCCAGCAATAATTAGTCCTGGAAATAATTCTTTATATATACAAAAGCTTATGTGTGTACCTTTGCTTCAGCGGAGAATAAGAAAACAGGAAGAAAAATAAAACTGTTAGTTTAGAATTAAATTAATGAAAGTTAACTCACTGCAAGTGTGTGTGTATGCACGCACAGGCATGCTTATGTGTATCTGAGGGTGGGTGAGAGCAATCACATACTAAATTACACCCTATTTTGCACCCTGGATTTATTTCTATCAGTGGGTAACTTTAAGCAGACAGTTTCCTTATAACTTTAATAAATGATATTTAAGGGTAGTATCTCTGCTAACTTTAGACATTTGGGGGCAAAAGAACATCCTTCTGCTCAACCCATGTGATCCCATTCACTTTTGACAAAATGTGTACAAAATCATGGATGTGTTTCTAAATTTCATTAAGTAACTAAATTATCAATTCCAACAGACACCTAGTGTTTTGCTACAAACAAGACATTCTTAAAAATAATTTCCATTTTCATAAACTAAGTATTACATATTTCACATACAGAAGGGTTTAATTTTCCATATGTCTAAAGGTCTCTACACTAAAAAAAATTTTGACTAATAACTATATTGAAAGTTAAAATTTCAAGTGTACCTCAGAACAAAGGTGCGTAAGAACAGTCAAAGACAAACATGAAATGACCCTAATTACATCAAATTATATTATGTTATATTTAAATCACTGCTATTTTATAACAGTAAAAGAATAGACAAAATTATTGTTTATTCTTATATTGTTTAATAATTTTGTGAGTAAAATAGGGTTTGGAAGAAAACTAATAAGTGGGGAAAACTTAAGGAAACCATAGGTTTGCCTCCTAATGAACTGAATGGAGATAAATTATGTTTGAATGCAAAGTTCTAAATAAATTAAATATAATGTCATTTACTGACAGTAAAACAAATTCATTAGGAATTGGGTTTGAAGGCCATTCCACTTTTGGATCAATTCATCATTTTCCTGGGACACATCAATTACTACTCTGTCACATTAACTTCCTGAAAATGACCCATGGTGTCACCTGAAGAAGGGGGTTCAGTTGCCAGAATGATTTAAGAAAAAAAGCTTCCAAAGCATTCTGCGAGAGCCATGTTGTCTAGTTCATGGGGCTTTTACCCAGTAGAATACTGAGCACTTTTTCCAATAACTTTTCACTTTAAAAAGTGAATCTTTGCCTTCAACTCCTAGTGTGATTTAAAACTGAAAGGCATTCATGCTCAAAACTGTATTCCATATAAGACTAAAGCTAAAAAAATGAACTGTTGTGTGAAGGTCCTCCCCTCCTCTAGAAGTAAGGATTTACAAAAATCACAGTGAACAATGAGATCCTTAAGATTCAAGAAATTAACCAAAGGCATTGCTATGGAAATTTCTGTGAGCAGCAGGTAGGTGTGCATCTGCCCCAAACACTTGCCAAATACGATGAGATGTAAATATGAAACAGGAGGCATCTCCACCATTGCAGAGGGTGGCGGTGGGTGGCATTCCCATGGTGCTTCTCGCGTGCCCGCACCCGTCCCCACTAATACCTTCTCTCCGCCATAAAATAAAGAAAAATCTTCTGACTGATGAGCACACCCACGGATAGGGTCAGACCTTGCAGCATCTTCCCAGTTTCCAAGTTCTGTCTAGTTACAGGCTGAAGAATTACGCTGGTCCCGGACAGCCCAGGCCTGACCTCAGCACCCTATTGACAGGATGTACCAATTGGCACCTGTGTCTGTTCCTGACAGGCCACCCTCAGCCTTCCTCACTGACATGCTTCATGACTATAATATCATGAAATGGCTAGAAAGGCATAAAGATGAAATAGGATAAATTACTCTTAATCTGCGTTCCCATTCCACTTTATTCTTCTCCAGCTTCGCCATGTATTACTGATAATAATGTATGTGTTTATCTTCCTATATCGACTCTCAGCATGTGCTGGGCAGGGTAATGACTCACTGACCTTCACATCACTTCACCTGGGGCAGTGACTGACCCAGGGCAGATTGTAAATAAGTGCTCGTTCTGTCCAACTGAATCAAAGGGAACCATATTTTGATGATCAAAACTTGTTTCATAATTGAAATAATTCTGGACCTTCACAAGTGAAAATGTGCAAAAAAAGTTACCTATGTATTTATCAGTTGTGTATGTGTCAGAACCAAACACACCACTATGGTTTATGAATCCGTACAAAGGAAATTATAATCACTGACCAGAACATTTAGCTTTAGTTATTTGCTTTGCCAAGTCATGAAACACTAATGCATTTTAATCTTGTATTTGCAATAAATCCCTAGAATCACAAAAAAGAAAAAAAAAAGGAAAATGATATAGAATTCAATTTTTCTGGCCATTTAGCTTTTAGAGTTCATATGAGTATGAACTACTTATATAACTCAAAAATATGAACTCATCACACTCATCTTTTACTCACTGCTAAAGGCATTGAGTGAAAAAAATAGAACTGCATTAAGATGCCATCGATATCCTAAAGAAACAGAAACAAGAAACATTTGCAGAATACTGACACTAAAATGCATAAATCACAACTTTCACTAAGAGACTATCAAAAAAACATAAAAACTACTTATCAGAAAAAGCCCATCTAGAGAAGTGATTATGAATATTGGCTTTAGGAGAAAAAAAATTCAAAACAACCAAAATTTCCTAGAGACAGATTCTGAATTTAATTCTAGTTTTAATGTTTATGTCATAGCCTAGTAAAACCTATTAGCACCATGATGCATTTATATGACTCGAAAATAATGTTCAGCAGCTAACTAAAAAGGAACCAGAAAAGAGTGAACTTCAGTGAAATTTAAACATTTTCGCAGATTCACTACTTACCACAGACACCAAAAAATGTGGTTGTGTAGTTATTCAAACTAATGGAGAATGGATGCTTATTGAAAATGAGCTCGATCGCTTAGAAAACAGAGATGAAGCTACAGCAGGAAACCAAAACCAAACAGGTCCATTCCTAATTTCATTTTTTTGGTGGTTGTTTCTTACGGAGAGGCTTGAAACTGTAAGAACTGTCCTAGTCTAACATTATATGAAATTTGTCTTACTCCATTTCCCATGCGTGGACGTTATTTCATATTACAGTAAGGAAGAGCAAGCTATCAGATAGTGCAAAGGGGGATATTTGGAGGTGTGTAAAAATGTGCCTCCACCTAGCCCTCAGGATGGGAATACACAGCGAGAACATCGGCCTCCAAGGAGCCCCCATACCTTGTTCTTTTCCTGCAGTAGGGCTTGTGATGTCTTGACTTCAGGACCTTGCGAGTTTGCACTGAAGCTGTCTTTCCTCTTGAGGAGTTCTTCCATTTCTCTCACCTGGACCTTTAGCCTTCTATTTTCTCTCTCCAGTCCTTGTTTTTCTGTTTCCAGTACTTCCCTCTTGTGCCATTCCGACGTGTTTTCAGCCTGCAGTTTCTCCAGCTAAACACAGAAAATACAAAGAAACAGCACGCAGCGTTTGTAATTGCTAAAAGGCCAGGCGCACAGACAACAGTCCTCCGTTAAGAAAGGTTCACGGGTATGTCCACTTGGACACTTTTTAAAAAGAAAACTCTATTTGTCTGAAAAGTCGAGAACAACAGAAATGTCTTAAGACCAGGCCATGATCTACATAAAAATGCCTTTCCTCTTGGTTCATCTGAATGTCACTATACCCATGAGAACCATATTTGTCAAATAGATATGTTAAGTGAAAAACTGATAATGTTTTGCCAACAATCTCCACTCAACTGTTGAACATTTATCAGTTGAGAAGGGACAAAATCACGACTTGGGCAATTTTGATTGGATGGATGGATATATTTCATATAATCATTCACTCATTCGTTTACTTACTAGACCTTTCGATTTCCAGGCACTATGCTAGTTACTGTGATTAAAGACAGTGAATGTAATACAATGTTATAAATTCTGTGATATGAGTGCTATAAAATATAGTTAAACTTGCATGAGTGAGTGGCCGATTTGATTTTCAGGGAAGAGAGGCTGGCAAACCTTTGCCAGAGAGCCAAATCTATTTTAGAACATTCCATAGTAATGGTGTCTCTTTTTTAATAGTCGAAAGAAATCAAAAGGAGAATCCTATTTCCGACACATTAATATCATGTGAAAGTCAAATTTCAGTGCCACAGATAAAGTCGTACTAGAACACAGTCCCTTGTTTACATGTTACTTAGGCCGGATTTCAATGGAGAGTTGAGCTAACATCTTTACTACCCAACCCCCTACAGGAGAAATTTGCCCACCTCTGCCTGTTAGCTCTAAATGATAACCCTGAGCCCTGAATTCTAATTCTGATACCAACATTTATTCTTGATTAAGCTTGGGCATGTAACTTCATCTTCCCAATGTAGACAATTTATCCCCTAATCAACATTAAAAAATGTTAGATTTCAATAATATCTTTGGAAATGAATTTTGACTTTAAAAAGTCTAAAAAATGCTTTTTCCTATATATACAGTTGTACCATTTTTATAGAAAACGTTCTGTTCCCAAATCTAAGAGAGGCTCTGGCTTCCAAAAAAACAAGAAACCAAAATTATACTCTTGGCACTAGATGTTGTTTATCAATTTAATATAATAAACTAAGAAATCGATTTTAGATGATGTGGTTTGACATTTGGGGTGCCTGTTTGGAAATATGAGGTGAAAATAGTATTTCACAATGAAAATAATAAAGCTATAACAAAAAAGTCAACGTAGTGATGAAAAGTTAATTTTAGGAGAATAACTGTATTTTGGGCCAAGGACAATCATGACATTATATCAAGACTTTGTAAAACTGTAGGCATTTAGAAGAACTTTACAAACTGTTGAAGTCGATTTTATGCCTAAAACAGATAACAGGCAGAAGTAATGTTTTAAATGAGTAATAGATGGTTTGAATGAATAAATCTTTTTTTTTTCTTCCAGAAGTAATGAGTTTATTAAGGGAAATTATGGGCAGCCACAAGGTGGCAGATTCTCAGCACCCAAAAGAGGTAGGGGTCGACATTACAGCCTCTAGGAACACAAGTGGCTCATAACCAGGCAGCACGGGCTTGATAAGAGCACTCTATTCTGAAGCAGTGAACAACTTCCAGGCCTACCTATCTGTGTCAAACATTCCTCTCAGGTGATTAGGGCCCAACCCTCCCGAGGGAGCTGGCTGCCACCAAGTGCAACTTGCTTCTTAAGATGGCATGGGTCATGTTAATCACCAGAAACCGTGTTACCTCACACTCTACGTGAGGCCTTTCAGCAATTTTACGTGTCCTCTTGCCTTCACTGGATTTTTTTCTTAAATACCTGCAATAGTTTGTTTCTTGGACTAAATCTGATTGATACATCTGCCTTAACTACCCATCAAAATAACATTCTTATATTTTTCATCAGTGTACCTTGCTTGTTTTCTTAATCCTGAATATGATTTTAAAAAATTTTATTATATTAGTTTCATGTATACAGGACATTGGTTAGACACTTATATAGTTTAAAAATGATCCCCCTAATTGCTCTTTCCCTCCTCTGGCTCTCCAACTAGCCACTACCATACTGCTGACTGCATTCCCCATGCCATGCTCCCCATCCCCATGACCGTCTATCAAATACTAATTTGTACATCTTTAATTCTTCACCTCATTCTCCTCACTCCCCCAAACCCCTCCCCTCTGGCCATCCCCAGATTGTCCTCCATATTTGTGAGTCTGTTTTTAATTACTTTGTTTTTTCCTTTGTTCCTTAGATTCCACATATAAGTGAAATCATATGGTTTTTATCTTTCTCTGACTTATTTCACTCAGCATAATAAATTCTAGGTCTATCCATGTCATTGCACATGGTAAGGTTTCATTTTTTTAATGGCTGAGTAATATTCCATTGTATATGTAAATCCTGCATATAGGTTTTAAAATTTATTTCTTTATGTGTTTATTATCTGGTTCTACTATCAGACTGTAAGCTCTGTGAGGCTAGCAACCACATCTTTTGTTTTTTAATTAAATTTATTGGGGTGGCATTAGCTAATAATATTATGTAGGTTTCAAGTATACCATTCAATAGTAATTATATATATATTTCTTTGTTCACCACTCAAAGTCAAATTAATCTTAATAAATTAAAGAAATAATTTTTAACAGTAGTAACAATAAAGCTTAAATAATATCTGATTATTTACTTTTTGCAGTTTTGATTGACATACCAGTTCTTTGACACATGTATGTATATAGAATACCAAAAAAGTAAATTTTTTGTAAAAATTGGAACATCATAAATATTTTAAGCCATTTTATTTGTGTTTTCATTTTTATAAAATTCTTATCAGATTTTTTTTTCTAAAATCATATGAAAATACACCACCTTTAAAAGCCATTTAATGCAAGTTAAAATGATGAAAGAAAAGTCAGGTATTATTTTAAGCTTTCAGGGATTCTTGTAAGCAATTCTAATAATTGTATCAAATTGAAATGGAATTACACTGGTCTGCTTCCAATGATCAAGAGGAAACTATAAACTATTTTAATTCTAAGTCTAATATACTTTAATTTTAACTAATTGTAGGTACCAGTGTTAAATTAATTTCAGTTAATATAGAAGTTATTAAAATATTTTCTAAATTTTTTAATGTAAAAGTAAATTATTATAATTGAAGTAATCATCAAAATACTTACTGATTTAATGACCTCCATTTTTCTGCATGTTAAACATTGAGAAGAATATAGAAATATCCAACTATTTGGCTTTTTAACAAATATTTATTGTCTTTTATATGAAGCACTGAATATACTGTCATCAACATCTCATTAAGGAGGAAAACCCTGGGTGCTATTGGAAATATTAACAAATTAGGTAATCAGAGAAGGTTATTTGAAAAAAAAACAACAACAACAATATTTAAGTTGAAACCTAAAATTTGAGAAGGAAGCGAGGCAGAATCAAGGCAAAAGTGTCCTGATAACAGGAGTAGAAAATAGGTTTGAACATTGTAAGAACGAAGATCCAATCACGTAGCATCAGAATTTCGGGACAGTAGGGTAGGGAAGGAATTGGAAAAGCAAGCACTGGTCTCTAAAAGAAGTGAGAATACCAGAATCATTTGAGTTGCTTGTGAAAAAATATTGTGATTACAATGTTGTACTATTGTGATTACTCCTAAGGATAGAAGATTGGGTCACTTGTGAACATATTCATCTATTAATTGATTTTCATCAATTGTCATCACTTGATACTATTAAATCTAGATCTCTCAGCACAGCCTCCGAAATAAAAAATGAGAATAAAATTATCCATTCTGCAGACATAAGTAAGAGACTTAGTTTGATAGAACCCTGATTCACATGTAAGAGGGAAAGTAAACATCCAAAGTGGCAGTGTCCCCTGGAGAACACGTGGGAGTGAGTCAGATGGGCATTATGCAGAAGAGGGCACACAGACTAGGGTGGACTCCCTTCAGGAGAAGCCACATCGCCCTACGGAGGGAACAGAGTTGAAATCTGGAGGATCAGAATACCAGCTACTATAGCGAGAAATGTAATACGGGCATTGAGAAGGTACACAGGATTATAGTTTTCAATCTTGGGGTCATACCACTTGTGGAAGGAGTGATTTGGGATGTTTTGAGGTAAAGGAAAATAGAAAAGCAAGAAATTGATATTAAGGCCCGTATCAAAGAATCAAAAGATGAGTTGTTCTACATTCTTCTACCCAAGTTTGAATTAGAAACAAACAAACCAGTCCCTTCACTATAATAACAAAAGGAAAGACTCTAGAACTAAGAAATTAAATATATGACCCACACTCCTGATTATCTCACCTTCCCCCACAGAACAATTTGTCATTCCTTATTCTTACTTGTCTAGCAAAATCCTACACACTTGGTCACAAATACAAAAAGAAATGTAACAGCCATATAAAACTACCAAAAGTAAGAAATGAGAATAAAAATTTTTTGGCTGCTGAAAATACTTCTCATAAGATGACCATGTGACAAAGAAAAACTGTGACACCACCCTCCAACATGAATCATAGTAAGTATAAAAGAGAAAAAAAGTAAACCCTACTGTTGTATGCACCTGGACTAATACACTGTATATCAAATTGATTAAATAACCCAAAATATAGTTTTTAAAGTGATTTTTTAACATGGAGCTCTCATTTACTATCCAGTAGGATATATTCCCAGAACAAGAAGAACTGCACAGAAATCTTATGCTTTACTCTAGAAGGTTATTATGAGTAGCAATGGTGATGTTCTAGATCGTAACAATTTTACCTATATTTTAAGATAAGGCAAATAATTATATATGTTAACATCATTATTCTCTCTGGCACCTCTGATGCAGGAGATTGACTAGGAAGGAGCATTAGCAATTTTGAGAACTTTTCAAGGTGAAGGAAATATTCATCTTGGTAAGAATGTGCATTATCCAGATGCTGGCATATTCCATGATGCATTGACCAGTATCGCTCAATATCTGTGCATTATTTTGCGTATAAATTATATCTCAGTAGAAAAGGTCAGCCATAAATACTTAATGCTACATTTAAATGAGAAATCTGAAATGTGACTATGAATGCAGCTTTCTCTCTCTGTCCACAGAAAGACCATGGGAGAAATTATCCTGCAAGGGAAGTGGACACGCTCAGCACCCAAATCTTTCCAATGAGACAAACCAGGGTCTTTGAGGAACACTTAATTCCAGCCCTGATGCTGGGCAAGTTCAAGATAAACCCAGACTATCATCATGTCTGACAGCAATTAAGCACTCAGTGACTAATGGAGAAATGTCACAAGGACACTAGTTCCGGCTTAAAAGGGTTCCAAGTGGCTAAATTTGGACATTGAAAATGAAAACAACATCAATTTATAATGCAATGTATAAAAATAAATTTGAGAGTGTATAAATAGCCCAAAGAGAGGAAAATAGACAAAGAGAAAAAATTTTTTAACTTATTTTTTTTGCAGAAGAATGACAGTTTGCTGATAAATGTAAAGGGATGGAAGAACTGGAATTTTTGCAACTATCGATTATAATAATTAAAATCTGCTCAGATAAATATCATCAGTGGGTGCCAAAATCATTAGAGAAAAGGTATTGGAGAACAGGACATTTTCAGAATGTCAGCGAATTATCCCAAAGGTCACTAACTAATTTCAAAGTGAGTATTAACATTGGAAAAAAGTGGCAGTCCAGAGCATCACCAAGTGATAGCATTCAGCATCACTGATAGTAGACCAATATAGCATTGTGTTAATCTTGATGTGAAGCATAAGAAAGTCACATCTGAGGAGGTGCTAGTGGCACCTGGTGGGTAGAGGCCAAAAATACTGGTATACATCCTACAAATCACAGGACAATATCCCATAGCAACATGCAATAGCTCCGAAGTTGAGAAAACCTGCTCTAGACCTACCTTCCTGTTGACAGGAAATTCAGGACACAAAAGAATAAAGGATACAACTGGCAATAAATTAGAAGAATCCAGAATGTCGTATATTCTACCACAGAACTTAATTGATTTTTTTAAATATCAATTTATGAAAAAGTAATGGGAGAATCTGTTTTAGACTAAGGGAATAGTTATAAAAATATCACACCAATGCATTAATGAAACTGAACTGGATTAAAATGAATAGATGTAAAAGATATACTTGGAAAAAATGAGGGAATTTGAATATGAGCCAGATATTAATGAAATTTATAATTTATTACTTAGGTTTGATCATTGCAGTTGTACAGGAAAATACTTTTATTCTAAATGCATGCTAAAGCATTTACGAGGAGTGTCATGATGAATTCAACTTGCATTCAAATAGTACATGAACAACAGAAATTAATCTTAAAAATTAAAATATAGTGTGGAATATAAAAATTAATACAAAACTAAGATATATGATAATATCATCTACAAAACTTTAAAATGTACATTTTTCAAGAACATATATATACATATATTATATATATATATATATATATATATATATATATATATATATATATATATATATAAAGACATACTGCAAGAGTTGCCTATGGAAGAAATAGGCATGGGGAGGGATATACAGATAGAAGAGAAGAAGCCTTGCAGAGACCCATGGTGACAATGTGCCATGAACTAAGGCATATTGCATGATAAAATTATCTGCATCTGAGTACAAAAATAAGTAAATAAATCCATAAATCAAAATATAAATATCAGCATATGCATGGATGCCAAGACATAATTTAAAGAGATAATTGTATTAAAAAAAAGAAATTGATCAATATGGTTGACACTGGCAAAGAAATTAAAAGGGAAAAAGGATGAAATTTATTTTCTTCAAAGTCTCAAATTAAGAGAGCCCTAAAAAACTGACCTTCTGGACGTGACTCTGGTACTTGAAGGATTACTAATAGGATGGCAGCAAGGGCCTCACTGTGGTAGGGGAGGATAAAGTTGAGGGAAAGCACGAATTTAAAGAGGAAATGTTTTATGCAGTAGCTTAGCACTTAAATAATATAGAGGTGATGATAATTGCATGGATTTTGAACTTGGCTTGCTGTTATTAAATGACTTGGAAGCCACGAAGGGAATTACTGACAGGCTCAGGTCAGCCAGCTTTCAAACCAGGGACTGTTATTAAGGCTGGAAGTCATTCCTGATGTTTAAAGGACTTCTTACCTCTTGAACCCAGAGGCCAGAGTGAGCATGCCCAGGCCCAGGAACTCACCTACGTGGAAGAGCCTCAAAGGAGACAGGACACTCAGTGTTGGCATGTCTCCTGTGCTAAGTCAGGGCCCTGACTGGGAAGGAGTGGGACCCTGGAGACTGGAAAGAGCTTATTTGAGGGGGTTGACTTAAACTTCTAGAAGCAATATCCCATCCCAGGGTTGCTGATGAAATGAGTGCCCTCAAAACCATGACATACAACTGATCTGCACAGCCCTTAGGAACACCAGGGATGGTAGATGATGATGGAGAATTGTAAATACAACCAAGTGGTAACCCAATCTCACCTTCTTTTTCCAAAGGTTAATACCTTTAGTGGACCTCAAATGACCTTGAGCTTCTTTACAACATCTCACTGGTTCATGATACTGAAGACATCGTGCTCATTGGTCCTGAAGTGGGAAGCACTCTGAATGCTCGAGCAAGTTGTAAGCATGGCAGAGGGTAGAAAACCCACCACATACAGCTTAAGGGTCCTGCCACACCAATGAAATGCTTAGGGACCAGTTTTCTGAAGGACACAGAACCATTACTTCTAACCTAAGAGACGAGTTAGAGCACTAAGAGGAGGCAGCTTGCCTGGCCGGCCTCATTTTCGGAGACTGGAGATACTGCCCTTGGAAATAAAGTTCTGACCCGTTTGTGAAGTGACTTGAAAGTGTGGCATTTTTGAGTGAGCCTAGACTGAGAGGGAGCAGCAGTTCCCAGCTCTGGGGCCGGCTCCCCTGCTGCTCAATCCACTTGACCCAGAAAAACCAACAGAACTGGAACGAGTCAAAGGCAATACGCACAGTGCAGACTTTGGCAAAGCCCCACAGAGCCACAGAATAGACCCCTACAGCCGTCAAACAGGCAGTGCCATCTGCAGAAGTGAACCACTTTTCACTTGAAAACCAGTTCCTCGTATTTAAATTGGTTTCCAGTAAAGAATGAGCCCTAACCATGGGTACTAAGTGACACTGTATCTGGAGACCCATCATGGACTATAGAATCAGGCAGACAAGAGCAATTCTTCATACAATGGAAATGATATATTCAGGATCAGGCCCAACAGGTACAGAGGACAACAGAAAATTACACAGGCAGAGGGACCAAATCTTCAAGTTACCAATCCATATTACAGGGATGCCTCTCTTAGTTAACACCTATGGCTTCACAGGCAGTATCTTTCAACGAGCTAATGCAGAGGACAAGAACTCAGGCGTGATCTCAGTAGATCATCTTGATATGTTAGCACGAGATGAAAACAGGACCTACCTTACTACTCTCTACTCGGTGGTGGCCCTGAAGGGTGGTGGTGAGAAAAAATCCTCCCAGTGCTTGGAGAAAACACACTGGTCACCAGCAATCACATGACAAGGTCAAGATATACACACATCACTGGAAAGTGGTGAATCACTTGGCCTCTTGGCCAGGATTCCTGGCAGAGCATGACTGAAGACTAGAGACAAAGCGGCCAGTGGAGGAGGCACAGAGGACACATGGACGTGTGTACAAGACGTGTGTTTTCAACTCCCATATCATATCTGCCAGTTTCCACTGCAGAAGAGGCATTTAGTGACAAGAATGATGCAACCAGTTGACATCAGCCATCCTCAGTCCTCCACCAGCCCAGTGCCTAAAGAATGGGTGATAAAAGGAGTTGTCACAGCATCGAGTTGGAGGTTATGTGTGAACCCAATGGTAATGGCTTCCTCTCAGCAAAGCTGATCCAGCAGTTAGGGTGCTGAATGAATGAATGCCTGATCTGTGAGCCTCAGAGAACAGCCACTGGTGACAAGACATCAGACCCTTTCTGTAGTGGGTGGGGCGTAGTTTTCACTAGAATCAAAAAGTGCTCTAAGTTTGTCTTCTCTGTTCATCTCTGCTAGCAGCCTGCTCTAAAGGATGACAGAGAAAGTGGTCTACCAACACAGATTCCTGCAAAACATCACCTAAACGCTCAGGCACCTGTAACTGCAAAGCAGATCAACAATAAGTGCATCACCGAGGGATGCATGTCCTCCAACTCCAGCCGCAGGCCAACGGCTAACCTGATAAAGTGAGAACGTTTTTTAAATGGCATCTTTGTTCCAACTCAAGGAAGACACTCTACAGAGGTGGAGCACTGTCCCCAATCTGTGGCATACACATTAGACCGATGGTCAATGTATAGGGCCATGGCACAGGTCATTGAATATAAATGTCCAGGAAGCACTGGATGAAAGCAGAACTGGGTCTTCTCACCATGATTCTCAATGCTTGCAGAAGTTCATTAATAGCTCCAGCAGAGAGAAATTAAACATCTAGGAAAAACATGCTTTTCCACTGCGCACTATAAATATATTATGATTTTGAGATGTTTCAACCTTTTTCGTCACTTGGTGAGGTTTACAGTTTGGGGCACTTGACAAAAATATTGTTTTCAGGTTGTATAGCAACATTAGAAGTGCACGTAAGTGCAGTTTTCTATCTACGGTTTGTTTTCTCTTCTAAAAGGAGCAGAATATTTCTCCAGTGTGAGGCAGTTAAAAAGATCAATTACTCAAATATCTCAGCGAGCCAGAGTCCAACACGAACATTTGTCCAAGTTCAAAAACAAATGTCAATGCCTATGGATCAATTACGAGAGAATCTTCAATTCACCTGACCTTTCACGAAAAAATTCTCAGACATTTATGGTAGAGGAAAGAATTTCCCAAAAGATTTGATAAAGGTCAAAGTACAGACTTGAATATGATTTGAAATTTAGTTTCCAATAATTACTTATGACCAGAATTCAAAATCATTTATAAGGAAAATTTCAAGTGGCTCTCATCTGGAACCAGGCAAATTTCCTTTGAGTTTCTTTATGTATTTGTATTTATCTTAGCTCTCTGACTCTCATTTCCCACCTCCCCACCTCCACAAAATAAATCAGGAGCAGAGTGTCAAATTGAGGACAAGTTTTGAATGACAATGGTTTCCACTAAACCTGCATTAATGTATAAGACTTACATGAGGATAAACCCTGGTGGAGGATAGAATTTCCCTCAGAAAAGGAAAAACAGAAAAAGTATAAAAATATTTAAAGAGCCAGAGGCTAAAAAAAAAAACACTGTGCTCAGGATTGTGGGATAACTTTACAAAAGTCATTGGTACGAACAGAAATAATAATAATAAAGGCTTGACATCTAAACGTCAGGAAAATGACACTTCTGAGAAGAGATTATTAAAGGACAGTAGAACCAGTTCAGAGACATGCTTAGAAACACGTTGCTATGTCATGGCAAGGAAGGACACCGGTAGCACTGACGCCTGTCATTTCACATTTTATGTCTCTGACTACGAGGCATGGATGTACAGTGTTTGTGTGACAATAACTATCTTTTTTTATTATTATTCTTACCCAAGTGGCTCAGTTTCAAATTTTCTAAAATGCAGCAAAGTTTTTACTAAAATCTGCTCCTGTAATGCAAATAATCATTGCCTTTTTGAGGACGTTTGATCTTTTTTTCAATTGTTGAAACGATATTTGTGGTTCAAATATCTCTCAACATTTTGAAAAAGGAAGTGTTCCTATAATCATGCAATGTATCATTATTTAGTCACATCACATAACTATTTTTGCTTGATGTCGTATACTGCCTGCTGGCAGCATTTGGTTTCTGGAGTTAAAACTCATTAGTGGAATGGCCTTTGGTAAATCACCTAACTTGCTTACCAATCTGAGTCTGAGTGTGCACCTCTGAGAAATGTAAACTAACTAGGAACACAGGTAAAAAGTTATTTCAATAATGTTTGAGGTTATTTAGTAACCTTGAGCAAGGTAATGTCTCTACAGCTAAGTTTCTTTTAAATGTGGATAAGGACACATAGATCATAAGAGTATCAAAATATAAATTGGATCCTATACTTCAATGGCCCAGCACTATATATGTAAATTCTCAGTGAATGATAACTATTATAATAAACATCACATCAATAAAAATAAGCAAACAACTAGAAAATTTATCAGTTCTTAAAATGCAAATGAAAATGACATTTTTTTTTAAATCTATCAGCTAGGAACACATTAAAAATAATGGTACCTACTGTTGCCTATAGAATAATGCAATGAGTATGTTTACAAACTGCAGGTCAGTAAATTGATATAATTTTTCTAATGGACAATTTGGCAATGTGTATAAAAGATTTTAAAAATAAAATTCTCTTGACCAAGCAATATCATTTCTAGGAATTCACCCTAAGCCATTTTTAAAGGTCCAAAGATGTATTACTGAATTGTATACTTGAAACCTATATAATTTTATTAACCAATTTCACCCCCTAAAATTTTAAAAAAGATGCATGCTCCCCATGATCATTGCAGTACTATTTACAACAGCCAGAATATGAAAACAACCTAAGTGTCCGTTGATGGTTAAATGGATAAAGAAATATGAATATGAATATTATTGAGCCATAAAAAAAGAATAAAATGTTGCCATTTTCAACAACAATAATGGACTTAAGGGCGTTATGCTAAGTGAAATAAGACAGAAAAAATAAATGCTGTCTGACCTCTCTTATATATGGAATTTACAAAAAAAGAAAAAGAAAAAGAAAAAGCTCATAAACTGGGGGTAGCGGGTGGAAGAAATGTGTGCAGAGGGTAATGAATTAAGTTAAAAGAAAGTTATGATGTGATTTTAAGACCTAAACATAGCCAGTGTAAAAACATGAAATAATGCCAAAAAAAATGGTTATGTCTTTTCCAAGGAAAGAAGGTAGTGTCTATCCTACTATAAATTTAAATGCTCACATATACTCATGTATATAAAATACACACAAATACACAAGCTCATTGTTTCTATAAGAACTTGTCCCAATACTTGTTATCTTTTGAATAAAGCCTTCTTTCCGCAATTTCATTCGATTGACTTTACCATTTAACAGCATGTAGTAAAAGACAAAGCCAATTCTTACCTACATTTGCTTTCAATATTCGGTGCTTCATTGAGAATTTTAAAATGGAAAAATCGTGCATCATAGTGCTTGAATGTCTTGTGGAAGATTGCTTTTAGGTGGGTAAAATGTCTCTACCCTAATATAAGGAATACGATAGAGCTCTAAAGATATGAAATAGCTTACTCAAGGCCACATTAACTAATAAATGAATCTCAGAACTTAAAAGGTTGCATATCAGAGATCCTGTATTGCCATCACTCCCAGTGTATCTTGAAAATGATGATACAAGACAATGCCCTTGGCTTTCAAGGAAAGTTGTAATAAACAGGTATAAGTGCCTTACTCTGTGTTTGTCTCTAACTGCTAAGTAAATTTTTATACCACATTGTATGCAATGCCTAATCAAAAATGTTTCCCACATCTCAGGGCCAAGGAAAAGTGGTCCCTATCTTGATGGCATAATTCATGTCAGAAAACAAAAGATAAGAAGCCATCGCTGTTTTCCCTTTGACTTAACTGTTAGGAGAGTTGTCTCCAACAGCTCGGCCTTTCCCACCACCAGTCTCTCTATATACCCACCCTCAACCCAGCAGCCCTCTCATGACTTGTAAAAGAGGTGGAAGGGACATCACTGATGCAATCAAAGGCAACACAGGAAGAGCGAATTGTCCTGAACAACTTAGCTGATGCTTAACAGTAAAGCACTCTGCTTCAGATAATTTTTCCCTTGCAATATGCAGTTTTTTCAAAACCCTGTGTGATAACTATTATTATTCTTATTTCTAATATTTCAATCTATAAACTGAGACTCACAGAGGCTTACAGAGTTGACCTGAATAGGGTCATCAATAAGTAAGTAATGGAACCACTTCTGGCTCCAAAATCTATGCATTGTTCAGTGCGCTATGTTCATCTGATACAAAAAATACTGTGGTTTGAGCTGAGTGTTTGGACTTTGATAAGAAAGAAACCACCTAATACAAATTACTTTCCTCCCAGCCCACATTTTTACTAACTTAATTTCAATTCCTGAAATGTTCCTACATATTGTATTCAAGACATCTTCCAAAATTACCTGTTACACAATAAATAATTTATGATCTCCCATTTTTAATGCACTAACACAATTTTCTAAGAAGAGCAAAGAATTCAATCTCCCCTCCTATCTCTAAAGATAATAATTCCTCCTTTTTCAAAACAGAGAAACCAGAGCTTACAATCTGTGAAAATTAATTTGTTAGTGGTTGTAGTAGGAGTTGAAAATAGATGCTTCCACTATTTTGTTTGTTATACCTAAGAAATGAATTAACTATAATAAAAGTGAGGCTACCCTCACTGTTGCTAGCTGCCAACAGCAGTGATGATTTCACCAGAAACTACACACAGTGCATTATGTAAATCATTGATTCTATCCACATCTTAACGCATCAGATCTGGCAGCCAACGGAACTTTTTAATAAGTACTTAATTAAGACTTGTATTGGCTATAGGGTTGTTTTTTAGTCAACTATTTCGTCTTTATAATATTCAGAAAATCCAGATCTAGTGAAGAGCCATGTCAGTTCACAGCAGTTTATTTATCTGATTTTTCAATAGCGTTGTTCATGCTTCAGTTATACTTCTTAGAATAGTATATCCTTTAATAGTCTTCAGCTATGTTATAGTCTTATAGTCTTTATCCGATATCTTACTTCTGCTCTTAACTTACAGATAATGCTCTCCTTGCTGTTCTGAGATTCTGTTCCTTCCTTTACATCTCCTGATAGCTCTTCCATTTCATTTTTATGTTGACCATGAAGAGTGTTTGACTTTAAAAAAAAAAACTATAATCCCATGATGCAACAAAGGTTGGTTCCGGGACAATCCACATTAATCTTTCATTTTTTTGTTTGTTTTTTATTTTTTAAGGTGGATTTTAACAGGTTTTGTGGTTGCTCTTATAATTATTGTGGTTGAAACATTTATTTTTTTTACTGCAGTTGAATAATCCTAAACTGTCAGAAAACAAACCGGCAAATGCCCATAAATCCAAATTTCCCAAAAATCCAAAATCAGGCCAAACTAGGTCCAAAGATGACTGACAATTGACCAAACAGTTTCTAAATTAACCCAATTAATCCTTATCTTTCAGTCATGAATATTGCTCTCATGGTACTCTTCGTAATCCTATTTCTATGAAGTATGAAGAATATGTAGATTGTAACAGAGACAAACTTGAGTAATGAAAAATATACATCTATACAATGCTGGAACTGGCAAAATATATGTAAAGCATCTACAAAAGATGCCAATAAATTGCCACAGGAAACTACTGCAGAAAAACAGAGCAAGTAAGCTGTGGTACATCCAGACGATGGAATATTACTCGGCACTACAAAGCAATGTGCTATTAAACCACTAAGACACGGAGGAAACGTAAATGCATAGGACTAAGTGAAAGGAACAACCTGGAGTCTACATAGTATATGATTTTCACATGTCATTCTGAGAAAGGCACAACTGTGGAGATAGTAAAACGATCAGTAGTTTTCAGGGGTCTGGGGAAAGAAGATAAAAAAGGGCAGAGGACTTTAGGGCAGTGAAACTTCTCTGTGTGATGCTCTGAAGAATAGATGTCACAAACCCACGGGATGGACAATACCAATCGTGAACCTTAAGGTGCACTACAGGCTCTTGGTGATAACCATGTCGACGTAGATTCATCTGTTTGAACAAATGCCCCGCTGTGCTGCAGGCCCTTGGTAACTGTGGGATCATGTGTGAGTGAGGGCGGGGGGCATATGAGAAACTTGTGGCCCTTCCCTTCCATTTTTCTGTGAATCCAAAACTGCACTGTTCTAAAAAATAAAGTCTTTAAAAAGAAACATAAGAAAGTGAGAAAAATCCAAAAATACAAACACTGATCTTTCCCCCATAGCTGGAATGTTTTCAGCAGAACCATGGAATTTGATAAATATATAAACATGTAGCTACATGCACATATGCTATTTTGTTTTAACTTACATTTTCCCCTAAAATACATAGGTAAATGTTTCCAGAATTTATATTACATAATTTGTATGTAATCCTACAATGAATTAGATTATAACAGCTAATAACACCACCTATTTAAAATTTAAACTTATAATAAACTTGTAATGTTATTATTGTTACTAGAAATTCTAAGCATGTACTAGTCTCCAGGAGCAGGACTTGGTATATATTTCCTTAGCTAATGCTAATAGCAATCCCACGTGTCAGCTATTATTATTATCCCCACCTTAAAGCAAAGTAAACTACATTTTCACTCGGCTTAAGCAACTTTCCCAAATTCACAAAGCTAATAACCGGAGGAAGCAAATTTTAAGAATGTTCTTGCCAAACTCATTACCTGAGTTTTTAATCATAAAACAATATTGCATCTATAATTACAGGGCTAAAATCCATTGTAATAACTTCCTGACAGTTAATAAGCTTATAGAAAGAGATAACAGAAGGAGCGTCACAGGAGATATCATAGCCCCAAATGACGAGAACTGGATCACAACGGAGGTAGGGGCTGGTTTGCCAACTACAGACAGGCTCCAAGTTCAGAGTCAGTAGCATGGAGGGTACACCCTGGGAGGCAAGGGTTCAACAGAACACAGTGCCATGTAGCGGGCTGGAAGTCTGTCCACACACAGCTCACCCCATTTTCATGTAAGGTAAAGACAGCGTGGCATTTTAATTCTGGCCAAAATAAAATAAAAGTCATTTTGCTAAAGAAAATAACACATTGCAAGGGTCATATGAAAGCAACCCACATTTTGGGTTGGGTTCACTAAAGTAAAATCCAGCCCATTCTGCTAAACTGAATGTTCCTAGATGAACTGTTTACATATCGGTCATTAATTCTCAGGGAATTAGATCAAGTAATGATTCCTTCCATTGTCGAAAGCCCTTTCAATCAACCCTACTATTCCAATGAGAGAAGGCAGAAAAACAAATGTTCATACACAATAGTAGAGAGAATCCTCACTAATTAACTAAAACAATTTCACTTTCATTCATCATGGTGCGTGGGATATCAAAGATCTCTAGACATATGAAGAACCAAGAACATTAAAAAAAAATGGCTGACAAAAAAAAATGTCTGACAAAAAAAAACTAATAAAAAATAGAAAAATGGTATAATTTAAGGTAAGAAAGAACAATATTTTAAAAACTGTAACAAACCATCTCCAGGAAAAGTGCACACATGGGACTGCACACTAAAATCCTGATAATCTCCAAATGTCTAGCTCCATCCTTTACTTCTCCCCCCAAATTCAGACCCGCATTTCGACTGCCTACTTACCACCCCTGCAGGCATCCAAAACAACATGCCAAAAAGACAAGGTGAGAACCTCCCTCTCGGGCCTGCTTCTCTGGTAGTCTTTGCCATCACGATAAATCTCAACTCCAGCCTTCCTTCTGCTCAGGCCAAATATATTGGATTTATTCTTATTCCTTTCCCTCTCTGACCTGCCACATCTGGACTCAAAAACTAATCAACTTAGCCTTCAAAACGTATGATCAATCCAACCACTGCCCTCTACCTACATCACTGCGACCCTGATCAAAACTCAGCGCCGTCTCTCCGGCCGGTTATTTGAACAGCTGCCACGCTTTCTGCTTCTCCACTTGGCTCTGTACTCCCTTTCTCAGGACAGCTACCAAATAAGGCTTTTTAAAAAGTAAATCAGATCATCGAATCCTTCCAATGGCTTCCCAAGCCACTCAGAGTATAAGTCAAAGTCCTCCTTAACCACTTGGTCCTATAACCCCTCAGTGCTCATCTCCTACTTCTACCCCTTATTCTATCTACCCCAGTCACTCCGGACTTCTCACTGCTTCTATACCTCCAGAGAGGTTAAGCACAAAAAAAAAAGAAAAAAGAAAAAAAGAAAAAGAAAAAAAGAAATATTGTACAGCTAAGGTCTTTAAAGCAATATAACTGGGAAAAAAATAATGAACAGGTTAATGAAACAACTGTATTCCATCCTATTAAAAGTTGAATTAGTTTGATCATCTTAAAATTATACTTTGGACTCAAAATCACTTTAATTTTGCCACTTACCTCTTCAATGTGAGGTTTAGATTTTTGGAGTTGTAACTAAAATCTATTTAGCATATGCAAAGTGGAAGCCATGGGCACTTAGATGCTAAAGATTATTAATTTAGCAGAATTATAAATGTCATCTACAAATGATATACACATTAGTTAAACTGAAAGTGACACAAACAGGAGGTACCTGACAAAGTGAATGAGTCAGCATTAGAAAGCATTTTCCAAGTTCATGTCCTTTTATTTAATACTTATTCAAGTATAGTCTCTTGAAAGACTGCTTTCCCCTGAAATTGCACCATAAATCTAAAATCCTTCTTTAAAATTACTCTTTTCATACTGCAGCCTTTGTGAAAGGTTAAACTAGGCAACTTGTCACATCTCTGACGTCAGGAATATCTGCCATAATTTGCTTCTGGAAAATTAGCAACACTCTATGTAAATATTTATTCTACTACATTCGGATTAGCATGGAGTGAAAAAACTTTCTGAAGATGAAGTCTAGAAAATAAAAATATTCTGTAATGTAAAAATATTTTCTTACTTATTCAGATCATGGAGGAAAAGAAAATTTTCATTTGCAAAGGGTACAAAAGTATAATTTAGCACACCTTGTTATTTTAACTCTGCCTCACATCTCATCCTTCAAAGAAACCTAAAATGATTAGCTATTGCTGATTCCAAGGATAAGGCCTTTGTGAAATATTGTGTTAAATATTTATGGCAATATGAACAATACAGCATAATTCAATCTCCCCTAAGCACAAAACCCACCACTTCTCCCATTACTCTCAACTAATGATATTGCAGCTTCCTTCGTGGAAAAATAAAAGCTATGCAGAGAAAAGATCAACTTCTTGGAATGAAGTCTGCAAGCCTTCGGGCGTCTGCACAAATCTTTCCTCTGCCCTCTTGTTTATGCACCTAAATACCCTTTAAAAGTCAAAGGCAACCAACCATTCCTCTTGTGCTCAGGATCCAGCCCCTTCGGGGTTCTTAGTAAACTCATTCTAAGAACTGTTCCTCTCCTGCATCTTCAAGATCTTCAGGGTTTTCCAGCATCAACGTTTACTTGCCGGGTACTTTCCACTGGGGAGTTGGGGAGGGAGCTATGAGCTGAGAGATCAAGGGAAGAAGACCTTTTCCTTTTTCTTTTCCTGTTTTTTCCAGTACTGGAGTTCCCATTCCAGATCTTTTTTTCCTCTTGCTATCAAGCACTTTGAAAGAGTTGCTTGCGTTACCTTTTCCACATGCTCCTCCTCTCTTGCTCACTGCACCACAGGCTTCCCCTTCCCCTTCTGCCAAAACTTCCAGCACTCAGTCCAGACTCTGACATTGTTGACGAGGCCCTTGTTCAAATGCTCTCTTCCTCTGATGGGAAGAAAGGTTTTCCTGTTCCCCTCCTTCCTAACCATTCCGACTTTCATGCAGCTCCCCTGCTCTTTCAGTACTTACTGCCTGAGGCTAACCTTCAAAGTTCTCTTTAGTTTCATTCAATCCGCCAGCCATTGGGATCCCAGCTCTTTGTTCAGATTTCTCTTCTGCACTCAGAAATCCAAAATCTTACCAAGCATTTCTACCTCACACTCAACGTATTGAGAATTGAATTAATTGTCTTTTCCCTCAAATTTCTTTTCCCCGTGCTATGCCCTCTTGGTGAATGACCACCGGACAGATCAAGTCAGAAACCAGTACCTTCTTTGTCCTAACTCCCTAGAGTTCCCATGCATCTACAACATTCCATTAATCACCAAGCATCAACATTTCTTTCACTTGTATATTTTTCAATTCTCACATCTCTCCACATCCCCCGCCAAGTTTCAGACACCTGGTCATTCCTTTCTGGACTACCATGACAGACTCATAATGGTTTTTCTCCTCACCTGCGTCCCCCAAATCTCTTCTTCACACTGAATTTTGAGTCATTTTAAAACTGTAATCAGATTAATTGTAACCCTAGTCAACACCCTTCAGTGGCTCTTCCCCTTGCCTCCATGTTGATGTAAACGTTTATAATTTGGGTCTTGGGATAAGTATTGAATATCGATTAGTACAGAGTGTAGAACCAAGTGTTTAACAGGCAGGTTCTGGCAGCCATACCACATTCTTATGAAAGGTAAGAAGGAAATGTGCCCCAAAATAATGACACCCACACACAGTGGGCCTAGAGATAGCTAACAATAAGGGTAAGGCTGCACATAATTTGAATTAACTACAAGTGTCTCCAAAATTTCATCCCTTAAATCATAGCACCAAACATTTTAACTAAAATTTTTTTAAGTAAACTTTACTAATTTCCTCACTCACCCTTAATGAATGGTCATAAAGACACTAATGAATGTTTAACAAATACAAATTTTACTGGATCCTTTAAGTCATAATAAAAATACTAAATAACTGATCTTAGTGGCATTTAAAATCCTTTGGTCCCATGATGATGTCTCTCTTACATTATTAAAGTTTACCTTAAAATAGTATATATATTTAGACTTAAGAAAATAAAATTTCTGGTGAATTTGAAGTATTGGAACCTTCACTAAAATGGTTGTATCACACTTTACAGTATGCAGTGATGTCTAAAAGCCATAAAAATGTGATATTCACTATCATCTATTCAAAAATTATATTAATTTTATTTCTTGAATTTTAGTTTTATTCCACCTCTCCTAGATCAGCATCCTGTAACATATGTTGATATTTGAAAATGTTTTTTACTCTATAATATGCAATAAAAATGTGTATATACAACATGTGTGTATATATTATGACTGTAAGGCTTCAAATATTAAAAAGTTTCTTCTGTATTGAATTAACTTCACAATATTACTGGAATGTGGTTGCTTAAAAATGAGACAAGCTAGTATATATTGTGATAACTGTTAAACTAATCATTTACTGGAAATGTATCTCTTAATGATTTTAATAGATACATTTTTTTCTATTAGTCTGTGTATCCATGGATGAAATTACTTATTGATAGAATGAAATAAGAATTGTCTTTAGTTTTATTTATTGTTTTTTAAATACAGGTACTGAGAAACTTGATCACACGTTGATAAAAATGGAAGATGTTTTGTCATAACAGTCATCATTAGGATTGTTTTTTAATATCTTTCTAAATATACGGCAAGACCACATTTTGTTCTATCAAAATTAATATTTATTATCTATAAACTGACTAATCTATTTGGTCCTATTCCAGTATTCTTATGAAAAAAAAAACGTAGAAATACCAAAGGTTTTATGACCAATTAGTTGGTTTCTCAAGACCAATATTTCAAAATATTTCTGTTTGTATTCCTGAATTTTTCCTACTCTGGCAAAACATTCTAAAATAACATCAAGGATGGGAGATAAGCATGCCTTTCATTTGAGAAATTGTCTGGTGGGTAATATGGGGAAAAAAGACTTTGCTTGCAAGTGCTCCCCATAGGCTGATCAACTTTTGAAGATCCTGTATAGAAAGAAGTTGGGATTCTGGAAAAGAAAACCATGAAACTATCCCCGCTAGCTCTGGTGGGATGATGGCAGTAGTGTGGTGGTGGTAATTATTTCATTGTCTGCAAATCTCTCTGAAAAACAACAAGCAGAGCAATGAGAATAACAAAATAAAAAAAAACCTATGAATATCTATAGTAAAATCAGGTGGCATGTTTTCCCTATAAACCCTAATAGACAGGTGGAAGCAAGGGAGAGCCTGGTGGTGTCCTGGAGTTGAGGAGGCAGAACTGGGAGTGACAGGGACTTAGCATGGGCAAGAGTCCCAGAAAGGAGGGAACTGAGCAGAGTAGACCCCTGGGGTGTGCAGAGCATCGCCAGGCTGGTCTCAGAGCACACCTGTGAGGAAACACCCCCAAAAGGGTTAAAAGAAATAACCCCAGGGGCTCAAAAAAGACTAGGAACAATAGTTCCTGTTCACAAAGGCAGGACTAGAAAACCTGGTGATACACAGCTCATCAGGCAAAGGGCTCAGAGTGGTTTTGCCTGAGTAGGAAAAGCAGTCCTAAACTGCTTGCTGTTCTGGTCTCACGTAATGAGGCATAAAAGCTTCAAGACACAAAGGACTGAAATGTCTCCAAGTAACAAAACCAGGTCTCAGAACAAAGCTGGAGAATAATCATAAAATATGGGAATATTCAGCACCCAATGAGGTAAGATTCCTAATGGCAGAAGTCCAATCACAAATTACATGTCATGCAAACAAGTAAGAACACATGGTCCATAACGAGGAGACAATTCAATCAACTGAACCTGGCCCAGAAATGACAGAGGTAACAGAATCAGAAGTGACTAAGGACTGAATGTCCCCTCAGTATAAACAACTCGAGAAAGCTATACTCATGCGTAGGCTCTTGACTTTGATTTTCTTAGAATGTTTACTTTGGAAAATCAAAGAAACAAACTCATAATTGCAAATCCTTTCTCCCAGGTTTTTGCTTTTTAATTCTTATTTTTTTTAAATTTTCCAATTAAGGTCGGCATATAATATTATATTAGTCTCAGGAATACAACACAGTGATTAGACATTTATATAATTTATGAAGTGATCACCCCAATAAATCTAGCACCCATCTGACACCTCACATAGTTATTACAATACCTGCATTTATTTATTTGTTTATTTTATGTTTCAATTATAGTTGATATTCAGTATTATTTTATATTAGTTTCAGGTGAAGGGCATAGTGTTTAGACATTTATATAATTTATGAACTGATCCCCTAGATTAGTCTAGTACCCACCTGGCAATACAGTTATTACAACATTACTGACTATATTCCCTACACTTATTTTCCGTCCCCATGACTATTTTATAACTACCAATTTGGCTACTTATCCTTTCACTTTTTTTAAGCAACCCCCAAAACTCCTCTCATCTGGCAACCATCAGTTTGTTCTCCCAACCTTCTGACAGTTTTATAACTCAGGGAGTCTTTCTCTAGGACCTGGTGACCATCTCTTGGAAATGTAAACCTTGAAGGAGCCTGCACCCTTATCATCAGCCTCCAGGAGGGTAAGAACCTAAATGGTGTCAATTAGCAAACACTGATGACCTGACCTTAGAGAAGAGCACCTGAAAGCTCAGGAATAATCAAGGTTCTGGGTATAGCCTATTGATCACACCTGTCTCCCAAAGTCCTCTAAGTACTTCTCCATCAGCTCTAAGGACTACAATGGGTGCCAATTAGCAAATGGGGGACAAGATCAAGAGGCTTAGTGTACTTGTAATTGCACTCCTGACAAAGGGATATGGACAAATATTTTTAAAAAAGAATGACTACAATTGTTCCAAAATTAATCAAAAGTATAAACACACAGACACAAGAGATTCAACAAACCTCAAGTGCAAACAAAGAAGATCATATCAACACACATCAAACGCAAATTGCTCAAAACCAGTAATGAAAAAAAAAGACTATTTAAAAATCATTTATAAGAGTTTTGTTGTTTGTTTGTTTGTTTGTTTGTTTGTTTTTTGATGGGGGAGGTACTTTTTCTGGCTTACTGAGACATAATTAATGTATAAGATTGTGTAAGTTTCAGTCTATGCCATGCCACCCCGATGCCCATTCTAATAATGGGCGTGCACTGGTATCTCATTATATTAATTTACATTTTCCTGATGAAACAGGACGTGGGACATCTTTTTCCTAGGTTGATTCGCCAGCTGTCCATCTTCTCTGGTGAGGCATCTACTCAGAGCATTGGCCCATTTTTAAATCTGGTTGCTTGTGCTCTTGTTGCTGAGCTTTAAGGGTTCTTTGCACATTTTGGGTAACAGTCCTTTATCAGATGTATCTTTTGCAAGTATTTTCTCCCAGTCTGTGGCTGGTCCTCTCATTCTCTTGGCATTGCCTTGGCAGAGAAGTGTGTGATTTTAATGAAGTCTAGCTTATTAATTATTTCACTCATGTGTTGTGCCTTTGGAGTTATTATCAGAAAAAGTTTTATCATACCCAAAGGCATCTAGGTTTTCTCCTATGTTATCTTCTGGGAGTTTTATAGTTTTCAGTTTTACAATTAGCTCTGTGATCTATTCCAAAAGTTAATTTTTGGAAAGGGGATAAGGTCTGTGTCTAAATTTATCTTTTTGCAGTGGGATGTCCAGTTGTTCCAGCATCATTTGTTGAAAAGACCATTTTTGCTCCATTATATTGCCTTTACTCCTTTGTCAAAGATCAGTCAACTATATTTATGTGGGTCTATTTCTGGGCTCTCTATTCTGTTCTGATCTATTTGTCTATTCTTTCACCGGTACCACACCATCTGGATTACTGTAGCTTTATAGTAAATCTTGAAGTCGCTAGTGTCAGTCCTCCAACTTTGTTCTTGCCCTTCGATGTTATGTTGGCTATTCTAGTCTTTTGCTTCTCCGTTTGCTGATATCCACAAAATAGCTTGCTGGGATTTTGATTTGAATTGCATTGAACCTACAGATCAAATTAGGAAGAATTGATGTCTTAAGAATATTGGGTTTTCCTATCCATGAATAGAAGCATCTTCAAGAGATATTTTTGAATATGGTGCTGTTTTAATTATTGCTGCTAAGCACTTTAAACTTCACAGAATATCATTCTCTCAGCTCACACACACACACACACACACACACACACACACTCACACACACACACACACACACACACACAGCCTCGAGTCCTTTAGCTCACAAAAAAACCCATGAAATTATAGAACATCAAAGTTCTTGAGGGGAAAATGTGTTTTAGATTTTTACTTTTAGATAAACAGAATTTTTAAAGGATTAACATGGTTTAATTCTTAATTAAATATTGCCTGAAGCTGCATATAATTATGGTAGTATAAAATTAGGAAAAATCATGTTGGAAAATATTTGATTGAAGCTAAAGTGTGTATTTAGCTTCACCAAGTAAAAAATTATGCTGACTTTGGCAATAAGAAAAGAAGATCTTACATTTCTACAAACCCTTAGAAATTTAAATGTTTTTATTTTCCGACCCAGTCCCTCTCTATTAAAGATTAGATAGTGACCTTTCAAAACCAAAGTGTTCATTTAAGGAAAATAATATTTAAAAATGTGTCTCTCTTGCCTCAGATATCCACAAAACAGCTACATGTTAATATTTTTCTTACAGGGAACAGAATATTACATCTTCTAATATTTTTACCTAAGTAAGGTTTTCATTTTTTAAAAAAATAATGTTTATGTTCTTTATTGAGTTGTGACAGAAATAGCTGGTAGGACAGCAGATCACAGAAACTCTATTCAAAACCTACAAAAATTGAAAGAAGCCAGTCATTAAATTTCAGTTCTGTGAAATGTCCAGAATAGGCAAATGGATAGTATTACATTAGGTTAGTGATTACGTCAAGCTGTGGGGACTGGAGAGAAATGAGAAGTGGACGCCAACATATCCAGTTTCTTTTTGGATTGATGGGATGTTTGAAAGTTGATTGTGGTGATGGTTGCACAACTGTGACTATATTAAAATCCACTGAGTTGTGCTCTTTAAATGGAATAATTGTATAGCATGGGAATTAAATCTCAGTAAAGCCGTTAAAATATGTAAACAGCAGAGATTATTTCAATCAAAAGAATTACAGCAATTATGCATTCTAATTTAATTTTAAATCTCCAAGAGCTTCTGTTAGGAGCATTCTTAATCAAACAATCAGAAGCACAAATGAGCTTTCACCTTTTAATTTGGAACATTGGCACCCCTATTTTAGGAAGAATAAAAAAGTCTACTTGCTTCTCTCCGTATTTCATAATTTAACACAGATTGTAATTCAAAGTGAATTTGAAATCTTCTCATTTCTTAAACTCTCCCTTTCTCTGTCAATATTAAAATGGCTTATGATTTAAGTTTAATTAAGTGCATATGATGTTATTCACTTTTTATATAAATAAGTTACTCTTGGAAACACTCCATGGCATATAACTTTTCACTGATTTGGTGACTTGAAATTAGTTAATGCATGCCTACCCTCCCTAACATATGGCGTTCTTGAAATCTTTGGAGATTAAAGCCTGACCTGTGCAAATCTTTCCCAGAGCCAAAGAGCTGACAAAACCACTTTTCTTCTTTGAGACTTTGTGCTTTTTGTGTGTAAATAATGCAATATCTTAGAATCAGCAAAAGCCATCTGTATAGAACAATGAAAAAATAGGCCAAAAGTTAGGTGTCTCATCCTCCAGCAACTTTCCTTCCATTGCTCTGAGACATTCATCATCCACCTTCCTTACGCCCATTTGCAAATGTCCACTGCCCACTTCTCACTACGTCAGACCCTGGGTAGAGGAGGATATCTCTGCTCTCTGCTCTCCAGGTGATGACTTCCAGGGGCAGAGACAGAAAGCACACAGCACTTGGCAGTAGGTGGCATCCTAACAGCACCCTGCCTGGATGTCCAGGGCTGTGAAGAAGAGCACCACCTGGCCTAACCAGGGGGAGCGAAGGGGAGGCAGGGGAACAGGAGAAGGTTTGGGTTTTGTGAAGTCTGAAATTTCCACAATCTAGGGGCACAGCAAAATTGGAAATGAAAGTAAAGATTCACTTAGAATGAGAAAAAACAAGAATTCACAAATTTTAGAATGCTGTAAGATACCATAAAATCACAAAATTCTAAAGAAAAATAGAAATTAATAGCAATAAATAGTGATAACTAAAAATTAGGTTTTTCTTGGATTTTTTACTGTATATTAATTTTAGTGTGATAGTAACTTTGTAATATCATTTTCATGAGGAGGGTTTAGCATTTCTTCCAGAATAGTTGATCTTTTAATTTTTTTAATGAAATTGGGATAAATAAGCCCACAACATAATACACGGGCCTATTTGCAGTTTGGAATATTCACTCTGTGAAGTTTCTTCCCCACAAATATAGGTATTCTAAAAAAATGCCTTTCATGTGATTTCATTTAAAAGTATGGTGCAGTATCAAATATACTTCCGAGGCAAGAACTTCCATATTGACTAGGCATGCATGTAAACAAATCCGAAACCATATTCTACTGCGTACAAATTGTACGTACCCTCGACTTAACTAGGCAAGATTCAGAACAT
Source organism: Cynopterus sphinx (assembly GCA_030015415.1). Taxonomy (NCBI): domain Eukaryota; kingdom Metazoa; phylum Chordata; class Mammalia; order Chiroptera; family Pteropodidae; genus Cynopterus; species Cynopterus sphinx. Next base: position 3,949,004 of record CM057384.1, read on the forward strand.
TCCCACAGCTACTCTGTGTCCAACAGAGAAGAGGACGAGAGTCCTGGAGAGAAAGTCAGAGAGGTTTAAACAAGCGTGTCTCAATTGTCTGACTTTTGCAGATTACAGCAAAACATATGGCCATATTTACATCTTGCGAGGATGGAATGGGCCAAGGTCCAGGAACAGGCCCACGTGAGTCGGGTCCCTGAGCTCAAACCTCCTCAGTTTCCCCACAGACCCACCTCTGTGAGGAGGATCACGGTCCCGCTCCTTTGCAGAACGTCACATGGTTTACCCCACAACCCAAGTCACAAATAGCAAGTGCCTTCTTTCAGCACAATATTTTTTTCTATAATACATTAAAAAATTATTTAAAGTCAATCTACCAATCAATATGAAAAGGTAAATAAAGTATAGATTTCATTTCATAATTGATGTTACTAACTAGGCGTACATGTAGCTATTTCCGTGCCAGTAATATAACTGGCAAAAGAAGAAAAGAGCCAGGAGTATATTTGCAGTGAGTATATTTGAATCCAGTCTCAGATAGACAGACAGACAGACAGACAGACAGATAGATAGATAGATAGATAGATAGATAGATAGATAGATGATAGATAGATGGTAGATAAAGCCAGTGGTGGAAGCTCTAATCCAAGTTAAAAAGCCTGAAAACCAGAAGAGCTGCCAGTATAACCCCAGTCTAAGTCCAACAGAGTCAAGATCCACAAAGAGCTGATGTTTCAGTTCAAGTCCAAAGAAAGAAAAAATCTGATGTCCAAGCTCAAAGAGAGTCAGGCAGGAGGAATTCCCTCTTACTTGTGTGACAGTCAGGGATTTTGTGCTATTCATGCCTTCAACTGCTTAGACAAGGCCCACCACACATGGAAGGGCAATCTGCCTTACTCAGCCTACCAAATCAAATATTAGTCTCATCCCAAAACACCCTTCCAGACATACCCAGAATAGCATTTAACCAAATGTCTGGGCACCCCATGGCCCAGTCAAGTTGACACATAAAATTAATGATCACAATTGGTTTGGGGAGCTCCATGGTCCCCTTATGCAGCTCTGCTATCCGTGTGAGAGTCCACCAGCACCTCGCTTTGTGTACATTAGAAGACATTAAAGTGCACACAGAATTGCACCTTCCATTGGCTTTGATCATTACTGCAGAACTCTACTACAAAGGAAAAGTGCCTTGGGTGGCAATTATACAATCTAAAATGCATTTCAACGAATACTCTCTGTTCCAGTGTGTCATCTGTGCCTCTTCAAGCCTCCCATATGATCCTTGTCAAAATAGGAGCTACATGAGCCTTCTGTCTTTATGATTTCCTAACTCAACTTTCATGAAAACTACTGATGCTAATTAGGATGCATCACAGCCCGAGGGGTGTCGGTGATACTCTGAGTCCCCACCACATCCGTTGCCCCTTCTCATGAGAACAGCTAAGCTGAGTTCCTCCCATATAACCTGCCATGCTTGGAGCTGCCATCCTCAGCACAAGCCAAGTGTGCCTCGCTCAAGCGTTGCTGTCTAGACGGGGGCCAGTGACCCATGAAAGAATCTAAGGCAAGAACTCAGTTTGGCAGCGGGTAGGAGGAATGAAAGGAGACTGAAAACCACACTAAAACCTGCACAGAGATGTTCACAGCACCTTATTCATAACTGTCAAAACTTAGAAGCAACCACGATATCCTTCAGTAGGTGGATAAACAAACTGTCACACATCCAGAAAAGGGAATGTTATTCAGCACTAAAAAGAATAAGCCGTCCAGCCATGACAAGACATGGCAGAAACTCAAATGCACATTACTAAGTGAAAGGAGCCAATGTGAAAAGGCCACACACTCTATGCCTCCGACTATATCACATTCTGGAAAAGGAACATCTATGGAGACAATAAAAAGATGAGCGGTTGCCAGGGGTTGGAGAACTCCATGATGGAGGACCACGTGGAGGCTCCTCAAAACACTAAAAGATCACGTGATCCGCAGTCCTACTTCTGCAGATACATCCAAAATAATTAAAATCAGGATCCACAGGAGACATCTGCATGCCCATGTTCACTGCAGCGTCGTTCACAAAAGCCAAGATCTGGAAACCACCCAGATGTCCGCTGACAGGAGAATGAAATATCATGCAGACTTCAAAGGAAGGATTCCTGCCACTTGCAATGACTCTGATGAACGTGGAAGACATTATGCTAAGTAAGTCAGTCACAGAAAGACACACACTGCGTGTTTCCACATACGTGAGGTGTGTAAAAAGTCCAGTTCAGAGATGCAGAGACTAGAACGGCCTCCTGATGGGCTGGGGGAGGGGAAGGTGAGGAATTATTTTAAACGGGTATAAAGTCTCTGTTAGGCAGGTGACAGAGCTCTAGAGACCTGCTGCACGGCACAGGGCTTACCGTTAATATCATGGCGCAGTGCACTGTCAACATGGTAAGAGGTGAGAGCCCCTGTTAAATGTCCTCAACACGCACGCACGCGCACACACACACACACAAACACAAACACACAAGAACACAAGTGTTTGGAGGTGATGGATACGATTTGTACCTTGGCTGTGGTGATGGCATCACAGGTGTGTGCATCTGTCCAAAGTCATCAAAATGTCAACACTAAGTGTGTGCAATTTTTTGCATATTAAATGTATTTCAGTAAAGCTAAATTTTCATTAGAAATACCTGGAAATTCCCCCCAAAAAAACATGTCACCTCCCCACTCAAAAATATAATGAGCTTCTACCCTGAGAGTTCTTGTGTTTAAATTACATATTTGGAAAAATAAATTAAAAAGAGATTTTATAGAGAGAGCCACATATAATATGTAATATATATTTTTAAATGGGCAACTTTAAATTTATCATGGAGATTTTTTTATATCATGGAGAAATTTTGAAATGGTATACTACACATACCTGTTTAAATTTGATGTTTTTACTCAGTAGTATATAATCAATTCCTTTAGTGTCAGTACATGGTGGGGGTGAGGTGAGCATAGTCTTAAGGAAAAGAAGGCAAGTGCCTTGGTTCTATCTCCTTTCCAACACAAAAACTACTTCTGCAGGAAAAAAAAAAGAAAAGAAAAGAAAAGAAAAAAAAGAAAGAAAAAGCAAGAAACAAGCAAACAAAAAACCTAATTCTATTTACTAAATGAAGGATCCTTATCTCCGAATGGTCTTAACTGATATGCCTGCATAGAGATTTCGTATAGGAAAAAAAAAAAAAAACCAGAATCTCTGTATTTATGAGGCATGTGTTATTGGACAACGTCCTGTCAACTGGAATATAAAAAAAAAGATGTTCGTGGACCAAATGACCCCGCTATGTGGAACCTGTGCTACTGTGTAACTTATTTTGAGACCTTATCATTGATTTTTTAATCTACTTTCATCATGATTCTCAAATTATCAATCCGTATAGATTAATTAAATACCAGCTGAATTATTTGTTATGGTTTAATTTTTATAATAGTGTCATTTAAATAGATGTTAAAACATCTGATTTCAACCTTTTTCTTTACTCTCCTGTTTCTACGAGTAAAAGCGGACCCTGAACAGCCTAATTTTCTCTCATAATTCTTATACCAGCCTTAGAGTTAAGTCATCTCAGTGTCTTGAGGGCTACCTTGGCGATGTCTATATTTTACCCACTATTAGTTCGATTAATTCTGACTTACGTAATTTAGTGCTGGTCTTTTTCTTAATTATGTTTATTTACGAAAGTCTTGAAGGCACTTATGTCAGCGAAGGGGTGTCCCAGATGCTTCATTGTCCTTTAGCATTTACAGAATTCTAGCAGGGCATTTTATCAGCCTCACTCTCAGGCCTGACAAGCAAATTCGTGTCCTGCGAAGGGCGAGCTGTACAGGTGTTCACGGTGGATAGGATGTCGGGGTGAAGGTTCACTGCAGCATCCCGCGAAATCTAACATCCAGAGGGAGGGAGAGCAGCGGCCCCATCAGGCTAACTGAGGACAAGGGTAGGGCTCCCACTGCCCTCACTCTCCTTACATAGTAGCCAAACCTGCCACTCAGAGCTCTGGGTGACAGCCCTCGGCAGAAAACAGGATGGGCCTAGAGGTAGTACTCAGGCTTCTCCAAAATACAGAACCAGCAGGACATGACAGAGACGGACTGGGGTTTATTATCAAAATTGGCCCATGCAGTTAGGGGAACCCGGGAGTCCCAGACTCAGCCATCTGCAAGCTGCAGGACAAGGACAGCCAGTGGGTGGCCCAGCCTGAGCCCAGGAACCAGGGGAGTGTGGGGAGGAGGTTCTTGTCCAGGCCCAAAGATATGAGCATCAGGGACCAGCGATGCACACCCTGGTCTAACTCCCAAAACATAAGGACCAGGAGGGGTGACGTTTGACAGCGGGAGGACGTGGACGTTCCAGCTCTATCAGGGAGCGCTTGTGCCCTTCGTCTGCCCTTTTGTTTTATTCCTGGGCTCAGTGAGTGGGATGATGCCACCCGCACTGCAGAGGGTGACTGTACCCTCAGCCTATGTTCCAACGTTGACCTCTTCCTGAAACACCCTCACACACCCATCAAGAAATACCGTTTTATCAGCTATTTGGGCTACGTTCCATTTTTCTGCCTGATATCAATTGTAAAATGTTTGCATTTTATGTGGTAAAAGTATCTATTATGAAAAGAATGAGTCATTTACTGTTAAAGCAAGGTACAAAAATTATTTGTAATCAATATTACTTACATGAACATTTGATTTTCTAGATCATGAGATTTCATAAAAATGATCATTTCAGCACACTGGGAATGCATCATCTAATCCCTAATCAATATTAGCAGACTTGCAAAGGAAAAACTAAATAACTGTGAAATGCAGCGTGGGAATACCATTTCGAAAGTAATCATCTCTACCACGCATCGTCTTGGTTGTGTTTTAAATACTTATGAGATTTTACAATTAAATTCTTATATGTATTCTTCTCTAAATGTCAGTGATTTAAGAACAAGCTCCCTCTAACGCACACCAGACTGAAATACATTTAAAAAAATCTTGGTCTATTAGCACATCTGTTTTCAACTCTAAAAATTGCTCATCTTCTCATCAGCGGTTCTTACAGAGACATGCATTTGTTTCTAACAGTTTCAGCATCTGACAAAGAATTACACTTGCATTCAATACTTCTTGTACAGTAGATGAAGAGGTACAGAGAAAGCGAAGCTAGTTTTCAGAATTTTTGAGAAGAAAAGGGAACCTTATAGGAGGTTCCAAAGAACGCATCATGACACAATTTTTGACTGTCAGTCAACTGTATAAGAACTTTGACTATTTTACATTTATAATTACTCTATGATGCCATTTCTAAATGTACCATTAAAATCTTGTTTTGCTCTCATCTAGTATAAAACAAATAAGTATGTATAGGTAATTACATGTGACTAAGTATTATTATTTATTCAGTTTTAAATTTCAACATGTCACAATATTTTATAAAAATAATTTAAATATATGTGCATACCAAGTCTCTTCAAAAGGCTCTATGAATATCACAAATTCCTTTTTAAGAAAATGCAAAGAGCTATTTCAAAAAACAATAGTCATGTAAATAATTCAAGCAACACTTTTCTTTATCTCTGTTTATATTGACTTTCATCATCTACAATAAAAACTCTTTTCATTCATTGCCACTTTCATTCATTGGCACTTTCATTCATTGTTCAAACTCAGTTCATCTAACTAAAACAAGCCCTCAGACTTTAAATAGTCGAAGAAATTTTCCACGGAAAATTTGAAGTTTCCTCTGTCCCAACAACCCTCTTCTCATATGGCCTAGTAAAGGATCACATATGTATAAACATATTTCTGTATGGGCATCAAAATATAGACCCAATTTATACTTGTAAATGCTGCGTTCGTTTCTTCTCATCCACAAAGCCTTGTTAAGCAACTCAAAATACACATTTTCCCATTTGATACCAGAAATATCATCTTTGAATAGAAAACATTAAACATTTAAAATATACATATCGCTTTGCAGACCAACTCAAAAGCATGACTTTTTCAAAAACAGTTTCTACACAAATGCTAAATTACTTGTGTAAAAAGCAGTACAAGACTAGCATTATCAAGTCTGCACTACCCACTAGTGGCAAAATATAGTAAATGCATTTTTCTTTTACAATTAAGACCTGTTTTGTCTTAAATATTAGCTTTCTCCATTCAAGTTAAAGCCCATCATATTATAGAGAAAATGCACGTAGACTCTAAGCACAGCAAGATTTTTTTGTTGTGAATTATTTTTTCTGTATAAAATTAATTTATGATAAATGTTCACACCTAGAGACATCATGTCCAGTTAGCTACCTGTGAATATAAATACTGAGTCCACATAAAAATGCATTCGTGTATATACATGCACACACATGCGCAGACACACACACACCAAATATATCTCTCCAAAGTTTATTCTAGAAGCAGAACCTCTCTGTCAATCTCACATGAATCCAGAAGGAGAAGTAAACTGAATCTAGCTTGTTAGCTTTCTTTAATTTACCCCTTATAAAGGAATGTTCTCAGATTAGCCTTATATAGTTCTCACTGAAATCACTTTTTGTTATAAATGATTTTTACGCAGGAGATAACTGCTTAAGAATATTAGCAAAAGCTCGTTCTCCTTTCAGATCTCAGTAGTCCTCAGGGCTAGCACAGCTGACTATTTCTGAACTTGTGCGTGGTAATGACCATGATCTATGGCCATGGGGCTGCCTGCATATGATCTGGAGTTAAGGCACGTGCTGGCTTCTAAGCTTCTTGACTATCCCATCATGTGAATTCAGCAAACTTAAGTTAATGATGCTAAGCTTTATCACTTGCTGGAAACAAACCTGAAGCGACATTCATATGGGAACGCTGCCACGTCTCTGCAAGGCATTGTCACCTAGCTCACCAAGTGTTCGCTCTCCAAGTAACAACTGATGGAAGAGTGCTTCAGATTAAGGCACACTTACATAATGGATTGAGACACTCAGCTTCTTCACACAGCTTTTGGCACACATATGGTTTGTTGTGTGTATATATTTGTATATAAACACATATATTTTGCATAGGTATCAGCTAAATGTTGAGTCATTCAAGAGGATTTAGCTTATCACTATTTTTCTTTGCTCATTATTCTATCCCACAAACTCATCTAACACAATGCTTTTAAGTACAGCACATATGTTCAATTAATATTGTTTAAATAATGAATATTAAAAATAACTAAAATGGAAAGGGTTCATGACATAATTCTGCTGATGAAAATGCAAAGGAAAAATATAACGGCAAGTGGCAATAATAAGGCCTGTATGAAAAGAATCTAAATACGCTTGAGATACATTGATATTTTCAGACTGCTTTATAAAAGAAAAAGATAAAATTATTTAATATGGATGCTATGATACAATGACATCTTCAGCAGTCCCTCACATGTGCCTGAAATGAAGAGTTAATCGTGTCATGTGGTTGATCAATGTAAATGAGTTATTTAGAACAAGTTCTCTTATGGCCTGAGTTTGAGACTACTAGTGCCATGAATTCAGTATTCCTCTTGTGTAGGAAATCCACATTTTTAACCTCTTTCCCTCATCTGTGGAGCCTGCTGCCTTCTGCCCAGCACGTCACCCACTGAGCAGAAAAAACCCTCGTTTCATTCATTCCTTTACACTGTCCGTCTCCATACCTCGTTGACGTCTTTGGCCTTCGATTCTTTCAGGTCTTCGTACTTCCACTTCCACAAAGACACAGCTGACTCCAGCCGTTCTATTTCTTTTTCCAAAGATGAACGCATCCTAAATGAAGAATGACAAGCGAAACAGACTTACGATTTAAAAATAATTGTAGAAATGCATTCAATTTTAGATATGTCATTTTCCTAATTTTTCATATTTATATATGGTCATTGTAATAACAGAACACCTTTTTCAGTTTATTAAAAATTATCAATATTGAATAAAACTTGTTTTAATTTGTTATTCTGTCAATTAGCTTTACAGTAGATTAAACATATTTCATTGGCTTTGCCCATGTCAAAATAATTGACTTTCTATCTGCTTTTGCCTGTATTTTTATTTGTTGCAGTTACATGAATAGAACATGGACATGTTTTTAGGCATTAAAAAATTTTTGTAAAGGTATATGTAAAATATAAACAATTTTCATTAAAGGATATTAATTACATGTGTACATTGAAGCATACACTGATAAATTTCTCCTTAAAATTAATTTTGAGAATTATTTTATTTATAAATAGAATGTAAAAATTATACTTGAAAATTTGAGAAATGTCTCAGTTTTGAAATTTAGAAGTTCAAAATGACTCACGCTGAAAAATCAATGCCAGATTTTAACATTACGCTTTAATAAATCAAATGATAATGTTAGCCAAAAGAGGTCACATTAACATAAAAAGGATTTATTATTACAGTAGAATAAATGCTAATCTTCAAAAAGGTCACCCAAATTACCAGGATAACTAACTATTCCTTCTAAGATGTTATAAGAAGTTAAAGAACATTTCAAACTATAAATTGATTTAACTTTTAAACTTGTGATATAGAAATATGGGTACATTCTAAAGATATAACTATTTCTAGATTATATCTAGACAGCATTCATATTCCTAGTTCACAAAATAAAAATAATATAATTTTGTTCAAGAATATAAAATTAATATTTGTATTCCTTATTTAAGGCAAATTAGTAATAAATATATTTATTCCTCTTAGTATGTATCTTAAATAAAATAACTGATGATTATTGGTTTACTGAAAGAAAATATTGTATATTATTATGTAAAAAGGTACAATCAGAGAAATGAGAGGACAGGCAATTCATAAAAATTAATGACAATGTGATGCTTAAATATTTTTAGTATAGCATTATCAAAAAAAATGTTGTATTTATTCAAGCCTTAAGAACATTGCACACTTACATTTATGCAGCAGAGGGCACTCTTTAATCTTTAATTTTCTGGCCTAATCAATTTATTCTATATTTTAGAGAGATTTTCATAATCGATTACTTATATAGGTAAATTTTAAATGAAAATTTAAGCTATTGTCCTACTACTTGAACTACAAAAAGGAAAAGAAAAAAAGTAATTTTACACTGAAGGATAGTGCATATTTTATACACAAATTCTTTTTTTTTTAAATTAAGATAAAGATCAACAAAAATATAGCACTCTAATATGTTATAAAGTTCTAAAAATTAGATTGCTAAAATACATAAATTTTCAGAATGTTTAAGATAAAGTGTTAACCAAAATAATTTTTATGGAAAGTGTGATTTTATTTCTATGCAATCTTTTGATACTTTGTAAACTATCATGATTCATAATAATTGGGCATAAAATTTAGCTATCTAAACAGAAATATTAAACAACATATTTCCCAGGGGTGAAAATTCCTGAAACATTAATATTTGGAAATAAATATTAATCATTTTTAAAGTGTGTGAAAATTCATTATAAAATATCTAATGAGTATTATTTTATAGTTCTATTCATGTAGAATGTTTTTACCAGACAAAAATAATTAACTTGTAATAACATTTAGATATCTATCTTTCTACTAGTCCAACATTTAAACTATTTCTGTATACTTAGTTTATTATTTATTTATTTATTATTTATTTATAAATACTTAGAATATTTGTTATGAATAATAACAATTTTTACCAAATATACTTTCAATACTGGCCATTGTCTGATTGCATTCCCAACTATTTATAATTATGTCTTTCAGCATCTTTCATTTTTGGCATCTTTCGGCAAATAGCCATTTAGTTAATTTAATTAGAAAAGAGATAATTTAAAGAATACTGTTAAGCTCGAAGATATCCAGGAAGACCAGAGACCAAGGCTTGGAGGGGATGATGCATCCAAGAATACCAAAGCCCCATCTCGTGCCACAGAATTGGTCCTATGAAGACCCCACTGCCTGCTGCCTTCCCTGCCTGTTGCTGGTACACTTTCCCAGGATCAATTAGGGTCTGGCAAACAAATATATTCATATTAGCTAATTTTAGCAAAAAAGAAAATGAATAGGTAAAAAAAAATCTCTGGAAGAGCCAGAGAAGCCAATGGGGAACCCATGAAGCCAGAAGCCACAAACATAAGGCCATCAGAATCTTCCCATCGGCACCCATGGAGGCCCCTACTAAGTCACAGACAGCACAGCGTGACCTCAACACCAACACCTAGAGGCTCAGGCTGGCATCAGTGGAAACCAGAGGCCACTTCTTCCTCTGGAGATAAGATATGGCTACAACAGCTGACCTCCTCCACCCTGGGAAGGATTGTGGGTGCTAAATGGGCCAAGTAGCTGCCTCTGAAGAGCTGCTCCCAGGTCTAATGTCTGCACTCGAACTGCAAGACAGACGGAGCTAGAAAATGACTCACATTTTTCACAGTCTAAGCAGAAAAACAGACTCTGTCTCATTAGGTGGACAATTGCCTAAACACAAAATAGGTACTAGAGAGTAAAAAATGGCAAAAGTCCACAAAAATTAATTCAAAACAAATGCAAGACTTAAATATAAGACTTGAAGCTATAGAATTCCTGGAAGAAAACAGAGGAAAAGTTCCTGGAATTGGTCTTGACAATGATTTTAATAATACAACACCATAAGCACGAGTGATAAGACAGAAATAAACAGTGGGACTACATCCAGCTGAAAAGCTTTTCACAGCAGAAGAAACCATCTACAAAATGAAAAGGCGATTTGTGTAATGGGAGAAAATATTTGCAAATCATCTATCTGGTAGGGGGTTAATATGCAAAATATATAAGAAACTCATACAACTCAACAACAAAAAATAAAATAGAAAAAAATAAAATAACCTGATTAAAGAATGGGCAAAGGACTGGGATAAACATTTTTCTAAAGAAGATACATAAATGACCAAAAAGTACATGAAAAGGTGCTCGACATCACTAATCAGGACAACACAAATCAAAACCACAGTAAGGTATCACCTTATACCTGTCAGCATGGTTATCATCAAAAAGGTCAGAGGTAAGTGTGGCGAGGCTGAGAACAAATGAGAAGCTCGTGTTGGTGGGAACGTAGACTGGTACAGACACTATGGAAAACAGTTGTGGTTTCCTCAAAAAATAAGCCTAGAACTACCATATGATCCGCAATTCCACTTCTAGGCATATAGCCAAAGAAAATATCAGTGTCTTGAGGAGACAGCTGCATTCCCATGTTCACTGCAGAACTGTCCTCAATACCCAAGACAGAGAAATGACCTAAGTGTCTGTGGACAGATGGATAGATAACGAAAATTCGGTATGTACATTTGCGGGATCTAAGAAGTTGAACTTACAGAACTGTGAAAGGCCTTCGTTCCTCCTTGGTCTTTGGCCTGTCTGTGGCTTGTCTGCTGAAGTTGCTGAGAAATGGAGGATGGACTTGTATGGCAGTTGTTAATTTATTCCCAGGAAGGCACTTACACATGTATGTGTGCACATGTATGAGTGAGGAGGAAAGATTCACATCACGTGCACATCTTTAACACTGGCACCTCAGGGACTCTACCTCTAGGACAGAGCGGTTTCATGTTGCTCCCTTTACACTATGTCAGTGAGGAAGCATTGTGCATGGGTTTGACAGAAGTCTGCAGCCAGTGAAAAGTTAAATCCTTCTAGAAATAAGAGTTTAGAACCTGACCGAGACCTACGGTAACAGATTACATTAATTGTTAATATGGATACAGGACTAAAAATTCATTCAATTGTATGCCCTTTTCTACTAATGTTGATTGCCTCTGATAAAATTTAAACTTGAGGACAGAACAAATATTTACTGTATACACACATGCTTGTTTTATACAATCTATTCATAAAGTGAGGTATAGACAAGGAATCTGGAAAAGTTAGTGGTACAAATAAATTTCAGAGAAACTAAGAAGATTCACGAATGGATACATGGTGATTGTTATTTCAGTAACCATTATTTGGGAGGTTCTGTTACAGAACAATAGAAAAAATGGGACATAAGCATCGCTATCCATAGTTTTACAGAAGGGAATATAACACACTCTTGGCTAACTCCATATCATGTAGCTAGAATATGCCAAAACCAAGATGAATATCAGGCCACTTAACCTCAAGTCTACTGCTCTTTCCTCTACACCAGAAATGGTCAATGAGTAAGTGTCTTTTTTTATGACGAATACCTCACAAAACTGTGAGTTGTCTGTTTTTAATATTATTTTCACTTTATTGACTGTAATGTTAGAAAAAGACACTGACTACTTTAACTATATATATATATATATATATATATATATATATATATATATACACATATGATTCAAATATAATTAAGGTAAACTTACCACAGATGATGAGGACAAGGTTACCATAAAAGAATGATAAAAATAAATTATAAATGACCCTTAAAACTTTTTAAAATATATACCAATATTTATTAAATATTAGAACATAATGACTAGTTACGGGTGAAATATGTTATCAAATAGCCAGTTTTCTAGACTTGACAATTTTAAGAATTCTGAAAATCAGACTTGGTTAGGGGAGACAACGATTAGCACTTACTCTCTTTCTTCCCATAAGATTTTTTGGAACTTATCCAAATGCACCTGCGAAGCAGACATTTCAGGCACTTCATTCCCCAAAGGCAGGTTCGCTGCTTGCAGTGTTAATCCAGGTTTCACTGCACAGTCTTCAGACCCACCATTCTTGAATAAATTAGGACAATCAGGATTGAGTTTTATCTCCTCATTTAATCTTAATGGGTCAAGAATCAAACCTTCTTCCTGAAAGGAAAAAACATAAAACAATTGTTACTGTTGAAGGTTTTAAATCTCTCAGTAGAAAAATTACAAATAACATTTCCATATTTTTGGAAGGAAATAAATGTTATGAATCAGGCCAAACCTCTAACTTGCATTCTTCAACCATTGTTTTTCTTTCCTTCCATGTTCTACCTTATTATAATAAAATACCGTTCTCAAAAAGTCTGCTTTAACTTTGAAAGTTTTCTTTTTCTAATCTCAGCTAAAAATAGCCCTGCATAAACTTCAACAGCTGTAAAGAATTATTTAATGAGTTTATGAATTTCTCTTTAAAGCTGATTTTGTCACAAGGCACTTGAGAGTTTCAAAGTAAAGCCAACTGATTATTTTTTAACATCTTTGGAGGACGGGTAGAAAGAATTTTTAAGGAACTCTTGAATGTTTTAATAAGCTATTTATTGAACTATTTTTTAGATCACTAGTTGAAGATCAAATAGAATTTAATGGGACATTTTAATATATATGAGTATCATTTATCATACCAGCACACTGCATCAAAATCTTATAATTCCTAAACTTTACCAAGCTCATTCTATAAATATTTGTCTATAGTTTAAATTTGTCCTGATTTGTGGGTTTAAAATGAGATAAAGCCAAGTTCAAATAAAATCTTAATGATGTTTCATTTTTAGTATTTATTTTTAAAATAGTATGTGAATGCTAGGTTACTAGTATGACTCATTTCTTCATTCCCTCAAAAATTAAGTTATTATGTTATTTTGAAAAACAATAAAATAACACATGTGTTGTTCTCCTTGGAAAATATGTTGGAAGACAATGCTCTCATACACAGTATCTTTCTCATTAGGCTTAGAGGTAGCAGGAAAATTGGTCAAAATAAAAACAACTGATTGAAACTTTTTCAATAGCCAATACTTTGCTATCATCATGGGGAATTTTAACTGCTTTTTCCCTAAATAAACAAACTTTTAATGAATATCTACTATGTATGATCTGTTCTTGACAGTGATGATACAAAGGTATTCCAGATGAAGTCCCAAGATACCGAGAATTTCTCAGAAAAACATATATGAAGAGATTCTATCACATTCTCAAATGTGGTGTCTATTACTTGTAATAATAAATAATTTGTAGATTCAGAGCAACCAATGTGAGCTACATTCCCTTATCTCCATCATTACATTAAAATACAGACATTAATACAATTGAATTTTGAGAATATATAGCATTTTCCCAAAGATGTAGACAACGGAACTAACAGCCTCACTTGCAAAGTTAAATAGTATTAAAAAATAAAATAAAATAAACGTGAAACTAAATAAACATGAGTAATTACATTGTTGCAATCTTTTAAAATTTTCATTTGTGATGAAACTTAGGTTATATTTATAACTTCAATACATTATGAAAAGGCTTAAAAATTTAGATGGAACTATAGAAGAGCAATTTTATGTTTTCAGAGATGGAATTAGATAGAGATAACAATCCAAACTGATACTATGAGAAGAGGTAACATGAATTCTTCAAGTTTCCCAAAGTATGTTCCATGTGTTGTTAATGGTATTTACCAGGTTAAAAGAGGAGGGGGATTGAGGGGAGTGGTTCCCGGATAATTAAGTATGTAAAGTGTCAAATAGTTTTCAAGTTCATCTGCTGCAGAATTTTCAGAAACTTCACGATTCTAAGTATACCAGGAAATTCTAAGAGTAAGTTGTGTGAGGCGTTCCACAAAGGTGTTTGCCTATGGTATGCATCGTACAGGAATTAATTCTGGGGCCAGAGCCCTAAATCTTAGGAAATGTTAAACTACTGAATGGATAATTTACTATGATTGATATAATTAGGATAAATGGAGCGAAATCTCTCCAAAACTTTTCTTTCACATAAAAAATGCTGGGTTAATTTTTGTTTAAAAATATATTTGTAAGGTCAATAGTATGAGCTGAACTTTATCTCCTCGAAATTCATGTGGGGAAGACCTAACGCCCACTACCTCAGCATGTGACTGTGTTTGGCAGAGGGAGTCAAGTTAAAATGAGGTGTGCCTGGTGATGGTGTCCTTTTCAGAAGAGGAACGTGAACGTGGACACACACGGAGAAGATGGCCATTTATAAGCCAAAGAGAAAGGCCTCAAAGAAACCAACCCTGCTCAGGCACCTTGATCTCAACCTTCCAGCCTCTAGAACTGTGTGAAAATTAATTTCTGCTGCTGAAGCCATGGTCACCATCGGGGTTATGGTTCTCCCTTCCTGCCCATCAGGATGGAAGGCATTCTAACATGCCCACCATTTCCAGATCCTTCTGCGAGCTTTCTCCTCACCTTACTCTGTGTGTTCCCCTTCGCAGGAAGTTCTCTCTTTACCAAACCCTCGCTGATAGACTCACACGTCTGTGAGCCCCTCTGACATGGGTCTGTTTGTGCACAGGACACTCCTGGGAAACTGGGATGCTTCGGGTCCTGGGGGACTCTGGCCCCCGCTGGCCCCGCTGGACGTGGCAAACCTTGTTTCTTTCTCAGGGTGCTCAGCTCTTTCACGGCCATCTCTAACTTCACCCGGAGCTGCCTCCCTTCCTCCCGGGCACTGTCCCTTTCGGCCCGAACTTGGCCCCACT
This sequence comes from Cynopterus sphinx, assembly GCA_030015415.1. Lineage (NCBI taxonomy): Eukaryota > Metazoa > Chordata > Mammalia > Chiroptera > Pteropodidae > Cynopterus > Cynopterus sphinx. Next base: position 3,964,408 of record CM057384.1, read on the forward strand.
TGGCCCTCCAGTTGGCGGTGCAGTCCGACCACCACCGCATGGTCTTCTCCATCTGGGCGGCTCTGGCCTTGACCTCCTCGAGTTCCCGCAGCCGGAGCTCCTCGCAGATGTCCCAGTCGCTGGTGGGGCACGGGCGGGCACAGACGTCGTGCGCAGCCTGAGACTGCAGCCCATACAGGGGTAGACAGGAGTGACAGGCCTCCCGTGGGGGCGAGGCAGGTGCCACCGCGTCACCAGGTGCTTGAACCGCCGACTGCCGCGGGGTACGGAAAATTTGGGTTTCCTCGATCAACCGATAGATGGAATCTAAATTCATATTTGTCTTTTCGGGCCTAAGAACAAACAAACAAACAAACAAAAAGGAAGTAATTGACATTTGAATTTCCCTTGCAACAATAAGAGCAAGACTCACATTTTTAAAAAGTTGGTAAAGATGATGCATCTTTTCAATATTGCATATTTCCTTTTCCAGCATAACTAAAAATAGAGAGGAATTTATAATTATCCGCAAAGAAACAGAAACTGCTCCTATTGAACCTCGCTAAACAAAGAAATAAAAATACCAAGATGCAAGTGGGACAGCATATGACAGGAATAATTCATTTTAACAAACCGATTCTACCATGTAGTATTTATGCAACACACACTGTCCACTAACGACTCAGTGGCCCCCTCTTTCCCTGCTAACTAAAGCTTCAGGTTAAATACAGAATCTATTAATCTCTGGGAAAATAAGCCTTTGTCCCAGCCCCAGGGCTAAACCATGATGGGTCTGAATTTTCCAAAATGACCTCCATTTCATTGAGCATTCACTAGTCTCAAGGCAGCATTATGACCCGGTTTACTGATGAGAGGTGAGGGGCAGGTCTGATGGAGAAGGGTCCCATCTACAAAAATTGGAAAGCATCAGAATGAGAAATGCTTTGTCTTCTGTTTTCTTCCTGCCTGAACGTAGTCATGAGTCTGGAAGAAGGTGAGTGTAAGGGCCACCCTGTAGCACTTTAAATGTCAGAACAGCAAGAGGAAAAGGATTTAATGACTGGATTCTATGTGAAACCAGGATGAATACCTCTACAAATGAACACACTCTGTGTTTGGATAAGATTGCCCTTTTTATTATCAAATGAGATTTCCGCGTGTAAATAGCATTTTATGGCATTAATTCCTCTCATTTTTTCATTTGCTCTCACATAGTTACGGATCAGAAACTCTTTTTACAAACCATCCATTTAATCAACCGAAAGTGTTTCATACCAACAGCTTACACAATAAGTCTCTATTCACTAAGAAAAGCCTGTAGGATATTAAATGTATATCGCTTTCGGTTGTAGAAAGAAAGAACACATTTTAACAAGTGTTCTGTAGAGAAGCCAAACAAATTCACTCCTTACTATAATACCTCCGACAGTAGTATGGATTCACTGTTGTGATTATTTTTGTTAGCACTGGGGTATGTCCAATCATATGTTAATTAATGCTGATTTGGAGTAACTGTTCCCTTCTATACTGTAATTTAGAGGGCAATGAAAATATAAATGATCAAATTTCTTGGAAAATCAGTAAACCAAGACCAATATTTTAAAAAAGAAAAAGAACAAAAGAAGCCTTTAATTAAAAGCATGTTAAAAATTATATATATTTTCAAATACATACTATTCGCTAATGAATTATTCCTTTTAGTTAAAATTCCAAAATGAAGACCAAAATTTATTTCAGCATATTAAATTTATCCTTGCCATTTTCCAAAATAAATCAGCACCATAAAATTACAATGCCTTTAAAAATGTCACATTAAGTTTTATTCCACTAGTGTTTTGAAGACTACATAATTGGATTCTGGTACATTGAGATTTTGCCTACCAATTAGCTGTGTGTTTTTTTCACATCTGACTATACGGAACAGAGTTGGGTTTAATCATGCAGAACTTGAACTAGAAGAGTTATTTCCTATTCTGAAGTGTTTCTCAAGTGAAGTGGGGATATTTAATCCAAACGTGTATTTATTAAATCATTCATTTTCCCTATACATATGTGCATACACTTCACGTTTTATTTCACATGACTGTAAAAGTATCTGTCAGTGGCTGTCCAACAGAGCCTTAGATGTGTGAAAAAATAGTTTTATGCTATTGACTCTTATTTAGATTTTTGCATTGTTCTCACAATAAGTAGGAGTGGGGCACAAGGGAACACTGGGAGGTGATGGATGTATTTATTACCTTGATTCACGGGTACATGTATGTCCAAACTTAGCAAATTGTATGCATTAAGTATGTGCAATATTTGTATTAACCACACCTCAGAGAGCTGTTAAAAATGTTCACACGATAAGGTATCATGATTCCTGCATATTTTTTGATGGAGTTCTTAACCACATAAAGACAATTTGGTGGGTATACCATGTTTAAATAATATGTATTACTAAACCCATTATTCCTCACTAAAGAGGAGGTTAGTGTAAGTTAACATTGGACTGTAGACTATTGGCTCCAGCTCTGACTTTGCCACTTTCTAAACAGATAATCTAGAACAAACTGTATAAACTGCCTTTGACTCGCATCCTTATTTATAAAAGGAGACAGAAATATCATGCCACCATGAAATGAGGACGTGCCTGCAGACTGGCTGGCCCAGGGGGCCTCTTTGGCAAGATGATAGTTTTCCTCATGTTATACAAGTCACTAATATGTGACCCTAGAATACTGTATTGATTCTTTCGGTTTCTTTTCTCTCTTTTGAAAGAGATATGGTGTCATTAAAAAAATGGGAAGAGCAATAAATAAATGAAGTTTACAAAACAAGTTCTGAATTTCATTTAATAGAGGTACAATCTCAATTTCTCGTCATATTAATATTATTCAGTGAGTTATTCAGTACCATTGTCTCCATCCAAGAAACTGGGGCTTGGGATTTTAACATAACCAGCCCAAATCCTACGTTTGGAGGGGTTCAACTCAGTTTGGGAATTAAGGAAATTGGAATACGGAGCCACTGCCTCACCATATCAAAAACCTACAGCTTCAAAATACCTATGTTCACTATAGTGAGATCATCTTTCAGATTATTTCATACATATATCTGGCAGCCTTCCATTTTGAATATTTTTATGCTCAAATATCTCCCAATACATCACACTGCTATTAATCAACTGATCCTGACGTGGCTGTTTGATTCAATCTCCTCGTCATAGCTTAAGAAACTGCTCAGTGTGGGGCTTGTCCATCCTTCCAAATGGCCCTGCCGTTCTGCACCCATGTTCCATGCTTCAGTTGCCCCACTGAGACTGCTGCTCATGCAAACCTGGCCTCAGCAACACCCGTGGTGCAATCCAGTGGCCACACAGGAGCTCTGGCCTTTGTCCCCACATGCCCCTCCCCTGGCTTCTCATCATTCAGGGAGCAAGCAGCTAGTGAGACTCGCATCGCCTGTCCTCCATCCCTTAAAGGCCCTACACCTGAGTGGGAAATCCTCCTTTTGCCGACTCTGGATAGTAAACAAAAAAAAAGACATGCTTTGGCCAACTTGGCACCTTGCGAATAACCAAAGCGATAAATCAAATTATCAATCACAAATTTCAACTGTTTTTGGAAGAAATAAACAGTGTACTGTGACCCAGTACATACCTACATTCTTAGAGAAGTCTCTCTGAAGTGGTGTCTTATGTATTATCTAAAGAATGAAGTAGACCAGAAATAAAAGCATTTTTGGCAAAAGTTGCACTATTGGGGAAGAATAAAACAGGGTCCAAAGGGCTTTTGTTTTATTGTTTATACTTATTGCTTTCCATTAACCTATAGGAAATGAATTCTAAATGAAACATTTTAGGGTTTTTTTTTCCCAAGGAGTATAAGGACTTCTAATATATATACAATCATGTTAAGAAAAGCCATAAGCAGATAGATTAATATGGATTCAAAACATAATGCTAAGAAAACAGTTGTTCCTATAGATATGACACCATGCACTCTGATAAAAAAAGAGGGGGGGGGAAAGGATCAGTTTTGAATACTCAGGGAAAAAAACATATTGTATTTTAAAATGTGGCCTGTCAAGCATGCCCGAAGGATTAGTATCAAAATGTATGCATTTTGTAAGTGTCTAAAACGGAAAAAAAAAATCATGTATTTTTAGGAATGCTTTGCAAGAAAACACAAAATAGAAAATTTGGACACTGCCATTGTGACAATGAAGTGAAACAATGATAGTGAGTAGCTCTATGACTTCTCTCTAGATAGTTCCAATTTTGCCCATGGTGAAGTATTACATTTAAAAACCCATTCACTTTGGCAAATTATACGGACAGTTATAGTCTGTGTCTGCTGCTGTGAATGTGAGATTTTAGAACCATACAGAGGCAGGAAATACTTGCACGAAGAAGGCAACTAAATAATACAAAATAAACTTGTACGTGCTGCCCATTACTTAAAACTTAGATACTTTATTTCTCAAAAGCATAGTCCTGTAAGATAAGCACAAATGTGAACATTTAAAAGCAAATATATTTGTTTGCCAAGAGCCATTACTAAATTGTAAATTGCATTATCTGATCAGATAGAAATTATTTTAAAGACTGGGCAGGGAATTCATAAGCCCAGCCTTTTTCCAGCTGACTTTTCCCCACCTATCTCTTTAACTTCTCACCTAAAATTGTCGAAGCCACGTGTCACTGCTTCAAATCAATGTGATGTCTTTTCTTTAATCTAGGTTTTCAGGAAAGCATTCAAGAAAAAAAAATATATTTTTCTCAGATAATGCTCAATGACAAAAATTAATCCCATTTCTCTTAAAATAAACTATTTCATAATAATACTTCCAAGTTATATCTTGATGTTATTGCTGTCATTCTCAGACAGCAGCACTGTTTCCTGTACTTGAAGAAGAAAAACATTACCTTATAGGTTAAAGGTTGAAAGTGATCACTTGGACTTCTTTGGGATATGAAAAATGAAAGAAAGAAAGAAACATAGAAAGATCCACAATCCACAGTCCACAATCCATTTTATAAAGTGCCAATGTATAATTTGTAATGAGCCTTGGAAAAATAAAATTTCTCTTTTCTGGCAAGCTGATCATCTTGAAGCTTTCATAGTGCTTTGCTTGCCAAGTACAAATTTAAGTTCAGATAATCTAGAATTTCTTGGAGGATATAACAAAATTTAATTGTGCTTGTGTATTTCTTGGGGGTGCCAACAAGGTCAAGGAAATTCTGTCTAAAAATAATCCTTAAATATGTTACCAGTGAACAAATATTAAGGCATAAGGATATTTTATTTAAACCGAAATTCATAGCTTAAGCATATGTTTTTTTAAGAGTATATATAAAATCCATGCTTTTTAATAGCTATTTGTTTGGAAGCCTGACACTTGTTGAATTCCTCAGCATTCCTTCATATTTATGTTTATTTCAAGGTTTCAGTGAACGAAACCACAAACTATCCCAATGTTCTAATGCAATCTAATCCAACTTAATAATGCCAAATAAATAAGCCAAAACACTTGTTGAGACCATACACCAAAAACAAAATTAGTATTAGCTGTGGTGGGACCATGGAGCCCTGTCAAACCTTGTTTTCTTATAAAATAATCTTGCTGCTATTTCCAGGTGGCTAAATGGTCACAGTGCACATTTTATCGAAAATAACACTGTGAAAACCTGCTCACATCAAGGACCCTACCACTGTGCAAAGTAGGATGGATGACCCTGCATCTGGAATTTGCATTGCCATATAACTATCATTCTGTGTAATTTCACAGAGATTAAATCACACAGAGGACAATGCAACTGTGTCCATCAATATTAATTAAAAAGAAATTAAAATCCGGAGGACCACGAAGCCAACAACTCAAATTTATAATTATTTTGAATTTACAATGTGAGAGCAAACTACCTTGGAAAGGATTCCTATCTCAGTTCCACTCCAGGCAGTGTTGAGAGGGAGGGTTATGCTTCTCATTGTTTTATTTAAAAGCTATGTGTTAAGATTCTAGATTTCTTTAATATCAAATTCATCACCAGCTTCTAATATTTATGTTCACTTCGAGTTTCAGTGGAGACCACAAACTACCCCAGTTCTCCAATGCATTTCCTCAGCCACATTCCTAAGCCACTTACCCCATTCCCACTTGCTCTTATTAAAGTACACATGAGGCTAGGTGAGAAATGCTTCACAGAGCTGGTCACACTTTGTATCGAACAAGAGAAAGCCCTTTGATGTCAGTATGATTCAGGAATATGTTTTCACACGCATCTGATGGATTGGACAAAACTGCCACACTATTCGGTGCTAGGTCTCTGGGAAGATTTCACAGGCTTAATCATTAAGTTTGGAGAATACAACACAAATGATTGTCATATTTATTTTTGAAAAGCAGTTACAAAATATTTTAACAGAAAAATTTATTCTTAAAGTCTTAAAGAATACATACTTGACATGAATAATCCCAACTGGCTAAAATGTATCCCACATTGTAAAACTAAGAGAAAATACAGGGATCGGAAGGAGCAATGTCATAATGTATTTCGACTTTCGTGAGCTATTCCTATGCATGTTTCCAAACACTTTTCCACCCTACGTAGATCTTTCTAAAGTAAAGCAATATTGATGCAAAGCACACAAGCTATTGTTTAAGTTTTATTTCTTATGTATGATCTGGGTTTTAGCTATCAGTGTAAAGAGCTATGCCCATATTGTTGGCAGAGATTAAAATTCACCCTTTTGAATTATAAATCAGATTGAAGAAAAAGTCCTTAAAAGGCCCAACTGCCCCAAATCCCAAGATTATTGGTTCATCAAAGGCTACAGAGATTATCTAGAAAAAGATGGGGCAAATAAGTATTTCTTTTTTCCAGACAAGAGAAAGACCAGAGTTAAAGAAGCTAGACCCCCCGACCCCCACCCCAGAGTTCAAGAGACAACGTGGCAATCTTAGATTTGCAGCTATTCTTTGTCAAGGGCCACTGAGGGCCTAGTGCCCAAAACATTTGCCACGGTAATCTTCAGACATTTTCAAAAATACCTCCCAGGATGTCGTGTAAGACTGTCATCCTTGTCTTGATGGTCAAGTAAAGTACTATTTTAAATATGGAAGTTAGTATTTAATTTATTTCTTCAGTATAAGCATTTAGACACTGCCATGATAAAACGCATTTAACCTGAGCTAAGGAACAACAGATAAATCTGCAAATAATTAACACGGTGATGGGGGTGTGTTAGTTTCTTATTGCTGCTGTAGCTAATGGCTACAGACTTAATGGCTTAAAGCAAAACAAATTTATTATGTCACAGTTCTGAAGTGCAGAAGTCCAAAATAAATTTCTCTGGGCTAAAATCAAGGAGGAATGGTTTGTTCCGGAAGCTCCAAGAGGAAAATCCATTTTCAGGCCCTTTTGAGCTTCTAAAGGCCACCTGCATTCCTCGGCTCAAAGAGCCTGCATCGCTTCACTCCAACCCTGTCCTCCCATCATCTGCCAACACTGACCTTCCCCTCTTTCTTTGTGAGGATGCTTCTGATCACACTGGGCCCACCAGGATAACTGTCTTGTGACCTTAGAAACTTAATTAACCTATGGGAAAGTTTTATCACCTATAAAATGGGGATATTAATAGCTTTGTAATTTAGCCGTTTGAAGGGTACCACATGAGTATTCCCTCTGCACTAGATCATCCCCTTCAGCACATCGAAGCGACTGCATCATTACCACCTCCCCACCGAGCGATGCTTCGTCTGCTCTCATGACAAAAGAGACAGTTTATCAAACATATTGATTTTCACTGTTTTCATTTCCTCACGTCCCTCCTCTCATCAACTCATTTCACTGGAGAGCCGGACACTCCATTCCACAGAAATCCCGCTTGCCAACATCACAAATGACTTCAGTGTTGCCAAATCACAAATTCTTTTTTTCATCCTTGCCTAGCTTGACCACGGCCATATTCAAAGCAGCTGAAAATCCCTTGCTCTTTAAACACGTGTGTTTACCTCATCAGCACACTCTTCTGATTATTCTGTTGCCTCCAGCTTCTCATGCTCCTTTGTTCCTCCCTGCGGCCCCTCTTTAAACACTGGAGAGTGTGAAGCTTGATGACAGGAATAGAAATCATTGCCATTGACGGCCAAATCCCTGTCTCTCGTCCTTCAGTCTCTCTTGGGCTCTGCACTCACACAGTGTAGTATATTCTCTAAATCTCCATTCTGATGTCTGATGGAATCTCCATCTCAACCTTAAACAGATTGACCACATCGAGCTCCTGGTCCCCAGTCCTCTGCCAAGTTTTCCCTGTTGGTAACGTCATAGTCCATGGCATAACCATCCATCCAACAGCCCAAGTCAAACACCCAGTTTCTCTCTGACCCACATCTAGTCAGCAAGCTCTGCTACCTCCTTCCTTCACGTTACTTCTGAGACCCATGTGCTTCTTTCCACCTTCGCTGCCTCTATCCTGTAGAAACCAGCACCACGCCTCTCAGTATTACTACAATTGAGATGCCTATTAATCTCTCTCTCTCTCTCTCTCTCTCTCTCTCTCTCTCTCTCTCTCTCCTTGGTATGTAGCAGCTGAAGAATCTGTTTAAATGTTTAAACAAAAATTGCTAACTCTCTTAATGAAACTTATCAATGCCTCTCTATTATACTTTGAATAAAATGAAAATATTTAACCTCAGTCTCAGTTTTACATGACCTGGCACCAGCCTCCCTCCCTGGCCTGGATCCCTACCCTCCCATCCCTTCTTTACCCTCCTTTCTTGCTCCAGCCCGACTAAATTTCTACCTGTTCTTCGAAGAAGCCATGGTCACTCCTGCCTCAGGACCTTGGGAGCAGAAGGCTCTTCCTTCAGGTCCCTGGATTTCAATGCGTTCTCCTGGTCTGAGCATTTCAATTTTAAGAGGTGCTGAAAGTTTAAACTAAGAAGATAAAATGCTCACAGTACAATTTCAAGCATCGACCTCCAGGTGTAATAACTCTTTACAACTGCATACTATGCCCATTTTAAAGACACTTTTACTGTACATTTCGCAAGATGCTTACAGACATTCTATTAGGTAGGCATGGGTGCCTGGACAAACACCAGAGAACCTGACACGTGGCAGAAACAGGGCTTCATTCAGAGAGTCCATCTCAAAGTTCACGGCTATGGCCATGATACCAAGTTGTTTCTTTCACAAACATTCAAGAAAAGCATCAGCATCCTGACCCCAACACCACAGCGAAGTGTGCGGTCTCATGGTCCTTTAGCTTAGGGAGAGTGAGGGCTGAGGCAAAGCATTTACTTTCTATCCATGAAACCATTGAGAAAGTTACAGAATTTAGCAGCCAAGACCACCTTCTTGTGTTTCTTATAAAAGAACAACCTGAAGTCCTGGAGGACTGGGCAGAAAGGAACATAGTGATGCCAACACTCCATCCATGCCCTCAGAACAAGACACCTATCAGAGCCTTGCTTTTCTACATGGACACTTTAAATCGCTTGTTCAAAAGAGAGAAATGAAGGAATCAGGCTTCAGTGTCTTCCCCAAGCCAACTCGAAAAATATACTCCACACGCGTATATGCGTGTATGTAGGTGTGTGTGCACACATACACAATGTACACACATGCATACACACACAGTACACACGCATATATATTTTAGCCCAATCGTCTATTGTTTTAATATTATTTTTTTAACAGGTTGAGATAAACTTTGAGTCTATGTATATAGGAATGTCAGCAGCCCTTGGAGAAAATAAATCCTTCATGTCAACTCACGTTTCTGTTTGACCCATTTTCACTATTATTACGCAGGAGCAAAACAGCTAAAGGAAATTCATAGCTAATTCTGAATTTTGGGTATGAATCTCTACTCTCGTTTCCCAGGTTTATGTCACATGCTTATAAAGTCATTTTTCTGATTTAAAAATATGAAAGGTCTCCACAGATTATCACACCCTTGATAAATGTTCATTTTATTGCAAACCATAAATTAACAATCACTGCTGTACATTCAGATTGCATTTTAATATCCAAATCAAGCATGCTTACTAAGCATAGTTTATACTATGAGTAAAAAAAAAAAAAGGCGCAGGACCTAGAAATTACAAGACTAGGCATTTAGAAATTGTTAATAGACCTGGTGGAATAGATAAAGATATGAGGTTGAAACAGTTCATGAACATTCACTCTCATTCAACAGTAAGATAAAGACATTCTATAGATTTATCAAGAACACCAATATTTTCCAAATAAAGTACAATTTAAAAATAAGAAAACTTAGACTCTGAATTAAAATTACCAGGATTATTTTCCATGTCTTTCAATGCCACTGAGTAATCTCCAAATCTGTATTTACGGCATTTAGATTCAAAATGAGAAACGTTCTTGGTACTGGTCAGAGTTTATATATCACTGATGTTGAATTCCAAACTAAATTTTTTCATTTGTGACTTAGTCTAATCTTGCTAAAAGATTCCTGAAAGCAGCAGCTTAAGAGAGTTCTTGGACATCAAATACAGAAAAAAGGAAAAAGAAAAAATCAGCCTAACGTATTCAATTATAAACATATGGGTGGAATTTCCTTTAAATTACTCTTGAGTCTAAACCTTAAGGGTAAAGAATTTAGCAAAACGCATTTGCAGTTTCCGTAACATAAAACATTTGAACAGTTAGAAAATTCAACTTCTCCAAGGACAAATGAGACTTCCACTCCAATACTGAGTAAACCAATCCTTCTCGCCTGCTATTTTGAAATATCTCTACCCTAATAATTAAAATGTCAATCTCTACTTCGTACCTTTGTAATAAATAATAATGAATCTATATTAGATAGTAGAGAGGCTGGTGTTTGTTTATACATTCTAGAGCCAAGAAAACTTAGAAACCAAGAGAAAATCCAAAATTAGAAAGGGATCTATTTTAAAACAGTAATTTTCCCATATTTGACTGACCCTTCCTCACCTAAACCAGAGCAATCTTTTTCAGATGATTATGATTTCGACTAATAAGTACTTCATAGTATGTGAGTACCTAGGAGCAGGGGAGATTGAACAATTACACAGTAAATTAGGGCATTTTTATGCTCACATCCATTGTCTTCTCAATGATGAGTTCTTTTTTTTTTTAGCATCATCCTCAAAACTATCAGATTGCAAAAGTGACTGAAATTAGGTTCTAAAGAAATGAGACTTCCAACTTGCCAGTACTCTCTCTATTGCCCCCTCTCTTGGTCACTCTGATGAAACCAAGAGCCATGACATAAGCTTTCCTGGGGAGAGGACCACAAGGCAAGGAACTGAGGGAAGACTCTGGTCCCATAGCTCATGAGTAAATCCTGCCCACAAGCATTTGAGGGAGCTTGAAGGCAGGTAGATCCACCCCAATTGGAGCCCAAAGACCATTGCCCTGGTAGACACATTAGAACCCAAGCCACTCCTGATTCCTGACCTTAAGAATATGTGAGCACATAGTGCTCTTTTAAGGCCACTGAATTTCGGTGTGACTTGTTACACAGCAACACTGAAAAATGAAGCATGACTATTAAAATCACTTTCTCAAATTACCAATTATCATTATCATCCATCACAATTTAGTCTAACCTTACAAAAAAGAGTATGTATTTAAAAAAATAAAATGCTAACATTTACCAGTTAAAGTCAGGATCAATGGGAAAGTTAAATGATATAAAATGAGGAAACAGGAACCAGCAACCCAAATGCCAATTATAGGATTAAGGGTAAATAAATTTCATGCTGTCTCCTCAGATAATGTTAAAATGTTAAGGGTCCATGGCACTGAAAATACATATAGTCAAGGAAATAAACATAAGAAATTTTATATTTCTTGTTTAAATTAGTATATTGATCTAGACAAAATGGGTGGGTCTTTCCGAGAGCCAGTCACAAATCATAGCTACTTATGCCATTAGTTTAGTTTGTAGGAAGATTATGTTATCAACCCCAAAATGAATAAAACCATCAAAACCAAGCAAATGCCATATGTAATCAGAGTGACAACCACAATGAACAAAATTACCTTTTGTTCTGTTTTTGCCTGTTAAACTAATTGAAAGCCACATACAAATTTAGTTCACAGACAGCTTCAATTTATTAATCACTCCTCTAAAATTTTGCTATTAGTTTGATGGCAGAGAAAAGTTCCTTTACAGATTACTTTAAAATAGCTAAAAGAATGCAGTCTTCACTGAAAAAAAAAAAGAAAAAAGAAAAAAATGTGAGTTGTCAGAAAAATCCATTTTTAGTTTCTGTTGATATTTGAGAAATCAAAAACCAACAAGGGAGAAATACTTTGGGTTTCCATGAGTATATTTTAGCCCATGAAAAAGTAATAGTAACAGGAAATAGAAATTGACATGCAACAATGCCTTTAAGAATGTAAAAGTAGAGAATGAGAATGATGTACGGATTCAGTTTCTTAAAATGTGTCTCAAGAGGACATGACTATAATTACAAAAGATTTGAGGTTGCTCTACTCTATAGTACATTTAAGTCAATACACTTAATTTTCCTCTCTAGTGATAAATAAAAACAGGCATGCTCATTTTTACATTTTGATATTCTAATAAATTAATTTATTGAAAAGTATTTTTATGATAAAAGTGCAACAAATTATTTTGCTTTGGGAAAAATAAAAGTGCCTAGTATTTAAATTTTTTCTTTTCCACTGTTGAATGCAAAGTACAACAGTATGAGAAAAGTTTTCTATTCAAAATGGACCTTATTTAAATTCAGCAGTGCTTACTTTCAACACATGAGATGGCATTAAAATCTCTAAGATGTTCAGTTTCATCAACAAGTAACAAATATTAAGTAAATGTTGCTGAATAAATGAATAAGTGAATGAGAGATATTTAAGACAAAAATAATCTTTAAATCCAGTAAAAATTATTTTAAAAGAATTTGTAAAGAAAATACTTTCATACCAAAAATTATACCAATTTTTCATAAACTTTTCAAAAGAAAATGAGTGAACACACCCTAACTCATTTTATAAGGTCAAAACAACCTTTACACTAAGATCTAACTAAAAATTTTATGATGAATATCTTCTATTAACATAGATATAAAAAACAAAACAGAGACATTGACAGAAAAGTCTAGTGATTAAAAAGATTAACATATCCCAAAGAACATGAATATATAATGCCAGAAATGGAAAATTGATTTAGCTTTTGACTATCACAATTTACTTATAAGCATAAGAACAAAATAAAGAAGAAAAACATCAACAAATAAAATGCATTTGACAAAATTCAGCTTATGATAAAAAAAACTTAACCAAAAATAGAAGGGAAAATACATGATTTGATAACAATTATCTGCAGAAACCTAAAGCAATAATTCTTAATGGTGAATTATCAAAAGCTTTCCCCAAAAATCAGCAATGAGAAATGGGTACCTTCTAATAGTGATATTGCTCCATATGATATAAGAGATCTTAGCCAGTGAACAGAAAGTTAAACTAAATGGGAATAGAAAAAAAGAAGTTAAATACTCATTTTCCTACAATATGATTGTATAAGTAAAAAATTCAAATTAATCCACAAACTATTTGAATAAGCGAACTTTAATAAGTTCACTGGATGTAAAATCATTGTATACAATAATGTGTATTCTACATTCTAAGAAAAAATACATCAAATATCAAATTTTAAAAGCCAATGCCATTTTATAAAAGCATAAAATACATCAAAATAGTTAGGAATATCACAGAAGACGGGTAGACTCATGTTCTATAACTATCATACATTATCGAGAGAAACTAAATAGTAACTAAATAAATGCAGGAATATATCACGTTAATCTACTGGAAAGCTCGAAGTTGTAAAACTGACACATTGACCCATACTGACCTATCGATTTAAGGTGATTCCAGTCAAAACCTCAGAAGGTTGATTTTGTGGAAATTGACAAGTTGATTCTAGCCTTCGTTAGGAAACATCAAGAGTCAAAATAATCAACAAAATGTTAAGGAAGAACAAAGTTAGAGGAATTCTACAGCTGGATATAAAACAATAAAGCTATGATAATTAAGATAATGAAGTACTGGCACAAGGAGAGACAGAAGAGTCCAAATACTGACCCACACCTGATTTATGACAATTCGGTGTGGAAAATTAGTTTTCACACTCAACCATAAAGCCATATGGAACTAATCGCTACGTCACACCATGCAAAAAGACCACTTCCAAATAGGGCACTGGCCCAAAGGTGTAAGACAAACCAATAAAGCTCCTAGAAATTAACTGCAAAAAAAAATTCCCTCATTACCTTGCACTTAGCAAAAATTTCCGAACAGAATAGCAAGAATGAACCATAATTAAACAAAGTCTGTTCACTTTCCAGAAAGCCATGAACGTCAAACCCCATCATTTACGTAACCAGAAAGCAGCCAGCTGCCAGCCAGGTGCTGTCTTTACAGATACTACAGCCACCCAGGGTTCTGGCTGTCCAGAAGCGTTCAGATTAGTCGGAAGCGTAGGCACGACAAAGAGAACGGTCACAGCACAGCAACTGGTGCTCTAAAGGAAGGACAGAGCGCAGGGCAGAGGAAGGACAGGAGGGGGAAAGGTCCCTCAGCTTGGTGGCTAAGGAAGAAGCACGGGTGTGCAGGTGAGAACTTCGCAGTCACTCAAGGGCCAGAAGAACGTGAGAACGCAGACCGTGGTTATACAATCCGGTCCGTCAAGTTCATGGTCCTCGGCCAACTGTAGATCAATCGGCTCTGCTTGAGAAGTTTCCTTGAAAAGACAGTACCTTGCTTGCTGAACCCAAGGTGTCCCAAGTAGTTATCAGGAAATAGTGTGGTCTATTATAGAGATTTTAAATGGGCATAAAATACAGACATTTTCAGTAAATTTACTGTTTAATTCCAATAAAAGGTTTGATGAAATTAGTACATATAATATCTAATTTAAAATTTAGTTTGTTTTTCTCCTGCTCTAATCACTTCTCTTTAATCCATGGGAGCATCCCATGATGCCCTCGTTGATTCTTACTATAGTTATCAAAAGCCCAGATTAAATTCTCTAGATGTTTCCTTGTCTTATGAAATTAATGCTGATTAAAACAATCATGTTCCAATTATGAGGATTTCGTTAGGAAATATACATCTCTTAATGGAACTGAAGACATGAGTCTCAGCAAATGGTGTGTAAATCTCTTAACAAGTTATGACAAGTCGTCAATTGCCGCATTTGTCCCTACACACACACACACACACACACACACACACACACAAATATGATCATTTGCTTGAAAACGCACAGTTATCTTTCTTGCATTTATAAAAATGTGTAATTGAAATGGATAACAAAATTCTCTGAGCCTGCTTCAAAATAATGAGCATTAACAACACAAAGATAATTGGACTTGGGGGAAAAAAACCCAACTACTTCCCTCATCTTCTTTAAACATTTTTCCATTTTCAAAAATTTGGGACACATAACAGAATCAAGATAATTATTTTGCTATTCAAAAGCTCAAGTTAAGATGGAAAAAGTGAAAAAGAAAGTGATATTTTGGAAGAAGGCTTGATTCAAATGTTGAGTTCTGCTTGTTCATTATGTTTATGAAAGCCAGATCTACTTTTAAATTTCTAACAATCTTTGGCAGCATAAAAGATCTGACCTCAGAGTCCCAAGTCTCCCACTGAGTTCTGTTGCATAAAATCTAGAAAACAAACCCATATTCAAATTTCTTTTATGCTTTAAGATTATTTGGACCATTACGAGTCAAAGGGATTCTCAGAATATACAATCTTAAGTCAATTAAGCATTTCATAAAAGTTAATAAACTGAAATAAAAAATAAAACATGTAATTTTTAAGAATAGCAGATTAACCTTACTAGTAAAAGAAATTAAAAATAAGAGATTTTGTTTTTCCTAAACAGCAAAGGAGTATAAGTGTTCTGATTACCTTGGGACTATTCTGGCTTGAATACAACTCCCAGCTTTTTTTTTCTCCCACAATATAAAACAACAGAGCAGGCAAGCACTTCTTGTAAATCACACCAGAAGTTAACTTGAATACAAAAACATTTTCTTCCCCATTTTGTTATTAAGTCAGACAAACTGATCTCTTCTCTATTCAGTGCTGCTTTTAGCCATTATTACAGATTTTAAAATAGCTGATAGCTCTTGGAAGAAAAGTTCTGCAGTTTCTTTTGTTATTCATTAAACTGAGAAGGAAACAGGAAGAAGGGTCTACTGAGAAGAGAGTTGATTTACCTTCTGTCCAGGTGTGAGAGTCTGAGCAGTTCAATTTTCCCAGACTCGGTTTTAACAATAAACCTGGAGTGATAACACCTACCTCATGAGTTTGTTTCGAGAACGCCGTTCTTTGATACATATAGAAATCCAGGTGCAAAAGAGACATTCAATAAATGGTAGCTATTATTTTATGATTCTTTCCAGCACATAAAATTCCCTTTCTGTACATCACGAATTTGTGGCTGAAATTAAAACACATTTTAAAACCAATGTTCACACATTTCTAATTACTAGCACCAAATCGTCGGTGAAAGTAGAGGATATTATCCCGAGAATCAGCATTTTAAGCAATTTATTCTATTTTTTATCCCTCCATTGGGCAATGAAATACCTGCTCAAAGGAAATCAAGGGAAAGCGAGATTAACAAAATTTAGAAAGCAAAGCACTTCAAGATAAAATGAAGAACAAGATATAGAAATATAAACAATCCAATTTCCAAATTGTCTGAAGCTGTGAGAACGGTGAAATGATCAATGCAGCAAACAACTCGGGCTGATTTTTCCTTGGTTCCTGCCCAATTAGGATGCACATTTCAGAGACCATGTGAACAGACACATCACTATTATTCCGCTCTAGTCCTGTTGTAACTCTTAGCCTATACTTGCAGTATATGAGGCACACGGTTTAGATAAAAAGACAAAGATCTTGTGCCTATAAAAAGATGTTGGTGCAGAAGACTATCTGAAAACCAAAATACAATTTTTTTAACGTGTGTGTGTGCCTACACCTGTGCGTATGTGCATGTGCGGTGGGGATGGAGGGCGGGTAATCATGACAGGAGTCATGGATCTACACTTTCTTCCCAGTCGTTCCTCCTTCGCCTGTGGCCCTGTGCTTTGGTTAATTACTCCATTCTGGATTTATGACACAGCACCATCATTTCAATGTTTCTATTTCTACCACCACCTATGGGCTTCTTAGAGGCAGAACTTGCATCTTATTTATCTTTGTCTAAAACATAGAAGACACTCAATCAACGAATCTAGAGGGAGCTAAAACTACCATTCAAGTAAAGCAAGAGTTGACAACTGCTAAAATGTTATGCATACAATTATGTTTGTGTACACCCCCGGGGCCGTGACAAACTAATCTTATATTCCCCACCTTAGCCCAAGTAGCATCAGCTCACATTCAGATTACCGAAATAGATTTCCGATGTCTCCCCTTCTAGTACCCTTTACAGCTCAACTACCAAGGAGATATTTTTTTTTACATTTTTAATTTGTGACATCTTTGCTGAAACCCTTTCAATTGTTTTCTGATTATTCTTAGGATGAAGTTCAGAGTCCTCATTATGGTGACCTTACTCCTACCCCGCTGCCTCTTGTCCTTTGCTTTTGTTGCCTTGCCATTTCCGAATGCCCAAACTGGACCCCTGGATAGCTCGCTTCTCATCCTAGCTGAGATTTTCATCTTGAATTACCAAAATAATTCGATATCTTTGAGTGACAATACTCAATTCCTATGTGTTTATTCTTCAGAAGGAATAACACTTCTTCCACAAACACAAAAAAAATGTATAAGCACCAGCCTGAGCTAACATGCATGCCTCATATTTTAAAAATAGAAGATTCTTGAATATTCATTAGAGTTAATTTCTTTTCCCTCCTCCTGATTTAGTCAAAACATCAGCTTAATTAATACTCAGCATCTGAAAGACATAAATATGTCTTTATGTTCTCAAGATATTTCCTACTAATATACAGAGAAGCTTTTCAAATTCACGATTGTTTTTTAAAATACTTCTCTATTATTTAAACTGAACTACCACATGAAAGTTGCTTTCTCCTGCTTAAAACTTCCAAAATCCAGTGATCACACAGAGCCACAATTTCTAAATGATTATATAACTCAGAAGACCTAAAAAGAAAATTTCTTCTGAAATGCTTCGGTTAACTTTTAAATTTTTGTCACAAAATAATTTTTTTTAATTTAACACTTTCCAAAAGTAGAATAAAGACCAGTTGATATAGTAACATAATGTGGATTTTGAATATATTTTTAAATAAAATTATTAAAATATATTTTCCCATTAAAAAACTAGAACCTCATGATGGAAATGTGAGAAGCTGATCTTCCTTTCTGCGAATCCAATCATGATCGACAGCTTTTACCACCTCCTTATTTAGAGCAGTGGAGTGTTTGAAAACCTTCGGCACTGATCATGTAATGATGAAAATCTAACCCTGTAAGCATACGTATGCTCATACCTCACGGGAGTTCTATCTCATCAGGTGTCAGTAGGTTAAGCTTACATTTCTTTCCAACATGGATAACTTCAAAGTTACCTGCATTTAGTGACTGAACTGTTTTTCCATTTAAAAGAATATGCTCAGTGCATTAAGCCCAGGCTCAGTCTAGTCTTCCTCCCCTCTGGCTCCAGACCTTCACTTTCTAACCCCACTTCTCTGCCCACCTGTGACAGTCAGATTACAGTCCAGAAGTTTGAAATAGTAGTGATTTGAGTTAATTAATATAATGATTATTTTCTACTTTCTCATAGAAATCAAAAAAAAAATTATCGAACTACATTGGTTTACCTCATCATCTGCCACCCCCACTTTCTCTCCACGCTCAGACCTTCCAGAAAGACCTCTGACTTTCAATCACTTAAACGCCTTGGTGATGCCTTTCCAAACTCCGTTTCTTCAAATCTCCCCTGCCTGCCTAAATTGCTCTCTTTTTTAAAGTTTGCATTGTATTGACCTAACAGGAAACTGTTTTCTTGGAAGTTTCCATAGAAGCTATATATGGTTTTATATTTAGTACTCTTAATTAAGAAAATTTTTCAAAATAAAGTTTCTCTTTTAAAAGTATCACTAAATCGACAAATACCCAGAGCATCCTGCGTTCAGGAAGCACTCAAAAGTAATGTGGACTAAGACACACTAACTATAGATTTTATTTTCAAGATTAAAGCAGATATGAGAAGATTGTTTTCTAATGACACTGTACAACTGCAAAACAAATTACTTTGGGTTTCTGTTGTTGCATTTTTATTTTAATTAGAAGTTACACGTGATGCAGAGCTACATCTGAACCAGGCTTTTCCACCTGCTGAGTGTGTTTACGCAAATGACTATCCATTTATGAAAGCTCTTCACTGAGGTTCACAATTAACTTCCTTGGTCAAAAACCAAGAGAAAGATAATAATCAAAACCATCTGAAAAAAGCACTCCTCACTAACTCTTTCCAAATTTTCAGGCCTGTTCGGTGTTTGTTTCTTCTTTGCACTTTTTAAACCAATGTCCCTTGTACATAGCACCTTATTCAAAGACGAACACTCTTGCATCTCTCTCTGTAACTCTAAAATTAATCGAAAAATTATACAAACTAAAATACATATAATCAAAAGCAAGTAGTGGTGAACTTACAGCATTAAAAGATAAACTGAGGCATATTGATAATTCTAAGAGTTTATTTGAGCAAAGATCGATTCAAATCTGGCAGTGCTGAACCAGAACTGGTTAGGTGCACTCCACCTTGAGGAGCTTGAGAGAGACTTTTATAGATAAAAGGCAGAAGCAAAGCAAAGCAAAGCAATTATTGATCAGCCACAGCCTAAAGTCTGACCAGCTATTTGTGATTGGGTCTCCTTAGCATTCAGATTTTGTAACCTTGAGACATTCACAGATTTAGTTTGGTTCGACTACACAGGGTGCCCTGGCATTAGAGTCCCCCAGTCTTATGACATTCAACAATAGTATTTTTAATTAAGTTAACAATCATATTTTTTAAAAGTTAAGTATCAAATATATTTCTATTTTTCTTTACTTCTATTTTCAGCCAGTTTAGGATTTTAAAATCATTTCAGTAACTCATGTGAAACAAAGGCAAAATCAAAGCACACTAAGCAGCAAAGTCATGTAAAACAACGTATTTTGATAACCATTGTATTAAAAGCATACACATGGATATACAATAAGGTTTATTCATTGCTTTATGTTGCTAATGTAAAATAAGAATAAACATTTCTTAGCTTTTGAGCCTTAAATATTCATTCGACAAATATTTATTGAATTTCTACCATGTGCCAGGCACATCGTTCCATGGGTTGAAGGTTCACCAGTGAATAGATTTTTTTAATTTAATAAACAGATTTAAATGTCTATTCTCCTGGAGCTTATATACTGATTACAAGTGAAATGTGACTCACAGAAATTCAATTTTTTTTCCTCCAAAGATTCGCTTAGATGTTTTCGCATTGTTAAATGGAACAAAATTTTGTTATGAAAGAATCAAAACACATTACTTTGAACATTTTGGAAGAACTGGAAATAACTGCATGACCTATTACAAAAACAAACTAACCCAATCTTTGGAGTTTAATCACGTATTCCTGATTAATCTCCCAAATATAAATATTTACACATGTTCAGCTCTTCATCTTTTACGAAAAACCTCTGGTCTGAGCATGAACTAAACTTTCTAAAAGTTCTCAAAAATATTTTAAACAGGAAACCAGCTGCTTCCACCCACCCATGGCAATGTGTTCAAAGTGAAATACTGCAGTTCTTGTAAGTCCTTGAATACTCCAAATTACCACGGGTCAGACTCAGTCCTTGAATTATACGCCTTTCAAATTGCAATTGCATGTGAAGTTGAGAAAATAAAATTATTAGTGAATATGGACCTACCCAAGTTTCATAATTAGGTTTTTTTTGTTGTTGTTAAAATACATGATTAATCGACTTTGAAATCACAAGGCTACCTGCTTCTTAAGAAGAACAGCATGAGTTTCAGAAAGCACATTGTACCTCTGATGACATGAATAGAAAAAATTTAAAAGGAACATGTAAAATGGCTTTTATGTGTAATTAAAACTACAGTCATTCATAGTACTATGTCTATTTAAAATAGTATAAGGATATGAAATCAGTTGTTTTGCTAAGGAACATTTTATATTCAGAAAACTGAAATAAAATAATATAGAAAAGGGTGGTGATGGCAAGGAATCTAACGGTGGGAGGTGAACACACAATGCAATAAATATACAACATATTGTTGAACTGTACACTTGAAAGTTAATGAATTTTGTTGATCAATGTCACCCCAATCATTTTTAATAATAAAAAGAAAAGGGTGGTAAACATAATGCAATATACATATGATGTATTACTGAACTATACACTTGAAACTTGTTTGATTTTATTAACCAATGTCACCCCAATAATTTTAACAAAAATAAAGTAAAAGTTAAAAAAATATAGAAAAAGCAAAAGAGGAACAATGGAATTGTTCAAAACTGAATATTCTCAGACTATGTAACAGAAGGAGAAATATTGATATTTACATACATATCACCAAGAATTATCAGAACTGCAGTTAATATGTTGACTTTTTATCTTAGTCACATTATATTTATAGCCTTCTTAAATTTCTATGGACTCTTCTAAGATTAAAATAATATCAAATATTTCATTCTAACTCTTTACATTTTAATGTAAAGTAAAACAAGTAACATTGATTAATGTTCAGATATATCATACGGAGGAAAATACCTTCCCCAGAAAAACACAGATAGTGGTTGTGCAATACTTAACCTACTTCTTACAATAATAAGATCCAAAATCTTGATTTCACTGGGAGAATGTAATTTGTAAGGTTTGTAATCTTAAGAAAAGACATGAAATATTTAAAAGTGTAAATGTTTTGATCTGATAATCAGTTACTTACATGCTAGTGAGTTTTTTTCCCTGTCTACACCTTCTCCATTTTAGATTAAATTTATTAATAATTCATTTAGACATAGAATCTCCCAACTTCTCAAATCTTTTTTTTTTTAATTCTTTAATGTCACCACATCTTTGACCAATCATCTTTTTAAGTGTTGATATTTCTAGATTTTGTCTTTTTGTATAAGAGAAAATAACATTAACAAGGTCTGGAATCAGCTTTCATCTGTTTGTTTTTATTGTAGGAATACTATTTTATTTCCTTAGTAAAGACAAGTAAAGGAATTGGATTTTAAATGTCAAAATAACAAGAGGCAAATAGCTAGTGTTTATATTTCTCAAAAATTTGGCTTTCCAGTCCCTAAAATAGAAAATGTTAAGACATGTGCAAGGAAAACTGCAAAGAGTTGAAGACCAGATTAAACTCATACATTTCTGAAACCTGCCTTTTTATTTACCCTCCCAATTGTATAAATATTTTCTTTTCAACTCTTCCCCAAGAAATCCTTATAATGCCACCATCTTAAATCCTCCAAAATTCTATTTTTTTTTCTTTCTCTATGCTCTCCCAGATTTGTATCTTTCATTTTAATTTATTAAAAAAAAAAAAAACTAGAAAATGTGTGCCAGCTTCACGCCAATTACGTTAATTTAAATTACAGCAAGGAAAGAACATCTTGGTACCAGTTATTTCCACAGGTCATTGTATTTTTCATACTTCTCAGAGCAGTATAGCTTAAATACATCAATATAACAACATCAGAATGGTGTCAAGGAACCTAGAGTTTGGAATCAGAAAACCTGGGGATAAATCTGTCCCTTGGGAAGGTTACTCAGACACAGATCTTCATGTACTATACAGAGATAGATCTGATGCCTTCATATGATCTACGGTTGCTGTGAGAATATTTTGCAATTACTGCAGCCCGTGCTATCCACCATGCTAGTCACTGCCAGATGGCTCTAGTGAGCCCTTGACATGAAGGTGGCCTGAACCGAGATGTTCTCTAAATGTAAATGAGGTCAGCAATGTAAGAGAGCCCATTTGTAATTTTATGCTGATATTCTGGAATGATAATATTTTAATACATTGAGTTAAATAAAATATTATTAAATTAATCCCACATTTATTTTGAAACATTCTTAATGTTAACTTTAAATTGTAAATGTTGTTAGAATTATTTTCCTATTGAATGGCTCTACTCTAGAGCATCCAAAGAGACCATCCTTGATTGTTTTCTTCACAATGACATTATCTTTGTTGAAAAATTTTGTCAGCTCTGGCAGGGAAATGTAAAATAGACTCACGGTCTCACCAGCTTCGTCTCTAGTATCTACGTTAAGCCACCTTATTATCTTCTTCTTGCACTGGTGTAGTTTAATGGGTCTTCCCATTTCTACCTTTTCTCTACGTCCCAGTATGCTCCAAGACACAGCTTTTAGAACTCAAGTTATCATGTCACTTCTAGAATCAAAACACTTAAATCGCTTCCTATAAGATTCGGAATACAAGACAAATGGTAAGACTGTGTCCTACAAAGCTTTCATGGATGGTCTGGACGCAGCTACTTCTCCAGACTCTTCTCCCAAGATCCCAGATTTCTGGACTTGACTTTCACACGGTTGGGGAACATTTCCAGTAAAAGGTTATCTTGAAACTGCAGCTGGACGGGCTTCACAGCAGGCCTGCCTCCCTCTGGCTTGTTCACTCGTGCTGCTGCCGGCCTTCCCACAATTTCTTGCAGAGACAATGCTCTCCTGCCTTGACTTTTACCATTTATCTCCTCTGCCTGCAAATTCTTCCCTAAGATTCCTCATGGGAGGTCCCTGACTTCCTTCACCCCGACAGAGGGGTATTCCTTGATTATATCAAAGGGGTGCAGTTCTCCATTCCCTCCAGCCTGCCTTTTTTCTTTCTTCAGGCACTTATTACTTGATATATTATTAAGGAGAATTTGTGGGTTCTGTTGCTTCACCAGCTAGAATTTATGCTTGATGGAAGCAGGAGGCTTTCAGTTTTGTTCATACCTCTATTTCCATTGCTAGGACAGGGTCTGAGACGTAGTAAACATTCACTGATGAATGAATAAGCCTGCAAAACAACAGGGGCTCACAACCATTCGTTTTCTCCCAAAATACAAATATTACAAGTTCTACTAAATAAGTCAGACTCCTCTGAAGAAGGTGCCTTTTAAAAACTGGATGCTGATAGACTTTTAAAATTGCTCTGGAAAACGTCTTTAATGAGGTTAAGTTCCATTTGAATTGTGATCAGAAACTTAATTCTTCCATATACCTAAATTTTACTTATATATGATATAGAAAATAAACACGTATTTATTATATATTATAATTACTTATATGTATTCAGACTGCGTGTGTAGAGGTATATATTTGAAGACTGAGGAAGGCAGAGGCAGGCCTGCTGTGAAGCCAAACCAGCTTCATTCTCAAGATAAATCTTTTACTTAAAAGATTCCCCACACCCCAACGGTATGATATACACACACATTTTGATTGACTGTCTGTATTTACAAAAGATAAACATTTACACTTACTTGGCCACAGATATTTTTGAAA
This sequence comes from Cynopterus sphinx, assembly GCA_030015415.1. Classification (NCBI taxonomy): domain Eukaryota; kingdom Metazoa; phylum Chordata; class Mammalia; order Chiroptera; family Pteropodidae; genus Cynopterus; species Cynopterus sphinx. Next base: position 3,988,928 of record CM057384.1, read on the forward strand.
CGGTATGGAAAACGGGTGGAGGACTAGAAAGAAAAAACCTGCACCCTGTCCAGAGAATCCGTGGGTTCATAAGACTGAAAGGTTGGTGGGGGAAGGGGTGTGCCGCCTGCATTACTTATATAATGCAATGTAATTTCTGATGAGCATCTGAGTGTCTGGAATGTGCCATTTAATTTAATTTAGATAGATGACCCCCTACCCCATGACACAGCTGACAGCTACAGAGTGGACAGTGATGTCCACCTCAAGCGAATATCTTATTAAGGTAAGATCTAGAAGCAGAATCTCACCGTCAGCTAGGCTCGGCCCTGGTTCTGTGAAGAGTCTGCATCTAAGATGGGATTCCAAAGGCTTATACCTTCACGGACCCTGGAACTTCTCCCATCAGTCTGCACTACTAGGTCCGACTTATTTCACTCCTGTGTCAAAAGTTTAGAAGCCAGCACGTAGCCTCGTACAGCATCGACACCTTTAGAGTCCATCTATGACATACCATCATTGTCCCGATGTTTTCAACCCACATGATCATAAGTTTTTTAAGTTAAACTTTGTCATTAAAAATAAAAAGAACAGAGAAGCGTGGGCAGCATCAGAGAAAGAGCAAAGTAGAGCCCTAAGGAGCCCGACCTTGACCCGACTCAGCGTCCCCCTGACTATGCACACAGACCCCTCTGAACTGAAGATGGAAGGAGGCAAACCTGAACCCTTAGGAAATCCCCATGACTACTCTGGCTTCTGATCGGGAACGGCTTACAGACAGAACCTTCCAGAATGGCATTAAATCTAATGACTTGCCGGGCACTTCTACATTTCCCTCTCTTCTCCTTTTAGAACGAGCGTTATCATTCCACCAAGCACTTATAATTCATACCTTTCATTTGTGAGTTACATTTCCATCTCATCCAGAAGATGAGCACAGGGAAGCTAGGAATCCATAGATATATGCTGAAAACAAAAGCCATTAGGTCTCCTAAGATCTTCATAAATTCAGCTTTTGACATATGCCTTCATAATCCTAAATTCATTAAAGGGAGAAATTAAAGATTATATAATAACCCCTAAAAACTATTTCCATATAAAACTAGTCTAAAGTTGTTTCAGGCTCTTTTTTGCTGAAATATTGCCACTTTATCTTTCGCTATATTTCTAAAGTGTTACTGCATCCTAGAAGCATGCTCATCGACCAGGGACTAAAAGGCTCACTTCCATTCTTTTTATTTTTTTTTTATTTGAAGTTTTAATTCTAAAAATTAAAAGCAGGCATAATGACGAGATACCATTTGTAGGTTCTGCAGTGGGCATCTGTCTCCTACTCAATACTAAGGATACCTCCAACTTCAGTTACTCCCCAAAACACTTCTAGCAGGTTTAACATCAAATATTTTTATATCTTTGCTACACATAACAGCAATTCTTAGCAAATATCACTGCATATAAATCGTCCAGATAATATTTAAATATATAATACTATTAATAAACCCCTGCAAAGCTATGACTTCAATAAAATGGCTTTGGACACAACCCATCTTCGCTTTGATGGGCTGACTTCCCCCAATACAATATCCAGTTTTCCTTTTTTTACAGCCAAGGTCTCAAACTCACAGTCAGTCACAATGGAGCATCTACCATTGGTCAGGACACCGAGGACAGGGCACTGGGCATACGAAAGGCGAAAGGCACTCTAGGGGACGCAGGCTTGGAATACAGCCCAGACCTGTTTAATTAAAATGTCATGAGGTCAGTGATCAAGGTATTTAAAATGACAAGTGACATATTGTTTTAGTAATTATAAGTTTAAAAAGATGAAACTTTACATTTTAACTATCCCCATCTGCATGGCGAAAAGGCATTATCCCATAAAACCCACTGAAATGACAGCAAGCCTCTAAAACAGTAGATAGTATATTTCTAAAATGACTGCATGAACACTATTATATATCTATATCTATATCTATATATCTAGATCTAGATCTAGATCTATATATATAGAGAGAGAGTCAAAAAGACTAATTACTATAACGTGAGGTAGTTTTATTTAATTGAAAACCTTGGGGAAAAAAGAAAATGAATACTATTCCAGATACTAGTTTTATTCTATTTTGAGAAAAAAAAGTAAAATAATATGCTTAAGCTTTGGCTATATGAGGAGAAAAGTGTTAATAAATAGGTTCTATTCTTTTTACTAGGAAGATACCGTACAAGACACTGTTAGCAACATAACCTTCATACATATGCTCTTCACCCACTGAAATAAAACTTAGATGATACTTTTCTTTGATAATAATTGAGTCTTTCCATAGGTTTAAGAAGGTCTGGCCACTAGGTATTCATTCATACCACAGATCAAAAAGAAATAAAGGAAAGCCAATGTTTCCCCAATATCATTTCCAGGCACCTCACGTATTTCATTCGTGATAAGTAACATTTGATGAAAATCGTGAAATTTCCTCTGAGAAATCAAAAGATACCTTCTTTGAATATGACATTCAAGAAAATAAGAGACAGAGAAGCACGTAAGGGTGGAATATGAGAACAGCCAATTTCAATGTAAACACTGCTTATTTTCAGTCTCAACTGCTTCTTCCTATCCCCAGAGGACGGTGGACCACCTGAGAGAATTTGCTTGGCTTGGCTCTGCAGATGTCGGGACTTATCCTTGGCCTGTCTCTTCGCCGCCGGCTCCCTGCTCTCTTATTACCCCAACGCCCACTCCGAACCGTCCTGCTGCACCTCTGCCAGAGACTGACATTCCTAAGATACCAGCACAGCATCGTGGAATGAGCTGTGGGAGCCAGAAGGACATTGTTTGGAATCCTGACTCCAGCACTCGCTTCTCTGTGGCTTCACATAAATCACGTAGTATGTCTGAGCATCAGATTCCTTCACATGTAAAATGAAGATGATATGCAAAGTGCAGCTCATCGTATTTTACAGCTTTTAAAACTGTAGAGAGCTATATACGTTATCTGACACGTAGGAAACGTGATTATGTGTGGCAGGATGATGATGATGATGATGATGATGATGATGATGATGATGATGATGTTGATTGTTGATGATGAAGGAGGAAGCGGAGAAAAAGGAAATCAAGACTCTATTCAGAAATTTGCAATTGTCCCCACTGTACCTCGCATAAAGACCAAATTACTTCGTATGTTTTAAGATGCTCTGGAATTTGGTCCCATTCTATTTATCAAGTTCAATGTCTGCTACTCACAAAGGTGTATTTTTTCTGCTCCAATGAGGCAGATAATCCCTCCCAGTCTTTCCCTGCTTTACATTAATTTATGCCCCCAAACCCTTTGCTCTAAAGACTTTTACAAAGTAGAAGAGTCTTCTTGCATTTCAGTAACTCTCCAAGTCCACTGATTTTTCATGACTCAGCTCAGAAAGCCAGACTTTTCTTTCAAGGCTCCTCTAAAGTCTTGCTAAAAAGGAAATTTTTGAAAGTTTTGCATTATGGCAGAATTCAATTGAACTTTGTAATATCAGCATAAGAGATGGTATTCTTCAACTAGAAGTGGCTTGAGATCATTTTCAGTTTTAAAGAACCGCTGCCATTATATTTGTGGCTCTAATAATTAGATGAAACCCTCATAAATTTCAAGCCCACACCCAGAGATCAACCCATTACTGAATCCAATGAAAACAAAAGAAGAATGCAAAAAAGACCATTAAATGATCTATTTAACAAGAAAACTATTTTAAAAATTTTTTTTAAAAATTCACATCAAGCATTTTCTAGATGTCATTAAAATACACATTTTGATAGTGTAAATCAATATTGCAAAATCGCACCAAATATACACATATTGTATCACTAGCTTTTCAAGATTTCTTTCTAATCTAGTGCTTATGTAAAAATAAGGGTAAAAGTCAGAATTCAAGAATACTTAATGTATACATGAGGCTATTTGACAGTAAAATGATTGACAAAATATTTAATCAAGTTGCAACAACACCCTACCCACAAAAAATTTTAGCAAAAGTGTGTCATATGATTTTAGAAAATAGAACTAGTGTCAATGAAAACGAGACTATCAAAGATATCATTGTGTATTTCAATGCCATATGTTACTTATATGCTTCTAATTATCTTTTTAAGACCATTTTCCTTATATTTCTATTTAATAGACTTATCCACTCAACATTCATCTTACAATTTATTTTTGCAGGAAACATAAGCAAATACTTCCCAATGGTTTCCAGAGACCTTTTTTCTTCAGTTCTGTAATTACTTTATACAGTTAAGCATCCATTTCCTTTTTATTATATACAGGATTTTATTCTATGTCCCTCTCTCCTTTCCACTACTCAGCTAACATATAAAGAAATCAATATTAGTGCTAAATTTGAAATATCCTTTTCTCTTAACGATGATAGGAATTCAGCACTACAACCAGCAAAATGAAAATAACTTTAAGTGCAGAAAGCATGAAACATGAGGGCTTCCATAGCAATTTTACTTCTTCTTCTTTTTTTTTTTTTTTTTACTCTAAGAATATAGATTACTTTAAACACTTTGACTAAGTCATATCCACTTGGAACTACCAAACGAGGTTTTAACATCAACATATTATGTTACTGTCTAAATTTAGAGTTGAAATTCTTACCTGAGTTTTGTTTAGTATACAGATATTTTTTTAAAGACAGGAAATCTATGACAAGCTGTCAGGATAAAAAATGCCAACAGTAGGGGATGGAAGAGGAAGGGAAGAAATCAAGTTCACTTTAACAAGAAACCCTAAATCCCTCTGCTTCCCAGACCTACAGTAGTTTTGCTCTGCATCTTACAAGCAACTGTCCCTCTTTTTGTTCCGAGAACACATGCTCTGCCCCAGCAGGAAAATATAAAAATTAAGTAGAAAACCACAAGGTTATTAAGCATCTTACCCTCTGGGCTTGCTGGGCTGCTCTCACGGCTCAGGGTTACAGACACATGCGTAAACAACAGAACTTCCTGCATCCTTTTCTCATCTGTATCGCTCTGGGGTCCTGGCCAGCAGGATTATTTCCAGCATTAAGGCCACTCCGCACTAACTCGAAAAGGGTTCCCATTGGTCGTGGAGTTTTATCAAAACCAATACCACCACACCCTCTGTGGATCACAAGTGAGCCGACCAAAATGAAATCTTTTCAGTGTTCCCCAAGTGTGGTTTTGAATATGACCCATCTGAAACGATGCACTGTGAGTGGAAAAGGAAGCAAACACCCGCCCCTTCACCCTCAAGTTTATTTAATGTTTAATAAAAATAGGTATAACTTGTAATAGCCATAGAAAAAAATACTAAGATTAAAAAAAAAAACTAACTAAAAATGTGTCTATCTGCCAAGATCACAGGAACACGGGAAATATTAGTTCAATCTAATTTTTATCAGATTGCCTGTCCAAAAAATTGAAAAAATATATTTAATAAGATATTTGAGTATAGAAATCATGATACAAAAATTGCATGTCAAAACCTTTGATTTCAGTCATGTTGGCAGGAATTGGGAGGTGCAGGCTCTCTGGCCCTCTCCCTGGCAAGGGGGTGGAATGGGGTGACTCTCCAGTGATGCGACACAGCTGTGATGTGATGATGGAGTGCTGGCAGGCCACACAGAAGACAGCCCCTCTGGTTGAAACGAACAGCCCAGAGAAAAGAGAGGGCAGCAAAGCAGAGTCACCATAGTGCCCCTTACACATGGCAGGAGAGCAGCATTGGGAAGTGAGGGCGTGAAGACCTTTGAATTGTTTTATTCTTCCTTCCTTCATGTGGGGGATTCTTCTGCACTGAAGAACCTTTGTCATCTCCTTCTACTCAACAGCATCCTTCCGCCTCGCTCCCTGATGCCACGGAGAGGGTGACATTCTCCAGGGGAACGTGAAGTGACCCCTCGAGGCTCCCCCTCCTCTGTCTCCTCAGGAAACACGATCAACCACCATGGTCGCTCTCCTTTCTCTGAATTCTCCCCTTTTTCCGGATTTTCCCATCATGTCGTAAACACCAGACATTCCTCAGTCAATTTCATTTATGCCAATGAATTTCACTTGCAATTGGGTCGTCCTCCTTGAAGGTGTCATTTTCCCGTCCTTCATGATCAAAACACTGGAAGAGCTCACAAAAAAAAGAGGGCTGATTTTGTGGGAGTGGATTCTAATTTTATTCTGCATAGCAGGTCCTCCCATCACTTACCCAGGATTACTTCTCTGCATCCTCCCTACAAAATGCATTTTTATATTTGTTTGGGGCAATAGTATGGTCAGTTAAAAAAAAAAAGCGAACATTGCCGAGACGCCCATCTCAAATACACGTAGTCACATGGCACAGTTTTGCTGGTGATACCTGGAAGGAATCGACCTGACAAGCATTTATGGAAAATTTCGTTTTCCTGACATGGATGCCACTCCATTTCACGTCTTTCTTCTTCCTCCCTCCTCCAACAAGGACAGGCAGCTGAAGATGGAGAAGGATTCTTCAACAGATCATGAAGTCGTGATTCAGAGGGAAGCCACGCTGAGAATGGCTTAAGGAGCCAGGACCACGGTTGGCCTCGGCAGGCTTCAGGGATGTGAAGAAGAGAGGACTTGATCCTGTTGGGCACTGTCACAGGCTTTCTCCGGGGGCCTTACTTATCAGATGGGGAGCTCTAGGCCAACAGAAGGTTGTGAGAGCATCGAACTTCAGAAACAACAGAGACTAAGTGTTGATCAGAACTGACTTTACTCCAGATTCTCATCACTTCATTGGGAAGTCCAGAAGAAACCACGAAACTGTGAACTCCCTTGGCAACCTCCTCCCCCCAGAGTGACAGTGTTCCCTCACCATCTCTGTGACGCTTTTCTTGATTGCCACTAAAAGAGTTAACACAACAGCCTAAAGCTACGCTTGTGTACTTATTTACAGGTCTGTTTCCTCAGCAAACTGTGAATTTCTGAAGGAGATACTATTGTATTTTTCTTTGAATCTTTTGCAAATAAGCAAATACATTAATGGATAAGTGAATGAGGTACAAGTGGATACATGGAAGGGTGAATAGGTGGTCTACAAAAGCATTAAAGAAAACAGAAATAATGAGAATATCTCAGAATTGGGCAAGTTGTAGAGAAAATAAATTTAAAGCCATACCTTTAAAACACTGAATAACTGTACGGTGAATTTTAAAATTCTGTTTTTTTCCCTACTTTTATAAGTTGAAAGAATTAATAGCACTAATATCATACATATGTGCCTCTTAGTGACAAAGTAAGAAAAACAGAAATGCTGACAAAGCAAGGCAAAGAGAAAAGATTTTCCGTGGACTTAGGAACTGCTTGAAATACCTGTACTGTTAGATCTTAATTACAACCATTTTAATGGCTTTCACAATATCTGTAGAATTATTCTGAAGCAACATATAACTGCTTCAGTAACTAAACATTTCCTGCAAGGAAGTCGATTTTGGTTTTGATTCTAATGCACTGGAGGTGATTTTAAATCTCAGATTAGAACCATGTATACACAAAATCACAGCGTACACTGTGATTTTACAAATGCATCCTTCATTGATCAAAAGAAAAGAGCTGGGAAGCCACCACCTTCTATTAAACTTACGCCCACCTACATGTATCGGTAAGATAAATCTGAATGTCCACATGTGACTCTTACTGTAGCATTACAGAAAAATGTCCCCTTCCCACTATGTTAGAAATAGGAATCATTACCTTATCATGTCCCGAATTTCTTTACAAGCACAATGTGCATTTTCTATGAAAAAGTCTAAGCTGTAGCACAAGGCCAACTTTAATACTATTTTGTTGACTGAGGGAAAAGTTAATAAAAATTGTAAAAAAATAAGTAAATCTGATCTATGAATAACATACTTAAAAAAGAAAAGTTCTCGATGGCAAATAGACCTGGGTCCAAGCCTCAGATGTCAGCACTCGGAGGGTTACGTCTCAGGGCCTCAGTTCCCTCACTTATAAAACAAACATTATAACACATAAAAGAACTCTAATGGTTAGGGCATAACAAATATAATGTGCCCGAAATAGTAAATCAATCAAATAAATCAAAGCTGTCATGGACAGTAATTATTTTTTAAAAAGAATTTATGCAGACCTAACTACGGTGTCTACAAAGTAGTTTAAAAGTAAATTTTTATATTCTAAATATGAACATCAAGCAAAGGTAGGCATGACCCAGTGTGATGACATAACCTATTTTCCTGCCTCTCTAAGGGGTGACTTTGTAGTCATGATCTCCTTCTGGCATTTGACACTCAGGCCCTGATGAAAACAACTGGACACAGTACTTATGCTTCAAGGAGCATATGACAAATTTATCTCCGTGAGATTTTGTGAAAGTATAATGACTTTATCTTGAACACTTCTGGAACTCCCCTTGGGAACACCTACTTATGAGAAAATGGCCTAGAGAAAAACACTTTCTTTTTAAATAATCAGACATGTTATACAATTAGGATGAAAAATGTAGCCACTGGATTTTGACAAGCTCACAGCAGAGTAAACAGTTAACTGTTCTTTCCTTGGTTAACAGCAGTGTGAGGTACTTCACGTTTGGATGGATTCCCGACACTCAGCACTGCTGACATTTGGACCACATCACTCTGTTTCGTGGGGCTGTCTTGTACACTGCAGGGTGTTTGGCATCCTTCCTGGGCTCTGCCCACCAGTGACCAGGAGCACACCCTAGCTATGGCAATCAGAAACGTTTCCAGACTTGGCCAAATGTCCCCTGAGGTTGCTATCGGATGAGATCCATTGTTTGGAGTGAGAGAGCAGTGGAAAGATGAGACTAAGACATGGCTTAGCTCTGCTAGGAACCATTATTAGCCTGGTGATCCAAATGTGGCCTTGGAAAAAGTGACTCCCTCATTCCAAGCCTTATTTCCCCATACACTGTATGTATGGTCAGGAAATTAGACTAGATCATCCCAAAGGCTCGTCTTACTGAAACATCAAGTGCCTTAATCTCTCCTCTCTCTCTCTCTCTCTCTCTCTCTCACACACACACACACACACACACACACACACACAGTCTCCACTCACACTTCTCAAACATAGTCACTCATGTAGTCTGTGTACATTAAAGTATCAAACACATAAGGAATAAACACAAAAATGTTATAAAACCCATTTCTAACGCAGGGACCCTATTTCTAATTCAGTTCTACGACGTTATAATTAATTTTTCTTAGTAACATCCACTCTGGGATTAGCACATACACAGAAACACAAAAGCTGCTCCTTGGCACATCTAAATGATAAGGCCAAGCACTGTTAGTTCTCCAGAAAAAAGCAAAAACACACAACTCAACATTCACTGCACTGGTGGAAAGCACTTTTTCCAATCAGGAACTATATTAAATTACAGTTTGCCTTGTTGACCAAACTGAGGAAAAACAGTCCACATAGAGAAAAATTCGTTTTACAAGGATGATTTAGAAAACATATCTCATTTCTAAATCCTTAAACTATAGTTGTTGGACAACCTTGCTAAATAATTTCATTCAAGACAGAACTAATCCTCCTTCATGCATATTTGTCCTGATTCATGTTAATAAATATTCCTGGCAGCAACAGCAAACTACTACTTGCTAAGGCTTAAAAGTAAATTTTTTTTGACATAACATGACTTTTGCTATTTTCAAAATTTCTTATTTTTTGCTAATCTATTTTCAGAATTCTTGTAAAAGAGAATTACCTGTACACTGGGAGAAAAACATGCTATTTCTTTATATTGTAAAGGTTGCCATATTTTGGTAATAAATCCCAGCTATGAACAAAATGAAATAAAGATTACACAAATAGCAATGTTTCATCAGATAATCTACTATTTGAAGGAAAATGCAAATCAAGTCCTAGGAGATTTGGGTTTGCCCTTGACCCCAAATTGCTGCCTGTGTTAGACCAAGCACTTCATTTCACTGAAGGAAAACGAGAAATAAAAATTTATACATGTGAAAAATTATTTTTCTCCTGTTATTAGGATCTCTACAAATTTCAAAGCATACTATTTAATAAAAATAATATCATGCCTACCATAATTATGGGTCATGAATTCTCCAAGTATTATATTCAATTGGACTTTAAATTGTTTTATAACATGTATTATTATCACAGTATTAACCAGACTTAAGTCTCTTAATAGATGCTTAAAAATAAGAATTAATATGAGGTAAACCAATGTAGTTCAATCTATTTTTTTAAAATTTCTATGAGAAAGTAGAAAATAATCATTATGTTAATTAACTCAAATCACTACTATTTCAAACTTCTGGAAATTGAAGAATTAAACTACACCTCTGAACTGTGGGAAGGAAATACACCTCTGGTCCAGAATGAGCATGACTGAGAATATTAAACTCAATGCAAAAGCAAAAGACATACAAAAATTTCTGTTTAATTCAAATAAAAATTAAGTAAGTACTACCATTAGCTAATTCAATAAAGGCACTAATATTTTCATTACATATCTCCTATTCCCCAGGCATAATTTCTATTGACTTTGACAAAATATGGAAAAAGAGAAGAAAAAAACTGAGGTTCATAGTTTTAAAAATATGTATTTTCAAAAGGTGTTTTGTATTTTGGTTATTCCTACTTAATGAAGTCATAAAGATGTACATGTTGATTTTTTAAATGAATTTTTAAATATTCCAAATCATTACAAATAGAAACTTTGCTGATAAGCCAAACAAAAATGAATAATTTCATCTAAATCCCAGAAGTATAAAAATAAAAATATGTTCAAATTAGGCCTATAAATTTTATTAAACATCTTTCCAAAAAAACATCAATGATGATAAGGTGTTTGGTAGGTTAGTGTAAGAACAGAACTACAATGTTTTCTTCAAATAAAAGTTGCATTCTTACTGATTGAAACTAAAAAAATTTCCCTTTGTGGTTAAATGATAAAAATCAACACACGATAGCTATAATAAAAGTAGCTTCCATAGCTACAATCTCACTTCTCTGTTGATTTCTAAAAATCTTCAAAAATACCCCAAGAATTATTATCCTATTTATAATATCTCTGAGAATTTAAAAATTGAAGTTAACATATATTATCACTTAAAATAATCTACAAGGGCTCGGCAACACGTTATCATCAAAAACTTTTTAAATACCCACAACCCAGTGTTGTCTTCTATTCATTCCCAAATCATTACACAGGCCAAGATCAGATGATGTTCTAGGCAATTTGACAAAATCACAAAGTTATATTTTAATATTTTGACAGCATATAGTCATAATTATCCGAATAAATTATTTTTCACACTGGCTATCAAAATGTTTTTAGAGTAATGGAGTCCTTCCTTTTAAGAATTACATCTGTATTCCACAGAAGTTGTGTAGATCACAAGTAAAACTTCTCCCAAATTGCTCAGAGGAGAGACTGGACACCTGCCCACTTGGAAACTCTCCTCGCATCTAATTTCCTCCCACGATGGCTCTTGGAGGTCATCCACAGAGTCCCCAGACTCAAAGGAGCACTTCGGAAAAACACTAATATTAAAAGCATTATTTTATAGATAAAGAATCTTGACTTCAGTGAGAAAAAATTATATGTCTACATTTTCTTCTGTCCACCCACGCATTCTTCTTTCCTAATTTTCTGAGAATTTAAGTGTTTTGGTTTGAAAAAACTATCTACCACATAAGTAACAGATGTTTATTTTCAAGCAACCAGAAAATGTGAATAAGCACAGATCTGACTGGGATCCGCAATCCCCATGATCAGGTAGATACATAATTTTGAAATGTATCACTCACACCATGGCATGCCAGTCACCTCAGGTGACAAATAGACTGGTCATGCTTCCTTTGCCATGGTGGGAGGTGAGAGGTGCACTAATCAAAGGTGTTACCCTGCACCCCTTTTTCCAATCTGGTAGGTTTTCCATCACCGTCGGGAGGGAGTGTGTCTTGGCAAGGCCATCAGTGTAACCCGCCACCTCGGCCTCTCCCCGTGTGACTGGCCTTATGTCATTGTTCTTACGCTGGCCCAGGTCTCTTCAGACCGATCACATTACAACAGAGGATGAAAAGGTTAATACAGCTTTGTGGTGAGACTGTCCATCCCGAGAGACTGAAAAATGTCTCTGATCCAAAGGGACAGTGGCATGTGCAAGTCAGAGCACCAGGCACAGAAAACTTGCCTAGACACCTGCTGGAACTCTGGAGAACAGGCAGAGGTTGACAGCAGTCAAATGCCCAACCACGGGGAAGCCACCCAAGCAAAGCCGAAGGTCTTTGTTGCTCAGATCAGTACTCTAACTTTACTCCTTAAGGACCTGTGTAAAGACAACTAAACTGAGAGCTAGATGAACGAAAATAAGAAAGCTTAGAGCAGAGATAAACGACGGAATCAAAAACAGTAGATAGCATCAACAGAACCCAGTTTTCTTCTTTAAAAGATCAACAAACTGACAGCCTTTAGTTAGATGAAGGGTCAGGGAGGCAGGCTGAAGGAGGGGGCAAAAGAGGCAAGTATAGGACTGATAAGACTAGAAGTGAAAGTAGGGGAGGAAATGGTTTTAAAAGAATACTATCAACAACTGCATGCCAAAAAAATTACAGAACCCAAATAAAATGGACAGATTCTTAGAAATGCATGAACTACCAAAATGGACTCAAGAAGCAACAGAACATATATAACAAGTAAAAAAAAAAAAAGAGTAATCAAAAACTTTTCAACAAAATAAAGCCCAAGACCAGAAAATGGCTACACTAGTGGATTCTAAAAAACAAACAACAAAAACACACATCAATAGAAATTCATGAGAATCCTTTTTGAACTTTTCCAAAAATAGAAGAGGAGGCTACACTCCTTAGCTGATTGAATGAAGCTGAGACCAAACTAAAAGAAGATATCACAAGAAAACCACAGAGCAATATCCCTTATAAACGTGGGTGCAAAAATCTTCAACAAAATTCTAGAAAATGTATAAACAAAATGTGATATACATCCATACAATGGAATGTTATTTGGCAATAAAGAAACACATAAAGCATCTTCATAGTGTCATTCAAAATAACGTTTATCAAAATTTAGATAAGTCAGATGCTGAAGATTAGCTTTTCACATATCCACCCTACCTGCCTTATAATTGTCTTCAATTCTTCAAAACCGTGGCCCTAGGTTTTCTCAGTTTTTGTCTTGTCCTGGTGTTTTCTTAAGGTTTCTCTGCTTTCATGTTTGCAGTGATAAATCTGGAAAGGATGCACTGAGCACTGTAACTAAAAATTGTTTCGACCAGAAGTCATTGTTGTTTCTTTACAGTCATGCTCCAACTCTGAATTCCTTCAGAGCAATTCCCATGCTTTGCTAACCTTTTACCTCCAGTTCCCAGCACGTTCGCTTGACAGGTATTAGGTTTTCAATAAATATTTTTCAAATAAGCATAGTTTACTCAATGAGTTATGCATCAGAGATATGAATAGCTTTTTTTTTAAACAAAGACATATTTCAATTAATTGAGCGACTCTGGGGAAAGTTTCTCAAGTCACTGTGACTTTGTCTTTTTTTTTTCCCTGATTTGAAAAAAAGCATTTGGCCTCTGATACCCCAAATCCTACTCAGCTCTGAATTGGCCATGCCTGGTAGGCAGCGAACTAAAATTGGGTACATCTCACATCAAATGGTGGCAGCTACTTATTTATAAATTGTCAGAGGTAAAAGAAGACCTTGTTGACAATCAGATTCATATAAAAATGGTATATATTCAACATGACCTCATAAAGAGTAAATTGGTTGATAAAAAAGGAAAAAAAACTTAGATAAAGCTAGATGATGTTATATATGGAATATTAACTAAGAAAATTTCTTTGCTGGCAAATAAAGATTTTAAATTCAGTAACTAGTAACTTTTGTCATTAATTAAAAGAAATGTGCTAAGACAGCAAGGCTTATGGGGAGGAAAATGTTGATTATTTCAAGATTCCAAAGTACATCAAACTACTATAAAGTTGCTTTTCTACTATTCGATCACAAGTACAAATATCTTCAGCTATGTCATTTCCTCGCCAGAAACTGCTACCTCACTTGTTAAACTTATTAGTCAGTGGTTTAATTCATACCCTCATGCAATCAATGAGTATATATGTGAATTTTAATATATATAATTCAATATACATATATTATAAAATAAGTTATATATATTAAACATAGGTAAACTATATTTTAAGTGACAATTATGAGCAATATTGATTATGTAATCAATATATATTAAAAATTACAGAATAAAATATATTTTTAAGTGACGACTATTGGAATTATAGGAAAGAACACGATAGTTCAACTTTTCTGAGTACACCTTGTTTAGCAGATTCAACTTTCAGACCATGTAAAATCAAATTAAAAAGCAATCGATCTCTAAAACTGCAAAATAAAATGAAACCCATAAACTTACATGCATATCAGGTTAGTGGCGATGACCACACAGGGACTAACAATTCCCAGTTATTTCAATTCCGATAATTTGGCCAAAAAATCTACAAAAATGTTAAACTATATTCATTAATCATGTTCTTGGTGATGACATTGGTAATGTTATCCAAGACTGTTGAGTGTATATTATGGCAAATAACATATTTGACCTGCAATATGTTAATATTATCACTTCTAGTATCTTCAAGAACCAGGATTTAACTATATAAAGCTACACAGTTTATAAAATATATATAAGCTAGCTTTGTTAAATAAAAGAGCCAAGGAAAAGTGGCAACCCTGTAAGCAAAGATGACCCCTAACACACAAAGAAACCATATAAGCAGGAACTAAATAACCATATAAGCAGGAACTAATAACTTCAAAATTAAATTAAATTAAAATAAATAAAATTTAATTAATTAATTAATTGATTAGAGTGAAATAAAATAATAAAATAAAATTTAAAACTTCAATGCTGCCTACTGAAAGATGCTAGCGAACACCTGACTAAATAATTATATTGCTTTAAATAATCATATTTGTTAAAACTAAATATGAGTTTTATGCAAAGCTGCTAAAAAATGGTCATATTTTAGCATTCATTTACTGTTAAGATAAATTTATATCAGGATGCTATGTAACAAGGGTTTTCAGTCATTTAATTTTTTTATAAATTTCAGTAGATACATTTATATAAAAGCTTTATGGCAAAAAATTAAGATCTAGAAGATTAATTTTAAAAACCTTTGAGTAAATCTGGCCTGCTCTCTACCATGTGTGAAGGGAACTGATTCCTTGGGTTCTGCAGGGCGTATGGAATTAGCTGGAATTAGCCTTCCCTCGCTGCCTGGCCCCTCTCCAGCTATCTGGCACTTCTCTCTGTGTCCTTATAATTCTGGAGTGCAAATTATTTACAGCTGTAGACATCCTGTAACACGGAAAACAATGACCAGGTTTCAAATTTAAGGGAAGAACACAATCCAATTCCTTTATCTTGGCATTGTTTTTCTAGTTATGAAGAATGAAAATATCGTATGCTACTTTGGAAGATGTTCTTAGAGCTAATGATACAGTTTGAGCGCATGCTGATAATGATGCAACCCTTTTCTTCACTTTGTAATTTTTCTTTTAGGTTCCTCCTTCCTCGATCTATGCCTCGGGAATGAAAACTGTATTTGCCCATTTTCCTCTTCACCAGAAAGCTTTAAGTCCCTTCTCCGGACTCATCCCAGTTTGGTCTCTCTCTTTTTTAAATACAGTTTTCATCTCCTGTATCTTTTTTCTTCCAGAACATTTTGTTAAACCACAGAGTTCCCTGGGAATGTGTACCAGCTCTCTCGGAAAGAGAAACATTGATCCTACTCTTTTAAGTAGTCTGTTTGGAATGATCCAGACGAATCTAGCTATGTTCCAGTGTTCACATTACTTCTTTCCTTGAACTAGACAAATTATTTCTAAATCTCAATTCCCAAAAAACAAAAACTTAACATTTTGATTTTTTAAATCATGTGTCAAGAGATAGTCTAGCTCAATGAATAACAAACAACTTGTTAAATCACCTTATTTTACAAAATTAAGAACAAATTACCCAGTTTCTTAGCAGTCCAGGTTTTGCCCAAGCCTGTAAAACATAAAGCACATGGAAAGTTGGCCATAATGCTTATGAAGCAAGCCAAGCCAGACAGTGTGGGTCAAAAAGCAACGTTTTTTACCCAGTGCTTAAATATTAGAAGTTATTCACAGCTGCAGATAATTTGTACGCTATAAGTTCTAAGAATATGGTGCTGACTATAGCTTTGTCCTAATTATCTGGTTTGGCTGCCTAGGCCGACCAGCTTGACAGGCTGATTTCCAACTTTCCATCTCACCTTCTGCTGGCAACAAGAAAGACTTCAGTAAATAAATCCATTCGAGTGAATAAATCTCCATTCTGTTGAATGGTACTAGGTTGTGTACAAGGCTCTGGAGGGCTGTGACTTTGATAGCTGAGCCAAGGTGCTCAAGTTTGGGGTCGAGAACTCTTGGATCTTTGGCTGATGTCATGGGAGAAGAATTTGATTCTGCTCCTCATTACGTTGGATTGTGTACCTGGCTACATTAATCTCTAACCTTGGAAATGTGTAGAACTGAAACAATAAAAATCAAAACAATTGCATGGTAAAATGGTAATCCTAAAGCGTTACAAAACAGGAGAGACCTATTTACCTTAAGTGGCTGTGACCAGACATTTAAGAACTAAGCATCTTGAGAATTCTCACTTTCAGGCGATATGCGTGTGTGTTTATATTTCATAGTAACAACTCACATGTGCAGAAATGTAAATTGCTCTGTTTTCTTATGAGGAAATTCAACTCTCGGGTGACCTGAATTTTGACCCCTACTTCCACTGATGGCAGAAAGCTCTGACTTTCCCCAGTGCAAGGTAACTCAGTCATATCCATGTTGGAAATTGAGACCTTGTCGGTAGATACCCAGATGGTTCCATGGCCACCTGTCTGCCTAACTCCAAAGCTCTTCCTCCCCTGATGCCACCCCACCTCATTCTATAAAGTAAGTGAAGCTTCACTCCATTTTACAAACTCACCCCATGTGACACAAGGGTCCCATGGCCTCTGCATCCAGCCTCCTCGTCTTAGCTACTACCCTTTGCCACCTGGACTGAACCAATAGCCTCTGGACCCACCCACCTCCCAGCAACCACTCCTGTCACTACCCGCCCTCTCCTAGGTGCTTCAGAGTCATATGCTCAGTGCAATTATGACCATGTTGCTCTGCATTTTAAAATCTTTCCAAGTTTTCTCATCTGCTTTAAGAGAAAGACCCAACTGTTGAACATGCCCTACAAGCATCGGCATAATGCATGCTACCTTTCCAGTCTCAGTTCTTGAACTTCACAAAGCCTCATGCAGCCATAACAATTACTGTCAGCCCCCAGGACAGAACTTATCTCTCCCTCACCCACACCCTCACTTACCACTAGCCGTGGTCTTCTCGCCTATTGGCCTGTGAGTTCTGCAACCCCATCCTGAGAGTCTCCCTTCTAGTACCGACTCCTTCGCTTGGGATCCTATTGAAAACAGCGTGAGACAAAAGTTTGGGTGCAGTTAGGATACCTGGGGATATTCTAGGAGCAAGAGTAGGAGCAGAACTAAATTGTGTCCCTCCAAAATTCATATGTTGAAGCCTAACCCTCCACACGATAGCATCTGGAGATGAAGTCTTCGGGAGGTAACTAGATGTAGAGGAGGGCATGAAGGCAGGGCCCTTATGAAGGGACTAGTGTCCTGATGAGAAGAGACACCAGGGAACTCGCTTCCTCTCTCTCATTCCACCTGTGAGAACACAGTGAGGAGGCAGCCAGACATCTGAAAGCCAGGAAGAGGTTGTCACCGGGGAACCTCATCACCTAGAACCTTCATAGTGGCCTTCCCAGTCTCCAGAACTGTGAAAAATAAATTCTTGTTTAAGCCACCCAGTCTATACTATTTTATTATGGCAGCCTGAGTCGATAATACGAGGTGCTGACAAAATTTTAATTACTGAAAATCTGGTAAGTTTCTAACAATAATGTGTTTATCAATATTTTTTTTTCTTTTTATGTCTTGTTTAAGAAATCCTATCCTGCCATGCAGAGATATTATCTATCGACTAAATGATTTTTAGTTTGGCTTTTTTTATGCCTACCTATAGTCCACCGAGAATTTTTGTAAGATGTGAGCTGGGAATCCAATTTCATTTTTTCTCATATGGGTTTTCAACTCACTCTCGTATGAGTCCCCACAAATTCATTTACACATGACTCCACGGTAATCTAGTTCATAACGTAAGCCCTGCCAGGTTGCTCTCTTGCTTAAAAACCTTCAACAGTCCCCCGTTGTTTATTAAATAAGGTCCAAGCTCCTTGGCATTTTATGTAAAGTTGATTATAATGACAACTCCCACCATATTCTTCCAATTCCTTCTGCTCTAAGAACACGAAATTACTTAACTCCCCAAATACACAACATTCTCGGTGTATTTACCTTTGACTCATAACAGTAACCTTGCAATGATATAGATTCTGTGCAGCTAAAGAGAAAAAATAAAAATCTAATTTAAGGGCTAATTTTCATAGGACTGGGGCATAAAACCAACAACTCAGAAGGAGAACTTCAGACATAAATTTTTACCCTGGGAAATAAAAATTTCAAGATTATATTTTTCTCAAGACCGAAGAAGAAGATGCTGGGCTATCACTAGTCCCAAAACATACATCATGTCCCCAGAAATCCAGTGACGAGGGATTCCTTTGTGCGATCTCAGTGTGGTTTGGATTAGAAGTGTATCACATTGGGTAACAAACTGTTTAAGATGCCTCTCTGAGAAAAAGTTAATAAATCTTCCAACGGCCCTTTGAAATTTCTTTTTATTAGAATGGGATTCCCAGCTGAAAACACTTAAAAGTGGTTTTTTTTTAGTAATCTCCAAATGTTCTATCTCCTCTTCAGGTGATGAATTGCCTTCAGACAGTTAAAGTAAAGGTAACTCTAAGAATCCAGAAATTATGCAAAGTTTGATTCCTTTGAAAGAAGCTCTTAATATGGTAGTGACATATTGAGTGACTGGTTTCCAAGCATACATCTGGAGTCTATTTCTAAGGATTAGGACAAGATGTCATACGTTATATATATTTTTTAAATTTGCTATAAGTTAGTAAAAACATGGAAGATTTACTCTCTGCTATGTTAGGTAACTTACACGACTGTAAACAATATAATTGAATGGATGACAGAAGCACGGATGAATTGTTCTGGCACCGTAAGGAAACCCAATAAACGGCGCCCTTCATCCCCACCTGAGTTCTGGACATGCTAAAAGTGAGGCTGGGAATGAGGCCTTCGGAGGATAAACCATCATCTTGATCTTTCACAAACCTAAGTTGTTGGAGGCAGCACATAGTAGGCGGTGAAATGAGCTCCCTGACCTGCAGACTTAGTTCTAATCACAGAAGCAGCTAGAAGGCCGCGAGTCTTCCTACAAGGACTGGGCCCAAGTGGATGACAGGGTCCAAGGCGCAGAGGATGTGGGTTGCCTGTTGTCTGGTACCCCAGGAGAGGAGCAGAGGACCTGATGAACCAGGTTTCTCTTGTCAAACATCTGGCCACTGCGGTACCACCACCCCCACTTCGTGGCTAGCAACAGAGAAGGTCACAGAAGGAAAACCTCACCTCCTAAGATTGGGGAAGGACAGGTCTGTCCCAACGTCACTCAGCCCTTCATTGTCTTAGCTCACTGCGCCAACCCCATGGCCCACAGCGTTGTGTATTCTTCTAGAGGAAGGAAAACAAATGCCAATCCAGATGTGCCAATCCGGATGTCCCATGTCACCCCTGCCTGACTATAACCTGATGCCACTGACCACTCCATTGGACAGACCCGAGTTGAGCTGTGCAGGACTGATCACTGCAAACAGTGGCAATAGCGGCGACCTGTCCACGCTCACAGACGACACTGTAGCCATCTTGTCTCTGCTGCACCTTCTCCAGGGCCTTCACTAGGGTCACTTGGCAGCTGGGGGTAACTGGTGGGAGCCATCCAAAGGTGTCTTCGCGTACTCTCCTGGTGAATGTTACTAAGGGGCTGTCGGACGGGACCTCAGCCGGTGCCACTAGCAGGTGTGCCACGCTGCCATCCCAGGGGGCCTGAGCTTCGTCAGAGCCTGGAGACCTCGGTGCAGCTGGACGTCTCAGCCAGCAGCTCCGGGCTCGAGACAGGAGGCCCGAGATGACCAGACAAAGCCATGTGGCTCCTCCTGATGTTGTCTCTGGATCAAGGCACGTCACTTCTGCTGCTTTCTGTTCTTACAAGCGGGTCACTGGAAATGTCCAGATGTGGGAGGAAGGGACCATCCCCAGCTCTCACGAGAGGAATATCCGACTGTTCTCAGACACGTTGTGAAACTTCCACAATCCCAAACCCGTGAGTGTGGATTCTGTCTCATGGGGACCCGAAATCAGTCAGAAGAATATGTTAACCCAGGACGTGCCTGCCACCAAGACCGGACCTTGCCTTTCTGCTCCATTTCCACCCAAGGTGCATCCAGGTAAGCTTGCAGAGAGCTCGGGGTGGGAGTTCCAGGGGACGTTTTTAGTAGACTTCTGACCCCACAGTCGGGCCGGGCTGTCTAACCCATGAGGCCGGTTGAAAAGCATCAGAAAACAAACTGATCCTCAGGCTCAGAACTTAGGCGGCACTTTATAAATTCTATGACCCTTTGTGTGGGCTGAATCGTGTCGCCAAAGAGACATGCTAAAGCCTGAGCCCCTGGTTTCTGTGGATGTGGCCTCGTCCAGAAACCGAGGCTTTGCAGAAGCGCTCCAGGTGTGTGTGAACACACAGCGACCCTGGAGCAGGGTGGGCCTTCACTCCAGCACGATGGCGTCCTCCTGAGGACAGACGGGACAGAGCTCCAGGGAAGACCCAGCGGGAAAGCAGAGATCTCAGTGACGCACCCACAAGCCAAGTGATGCCCAGGGTGGCCAGTGGAGCCTGGGAAAGAGGCAGGAAACAGTTTTCCCTCAGAGTTCCAGAAGGAAGCGACCCTGCCGACCTCACGATCCTGGGATTCCAGGCCCCGGGACTGAGACCGTAGATTTCTGTCATCTTAAGCCCTTGATTTGTGGTCATGTCCTGCAGCAGCCCTAGGAAATGCATACGGGCATGCCCCGTTTTACAGCACTCCGCTTTATCACGCTTCATAGATGTTGCATTTTCACAAATGGAAGGCAAGACCCTCCACCGGCCAAAAGGCCTGCTTTATTGTGGTGGTCTGGGCCGGACTCCGTGGCTATGGACCCCTTGAAAAGAGATGCGCTGTTTACACATCGGATTTTGAAGATTTAGTATCAAAAAGAAGATGAGATTTCTCATCAGCGTGTCTAATACGGGTATATGCTGAAATGACAATGTGTTGGCTGGGCTGGTTTAAGTAAAACGTGTTTAAACCATCTGTTTCTTCTCACCTTTCTAACTGTGGCTACTAGACGGTTTCCAGTTGCAGACGTGGCTCGCAGTGTGTTTAACGTATTTGCTCTGGGGGGCACTGCTCCGGAGCGTCCGCCTGGACCTGTCTGGATCTAGTCTCCAGATGACACTCATTCTTGCTGAGCTGGAAGGCCGACCCGTCCGGCTTCCCCAGAGCACACCCCTCCCTAAATCAGCAAAACAGAACCCGCCTCAGAACCAAACCCGAATACTCCATGTTTTGTATAACTTAGGTCTTCGGTGCTCCGTGAACAACTAGATGGGATGTAAATCATCAAGCTAAGACAAGATGAAGAAAACAGAACATACAGAACAACAAGCACTAGGCTTCAAGAAGATTCCATAAGAAAAACGCGCTTAACTTGCGGCTTCAGGACACAGCGTCAAGCGACAGTTCTGGTGCAATGACATAAATGATGCTTTTGATCAGAATGCTAGAGAAACACAGTTTAAATCATGCAGGTCTTACGTTGTCTCCTAATCAATCAACGTGAACTCACTTGAAATGGGGGGAAATCTTTGAGTTTTCCGGATGCTATTCCTGGGCTCGATATTTGAGATTATCATCACTGCTTTTGATTAAGAAAAATCCACACATCAATTAAAATTGTGGGAACCCATGGGATGTGATTAGGAGTCAAATCTTAAATGACCTTACATTTCAGGCCTTCTCAAAAATGACATCCACTGGGAGCTTTGTACTTTTGCTCAGTGTTTGTCCTAGGACAGCCTTCAGAATCATAACTACAAATGCTAATTTCAAAAACATATGTTTAAAATTTTGAAAGCTCTTCTTCAGTTTAACTCTACTATACAATGACAAAATATTTTTTTCATAGAAAAGGGTATAGTATTTGGCATAAAGGTGTTAGAAAAACGTGTTTCTGGTCACCGACGAGCTGACTTCATGAGGAAGCGTGATTAGCGAGAAACAGTGCCAACAAGCCGGCCTGCATAGCCTCATGCTGCCACACAGTGTCACTCTAACATAAGGTGCTAAGGACGGAGTAAAATCTTTAGAAGAGACTGTCAAAAGGAATATACCCCATAATGTGAACATTTGGCACGGTGACAGATGATGACTAGACTTAGTGTGTGGTGACCGCATCATAACGTGTATAAATGTCGACTCACTATACTGTACCTGAAACTAATACCATATTGTATACCAACGATACCGACTATACTCATATAAACAACTAGATAATTTGCAGATAAAAATGTTTAGTTAGAACTATTGTGAGCAACACAGACCTTACAGTATTGTTTCTAGTTGGTGAGTTTATACTGAATCTCACATCTTATCTATCAAAAAAAAAGTACTTTTTATTGGAATGTTCTGGACATATGATAATCTGCAGCTTGGTGAAGACACCTAGTAAGAAGTCTGAGTAGTTCCGAAAACCAGGGCGTGTGTGTACTTGAGTTTCCTTACTAGATCTTCCTTAATGCCAAACAGGATACACACAAAAAAACCATACCTGGATATGCTAACGTAAATTTAAGGATATCAAAAATGTAGATTATAAAGTTTATGTATTATAATATTATCATCTACATATAATACATAGTTATCTATTATAATCCCTCTATATCACAGAGATTATAACATTATATTATTAACCTATGCATAAGCACTCGGTTCTAAATTCTAGAAAGTATCAACAGGTCAAGGAGAAGGAGAATCGACTAAGTATTTGCACCTTTCACACACTCTGTCTTTGCCCTGCCAAGTGGAAAATAGATGGAAAACGTCTAGAGGATGGTAATGAATGATCAAGTGTTTTGTTTTGTTTTGTTTCCAGGAAATGCACTTAAATGGTTACGACCTAGGCTAAAAAAAATATCTGAAAATGTGCACATTTATCAAAGCCTGAGAGGAAATAAATGGGAGGAACTCATTGTCAGAATACTAAATTAGGAGGCTTTGCATTAAATCTGAAATAGACTTAAAATTGTGACACACATAAAATCCTTGGCATTTATGGATTCCCTTTCGTGGTTCAAATATATGGGACGCATAACATTTCCCCCTCAGCCAGGTAATGAGAGTCATCTCTTGCTGTTGTCAAACTCGTGGCATTCAAAACTTACTGAACCATGCAGGAAATTGCAGTTTGGACTCTAAAGACCCTGCTGTTGTGACTCACCTCCACACCTCTGATGTAATAAACGCACCTACACACAGACATGTCCCTAGTGTCAACTTTGCAGAGCTCTGGGCCTCCTAATGAGCCCTGAAAGCACCTACCCTGGGGGCAGGTGACTATTCTTTCCTGCCCTTCCCAGAGGACAGGTCTCCTTTCGCTGCTATAGCAACCACTGCAAAGGGCTTTCAGACTTTTTAAGCATCTTAATGGGTTTCTCTGCAGATACTCTGGACGCTTTTGGCTCTTTCAAAATCTTGTCTCAGAGAGTGGGGCTTTGTCCATAATAAATCTTTATAAATAAAGCATGGACTTTGTTATTTCTCCATTTGCATGTGGATCTGAAACCTCTCCTGGGAAAAACAGGCAGAACTTGGGTCAAATAATTGGTCGACTGCTCAGACCTAGCTCTTTGATTCTCTAACACATGGTTCCAGCAGGTGTCCCCATTCTTGTAAATAACAACAACAACAAAAAAAATTCAAACCTAAAGGACTTTCTAGGCTGATAAAAACAACAGGAAAATATCATCACAATGTGGAGTAAACACGTGCAGTCAAATATCAATTTCCTTCTTAATAACTGAACTTATAGAGATTAGTTGGAAGGCCACTTAAGTTAGTTCTCATTTCAGGCAAATAATCAGTATAGTTTATTTCCTGAATCTCAGTTTACTCATCTGTAATAGTTACCATCTCATAACAGTTGAAGTTGTTAATGCGTTATAGGCTAACACGTGCGATGTGCCTGGCATGCCATATGCCTTCAACAAATGCAAATTTACTTTGCTTCAAGAGTGGAAGGGTTTACTTGGCAAAGCCAAACTGTGGAGAACATGGCCCCTAGGTAGCCAGTAGTTTGAGCCAGACAGTCTCAACAAAATGACAGATCCTTAATATCCCATTAGAAAAGCATTACGGCCCCATTGAAATCTATGTTTTGGGGGCCTCTTTCATAGACCTTCGAGTCCTAACTTATGACTCGAAGTTCACCCTGTCTCTCCCATGGTCGAAATCGCAATGTCCTCTTTTCTGTCTGCTCCACTGTTGACCACAGGTACTGGGATTCTCAAGGGGACTTAACCAGGTCAGTAATTTTGATGAATTAAGTAAGCAACATGTGATGTGTATTCCTCCCCTTTCCTTTATGATTTTCTCATGTGTTTCTTAATGAACAACAGGTTTTCAGTTCTGAGTCTGGGGTCTTATCTTCCAGGACTAGGACAGAATATGTGAGAGGTCTGTCCCTGGTGTCTTACTGTCAGACCCATCTCATTATCTCCCCTTCACTGTCCTGGCTGGCTCTGGCTCCATTTCTGGGCTGCCTTAGTTCAGAAAGACGTGTGAGTTCACGTGAGGATCATAAACTAAGTCTGTTTAGCCTCCACAAAACCTTCCCCAGCTCTTACGTCTCTATGTTGTTCTCATAAATTGGATGTCTTCCTTTTGTCCCCAGGCTAGGTCACCTTGTGAGAGCTTCTCAGTCCAAGATCCTAAGTTCCACTCTTATCAACCTGTCATGGTCCCTGGTCTTAGTTTATAGCTGGCATGGTAAGAATGACTTGTCTTCTATTGAAGGAGTTCAGAGCAGGACTCCCTAAGATGTGCTACACTGGTAAACAGATTATTTTGAGCTGAAAGCAACTGAGACCCTGCAGGCTCATGAGAAACTTGTACCTCTTCCCTTAAAGAATTTAAAGTGGGAGTCTGGCCCGTAAGAAGAGTGGTCACCAGAAATAACTTTTAATAAGCTATCGGCAGGGCAGGGCAAACATCTAACTGCTAAACATCTGTTGTTCTTACCATCCTGCCAACAACCTTCCCCCCACTCTGAAGCCCCGAGGTGCCTTCTCTCATCTTTAGCTCAGACTGCCATTTAGAACTTAACTTTCTGCCTAATGTGCATGGTTTCCCACATGTACATATTAACATCCCATATGTACATCCCATTAACATTTTATGTTAATTTAATTATTCAACCAGTCAGAAGAACCTAGCAGGATACAGAAAAATTTCCCCGAAACTGTCCATGGTTCTGTGAGCCATGACATCCTGAAACATTTAAGACAAAACTGGAAAACTTCAACTCTGAATACATGAAATCACATTATCTGTGGTCAGGTGAGAGTTACGAAACAAAGATAACCAGGAGACATTCCTAAGAAAAGCCCTCAAGAAAGGCTAAATACCCACTCAGGGGAATAAGACCTCAAGGTATAATTATTTCATGAGACCTGGGTGGGGTCTTCCCTACAAAGACTAAAAATACTTACACTCCAGAGGGTACTTGTAAAAGCCTTGTACTCCCGACTCTGGCCCACATGAAAGAGGTTCAAGAGTCCTTCTCTGAAACACAATGTTACTGAAAATTAACTCTCACTCCGAACTAGAATGTTTAAGTACTTGAACATATACCGAAATGGAGAAAGTTCCTCAGAGCATCCCGGAATACTAAACTCAGAAAACTGAGAAATTATTTCTATTTGGGAATAAAAAAAGACATTGAATAGATTATAAAACTTAAATCTGAAAAGCTGTAAACTAGTCTCCTTTAATGTGAGATATAATCACAGTTTTATATAAAAGAATTTCCTTCAAAAAGAGCTTGGACTAAACTGATTCATATAATTTTCTGAACTTTTATTAAAAGGGAAATGGCATTCAGAGATTTCAGTCTTAAGAACAGTTGTCTCTTGGAAGAGCTTCCCTCCAAATGAATTTAACAAATAGTATACAACCAAATTAGCATTAATGTACAATGAGCATGCACTCCCATATACATAACACACACGTAATTATTAATAAAATTAATTGTACCTCCCTGTCTACTAACATGACCTAGAGACAATGGCACCTCAAACTAATAATGTAAACGTGAAGCCCAGATTATAGTTTTTAAAAGCAATTTTCCATGAAAAAAATCAATGTTTTTTGGAGGGATAACTGATTCCATGTGGGGAAGGAAGGTGAAAGTAAAAACAGAGCTTCTTTATCAGAAGCCAAGGTTCTATTCGAGGTTTAGTGAAATCAGGTCAAAAGGACACAGAAACCAAATTCTAGAGGTTTCATTGTGACAATATGGCAATATGGGCAACCAAAATGGAATGCTGATTGTGGTTAATTAAATTACAGTAAATCTACTAAAGTCCTGACTCCACGATATACAGAAAGATAAATACTTAAATATGCTGAAGAAGGTCAAGAGTGCAGAATATATTCCTACTGGATCTTATTACTCGGTCCTTTCGGTATCGTTGACACATTTATCATATTGATGAATGATACAGCCTCTAGTAAATATGAAATATATAATCTAAATGACGTTTTCTGACTCAGGGGAATGGCCTCATAAGTGTGGAATCCAGACTGACAAAGACATATGACATCCAGAATCAATGTGCCATCATTGAAAACAGAAAGATTTGCATACTTCGAAAAATATGGTCTACAGCCATGCTACCCTGAACAAGCCTGATCCCGTCTGATCTTGGAAACTAAACAGGGTCGGGCCTGGTTACTATTTGGATGAGAGACCACCTATGAAAAACAGGTGCTGTAGGAGTAAAAATAAAAAATATAAGATTGCATTATGTTTACAAGGGCTTAAAGCTCAGAGGAAAAGGTATTTACAAATCTAAATATTCTAACAGGCTTATCCTTGGTGCAGGAGCAGACTTCTGTGAGCAGACAGAATTATCACATGAGTGAGTCGTTCCTCTGCTGAAATCATGAAAAACTTGGCATGATAACTAAAAATAAGGTTCAAAGGGCTTCTTCAAGGTTACAGACAAGAATCTAAATTGTTCTCTTGGTCTAACTCTCCAGAAGTAATAATCTAATTAACTGCCTTCTATAATTGGGTTGGCACCTTTTGACCCTAGGGAGATTTAGAAGTAAACATAGATATTTTTATAAGAAAGAAAATTAAGTGTTACCATTTTTGTATTTTTATATTTATAATGGGTAAGAGAATCTGACCTGCAATAATGACAGCCTTGCATCTCATCTGAAATACATAATCAAGGAATTTATTTAGATGAAATTTTACATTTTATATTTGGTATTAAAACATCTAAGAGAAACTTAGGTGGACTGTAGTCAGAAATTCTACTCACATCAACAGTATGAGAATTACTGGTGTTCCACAACCACATACAAATGAAAATCAAATAGTATGTGAATGAGATCTTACTGTGAATTACATATTTTAATGGTGTGGAGCATCTTTGCATGTTGTTTAGTATCTCCTCTTCTGTAAAATAGCTGTTATATATTATGATCATTGTTATGTTATGTTTCATTTTTTCTTAATTTTTTCTTGATTTTTTTATTAACTAATCCTTTTTTAGTTATATATGTTGCACATAACAGTTCCAGCTCTGTTGGTTGTTTTTCACTTCACCATCTCTACGGTGTCCTTTCAACAAATATTTCAGTCTTTTCCTTCTAACTAGAATTAAGAAATTCTTTTCTTCACCAAAATATCAAAGGAATTCTCATATATTTCTTCTAAAGATTTTAATATCTTGCTTGTTCATGTGTCTTCTTTCTCACTAGAATTGATTTTTTGTCAATGGTGTAAGATTTGGGTCCAAATCAATTGTTTTGTCTTTACGGATATTGTCTCAGTTCAATCCATTCTTGGCTCCCGTGTGATCTCTGCTACACACGAGGTCTCCATCATGCTGGTCTCTGAGCTGTCTCTCTAGTCCACTGGTCACTTTGTCTGTCTCTGGGCCAGCACCAAACCATCCTCATTTCAATGGCTTTAAGTGCTGATGTGCAGAAGAATAAGTTCTTTCATCTTACTCTTTTTCTGTACAAATGTCTTGGCCAGACTTGGATGTTGGCTCTTCTCTACAACTTTTAAATCAACATGTCAGAGTCCTTAAAAAAACAAGATTTTCAATGACATGTCCTTGAGTCTATAGATAATTTATAGATAACAGATAACTGTCGATGTTCAGTTTATTAGTGTCTTTAGCTTATTTAAATAATGTTTATAATCCATATGGCTATCACACATGGCAACATTTTTTAATAATATTAATGTTTTTTAAAGGTATGTTTTCTTTTTGTCATTTTAAAGAAAAACAATTAATTTTTGCATAGTAATCTTATAGCTACCCACTCTGGTAAACCTTTATAAGTGCTAATAATTTGCATGAGTTTTTTAACTTTTTCAAAATATAGTCTTATCTACAATTAATGACAGTTCACGTTACTTCCCATCCTTATGCCATTCCTTTTTCTTCATTTTACTACACAATCCAGAACTTTAAATGCAATATTTAATAGGTGTAGTAATAAACTTCTTATCTAGTTACTGATATTAAAGATTTTCCTATTTTGCTTTACCTTGGCAATAATGTTTGCTGTAAGTTATTAATCATTATTAAGTATACTGATATTTCCCAACCCTTTGAGGATGATCACAACCACAGAACATGATAAATTTGCAGGGTGCATTGATGTAAATGGATGAGGCTGTTCAAGGCAAGAGACAATAAACTAGGTTGATCTGCCTACTCCAGGTCACACAGCTCCTCCTCAGACAATTTGGTAGCACAGCTGCAACATATTCTTGGTGCACAGGTTTAAAGCTTTACCTTGATCTAAGGAATGCAACTAGGGGGACCAAACCGGCCCCACAGTTTTGTTCCTGCCATTGTTCAGTCCTCAGGGAGTAGCAGCAGCATTGGCTTC
The DNA here is from genome assembly GCA_030015415.1 of Cynopterus sphinx. NCBI lineage: Eukaryota > Metazoa > Chordata > Mammalia > Chiroptera > Pteropodidae > Cynopterus > Cynopterus sphinx. The sequence goes on from CM057384.1 coordinate 4,018,220, forward strand.
AGTTACAGGTATAAAAAGCCAAATCAAGATTATGTAGCACGCCTGTACATGCCATTCAAGCCCTCCTGGAGAAACGGGAGAAGAGCCAGCAGGGTCTGCTTGCCTGCTACGTGCTGGACCTTCTCCCAAAAGACAGTTGCAAATGTTGTCTTTCCTGTTGGCAAGCAGCACAACTTTATGAGCAACGTGAGCTTCGGCAGAGCCTAGTGGCATGTCACCGTTCAGTCCATCACTGCATGGCCTGAGTCCCAGCAGGTCCACTCCCGTCAGGGCCCATGTTGCCACCTCGAGAGACAGAACTAGGGCACCAGCATGATTCCAGCCACCTTCAGGAACTAGAGGAGTTCTTTGCTGAGCAATAGGATGTTCCATTTTGATTCACACTCGGAATGGCTATAGTCATCCCCAAGAGTGGTACCCGACATGGGGTGTCTTTAATGTCCAGTTCTCTACAGCTCATTTGCCAGGTCAAACTGCGAGCCCAGAAGCACCAGTCCAAGAGTCAATATGCACCAGCTGGTGGAGATTCTGTGTCCAGTTCTCACTGACAGAAACAGGGCCCCTGACTCAGCCCACAGGCTGCAGACCTGTTGTTGCCTTCTCCTGCGATGAGCTCACCACCTGCTAGACACCGGACAGATGTTTTCCCTGTGGCCGTCCCTTCTGGAACAGCCACCTGTGGACCAGGCCAGTTCCCTTATAGCCTTGGGAAATTATAGCTAGTAACTGTCCTTCAAAGACAAACATGTGAGAGCAGTATCAGATAATATCCTAGGTCACTGTAGACCACAATTGTTGGCTTTTGCCAAAGACTCCAGTCTCCTTGGAGGTGGTGACTGACATTCAGAATACTGTTTCAGCATTAGATCCTGTATTAGTCAACTCAGGCTGCCATGAAAAGAGACATAGATGGATGGCTTAAATGACAAATGTTTACTTCTCACGATTCTGAAAGCTTGAAAGTCCAAAATCAGGGCGCCAGCATAGTCAGATTCTGGGGGACCCTCTCTGCCTGGCTTGCAGGCAATGGCCTTCTTGCTGCATTCTTACATGTCTATCCTGTCTCCTTCTCCCTTGTAAGGACACTAATCCCAGCATGCCTTCCCCATGACCTCTAACCCTAAATACACTCCCACCTCCAAATACCATCCCAGGAGGAGTTAGGTCTTCAGCAGGTGCATTCAGAGTGTCACACTGCCGTACATGACTGTAATGCATGGTCCACATGAAATAGCCTGGGCTACAGCCTCCATAGCTCCAAAGCCTGTTCTCGTTCAGGCTTCCGATCACGTATGACTTTGTCCAGATTATTTAAATGGATGGTCCCAACACTGGTCTTAAACAGTGCAAATGACTTCTTCAAAAGCCAAATAGGCCTATTAGGCATTTGGTCTCCTATTTCGTCTGTGGACCATGGAGCAAGAACATTTTATTCCTGGCGGTCTGCAGTGCATCACCAGACACTCCAGCCTGTGTAAACCCCCAAATAGTCTATGCAACGTCGAGAGTTTTTTCAGGATTCATTAATCATCCTGGATCAGTCATATGATTTATGATCATTGTAAAGTTGCTTTTAGCATCATTCTCAGTTTCAGAAATAATCATAACATCACCAGCGGCATGTACCGGAACCCTGTAGGGCTGTATTGCACTAGATATGTCTCAGTAAATTGAGACAATACACAGGGGAGTTCATTTATCTTTGAGGTAGATGCATCCTGGAAACCATTCCACATGAATGCACGTTGCTGTTGACTCTCCCTGGCAACATGTATTAAAAAAAAAAAAGCATTGGCTAAGTCAACCACAGAATCCCGGTTACCTTTCGCCTGTTGAAATACTGTGTTTAGTAGCTGACCAATCTGGACAAGCATTAGGGTTACTAGGAAATGGGGTCCACTACACCACAGGGTCAGCCTCCACGACCTATCCATCTTCTTCAAGGGCATCAGCAGGTCATTGCTGAGTATGTGGCCCCAACACGCCTACATCTAACGTGTCCTTAATTAGGGCATACAACAGTGTCTTAGATGAACTGTTCCAGTCGGCTTAGGTATTCCAACAGCTCCCATCACTCATATCCAATTAGGACTGGGTGTAGGGCAGGTCTATAAGTTATTTTTCTCAGCAGAGGAGAGAATTTTTAACCAATCATTACAACCACACTAATTATACGTTCAGGTAAAAGGAGACATCCACACGGTATCTTTTTAAATCATATATTTCAAATTTTAAGGAGACTTCAATTTTTATTCCTTTTACAGTGGCATCTCCCAGTTCCTGTAAATTAATTCAACCACCCCTAACGGGCTCGTTAGCAGGCCTAGGCAGCACTCCTGTGTCTGGGTGACCTAAAATCTGCAGGCCATCCTACCCATATATTCGTAAAAGGCCTGGGTTCTCCCACGGGGATTTGGTCAGGAGATCCCGCCCTTTATGTCACACTGTTCCTCCTTGGCCACATGTAGCCGGCAGAATTCTGAAGATGTAAAACAACAGGTTTCTGTTGTTTTCAGCTACAGTAAAAGAAAACTGCTATCGTGCCTCAGTTTTAAAAGTAGGCATTTTGGAATTCAACGCCGTGGGCTCATGAGAGCCTTTCTCTATCTGAAATTCCTCTAATCTTAGACAAGACAGCGTATCTGCCAGGTATTTTTTAGACCCTGGAAAGTTTGAGGAGAGGCAGTGTGTTTCCTTGGGTTCCTCTAACATTCTACCAAGGTTTTGGTGGGCACTCTGCCATTTTCCTTCTTAATGCCATTTTAAACTAACCATCTGAAGATTTCCGAACTACTAGCTCCTGAATTCTTGTCTTTTTCTTGTTTTGATTTCCTTTCTTTTGTGAAACCCAAACCTCTGTTTCATGTGAAGTCTCATAGGAGGAAACTGGGATAAAAGATCCCAAACTGCCTCTTTTACATCTTTTGAGGTCCTATGAGCAGTTATCACATATGGTGTGCAGGGTGGTGAGGCGCCTCTTATCAAAACCTGGGTGAGGGGGACCCCACGGGGACCTCATTTCATTATCATGCAGCCAGTCCAGCACGGTCTGCATCAGCAGCATTTCTGCAGCTTCAGTAGATACTGACATTTAAATGACGGGCAAACCAATGACCCTTTTCTAATATGAATGTCCCCTGGCGTAATCCATTCCAGGCAGCAAGGACTTCTCCTTGAACTATCCCCACAAAGTCAGCAGTCAAGGGAACACCCAGAATGAGTGCAAACATCTCCCTTAACTCAACAGTGTTCAAAGCCAGAGACGCTGTGACCTGATCTGAAATTCTCTGACCCCATTTTAACAGGGGTCATCAGGAACTGCTTGTGACAATCTACAAAACGCCTGTTTCATCATTGAATAATCCCTTATTGATTTCTGCCCTGTCATCAACTGTCTCGCTTGAAAGACCTTATTGTAGTGTGTCTCATGGGCTTGACTGCCCATCAGGAGTTAGGCATGCCCAGGCTCCTTCAGTGAGAGCTCCATTAGCCAGCCAGAGGGGATGAGGTTCAACTCAAGGAGATTCTGAACTTTCACTTTTGCTAACACTAAAACCAGCAGCTAGAAAATTGATTTAGCCAGCGGCCATCAGTTTGCACTTGTCTTCTATTTTGCTGGTGTCTGGCATTCATTTCTAGGTGACAATGGAAAGTCTTATCAGTAACTGATTTCAAAGCCTGTGCTACTTCAAATCATTTACTGCGGCTTGGCAACCACCCCTGCATCGATAGTTCATTTCCATCCCCTTTAGCAGAATCATCCTTTTTCTAAATAATGCCTAAGCCAATACTTTTAGCAAAAATGAGTCAGTCTTGTAAGAAATCCCATCTCTAATGCCAACTGTACTAAGACAGGGTTTGAATGCTAAAGAAGACTGTTAGGACCCCCAAATAACAATACAAAACTATAATTGATTAAAGAGAAAGGAAACCATATAACAACAGTGTTGCAGTAGGATTGGGATCACTGTCAAAGGCTGTCTCACAGCAAGGGCCCTGGAGAGGCCTGGTACAGGCTCTTACCTGTACCTTCCATACAGGTCATGGCTGTAAGAACTGTCTGTTTTGAATCAGAAACCACCCTCCTATATGCTCACAGCATGCTTTGGAACTAGAGAGTCCAGGAATCTCGCTGTTTGTTTGTTTGTTTGTTTTAATATTTTGCATATTCCTACTACAAAATCAGCCTCAACAGTAGTGATCTCTGGAGGTCCCCCTATGAGCAGATGCAAATCATCAACCTCACTCTTACCAATAAACATGCTGATGAGTCAGTAAAAATCACCCTAAAACTTCCTGGACCCGCGGTTACAGAAGCAGCAGTGTTAACCAGCATGCTTCAGGTGCTGGGACCAGAGCTTAGCGATGGGTGGAAACTAGTGACACAGCTCAGGCTAGTTACAAGACTGCTGGAAACCAGGCTGCTCAGAAAAGCATCTGGAAGAACTGTCCTTTTATTCCTAATTTACTGTTACGGGGAGTGAATATGTATCAACTTCTTTTATCACATTTATTTAAATGATTACATATTTTTCATCTGTTATCTGTTATTGTGAAAAATTTTCGTCACTTTTTCCCCCTAATGATAAACCATGCTTGCTTTTCTGGGAAAAAAAAAAAAAAAAAAAAAACACACAATTGCATCTTTTTTTTTTTTTTTTTTTTTGGTTCACTGCTGTATCTGGTCTGTTAACATTTTATTTGGAATTTTTCTACTTTTGTTCATGAATGAATTGACCTATATGACTCCTTTGTCACACGTGCCTCCTCTGGTTTTCTTACAAAGTTTATACAAACCTTGTAGAATAAATTGGGGGTGCTTCCTATTTTTCTATTCTCGAGAAGAGTTTGTAATACATTTTTTTTTCATAAAAGTTGGATAGCAACACATTTTCTTTATGAGACAATTTTGAACTTCTGACTCAACACTCCTACATCTAACATGTCCTTAGTTAGGGTAATTTTGTATTGCCCTAGGCATGATTCAACTTCTTTAATGGCTAACCAATTATTATCTTTCTAGTTCCTGAACCAATCTTATAAGTTATATTTTTATAACTTTTTGGTTTTGTTTCATTTTTCATATATGTGTGATGTTATCTTTTTAATCTCTGTTGTCTACATTTATATCTTTCTTTTGGTCTTAACACTATTAATGTAAATAATGTATTGAACAAGCACTTATGTCAACATTATTAAAATATAACTGATCATCCTCCCATCATTTGTTAAATATTTTTCAGAGTGGGATTTTTCCCCCAACACTGTATCAAAATTCTAACATCCCACCTGAATGATAGTTCTAACTAACTATAAGTTGCAAACACAGTAAAACCACTACATAATGTTAAGAAATAACAATTTTTTTAGCTCATGTATTTTATCCACAGCAATCTAAAAATGAATGGTATTTCCTGAATTGATCTTCCCTCAACACTACTGAGAGAGATCTGCAGACCAGAAACAACAGCATCACCTGGAAACATGTGAGAAACACAAAACCAGACCTACTAGCTCAGGTTCTGTAAGGAGTGGTCAGAAACTGTGTTTTGTCAGGGTCTCCAGGTAATCGATGCTTAGTACAATTGCAAAAGCAGTGCTTAACACTGTATAATGATTCTGTTAAAAATAAAATAAAACTAAAACATATACCTTTATTCTTACTTTTAAAGTTTTTGTTAGAATCAATACACAGGATAATACACAAACTAAGGGCGGAGCTCAACGCATTTTCACAGGTGTGTAACTAATGCTCAGATTGAAAAAGAAAACATTACCCGTACCCTTAATTTTTAATACTATTGATTAATTTGTCTGTTTTTGAGTTTGTTATATACAGTGAGTACCTTTTTTTGTTTTCTCACTTCTTTTGCTCAACGTTTTGTTCATGCTACGCATCTGTGTATTTCCTGTCCAGAGGTTCACTCTCTCTCATTGCTGTATAGTATTCTGCAGTAGAGGTACAGCACAGATTACCTATTTTACTCTCAGATATTTGAATTGTTTAGTTTTTCACAATTACAAACAGATCTACTATAAATATCTTCAAACATGCCTTTTGGTGAGGATGTGTATGCATTGCATACAAGGCATATATATGTTTAATTTGGATTTCATTTGAAAGGTTTTGGAAAAACAGTCTCATTTAATATAAAACAATCTAATCTCAAGGAAATTCATTACTACTGGAGAGAAATAAGCAGGAAAAACACACATTTTTTATTACTTAAAAATATTCCCCATTGTAATATTAACACGAATTTTTAACCTATGTAAATTTAGCCTGTTTTCTGTAAAAAAAAAACTTTAAAATTTCTGGGTTTTTTGAGCATTTTAAGATTTTCTAGATGAGTGGTATGCAATGAAAATATAATGCATACCATATATTTAATTTTAAATGTTCTAGTAGTCACATTAAAAAATAAACATGTGAAATTAATTTTAATATATTATAATTTCAACATAATTAACAAAATATTGAGAAATTTTACTTTCTTTTTTAGTCTTCAAAATTCAGTGCTTATTTACATTTGCAGTACATATCATTTCACACTTTAAAATTTCATCAGAAAATTTTCAGCTATGCTTAAGTTTTCCAGTAACTGAAATGAGTATCAGTCTTAAATTTAAGATTATTCAAATTAAGCAGTAAAGGTTACTCCATCACAGTAGCCATTTATCAAGAGCTTAATAGCCATGAGTGGCTTAGTGGTTACACTATCAGAAAGCACAGATCCAGGTCTAGAGTGTTTTTTGTTATCCTCCACATGCTAATTTAAGCTGTGATGAAAATGCTACACACACAACATGCTATGGAAGACAGAATTTTCACACTAGTTGAAAATAAATATTTTTAGTCTGCTTTTTTTGGGGGGAGGTATATCTTTATACTTTCCTTACAATTTTGCCATGAAACTAAAAGTTTTTTTTAAAAGGAAAAAAAAAACTGGCCATGCCACCCTGAATGTGTCCAATCTCCTCTGATCTTGGAAGGTAAGCAAGGTTGGGCCTGGTTAGTACTTAGATGGGAGATCACCTAGGAAGACAAGGTGCTGTACATGTTAAAAAAAAAATCCTTTTTAAAATAAAATGCAACAAAGAAGTTTTTGCTAATAATATTCAATCTAATATAATAAAAAGTTATTTTATCAAAGGTACAGGGGATGAAAATTGCAAGGAAAGTTTAGCAGGGAGCTGTCATTCATGCACATAGTTAAGGAAGGGTGGGACTAACAGGAGAGAAGTTGGAGAAAACAGCTAATGGAAGTACTTGTACACAGCACATAGTTATGACTTATTCTGTATTCCAGGGAGAAGTGTTAATATTTTAAGTAATATTTTGATTTGTATTTTCAAAACACCTGAATCTATCCATTGATGCACAGGATGGCTTGGAGGAAAGTGAAACTAGAGGCTAGGAGCCCAATTAGGAGGTTATTTCAATTATCCAAGCAAGAAGAGATGAGAATCTGACCTGAGGATAATAGAGATGGTGGAATGGGGACAGATGCAAGAGATATTTAGGTGACAAAAGCAGCCTGATGTTGGATATGGAAACTGTTGGATATGGAAAATATTAAGGTGGTAAATTACTAGCCTAAATCCCGGGGAACATGACTGGTTATACATTTGTACCATTGGCCAAAATAGGATGACTGAAAAAGACAAGTAAAATGGAGGGAGATAATCCTAGAGCAGGAAAAAAACCTGAGAGGCAATGCAGTGTCCCAGAAAGAATGCCAGCTCTGGACTCTGAGACTTTGTTTCAAATAGCAACCCTATCATTTTTAGTTATTAAGTAATTAACAAATAAAGTTATTACCTTCTCTGAGTCCCTGGATTCTCATCTACATTTCCTACTTTGAGAACTTTTATGAGGATTAAATATTTATGCATGTCATGCTTAGAATAAACTAGACGCTCAAAGAAAAAATATATTTGAATCTGAAGGTTTGCATTGGATACTATGCTGCATCCATAAAAGGGATGAAATCTAGGGTTTACCCTCGATCAGATTATAATCTAATTTTTTAGTCCTTCTAGTCATTTTCTAGTCTCAGTCAAATCTCACAGCAGTGTTTATGAGATTTATGCCTGTTGGAATTTTGAACCTAAGGTGAACAAGGCTGACATCACAATTCATTTTTGTTCTCATGACACACATTCAATAGGTAACAATCTAAACCTTTTGACATTTTATTTCCTATAAAATGTTCATCTAAATTAGACGTAGTCATTGTTGCGGAACCATCCTGTAAAACTACATCGCTTTTATAAATTATTGGTTTTTTGTGTGTGGGAAAACAGATAGCCACCTACATGTTGTATGGCATTTGAGCTATCTCAAAGAGAGAACACAGAGGAATAAATCATCAGAAACATGTATCCTAGGATTAACCACTTTTTTTCAGGTTTTGAGATGTTTTCAAAAGGGAGGCCTCTGGTTGGCACAAATGCGGAAATGGAGCTTTCTACACTGCCCTTTCTGACCACTGCTCACACCCACCTGTCCAGGAACTCGCTCGCTCACAGCAGCTGAGCAGCACAGCGAGGGAAACAACCGCCAGCATCCACCCCCAGCTGCGTGGTCTGGGAGGGTCCAGCTCCACTTTCAAGTTGAGCGGGGATTCCACTTCCGGGCAACGCCCCCGCGCCGCGCACGCCGCCCCGCCCCCACGCGACGCCGACCGCACGCTGGGTTCCCACGCTCCGGGAGGCCGCCAGGGGCTCCATCGCCGTGCGAGGGCGACTGCGCGTGCGCGTCGGCGCGGCGCGGCCGCCGCGATTCCGCACTGCGCATGCGCCGCTGGTTCCGCGCATGCGCGTAGAGGCAAAGACCGGCAGGGGGCGGGGCCGGGGATCGAAGCCCCGCCCCGAGCGCCCCGCCCTGAGCGCCGAGCCGCCCCGGCGCGCGCCGCTTCCCTTTCCGGAGCGCGGGCGGCGGCCCCGGCGGCTTCCCCTCGGTCCGCAGCGTCGGCTTTTGGCGCTCGGCTGCGGCGACCATGGCGGCTCGGGAGCGCAGGGACGTGCTGCGGCTCTGCGCCACCGGTAAAGGCCGCGCGCGGGCGGCGGGCGCGGGAGCGCGGCTCCCCCATCCCTGTGGGGTGCGGCCCGGGCGGAGGGTGTGTGGCCCCGCGGGGGGGGGGCCAGGCGCCGCGGCGTCCGCCGAGAGGCCCCCGCCTGGCTCTCGGGTTGTCAGGAAGTTTCAGGGGCGCCGACCTCACTGACGGGCGTGAGGGGTGCCACCCCTGCCCTGCACCGAGCAGCCGGACCTGGCTTCGGCTTGAGGTCCCCAGGCTTGTCACCTGCCAAGAATTTCTCCCCCATCCCGGGGCTAAGAGAGGGGTGCCCGGGGGCAGGCGTGGTCAGCCTGTCGAGTGTGAGAAGGGACGCGTGTGCCAGCACCAGGGACCCCCCTGGCACGCCCCGGGGTGCGTTTGCATCTTCAGCAACCGTTTAGTTCCCACTGTGGGGCACACACCTCTGTGATCGATAGAGGTGGAGCCGAACTTTGTTGCTACCTATAAATTCGGAGCAAAATAACTGACAGTATTTTGAATGCATTTTGAGTTTTTACCGAAGAGGTAGTTACTGCTAGAGGGAGGGAATGGAGATACAGAAGAATTGATTTTGGTTTCTACTCCCAAAAAGATGGAATAGTGAAGAGGAAAAAGGATGAGAGTAAATGTATGTTTTAAAACCACCTCTGTGTCTTAGAATTACTCTGGTAACTCGGCTGTCCCAATGTGGTTGCATGCAGAGGAAAGATGTATTGGGCCCATGAAGTGTTGATGCTTTTTGCATCACTTGTGTCCTGGGATGGCTCATTGATGAAAATTTTGGTAGGCTTCAAAAAACAATCAAAAACATAGGTGACTAAATTATATAGTACGAGTCAAATGATAAGTCAGCATTAGTGACATGTTTTGTCTTTTTATTTTTTCAGTTCTTTTACTTGATATGGTTTTCTGTAAAGGATTTGTAGAAGACTTAGATGAATCGTGAGTATGCATATTTTTAAATACTATTGTCTTCCAACTGGGAATATTTACATGAATCTTTTAGGAGAGACAGTAATGACCAGTGCTTATACAGCACTAATTCTGTTCTAAAACTTGTTCTAAGTGCGTTATATGTACAAAATGAGGTTATGCCCCAAGGGATCTTACTAAGGTATATGACCAAAAAGCTGTGACAAACTCTTCTGTGTTTTGTCATTTCACTTTGCATGTGTTAGTTTTTCTGCTTGAATTGCTCCTGAGTGAGTCCACATATCCAGTACAACACCACAGCGGGAATCATAAGGCCTCCTAGCACCTAAGTCTTGCTCCAGACCCAAACCCTGTGTGTGATCTGTCAGGCAGTTGTAAGGCTTTTCCTGGCAGGGCTCAAGGGGGATGCTGCCCTCCCACCACAGACTGGCGCACAGCCAGCACTTTGCAGTCTCTGGAGGACATTAGAGTCATGCACTGGCCCCCTGGGCCAGCCATGCTCAGATATCTGCATTCCTAGCCCACTTGCCTTTTTGAGGGGCCTCACCTATGGTGTTTCCAAGACACCTCTGCTGAGACTTCCTTACTGAGGGGGTGGCTAAGATACTTTTCTTCTCTAGGACTCAGTGCCTTTCTCCTCCTGTCCCTTTTCCCTCTCCTCCCCTCTGCTCCCAGGAGCATAAGGAGGCACAAGCCTTCAATTCAATGCTCCTAAGCAGTGCCATGCATCCTGTCTGTGGCAACCCACCTGACCCGCACCTGGTGCTGTTCTGCTTGGGGAAATAGAAGCTGAGGAGCTGGCACCTGGTGTGCCTCTTGGCTTGAGTCATCGCAGGAAGCGAATAAAGCCTTGTCACTTTCAGCTTGGCTTGTCCTAAACAGCCACCTCGGCACAGCGGAGCTGGAGTAGCTGCAGGGCAGTCGGTGGAGCACAGCACTGTGTGGATGAGGGGATGCGTGGGGGGCCCCCCAGAACTTCGCCAGCCCTGCCGTCGGGGCTCGGGGACTGCTGGTTGAGTATTTGTGGAAAATGATTGATTCCAAGGGGAACCATCGTCAGCAGGGTCGTAACCTCATTATGCTGAGTTGCTGTACATGTCCTCCTTTAGAATGTCCAAACAGTGGTGACTCTTCCTGAGGAGGAGGCGGGGGATGAGCAGACACCCAAGACCCTCACCTTCCTCAGCTGGGTGCTCTCTGGACCCTGATAGATGTGGCCCACCATTGTGAGTTTCCTGTCACCGAAAACCACGTCTGGTCTCCCTCACAGAGGCTGAAGAGCCCCTGCCAGCCATCCCAGAGATCCCTTGAGTCTGCAGTGAGGGGTTAAAAATAGTTCATAATGAGACAACCAGACACGCATTTCTAAGTGTGTCCTCGCTGTTCCTGCCTGTTACCAGGCCCAGTTAAGTCTCAAGAAGTCAGCTCAGTTGGTCTGTGACAGTCCAAGTCTTAATTGACAAATTTATGGGTATGGGAAAAGCCACCACCACAAGATAGCAGAGACGGACCAGCAGAAAGAGTACATAGGAGTTGGAGCTGGGTGCTTTCTCCTGGGTAACCTAGGCCAAAGGCTTTCTGAAAAGATATCCAGGTCTGGTTCCTCAGTAATGGGGTCCCAAGGGAGGAGACGAATAGGCTCTTCACCGTGGGCTGATGGCCACATTCCAGGCCCTGAGGAGTCTGATGGGTGGTCCCACTAGGGACCACAGGACAGCCCCTGTGACTCTTATAGATGCTGTCCTGCCATTCTGCCCAGTGAGTCTAGGGATGAGTCAGAGCACCCTGGAATAGGTGCCCAGACCCTGACAAGTTGTTAGGTTGAGGCCTTTCCATCCCCTAGTGACTCTTCCCAAAGGACCCAGACGAGGGCAGGCCCCAGTAAGGGCTGGACACCATGGCAGGGCTCTTCCTACAAACCAGGTACAAGGACCTAGTGCCCAACCAAAATGCCTGGGCATGACGTGGGAAACGGATGAGGTTGCTACCAAACTTTTGGCCCTTTCTGACCCCAAAAAATAGAAAAGAGGCCCAGGAATTGATAGCTCTGTTAACTTGTGTGGGGATCTTGATAGCACCAATTACCAGGTTACCAGAAAGGCCTCTGCCTTTGAGTGGGGCCCCAGTGAACAGGGCCACCAGGCCTCTTTTCCCTGGACCCCTTGCACCCACATCTGCCATTACACATCTTAGCACCCTCTCAGTTCACTGATTGGGGCCTGTGGCAGAAGGACTGTACCACGGGCCAGCATGAGCCCATGCGCTGCCCGGGTTGGCTGAAAGACACACCGTTGAGAGGCACTTACTGGCTGTCGTTGGACCTGGGTGGACAAGTGCAATGGGCTCACGAAGAGAACTTCCAGCTACTCCGCGGAACAGGGATGGCTCGGGAATCTGGTGAAGTAGAAATGGCACATACAGGGGCCCGGCTGGAATCTCAGAGAGGCCCCACAAAGAGGCATAACTTCCAAGGAGCCGCCTCTGGCCGCCCCTGAGGCAGGTTCACTGATGGCACCTCCCAGCTACTTTGTACTGGAATGGAATTAGGTGTGGCCCCTGTCCGTGCCAAGAGAGACCTGTTCTTCACCAAGCACGGCAGAGGACCTTCGCGCAGTCGCACCTCCATGTGTTGTGGAAGACTACAGTTATCCTCCCCATTGGCCTCCACCGTCACTCCCTGCTCCAGCCCCAGCAAATAAGCACAGCTGTGTTTTTGCCGACTCGGGGCTGTCGCTCATGGCTTGGCCATTTGGTTGTGTGGCATACGAACAGACGAGACACTTGGTGAAAAAGTGTTTCTGCTCCTAGTAAGAGTTTTGTGACTTACATGGATGCTCCCCTGTCAGAAAGGCCCCTATTCTGACAAAAGAAGATGGAACTAAGGGCAGAAAAGAAATTGTTCTTCACCCCAGAGCTAGCAGATGTGCAACAGCCACCTTCTGGATCCATGAGAGGATGGCCTGTGGAACTTCAGATACCATCCTAGATGGGCTGGTGTGCCCGGACCGACACTGCTGTAAGAAGACACCAGGAGAGCATAGAAAAGCCATTGCCCTTGTCAGACCCTGGATCAGGCTGAGGAGTGCTCCCTAGGAGAAATTCGCTCCCAGAGGGCCGGGGCCTCCCTGTGTTCCACCCAGAGCCTTCTCCTGGATCCTGATCACATTTGACACTTTCCCTGGGTTTGGCCTGGCCATCCTCATGCATCCCACTAACTTGGGCCATGTGTCCAGACCCTGCAGGAACACGGTTTCCTGTCAGGCCCCCTGAGAACTCTGCATCTGAATACAGCCCTGGGTTTGCAGCACAGGCTGCACATCAGGGGCCTGTCAAGGGGCGCACAGTGGACTCTCCATGCTCCCTGCCACCCCTAACCTGCAGGAGTGGTTCAGTATTTTAATGAACATTTAAGTTAAAGGACAAGCTTAATAAGCTGTTGGGAGGGGACAAAATTACTCTAGCCTGGATTACACATCTCAGGCCAGCAGTTTGGGGTCTCAGTGCACCAATATCCCCTGTGTGGTACTTTTCATTAGTGCTGTGTATTTGATCGAGGCCTCTGCTGGCTGCCTTCTGTTGTACACTCTTACAATGGGGAGCAGAGCCTAAAGATTTGGGTTCACCATCATCGAGGATCGATTAAGGGCACTATTCTTGTCCATGGCACAGAACAGACTGTCGCAGACGGAGAGAGATGAGCACCTTGGGACCTGAGAGCTCTCAATGGGCTGTGCTCTCTTGGCCTTCACTGTAGGTTTAAGAACCTTATGAAAATACCCACCCCTTCACTCATGTCTGCCTAACTGCCTAACAATTTGTTTTCTTCTTTTCTGTTTTTTAGGTTTAAAGACAACCGAAAAGATGACATTTGGCTTGTAGATGTGAGTATGTGAATTTTTTGTACTAATTAACCATCTCTACCTTTTTAACTGTTATTTTGTATTCTCCACCCAGATATATCCAGTTAGTACTTAAGTATTTTACTCAGTTTGTTTGTTCTGAAAGTACTCTTTGGGTTTTTATATTAAAATGAATCTCAGAGCTTTATGGTTCCTGATAAGAATCATGTTTTTGATGAAATTCTGATGAGGTTGACTTGTAGTTTTTTTCTGAGGAAGATTATGGAATGATTTTATTACAGAACTCACTCTTGCTTTTTAATATTAGCCAAGAGATTGTGTGAATTAATGTCACTTGATAGTCAAAATCATATTTCATCTTAATAGTAAACAGGGGAACAATTTTCATCTTCCTTTCCTCACTTGCAAATTTGAGATGTATTTAAACCTTATGGTGTTTGGGATCCGTGTTAATGTGCCTCCATACAGAAAGTAGACTGGCAGCAAAAGAGAGGGCATGACAGTGGAGGATTGACAGTTGTTGAAGCCAGGCAATGGGCATAAAGGCCCGAAGTTTAAATCTCTCTCTTTCTGTGTATGTTTGGTCATTTCAATAGTATAATGTTAAAAAAGAGATGTCTTATTTCCTTAAAACACAATGAGCAGGTTGTTATTCCATTTAACTAGAGGTGCCGAATTACCACCCCAGATGTCTGGTGTTGAAGGAGGAAGAACTGTGGTTTTAGTTTAATCAGCCTGACTTGTCCCTCTGCCAAACAGTAGTCAATTTAGTGATCTCCCATGTCTTACCAACGATGAGGTGTAAAGTAGCAAAGGCATCTACTTCGTTGGAATTTTTGTAGTAGAAATAGGTTGATGTTGTCATATACACATAAGGGATGTGTACATGTACCTAGTGGTCTCGTGTATAACATGGACACTCACTTAGAAGCAAAGATGTTTTTATTGTAAATCATAGGTCTGTTTTAAACAGTCATTAGTAGTCATTTCAAATGAACTCAACAGTATTGTCCATGTTACATAACCTATCTAGGCTTGTGTGTGTCTTATTACGTAATCACTTTTAAAATTATATTCAGACCTTTTGTCTAAAACAGATTATTATCAGATCATTCATTTGAAGAAATTCTTTAAATATTAAGATTGCTCTCCACAGTAGCACAGCATTTTCGTGGTTGTCTTTTCTTTTCTTTTTTTTTTTTTAAACAAGTTTTATGCACCATGGTGTGGTCATTGTAAAAAACTGGAACCGATTTGGAATGAAGTTGGTCTTGAGATGAAAAGAATGGGTTCTCCAGTTAAAGTTGGAAAGATGGATGCTACTTCCTATTCTGGTAAGTATTTATTTACTCAGTTTATTACTTCACTGTCCTCGTAATGAAAATGTTTTCATTATGCAAAGGAGCATTCAAGGTAAGAGGAAGAGATCTATATTTTTTTGCTCATGTAAAATTAAAGTCTTAATTTATGACTATGCTTTATGAGTTAAATGAATTAACCATCGGCCGTGTAACATGTGTGTTAATGTTAGACTACTGGAGCTGTGTAAGCTATTGTTCATGCTTCGAGCCCTCCTGAGAAAATCAGCACCTGAGGCGGCTACAGAAGCGTGAGTGTAAACCATTCACGTTGCCGTGGGAGTTAAGAATGAGAGTGTGAGCGCTCTGATGGCATGGTAGTGGAGGAAATGGGAATCTGAAGGAAGAGTTGAGTTAGGATAAACACAAGTGAGGGTCAGCAAAGTATTCACATCAGAGAGACTGTTAAAGCAAAATCATAGAGCAGGAAATGAGCATAAATAAGTACATACCGGGGAACAGAACATCTGAAAGCAGAGGCGGAGATGTGGCCATTCCCCGTGTTTGTAAATAGAGCCACATCGGACACAGCCGGCTTGTCTGTTAGCTGTCCAGACTGTTCTCGTGTTCCTGTGGCTGAGTTGAGCAGTTGTAGCAGAGACTGTAGGTCCCACAAAACATTTATTTATGATCCTTTACGGAAAAAGTTTACTAACGCCTGTCTTACGGGATTTGGGGAAGGACAAGAATGAAGTATAGAAATGTGGGAAGAGTTGACTTCAGAAAGCCGACCTGCATTCACATCCTGGCTCCGCCTGCTACTTTCTTGTATCACACCAGAAAGGTTTCTTCACGTCTCTAATTCGTACACTGGTAAATGTTTATGGTAGCAGCTCCTTCATTGGTGGTTTTGAGATTTCAGTGATACAGCACATGTGAAGTCCCTGGTCGCATTCAGCAATGCGGGTTCCCTGTTTCTCAGTGAGTAGGAGGAAGTGTGTGGTGTGGCTTTCATTCTGAGAAGTCAGCATTGTGCTCTGGATCCAGCTCAGGAGACAGACCTGTGTCTTCATCCCGGCTCTGCCATGCCCTGCTTCTGAGGCTTTGGGGAAGTGCCACAAAATACCGTAACTTCAGTTTCCTTGTTTATAAATGGAAGCGTGACAGTCCTCAAGGTCGTGAGGATTGTATTAATATTTCCAAAACCCCTTGGACAGTGGTTCACACATGTAAGTTGATAGTGCCATAATTTAAGGGTCTATCAGGTGGGGAAAAGTTCTGGATTTTATCTGTTGTCATTTGAGAGGCATTGCATATCTTTTGAGAAGGCAAGTAATTTGAAAAAAATATTTTTGGCAGCAACGTGTAGGATGGAAAGAAGAGCAGAGACCAGACAAGCCTCTAAGTCAACTTTTGGTGCATCTTGGCAGAAGATGCTGGAAGCCCGGACTTGGGTGGGTGGCAGTGGAGCAAAGAGGAAACAGAGATCCTTACATTGTCAAGGGTGAAATCACAGGTGTGATGGTTCAGCTCTGTGATGTGAAGAACAATTGAAAATAATAGTGTATGTTTCTTAGTGTAGTTACTGAACTATACTGCTGCTGGCTATATGGAAAATAATAACTTTGATTTTGTGTGCTTTTTCATGAATTTGTGGTATTTTGCTTTGTGGATGTTTGGAAATAGGGAGCTAGAGTATAAGATGTTAGAGCCGGAGTTACCGAGTCACAAATGAATTGTTGAAACTTTGAGAGGAGGAGAGATCAACAGCAGGAAGTTATTGTAGAGAGAGAATATTATGGTTGAGTTGATATTTCTTGCAGTAAGCTTTTAACAGTGTTAAAGAAATTACTCAGCTGTTGCTCGTGAAAGTAAACTATTGTGTTTAGGCATATGTGATTAGACATGCATCTACATATATTCATTCATATAGTCCATTCATAGTCAATATTAACTAACTACTATTTGTCAAGCCCTATACTAGTCTCTATAGAGTAAAGATCCAGAAGAAATCCCCCTTGTCCTGGAAATCCTTACAGTGTAATAGAGGGAGAAAGAGGAACGAACCAACAAGTGCAATAAAGTCTTAAACATGGCACATTCTCATATCAGTTGAATTATCCTGTGAAGTAACAGTCATTTATAAAGGAAAGTGGAGTATAGAGGTAATCAATAAAAATAGTACCTATAAATCAGTAAAAATCTTAACAGTGAATTACTCACATGATACTACAGTGATAATTGATCCTTTACATAAAGTCAAATTTTATAGAATCTAATTCATTAGCTTATTATTCAGTATTTATTCTGTGCCCCTATGATTAGGGAGAAAGATAACCAAGACTGTTTTCCTAAGTAGTTTAGAGAAGAAAGTATTTTAAATGCTGTGACTCAAAAGCAATGTTCTTAGAGGTCTTAGCTTTTTACATACTTTACGAAGGGTCTTAATCATTTTATTTTCATAAACCATTAAGAGGTTTAAATTTCACCTGTGGTGTCATGATCATAATAGGTTTTATTTCTTTTTCACTTAGCATTTTGTTATCCATTATGTTGAAGTAATAGAAGAGACTTCTGTAGAGCTTGCAGTGTAGGAAACATGTCATGTAACATCGTCTGAAGCAAGCGTCCAGCTTTACAGGGAAAAGGGGACATGCTGCATGCTGAGGACCACTTCGCCAAGCGTGGTGATGGTGCTTCATACAGTTTATGTCCTTTGCTCCATGGATGGGGACCAACAGGCCCCCCCAACCCCACCCCCTCTCTTAGCCTGCACCCAGCCTGCATGGTGATGCCTGCCTGTAAGCCCTGTGACTACCCGAATCATACAAATCATTCATTCAGCAGGCATTCAGTGAGCGCTTACCACGTGCCACCATACGCCAGGCACGTTCTGGGCATTGGCAATTATACTAATAGCAAAACAAACGTTTCTACTCTTATGGGATGTATATTCTAGTGGGAAAGACAAATAGTAACCAGTGAAGTAAATTGGTGTTATTTAGTGTTGATATTAGTGGTGGATGCATTTTCTACTTTATTATGTAGTCAAGGAGATGTTCTATGTGCTATGGAGAAAAAGATATTTTCTTAGTATTTAAAAAAAGTTAAGTGTTCAAAACCCACTGTCTAGAGATTACAAATAGATTTTTGGCATATAAGTCTTAAAGGTCCCTTGAATTCTTCAAGGCAGTTTTAATACAGGCATTTGAGTAGAACTTGGGATCAGAAAGGTAAAGAACTTGAATTTCTTTTTTAAGCTGTAGCTGCCAATGAAATTCTATGTCTAACTTTAGATTGGTTGTTTCCTGGGTATCTCTTTTATCCCCATAGGTCACTCATAGGCTGTCACGGAATCAGTTTCTCAGCGTTTAGTCTGCATACTACCTGCATTAGGATTACTTGGGGCGCTCATATAAATTCAGATTCCAAAGGCCCACAGCAGCCCTACCAAATGAAAATTTCTGAGACTGGGTTAGGAGAATGTATTTCTACATGGACGAAAGGTGGTTCTGCTGCACGCCTAAGTTGGAGCATCTCAAAGTATTATTGTATTGGCTAGTTATTTACAGGGCTTAGCTTTGGAGTGGGATGGGATTATTCAGTGATCAAGTATAGAAAATCTCTTACAGAGTATTTGAGAGTGGCTTATTTCTCAATCATGTAATTGCAGGGATTGGAAGCAAATATATTCAGTGTATATACTCTGTGTTTAGAGGGGAAAGGGACCTAGCGCTCGCACTCGAGGGTCTCCATGTGCCAGATTCTCTGTCCAGTTCTTTTCCACACATTTCCTCATTTTAAAATCTCCCCCAGCGGGAGAAGTTGGAATTTCATCCTGGGTCTTTAACTCATGCCGTCGTGGTGCGCTTTTTTTTATATACCCATTTGCCTCTAGGGAAACCTAAGTTTGAAGTTCAGGAGTAACTGTCAGTGGACGTTCTGTCAGAAATGAAAGTTCATGCTCAGGGAGCCGAGGGACTACCATGTGGGTGGTGGTACACATCCCCGTCTGACAGATGTGAAGGCCAAGGTCAAGGAAGTTCGTGCTGGGGTTGAGTGTCTTAGTAAGTGATGGCATCACGTTCTTCTCTTGGAAACCTGTTGTGAGAAACTCAGCATCAGGCTATAAAGTACCACCACTGCCTTTTCTCACCAATTACATACTTCATTTTTTTTTTAATTTGATTTCTGTATTAGTAAATTTTACACTAAATTATATAAAGAGTTATTAATGGGATGTACCCTCCTCTCCAGTCAGTCATATTCTCTAAGTTTTGGCAGTTTTTCATGAGTCTTACTTGAAGGTCATGAGGGTTCGTATTCTCCTGCCCCTTCATTTGGGATAGGAGGCATTAAGAACATTCTTCACTCATACAGTCTCCCCCAAATCCTTCCTGTGAAGGCAACCTCTGTAACAGCAGTCTTTAATTAGACTACACTTGACAGATTAAGTCCTAAATTAGAGATGGACAAAAATGAATTATGTAATTGGCCTGAGTTCACATGACTATTCAAAGGCAGGACCTATATCTTTAGAACCTGAGTTCTCATTTTTGTTACCTCTCCTATTTGTGTTGCCTCTAATAAAAACCGGGTTGATCATTTTCCAGTCTCATCTCTTGATACATTTAAGGGAGAAGTTCTGGAGTTGACAGAGAAAGGCAGAGACATTTTGGATATTGTTTTGTCACAAGTTCTCTTTGTCTTTGTTCATGCATGCTGGTGGGGAGTGTTTTGAAACCAAAGATTAATGATCACTAAAGTGATTGGCAAACCAGAACCCATGCATAGAAGTAGTTTCCTTATACCCAACTGTGATAAGGAAATATCCTGGAAATGAGGATTAACAAAGGGAGAGATCATGTGAATAGTTTATTTATAGTTGTGTAAATATATATTGTCTGTTAAGTGGGAATATTTTTTGTCCTAATTGCCTTGAAGCTGTAAACTAATACAGTATTAATTTTTATTTTAATTTTTATAATTTTTAGTCCTAATTCTCCATTGTTTGCTTTTGTTATTTTCCCCCAAAAAAGATGCCATTATAGCAACTGTGTCTCATTTTAACGCAAAGATTTGAGAATAGTCTGACATTTAGAATTATTCTAGGTTATTATAAAAAAAACTTTTAAATAGATAAAGTTGCTTTTAGACCATTATTAACTATAGAAATTAAATAATTTTGCAGATATAGTTTGTTTTTTAAATTAAAATGTAACACAGTTCTTTAAAGTCTCAGAAGACATTAAAGGAAGAGACAAGACATTTTTTTAAAGAAGTGTTTGTCCTAGAAATGAATTCAAATGAGAAATGAGACCTAGAAATGAATTCAAATGAGAAATGAGACTTTATATATGTGTATATATATACTTTTCTTTAACAAGAATGTCTTTTAAAATAAATACTTTAGAGATAAAATTCTAACTATTCTTTTGACACTTTTTATGTTGTCATACATAGTATTTTGTGCAGCCCATAGGTTAGATTGTTGTGATTATTTTATATGAGAATGTCATGTTTTTTTTTTTTGTTAGTGTATATTCTTTTTAGACTTAAAAGCAACTTATCTCTGAGTTTGTGTAAATACGTTGATTTATTTTTTAAATTAAAGGCTCATTTATTACTCAGTTTCTCATTTTTTAAAAAAAAATTTAGAATTATTTATTCTTTTTCTTATCAAGGCATTGCTTCAGAGTTTGGAGTTCGAGGTTATCCAACAATTAAGCTGTAAGTTGAGTGTCGTACGTTTATATGTGTATTTTTATTAGTTCACTCTACTTACGTTTAATCACATTAGTATCTAGTAGCTTCCTTGGAGGATTGAGGATCTGAGTTCAGCAGTTCTTTCTAGGTGCACTATGTGATCAGAGGAAAAGGGGCTGCATCTTTATGCTTTTCTTTGTATTTAAGTAAATGTGTTGTTTATGGCAAATTCACGAAATGTATTTTGAGTGCTGTGTGACAGGCACTGCAGCACAAGGTATGAAAGGTCTTTTAATCTTGAGCTCAAGACAGCATCTGCTTTGTCATGTGAACTTGTCTCCTAACAAAGTTTACTTTTCTATAATTGTAATAAACATCATCAGAGAGGAAAGAAACAGAATCATATTTATGGATGTTAATTCTGATTTGTAGGTGTTGAGCAAGTCTAATGTTCAGAGAATAAATAGTAAGAAATGGTGTGATAATTCTAAAGGGCTCAGTTTATTTTATAATCGTGATTTTACTGATTTTCTTAGGAGCTTCATCCATATCCTTATTTTGCTCATTTTCAAATTAATTTTTATAATAAGTTCTTATTTTAGTATTTTAAGATCTCAAATTTCAAAATTTGAGTGATTTTAATTTTTTGTTTACTGGGTTTGTGTTGACCTTCCCCCACTTTTTAAAAATGTTTGCTAAACTTCTGTTTTCTTGTGTTAAGTAAAAGCCTTTCCATTCTTTCTGTTTAATTATAAATGTTTTATTGTGCTTTCACAGTGTTTTTTTGTTTGTTTTTTAAATCTCAGTTGGACACAATTCATTGGCAAACTTTTGGAAAATACCAATTTTCTAGAGTACATGTTCTTATGCATTGTCTTACTCTAAGCTTGGAGTCAGGTTGTCAAAACGTCATATTGTTTAAAATTAGTTTTACCTCAACCAAAATATTTTTAATCTCCTGTCTTTTTACTTACCTTTTAAAAAAGAAGAGGTGAGAATTATAATGTTTTGACAGGCTCTTGACCATATAGGTTATTTATTAATTAGAAGGCATAGCTGCATGTAGCTGTCAAATACAGAGTAAAATACTTTCATGTAATTTTAATAAAATACAGCCTTTTTCTTTGTATTTTGAGTCACCTGTCCTCTGAAGCCAATTGGATATATTTCATGTAGTTATGATACTTTTAAATCATTTCTGCTTTACTATTTTACATACTATAATTTTTACATAATAGAGTGATCGACATTAAATATTAAAACAGTTGAAATAATGCAAGTTTTTTTTCTTTTTTTTTTTTTTTCTCTTTAAGATTAAAGGGGGACTTAGCATATAATTATAGAGGACCACGAACTAAAGACGATATTATTGAATTTGCTCACAGAGTATCTGGGTAAGTCTTTACTAGGAAAGGCCTTTACTATATATTAATATTTAAAAATTTAGATGTACTTTAGTAGAATGTTATTCAACACACATGTTTTTAGGGACTTAACCTAAATAAAATTTATCTTATGAGAAAAGATACAGTTATATAGCGTAAATAAAGAGATCCTTAAAAAAAAAAAAGGATTTGTGATTTGTATTATAGACTTCTTAACCTCACATTTAAATTCATTTAGTGTATAGAAGAATTTTCCCTGTTTTTAATAATACATTTTCAAAACTCGATTACTTCTAACAACCTTGTGAATCTTAATTTTTCTTCTTTCATTTTGATTTTGTACTCCCTGGTTTATATCTGTTTTTATTGTTACTTAATTTCCAGCTCGTACTGGAAAATGCTTTTTAGATGCAGCTAAAATACTTTCCCTGATCCGTCACCTTCTGCTTTATGCCTTCTGTGAAGTATTGCACATTTTGCTTAGGATGTGACATAATTAGAACCCAGAGATCTATTTGAGTTACAGAGCTCTGAGTTTTTACTGACAAGGAAACATTCTTCTATAAGCATGTCCTATGTATTTGAATGCAGTGATTTTGTTTTGTAATTGACCTCTTGCTCGGTTATAAAGAACATTGGTGTTTATAATTATGGAAATGATTATGTGCATCTTTTTTGAAGAGAACATTCACATGGATAGGTTAACTTATATTGACTTTGAAGGTAAAAGGGGTCAAATATGTGGTGACAAATCTAACTATGTGAGGTGAACACAATGTAAATATATATACATATGCCTTTTAAAATATACAACTGAAACCTATCAGTTGCATTAACCAATGTCACCATAAAAAGTAAATAAAAAAAATTTTTAAAGCAGAAAAAAAGAAAGTATAGGCACTTCCTTATGAGTTTGACAGGATATATTCTGTTATAGCTTTAAACAGCTTTAATATAAATTGAAATATTGGGATGGATTTCTTGAGTGGCATGATACCAGTTGGCTTAAATTATTTGAGAAAAGATGAATGAGCTTTATATATTAAAATTTGCAAAGCGTATTATAATTTTCACTGTATTTTCTCATTGTATACTACATTTTCTCTTTGTTCTGGGAATTAATAAATTTTAAGATACCTTTAAATTATATAAGAGGATTGCTAGTAGGATATACTTTAGTCCCTCATAATTTAGGTTAGCATTTATTATGTTTTGGCAGTTCTTAATGAGTTTTAGTTTAAGCTTCGGAAGGGTTTCCCCTGGTGTAACTAGGGATGACTCGATTGCAAATGGAATTTCAAGAGTCCGTTCTGAAGTTGCATCACTTACCAATTAATTACCAAAGTAAAAATAAGAACTAGAATAGAGTGATGCAATGCATCAAAAGAATTGTGCATTTTGAAGTTTGCCCTTACAAAATATCTTGTTCTTTTTCAAATTTGGTGGAGTTAGCATTTCATAAGCTACATTTTTTAAAAGACTGTTTCTTCTTTTAGTTTTTTTTAATAGCATTTGGTAAGTGACATGTTTTATAACAGCCTTTGATGTTATTTCATTTCTGAATCTATTTGGCTTTGAAATATGCTTATATAATAAAATCTTTGTACTGTTTTTTTTTTTGTTTTTTTTTTTTTTTTTTTAGTTTCTAATGTACTACTACGACTACGATTTATTTTTCCTGAAAGGAAAACACACTTATGAAACATTTCAGATTTTTAACCTCTATTGGGTATTTTAAAACTACATAACATTTAAATGGGGACATAAATATTCTTGACATAGTATTATACACTCCTGGGATAGTATTTCACAGTGTGTTTGTGTGAATGATCTTTTGAAAGGAAGAAAAAAATAATTCTCATGTGGATTATTTTGTATTTGCTGAGGACTCTAAACAGATGTTTTTGCCTATCAAAGTACTAGCTAAGATGATGGTACTCTTTAAAGGGATGTATTTGAAACTTAGTTTTTAAATAGAGATTAAATTGCAGGTACTGTATTTTTGTTTTATGGATGTAATCGTGGCCATGGCCCACAGTTTAATAAAATTTGTGTGAATTGGGTGATACATTTATACTTTAACAAAACATTTAAACTTTATGGCCTCAGGATAGGCTGTCACATGAATAAGAGTAAATAAATTGTGCACTCTTTAGATCAAATGCAATTTTTTTGTTTTGCTTTGTGTTGCTTTTTTTCGGTTTTTTTTTGTTTTGGTTTTAATTGTGGTAAAATACAACACAAAATTTATCACCTTAACAATTGGACGTGTGCCGTTCAGCAGTGTTAAATGCAACCATGCAGTCACACGTATGTGCATGTGGTTTCCCATCAGGGCCCTGATCCGGCCGTTGCCCAGCGCGCAGATGTTCGAGCACGTGCAGAAAAGACACAGTGTATTTTTCGTTTACGTAGGTGGAGAGTCACCTTTGAAGGTATCAAATGATTTTATTTTTTAATCCAAAAACATAGACATATCGTAATTTAATGTTCTGCATAGTCACAGCCTCACCAAAGACTCAGAATTGCTTCACTCTTACTGGAGATCGTTTAGTTCAATCTCATTTGGAAATTTTTATAATAAAAATATTTTCTCAGATATCTTCTATAGAGTTTGCCTTTATGAAATAGAGTGAATAAAAATTAGGTAGGTGGTGCCTGCCTTTGTATTTCTTCTATTATTGATCTGGTCATTTAAATTTTATATTGCTTTTTTGCCTTTTGAGTCTTTGAGACCACAAAAAACATTTGAGTGCAAAATTTTTAAGGGAAAAGATCATTGTCTAAATTTTTACATACAAATATGTATGTGTGTGTACATACACCTTTTTAATCAAATTAATATACATTGAGCTTATGCTATATTTAATGAACTTTATTTAGAGCGGTGTGAAAGCACTTAGTTACAGTGGTCTTTTGCTTTAGAAGCAGTTTATTGCATTGGCTTAAATTTCATCTTTTCACATAAAAGGACTTAAGGTAGAACATTGTAATGAAACTGCTTAGTGTCGATGCCACTTGCACTGAATGTTTAATGAAGAATGAATTTTGATCTTAATATTTAAAAAGCACCTTTTCTGTTTGCATTTTCACAGGAGAAATACATAGATGCTGCTTCTGAATTAATTGTATATACATACTTCTTTTCCTCCTCAGAAGAAGTGGTTCCTGAGGTAATATTTAAAATTGGATTTTAATGACAATTTTATTTTTCTAATTATTACTTGATTTTATCTATCAGATTTATTGTCGCTGTGACATGTGGAAACAGTAAACATAGTAATTCTTTCTGAGGGCTCCAGATTGCTTATTGTTAATAAGCAAACGTCACCAAGTTGATAGCATTTAGGGATTATTATTATTACAGTCATGCTTTTTTTCTCTTTAAAATAATAACAGTAGTGAATGGTGATAGCTCATGCCTTCAGCTGGTTTATAAGTAGTGGGTTTGCGAGTGTGTGTGTATTAAACAGCGAATTTTTATCCCCTAGTAATGTGCCATCCACTATATTAAGTCCTGGATTGGTGACAAGAGAGACAGGATTCTGATGGGATGGAGCTGAGGTTCTCACAGGTGGAGGGAGTGGACTGAATTTAGTGTTACGGGTGAGGTCTTTGGTTGGGTCTTCAGAGTGAGATAGTAACCCTCAGTAAACAAATCTATAAACATAACTGCTGTGAAAAAAATAAAGGAGCACTGTGTTAGTAGGGACATTTACAGTTGGGATGGTGCTCTAGATTTGTTGATCAGGAAATGTCTGAGAAGATAATACCTGAACTGGGACTTTTGTGATATGCAGGAGCATGCAAAATTCTGTGGCCAGAGCAAAGCAGAAACAGGGAGGTGATACTGTCATGCCCAAGCTAAGAGCACGCCTGGCACTTGAAGAACAGAGTGGTAGGCCAGTGTGGCTGCTATGCAGCGAGAAGGGAAATCGGAGGTGGCCAGAAGCCTGTGGAGATCATGGGCAGCACACGTGAGCCATTGAAGCTGGCAAAGTACTTGGTCTTAAGTTTATTTTAAAGACATTGGTTTGGACGAAGTGCAGAATGACTTGGATGGGCATTTATGCAGGTCCGGAGACACGAATTGAACTCTAGAAGTAAGACAGGAAGTTTGGGCTTGGAGGTTTAAAGGGAACTGGGGAGAAGTGAAAGAATTGTCATGTTTTTGCAAACGGCATTGGCTGAGCTTGCTGAGCTGGAGAAAAGGGACAAATGAAGGACGCTCATAGGGTTTTGATTTGAACCACTAGGCAGATGATGTTTTCATGAGCTGTGGGATGTGGCAGAAGGAACACGTTGGGTAATGGGAATGTGATCAGGAGTTTGGAATTGTGCGTTTTAATTCGATTCGGTGTATTAGACATCTATGTCCAAGTATCATAGACGCAGCTGTGTATAGGGGTCTAGAGCTAAGGCTCTATAAAGACTTCTTAAACGTGGGATGTGAAGTTTTAAAGGAGTAAGAGGGTCCGGGAGCTAAAGATGGCAAAGGAAAATGAGAAGAAATAGCCAATAAGTAGAAAAACAAGATGAGTGGCAAGCCAATTTAAAAAAAAAAAAAAAGTGTGTAAAGCAGGTGTGCCCAGTGAGTGAACTCCTTACAGCGTGATCCTGTGAGGACAGGAAGGTAGCTAGGGCGTTTCAGGCCCTGACACTATCCAACCTCATACTGTCCTCAGACGATGACAGGACATCTGAGGTGTGTGTCTGTGACGTCTGGGTGGGCAGACACAGCATCTGCTGCATGGGCTCACTTCCTGGATATCGAGCTGTGTTTATTTTTATTATTGGCCTTCTCACTGGTTTCTTCAGCATTCCTTAATTATTCCCGCAAATATCAATATTTGTCATGTCTTTTTTTTTTTTTTTTAAGAATAACATGAGGATTTTTGGTCCCATAGAGAATTTTTATACAAGGACAAAGCCCATGATTGTATGTTCTTCCCATACTTTGAATTTTAACGCGTGGTTGTGCAAAGCTTCTTCAGCTCTCCAACTAGTACTTATAAAAATCTCAGTAAGTGTAATAAGGGGATAAAAAGATGAATTAAGACAATTTCTGACTTCAGGATACTTAAAGATGAGTGGAGGAGATTGTCATGTAGACAGATAACTAATGTAAGATAGTTTGGGGGAAACAAGGGAGGAGGAGGAGGGATTCTCAACACGTGGAAACAGATGGCTGCAAGGTTTCAGCTGTTCAGTAAGTCGTGGTGTGGCCCACTCAGGTATCCTGGAAAGAGAGAGATGCTTAATGTTTGCAGTACTTGGGAAGCACCTCTGTGGTTGAGCTGCTAAGATCGGGTGGTAGAGATGTGCGCGTTGATTCAGCCTCACGCAAAGAGCTTTGCACTGCCCTTAAGATAGTCTCTCTCGTGGTGCAGTCCCGTCTTTTAGTAGTGATGTCACCAGATCCTTTTGTATTACCTGAAATACACCTCCTCCCCTTTGTAATCTTTCCAGGACTGCTGTTTGTTTTTATTTTGTTGTTGTTGCTTTTTTTTATTAGTTGTATTCTGGTCTCTTTGTTACTTTCAGTGTTACGTCACTCCTGTCATAACTACGTGGCTTACCCAAATTGTATCTCTTCTGCTCCAGTACTGGTTTCCCTGCCATAATTTCACTATTTTGAAATAATTACAACACAGATAATTATTGTAAGAAGCTTCCTTGTGAATGAATCCCATATGAATTACAAGTCCCCATTTATAAAGCGGTTTACAATATAAGCCTGCTCTCTCGTGTGTCAGCAGATCTGACTGTGCTCTTTTTAACTGTAACAATTTTGTCATTCGCATGTGTGTTTGTGGGGTTACCTTTAGTAGTTTTGAAAATATAGCTATCCATTGGAATTTTTTAAACGATTAAATTATTTACATGTCTGATTTTGCAGTACGTGACACTGAAAGAAATGCCTGCTGTGCTTGTTTTCAAAGATGAAACTTACTTTGTTTATGACGGTAAGTTCCAAAGTTTTAGCTCACATAAAACATTTTAAACTTGAAATGCTGTGCTGATTGTAGGACTTAGATGTTGATGAAAGATTTGGTAAATGCAGCTGCTGCTTGCAGTTTCCATTACTTCAAAGACTGATGATGCGTTTTTCTTACTCTTCAACTTTAGTTTTCCCACTTTCATTCAAGGTTTCATTTTTCTAGGTCAGGTCTTTTCCTTTTTGAGAAGTAAAGGCAATTCTGTTTATATATTACTTTAAAACATCCACATTTAATTGTTAAAAAGACATGACGTTTCAGTCAGACACACACACACACACACACACACACACACACACACACACACACACACACACACACACACACACACACACACACACACACACACCCACACACACACACACCCACACACACACACACACACACACACACACACACACACACACACACACACACCCACACACACACACCTCTGTCTTCAGCAGAGGCAAGGCCCACAGCTTCCTTCCTGCGCTCCATCTCCCTGGCGGACAGGAGTGACCGCGCACCTGCCACTCTGCATGTCTCATCAAAGCAGACACTGGGTCTGTTTTTTTAAATGTCATTATGTTAAACAGACACAGTAAGGAGAATGCTGAAGTAAGAAATCTCTACGTACATGCCCATCACCCAGCCTAGACACTTACCAAGATCTTAGCACATTTGCTTCAACAAGTTTTTCTTTGTTGAAGTGTTTAAAGCAAATCACACAGGCAGTCCATCACTGCATGCTTCCTCACACATCTCTTTAAAAATGTGGACTTTTTTTTAGATAACCACATGCTGTTAACAACACTTAACAAAACTAACAAAATTTCTTGGCATTATCAAAAAGCTATTCCCGTAGTTCCACTCAGGGGTCTCGGGGCAGTGCGACAAAGTCACAGTGAACAATTGCTCTGTGTATTAACGTTTGTACATCTGATCACTTAAAATAGATTCTTATAAGCGAAATTTATAATTTCAGATATGATCACACATCAGCCATGATATACGACACTATAAACATTTAACAGACATGCTTACACTGTAACATATCAACTTTGCTTTTAAGAGTATGAAGACGGTGATCTGTCATCTTGGATCAACAGAGAGAGGTTTCAGAACTATCTGACTGTGGATGGCTTCCTCTTGTATGAACTTGGAGACACCGGTAACAAACATATGTACAACTCTCCCTTACTCTTCCTTAATTGATCACTTAAATCGGATTCTGTAGAAAATGAATTTTAAGCTCTATTTTATAATTTCTTCTTTAGACAGAATACCAGTTTTGCCTTATGAGAATATAGATTAATATTACCAAAGAACATATCTTAACATGTAAATCAAAGGTTAGCTAGAGAGGGCTTATTAGTAGAAAGGAGAGAGTAAAATGGAGCCTAGATAAAGAAATGAGAAAGATAACTAACCAGGAAGCTGAGTATAACCAACTCAGGAGGCTGATTTTGTGATAGAAACTGAATAGAACTCTCAAAACCTTTAAAGCCTGCTTTTGCTTGTGAGGAAAATACGAGTATCAGATTTGCATGATTTCTTAAAGCTCCATGATTGAAATTGACAGGCAAAGCAAATATAAATATAGATGCAAAAAAGACAACTCTACGAAGCTAACTGTATAGTCTCAAATACATGAAAATGGTGAAAATTATAAGAAGTTACCCATGTAAGCTTTAGGAGGAAATGATCCATAAATTTATAGGAAAGTACGAATGGAAGTCACAGTCACTGCAGCATCTGTTTCCATTCACGACTTTGTGATGGGTGGGATGGAAGGGGAGTTTTAGATGGAAAGAACTGGGGACCTTTACCAAAGGCTCAGCTGTTTTATTTGAGAAGTAACAGGCGTTAGCTTCCTCTTCCTGCTGTTTTGCTCTTGAACCTGATAGAGAATACAAAATAGTAACACGCTCATGGTCCTGTTTTGTAAATCTTTCTTAGCATGGTGTTTGTTCTGGTCCGGAGCCTGCCTTTCAATAGGTATCTGGTGGTGGTTCTGTCTTCACTTGTTCTTCTGTGGGGCACATGTCAGCTCAGAGTTGGACGTTGACATGGTTACTGTCGAAGACTAGATTTACTTGCTAATTCTTTCAGCCCCATGTGAAGGGATAAGGGGCGAAAATGTAGGAATAAAGTCATTTTGCTTTAAATTATTATAATCACGGGAGACAGTCTGACTTTAAGGTAATTAAAATAGGCAATGTGGGCTTGGTTTCTTCTCCCAGATTAATTTGAAAAGAACTAGGCTGTGGCAATCAGTGGTCCTGTAGTGTGTCCACCATACCACCCTTGACAGGTAGCAGCTTCACCCATCATTTCACCTGGCCACTCATCATACAGGTGCCGCCACCAACTCCTGACTCTGATGGCTTCAGACACTTCGTACCTTCTGGCTCCTGCCCACATCTCCAGCCTTGTTCTCTCTCGTCCTTCCCCACCCTCTCCCTTCAGCTGCACTGACCAGAGGCCACGTGCCTCGCATCAGAGCACCTGCATGCATCCTGTGCTCTTTGCCTGGACATGTGTAGTTAATCTATGTTCATGCATCAAACTCAGACCAAATGTTGCTTCATTAGGAAAATCTTTTTCGGACCCATCAGAACTACTGTGATTTGCTGCGTAGGACTCCTTTATAAAAACACCATGTGTCTTTCCTTCGGACTCCTCACTGTTCACCGTACATCTCTGATCATCTCCCCTGCAAGACCATGTGCTTTGCACAGGTGCAGGCCCATGTCTGTGCTCATCACAGTGCCTGGGAACTAGCCCAGTGCCGGGTGCACGCCTCGGGCTCAGGAATTGTGAAATTAATGTGTGAGAAACTGCATGCTCGGCCTGTGGATGGATGCTCTACATGTTGTAGGCATTTTGGAAAAAACTCATGGAACACTGGAGAATGAAAGAAGCACAGCAAAAACCAAGCACTGAATAGTGAATGAAATAACATTTCAACAGGAGAAGTAGCTATTGTGAAATAATGCTTGCAGCTGAGGATTAAGGGGAGAGTCAGGATTGTAGAATTCAAGACACTTGAGCACTGAGAATTAGGAAAGAAGCGTTAAGAAGTGGGAACTATCTTGAAAGATTATTGATTTAATCCTAAATTTATATACCTACTGTGAACCAGAAACTGTCCCAGTGATTTTGAGCATGTCATGTCAGTCAACTCTCTTATTAACTTGGCAGTAGGTACTAGTTTCTAAAAACAAGTTGAAGTTTGTGGAGGTGAAGTCACACAGCTAATAGAGACGGTGCTTCCCCATTGTCCTCCCAGGCCTAGAATGGAACAGGTCCTGCTGGGTTGGTGGCTGGTTTTCCGACTCCAGTGCGCTGGTGGTTATGTCACGCTGCCTTCCTAGAGGATATCTGTCAGAGGTGGATATGGTGTGTGGTCTGCACAGAGATAGGTAGATCTTACGAGCTGGTTTTATTTTGTGTATTATTGCTGGCAGGTAATGGCCCAGGGCACCAGAAGGAATAGCAGAGTCAAAGTCCTTCTCTTGTTGTATCCCATTCTTTAGAGCTGCGGTAATTAGTAGTAAATTTCCTTATCAACTTCTCATGGTTTTAGCTTTTGACAAACCACTTATTTTGATCATTTTGTGGATTGTATGAAAAAATACAATTTGTGTATTTGAATCGTTAAATATTTACTATTTACATTTCAAGGATGGGAGGTGGGAAGGGATTAGC
Source organism: Cynopterus sphinx (assembly GCA_030015415.1). Taxonomy (NCBI): domain Eukaryota; kingdom Metazoa; phylum Chordata; class Mammalia; order Chiroptera; family Pteropodidae; genus Cynopterus; species Cynopterus sphinx. The sequence continues at coordinate 4,050,153 of CM057384.1, forward strand.
ACTTGAAGTTGACTTACTGATTCACTCTACTGAGTAGAACATGTGGGATAATTAGAATTAAATTCTAGAAGTAATGTTTGCTGATTCCTGATTCACAGCCATAATAGTAATTGAAAAGTTTGTATAGCTAAGGTTATTTATGTATATCATTCTTAATTTCAGGAAAGCTCGTGGCTATTGCAGTTATTGATGAGAAAAATACATCAGGCGAGCATATCAGGTATAGTGCCTTCAGATATCGCCCAATTCCAACTTTACGTAGCTTCAGATAAACTTAATACAGTATCTTTTCTGGCAGTGTTAGCCAAGGCAGCGGGTATTGTTATCAAATAATTATATTTACGTGAAGAAATGAAATATTCATGTATTTGTTCTTCTGCAGATTAAAGTCAGTTATTCAGGAAGTCGCTAGAGATCACAGAGATGAGTTCCACAGGTAGGTGCTTACATTCTGGATGTTCCTCAACCTTGGTTTAGTTTTTTAGTATAGTAACCAAAAGCAATTGCATTTTATACTTTCAAAGATGAATCAAGGAGCTGAAGTGAATTATAGCATATTACATTTCTGTATGAATTGCTTGGACTTGAAATTTGTTGAAATATGTTCTCCAAGTAGAAAAAAAAAACCTTTTAAAATTTGTATTACACCTGCTCCTTGATTTGGGATGAGTTTGTGGTAAGAAAACATACACATGTGCTCATACATTTGAGACAAAGGTAAAGAAACAATCACAAGTTCGATAGACAAATGATTGTTAACAGGAACTCAGCATAATGAATGTAAAAATAAGTGATTTTTTATTGTATGCTGAGTCATTGCTGCCATAAGAGAGAAACTCAGTGTAAATTTGTTATATTATTTAATTATTATTCCCCTTTTATTCTCAGTCTTCTACTGGTGTCTTAGTGATATATACTTATCTCCTGTTACATAGTATGAGCATCTTCTAAGTAGTCCTGTTTTAGAGTAAGTGGGTAATTTTTCTTAAACGTGTTTACTTGGAAAAGCTTATATTGCCTTGCATTTTAATTATATATAAACAGAGTAGAAATTCTCATAATTTAATTCTACCTATGTGTATTTGTATCTCAAAAGCCTATAGAAGTCACACTCTCCTACACATTGTGATTCATGTTTACATGCTTATTACCAAGTTCAGTTGTTTATTTTGTATTTAATATGGTGCTCTCTCTTTTTTTTTTGGTTTGTCCTTGTTGGTTAGGGATTTTCAGTTTGGACATATGGATGGGAATGACTATATAAATACCTTGCTAATGGAGTAAGTAAAGTGCTAAATGATTTTGCTTTTAATTCTATCAACTTGTAAATTTCTTTTTCTGACCAACAGAAGGACAAATAAGTGTTTGGTGTATGTTGCAAATATTCTTGCATTCAATATTTCACTTTAATTTTTAAATCTATATTTGAAACTTTTATATTGTTCTATACTAAAATATTTGTCTCCCAATTCGGTGTTAACAATTTATAGTATTTTGAAAAGAAGAGATTTGAAATCTTATAAATTTTGTAGTTTTTGTTCAATACACACCCTAAGTTCACTTTTAATGAACAAATGTAACTTAAGTGGAAAATTTAGCATTCAAGAATAATAGGTTTTCTAGAGGAATTTATTTTAACAGGCTAAAATAACTTTATAAGAAAAATATGCAATTTTAAATTTTCATTGATTATGTTTATGATGTAAGGATCTAATTTGTCACTTTAGAAAGTTGATATCGGAAAACATTTGCCATACCTATACTGAATTAATAAATTTCAAATTAAAACCTATTCAGTGAGCACTTAGTGAATATTTACTGTATTTTATATACTGTTTGCCATTGTTGATGCAAAAAAATGAGTAAGTTAGGGTCCTTGTCTTTGTGTGCTTACAGTCCGCTGGGTAACACAATGTGATTATCACAAATGTGTGAAAAGGTCTATGTAGTAGGGGCTTCTGGACACAGACTCCCACCCCCATCCCAGTGCACACAGAGGGGGAGGGGCTCAGAAAATGCTTGCCAGAGGAGCAGTAACTATGAGAAGTGCTGAAGTTTGAGAAGTTAGCTGATGGGAGAACGCAAAGAGGTTATTTCAGGCAGAGCATAAGAGCAGACATGAAGCGGTAGCGAATGGGGCTTGGGAGGGTTGTGGCACTCAAAGCAGCCCCTGGGACAGATGGGGAAGCTCACTAGAGTCTTGTCCAGCAGTGTGGAGGTCCAGGTAAGTCATCCATGGTGTGCTGTTTCTCTCTCCTCTCCCTTAGCTCAGGAGTGTAGGTGTAGCAGGTGACTTCATTCATGGTTGCAGCGTATTGGGTTAAATTAGAGTCTTCATTTTCCAGGGAAGAACAGTGGAGAAATGAAAACCACACTTTAAAACTCAAAGTGATGTTCATAATTTTCAGTTAAAAAGCTGAAATTATAGCATTATTTTTCTCCATTTATATTCAATTTTTGTCTCTTATTCTAATTTGAGACTTGCCAGAGATATAAAGTACCAGATATAAGATGTAATAAAGAAATCATGGCAAAAATAAAATAAATGATTTCTACAATTATTAAAAGTACTTGAAAAAAATTGGTCCTGAATTTTTAATACTCAAAACAAAGTAAGAAATCGTTGTTTAAACAGAGTGAGCAAGTGTTCAAAGCAGTTTGGATCCAGTGGCCAAGCCCTCGAACCAGAATGATGTTCAGGATATCTGGAGATAGGTAGCAAGGCGTTCCTTCATGAGTGTTGATTCTAATGTGAGTTGTGATATAGTAGAAATTTTGAGCTACAGTTGTGGTCAGAAAACAACAGTGATCTCTACCACCAACCCTTATACTTTGGGGTGTTTTGGGTATTTTTAAAATTCATGTTGTGCTTTTTTTTCCGAGAGAAGAGAGAAGGCATATTAGTGGTCATGAAACAGTAATTGAAAGTTTTTATTGAGCACTTACCCTGCAACCAACACTGGGCTAAGTGGTCATTGTATGTTTTCTGACTTGTACAGTAACTCAGTAAGGTGTAAGTACCATTATTATCTACATTTTATGAGAACGAGGAAATTCATATTTCTTAGAAGAAACTCAAGAAGAAACTCAAGGAAGTTAAATGATATGCCAGCAGGTGCCCAGCAAATAAGTTTGAGAGATCCAGTGCTCAAATCTCTTGTTCCAGAAGCACTTAACCACTGTCACATTAATGATGACAGATAAAGTGGAATTTAGTAAGGATTGATGCCTAAAATATTTTTAACTTAGGACGAATATGTGATATATAAAATAAGTACTTTGCAGCATTGACCATATTTTTTTTTTCTCAAAATAGGGTGCTATCAGACCTTTGGTCTATTAAATTATTTTGTATTGGGATTTTGTGAGTATAATTAAAAGGGAATATAGTGAGATGATGCTATTTTCTGTCATTATTCAAACTGAATTACTTCAAAACAAATAGTTTCTAGTTCAACTGTATTTAATTTTTTCATAAAATGCATAGGAAGGCTGGATTCTAATCTATTCCATAAAAATTGAATTTTTTTTTCCCATGCATTATAACTAAACCACAGTCATTTATTCTCCCTCACTTGGCTGGATGTGGCTGACCTTGGCTGGGCCAGTTAGGCTCAGGTCTACGCCACGTCTTTAATGTCCTTGACGCTGGCAGGCCATTTTCCTGGGAATAGTCTTCTCATGGCAGCCACCAAACACAGAAGTCCAGCCCAGCCACGTGAGCACGTTTCAAGCCTCTGCCTCTTCTGTCATGTTCCCCTTGACAAAATCACACAGCTGCGCCTTCCTTTGGTGGTGATGCAAAAACCGATCTTTGAAAGAAAAATAATAATTTCATTGCAGTGACTCACATGGGTACTAGTGCAGTTTTCCATCTGTGAACCGAGTTGAAATATAGTCGCTCATGGAGGGGTGATGGCCTGTGTGTGGGACATGGGGTGTGCTGACAATTTGGGACAGTAGGTTGGGACACGTATTATGTCCAAGGTGCTGAGCTGAATATTTAATCATTTGGTTTTTATAACAAGATAGGTGCCCCCCACACACACACACCTTTTATTCATTTATAAATGAAAAACACTAAGCTTAAAAAACTAAATTATGGTAAAGCCCAGATCTGAAAACAAGCAGTGCAGCTCCAGAGAGCATGCCCTTCGCACTCGCCCCTGAGTGCCATCAGAGGTGGGTTGTGTGTGCTCCACAGAGATATGTGGCAGGGAGTAATACTGCCCTGGAGTTGATACTTTGTGCATAATAATTTTTACCCATAAGTTGAATCATGGATACTCAGTTGTCTGATATTGTACATTAGAATGTTTTTCATGTCATCACAGTTTAGCTGTTTTTCACGTAGATGCAAAAACGGAAGTTTATGTAGGCAAAGGCGGGGGAGCAAAGCCATCAGTATAGCTCCGCCTTTTGTAATTATAATTACTTAGATAGACTATAAACAGTTACCGCAGTAGTTGTCATCTCTGTTTAATGCATGTTTTGATTTCTTTGGTTTTCTGTTCTCAGCGAATTGAAAATCCCCACTGTGGTTGTGCTGAACACTTCCAACCAGCAGTACTTTCTCCTGGACAGACAGATTCAGAGCGCCGAGGACTTGGTCCAGTTCATTCGTAGCATTTTGGACGGCACAGTAGAAGTAAGCTGTTTGCATCCTTTCAGAGGAGTAGAGAAAAGGGTTTTCTTTCCTTCTGATTCTGAAAGGGAGAGGTGGCCATCCCTGGAGGGAGGGGACAGTCACATCCTGCAGACAGGGTTCGCCGGTGGCAGAGGCCGCTAGCAGGTTGGACTGCCTTTTGGGATGTCGCAGTGATTGGGAAGCACTGCTGCCTTGGAGTCAGGTGTGGGGTGTGCGCTGTGCAGAGCTGTCCCGATGGCAAACTTTCTGGCTCATAGAAGCTTCCTGGGTTTATAGTACGACCGACTGCAGTTACTCAGATCAGTTTCCTAAGACAACCTGTGAGTAGGACCACAGCTCCTGAAGAAATAGGAGAGACATTGAGAATCAGAGCCCAGTGGAAAGTTCCAAGTCCTGTGAAATGTTTCTTGGACATGAGGAGCAGATAGTCTTAACTGTCTTTTTTTCTGTAATTCTTACTGCAGTGTTTTTCAGACAGTGGGTTGTGACCTATAGTAGCGGGTCATGAAATGACTTCATCAGGTTGTGACCCGCGTGCACCTCAGCTCAATAGAGTAGACTAAAGCAGAGACTATGAACTTTCTGTGCTCTCATGAAGTTTAGTTATTTGTGAGAATTTCGTTTCAACTTTACACAAACGTTACATGGCAGTTGGCTCACAGTAACAAACACCTCTGCTTTGGAAACATTTAATCACATAATAGAATTCTGTGTTTGTGGAAGACACCCAGGTGAGTCCCTGTTTCTTGGGGAGGCGACAGAACCCCTCTCAGACTGTGTGACGAGAGGTGTCGCTGACCCACACAGCTTGGGCATCCGAGCACCGGCTCATACTTGGGGACTGCACACCAGGAGTGGGTCTGGTTCCCATCAGGAACCTCCTCTCAGCACTTCCCTTGCTGGGCGTCAGCCTCAGGGGACTCTCCCTACGCAATAGCAAAGGTTAACTCAGCATGAGCTGGGCCTCGTGGACTCGTCTGGGTTACCACAGCCGAGCTGTTTGGATCATGAGTGGAAGGGTGTGTTCTTTGGGGAGAATCAGAGCATCCACATGGGCAGCTGGGAGGCTGGTGGCATGGAAAACACTGGACAGGTTTATCGCATGGCCCTCTCAGGCTTTGTGTGATCTGTGCGCGACCCTTGACCCGCTGTGGTAAGGTTATGTAATAGGAAAGGGGAGTGGCGGTGCTTCATTGATGATTTAATTAACTTTTCCTGTTAAATTTAAGGCCCAAGGAGGTGACAGCATTTTACAGAGATTGAAAAGAATAGTGTTTGATGCCAAGTCTACTATTGTGGTAAGTTGTCGCAGTTTGTTTAATGTCATCGATAACAGAATATTTAGATATATAGTTCATTTATGTCCAACTAAGGTAGAATCAGGAATTTCAAAAGATTAAGTAAAAATACATCCTTTTAATTTGCAAGGTAAGATTACTAGTCTGAATTTACATTAAAAAATTATCTTCATCAGGGGAAAATAGTTTCTCTGTTCTTCCCCTTATGGTTGGTGAGGAACTGGAATTCAGAGCTAGTTAACTTGATGGCATGACTTAAAGTGTTTCAGTTTCTTCCCTCTTGCCCTGTTCAGTTCTTGGGTCTGTACCCTTCCTGCTTGGACCTCTCAGAAACCTTTCTTCTCAGCCTGACATTGACTGTCAGTCAGTGTGACAGCAAAGGCGCCCTCAGTTTGAGCCTCACATTTAGTTCTGGTTGCCTACTGGGAGCTAGTCCATAGGTATTTTCCTCCATTCTGGCCAAAAGCAATCATCACTTTAGAGCTGGTGAGAATTTAATAGCTTTTGATTTATTCCATGTGTCCTTCAATTTATGAGTGACCTTCCTTTATTTCCCTGTTGTCACCAGTGTGAACTGGCCCTTAGCATGTGTCCGGCAGCTGCTCTGGCTGCTGCTTGCTGTCCTGTCCTCACTTCCTCTTGCTCTGTCTCCAGCCCACTCTGTACCCACAACAGAATTCACATTAGTAAAACGATCAGGTGTGCTCATTTTCCATTCCTTTTTCTGCGGTGCACATCAGATTCCTCTTCATCCAGGGACTGGCCTTGGTGCCTGGGTGCTGTGCCAGCCCCCGCAGGCCTTCTGGGTAGTGCCGACCCCGTAGCATGGCCGGCCTCATGCTCACTCTCACCCAGACGTATGCCTGAGAACACCTTTGTGTGTGAAACTGTCTTCCTCTGTCCCAATGCACAGTGACCTTGCTCTTCTCTGAATTTATCTCTGTGGTTTGCAGAGGCACAGGCCACAGACTGCATCGCAGTCAACAAACCTGTTCAGTGAAATTGCTTTTACTTTGGGGGAGCTGAGGAGACAGTATATACATCATTAATGGAAATGATTAAGTCACTGTGGCTTTTCTGCTGACCAGATGAGTAAAAGATAGTAGAAACGTCCTGTGGAGAGAGTCGCACGCACCTTCTCCATGGTGATGACCAGCCTGTCAGCAAGCAGAGCCTCGTTGTCCACAGAGCAGCTCCGGAGCTGCAGGGCCCATGGCTCCGGCCTCCTCTTGGAGGCCTCTGTGGTCGTGTGAGAAAACTAAGTGGCTAGGAAAGGCCGTAGAGCATTCGGTGCCTCTTTCCGCTGCCCGTAGGTGGTTGTGCACACGCACACGCGGAATCTGTGTCTCACAGCCCCTTTAACGTGGTCACTGCAGAAGCACGTGGCTTCATTAGAGCTAAGAGCACGGTGGGGGGCAGCGAGAGGAAGAGTGGTGTCGTGGTTCTTAGTCGCTCTGAGGGCCACTGAGCTGTACCGGTCTCCCCACAGTCTATCTTCAAGAGCTCTCCCATCATGGGCTGCTTTCTCTTCGGCCTGCCACTGGGTGTCATCAGTGTCATGTGCTACGGCATCTACGCCGCCGACACAGACGGAGGTTACATAGAAGAGCGATACGAAGTGTCCAAAAGTGAGATTGAAAGCCTGGAAGCGATGGACGAGAGCGGAGGACAGCAGGAGCCGAGGGACGGAGACTGCCCGGGGTCTGCCATGCAGGAGCCCAAAGATGTCTCGGAGAAGAAGACAGACTGAGACTTCACCCGCGTCAGGATGCCGGAGCGTGTCCGATCATTCAAGAGTCTATTTATTGAACCTAGACGTTTAATCATGATCTTTCCAGAAGAGAATGTGTTGTTTGTATTTTGCTGTTACCAGCTGCATGGATTAAAGTGGTCCCTTCCGTAAATGGGCAGATGTTTGGAGCAGAGCGAGGAAAGGTTTGTCTCAAGCAAACAAAACACACTCCATCACGGCTTGTTTACCTTGTAGATGCTGTTACAGCAAATCAGTCCGGTTTGCATGTTTCTCTGGCTCATATTCTGTGGCAGAATTAAGATTCTCGGGCAGAATATTTTAAATTGGTCAGTCAGGTAGAAGATTTCTGTGTGATAGAGGAAAATAATTCCTCCACCGCCTACCATCCATTCTCCTCTGATATTTTGGATAAGATTTATTTATATGGACAAAATTATGTCTTTAAAATTTAGGCACTTTAGGGGAGAACCAACACCTTTTTCCATGGGTCAAATTAAGATTATGAGATTAAAAATAATTTGATTTTATATAGCATAGTGATTTTATTTTGTTAGTTGTTATTTTTAAAGGAAGAAATGTTACTTTTTAACTTTATACTTATTTGCGTTGTAAAACGTTCATATTGGCCTATAGAATGGCAAAAAAATAGACTTATGTTTAATCTTTGCAACACAAACTGGATTTACTTGGAGCAGTGATTTCAAGCCATGCCCTGGGACACTCGTCAGGTGTCACTGCGGGAACCAGAGGCGCTGTCACCCCTACCCTGCTCTCGCTGGGTGGCCTGCTTTCTTTCTGTTTTCTATATTGGAGTTTCTTCTAAAAATTTCCTTTGATAAAAGGCTCTAGCTGCTTTTTAAAGAGTAATATATTTTTATGTTTGTAGCATGATAACTCTTCATATGTGCTTATATGTATGTATACACACACATCCATATGTAGGTATGAAATGTATCGACATGCATCTACTATATAACATCATGGGCCTGTTCATAATGAGTGACATCATCATTCTGTCAACAAGATTCATGTCCAGTGACTAAAGAGGTCAGCCAGTTAGCTTCAGTTCTGTCACCTATGTCAGCCAGTGTCCTCTCATCTTCTCTCCATAATGAAATAACATAGGAATTCTAACTTGAGTAGTGTATAGAAATTGGTATTTTTTAAAATATCAGTTTGATATGTTTATTTTTGAGGCCTTTGTTTTAGCTAAGTTTTGAATTTTCATTAGGTAACGTATTTGGGTGGCTATTCATTGAGTAATTGAATTATTCAATATAAAGAATTTTATTAAACATTTAAAATGTTTATAATCACTTTAAAACTATGTAGTTCATGGTCCCGATTCTGAAGCTGTTTAGGGCTCTGATCCCCAAGGACCCCCAAGGGCAGCCTTGGTTATCTGATGCCACGCTGATCACAGCTAAACTGAAACCTGCATCTTAGGAACTAAGGGGTTGGTAATTGTTCGCTTGTGTCATGTACTTTATTGGTGTTTAATAATGTCACGCCATTATTACCTTTAATAATGAAAGATACGCACTCACCTATGCAGGGAATTTCAGGAAATACTAGAATGAAATGTTCCTAAAAGGAACTTGGAGACAAAGGCTATTCATTTAGCAAGTGTATTCCTCCCTAAAGAGACCTGAGGGATTCTTCTGGAAGGTACACCTTAATGTGCCCAGTGGTTGGCTCGTTTCGCAGCAGTGAAAAGCTGAGGTAAGTACGGGCGCTTCACTTGAGTCTCGGTGTAGTGAGGAAATTAAGGCTTCGCCACTGACAGTGACAGGAGGCAATTGTAGGAAATGTCATTGCTTTTTTCTTTGTGTTTACCACATGTTTATCCTGTGTCATCTGTGTGTTTCTGTCTTGAGCATCACCTATAAATGAACGACCTCAATAGGGAAAAGTAAGAAAAAGTAAAACTCAGTATGTGTCAGCTAAAAGTCCAGCAGTCTTTGTCTAAGCAGATCTTTTAGACGAATGCCTTAGTCTGTTACCTTTTTCACAGCTCCGTGTTGCTGCCACATATTGTTTGTTTGCAGTGTATCAGGAAACAAAAAGCGTAAGTGGTTTATAAGTGAATAATTGGATTTCTTTCTTTTGATATTAAAATTTTGCTTTTTACTTACATCTTCTTTAGGATCTTGTCAGACTCCTCACAGAATAAATTTTGGTATGTGTGCTGCCGAAGCGAGCACTCTCAAAACATTTTAAAATGTTTGTTCGCTTGTATGTCATTCCCTTCAGTGTGATACCAGAGCTTACTAGGAATGCTATTTTCACTTCCAGAAAAAAAAATATTCAAAATAAAAGTAGTTTTTTTAACAAATCTGGTAGGACAGATAGCATCCTAATTGGTTGATGAATCTTACCATGATGACCTGTCACTAGAGGGAATGTCCTTCAGTCTTGGATGTTTTTGCCTTCTCTATGAGTCACGATAAGTTTCTGTTTCTGACTCCTAATCACAAGCCTACATGCTCGCTGTTGCTGAACCTGGTGCTCAGACAGTAGTCAAAGGTCTCACAGAAAAAGGGTGTGTTTTTAATCTTGCTGAGCACCCATCGCAGCCTGCAGTCCTTTCTGTTTGTTTCTTTGTGTACATTAATACTTCTCTAGCAGCCGCCTTCTGAAACTTATTTGAGGTGGATCAGACCTGGAATTTTCATCTTCTACAAGTGACATTAAGAGCCATCTTTCCAGAGGTCAAAGGAAGGGTCTGTCTGCGTAGTTCACCAGTTAGCTTTAGCCATGTTGTTTTTAGTGGATTTTGTTTGTTTCTTGTGTGTTGTTTCAGGGGCTTCTTTGGGGGATGGGGCTTGGGTTTTACAAAAAGTGATTTAAATATTTTCATCATCGCTCCCATGTGATGTGGCGATAGGACAGGGAAAACTCAGCTACTGTCATGATGCAGAAGTTGTTCAAATAAGCCAGTTTGGGGTGGTAAGACTATCAACTGGTGGGGTTAGGTTTGCCATTTTATTTTTATAAATATCTATTTTTTCTGAACGTGTCTGAGTCCAGGAGTGGGCAAAAAATAATTTTCTACTGTGGACTGCCTATAAAGGTTTTTTGAGAGTCTGTATTACTAGTTGAATCCTGATATCCAGCCTTAAGGCACCAATTGTAAACCGTTGTTTTTCTAAAATAAATTAATTGAAAACCTGTAATCATTTATTTGTACTATTTATCTTTTGTCTTTTTGCGACACGAATCAGCTAAGACTGATCTTTCACAAAGTATTATTCCTTTTGTTAAATCACAAGTTATTTGAATTATCAAAACAATTTTAGAATTTACACAGACTTGAGTAACAACATTTTCTAATCCCCTTACACACAACCTAAGATTTGTAGGTCTGACATATTTTGTACTTGTAAAGCCTGTTTATTTTTTAATATTACAGAGTTTTGAGTCCTTGTTCATCTGCTAAATTGTGGTCTTGGACACAGCACGGCCACCCACTGTCCCGTTGTAAAATGGGACTGTAAAGCCTCAAGATTTTCATTTTAAAAAATAGCATGTGATGGGGAGAGTACATTGTGAGAAAAACACTTTACATAAATGTTGATGTTTTAATTCACGTTTCATACTTTGCACTGTGGGCATATCACTTCGTGAGAATTGCTCTGGCACAGGAATCGGCCCCTTACGATTCGTGGGCGTGTGCAGACCAGCTGGTTCGAAGGGGCCACCTGTGGCAAAGTGACAAAGCACATCTATCTGCGTCCGAGTCGTGGGAGCATCACATCACACGTGTGCAGGCCCCAGGGTCTACAACACGTAATTTAAATTCCTTCATTTAGACTTTGTCATTGTTTACCACAGAGAAAAGCCAAGGCCTTAAGAACACAAAACCCTAATATGCTTAAATTCACTTGGCCTCTTTCTGTAAAGTACATTTAAGTTCTAACATTTTAGATAGAAATGAAAACGTTATTTCTTTAACATTAAATTACACTTACAAATCGGGGGGTTCACAAACATCTCCGGAAATCCTTTTCATTTTGTGCTTTTAGTGAAATGAATAAGCTTATGGGGTTAGAAGTATCCGGTAGGATTATTAGTGTGTGTGAATAGATGAAATGTGATTTAGAATATTTGTGGATATTAAATACAGAAAGGAAAATTATTTGACTTTCCTGCAGGTCTTCCTGATGATAAGCCCTCAGCTTTCAACTCACCTCAGAAATTGAAAGGTGTTTAAACCAGAGGAAAAGTAGCAGTTATTTTCTGGCAATTTTCTCACCGGCTGTATATTAAACATCACCTGTGCACTGACTGCTGAGGGTACAGCAGCAAAGGGCAGCCTTAGCCTTGGCCCTCGTGTGTCTCTGGGCCATAACTGACACTCAGTGTTGACCCACAGTGCTCAGTTGCAAGTCCTACTTTGTTTTTCTTAGTTTCCCTTATAGCATCTGCTGCTCAACATGGGATTGTCGCTACTAGATCTTTGGGACCTAGAGTGAGAGACCAGGATGACACAGAGCACATAGAGGGGTTGGATTTGCTCGACATGTCTGCTGTGTGACAGTACCAGGTGGGTGATGGAACGGGATAAGTGCAAGGTAAGGGAGCACTCAGCAGGCCTCTGCAGAGAGTGCAGTGTCCTGGGGGGCCAGGGTCCCGGGTGGAAACGGTTCCACATAAGCCGGACAGGACAGCCCGCTGGTGCTAAGCTCCCTTCAGCGACAGATCCCGCGAGGCCAGTAACATCAGAAGCTCTGAAGCCACCTTCTGTGCCCAAGTGCACAACAATCTCTTCTCTTTACAACAAAGACAGAATCCAAGCTTTTGTGGCCAGCGTCGACATGTCAAATTTGAGTTGGGAAAATGAAGCAGTCCGGTGCATTTGGAAAACGAACAGTAGCAGAGGAAATTGTCCCACTCCCTCAGACTTGTCACACGAAGCTGAGCACCTCCGCCTTCGTCACCGCGGTCGCTCAGGGGTTTGCGTGGCCAGAGCTGTTGGATACACCGCAGTTTCTGACCGTCATGTCTGATGCTCTCACGAGAAGTTCTGTACCAAACAGAAGAACCCAGTGTGAAATGCAGGAAATGATCAGGTTCTAACGACTCCTTCGGTGACATTTAGTATTTTGCGAATATAAACCCAAAAATAACGTGTAACCAGTAAGTCCGTGTTACAATCCTGTATCTGCTTTTTACAGCTGTGCACCTCTCGGGGACCTGGATGCGTCTGAGAGACTCGTCATGTCATGGCACCAGCCTCCTACCATTTACACACTCCGGGCAGGCCGAGCCCACGACGTAGCTGTGTGTGCTCTGCCCTTGCAGGCCGGGCATCGCGGCGCCTGCACCAGCCTCGGCACAAACACGAGCGACTGCAGCCCAACCCTGGCTGAGCGTTTGCTTTTGCACTGCGGGTCCTGACACGCTTGGATTGCTGAGGCGTCCCCTCCTCGGAGGGCTGTCTCGGATGAACACTGCCCGCCACAAGCTGGTTGAAAAGCTCGGCCCCTTCCCCATGGCGGGCCCTCGTTTTAGAGAGCTTGGTTGACCTCCATAGCTGGCCACTTGGGCTGGTGTGACTTTATCTTCCCCGTGCTTTAAGTTCCCACTCTTATGTTCTAAATTCACCAATAAAGAGTGAGCCCGTGAAACCCCAGCCCCCTACCCTGAACCTCCTTAAAAGCAGAGCCCAGGCCCACCCCAGCTCTCTACCCAGGGCCTCGCTGTGCGCCCACCTGCAAGCCTTCTGTGTCCTGAGGCCTCTAAGTCATAAACCTTCATCAATGGCTCCTAATGCTTATCCCTGAAGGGTGTCTGGGGATCGATAAATGAATGGTTAGGGGGGTCCAGTTCGAACACTGGTCTAGAAAGGTGGGTGCCTGTGGGAGGGAAGCTCAGTCCCTCCTTCCTTAGGTCACCTGACCATTCACATCTTTATCAACCATTCCGTATAATCAGACCTAGTCTCCAGCTCTTCCTAACCCCTTTACCCTGCTGCTTTATTTTTTATGAGCACGTTTTTATAACGTTACATATTCTTTTCTGCCTGCCACCCTCTTCAAATACACACTAAATGTGAGCTCTGAATAGTCAGACTTTTTTGTTTTTCAAGGCTATATTCTCAGTTCCTAAAACATCCTTGGCATGAAGTATACATTCAATACATATTTGTAGAATAAATGAGTAATTGCATATATTACTTTTATATTACATTTATGACTACTCTGTTAAGTCAGTTTATGATTTTTTAAAAAATCAAAAGTACAATTTTAAGATTTTAAATGCATGTTCTAAAAGTACATGCTTAATAATTAAGCAGTAAGAAAGATAAGTAATATACACGAGTCATAAGCTTTGGCAATATTTTGTTTTATATGGAATATTTTTATCTTAATAGCTTAGGATCTGAACTCTTAAAATCTGTACCATTGGTGAAAATAAGAATAGATTAGAGGTCAAGAACTATGGGAACTTTTATGTAACCAAATAGTCTTTATCCCTCTAATACTACGAAAAAATAAATCATGAGCTCTTGAAAATGTCAGTCTAAACTTTTTAGCTATTATGGTAATAATTACTATATTAAAAGTCACAGATTCTTAGGGCAGCAGTGCTTATCAGAGTTACAAGCCTCAATCACCTCAGATGATTTATAAAAAGGTTCATAACCCCTAGAAAATCTGGTTGGTCCTGGATAAACTTCCACTTGAAGCCAGAACAAAGGAAAAACAACCTTTCTCCAGCTGATTCATCAGAATGTGCACTCTAAATCATGAAGCAATGGTGTAAATCATTATTAGGAGGAATAAAAATGTCAGTGCCTTTGAGAGAGTTGTCTTTTTTTGATTTCCTTGTGAGCTTTCGGAGGTCAAAGATGTTACAAAAACATGATATGCCTCAGTAGCCCCATCGTGACCCCTCGGCCTCAGCCAGCTTCAAGAAAGTGGTTTTCATTCTTGTAAACAAGAAAGTAGGTTATGTCCAGCTGGGATGATATGCCTGTCTTCTCATTCTATCATCCTTCCTCCAGAGATGAGCAGCTCAAGGGTAGAAATCAGCCCTCGCTTTTGGGCACAGGCGTGATGGGGGAGCACAGGAAGGCAGAAACAGCCTGATTTCCAACTTCTGGCTTCACCCTCATGAGTCCTTTATGCAGAAATGAAACTTATCATACAAAAGTGTGTCCACACGTTTTGCTCCTTCTACACTCTCTAATGTAAAACAGGATTTTATGTGACCAGTAACTGGCCCCCGACATAAAACACGTACCAACGTAACAAGCTGAAAAGCCCAGAAACGTCCAAAATAACTGCTCTGTAGGAGAGCCTTTCTGCTCGAGCATCTGCAGTTCCTGTCTAGATAATTGGACTTTTGTGATCAAAAGCAGTTTCTTCCCCACGGACCTGGATTGTATAACTTCAGATGGTAGAGTAATAAAAAATAAAAAAAAAAAAACAGAAAAGGAACTAAAATTCCCAGTCTCCAGTGGTGTGGTGATGCCCTTGGAAAGGGAGAAAGAGTGGTACTATAGCCCTGACCCTGACCATTCTGCTTTTAGTCAGTCTATGTGTTCTAGTTTAAACAAAAAGGATGAGGACTTCTTATTGTATATATTTAAAGAGTCAAAGAGGTAAAGCAAATGTGGCTGAATGTTTACAACTGGTGATTCTAGGTAAAGGGCATGGCTATCACTTATAATCACAAATTGTACTTACAACTTTATGTGGGTTTGAAAAGTTTTGAAATGGTGGTGGAAAAAATAGAATAAGCATTATAATTATTGTTTATGATAATCTTGACTATATACCCAGGGATTTTTTTTTTAAATCTCAACTATAGAATTATACATTGTGGCTTTAGGTAAAATGTACTGTGGCAGCACTATACGTGGATTTTTAGAAATATTGTATCTCAAATATCTTCCATGCAGAATGGCCTTATGGCCTTATGTTCAGTGAAAAGCTTGATATCAAAGATGCACATGAAAGATTTGAACAAAATTGGTTCATGGAAACATTAAAAAGGCTCCTGCTGTTAATAATAAATGAACAAATCATGTTCAAATGTCCTGAGTATAGATTGAAGTTCCATCCTTTTCATTCAACTTGGCAAATAATTAATTACACTTGATTATCATTTTTTATGAAAGTATTTAAATACTTTCTGACTACTGTCTGTATATATCAGAGTATGACTAAGTTGAAAAACAACAAAAAATTCAACCTGATTCATAAATCATCACCACTTTTAGGTAATCATGAAGAGAAATCAAGACCCTGGGTATGCCTTAATCGCTTTTGAAGAAAAGAGGAAATGTCAAATGAGAACCATCAAGTTAAATTCATTTGTTAATTTACTTCATCTTGTAGCTGAAGGAGTAAGAGAAAGAGCCAATCCGTCTATAATCAGATTTACTGAATCAGGTGTCTGAGCACCGTAAGATTACTCTCTGGGCATCATTCTAATGTAGGGAGGAGGTGAGAGAACTAAAGTGTTAAATCAAGCTACATTCAGAGCCTGCAAAGTGCTGACCACTCTACAGCCAGGCCAGGAGGACACCTACAGAACCAAAGAAGATTTCTGCTGGGGTCACTAACCACCCATTTCCCGCACCATGATGGGCAAACAGGAACACGGAGTCTTTCAGTGGCGCCCTACACAAAATAAAATCCTCCATTCTCTCTGGCTGAAACCACGGGGAACCTGTGCATTGAAGGCCGGGAACCGCCAGGCCTCTCCTGCTACATACTCTTACCTTTTCACACACATCCCCTCCCCTTCCTTGGTGTCCGTCCATAGCAAAGGAAATAGGTAAACAAAGTCTTTAAACTGTAGCTCACAAGAACTGAAGAATGACACATAAATTACATTCCCGGCCACTCTCGTCCCTCTTGGCACCCTTAGTCTCTCTGTCTGCTCTCAGCACCCTCTCCATACCCTTTACTCTGTCTCTCTCACTGTCCTAACCCTCAGGCTCCCTCACTCTCTGCCTCCGAGAGGAGACCCCAGTCTCTGCGGAGTGTTACTCCTTCTCCACTAAACTCTCCTGTGACTCTAACTGGTCATACATTGCCTTCTTCCTACATTCTCCACCAACAACCCTCTTCTCTCGGCGTAGGGCTTGGTCTCCTCCCACTTGGGAATTTGCCCTGTCCTGCATCCATTTCCTTTTAGAATAATTGCATACTTGAGAAATAGTTATCACCCACTTTTACAAACGAGGGGTCCAGGCTAAGTGAAATGAAGGAGATGCCTCGTGTCTCAGGGGTAGTGAACACTTAAACCGGACTCGCACTCACTTTTCTTTGCCCACTCGGAGAAATCTGTGCATTATGATAGTTGGGGCAGGTGCTTCGAGTGAGTATCAGCTGTGAAATGATTGTTGAGATTTGCATGAGCTCTGGTAGCACAGAGAGAAGTCCAAGATCCTAGAAGTGAGGCAGATGACGAATCCATGCGTCTCAGGTCATCAGTGAATTAGCACGCACGGTCTGAAGCGTTTGTGTTGAGAGTGATGGTGCAGTCTATACCGGTTATTGATTTGCAGTTTCCGTGTGTGATATCGTGTCGATTGCTGCTTCTGACTCCCTGAGAGACACTGATATATAATTTGGGTTTATATAAGCAAATGATTTTAGCTGAAAAATGCTGAAGGCGCATGATTCACAACTGACATATTCTGAAACAATATACTTACTGAAAGCTCAGAAAAGTCCAAATGCGTACTCTCTATTCCCAGGTTTTTATTCTTTCTTTAGCTGAAGGTGAAATATTACTCTCTCAAGGGACCCAGAGTCCACGATGTGATATAAAAGAAGACAAAAAAAATGTCACAGAACCTGAGAAGTTATCAGCGGATCCGTGATTTACTGACAAGTCTGTTGCAGCAGAAAGTTGGCTTTAGAAACTTGGGAACCCTGGAGAAGACTCGGCAGTTCCACATGAATAATAAGTATAAATTATAGGAAAGTAATGGTGATTTGATTCACATTATACTGTTTATTCCAAAGTTTTCCACTTGCTTGAAATATTAATACTCTGAATAAAACTCAAATATTGGGCAAGGACACCCCACCTGATTCTTTATTTCTCCTAAGTGATGTACAGAAACAGCCGAAAGGCAATAAAGTTTGTTTGAAATACGGCCACTCATCAAAAATATGATAGCCAAGAGAATAAAAATTATATAAAGCACTTAGCGACTCCAAAGCGCTATAGGAATGCTAAATGATGGGGCATAGCTGGCAAGGTGGGTGACTGTCATTTGATATATAACTGTATTTATTTCATTCTTTAAAAGAGAACAAAATGGGTATAAGTAGTCAAATTCAGAGTGCTATAAAGAGTGTGTGTGTGTGAGAGAGAGAGAGAGAGAGAGAGAGAGAGAGAGAGAGAGAGAGAGAGAGTTTTTCTGGCTACGCCTGTGATCACCCACAGAAAAGAAATAAACAATTCCAGTTAATTTATTTAAAAATTATAAATAAAATGGGTCATTTGAATTGAATCCAGTTCAACTGTTCTGCATTCATCGTCCACTATACACCAAATGCTGTGTCTGGTAACTAGAATTTAAAAAAAAAATAAACAAACAGATTTAGACCTTAGGGGTCCTTCCCACTCTTAAGCAGGGAGAAACCTATATGGGAAAATTCTAGTGGAACATAGGCAAGACCATTAGTTGGTGGTTCTCCAGCTGCAGTGGTACAGAAACCAGCACAACCTCCTCGACCTACACCTGCGCCTACCCTTGGGGAGCATGGCTTGGGGTTCAGTGATGCCTTTCAGTGGTTTGTCGAGGTCCTCTTTTAGCACCCTCTTCGACCCACCTGTAGCTGAGATTGCTGAAATCCTACTTTACGGAGAATTTGGAGGGTAAGAAAATACTTGTCACCAATATTAGAATAAACTGTGAGAAGCTCACATTTAGCAACCAAGGACCCAGCTCCAAGCAAATCTGTTTTGATAAATTGTTAATATTCTCGTGCTTGTTTTGTCCAAACAGCTGAGCAAAACGAAGCATTTTTAAAGTCGAAAGGGTCCGCAGCAGTCCTTTTCTATACAGCACAGTTATTCTTTTCTGCTGTCTGACATAATCCTATTTCTCTGTTTTCAGTAACACTTCTGCAAACTGGTACACTGACACGTTGCATAGCTTGCTATTAACCTGGCTATCGAAATAGGTAATAGAAGTTTCTCAGCCTTCTGAAGAGGAAAAAGAAAACTCGTCAAGGTAATTCCTTAATACTTAGCTAAAAATCTTCCAATTGCTGATAAATGAGAAGGATTCTTATACCTTGCCATATTGCATATTTTTCTACATTCATAAGCCCAATCTTATAAAAAAAATTGGTTGTTGTAGTCCAATTAATAAATATATCACTTAATTTTGTCTTTCGTCAATGAACATGATCAATATTTGATTACTTTGGCGTTGGTCTTGAATCATAAAGAAATTCATTCTCACAATTTTTTTACCTTAACTGTATGCAACTAATTCAGTCTTCTTATTTACCACGCATTTTGATTCTTGAAAGTTTAGGATCAGCTCTTGGCATCTGATTAATTAAAAACCAGAGATGCAGCTGATGTTATTTTCAAGAGGAAAGGAACTCTCTGGTGTGCTAAAATGTTCCTCCAGTTGTTTATACTTATTTTTTTAAAAAAATAGAATCCTGGCAGCAAATAATACCACAATCTGTAAGTAATAACCTGTTGGGAAGGCTGGACGGGCAGCAAATGGACGACGACGATTACAATCAATAGTGTGGGAGTCAGTAATGTTACATGAATTATTTAGTTTTATGTTTCTTCCTCAGGAAAAAAAAAAATCCAGTGGTTGAGCACACACACGTTCTCATTACATCCTGTCAGTCATCTCTCACCACACATTATTGTGGTTATTTAGAGAAAGATTTTATCTGGGGGAAAAAGGACCAACTCTTGCGGCTCTCCAATAAAACACAGCGGAACTTTGAAAGAGCAGGTTTCCAGGGACAAATCACCCTCTCGCCTGCCCAGGGAAGTATATTAGGTCTAAGCCACGCTGGGCCATATTTCTCAACTTAAATGGGAGCTCTTCACAGATCCTCTCGAAAGAGGAGGAGGCAGAATCATGGAAAGATATTAACCCAAGGTGAGAAACTCAAATGTTTAAGGTGAGGAAATCTGCACGTGAGCAAACCCTAGGTGGCCCCTCTCAACCACCGCCACCCCCAGCTCTCCAGCTAGCTCGGGGCATTCCACTGAGCTGAGAACCAAAAGCAACATAAAAAGCAATTAAAGGACAAACAAATGGGCAAGGAGGATATCTCCAGGGTTTGACAGATAACAGTTTTTATATTATTACTCACCACCTTTGTACAAAGAAAAAGCAGCACAATGAGAGAGGATGCTGAGAACCCAAGCAACAGATCTCCCTGCATCCGGCCTTCAGCGTAGTCTGCAGAACCACACAGTGACCACAAAGGCTAGATGTTCTAGTGGCCTCACCCAGGCCTCCCAACCAAGTTGTGACCCCTCATCCCCTCCACGATGGAAATTCGGGGGCCACTGCTGCTTCAGATTGAGTACCACTTAACATTTGAGAGATGGGAGTAGAGAGCGCTGAGTCCAGCATCTCATTTTAGAATTATCGGACCATACAGCCCCCCACCTGATTTAAATTGAACGTGCAGAGTAAATGGGGCTTTCTCTACCGGTGGCGATTTTTTTTTCCTCCTTTTTCTTTATTTTTTTTTCCTACCTCAATAGTTTTGCCTTTCCCAGAATGTCATAGAGTTGGAATTATACAGTAGGTAGGCTTTTCAAATTGGTCTCTTTTATTTGTTTGTTTGTTTGTTTGTTTGTTTTTCATGGCTTGGTACTTCATTTCTTTTTATTGCCGAATAATATCCCAATGTCTGGAGGTACTAAATCTATTAAAGTTGCTTTCAAATTTTGGCAATTACAAATAAAGTTCCTGTGAAATTTTAGTGTGATTTTTGTGTAGATATACCTTTACAATGAATTTGGATAAAAACCAAGAAGTACAAGTGCTTAATCATGTAAGAGTTTATTTAGTTCTGTAAGAACTTTTTTCCAAAGCGGCTGCTTCATTTTGCTTTCCCACCAGCAGTGAATGACAGTTCCTGTTGCTCCACATGCTTGTCAGCATTCGGTGTTGTCAAAGTTTTGGATTTTAGCCATTTTAATAGATGCATGGTGGTGTTTCATTGTTGTTTTATTTTCAGTTTCCTAATGATATATGATACTGAGCATCTTTTAATATGTTCACTTACCATTTTATGTCTTTTTTGGTGAGGTGTCTGTTTAAATCTTCTGTTCACTTTTAAATTGGATTGTTCATTTTCTTACTATTGAGTTTTAAAAGTTCTTTGTATATTTAGGATACCAGTCCTTTATTTCATATGTGTTTTGCAAACATTTTCTCCTGGTCAGTGGATTGTCTTGTCCCTCTCTTAACAAGAGTCTTTTGTAAAGTAGAACCGCATATTTTAAAAAATTATTATGATAGCTCTTTATAGGAATTTTAGGTTCACAGCAAAATGAGAAGAAGATATAGGGATTTCTCAAATACTCCCTGGACCTGTGTATTTTTTAAATAGTATAATTTATAGACTACTATGGTCTAGACCCAAACACTGCCTCCTGGGAATGTGGTGAGACCCACCTCCCATCCGGGGGGCTAGTCTGCAGAAGCAGTGACCCCACATTAATGGCTATGTATATCTCTCTGTTTTCCCTTACTCTGGTTTTCCCTCATCAGCAAAACGAACGAATGAGGGTATTACTTTAAAACTAGCTTCAAGCCCAAATTTGTCAGAGAATACTGCTTGCAATTTTACTGTTTCCTTTTTATTTCCCCTTTCTGGATCAATTCTGAATGAACTTTGTATGTTCATTAACTCTAGGTATAACTAGAAGCAGGGAATCAAAAACTTATGGGAAAAGACTCATTAATTTTCTTACTATTTTGCCATCAGCAGAAAATGTCACGTCACGAGGCAAACTTAAAAACTCACATTAAGGGAGGACACTAACTGGGATCGTGTAATGGTACCTGGATCTTTTCAAAGAAACCAAAGATTAAGCCATCTAACTCTTCAGTATTTAAAACATGCAAAATAGAGTCGACGACACCAGCTAGTCCCTTCCAGCTGAATGCATTTGGTTTGCAAAGTGTATGAAATGTTTTCATACTCCGAAATCATTTTCAGACATTCAACAGTTGCTTGAAATGGTTAGCAGTTTCTTTAAAGAGGTAATCACCAGCCCTTGAGCTGTCTGACACAAAAACATGTATATGTATATACAAGGACATTTTTCAAAGGGCAGAATGCAAATACATCCGCTTGCGTCCCACACTTCATCAAACAATTGCCTTTTCCAAATGCATGTTTTTTCTGCTGAGGAAAGGCACACATCTCTAGTTCATCCTATTATATTTTTTGGATGACTCACTCTAATCTTAGCTTAAAACTTCAGAAATGGATAAGAGATTTAACGGCAACTATCGATGTTTGTACACACATATTTGTACCATTTTAGTTACAATGTGTGGAGTTTTCTGTTTCAAAATGCATGGATTTTAAAATGGCATAGAGTCTTTCTTTTGACGCATCCAGTAACTGACTCTGTTTTTCATATGAAGACACCAAAGGTCTGAAGTTTCCAGGAAAAATAATACGTCTACGTGAACAGAAAAGACCTGTAACCTGGTTTTGTCATTAGTTTCACTTTGTTTTCACACCTGTATTACCCGTTATAATTACATCCTTTCCCCATACCTTATTGCCCCTACATGAATTTGTTTTTTCATGTCTCAAACAATCACAGCTGTTAGATTGTCGTTTGACATAAGATGTGGCTGAACGCTGGCATTAGTCTATTAGGGTTGCCGCAAAGCAGTGACACAGATGGGTGGCTCGCAGGACAGAAGTCTGTTTCCTCCCACTTCTGGCGGCCAGGAATCTGAGACAGAGATGTCAGCGGGGTCGGTTCCTTCCCAGACCACGAGGGCTGGGTCTATTCCAGGCCTCTCTCCTTGGCTCGGATGTAGATGGCCACATTTCCTCTGTGTCTTCGCATCATCTTCCTTCTGTCTGTATCTTTGTCTGAATCTCCCTGTCCTTACAAGGACACCAGTCATTCTGGATTAGCGCCCGCCCTAGTAACCTCGTCTTAATTTCCACTGCAAAGACCCTATATCCGCAAACACGGTCACCTTCTGAGGTACTAAAGGTTAGGATTTCAATCTAGGAATTTCCAGCTAGACTATTGTTATGGGGTAAGCTCTGAATGGGACCTGAAACCTAGGACACAAGCATGGAATTATTTTTCTTCCTCGTGGAACGACATACATCATTGCACGCAGGCACTGAGAGTGAATAAAATCTGCAGATTGCTTGTTTAAATTCCCTTTGTTCAGGAATCAACTTGATTCTGGTTTGTTTTTGTTTGTTTGTTTGTTTGTTTGTTTTGGTTTGTATGTCTTTAATGAGAGATGCTTTCTGTTTTTCATTCCAAATAACAAAAGAGAAAATTCTAATGGGGTTTTACCATGGTTCCCCAGTTTTTCCCCCCATGGAAAAGAATATGATATGAATAAACTTTGTCACTTAGCCACAATAACATAGCTCTTATCAATCATCAGTCGTGACATGGGGGACTGGCTACCTTCAGTAGCAGCCGACGCATTTATTTACTATTAGTAGTAGTAGTGATGATAATAACTCATGCATTTGAACACATTTGATGTTTTTTAATCCCTGCCATTGTTATTCTTTCTGCTACTTGAATTTATTTGTTTGTTTGATTACTTTTCCAGCCTTATCGAGGTACAACTGGCAGATAAAACTGTAAGATCTTGAACATGTACAGTGTGATGATTTGATATACATAAACACTGCCACAGGATTCCCCCACTGAGGTAATTAACCCATCCATCACCTCACATATAAATACCTTCATTGTCATTTTAGTGGGAACACTTAAGTTCTTTTGGCAAATTTTAATTGGACCATATATTGTTATTATCATCATGTTATACATGAGATCCTCCGATCTTATTCATCTTATAACCAAAAGTTTGCACCTTTTTACCAATCTCTCCCTGCTTCTTCTACACCCACCTCACACTTACCAACCCCCCGCCCCAAGTTTCTAGAGACCACTTTTCTACTTTCTGTGAGTTTGACTTTTTAAAATTTTCTCAGAGTTCATATACAAGTGATACGACTGATGTTAAAATCTAACAATTGTTAACGGCTTCATTTCACAAGGAACCGAGGCTCAGAGAAGTCAATTGGGTCACCCTATTTCACACAGAGTTGAGACTTGAGTTAGATGTCTCTAACTCAGAAGTTCATGTTCTAACTAGTGCAATATGTTGTCTTTCAGAGTCCTCTGTGTAGTCGGGGTGTCAAAGGATATCCTGAGTGACTATAATGCAATTCTGTCATGTTAAAACCATAAACCACTGTTTAAGGGCAGAGTATTGTCACCCACAATGTCATATAAAGTTGCCAAATGAATTTACCAGTTGTGATCTCTCATTTGACTTTGCCTGTGATGTTTATTATGATGTGAAGATTTTTTAGTTTTGAATTATATAAGCTTTTAGTCTACTTTTTTTTCTTTGCTTCTGGTATGGTGGTGCTGTGGTGTGTGTTGACTTTCATGTGGAAAAGGGGGCTTTTGTGAAATGCGTGATTTGTAAAATTTAAAACTGAAACTCAAATTGAGAACAACATAAATATGGGCTATAAGCGAGTAGAATTTGAAAAAAAAATCTACAATGAAAATAACATTCTAAGATTAGAATAGTGTGGCAAAAAAATGGTGTGAGTAAAACATCCTTGAAATGCTCAGGAAAAAAAGAAAAAAAAAGTGAAAATATCAACAACTGTACCTTTGAGGCCCTGTGAGGTTAACTATCTGCAGAAGATGTCAAAACTATAAATCACTCCACAGATGCAAAGTGTTATAACTCTCGATGACAGACGGAGGTGGCACCATGAGATAGAGTCTGCCAGTTCTACATGGTGCTGCTTATGCATTTCCTCCAAAGGGGAAGGAGGTAAATAAAGATGGAGGTAAAATGCACACTTTCTGAGGCAGGTTTTTTGCATCCATCAAATCCATGCAGCACTGGAGTGCTGTGAGAGGCCATCTGCACAATGGCGGAGGAGGATTTGCTATCAATCTTTTATCTGAGTTCCACTTCGGGTGAGAATCCGTCGTGTGACCTCACAGTCATGCTGCAGTTGTCGTGCTCATGTTGTGCTCTGTCTGCTCACACTCTTCATTTTCCAGCTTTGATCTTGAAAGAGTTTTGATCATCTTCAGAAATAACATCCACTTTTAGAAGGTAAGAATGTAAATTTCACGACTGCAAAAAAATTTACATAAGTTGTAAAGAATCCGTTTCTTGAGAGTTTGAAAACAAATGGAATCGCAGTACTTGAAATACACAAGTGACTTTCCTAAGGCTGTGGAAGACGACTTTGAATTGAATGTTTATTTATCTATATAATTTATTCTTTTATTTATTAATAAACACTTACTGAGCTTTCAGCGAGTACCAACAAGTCAGCCAAGCATAGACAATGCAAAACTTTAATAATTCAGAGTCGCAACCTTGGTGCAGTTTGTGCTGCTGTGTTTGTGAAAATTCTTGTAAGTCTGTTAAAAAAAAACCCTCTTGCTATGCATAGTCAGTGGTGTGGACAGTAAAGCATACACATACAGATCCGATACGTCTTAGCCCTGTTACTCGCCTTTCTAAGCTTTAATTTGACATCTGCAGAGTGAGGCTAGTCACAGATTGGTTTTGAGAGGTACATGAAGCACTATAATTAAATTTTTTTCCCTGGTGCCAGGCACATAGTAACCCCTCAATAAATAATTGTATGTATACTATTCTTTTTTTAGATTTTTTTTCAAAATATTTTTATTTGTTCATCTTTTTGTGTTTATTTTCTTTAGTTTGGGGAGCAACAGTGTATTTATTTTCATATACAGATACCATTTCACACAGACCTAAGGATTCATTCGTTCCTTCTGTACACATTTGAGGAGCAACTGCTGAGTGTAAGAAAACTTTACTTATGTTACAGTACAGAATCCTCTCAAGAAAGCTAAGAAGGAAATAGTAATGGCTTCATTTCATAGGTGCAGAAACGGAGTTTCAGAGGTCATTGGGTCACATGATTCTACCGAGTGGAGACCTGAGTCAGGGACCTCTAACTCAGAAGTCCATCCCTGCTGGAACCCACCGGCGAAAGTCAAACAGTCCCTGAGAGGAGGAGTGAGGATGGAAGAAAAGACAGAGACAAGAGAAAGATTTGGGAGGACTCACAGGCAATACTGCAGCCTCGAGTTTACTCAGCACCCCCTATGTATGCATCACGACTGCGTGGGAGACCGACAACTGCCTGCACCTGCACAAGAAGAAACAACTGCTTGCACCTGCACAGGGAGCCTATTGCTCTCTCAAGGCTCCCATCCTCCTCCTCAACAATCAGCTTGTTCTCTGGAGCAACAGGTGCTTCTCAGTCGCTACCAAAGTAGCAAGGTAACTGCAAACACCTGCGGAGCAAACACTCCCTGTTTACCCAGAGGGCGGCCATCAAGCAAACGGCTCCCGACACACCCCCTACTATTGTCTTCTTTTCCAGCCCTGTTTTGTTGGGGGTCAAAAGATACAGATTTGAAAATTAATTATGTAATTGTTCTTAAATATCATTCACTAGAACTGTAACTCCTCAATAAATATTTGTCAAATGAATTGCTGCAGTATAATAGGAATTATATATGATCTCCAACTTTTTATGATGTTTCTATGAAAACCTGTCCTAGGACGAATTAGAAGAAGGTAGGGAGGAGAATGACGCAGGTGGAGTGTTCAGAGAAGTGATTATGAAGCAGATGAGGGGACTGCTGGTGGGAGAGGACTGAGCAGGAAGGAAAACACAAAAGGTCTTTCCTTGGATGCTAGAGAGGTAGACCAGGTGGCTTGGATAATCCCTACACGTGGCCAGAGAAAGTGACATCAGATGGTAATCTGCAGCCCAACTTCACAGGGCCTTGAACATGAAGCAAAATGGGTTGACAGCCTGTAGAGCAGCTGTCCCCAACCTTTCTGGCACCAGGGATTGGCACTCCTATGAGATTCTGATACCTGATGACCTGAGGTAGAGCTGAGGCGGTGATGCTAGCACTGGGGAGTGGCTACAAATACAGATGAAGCTTTGCTTGCTGGCCTGTCATTCACCTCCTGCTGTGCAGCCCAGTTCCTAACAGGCCAAAGCCAGTACCGGCCCTCAGCCCAGGGGTTCGGGACCCATGGCATAGAAGACAGAGGGTGGAACTAAGTAGGGAGAGAGAAATTTAGTGAGCTTCTTTCTTGGACCTACTGTGCTTCAGCATTGTGTGTCTGCATAATCTAGGATGCTGGCTGTACATCCTAGAACACAGATGCCCAATACCATCCCGAAGCACAGACATGAAAGATGCAAATGCCTTCGAAGAAATCATGAAAGACAAGTTTCCTGACGCCCTGCAGAGTTATCTTCTGCTGGAGGAGGAGGACAATCCCTTGTATTTACTTACGATGCAGTTTTTGCTGAGGAAGGGCTGCCTGGAAGATCAAACCTTGGTGTTTCGTGGGGCAACGCATCGCCCACAGGGGCTGTGCTGGGCCCCGGGGCTATTTTCACCTTCGCAGAGGTTACGGCTGCTTTGCCCGCAAAGTGCCACCTTGCTTCTTGGCTAGTGTCTCTTCTGAGCAGAAAATCAGGACAGAGAAGTGTTCTCTTGGTGAAAACGCAGTAGGCTGCATTGACTGAGCAGAGCGGAAGGAAGAGTGAGATCTGAGCACTGATTCATCGGGATCTGTTCAAATAAATGCATGTTTCTCAGGGAGTGTTTAACGCCTCTTGGCTAGAGTATTCTGGGCTGCTTAGTGGTTACAAAATGTGCGGTCACCTTGCATATGTCTTCTGTCTTAATGAAAATAAAGCCCTCACTCAATTCTAGGTTTTTGTCCAACTAAGACCTCGTGCACTCCTGCCTTTCACAGCTGAAGGTGTGGAAACGAAGCGTTGTTTGCTCGATAATGTACCCTTTAACACCTGGCAGTCGCTTGTCATGTGGAGTTTCAGCAGAAATATTCCCCAAAGAGATCTCTCTCTCTCTCCTCTTTGGCCCTCTGAATCTAATAGGCCATTTTCGTATTTATCTTAGCTAACCGCAGAGCATTTTCCATTTTTCACATTCTTTCTCCTCGCTTCTTTGCTGCACATCCTCTGCTCCCACATGGCTGGCTGCTCTTTCCCAGTTTTGTATGGGCTTCTCTTCTGCTCGTCCCTTAAGTGTCGGCATGCCTTAGGGTTCCCTCTCTGATCCTCTCACTCCTCATGGATTTTTCTGGTTAGTCTCATTTCCTTCTGGACGCTAGTATTTTCCCAATCTCTACTTAGACTCCCAATTTTTCTCCTAAAGACCCCAAAGGCAAAGGAACACAGTACATCTAAATTTTTAGCTCATTTTTTTCCCCCTTCAATTCAGCTGATATTCCTGTTTCCGAACTCATGGCTAATATTTTCCCCGACTATATGCCACAGATCCTGAGAATCTTTTTTAACGCTTTCAGTCTCTTCATGCACCTACCCTTTTCCTCCACACCCTGCCTGTTCTTGTGATCTTACATTCTATATTTTGGCCTTGATGAACTGGGAACTTTACGGCATGCTATTCTACTTCAGATCCCTTCATCTCCCATCACCACCCTTCAGGTGTGGGTCAGGAGCCTGTGGTAGACATCCTAATGTCCGCCTTTTTGAAATCTTGCTGTTATAACCCTCCGACATCATACCATTTGGGGGGACAATAGCTGGCTCTCAGGGTAGATACTGATAAATCCAAGCTACTGTGATTTACCCCTCAGAGGATGCTCCATTACTCAGTCACAAAATAAGTTTACTTTGTGGTGACCGGAAAGTTGTAAAAGTGAGATCGAATGGAAAACTAACAGAGTGCATCGCACATAGTTATACATGGCATTTCCTGAAAACTTCGTTGAGATCCACTTACAAGGAACGTTAGTTTATCTCTTCCTTCTGGCGGGCAGTGTTCCTTCTGCTTCCTTTACACACTGTGGCCTTTGAATGAGCATCCCCTCATGCTGTAGCCTCCTCATTATCAGCCAGAAGATGGATCCAACACACAAAAGAAGGCAGAACTGGGAGAATCACAGAGAAAAGGAGACAGAATTGTAGCATTAAAAAAGCCTAGGTGCTCCCATCCCTATGAACTTTTGGTTACATGATGCATACAGCACATGCCTTTATTTTGTAAGCCATGATAACTTAATTTTGCAAAGCTGTGGAATAGCCCATCGTATGAATATACTATTGTATGTGTATGTATGTGTGTGATCCTATCTGTACAGGTTTTAATAGTGCATTATTGGCTATTAGTGATAGGGTGTTGGACATATTTTTAATACTGATTTTTGCCTGTAATTCTCATTTTAAAGCAGGCATGTTTTTATATATGTATATATATTTTAATTTTTGTGTAAAGTGACACAGTTGCAGAAAGACATGAAAATGTGATTAATGGCTTGTCAAACTAGGCTTCTAAGGAGTCTTAAAAGAAGCTTTAAAAGTTATTAGATATGTAAATCATTATAGATGACTAAAATGTTTGAATGATAAATTTTGCTTTTAAAACATATCCTCCAACATATTAAGAAATTTCATTTAAAAAAATAGAAAATAAATTTTTAATTCAAAGAAGAAATAAATAAACCTGGACCAGCTTGTCATTATTAGGAAGGTATGCCACGAACTCTTTAATTCCATTTTATAATTATGCCACTGTTGTGACATATGGGAATTTCGTAGGCTCAGGTCATATGATGGGGCAATCTATGGCATAGATTTATCATCACCAAAATCAGAAAGCAACTGTGTGTACCCATCTCTAGGTGTTACTGACACTAAATACCTAGCTGACACTAAGTCATTAGCTGAAGGCCACACTCTAAACGACATAGTTGTGCCAGGGGTTAAGTGTCCAAAATTTTAGCATAAATCACTGCACTAGGAAAATTTCTGTCTAAAATAAAAAAGCAATGCGTGAAAATTAGGTATTTCATAAAAAGATGTCAAGATTTGTGTATTAAAAAAACAGCATTCAGTTTGTGCGAATAGAGTAATAATATGAAGGAGAAGAGAAATATACAATTCTCTTTTTTTAACTTTTGAAGTGTTAATTAGGATTTGAAATATTAAGTATT
The DNA here is from genome assembly GCA_030015415.1 of Cynopterus sphinx. Classification (NCBI taxonomy): domain Eukaryota; kingdom Metazoa; phylum Chordata; class Mammalia; order Chiroptera; family Pteropodidae; genus Cynopterus; species Cynopterus sphinx. The sequence goes on from CM057384.1 coordinate 4,080,134, forward strand.
CCTTTTGTGCATATACTTTCATATTTTTTCTGACATTTTTTATAAGTGTAATCTATTTTAAAACCAGGGCATTTATGTCTGTGATAGAGCACAATACACAATAATTTTTAGTAGATACAAGATAGAGATGGCAGTGGAAGGGTATATTTAGGGGTTATCTGGGAACCAAAGCATGCTGGAAAGCTTCAGATGTTTACAAGAAAATCTTTTCAATCTATATTTAAATTGCTAGTAAATTTTCATGTAAAATGACTCCAGACACAAGCATTTTTTTATCTATGCTTCCTGTGACTGCCCAGTGGAGAGCATGCAACCTGGAAATCTATCAAATAACTACACAGTGATGGCATTTTTCAAAGTATTTAACCATTTAAAGTTCTCAAACTTCTTTTTTAATAAATAAGATGATCCGAACTGCAGTAGTAGTCCTTTAAAGCTTCTGCAATAGAAATCGGTCTTGCTCTGAAAAGCAGAAAACTACCTCTTTCCAGGGCCGGCAGTTGCCTTGAGGAAAGCGGCCCTGTGAAAAGTCAAATTAATTTAGATTTCGAGATATTCTGCAGCAAAGCAAAATCACCAGCTTATTCTATACATTCAACTTATGTAATATTATTATTCTGTAGGACATTTGTTCAACTTACAGATTTTTCTCCCTATGTAACTATAAATTTCACTTCAAAAGGCCATTGTTAATTTTGGCTAATCCTAAATATTTGGGGTCAATTCCAAGTTAAATGAGCCATTGGAGTGTAAATAATACATAGCTCTTATTCTTCCTGTGCTAATGAATGCATTTTTGAATAAATAGTCTTCCCAATTCCCTCTTTGACAGAGTGTCTGAGAAGCAAGATTAACAGGGGATATATACAGTACAATTACCATTCAATTTCATTGGCCTGAGGTTAAAATACTTGGAAATTCAGCCATGGATTTTTTTTTTTTAACATTGTTCTTAAACATCCTTAAGAATAGGAAAGGGTAAATGTGTTAGAGAAACTCCTGCTCCGGGATTAATGAAATCTGTGGATCCTGTTGCACATTTCACTCTGGGAATGGCAATAGGTCTCAGGAGGCTACGCTCACACAGGCACAGCACATGTTTGCAGGACTGAGCGTTTACAAGTTGCCTGGGGCACATGTCAACATCAATTCACTTAAAATCGCCCCTGTGCAGAACGCTGTGGTCTGCATTCTTTGAACAGGTCCATCTCATAGATAAATACTATGTAATGAGCCTTAAAACAATGTCCACTGTTAAAGTGAGCGCTTTTACGGTTACAGATCTTTGTTGCCTACTTTTGTTTGCGGGGAGGAGGAGGCCTTCTAGGCCAAAATTCTCAAATAGTATAAATACTCGTTCACCTATTACTAAAAAGTATTTGCCAGTTGCTTCTCCTGTGTCTCCCACTTGGAGGATGAACTTCTCAAAGAAAAAGACAGTACATTCTGCCTCTTTATACTCTTTTTCAACCCCCCAAGTCCCTAATAGAACATTGGAGATCCATTAAGATGTGTTTAACAAACGAATGAGGGAACTGAATCTCCATGAAAACTGAATTCTAAAAGCCATTCGTCTGATTGGTGGTGACCAATCTCTATGCCAGTCGGTTGTCTTCATTTGCCTTCCACTTCAAGTAGTAACATCTTTAGGCAGAGACCTCTATTATGCCTAAATGTCCATTCTCCACTTTTTAAATTTTATTAAGATCTCCAATTTGTGGCTGGGTTGATGACTGCTCAGGATGAAGAGTCACACTGCAAAGGAGCTTGGTGTGGCCGTTGACTAAATTCTGCCTGTGCAATGTGCACTTTCAGGTCATGTCCCCCAGGTAACTGTTACAGCAGCCTAATTCATACCCTAACTACTAATAATGTACCTAAGATGTATCATTTTACAAACAACACTAAATACCAGGCTAGGATGTTAGATAAAGGCTGACATCCTTATTCCTATTTTTCAAACAATAAAATAGACTCATAGGTGTGGGATAATTTGTCCAAAGTCACTTCATAGTACGAGCATATCCCAATATGCTGTGGGACATCCTTATACCACTGTGGCACTTCTCTTTAATCCAGTTTTGAAGGTAGTGATTTTAGATGAAGCCATCTTCCAGCTTCTTTCCACCATCCAACAAGTCCCAAAGTCTTACAAGTCATATCTTTGAAGAAGTCTAGATTCTGTCCTCTTTTCTCCTTACCAATTGCCACTGCTCTAATTTGGGTTGTCGTTCTCCCCTTCTACTATTCCTGTTGTATCACAACTGTTTTCAGCATAGTTATACCCTCTCATGAGCAGGGTCTTTGAATGAACCCGTCCCTCTGCCTGAAATCCCTATTTTCTACCTTCCTAATTCTCATTTCTCTTTTTCTAATTTTGTTCCAAACGTTCCTTCCTGAGACACCTCCTTTTTGCACAGCTGAACATGTCCCTACTCTCTGTAGTCATAGCACACAAGTTCATATTCCAGCTCTTCTTTCGGTATAATTTTTTCCATCTTTATTTAGATGTGATTGACAAATCAAATTGTATAATTAAGGTGTACAATGTGATATTTTTATATTCATACACATTGTGAAATGATTACCACAATCATGTTAGTTAGCATATCCATCATCTCACATAGTTACTTTTTTTTTTTTTGGTTGTTGTGGTGAGAACACTTAAGATCTCCTCTCAACAAATTTCAAGTATACAACACAGTATTAATAACTATAGCTGTAACTATGCCTCCAAACTTCTTCCTGCACGATTCAAATTCGATAACCTTTGACCAACACCTCCCTACTACCTCCACCATCCAGCTGCCAGCCACCACTATTCGAGTCTCTGCTTTTATGGGATACTAAGCCTTTATCAGATTTATGGTTTGCAATTTTTTCCTCACATTCTGTAAGTCGTTCCTTCACTCTGCTGATTGATTCCTGTGCTATGCAGAAACTTTTTAGTTTGATGTCTCACTTGTCTGATTTGGATGTTGTTATTTGTGCTTTTAAAGTCATCCAAAAAAAAAAAATTATTGCCCAGATAATGTCAAGAAGCTTTTCTTTATACGTTTCCTTCCAGTAGTTCTACAGTTTTAAGTCTAATGTTTTAACTCTTTAATAGACTTTGAGTATGTTTATAGAGGCTGTGAGGAAAGAGTCCAATCCATTCTTCTGTGTGTATATATCTAGTTTTCCCAGTGCTGTTTAGTTTAAGAGAATAGTCTTTCCATACCATGTATTCTTGACACACTTATCAAAGACGAGTTGGCTGTAAATATGCGAATTTATTTCTGGATTCTCTATTTTGTTTCATCACTCCATATGCCTGTTTTTATACTAGTGCCATCCTGTTTGATTCCTATGGCTTGTAATGGATTTTGAAATCAGGAACTGCAATGCTTCCAGCTTTGTACTTCTTAAATAATGTTGCTTTGACTTTTCCAGGTCTCTTATGACCATATAAATTTTAGGACAGTTTTTTGTTTGTTTAAATAAAAATCACCATTGAAAGGATTACACTGAACCTGTAGATTGCCCTGGACAGTATAAACATTTTAACAATATTAATTCTTCTAGTCAATGACCACAGGCTATCTTTTCAGTTATTTGCATGTTCTTCACTTTCTTTATCAATGTTTATTAGTTTTCAGAGTACATATCTTTTACTTCCTTGGTTAAATTTATTCCTAAGTATTTTATTCTTTTTCATGCTGTTATAAATAGAATTGTTTTCTTAATTTCTTTCTTTAAAAAAAATAGTTTGTCGTTAGTGCTTAGAAATGCAATGGATTTTTGTATGTTGACTTTGTATTCTGCGACTTTGTTGAAATTATTTATTATTTCTAACGGATGAATACTGAAAATGTGTATTCTGTCATCTTGCTGACATCACTCTTTTCTGCCTATCCCAACATAATTTGATTTTTATGTCTGTTTCCTATAATAGACAGTACATTTATCCTGAGAAAGAACAGTGTTTCAGTTCTTCATCTTCAGGGCTGACTTAAGTTCTCAAATAGTAATCGTTGTTAAATGAAGACCACAGAACCTAAAGATTCCCTGTATCGGTCCTTATAAGTTAAGTTGTGAATAAGACTACTTTTTTAACCTGACATCTAATGCATTGGCACTATGAATGTATGATTGGTGTCACTTGGGTAATTTTTTTCAGGGGCAGACAGTGATTTCATATGGAGGTGCATAATGGTAATAGATCATATATAATTTGGAAGTTTACATTTTATCAATTAAATTTTTAGAAAGATTTAATTTTATTTGACTTGGAAAGGGTGATACACCCCCTCTCAATTGGTTAGAATAATTTTATAGTATCTTCTAAACAGTTTAGTCAATATGTTTTATTTTATCTCATGAAAAAGCAGATGAGTTTATATTTTAGTTTTTTAATTCGTGGATTTTCCATATTTGTAAATAGAGTTCTAGCATACTATATTGCAGCAAGTGGATATGCAATATTCTCGGAGTCGAACAAGTAGTGATTAAAGCACTACTAAATTGACAATGTTTAAGTGGGGATTTAAAAAAAGGAACTTAAACTGGCATAACCAACAAATACCCTCCTCCTTTTTTGAGATTTGAATATACAAAGACACAAATAAAGTTATGTATGTTTTTTCTTTAATTAGTAGAATATACAATAACAAACTGGAACAAAGTTTCTAAAAAAATTTTTTTTAATTCCAGGGTTTATATTCAAAGTACAATGCCTCTACTCCAATTCAGAGAAACATTCTCTAATAATACAGTCACCATGGAATTTGCCTTGCCCTAAATCTAGTGTTAAATAATACACTAGATGAGGACCTGAAGAAAATTCAGAGCCACACATTTTCATTGAGAATATTTTGCTTCTTGCACTATAGTTTTTCCAGAATTGACTTCAATAACCCATAGTTATTTGGGGAATACTGTCTTGAAATAAATTGTAGAGTGTGAATTAAACTCCCTCAAGCGATCCCAAGATGTTGATTCTCATTCTTTTTTAAGTACAACTCTTGGTTGTCTGAAAGTTAATATTTAAATCTTCACCTCTCTATGTTTAATTAATTCTCCATCTTTAATATTTTAAAGTGACATTGAAATAGTTTAAAAGCTCCAGGGGTCTTTTGTAATCAAGTGCCTTTTCTTCCAGGACCGTTTATTTTCTGTAATGAAATGCAAGTCTCCATAGCAACAAAATATTGTGAGAATTATATTAATTTCCCAAGGAAATTTTTCCAGTTCTATATAGAGTTTTTATTAATAGCCACAGAATTTTTATCAAGCATCTTTTAGCGTCTATTGATATCATCATATGGTTTTTCTTCTTAATTTGTTGTTGCGGAAAATTTTGCTAAACAATTTCTGACACTCAACAAATCTTTCAGACCTGATGTAGACAACGTGTCATGGATTTTCATATTTTCTTGGATCTATTAGCTAATATTTATTACATTTGCATATCTACTCAAGTGAGATTAGTTTTAGGGACTACTTTTGCCAGGTCTTATGTCATAGGTTAGGAGTCCTTAGTCTGATCCATGGCCTCAAACATCGTAAACAATGTTGGACATATCAGTCCTTTGCGAGAAAAAAAACTCTTTTGTGAATCCACGTGTTCCTATTGCCCTTTTCAATGGCAAAGGTATAAAAACTTTTCAGATTTTGTCGAGGGTAAGTAGTTTCTTGTCTTATTCTGTATTTCTAAATTTGACTTTGGTAACACGAGTTTTGCTAAGAAATCATGTTTTTTTCCCTAAAATTTCAAATTTACTACTATCTAGTTCACTTAATGTTTGCCTATGACCTCCCCACTTTTCTGATTTCTATTTCATTCCTGCTATTGTAATTTATGCTCACTTTATTTTTTTGCTTTGGTAAAGTTTTCATGGGGTTAATCTATTTTATTAATCTTTACAAAGCATCATATTTCAGATGTAGTTTTTTAAATAGCTTTTCTTTTATATTTCAGTTTTCATCGGCTTTATCTTTATTAATTCCTATTTCTAATTTCCTGTTGTTTTAAAAATTGTTTTTTAATTTCTTAAGACCAAGATTAAATTCTTTATTTTTATCTTTATTATTTGCTAATTAAGATAGTTAGGCTATACAACTTCTTTTAAACACAGCTTTTTTTCTGGGTGTGTTAGGTTACGGTATTAAACATTCTTCTCTTTTATTTTTTCTTAATATTTATATGTTCTGTGGTCATTAGCATTAACTAATATGTTTTGATTTCACATTAACTAGTCAAGATAGATGTTAGGCTTATTATTGGTTAAGTTTAAAAATATTCTGTTTCTCTTCATTTTCTACATATTTTTTTTAACATCATATATAAAGTTTTACTATTTTTCAACAGAAATAAGCATCAGTAAATATTATTGCTTCATTCGCCCTTCATTTCACATTTCCTATGAGATCAAAGTTTTAAGCATAGATCTATACTTGTTTGCTCTTGAATTGACTGCATTTGTATATAGTAATGAAAATTACCAAGATGTACTTAATAATGTCCTGGGTTTGCTTCTTACTCAAATGCTTTCATGCTCATGTTATTGTCACAGCAACACTCTCAGGTGGGTGCTATTATTACCCCAATTCCCAAATAAATAAATAGAAGCACAGAGATCCAAAATAAAGACTGGACTGTTAATAGTGAGGGAGCTGAGTCCCAAATCCACGCAGCTGAGTACTAGAGACCTTGGGAAAAAGTTTTAGAAAGGCTCAAATTTTAAAAGCCGTGTCAGAGGACACATACTAATTTACAGAAATGAAGGTGAGAAACTTAGTTTTTTGCATTTTTTCTGAAATTTTAAATTTGTATAGAGTAATGAACATCAATGCCTTCCTTTCCTAGCATCTCTGCTAGGGTGCATTGTGAATGTTCCATTTTCACTTTCTTTGCACTTGATTCTGTGAATATATGCCAATTAGTCTTCAGCTCACATAGTCATCATCAACCTAAGATCAGTTATCACAATATATAACATCCGGAAGGGTGGATGTTTAAATGAACATTCTCCAACTGAGATAAGGGGACAGAAAATAGTCTAGTCCATAAGAGATGGGTTGTCCCTGGTTTTTATTCTCTTATTCACATCACTTCATGCAGAGGCATGTGCGTGTCGGCCCGACAGTGCTGCTGTGGTAAGGTAGGCCCTGATCTGACCTTGTGAGCATCAGGCTCCTACACACCCAACTCATAGTCATTCACTTTCAGAGGTTTATGAACTTGCAAGGGTGTTGTTCATATTAATTATAAAAACAATTCTAAATGCCTTTGCTTCAGAAATTACATGAATCTGGAATGTAGAGGTCAGTCTTTCATATATTTTTATTTAGAACACTTCTCTTTTTCTTGGGTATTTCTCTTCAAGCATACCTGAGTCAAGCATCCCCTTTACAAAAAATACTGCTATTATTCACTTACTGGGTAAAAGAGTAAGAGTTTATGCTTAAGGGGAAAATATATATTCTACTGTGTAGCTAAATGACTATTACAAGCTATATGGAAAGGGGATATGAAAGTTTTTTGTGTATGTATTTGAAGTTCTAAGGTATATGTGTTCCTCACTTTCCCAGTACAGAGTTATAGTACAACCTTCTCGAACCTGCTCTGTGAATCAGAAGGTAGGGTTTTATAGGGTAAATTAATGAGCATCCCTTGCTGCAGGTTTCCTGTAGGATCTGTCTACAGGAAGACACTGGCAGGAAGTGGAGTGCATTGGAGTGGAGAGACTAGAATATTTATTCATATAGTCACCTTATTGCCAATCCAAAAGCATGGCTTCTGTCAGATGGCCCATTTGGGTCTTGCTGAAGTCCAGTAACCACCCCTCCAGTTGCCCATTCAGTCCTAGGTGACAGATTCTCATGTTGCTAGCTTTGGGGTGCTACACCTTATCTCTTTACCCTTTTTATACTTTCATAATTATATTCACTGCATTAAACTATTGTTAATTACTAATTTTGTGTTGACATACCCTTTCTGCTGGAACCCTGAGTGGTAAAAAAATGGGTACTAAGAGTGACCATAAGTGAGAAGGGTGGGAATCTCAAGGTGACATTTGGGGATTGGGCTGTACAAATATTTGATTAGCATTAGCACGTGGGTAACTTATCTGCCAGGAAACACAAGACATTGTCAACATAGGTGGTAGTGTCAATAATTGCTTGAACTGGCACTTGATGTCACGGGATGGAGAATTGATGGAGGGCAACAAATGGAAAGATAATGTGGCTGTAGAATTTATTTGTTATGGTAATATCATCACAGTTGTAGTGTGGCCAGCTGCTTCTGATGACCCTGGAAAGAGCACACAGAGTCAAAGACAAATTGTAGTTCTAGAATTTCTCAACTAGAAGGAAATTAAAAAACTTCTAAGGTAGCTACAAAAATGTCTCTTAACTCATGTAGCCGCAGGGAAGTTTTATCTGAACTCCAGGCTTGACTGAAATGCTGCCAATTTCAGCACCAATTCATGCTCAGCATTGCCAGGCCCCTAAGTAAGGTAATAAGTAGGGCCTGAGAATCCTGGGTCAACAGTGGGAGCCTAAATCATGACATGGACAGAGTGGGTAGTAAAACTGAATACTCCAAACTCCCAAATTTCTTAAATCTTCCTCACTGCTCCAATGCTCTACCCTCCAGCATGCCTGTCTGAAAAATAAGAACTCACCCTCTCAGTATGCTCAATACTTACATTTGGGCAATAGTTTCACAAAAGGATAGCGCCTGTTTCAGAGTTAAACTTTCCCACCCTTCACACCACGTTATCTCCATGGATACCAGAATCATCCGGATCCACAGCATCTAGTAAGAATGAACTGAAATGGTTGCAGGATTTTGCCAGTTAGTAGGAGTCCTGGGAATATTTATGAGAGTACATTCTAAGGGCATTATTTTCAGTGAAATGAAATCTAACATCAAAACAACTGAATTTATTGACATGGGCATACTCTCCTGAGAGTCAAGATTTAATATTTTATTTCTGAGCACTAGACAGTATCTCAATAGTTTGTGTGGATGATTCACTGGAGGCCTGTTGCAGAAAGATTTCTAATTTTCTTCCTTCTTTATTTAAATGACTATCTTCTATTTATTAAAAAGGAATCCCTGAAATTGAACATTTTCCTTAAAGAAAGTAGGCATTAGATAAATATTGGTTAGTTGATTGGCTGGTTATTTTGAATCTAATCCCCAAAGTCTTTGATTGTATTCATACCTAAATCACCTTAATTTTTTTTACGACAATCACATAAATTTATCAGTAATAGTATCTACCTTCAACAAGCTTATAGACCATGACACAACACACACACACACACACACACACACACACACATACACATAAAACTCAGTATTATGAGACAGCATTACTAAAAGCCAAATGACACGGAATACAATAGTGTATAGAAGCTGGACAAGGGGGACGTCACTAAAAGCTGTGGTCACAAACTTCATTGCAATGTGGTAATTGGTTTGAAAGAAAGGTAGGTGTAGATAAGGTGAGCAAACAGTTATTTAAGACCGTACAATTTTGAAGGCCTGGAAAAATATATTATATTATTCCAATGTTTGCTAAATGACCTATTCAGAAGTATGGGGATCTCCTTGTAGGAGTGGTAGAAGTAGTTAAGCAAATAACTGGTGACTTGATCATGGGAGAGCCTTGAACATCAAGTTCAACACTTAGAATTGTGTTTCATGGGTACTAATAAAGCATGGAGTTCTAGAGATGAAGATTAGCATGTGCAAAGAGGTGTTTTAGGAAGTAAAAAAAGATAACATTGAGGATGAACCAAAGTATGATGAGCTTGAAGACAGAGAAAAAAGGAAACTCCACAAAAGTGAGCAAGAGATAAGGAAAGTCTGGACAAGGCTGGTGAGAGTGGAATTTCCCGCTCTGGGCTCTCCAAGAGAGGGGATCTGCTTTGATGGTGACAGTAACTGTTGTCTATCCTTTAGAGCAGCATCTTTTGGCATACTTCTTTACTTGCAAAGTTTTAAAGAGTGACACGGATTAAATTTAGGTAGATGAATTTAACATTTATGAAATGTTAGACTTTGTCAGAGCTCCATGTGACTATAGTGAGTTCTCTTAACTTTGTGGATGGAGACATATATGGCACCAACTGTAGGCAGAGGAGGTTTCTATTGTCATCCAGGTGGCTGGTAGCCTATAAAAATAGAGCCAATCAGAAGGGAGTAATTAATTAAAGGAAGAATTGAAAGGTTGGAAAGATACATGGAGGAGTTTAATTGATGTGGATCTTGCATGGTAAGTAGGAAAGTGTGGGAAGTTGCAAAGATGTTAAAAATGAGAAATTATACAGTAACTGGAGTGGAGGTAGGAGGAAGGAGGGGGTGGGTATTGACAGGTTTCTCTCACAGATTTATGCTCTGAACTAATTACATCTCAACTTTTGTCATCAAATTTAGTACAGTAAATTTTAATTGGCAGGCAAACCCCTCAGTCCATTTTTAGAAGTCTTGATTTTTAACCACGTTAAATGTCTCCTATATGAAACGCTTATCATCTTAAAATAGGCAATTTGTGTAACACGAGTTTAAGAATTCTTTTGGGGAAAAAAAAATCCTTGGAAGTTACGGAGATTAAGCAGCAGTCTTCCCTTTAAAAAATGTAAATGTTTAAAATTTTCGCTTTTTCCACACTCATCTCAGGCACACCACCAAATGCGGTGAACCCAGTGTCATTTACTAACAAAATTTTTCCATTACCTGGACGACCAAGAGGTTGACTGTCACAATTGAATGGACCGAACCCCTACTACAGCACGACGTTAAGGAAAAGCAATGAAATTCAATGCAGCACGTTAGGTCTCGGGTCAGACCCTGGCTGACCTCTGGCCTTGGCCGAGCCCGACCCGGAAGGGTTTCCGCATGACCCCTGACCTCGCCAGGGTTTTAAGCGAGACCCAATTCGATTCGGCGTTTCCGGACCCTGTGTGGCACAGATGCGCTGGGATGACCCCCAAAGCGCCCGGTGGGGGAGCTGGGACCCGGATCCAGGTCTGAGAGGGACGCACATCGCCTCCAAGGCCCGGACAGCGAGGCTCGAAGGTACCTACTCCCCGTCGCTCCTGGGACTGCTATGGGGGGTCTCCCTGGGGTTCCGCCCCTGACAGCATGGCGGTTTGGAGGTAAACTGAGGCACATTTTAAAAGGTGCAGGAGTTTATTCGAACAAAAGCCGATGGCAACCAGGCAGCCTCGAACCGGAAGTGGGCGGTGGCGCTGGAGGTAGCGACTTCCGCCGAGAAGGGGCAGGGAGCTCGGTGGGGACGTCGCAGGTTGGCTGCAGCCGTTCGGTCACGGCGGTGTGACGGGTGGGCCTTGGCGTCCGTTCCTGCTCCTCGGGGCCAGGGCCCGGCGTGGCTTGGGCTTGCGGCCTCCGCGTCAGTGTCACGTCCTCCCTGTGGAAGGTTGACAGACCCAGGCTTTGTGCCGCCAGCGCTGCTGCGACCTGGGCGATGTCGCTAAGACAAACGAATCCGCACGGGGCAGGGCGGGGAGCAGGGCTTGCAAGGCTTAAGCTCCGTGACCCTCACTATCCATTTCTGAAGCACAATGTGATTCTAGGGAACAGGGTCATGGGTGACAGCTCGGCCTGCCGAAGTCCGTGTTTCCTAGCTGAGGCCACCATTTCGGTTGCGGCCTCCTCCATGAGCAAAGCCTGACTCTCTCTCTCTTGGAGACTGGGAACTCCAAGCGAGGAGATCTATGAAGTGCAGATGATATCAGGTGCTGGCCCAGGCACTTGATGATCTGGATTGTCACCTCCCCCTTCCCTTTTCATTACCTTTTAGAGTCTTTTCTTAATTTTATAATCCTACGACTCAAAGGAACCCAGTTGTCCTGATTCCACAGTGCACAGAGTCCACAGAAAGCTCTTCTTATAATTAATTTTCTTAGGCAGATGCTTTTAATTTAAAAGGTTTTATTCTGTTTTGCATGAAAAAAGAAAACAGTGCGATTCTATTGAGATCAGAATTAAGAGGGGCTAACATTAGGTTTTACTGGAACATATTTTGTTATTGATGTAGGCATCCTGCTGATCTACTTGCTCTGATATTGTGGTATCATTTTATTTCGATGTTTTCAGTCTTCTTTTTGGGTCACGTTAGGCAGTCAAAATGTAAGTAGATACTTTTTATATGCAAATATCCATGTAATTACTACATCAAGCTATTCTATTTATTTGGAAAGAAATGTAAAATTTAAAAAGTTGAAGATACTAGTAAGGTTTCAAAACCTCTCTTTCCCTCTCTTTGTCTTTGAATAAATGATTTTTTAAAATATAACAACTAATTAAGATATTTCTGTCTCACATCGTCCCAGCTCATCCTCCCTCATTGAAATTCTGTGTTATAAGTAATAAAAATGTAAGGGGCATTCACCATACAATTATGTGTCTAAATACATATGTACTACACTGTGATCCACAGAAAAGAAAATATTATTCTGTGATATTTTGTGTACCAATTATAAACAAGGCTTATAGTAGATAAAAAATAAGAAGAGTTAAAGTGAAACAAATTTTTTAGTGGCATGATAGAGTTTGAAATATGATTTAATTCTTTTCTTAAGCTATTTTTGTTTCTTTTCTCCACTAGCAAAATAGAATCTTCATGTGTTATTGTCATTTCCATTAAAATGAAATATGATCTTTTTTCTGTTTTATTATTCTGTTTCTTGTGTGCCATCGTGAACAATTGTTATATGCAGTGTTTGGTCTGTATCTTTTTATTTGTAGGTGTCCTTGAAAAATTTAGCATTCTGTTTTTTTTTTTTTAATTTGTTTTGTTTATTTGTAAAATTTACAAAGCTACAGAAGTGTTGAAAGAGGAGTAAAATGAAAAATTTAGATTTGAAGTCATTAGCATGTTGTCTCTTTTCTCTTTATCATTTCCTCAGTCTCCCTTTCTCTTATTACTTCATAAGTTGCAGAATAATTGTTTTCTAACTATTATTTCTAACATTCATCTGTAAATAAGAGTTTTCCCTCTCTCTACCCCCTCCTATATGATCCACTGATATTTTTTAATTCAATGTGTTAAAATCCCTTACTATCATTTTTCTTCTTGATGTTCAAATTGACCTAAATTTGGAATGTGCTATCCCTTCAGGTGGCTCCTCTGTGCTTTTAATATGACTTTATTATCTCCTTAAGTGCTTTCTGCCTTCCTGGTTCAAGTTTATGTGCTTTAATTTATTCACTTGTATTTTCTCTGCTCTGGATCTGGAATTACTCTAAGGAACCCTGGTTTCTGTTGGTGAGGAATGGACATGGACACTAAGATCTGGGTTTATTCATGGCTACTGGGATCTTGTCACTCCTAGGGTGTTAGCTGATACACACGTTTTAGAAGGTGTGAGTTCATACTAAAACTTGTAATTAAAATTCACTACTAAGTTTCTTTTCACTATCTTCCTCTCCACAGTTATATTTCCCTTCTCCAGTGAAAATCCTCACACCCAACAATAATATATTATTCATTTGTTCAATAATGTGATCTATAAATATAATTTCAAAATTACAACCATGATACTGTTAGGTAGCTAGCTAGTTGATATGAGTGAACAAAGAAATAGGGGTCTAGCCTAGAAACCACCCAAAGAGCACCCCAATGGTGGAATCCTGGGTACGTACATGCACACTGGGCAAAGAGTTATATAGCAGTCAAGTGTCAATCAAAATGACCTTACTTGCCAATCACCTAGGAATACCTTTGGAACCACCCATAATGGCCCAAGTATAATGCAGACAGTCCTACATCTGCATGATTGTTGCTGGTTGTCGTCATTACAAAGTTGTTACAGCTGTCTTCACTGAAATCATTAGCCTCCCTAGGGCACGCTTTGTCTTTCTAAAATATACTTTTAATCTTTTCTAAATATTACTGGCCAGTGATTCTTCACTGTGTCAATGAGGAAGAACCAAGGAGAAATGCCAACCACACTTTTGCACCTCTTCCCTTGCTTTTGGGGCGATGCTGAAGGTCAAATTGGCCCAATGGTAACAATATCACCAATGATATACCTTCTAAGTTTAATATTTCTTTGCAATTTGAGTTGTCCTCTTCAAGTGCAAGCTACTGTTCACATTCTTTGAGTCTTTCAGGTATGTATTCAACTTTTCCTCATGTTAATATAGTTGTGCATGTATTTGTAATCAAAATATATTATTGCAGTAGATTTCCATTTTTCTTTTTTTTATTTTTTCCATCAAGATAAAATTAAAATCATTTTAAGAGCTTGCCATATTGCTGAGTTCATCTAGTCCATTGTTTCTAACTCTTGTGGAATTCCAAACTGTGCATCTGCCTCCTTTTACTTAGCTATTTCCCCAGAGATGGTCAAGTAGATTGCCTCAAACCTTGCGTTACGGCATGCAAAGCTGCACTTAACAGGCCCATGGTCTCACCTTATGAACCTCTCCAAGAATTTCTCCATATTATACTCAGAAATAGCTTTGATAAATTATTTAATACAAATATACTTAGTTTGATCATCAGGTTATTGACCAGAATTGATGTTTCTATTAAACCCCCACCAGAAGTGCTTGAGAATACCTTTATCTCATATTACAACCATTAACTGATATTATCCTGCTTTCAATAGTTTAATAATGTGAAGATTATAAAGTAGTGCCTTGTTGTTTATAATATCTCCTCATGTTTGTTAGCAATTTGCATTTCCCCTTCTGTGAAATGCCTATTTTTACTTATTGCTCATATCTCCTTTGGCTTTTCCAACTTGTTCTGATAGGAAATGATTTTTTAGAGTTAAAATTTTCATGAACTAAACACTTTGGAGGTGATTCTATATTATTATTTCCAGTAATTTCTTTCATCTATGTTCCAGGGATTCATCTTTTTCCCATTATTTAATGCCATTTTAGGGCAGATTCTAACATCTATCAGTCACTTTTGGTTATTGAAATTTAGTCCAATCTAGTTTAAAATTTTAGTCTTGTATTTTTTCAAAATTTCTTCTCATTATTCTCCTAGTGTACGCTTGACTTTGAACCCTTTTGTTAAAGGTTGAAGCACATGCATGCATGGGAGAGAAAGAGATAGAGAAAAGAGAAAGCATATGTCTTTCTAAATGGAAAAGTTTTAAAGTTCACTGTGTTATCATATCCCACATGGAATGTTTGTGGCCCAGAGAATAAAAGATGGAATATTCAAATTCAGGGACACTGCAGGTTCAAGTAAACACAAAAATACCTGAGCAGGATGAATGATTAGAACAACAGTCAACACTTGCACCTCCAGTTAAGAAGAAGAAACACTTAATGTAGATTGTGCTTATGGTAACTTCGAAGATGAGGAAGTAAGAATTTTAAAACTTAGAATCAATTACAGACACATCATACTAACCATATTAACAGACACTCTTCATTTTACTTTTAGTCTCATAAAAAGTCTATCAGGTTAATACTTTCATCACCACTTTTATTTCAGATTAGAGAACTGAGGGACAGTGATATCACTAGTATATAACTTGTTAAAAATAAAAAGTGGAGCAATGGAGATTCAAATGCTAGTGCTCTTAACCTCTAAATTACTATGTGATACTGGCCTTTGGTATTCTGGAAGGGCAGTTAAATGAGAATGTGCCATATAGAATGTCAAGGGAAAAGTTGTGGGACACCAGAGGTGGACAAAGCAATGAGATTTTAGAACCTTTCTGTGTAGCTTTGTAGATCTCCCGAGGAAGTGAGAAACCACTCACCCATAAAGGTGGCTGACTAATGCATCCTTGTGTTGGCATGTCTCGCTTTTCAGCTTTGCTTCATTTGTCCTTCACTGCAACTCCCTGGGATCAAACTCTCCCCGTAAATTGCTCATGCATTAGCTTTTGTCACAAGCTCTAAGGGAAACTAGCGCCTGGGCAGTTGGTAATGGGTCTATTTCGGGAAGTTAGATGTGAAACTGGGAAAGGGTTTGTCTGATAGTTACTGAGAGCTTTGTTTTGTTTTATTTTAAAAAGACTATTGATTCTCAATCCTGGCCGCATAATAGAATTATCTTGAGAGGTTTTTTAAAAAGAGTTTTTTTTTTTTTGTTTTTTTTCAGGGCAGTTTTAGGTTCTCTGAAAAATTGAGAAGTACAGAGATTTTCCATAAATCTCTTGCCCCCACACATGCATATGGGTCCCCATTATTGTCGTCCCCCACCAGAGTGTGGCATTTGTGATTAGTGATAAACCTGCATTGACACATCATACTCTGTAGTTTACATTCAAGTTCACTCTTTGTGTTTGGATTAATATATAATGACATGTATTGGTCATCATAATATACAGAGTATTTTCACTGCCCACAATATCCTCTGTGCTCTGTCTATTCATCTCTGTCCTTCCCCTCCACTCCCACACATCCCAAACCCTGGCAACCACTGATGTTTTTACTGCCTCTGGAGAGAATTTTAAAAATAATTATACCCGTGTCCCAGCTTCAGATATTTTTATTTGTTCTGGAGTTGGTCTGAGCATCATTAGTGTTTGAGGGTTTCTAGATGATGGTGCTAGGCAGCCAGGAGTGATAAATCTGGGTTAAATCACGTTCAAGCTATTAGGGGAGCATTCAAAAGAGAAGAGATTGAAGTGGAATATTTCATAGCTCATAGCTTTTCAGAAAGGAGAAGATAATGGGATTCAGGACACTTGTGGAGAGAAAGAAAGATGAACACCTACCTACATGGTAAGGGCTCAGGAATTTGTCTTAACAAGTAGTCATCTGTACACAGATTACCTGGAGATCTTGTTAACATGTAGATTCTGATTCTTTGGACCTGGGGTGAGGCCCTAGATGCTTCTTGTCTAACAAACTCCAGGTAATGCCAATTATGCTGACTCTTTAGCCACATCTTTGTTAGCAAGGATTTGGTTCTTTTTCAGGTAAGTGAGATAAAAGGGCAGTGAGGAAGGAAGTTTAGAATGTATTTTAAATAATTCTTATATGATGCTTAACTGATGCTCTCTGGAATCTATGCCCAATAAAAAGGGAAGTAAAGAGAAAAGGGGACTAATAATAGGACACAGAGGGGTCAAAGAATTGAAGATCCTGATGTCCTCGAAACACAATTGCAGCAACAATAGTGAAGCAATCAAGTTAGAAAGATGGGAAGATGTGATAAGGGACTGGGGTGTTTGCATGAATGTTAGGGAGTAGGAATATGTTTCAGGTGTTCAAAAAAATTTCAAGAGCTTAGGAGGGCTGAGACAAAGAAGAGGATATCATCGGAAATGAGAAAATCATGGAATTAAGGGACAATGATGTTAGATTACCTTTGAAAAAGATTCAGGTTAGGGTGGAGAGGAAGTTATACAAACATAGTCTTTAATGAATGAAAGGGGCTCATTGATAGATTATTCAAGGGAGGGTAGAGTAGAGTAAGTTAGCTGACATGAGCCTCAGAGGTATAAGGTTTTTGTTTTTTTTTTAACAGTAGTTTCCATTCCAACATGGCATTACAACATATGGAGGGTATAATTCCACTGTTTTGGTCTGGAGGGACTTGGGACATAAGAAGAGAGACTGCCTCTGCTTATGGGTCTACAGAAATTTCAGTAACAGGAAGGAAAGATGGAGCACGTGATGTAGTCGAGGACATTCTGAGGAAAGCTTGCTAATCACAGAAAACAAGTTTGAGCAACCCAGCTGAGGCGAAAGCACGTGGAGGATTAAGATTAAGAGAAAAATTATAGGTAAATATTGGGGAGATAATTCAGTAAGTATAGAAGGTCTGTTACACAGTGACCAGGACACACATCATTTGAGTTGGGGGTGGTTATCTTATTATATTCTCTTTGACAAAGACATGCTCTTGGGGATAATAGTAATCACATGTGTTTTAGAAAGGAATTTCCAACTCCCCTTAAAGAGCCAGACATTTCTGGTCCTCTTAGTTGGCTGATGTTGACAGCTGTAACACGCAGCCCTAGATGGTGGCATGGAGAACATGGATGATACAAACCAGGAAGTCGCTATTTCTAGCAACTCAGGAGCTAGAAGTGTCCAAATGAAGATGAGTCTTATTTTCCCCTATGAACTCATGACAAGGACATGGGAAGAGTTATAGCATCATGGCTAAGGATACAGTCTCTAGAACAAGTGTTCCTGGGGCCACATCCTGGTCCCACCTCATTCTGGCTGTGAGGCCTTGGCAAATCACCTTATCTCTGTGCTTCAGTTTCCTTATCTGTACAGTCGGAATGGTTATAGTGAGTGCTTAACTCTCAGGACTATTGTGAGGATTCAGTAAGTTATTCTATGTAAAACTCTAAGAACAATTAATGTAGGGAGGAGGCAAGAGAACTGAGAAGTTAAATCAAGCTATATTCAGAGACTGGAATATGCTGATCAGCCCTACAGAGCAAAGGAATACTTCTTCTAAGCTTGCTAAGAACCCATTTCCCCAAACCCTGAAGGGAAAATGGGAACACAGAGTCTTTAACTGGCCTGAAACAAAATAAAATCATTCATTCCCTATGGCTGAAACCAGGAGGAATGTTTGGTTTAAAGGTGAGAATTGCCAACTGCATACTCTTATCCTTCCTCAGTGTATGTCTCATACAATCAGGGTGTGAGAAGGAAACCTCGAGGTTAGCAAATGAGCCAGAGCTCTCACTGCACGTGGGGGTGTTAGCTGTACTGAGGTTGCTGTGGAATCCCATGGGAGGCAGGCTCTCAAGTGGATATAAATTGAGGGTGGTTTTAACTACAGTGTCCTTGATTCGTGACTGAGAAGGCCCAGGAGAGACTGGTGAGTCGTGTTTCAGTCGTGTTCATGTCCTCGCTGGCTTGTTTGATGCCTGAGCTCCCTGCTGCCTGGAATGGATGCCCTGGTCTTGAACAAAGAGCGGGCCGATGCCCTCAGTGCCCAGCAAGGAGATGGTGCCCACACGAGCCACTTGATTGTCATCGGGTAGAATCAAGAACAGGCTATCAAGGCTCAATTATTATTTTTCATTAACTTCCTTTGATTAAAGATCCTTCCTTTTGCATTAGGGAGAAATTATACATTTATTTTTTTATATCTAGCACCCAAATGCAACTTTGTCTTTATATATTTTTTTTTGTTTTCATGGCTTGGTTCATTCATTTAAGCAATGTTAATTGGCTTTTATTGTTTATCAGATATAATGAGTAATTTCTTGCCGTCAACTTGACTGGATCACAGGGTGCCCAGATATTTGATCAGACATTATTCAGGGTGTGTCTGGATAAGGTTGACATTTGAACTGGCAGTCTGAGTAAGGCAAATGGCCCTACCCTAGTGGGTGGCCTCCCCTGGGTAAGAGGAAATTGCACCTGCCTGACCACTTGCTCTGGGACTGGTGGGGGTTTTGTTTGTTTGGTATTTTTGTTATTTCTTCCCCTCCATCTTCAGACACAAAAGAAAACATCAGCTTTCCTGGGCCTTAAGCCTGCTGGCTTTGAGACCAGAATTACACAGTCAGTTATCCCGAGTCCCTGGCTTCTGGACTGCACATCCTTGGATTTCTTTGCTTCCCTAACTGTGTGGGCCAGTTACTTTCAATAAATCTTTATGTGTGTGATACATATGTCCTACTGGTTCTGTTGCTCTGGAGAACCCTGAGTCAGACTGTTGCAGGAAGCAATACATGATAGAGGAATTTGGACACTCAGACCATTTTATTAGAGGAAGGAGAATTTATTAGCTGGTAGAGCATGTAGGCTTTACCAGCACCAAAGCATGAGCTCCTCTTAGTTAGATTTATTTCAGCTTATATACCCCTGCAGTGTCCATGCAAGGGGCGCGTGGTTCCTTTGTCTGAGGGTCTACGTGCACCTCATGACTCAGGATGGGGAGGGGGAGTTTCTGATGCGGGTTGCAAGGGGGGAGGAATGCAAAGACCACTGGTCCTATTTATTTCCAGATCGTTTATTTTGTAGGTATTGCAAAAGTTTCTAGAAGGCCATTTAAAAGTCTATAGAGTTCGTGGTTCATCTATACCCAGCTGAGGTCATTATTTCTACAAGCCCTTTGCTTTGCAATTTTCAGACGCCTGCTCTCCTCTCTTAATGCACCAACCAGGCTGTCTGTTAGGTGTTAGGGTTAGAGCAGTGGACAAGGTGGCTGAATCTCAGGCAGCTCCAGAGTAGTGAGCAATTACCAAAGGACTGTATGAAACAGAACTAAGGAAAACTTATCCCTAGTGTCAAAACAGCAATCATAAATTTATATTATTTTTTTTTTGTCTTTGAGAAGTAGATAACGTTTTAGAATGATGCCATTTTTCGGACCCATAGGGATATTTCAATACATGTGACTTACAAAACAGTTCTGTACTGCGTGCTTTCCATGTTGGAGATTTAATCCTGCTAAGTTAGTTTGAATTTCCCCAGGTCTGAATTTGAAACACTGTTCTAATCCTTGCATTGACAGAGTAATTCACTACTCTAATGAAAATTCAGACCTGATGCGATTTTAAAAATGGGAATATTTTAAATTTATATTTTGAAAGATATGGCCCTGGAATGAGCAAAACCATAAAAAAAAAAAAAAAAAAGGAAAAACTTTCAGACTTCTGTATAACAAAAAGTCTGTAGTTCAGATCCCATTGTTGACATTAGCCAGCTTAGTGCTGAGTAACCTTTGATAATTCACTTTTTTTTGAATTTATAATAATGAGATTTTATTCTTCTCTGAAATTTTATTTTTTCCCCTGAGTCAAGAAGGCAGATTTAATCACTTCCTCCTTTGCATATTTCTGTACTGCTTATTGACTTTTCTAATCACATTTCTTTTCGCTGTGGGACTCTGCTTCCATGGTCTGTGTCCCGCAGGAGGGCTGAGGTTCCTTGGGGCAGCCAGCACCTGCTCTCAGTGTCCAACAGAGCCTGGCACACTTTAGGTGTGCACAAAATGCTGCTTGAACTAACCTGGCCACTCTGGTTCCTTTACGTCCTGACTCTCGATGACACTGTGACCGGCAGGACTCTTCAAGTTTAGCAGTGGCCTTTCCCACCTCTTCTCTGGAGGCTGAGCAACTTTAGATTGCTTATGAATGTTGTATGTTCTTCTGACCCTTTTTTTTTGGTTGTTTTAATTATCTTTTTTCACACAGGTAGAACAGTCAGAATATTATTAACTAGATGCTTTTCATGTGTAAATATGAGAGTAATTACAATACCAAACCTCACTGGGTATTAAAAAAAAAGCTCTTTCAGCAGGAAGATTTAAAGATTAGATGAAATTACTCTGACTTTCATATTCCTTTTATTCTTTTCTGAAGACAGTCCTATCTCTTCTTTCTTTTTCATTTGAAGGAATATTCTGCCTAATAAGAACCTCTCCTAGTCTCCTGGCCCTTAACATATAGCTGTCCTGTGCTATCTGCGGGGCCATCTGCCAAGCTTGACGAGATGCTCATGGGGCTTCCTCTGGGCCTGCCAAAGGAGTCTTTGTTGCTCCGGGCTCTCAGACTCAAAACAAATATTGTGATGCAAAATAATAGCAGGAGAAAGTTCAAGAATAAAGAAAAGCAACACATTTGATCAGTAGCTGTCCATTCTGTAAGTCCCCGAATCAGCTCTGCAGCATAGCGAGTGCTATTTCCCTCAGTGAAGTGACTCATGGGGACAGCGCTGACTGTCTGCCAAGCTCTCAGCTCTGTTTTCCATATGCTACAGGTATTAATTCACTGAAGCTTCAAAACAAACTTACTGTCATTCAGCACAAAATGCTGTCGTTATCTACAGTCTGCACGTTAGGAGATGAGGGCGGTAGGAGCTTCAGCAGTCTGTCCGAGGATGTGTCCAAGATGGGGGGCCTCACTGGGTTCAAGTGCTCAGTGGTGAGTGGCGGCCACCTTCCCAAGCCTCTGCAGATGCAGAAGGAGCCCTGCCCCCTACACCCCTTGTGCTGCATGCCCACCTCTCAGCAACTGCTTTAGTCCAGGCTGAAAGGAACTTCTGTCTGAACATTGACAGACTTGTGGCCGCAGAGGAGGGACATGACAGTGTGCACCGGTTTCTCAAGCTTCTGCTCACGAGTGGCACACATCACTTTGTCCACATTTCATTTCTGAAGCAAGTACGTGACCACTTCTGAGTCAATGGGTTGAGCCCATGATTTTTCCTCAGCACAGGGCACACCTCACACAGCCAGGCTTGATGTCAGGGAAAGACTGACCTCAGGGAGTAGAGAAGCACCTCTTTCAGGAGGAGGGGTGCATGGTTTAAACAGGAGTAAATCTACTGTTCTGTGATATTTGTGCCTCTAAAATGGTATCTCATTGGGTGTCTTTTTATATGGTGAGTGGCTGTTTAGTCTGTGAATGTCATAGGCATGTCCACCTGCCTATTCTCTTGGTTTGCTTTCTTTTCTGAATATTTTCTATTACAGACATTGCAAAAAGGCTATGTTTTAAAAATGGGGACAGTAATAACTGGTACAGCTATATTAAGGAAGATAAACAGTGAATATGAGGATTTGATTATACCTGACATATGGTAAATTTTCAATAAATAGGAGTTATTTTTTAAATCTTGTCCAGATTGCAGGTCATCAAACTACAACCTGTGGGCCAAATCTGGCCTTCTGTCTATATCTGTCTATTTTTGTAAATAAAATTTTATTGAAACACAACCATACCTGGCAGCAAGAGGGTGCAAGTGTTTTCAGAGGCTTCTACCTGGCCTCTCCCACTAAGAGAAGCCTTACTTCACCAAACCAAGACCCTTAGGAAAGTTCTGCCAAATACTAAATTTGTCCAATGGTCCTAGTGGACCCAATATGAGTTGGGACTGGGCCAGGGGACCTTTATGACCTGGCATATAGCACTTGCTGTCTTATAGGGGAGCATGATAATGCTTTGCCTTCCCAGGTATCATTGACTACTGAGACCCTGTGCCCAGACACTAGGCAAGGGATTATGACTTTTCGTGGGAGTGGTTGCTCTCAGACTCCTAAGCATTTACTCTTTCGTTCTCTTGATTGCATAGATTGGACAGTAAGTATCCTTTTCTGATGCCCATGTATCTGGAAAGGTCATCTTCCACTAACTACTTCATTAACTCCTGTAGCTCAGGTGGCTGCCACGTCATTTTGGCCACTCATTGTGATAGTTGCACCCATGGAGGTGACACCAGTGCTCTATTATTTGGGGATCCGATGGTTCATGTTGCTATCAGGGAGCCCAGTGCTGTAAGAGCCTCTCCCACCATCATCCCCAGTCTATGGGAGGTAGCCGCCACTTCTTGATGTTGCTGATAAGACACATTTCTTATTGCTCTGATCACCTAAGATGAACGTTCCCTATCGCTTTGAAAGGGAGATCCTTCTGACAAGCAGGTCATGTGGTAGCTATTTGGGTCCCATGTATCAGAGCCAATTCAATAAACCTTTCGATTTCATCAGAGTTTACCACTATAGTTCTACCATTTTAACTACACTTACTACAGGCTGTCACTTTTTCTAAGCTTCTAAGTGTCATCTAGCAGTAACATTAGAAAAAGTCTCCTGAGACTTCTACCATCTCCTGGGAGTGCTCCCATACTGAAAAATTCTCTTTCCAGCTCTCTATTCTTCTCCCCTTGAGCCAGCACTCTCACTTACTGTAGGATCACGTGCATCTCTGCAGTGTTTAGCAGCCCATCCTGCAGCTCCTCGGGTCTATGTGTGGCCCCGTCTCTCCCTAGTGACCCCAGCAGTTCTCTTGTCAGTTATTGATTTGATGTCCAAGAGAGGGTATGGGCTGCAATGAGGATCGAATTGTTGGATAAGTACAATTAAAAACCATTTATTTCCAACCCAGAAAACCTCTCCATGAAGGCAGAAGAAAAAAACAATTTCATTATTGAATAAGCATTAGAACAGAAAGTGATGTGCATCACAGGAAATCCATTAAGAGATTGCCAAGACAGAAAGAAATCTTACTGTTTTATAGAGCCAAGCAGATACAACTCATTAGCCATGTTCTCAAGATAAACAATAACTAGTTCAAGCCAGAGGACTTCACAGACCATTTGTCACACGCAGTTATCCCAGATTCACCTGGTAATTAGAGTGATCATCTGTGTTTGCTAATTGGCTTTTTCCAAAGGATAAGTAAGGCTCTCATATCATTATAACTAGAGGAAGTTTTGCAATTCGGAGTGAGATGCCTCTGAAGTTAGGCTCCTACCCTCCCACAAAAACGGAGAGATAAAAGAGCTATCTTTCTTAAAGCTTACATTTCAAAGAGATGGTTCTCAGGTTCTTAAGAAAGACACTACTGTGTTGTAAAGCTGACTAAAGGATTATTTAACTTTTAAAAAGATTTACATACAGTTCAAAGTGAGAAAGAATTTACAAGTTTCCTAAAGTCAATGTTCTAGGAAAAGAGAATGGAGAAAGTCATCCCTTGTTAAAAAAGGGAGAATTAGCCTCTTATTGCTTTTTATATGTATTTGCCTTTCCAAGGTCACACATTTACCTGCCAGGCAGAGTCCACATCATCTTCAAGCAGTGGCCCGTTGGGCAGTCTGAGAGGGTTCTTGGGTGTCTGGGAACACAGGTGCCATAGCTCTTAACTCATGCTGTCCCTCGTTCAGGGTTCTGACCTTGACAGAGGAGGCCTTCCACAGCTAAGAAGCCAACACTTTCTTCAGTTCCGCTCCTCTCATGACTAAGTCCTGGGCCTCAGCCTTTTCCCTTGCTTCAGTTATTAACATCAGGCTTCCATCGTATTTTCCAAAACATCTAATACTCCCCTCAACAGCCATTCAAGTTCATCGTCATTCTTAAATACTATTCCCCAGACTTCTCAGGTGCCTGGTACTTTCTCCTTCCGTGCATCCTTTTTCATAGATTGCCCTCCCAGTTCACTACAGGGGAGAGTGTTAACAGTCGTACAACTGCTAGATGCAAGGGTCCCTCAGCACCCCACTGACTGCTCTGCGTGAATTTTTACCCCAAACTCATTTTGCAAATTTTGAAAACTTTGGAAAAGTGGTACAATGACTATCCATGTTTACTGAGATGCAATAAATGCTGATAATTTGGTACATTTGCTTCATATCTTTCTCCCTCTTTCCTCCTCTTTCATACATGTATGTGTATATAAAGTTTTATATGTATATACACACAGATTTTTTGTTATATCATCTGAAGGTAGCATCGTGGTATTAATGATGTGGTTTGTATTTTGATAACTGTTCTGTGGTAAGAGTTTTTAGAGGAGATGCAAATTTCAAAAAAGTTAAGATTGCCAATTTCACATAAGAAAAACTCGATAACGATATTTGCTTCTGTTTATATGACTCCATTTGTTTAACAGTTGTGAAAGCTGCTGCACATTCTTTAAAAACAATTTTTTATATTTTGAAAATTTCTATTTTCATGCACTTAAATCAATGATAATTTAACCTGTTAAATCAGGAATGAAGTATTTGCTAGTACCGAAATATAATTTTTGAAAAGAATATGAAAACCATGATATCTTTCATCTCTATGTTCAAGCTATCAGACATGTATGGATAATCATACACAAGATCATATAATTGTCTTGTTTTGCTAACAGTTTCAAAATGTGGCAAATAATTGTTTTTAAATATTCCATAATGCCGATCTGTGTACTTGGCCTAGTGCTCTATACCTGAGTAGCTCTCCATCTGTATATAAATTTACATGTTCATCTACACCTGTGTGTGTATCTACATCTGTACATATGTAAGGTGATTTGATGACTAAAATACTATAAAACTGTTGTTCTGATCTCCTTTGGTTTTCACCAGCCCCACATCAACACTGCCAAACCCTTCATAACACTTACAGACTTTTTGTGGGTCAATTCATAACAAGAAGGCCACCTTGTAATTACATTTGTACCTTGGATTAATATAATGATTTTCTTCTAAGGAAGTTCTTCACACTTTCTGAAATATTGCCTCATTTATCTTTCTAACATTCCTGGAAGGCCTGAGTTAATCTTATTACTTCTTTCTTATATGTGTAGAAACTGGTTCGCAAAGAATAAAAAGAATTTGCTGGGAGTTACAGATCATCAAGAGGCAAAGTAGGTTTATAATTCGAATTAGCAAGTCATCGTCAGACCAGGATGAAGGACTTATTTGTGTACTGAAATGGAATTTATCTTCGCTTTATCAACCCTTGGCAGGTGTTTAGCCGAGTCAAGTTTTTACATCTTTTCTAAAAGGATTTAACCTCTGACCCTGTCCTGCAACTCCTTTCCTCTATTGCTTAAATTTGCTCTCTGTTCCCTGAAGTAAAAATCGATAGTCAAGGAAAGGTGTGTCTCTCTGGGCAAACTTGCTGTGCATTAAATATCAGCAAACAAACAAACAAACAAAAGAAAGCCAGAGCTGTCATTCTCTGGGGCTGCATTTTCATTCAGGTATCTTCTGTCAATGCTGGGATGATTCCACCAAGCCTAAGACAAAACATGACCACTACCTGGCACGTAGAGGAATAAAAAATTGTCAAAGTAATCAGAAATATAATAGTGGTTTACACCAGCAGTTCTCCCTGTATACTTGTTCCCTCGTTCCCGACCCAGCCTGTCAAATCCTAGGACCCGCACCCCAGGAGTGGCTGCCCTAAATGCAGTGGCGAGCACTCACTCTCTGCACAGCCTGCTGCGTGTTATCATTGAGTTTCCCACATGGCACGCTTATGTCTACAATGGGAATGCACCCGAATATTGGTAAATGCTGAAGTTGTGAGTTTGGAGGCCATTTTTAAATGTCCTGAAGAGTGAGAAGTAAAAACAACCAGATAGCTTTCTCAGGACCTGTTGAAAGGTTGGGAATGAGGGAGACAGGTGCCTGGAGGGAGCAGAGGGTTAAGGATGCCTTGTTGTGTTAAACATGAAAATGATTAGAGCTGGTTAAAATGTAGATGAGGAGAAAGCAGTTGCAGAGAAAGGGTAAAGATGTACCTGGACATCTAATTCTCATTGTTTACATGTGAAAGTCAATTTTTGAGAATCCAACAATTAACTTAAAGCAAGTTATTGATTGACTCATTGATATATTTATCGGTGATGCGGGTAGTTTCTAAATTTTTTTTTTTTTTCTAAATAATTTGTGTAAGTGGTTCTGACCTGGAATTTTATCTCGGTATCACAGTAGGGATTGTTCCAGTTGTGGACGAGCCTGCACATGTGCCTGTGTTTGGGGAAGGCTCCCATCGGGTGCAGATGTGCACCCTGCCATGACCATGTTACACACAGATGTGAAGGCTGTGATTCTCACAAGTCGCTATTAAACATGAAAGTTTTGGCATGCAAAGGGAAAAGAAAGGCAAAATAAGAAGACGAAAATAAAAGCCTTAACTGAGGGAAGTGATCATTTCAGAAAAAGAAGTGAGTTGGTCATCTGATTTATTTGCATACATTAGATTGCAGTTATTTTTCTCTGTAAAAGCAAACTCTGTGTCTCTGATTCATCTTCTGTCGTTCTATTGGACTCGAACATCGCTGCTGGCTGTTCCTCTCTTGAGAGCTTTGATTTTTCAAAGACAGCACGTGGGAGTGTAAATGGATCTTATTTATAAGAAGCTTCTGCTGATGAAACTCATTTGCCTTGCCGGAAAGTTAATTAAAATCTTCCTCACTAATATCAATTTTACACATTTTTTGGCTTGCTCTTCTTCTTGGCCTGGGTTGAAAAGGTTAGCAGACGGCTTTCAATTTTCCTCCCAGGGCCCAGGAGGTGAGTCCTCCCTGTGCTGTGTGGGCTGTGTGTGCAGAGTGGGCAGATATACACTCTGCATATCCCATAGACCCTGTATTTACATATGTAATACATATATAAAACTATTCAGTGCTAATTTTCCAAGAAATAAATACGGATATAAATATGAGCAAAGACTGCATGTTCTGCAGACCGAAATAGAAGAAATAACTCTTCTATAAGTCTTAGAAAAAAATATTTTTAAGGGAAATGTGCTCTAAAATCTCAACTTCTAAGATGACAAGCAAGCAACATCGTTCTTTTAAAATGTATTCTTTAAGTTTTAAGGGAGAAAAATACTGTGTTTAAATTTACCACTACAAATGTTATTTCTACCTTTACAAGGAAAAATAGATTCTAAACTATGACTCTTCAAATCTAGGGAGATTAATTATAATTACAATTTACAGTTGTAGTTATGAGAACAGACAATGTTAATCACAACTTTCCATCTTTCTAGTATTGATTATCTTTGACTATTTCAAAATATTCTCCAAATTAGATTGTTATTTTTAACGCTTGTTTTTGAGTTAGTAGAGATGATTTTACACAATCAAACAACAAAGACAGATTGTTGATATTCTACAAATGTTGTGACTCATAATTCTCAATGCCCGTTACATTTGGTTACATCTTTTTCTCCCCACTGGATTGTAATTTTCCCAGGGGGCAGAGATTATAGGTTGTACCTGGTTTCTCTTCTTTATACCCCACTGAGAACATATTATCTAGATTTCACTGTTCATCTCTCAGTTATCAAATCAAGTGGTCCTTCACGGATCTTTGGTCATTTTTTTCATCTCAGAGACAGTGGATGTTGACTACTACTTACTCTTTTATAGACTCTCTTCTAACTTCTGTGATACTACATTATCCTTTTACCTCTTTGAACTCTTCTCTGTCTTCTTAATTCACTCCCTTTCCTGTTTCCATTATCTAAATGTGGATGCTCTTCAGGGTCTGCTTCTGAAATGTGACACAGCTAGGCAGAGTCTCTCCTGTGCATGCTGCTTTATTGGTAGTGAAAACAAGACATGCCTTTGGCCCAAGAAATTTATGGCACAGTGAGGAAATAGTTCATGTCCAATGTACAACGTCAAATTTAAAATCCTAGCATCAGCGCAAGGTTCTCCCAAAATGGACCCTTTTCTAGCTAAAAGCCCTTAATTACTCTTTTGCAAAAATGACTTTGCTTATGCTGTTGGCTTTGTGTTTGCCCAGATACATGCTTGACCTTGTGCATCTTGTGTCTCTGGAGTGTCTTGATCTGCTTAGGTGATCGTAGGTAGTCAGGAAGGCAAAGGGTCTTTAAATTAGGCTCAGGAACCACCATGGAGCTATGGTAATGTAATCGACAGAGATTAAGACACTCCAGGGAAGGCGCAGGGCTTGGGGCTCAAGATGGCCAGTCTGCCACTGGGTCACTGAGTGGATTTAACGAGTTTACTTATCCTCTCTGTGCCTTTTCTTGTCACCAGAAATAATCCTTAATTCAAATGGTTGTGAGAATGAAATGAAGTAATATACAATTTTCTTCCAACTCAAGGATTTGTATCTTTGTTCAATTCTGGAAAAGTCTCAGCCAAATACTGACTCTATTTTATTCCCTCTATTTTTTCTTTTTGAAATTTCTTTTAGACAAATATTGAAACTTTTCGATCTATCTTATATTTCTCTAATCTTTGAAAATTTTCATGTCTTTTCTTATATCAATATGTGGCATTCTGGTAATTCTTTTTGGTCTATCTTTTTGGATCCTAACTTTTTCCTATGTCTAGTCTATGTATAATCTGCCTGTTCCTTTAGTTTTAGTTTCTGTATTTTTACTTTTAGATCTTCACATTTGCTTTTTTATGTTATTATTTCCCGCTTTTGTTTAATGGGTCAATTATTTCTTTTATATCTTTAGATATTTTAAACATACCTAATTTAAAATTCTTTTTTAATATAGCTTAGCTGTGAGAGTCAGGTCAGTACACAGATGTCAGGGGCTGTTTTCTTATCTCAGTCAAAAATTATAATAGAATTCAAGCTGAGACTACTCATTACAGTGATCCTATTGTATAAGCAGAGATGTAACTTTAGTAATAAAAAGATGATTCTTTGTAACCTCTTATATTTTTAAGTGAGTACATAACAATAAGAAAATATTCATACTTTCTTGCTTACCTATACCAGTTACAGAGTACGACTCGCCACGCAAAATAATAATTGTTAATCATTTTCTTAGTAATAGACCCCAGGCCTTTATAAATATTTACTACTTTAAGATTTAAGCACCTCGAGGTTAGTTAGTACCCATTATTTCAGTTTTACAACCAAGGTAAGCGACTCCTACCACGACCTAATAGGAAGATAAATCTTGACTTTTTATGTGACCTTGTCCTAATATAGTCTTGTTAATGAGTAACACATATAATCAGCTCCCAAAAGTGTGTGTGTGTGCATGTGTGTGTGTTAGTGTATTTATTAGTTTATACCTTCTAGGAACTAGGAAAGTTTCGACATCAACTTAATCACCTCCACTACTTACCATGCAGACGTTATTACTCACCTTTGGAAAGCAGTACTGCACTAAAGAATACTCAGGCATAATTTATTCTCACATCATCTTGTAACAAAAAAAGAAAGACAGGAAAACTACCATTCCTTTCATTTTTCTAAGAGCAATTATAAATATATTTTTAAAGAACAAATTTTCTTTTATCCAGCACAATCAATAATTATCTGTGATTAATAGAAGTTCAACATATATCATCCTGCCCAAGGGTAAGTGAATTGTAAAGATAAAATATAGAACATAGTAAAATGACATTGAACTTTATTCTTTCTTTGGATATTTAGTTTTTGATGATAATATAGAACCTTCTTTTCATCATTGAGAACTATAATTTTATTGAATCTTTACTGCAGAAGCAAAGATAATAGATTTTTGACCGTTAGGTTGACAGATGACCCCACTTTAATTTTGGCTCAACTCATCTCTTGATTGGCAGTTTCTTTGAATTGATTGTTTTTCTTCATCACTTTAGAAAGTTTACAGATAGTGTAACACAGCTACAGGGGAACATTTGAGGGACTGGAAGTGGCCCACATGGTGACAGCGGAGCAGATGGATCGCATGCAGACCTCTCTGTTAGAGTCCATGCATGGACGTGCTTAGATGAAAAGTCTCACATGCAGGATCGATTGCATTAAAAGATACACAGATAAAAATTCTATTTGTAAGCATCTCCTGGCCAGTGTGGGGCTGGTAAATGTTTAAGCATCCCCGGGGTGGGAAGAAGGCTCTGGTTTGTAGGTTTGATGATTTCTGCGGTAAAAACTCTTACAATGGCAGTTTTATCTAAAATTACTGAAAATTTAACAGTTGGCTCTCCTGAGCCAGGGAAAGTCAATCCAAGCTCTCCACTGAAATTTTTCCCCATGTAAGTGTAATATAACAGGGAAAACGAAATTTGATGTGCAGTGATCCTCTCAATTAACTGGAAATCTCTTGAAAATCAGGACTAAGTTTTGCACTCAGAAAACAGTAAAAAGACAAAGATGAAAAAATCCAACAACTGTGAACCGAGCATTCTTTGATCAAGGTGGCTTATGTGCTCTGTTTTATTGCTTTTACTGGGATTTATAGAGAGAGCATGCATGGCTGTTGTGTATTAGTCTTTTTTTTTTTTCATATCTAAAGAAAAATTCTACATGCCTGAAAAGGGCTAGATCAATAGAAAGTGAAAATAAATATCATTGCTTTCTAAGTTTTTAACTTTGGTGGCTCATAGACTGACAAAAAGATGTTTCTGCCAATAATTAATCTAAAAATATGAACATATTAAAACATGTATTAAAATACCATTGTTTTATGTGATACTGTTTGTATCACAACTATTAAACCCATATTTTTTATTTCAGAGGTTATAGAAAACGCACTTTGTATTAGTATGACATTTTATTTTGTTTAATTTCTTTTAGATATAGTAACAATAGTTTCAATAGTTCTTTTTATTTAACAGTATTTTTTTATTGTTAAGAACAGTATTTCAGTAGCATTAATCAAAATGTTAATTTAATGAGTTACTCATAATTTTATTATTGTAATTAGATATTACACATTTACACATTTTCTTTCTGGTCTTTCTAAATGTGTATTTTTATATTGCCATACCTGTCATTAACTTTAGGATATCACACATTTTTTCCATATTGTCAGTCTTTGTAATATTATCATGGTTTGTAGCCGTATATTACGTTGAGTGGCTATATAACATAATTGGATTACTTATGATTGTTTTACTATTATAGATCGTATAATAGTATGCTATGGATTTTTAAAAATAATTTATTTAATTATGGATTTTAAAATAATGTATTTAAATTTCCCAAATGGAATTAGCAAGACTCTCGCCTGTCATCATTTGATGAAGTCATTCGGTGGCATCTGTCTGTCAGTGCTGCGGTAACAAAACAGGTAGCTTTACCACGTGGAAGGCAAGGTTTCAGAGCCACATTTCTCTGTAAGTAAAGTAACTCAATGTTCCTTTCAAGAAGCATTAGCTCTTACATAAGAGTCTTCCCCCAAACCATGATTCTTCTTTGATTCCTAAAACTTACAATCTTAGTTAAAATATTATAAAATTTGAAATTAAAATAATACCCAATTATAATGTTTTAGAAATGTGACTGAACATTCTCCCATTTTAAATATTACTAATAATGATTGGAATGTTTATAGACACTTAGATTTATTATCACTTTACTTTTAATTCTCACAATACTTCTCTGACATGAATAATAATATCACCCTCAATTTACAGATGAAAACTGTGAGGCACAGGGCAGTTAATTAACATGTCCAGGGTCACAGTGAGCGGCTGACAGCTAAGATTTCAGCTGGCTTCCCTCTGATACTGGTGTCCTTCCCAGTTTATATGTTTACCTCTATAGCTGCATATTGACAGACAATCCGAGAAAACCCACTCCTAGACTTTTGTATGTATTTTCAAAAAGCTTTCAGTCAAATATTATGAGCATGGATAATGTGATCATACGGAGACATTTTTCCTTTTAAAATTTTGGTTTGAAGGTTTTTTAAAAATATATTTACTGATGTTTGGAAACTCCTAGCTGTGCTATCATAAGCCTCTGTTCTACTATAATGCAAGCAATACACTGCTGCGGATGAGTATTGTGACAGTGTCAGCTAGTGTCCCAGGGGATCATCTCTAGTGAGTGTGCTCGCAAAGGTCTTTCTAACAGAGGAATTCTGGTTTCCCCTACTAAGCACATCCTCTCTAAATAATTGACTAGATTTTTTTCTACCAAACAATCCCAATGTCATTTATATAAAGATATAAAAGTTGCAATGAGTCAGCCCCTAAGAGCTGAGTTTGGAGAAGCATTGCTTTATTCAAAACTGATGTTGGAGAATGGCACAATTGCTATCATTGTATTCCATCTCATATATAAATTCTCTGGGGTGAATTTTTTTAAAAATATAGTTCTTTTACCACTTATCGAACTTAGATTAGTTTTTATATGGAAACTTTGGACAACAAGCCTATCTATAAATCTTTGCTAATTGGGTTTATGCCAATACTACTAAAAATGATAATCTCTTATCTCCGTTAGTCATTGTGTATTCAACTTTCTTAAGTTAACCTTCTCCCTGAGTCATCTGGAAAATTATAATGTTTCTGAACAAAATTTTTTTTTCTAACTTCTGTGGAGCCATTGACTGATCTGCCATATAATTTCCTACATGTGGGGTTTACGGGACTTAGCTCTGTATTGTACATGTACTCCATACACATTTTAACTTTAAAAATTTAGTAAAAAACACTCATTAGTAACATGTTCCTGTTGGCTAAGTATTACATAGCTTATATATTGTCCACAGCTTCTACCCAGTAAGAGACATCACAGCTTGGAGTAAACAGTCATGGGTCAGGGTGTGTACAATAGCAGGTTTTAGATCCTACTTCAACAAAAACTAGAAAAGATAAAAGTTTCTGTTTTTCTAACTTAATGAGGAACTTGCATGTGAATTCAATCAGCATTATGTTTGTCTTTTGGTGGAGAATAAAGTTTTTGTTAATCTAAAGTTAATCTGAAAATGACCCTTCCTTCTCATATGATATTCTCTTCTAATGTCACTTACTGCACCTGTTGAGATTTTTTTGCACCTGTTCAGATTCTTTTTGTCTGTAATCTCCAGAAGTTTGATGCATATATTTAGTTATTTATATAATATTCCTTGGCATATATATGCAGACATGTTATTCTTTATTATGTGAAAGTTAAAATGAGGCACTTGTTGTTGTGTTTTCACAAGACGCATTTGAGTTAGTCTCCTGAGACATTTTCAAATGTAAAAGGTGTAAACTAATTTTAGTGCTTTAATAATAGTGAAGTAATATAAAAAGTCAGCAGAGATAATAAAAGTTGTATAGAAATCGAATAATGGAGAAATTCTTTTCTGCTCCTTTTGGAAGGAGGAAAAAGAACAAATCAAATTCAAAAATTAATCAAACATAAGAGACAAGATGCAGATTTAAACAACCAGGTAGATTTATTTCATTCAAAATTAGAAAGCACTTCATTTTATGTTTCTTTAAACGTGTGTTTATTAAGATCTAATGTTCTTCAATGTTATTCTACTGAGTCTCTTGGGTATCAAAGATGGAACAATAATAGTTAGAGCATTAGAATCTGATTAACTGTACTGATATCTGCTGTCTGTTTATGTGTCTGAACTGTTTTTATCCTCCCATCATATAGGCTCCTCCTATAGAGAAAAGAAAAAGATGTATTTGGCTTAATGTCAGTTAAAAAGTCTTGGCTAACGTGAAGCAGTTACTGTGTAAATACTTTGATAATGTTCAAATCAAGAAAAACTCACTCAAAAAATATAGCACTAGAAAAAATAGAAGAGAGATACTAAAACATTTTCTGAAATGTAGGCAAGTTTTCGTCAATCAGTAATTTTGATGCTATGCAGCTTCCCAAGAGACAGTTGTCATTTAGACATAAATTCCTCTGGAATCTTTTAGAGCTCTGTTAGAGTCTTACCCCTTCTTGGATAGAGAGAAACTCCAAGTCTTTGAAATCTAAGCTGTTTATCCCTGTGTTAGATGCTAATGATTTTTCACTTAAGCTACTGGTTTTAATGTGCATAGACAGTTCAATTACCTGTTACTGAATTATTAATGTTCATGTCTGTGAGAGTGTTTTTCTGTATGCGTGTTTACAGTGGTTATTGTAAATAACTTACCTCAAATTCACTTGAAATTAGGTGGGGTAATTTCTAATAAATAAATAGGTATTTGTGATAAAACATTATATTTTTTTAGAAGAATCTATCTTTGCCATCAGTTTAATGGCAGTTAGTATTATCATATTTTAAAGACTAAAATTCCAGGGTTCTTCTATATTTTCAGGGAAATTAGTGCCCCAAATACCAGGATTATCAAAATCTGTATTGGTCTATGGAGAAGACAGCCAGAGCTGTCAGTTTCTTATCTGTTATAATGTGGCTTCAATTGTATGTAGAGAAGTGGGTAGGATACAGACCTCACTTCCTCTGTCCACACAAGTAACGTAATTCTTCAGCTTTGGGTTGGGATAAATAGGGTAAACTATGTCTGATGGAATATTCAGTTCCCAAATCATTTTCTGCGCAATCTTTGATTTCGTATTGTATTATCTCTATGGGTTTAATTACTGAATATCTCTTTGTATGGTATGGGAATACAGATGAATAGTTTCAACAAGAAAAGCTGTAACCTATGTATTCTTTCAAGTTCAAGATTTCAAAGACCCGAAAGAAGGAAAACTTCCCAAGTGGTTCCAGCTGAGAAACTTTTCTTCTCATTGAAACCTACTACCACACATTACCTCTCATCCTTTATTTCTTTGCCACTCTAATACAAAGCCATTTCCCTTGAATGAAATACTTTGATTTTCAATGAAAGAAATAACTTTCAACTCTCTTTTCCCTGTGCTCCCAAATGGAAACTGAACCCACCATCAGAGTTAATCTCTTTCACCCATTAATACTCCATGTATCTTTTTTCTTCCTCATACAGAATCAACTGTCTGCAACTTAAAGGGAGATTTTCAAATAGTTACTTTCAAAAAGAAGTAATGTATTTTGTACTAAATAAGCCCAATTGGGAAAAGATGTTCAATTTCAATGCAGTTCAACAAATTTCCTGTCAAAAAGTTATATTGTAGCAGAGTAACTCCAAGTAATCCAAACACTCATTTATTGTCTTTAGCTCAGAATAAATTTCTTTAAAACGAAAAGCTCTATTTTTTCCCTCACATAATACTAAAGATCTGTTTACCTAAGGCAAATTCTGTGGTTGTTCATTTTCATTATTAATCGTTTTGTCAAGAACTATGCCTCCGTTTCCTCATCTATAAAAGAAGTAGGTTCCTTGCATAGGATGACCTTTTAGTTTTCCTACAGATATCATCTAAAATTAGTCTATTCTGTACTGTGTCAGTAGTTAAAAACCACTGTTGAGATGATACAAAACCCTTAGGAAATTCAAAACACAAGACTTAAGATATTTTGAAATCTAAGTGCTTAGAAATAAAATAAGTGGGGCGGGGGGAAACAGAGAAAATAAAGTGTGTTTGTGGGAGGCGAGGAGGACAAAGTATTCTGGGTTGGCTTTATTAGATAGCCTTTTCCCAGCTCCTCTCTCATTCCAGAGCCACCCATCGCTAAATCCCCACTAAATTAACAAAAACGCAGCATCTTCATGATGAATCTGTGTTAAGGTGTGAATATGTGAAACGTTGAGGATGTTCCATATCAGAGAACAATCAATTTCCCTTTTTTTAGCTTTGTCTTCTGCAACTTCATAGACTCAGTGCTCTGGCTGGACCGGGAGACATCCTGTAATAATGACATGTTCCACGCACCCCTGTCACCTCTTGCTGGTCCTTTTGTCTGAAGCCTGCACTCTCTGTCCCAGCCTTTCAGATTTCTGGCCATCACGCAGGGCCTGGCTAAAATGCCAGCCCCTTTCTGAAGCCCAGCTTGATAATAATGATTTCTCTCTCAAGACTATTTCATACAGCTTTATGCTTTTATTTTACACAGACTGTAATGGTGCATTTTACTCACTTTTGTTTTCTTTCTCTTCCCTTATCTCCTAATACAAAGCAAGCAACAGGCAGATTTAAGATTTGTACAGCTTCATCTCCTATCAAAAGTCTTTTTTTCCTGCATTTTATGGGTGTGAGAGAGAACATGGCAGGGCAGAAAGTGTGCAGTAGGTAATGATGGAGTGAATGGCGTCTATTTTAACATTTTTAGAACGAACTACATTTTCTCTAAGTAGAACGTACATTTCCAGTTAATGTATCTTATAGGTCTTTCTCTATAGGCAATGAGTTTTACTTTTCTCATTTCAAATTTCATAGTATGGCCTACAACACATTATTTAAAGATTCTGCTATTTATAGATATGACTTTGAAAAAATTTTAATATTACATACCATATAAACTGAATGTTTTTATAGAAAAGGTTTCCAAAAGTAACTGTATTGGATCAAAGTTATGTATGTTTTTTATTGACAGATTTTGTCAGTAAACAAAACAGTGACGAATGAAATTTCCCATTTTTGTACACTGTTGCCAAACCCCAACCTTTATGCTTTTTGCAATCCAATGGAAATGACATGTGTCTCATTGTGACTTATAACCACCAAACCACTGTCTGTGTCTGTGAGGTTTTGTTTGTCTTGTTTGCTTGTTGCTTTCAGTTTTATATCCCACATACAAGGGAAAAAAGTTCTCAACTTTTTCTGTCTGATTTATTTCACTTAGCATGATAATTCAGCATCCATCCATGTTGTTGCAAATGGCAGTATTTCATCTTTTTTTATAGCCAAATACTTTTCTAAAGAAGTTTTATAATTTTCTCAGCAATTTATATTATTGTTCATTTCTATGTATAATTTATTTATTATTATAAATTCAGGTTTCCTTTTTATTATATTTAATTAAATATTGCTGTTTTATGGGATAATTAGTTGTTTTTGCTCATTGATTTTGTATCTAGTGATGTTACTGAATGCTCTTATTCATTTTGATTACCTTTGTTGATTCTCTTGGATTTTTAGATGGACAGTTAAATTATTTACTTCTAATATCAGTTTGGATTGTCATTTTCCAATAGTTTAAATTTATTTCTTTTCATATTCTTATTATATTTTCTGGAGTTCTAGGGAAATGCAAGATAATTATGGTAATAATGTGCATTCTTAATTTTTTCCTTAACTTTAATAAAATTTTTCTAATTTCCTTTTGTAGTTATGTTGTTTATAATGGGATTTTTCTATAAAACCTTTATCAAATTAAAAATTACATTTTTTTGAGTTGTGAATGTATTTTGAATTTTTCCAAATGCTCTCTTGTGATTTAGGGATAATATCATATGCTTTTGGCCTAAAATTGGCTAATATAGTAAATTACCGTAACACATTTTTTAACCTTTAAAACATCTTTGCATTTTTGCTTAATGTATTCAATCCTGATGTATTTTCCTTTTAATATGTTGCTGGATTTTATGTGTTATGATTATATTTAGGATTTTTGCATTGGCATAAATGAGATTTAGCTAGGGTTGTGTGTGTGTGTGTACTAGTGCCATTGTTGCCCAGTTTTGTGCCAGAGTTTAGTGAATCTTACAGAATGAATTAGAAGGTTTACATCATCTGTAGGTTCTGATTTGCTTGTGTCTTAGTTTGATCAAAGAGCATTTGCTCACATATAATAACTTCTCTATTGCCATGCCATCATGTAATGTTATTATTTCCTTAGCTCCATATGACTGTAGCCAATGTTGACTCACAGAAATGAAATACCTCTCTCCTAAAGTTAGCATATGATTAACTTGCACTTTAATCATCTAAGACGATAAAATTCTAGATTACTTGTTTATAAATAACAAACAATATAATTACATTTTAGCGAAACATGCTTAGTTATTGCATATATATTACATTTGATTGTGATATCAAATAAAACATCATTAAATACCATTAAAAAATGCTTGAGTTGCAGTGCTGTGGATTATTATGCCTCATGGTGAAGTCTTTCTGTCTCCCTTTTCATTTGTTGTTTTTATCTTTAAAGTCAAAAAGGGATGATGGTAAATTTAAAGATTTAATAATCCTTCTCTAACTTGACTCTAAATAGAGACTGTCTCCCTGAATTGAGCTGCCTATAATAACAAACTGTGTGATTGTTTTCCAGTATTAATGGGGGTAGTTTTCCTTGGAATGATTTATCGAGGTATTGATAATGATCCTGGTTGATTTTTGCTTCTTTTTGCTTTCCTTCTGCTTTTTTTCCCCCATTGTCTATTAGTATTTCAAGTGAAAAGTGCTAAGTGAACAGCTTACCATCAAAGGAGAATCTTTCTAATTTGTGTTGAATATCTAAGATAAAGCACCAAAAGTAATATTGATTTTTTGGGATAATTTTAAATATATCTTTCATATCAGTTTACTTTGGAAAGAAACAATTTTAATTTCTTGGCCGTGTATAATATACCAAACACAGAATTTCTCTGTACGTATACAAAAATATATAATTGTGTTTCTCCATAAGCTAAAGGTTTTACCTTTCTCATTTTCAAAGCTTTACATTAATCCTCTCTTTGATTTCTGACTGTGGATTTGGGGGTAGAAAAAAAACTGTGCTTTGGGGGTTTGTGCAAAAATAAGATAAGAAGTAGTCTTATATTAGCAGCTTAAAGAAATCCAAATATCAATGCTTAATAGAAAGACTCAATATTGATTTAAGTGAAAGTGAGATATAAAGCAATAATTGAAAACCTGTGACTACAAAAATTATAGAGACTATGCATGGAAAGTGATATAAGGATTTCCAAGAATTTTAGGGTGATGATTGAAAAATGATAAACATTTTGAGAAAAACACTGATGGAATGAAATTAATACAAACCTTTCCTTTATATTACCACTTAACATGAGATTATCAGGTGTACACTCTTTTTTGTCTTTCTAAAATAAGTTTTTATGGTTTTGAAAGGAAAATTTTACATGACTGATATCATCTATCAACATATTCCTTAAAATACTCAATCCAATTTTTGTATTTAAAATCATAAAACTATAGATTCACAAAGAAACTAGGAGATCAGTTAATAACATCCTCTAATATTTCGGAGAAACTTTAGTCAATACCAAAAGCCACATAGCTAGAGAATTTCAGAACCAGGGTCCTAAAAGATTTGAAGACACTAGATTGGTTTCATTTTAATGTTTGACATCAAAGCATCATACCCTTTTGTACCGCAGCATCAGAAAAACAGTCACGACGCCCTGAATTCTTGAGTTCACAGGTCATAGCTCTAAATATGAGAGAACTGGGGTGCACACCGTCCTGAGAGACCGATGATGAGCTGGAAGGGGAAGGTGCCGTTCAGGAAGCACGAGCCTCTGGCAGGAACAGCACCTCCTCCCTCACACCTGCAGTGAGAGAAGTCATGTCCGCTCTGCTCCCAATGAGGATCACTGACCCACAGTGACCCCACATCAGTATCGTTTGTGCGGTGCGTAGGGACTTCGGTCTGGGTTCTGAAACCCTGCATGGGCATTCGTGGAGGCCAGCCTGGGAAGGCAGCCCCGGGCCTTGGGTTCAGGACAGAGCATGGGCACTCGGGACAATTTGAGACAAGGAGGGGACATAGAAAGCCCGGCCCTGACAGAGATGAGACGTGGTGGATGAAGTTCATGCCTCACAGTCTGTGATCTTTAAATGATGCTCCCTTTGG
Organism: Cynopterus sphinx; assembly: GCA_030015415.1. NCBI lineage: Eukaryota > Metazoa > Chordata > Mammalia > Chiroptera > Pteropodidae > Cynopterus > Cynopterus sphinx. The sequence continues at coordinate 4,120,672 of CM057384.1, forward strand.
GGGGAAAAAACAAGTTATTGATTATAGGTGTGTTTCCTTTTTTTTGTTACTGGTAATTTTTTTCTACAATAAATATGTATTGAATTTTCACTTCGAAAAATTAGACCTAAATATATATCTACTGTAGATCAGTGACAAAGTCCACTACCTGTAAGTGTAATATTTTGCTTTTTAATTATTTTATTCTTGCACTGGTTGTCTATAGACATACAAATATTCATGTAAACTTGCACAATTTCTAACAGCCTTCCAAAACTCAATATATTTTAGATTATTATAATTGACAATTGATGTTTTGTAAGGTATCTTTACAAAGTAAAGGAAATATGAAAAGTTAATACAATTATTGTCTTATGGAATTTATAAAAGCTCTGACAACTTGTCTCAAATTTGCCTCTACTTTGCTGTATAATGGACAAATAATTCTTTGTAGTGCTGTCTCTCTAAGGCCAGAACAGTTTCAGCCATATTCATTTATTTCAGCTTCCTATTTATAGAACGAATGGAAATCATCAAACAATATTTCTTTGGAAGAGAATTGCGCAGAAATTCCAAATCGGTTTATTATAAAGCCACTGACTTATTGTCATGCGCAAACTTTGACCTAACAAATTACAGCAATGTTTTAAGTAAGTAGGAAGATACTTCTTTTTACAGAACACAAAGTGCATCAAAAGTAAGCGCAGTACTTGAGGGAAACATACAGCCATCTGCCAGTGGAGTCTGCCAGGAGATCAGATGCTGCCACTGGAAGAGCCGCCTTCAGTGACTTGGCATCTGGACATGCTTGATTTGATGAGGTGCATTTGATTTTATTGCATTTAGGAATTTTCTTGGCTGTGTACCCAGCAGATATGGAGGAATATGTGAATTCTGCTCTAAGCAAACCCAGAAAGGGGTGTGGAGGAATGGAAGGACAAAGACACTGGTCTTTTTTCTTTATTTGCTGGTGAAATCAGTGAGGAATGGTGAGTTTATTCCTGGTTTCTCTGTCTCCCTTTGTAGTTCCCTTTGTAAATAAACACAGCCCCAAGAATTTCCTGCGATCAAATCTTAAGAAGAGGATGATAAGCTGCGTGCATCCCGGGAGAGTAATACAATAACATACTTAGGGGCTAGCAGAGGATCTGGCAGGTGGGTGATGGAGACCAGAGCTTATATATTTAGCAGTAGAAGCCTGTTATCTCATGTACGTCCAAGAGGAAGGTGGTGACAGGAGAAAGGAGGCAGTGGACTAAGTGAGAAGGGGATGGGTTGGAGCATGCTTTTGTTTGTATAGGTCTGGGTCTTCATCTGTAGATCGGAGCCTCTGTCCAGGTACATCACTGACACCTCTCAGCAGGCCTGGTACATGGCAGCTCTGCTCCGTAATGTTGGGTGAGTTGAATTAAATTGAACTGATCAACTCAAGTAAGCCAGATGAGAAGTTAAAGCTGACAGCCTTGAAGAAAAACAAGATTTGGAGTACGTGAGAGAGTTTTCTTGAGTTGCTCAGAAGAAGGCATGGGGGAAATCAGCAGAAATCATGTTGATGAAATGGTAGCCTGGAGATCAGTGAACGGCCTTGAGAGCTTTACAGCAGGTTACGTGGGAGAGGAGTTGTAGTGGTCCCAGGGTAGGACGTTTGCCATGCCCCGTGAATCCGTTTTGCTGCACAACTGATAGATTCCACGAAGGGAAGGCAAGAAGGCGGTCGCAGTGGAGATCGTGGGTCCTCCCCATCGCTGGCTGGCTGACAGAGATGAGCAGGCCACCAGGGTTTTAAAAGAGCAGCACTTCCAACAGGAACACGCTCTGCCTCTAATCACTGTGTTCTTCTGCGCCTCCTATTAGCCTCCCTCTTCAATTATTTACTGAGCGTGTAAAAACTTGTCAAATACGGACTGTGTTTCTAAAGCATTTCTAAGCCAAATTCTCCAGTCTCTCATTACCTCAGGAGCTCGTTTGCAGGATGTGGGAAATTTCTGCTTTCCTCGAGGGTGTGTATGTGTGTGTGTGTGTGTGAATGGGTCATCATTCTGAAGTACAGTAGTTCTCATCTTCAGTAGAAAAATATTCAACATTCTTTGTTGAATAACATGTTTTCATTTATAAGATATTTCTTGTATAAATTTTAAATAGAATGAATTTATTGAGGTTTCAAGAGAATACTATGTAGCTTTAAGATCTAATATTTTAAATTTCAAACTCGACATTAGGGTTATTTTTCTATGATGTTTGATTGTGATGGATAGATCAGTATTTAGTACATTTAATCCTACAGAGGAAAAGTTGGTTCTAATTTAAAAATGGGATAAGGTAGACAGACAATTCAAGATGTTGGGAAAAAATCAACTAAAATCTGAGTGAAATGAGCAGCACTATTTGTCACATAAACATTTCTATGTGACAGCAGCCCTGGTGACACCTGAAACACAAAGGTTGGAAAGCACGAGCTTTCACTTCGATTTTCAGCTCTGCTCTGTGACGGTGGAAAATCTCTTGCCTGATTTTCCACAATAACCAGACTCCTAAGAATGGAATGCGGATCAAATGAAATAATTTATATTCCTCAGAATATCTCAGGCACAGGTATAATTATCAATCATAACAACATCCTTTCTACAAATTTTTTTGTCTGTAATACGATGTGGTGCTTATATAAGCCATGAAACGTCGATCCAGCATCCTAAAGTTGCAGTGGGATTTCTTTTATATTTGTAATATATTTCTTTTGTATTACAGTCAGACATAGGGTTTCTTACATAAGAGAATTCACTGAAGAACAGTGGAGCAGCATCGTTGTCTCTTCTGCGTTGGGTATGTTTGCCAAAGGAGCCTTTCTAATAAGATTCGAAATGAGATTTCTTCTTTCTAGGCTTATCCTCACTTTTTGGGTCTAGTCCCTTGGCATAATAGGTGCTTTCACAAAGAGAATAGATCATAAATCAGCAAATTTTGAGGAAGGACTCCTGAGGGTTTCATGCTTTGCTGAGCCTACTCATGGCAGTGCACTTATTGTAATGAGCTTTGGTATTTAAAATCAGAGAGTGAAAGTATTTCACCTTTTTGAAGGTCAACTTTGTTCAATAATTTAGAGAAAAAGGTTAAATATTAAAATACATTTTAAAATTTCAAACGAGGTGGGAACTTTGTAGAAGAAAATCCAGTATGTACACAATAAAACAGGAGGTGTGAGATCAGTGTTGTGACTCCTAAAATGACAGTCATCTCTTGCTTTCGCCTCTAAGAGCAACTTTGGATTGTTCATTAAAAAAAAAATCCTAGTGTTATGGCTAACAATTATGCTTCTGAATTCAGTTGAAGAATTCTTTGAAGCTCTACTAGTGCTTAGACAACAATCCTCTAAGGATCTGCAAGCAAAACACTGTTTGCCAAATTCACTTGAAATTATATATTTTTTCTTGGTTGTTGATTTATCAGCTTCATATGCAGTTAGTTTTATCCATTTCAGGTTTGTTTTTTTCCCCCAATTTTTAGTAATTTTTAAATTTGTTTTTAGTGTATTTATATTTTCTAAAAATATCTAACTCTTATATTTTGAAAAAGAAAACTATCCAGAGAATTCTCACTTCTGGATTGTCCTGTTATATTCCCTGTCTCCTCCTTTAGGGAACCATTTTTAGTTCTTTGTTTTTCTTGCCAATATTTAGTTTTGCAAATATTATAAACACTGCTCTGGACTTTGTTGTTGTTTTATATTTTTCTTAGTGTTTATGGTGTCGATGGTGGTATTGGTTTCGTGGGTATATACGTATCTGCAAATTCATTAAGTTGTAGACCTTAAAAGTGTATAGCTTTTTACAAATCAATCATACCCCAATAAAGTGGTTTAAATAAGAATATTTAATGTTTTATTAAATAAAAAATCTAGTGTACAGATCACTTTGTATCAGTACACATATATTTTTTTTCTTTTTGAGGCTGCGTGGTGTATTCAGTTGTACTAATGTTTCATATTTTATTCAATCATTTCCCTACTGATGGATGTTTTAGTTTTTTTCAATGTTTGGTTTTGGAAATGATGCCACAATAAAGGCCTTGTTATTTCATGCTTTTGCCATTTCGTGTTTGGCACTGTCGAGTCAAGGGTACATTCTCATGTTTATCATTCTCTTGCAGTATTTAATGGTTTCTTCACATACGTACTTATGCCTGAACAATATACTGTGGGTTTTAGTTGCTTTGATGTTTATTGATAAATCGCATCAAACTGTTTTAAATATTTCAGCCTGAGACATTAGCAAATAGTCCTCACTTCTGCCCAGTGAATTGTCGAATTCATGACACCTAGAAGATCTGTATCTATGTGAATGAAAATAGCCAAACGTGAGTGTCTGGGTAGGACGAGAAAAGGGGGAGGGACACCTTTACAACGACCTTGAGAAGTGAGTACCATTATGTATATTTTGCAGATTAAAAAAAATGAAGCTTAGGTTAACTCACTGGATCAGAGACATACATCTGAACACAGAAATGTAAACTCAGTGTTGTCTGGCATTGTTGAGGATTTGTGTTAAGTTCTCCCCCTTGCATTGAGTAAAAAAGAGATGGGTTGTTTAGTTTGACAATACAAGCTTTTACTCTGTCTGCCATGGCAGACTCTGACCGCTGCTTATCTGCAAAGGATGAGTTCCTGCTTGGCAGGTGAAGTGTGACGATTTATGTATTTTGCTTCAGACTTAGCTGTCTGTTCCAATACAGAAAGTGGCTTAGGCTATTTTTTATATACGTGTGTGTATTAAAGACAGGGTCGAGAAGAACATGGATTTAGACTTCAGGAGCTTTGAGCTGGTACTTTACTGATCTGGCTTCTTTTAGCTGAGGGACACTTAGCTCTCTGGTTATCTTCCTCACCCACAGAGGGGATGATATATGAATTGATTTTACATTTTCGTGATGATCAAGTGAGATGGTGCCTATAAACCACTTTAGAAGTATAGTGGTACATTAAAGTATCATTCGCTCAACACATTTATTTACTTAGCCTACATATTTATTAAATACAAACATGAATCATATATGTCTCTTGTTTTCAGAATGTTTTTTTCATGATGGTAACAAGACGTGCACAGAAATCACTATGAAAGACAGAGAAAAAAAAAAGATGAAAGAAATAGAGGTTAGAGTATTTCTCATGAAGCTGACAAACACTCATTTGTAATGTAAATGTTGTTAGCATTTGAAATGTTTGTGTAGCAAGAAAGGTTATCTTTTTTATATGATATTTAGGCTCTCATTGAGAAAAATTTCCCCTGATAGCACCAGTGGACTTCAGGAGGATTGACATGCCACTCTTGAAGAGGTGCTGTGGTTTATATATCTTCTGTTAATGGAATATCAAGCCTAGGAGACTTTTATTCTTAGTATCATTAACAATTTATAATGTGGTTAATGATATTTTAAATTAATTGAAGCTGTTCATTTTCTATTAGCTTCTACAGAATGGATAATTGATAGACATAACAAGTTACTTATATGTCAGTATGGCTGACAGTGAAGACAATGAAGCATTATGTTAATTTTTCAATCGAATGTATGAAAACGGCTGCTAGTGTTAGATATTCAAGCACAATAGCCCATCTCATTCATGGAGAATTTTTGCAATTAATTTTTCAATCTTAGTAATAGATTTACTTTGAAATTGAAACCAGAATGTGTGTGTGTGTGTCTCTGTGTGTGTGTGTGTGTGTCTGTGTGTGTGTCTTGCACTGTTACTGGACGGTAAGGGAGATAAGAATAAAAGTTAAAAAAATGATCATTGAAATTTTGGCTTCTCCATGTCCACAGGCCACGGTTGTAGCTTTGGATTTGGGGATATAATTAAGGACACTAAGCCAATAAACTCAGCTAAAAACAAAATCTCTGTGTACTTGGTAAAATTTCTCTTGAGGCATCAGCAGTAGATATTATAGAACTCTGAAAATCCCAACCCATGCCTTTCTTTTGACAGAAGCCCAAGGCTCCTTTCTCCTGTGTCACAATTTAATTTAGAATCCCATGTCTTAGAACAGGAGTAGAATTTTATGAATTCTCTAAGATTGTATTCTGTCTTTTTAACTCGTCAGTTTAGTGTGTGTGTGTGTGTGTGTGTAGTGGACGTGGGAAACCCATGTTCTAATCTCAGTGTGATTCTGCATAAATATCACAAAACCATGTTTTCATGGACTGATCATGTAAGAAAAAATATATAAATTGATTTGCTATTTCTGCCTTAAAAGTACGTTGACCCAAGACTTTGAATCTCTCTTTGCTTTAGTCTTCTCACCTGTAATATGAAGTCATTTCAGTAATCTTATCTTCACCGAAGTCTTAGAACAATATAATTTATATTTACAGGGTGTTTTGAAACTTTTTCAAAAGAAGTATTTCGTACTTATAAGATTTAATCTTGAGATATTTTTCTTTGAAATTAACTCATTGCTTAACATTTTATTTTCTGTTATGGTCTTAAGAACAGTTTTATTTTCCTATCACTTGATACACTTGATAACCTATTTTTCTTCTGGCATAAAAATTTAAATGGATTATATTAGTAAATATCTTATTTTATGCTTTACTGGGTATTTCGTATTCTTTTTGGGAAATAAAATTTTATTTGATTAAATAAAATAAGGGGTGAAATATTTTGTAGGTATATATTACATTGAGCAAACATCTATCTATATATTTAATAGGGAAAATAAGTGTTTAGTGAGAGCAGAAAAAAGAAAAAAAATATTTTTAAGAATAACAAATACATTAATGCAAAAAGTTAGTTAGAGATAACATTTATTTTACACTAAACATGAATCTATTCTGACTACACCAGCAATTTTCTCAGTAAATAAAAATATTGAAGAAAATAGGATAATGTTAATTTCAGTAGCAAGACATGTATAAAGAATAATTTAATAATCATTGGTAAATATAGCAATAATGTATTTTATTAATATTTAAGGCACTGTTAACAGTATTAATAAATAGAAGAGGCATACTAAGAAGAACAATAGTATTGAAATTTAAATTCAATCTTGATAATAGATATTAAGAATTGACGAGACAAAGCTTTTAGTAAAATTGTTTTCCTCTGGCTTTTTAAACAATCAAGACTCATGTATAGTTTAAGACAGGAAGATGTCCCTAGGAGACTCAATAAGAGGCATTTAAAAGAAAAAAAAACAGGCATAAAAGAGGAATTTCAAAATGGCCCACTGCTGGCAAAGTGGTGGGTGTACATTGAAGATTCGTCTTCTAAGACTTGCCTGTGATTCTGACATTTTCACTGTGTCTCACAAAAGTCTCTTTGATCCTGACTAGAGCCTTTTCTATGTTTTTGTTATCGTTCCACTACTTTTGTCACTGTTGGCTATTGTCTAGTATTGCCTTTAAAGCTGGAGAAGTACACTATGCCATATGTAAAATAAATTCTGGGGAAAATATTGAAGTTATATAAAATATGTTCGAAAACTACTCCCTGTATCACTTTCTTCTATCCCACTTATTTCTTGGTTGACTTTTTGTTAATTGTTACTCATTCTTCTAGTTCTCTTTTGCCTATTCATTCTACCTAGAGGCAACTACATAATGAATTTATGACACTGATTAATTAAACTAATAACATTATTTTTAACCAGCAAAATTATTTATTAAAAACTTGATATGAAAATTCTGCCTCTAGGGAGATGGAGTAGTTTTATTTTTCCCTGCTCCTGCTCAATGCAGTTAAAACCAGTGTGTGTTATGCACACACACAGACACACACACACACAGACACAGAACACATGAAATATGGAGAGAGGGTGGGTCAGGGAGAGACTCTGGAACCTGTGTAATGACATGGTGATGAGTTTTCAGGATTGTCTTTTTCTCAAATAATTCCTTGACTTAGAGCCGAAGAAGCCCATGACCTGGAAAAGTCGGTGGATACAGGAAAATTTTAAAAAGCTTACTTTCTCTAGTTGAAGATGCAGAAAATGAACCAAATAGCAAGATATATAACTTTGAAACAAAACCACTCTATTTCAGCTGAAGAACACAGAAGAACGCTTACTGTGTCCCACCGATGTCTGTACAACCCGAGTAAGGAGGCTTTTACATCTCCGACAGGCCCACCACGGTGGTGTCAGAGGCCAAGTGTGAGCTGGGACTCTCTTTGCCACCAAATAATGAGGTGATGAGCCTCCCCCCTTTCGTGGTATCATGGAGACTGCATAGGGGATGGGTCTTCCACCTCACCTGGCACAAGACAGCATCCTGTCCTTCAAGTAGAAACTCTATTCCTCCCCTCATACATAGACATCTAGTCCACTGGGAAGACTGGCCACCTTTTGATGGCCACCAAGAGAAAAAATGAGACTTATGTGTATCAATTTATTATTAGGAAAAAGAAGAAAATAAAATGCAGATAATGACAGATACCAGAAAATAGAATCATGAGTTTATAAAAAAATTTCTGACATAAATAAAAATTGAAATCTACATACTGACAGAATCACGTGAATCTGGGAAAATCAAACCAGAACAAACAACATCAATGTATATCCTTATAAAGCTATTTGTCTTTAAAGGAAAGAAAAAACAGATCCCTTAGGCATCCAGGCAAAATATCCAAGGGAAAAAAATTAGATAGTTTTCATACTTTGCTCAATTGGTTTTGTGCCAGAGTGGGAAAAAAGGACCAATATTTTTAAACTGGTGAGGAAACAACATGAGAAAAAAAACAAAACAAAACAAGTTATATTCAGCAAATCATTGTTCATATGTAAACATGACACTCACACATCTGTGAAGCTGAGGGAATGTTGTTTCAAGGAGCCTTCCAGAGGAACCTACTAGAAACAAACTTCGGACTACTACAACATATTGGAAACTTTCAGTATTCGGTCTGGAATTATTGAATACATCTAAATGTAGAGCTAAGGTTTTAAAAATGGAGTTATAATTAAAAGATGGATGCAATGATGACATTTCTATTAAAATGGGAAGAGACGTAGAAGAATCAGAGGAAAGCAGAAAGCGTTAGAAAGATCATAATGTTGACAAACCAAGTGTTGCAGAGTAACACCAAACACGATCAAAGGATTAGAGCTGAAGGGTGAGGTAGACGAAGGCAAAGGTGGGGGAAGAAATTACAGCAGCAAAAGGAAGACGTGTCTAAAGATGTTACCTGAGTAACCAAGAGACAAAAGAAAAAGTCCTAATTATTAAAGGAAATAATAAAAGAATGAGTAAAGATAACAGACCACAAAACATCAAGTAAATAAAATACAGTCTTCAAAACTAAGACCAAACACATAGGCCATCTAAAAAATGAGAATGAATGTAGCCACCTATTAAAAGAAAAGCCACACTTTTCTAATAGAACACAATTCAGTTGTGCTACATATAATAGACACGCTCAACAGAATAATTCAATAGGTTATAAATAGGATGGGCAGTACACATCGGGCAAAGGCAAATAAAAAAGCCAGCAGAGACCGCAATCTTGATGACAGGATAGAATCTGGGTAAAAAAAAAAAAAAAAAAAAAAAACATTATTTAAGACAAAGAAGTTCATTTTACTACAGAATATAATTCACATTGTGTGGATAGACACGCATACAGACCCATGTGTGTGGACACACACACACACACACACACACAGGAAAGGCAGGAATGAGAGAGAGAAAAACATGGAGGCACATCTCCACCCCCTCCCAGTGGGGCCTGAAGTCCTACACCGGGCGAGAGGGTCCTTGCACAAAGTGCCCTGGAGAGACATGAAAAGCTGGAGATGATGGAGAGGCTCCAAGACAGGGGGGTGACGCATGGAGACGAAGTCAAACAAACGTGCAAGGAAAAAGTCGATTTTAAAAAGTTGGAGGGCAGCAGAGACTTGAGAAAAGCCACCGCAAGGCACCAGTTCACCTTCTGCTGGTTTGTGGGATGAGGAGCGAGCAGCACTTCAGCCGGGACCCATTGTGGCACCAGGTGTCACGGCATTTATGTCATGACCCCTTGTCACCTGGCTGAGAGGCAGGGGAGCAGTCCCCCGCAGCGGCGCCTTCCGTCCGCAGTTCTCCAGGCGAGGGATCCTAGTTCTGCTGCCGTGTGGCTGGGAGAATGGCAGAGCAATCAGACACTGTCACTCTGATCGCTGACCCCAGGAGAAACTGGGTCCTCGACCCCGCTCTCTGTCCTCCCAGCCAGACAACGTGAAAGGGTGTCATTGGCTGCGCTTCCTGCCCCGGGGGCCCCTCTCATCTCAGACTCGGCCTTCTGCAAAGTGCAGGGTGGTTTTTCCAAGCTTTTCCCTTCTTAGGGCCCGAATAGTAAACCAGGCCGTGCTGCTTGCTCCATCCTCTGCCACGTTGGGCAGGCCTGGGTGTGGGAGGTGCTGCACGGTGGTTCCCGCAGCAGAAGTGGGCACTGCTGAGACACACCCTGGGTCCCGGCACCCAGAGGTTACATGCATCCTTTAGGTAATAGGGTCGCTCACTTCTCAAGTGATTAACGGAAGATGTTTCCTCCTGGAGCTCGTTCTGGGAAGCTGTTTTGCAGAGGTGGGAGCTCTGCCTCTCCCTACTTCTCCAAGAGCCTGAATCTTGGCGGCCCTGCCCCTTCCAAGTCTCCCCAGAAGCCTCTGGGTCCATCTCCTCTCTGGTTCATTCTCCGAGGCAGCCAATGTGACCTCCTCCTTGCATCCTCCCAAATTAGTTTCACTAACAGTAAAAAGCCCACACATCCCTCCGGCCTCCTGTGTAGTCAGAGTTTCCTCCACGTGGCTTCTCTCTAAATCAGCCCAGTAGCAGCTCGCAGCCCCCTGGGCGCCGTTACTCCGAACTCGACCACGCAGTGCTGTGTTTTACAGCTCACGAAAGAGCTCGTAAAGATCTCAGCACACACACACACAGAGAGTTCTCTCCTTCCTGTGGATGTACGGTGAAAATCCGACTTCAGCATCTTGGCAGCGTCTCCCATAAACAAATGCGGGGGCCAGTCGTGCTGGACATTCATCCAGAGACAGAGGGGTCCGCTGGTCCGTGACTACCCATAATTCTTCATTTGAGGCCTGCAAACGTTGCCATGAATTTGTGCTCCTCTGCCCACTCCAAGGCCTGCCTGCCTTGTTGCAGCCGCACGGCCCAACCATAACTCACAATCCGCCCCTCCAGGATCAGAGTCTGGCGTGATGTTCTCTTCATCTGTGGCCTTGACTGCCAAGTGGCTACCAGAGCCTCTGTCCGGATCCCATCCTCGCCAGTACACTAGCCTCCTCTGCCACTCAGCACAGAGCCCCTCACCAGGCATTACCCTCGGTCAAGACAACTACCTCCTTCTCCCGGCTGCGGCCTGTGGCCAATGGCCGGTTCACATGGAGGAAAAAGCCTGGCCCTTGGCCTCAGCTGCGGGTAATTCTGCAGTGCCATCCCAGCTCGCAAGTCCCCTGCAGTCTCATCTCAAGCTTCAGTTGTGATCACATTGCAAGCTGGTCTCTCCCTCTTTCCAGGGTGATGCTGCTCACTTCCTTACTGGTGTAATTCACCACACACACACACACACACACACACACACACACACACACACACACCCCTCCCAGGAAACCTGCGTGGAATTCTCCACCTCAGATCATTCCTGGGGCACCCAGTCGAAGACAGGTGGCATCGGAAGTGGTCCCTGGAAGCAGATTCAAACACACGAGCATGGAGAAGGATCACTTCCCAGTGACTAGGCAGGGAGGAGCGCATCGCTGGTGGGAACTGAAGCACTAATAACCCACAGGTTGCCATGGCAATGCGGTTGTCGGATGGTGCACTGGAGGATTCAGATGGGACGGGGGTGGGGAGTAGGCGGGATGGGTGCACTGTCTGCTGTAATGTTCCTGGCCCTGGAGGAGTGTGAGAGAAATGGTAACATCAGGATTATGGAATCGGGTGAGTGCTGCCGAGCTTTGCTGACTCTGTTGGAGAAAGATAATGACAAGCTCACAGGGATGATGCAACAGTTCAAAGCGAACTGTGAAAGCCAGATCCACTGTTGATAACATTTAATAAAACCCCTACATCCCGCCGCCTGAGGGCAGATGGAGGGAGCAGAGAGGGAAGTTCAGGGTCTAGTGATGAGAGAGGTTCAGGGTCTCATTGCGAGGGTGGTCAGCTGTAGAGGAGGCTGACAGCCCAGCCCTGCACCCAGTGCACAGGAGGTAGCTGGATCCAATTGGGATCAAGAGAAGGAATGGCGAGGTGGGTCCCTCGCTGTCAAGTCTGAGCAAGAATGAGACGGGAGTGCAGTCTCCAGGGAGCTCCCAGCCAGGAGGGACAGGCCGGGGCCCCGCAGCCAGCTAAGCACATCTGAGCAGAGCCAGGCTTCCTCTCCCAGGAAAGATTCCAGCTCTTCTAGAAATTTGTGTCTCAGTTGAGCCTCGGTTAAACTTAAGTTTGGCCAGTTATTCTACAAGGAAGTGTCTTGAATTTCCACAGTTCTTTCAGCTCACATGGAGCTTACTGCTTTCTCTGAAATATCCAAGTATGTCTAGATTTCCCCATACATGTACCTGCGTGTAGGTTCAGCATCTGGGGCCGATGAGAAAAGTATGGCACCAGTGAGACTAAGTAGCACATGGAGCTTCTGCTGAGTTGGTGGTGGTGTTTTTTATTTTTTATTTTTATTTATTTATTTATTTATTTATTTATTTATTTATTTATTTATTTATTTATGTATGTATGTATGTATGTATGTATGTATGTATGTATGTATGTCAGAGTTCATAATCAGTGTACTAACCCAGGACAATTGTGCAAGAACATGACAGCAGACACAGAAAGCCATTGTGTCGCAGCACTAGGGGTTCTTTAAAGACTCTTTGTGTTGAGCACCGTAGTCTCCATAGGCTGGTGAGAGTCCTCCCGGGTGCTGCTGAAGGGACAGCGTGCAGGTGCAGCAGTGAGTGTCTTGGAGAAGGCCAAGCGAGTTCCCAGGGTTCGCTTAAACTCACAAAACAGCCAGTCTGTCTGTCCCCGGGGTCTTCACTGTAATCCATTTTCTACACTGTACACGACTCTGTTCTTTATTTTCAGACACTTAAACACTAAAACACAGCAACCAAGATGAAATTACCTCAAAATGAAAAATAAAGCGATTTTCTCTGAAAGGTGATGCACTCTCGCTCATTTTCCTTTTGATTAATGGCCTTGAGCTATTAGCCGGCTGACAAAGCCAAGACTGAAATTTATAACCCTGTCTTATTTATTAATTTCTCAGTGAGATGTAAACACAGGAATATAGAACAGAAGAGGAATGTCTCAAAGGATCTTTTAAGTGGTCACAGGAACTTAGGCGTAAAGAAAAAAGTATTTTTCCTTAAAAAATTGATATATCTCTGTGTTGGTGGCCACAAACAGTATTTTTTAAATGGTTGGTTCTTTTGTTCAGATGTTATATTATTTCAGTGGAGATAATGACCTGTTAAACATCACTTTATTGGAAAAAATGTTCCAAATTGATAGACATGGGAGTCTTTAAAAAAGGCTGAGAGAATAACCAGCCGAGTCACACCTCACCGAATTTGACATGGAAAACGAATGTCACCTGTAGATAATATTTTCATATGTCTCCATATTTGAAATAAGTTTTCTCTCCAGTTGCCTCTCATTTTACCTTCTTCCAGCTGCTGAATTTCACTGCAATATTTCAAGGACTCATTTATTTATTAAAATGTGTTATTACCCAATTGTTGTTATTATAACCTTTGCAGAAAAAAAATCCACCATGTACAGTAACTGATTCACAAGTAATCTTTTTCCTGTTTCAACAATATTTTCAAAGCTATTTGTTTTATTTCGCTCCAGCTTTCCTCCAAACTGTATCATTTTTAGTGTATTTTGTTTATTACTTTAAAGTGTTCTCATAACCAGAGTTAGTATCTATACCTTCGTTAATCTAAAAAAGATAGAACATTTTTACTAGGAGATGTGAGTCAGGCAAATTTGATGCATTCCCTTTTGAAAGTCTGCCAAATTGGAAATCTTCTTGACTGACTTTAAAACAAATGACGCACCTTTATAAAAGTGCTCAAGATTCCAGAAGCACCAAACGAACAAATAATCAGAAACGGACATTACTGTCAAGTGTAGTGAAAATATATGTCCGCTTGCATGTTTCTTCATTTATATCTTGCCCACTTTGGCGAAGATGCAAGGCAGCTTGATCGAGTTTATGCCACTATAGAAGAAGTTTTAACTGCTCCCAGATGGAATTTGTTGGAACCAAATGCAGGGGACATTTCAGATGGGCAAATGCTTCTCAGTAAAGATAAAATAATTTAATTATTTTGGTATAAATCTGTGGCATTTTTTGTTTTCTGGTTAAGAATGCCCCCCTTTATCTTTTTCTTTTTCTTTTTTATTTTTTTACAGCAGATCTGTAAGTGAAAAGTTAGATGCAGCAACTTCACATCTAATAAATATTGTAATAAATCTTCTCTCTTGAAAAAGGAACCCTCACACACTGCTGGTGGGACTGCAAATTGGTGCAGCCACTGTGGGAAACAGTATGGAGGTTCCTGAAAAACCTAAGAATGAATCTACCACATAATCTGTCTATTGGGTATTTACCCCAAAGCCTTGAAACCCCATATCCGAAAAGATATTTGCACACCAGTGTTCACAGCAGCATCATTCACAGTGGCCAGGACATGGAAGTACCTGAAGTGTCCTACGATAGATGGCTGGCCAAAGAAGCTGTGGTAAGCGAAATAAGCCAGACAGAAAAGGTTGAAAATCACATGATATCACTTATATGTGGGATGTCAACCTAAAAGCAACAAACGAACAGGACAAACAGACTCACGGACATGGACAATAGACTAGTGGTTATCAGAGGGGATGGGATGGGGGAAGGAGGAGGTAGATGGGGTAAAGGGGGTCAAATATGTGTTGAGAGAAAGAAATCTAACTATGGGAGGTGCACACACAGTGTAAACATGTATGCCTTACTGTACAGCAGAATCTGACTGGATGTTGTTAACCAATGTCACCATACAAATAAAAAATAAAAAAGAAATTCTCTTTTCTGCCAAGTAAAAAGAAAAAAAACCGTAAAGTCCCTTCTACTCCTGAGAGTAAGAGAAACAGAGTTTGGTTTCCTTACTCCACTCTCAGGAGTGAAGTGGGGGACCGTTTTTATTTCCTTTCTCCAGAGGCAAACCTTTAGAAACTTGCCAAAGTTTGCCTGATTTTATATGTTCAAAAACTGCTATTAAAAAGGAAAACATATTTGACCGATTCTTGAAACTTATTGTGTGGCTGAAATCCGACAATGGAATGATTTTGTTTTCTGATTTATTCTGTTCAAAACATTTTACCTCAGTATAAGGAATATTAATGAATTATCATTTAAAATTAAAATTAGCTCCACACGAAAACATAAGCGTCTTTCATCTTTCCTAACAACGTCAAGGCTTAAGTAACGAGACAGATGGCTAAACATCATCCAGCATCTTCTAGGATCTGTCCGTAGTCATGGTGGGAGGACCCACGTGATGGGTGACGCACCAGCCCCCCGGGGAGGAATTTCAGAGCAGCTGGGAGTCCTCAGCAGGCCGCAGGTGTAGCAGCTCGGAAAACACTGATCTTGTGTCTGTGGTTGTGGCCCAGGTACAAAGTTGGGTTGATAAAAATCTTAAAGTGACGATATAGGATATGTAAAATGTGCAAGGAAGCTATCGTTTAGACTATTGTGGCTGAAGAATTACTTTTCAAAAAAGAAGTTCAGAAAAAGACAACAAACTCTGGGAGAGGAAGGGAGAGAGGGAGCCCACAGCAGGTGAGAGAGCTCCCCCGGAGCAGGGAGCTGGGGAACATGCCTGTCCATCCCTCAGTGAAAGGCCGCGAACGGTCTGACGTCGGCCACTGTCAAAGGGAAACTGCACCGTAGAAAGTGAGACAATCCAGGAGGTCTGCAGTGTAGACTCCTGCAGGAGGAGTCAGGCCCTGCTGCAGGAGAGAGATGAACTCAGTCCCGCTGACGTGAAGGGCTGGGGAGGCACCTGAGGAGCCCGGGAGGGAGCTTGGCCCGTGTGATGAGCCCATCTGTGTTTGCCTAGGCCTCCGCCATCCCACGGAGACTGGGAGAAGGAACCCTGTCCTCCTGATGGTTTCACTTCGGATGCCCGGCTCCCGGGGCCTGGCTAAAGAGTTTTTTATTTCAGTAAAACCAACACAAACCCGGCTCGGTGTGTGAATGATGTATTTCGCATTCTGCTGTGCACCGTGAGCATCTTTACAAATAGCATCACCGCTCTGCGGCCCTCCTGACATTTTCCTGTGGCGTGAGGTGCTGAGCTCACTGCTTTCTGTTTACGACTTCTCCAGGTGTTCCTTGTCTCTCCCCTCCGCTGCCTTCCCACTGCTACCTGCCTTTACCTTCATCATGAGATGACCTTTTCTTGTAAAACCATATTATCGTTCCTTACATAGACCCCGACAAGTTATCTTTACTGATGAATTGTCTAAACGTTTTTAAGCAAATATTGTAAGAAGGATTTGCTTGGCGATCGCCTCGAATTCAAATCAGAAAAACAGAGAGTTCTGCAGTTACATAACCCTGGGGATGGGAGGGAGATGTCCTCCAGGTCTGAGCAGGTGAAGTTCCTTGAATGCTTCCATATTTACATTTTTAATGTTTTTCCGTGCTGTGGAAAGAATGATTGCTTTAGAGCGTGTTTAAATAGACTTGACATTTCTGAGAGGCCTGTGTCCATAATACCAACCTCGATGTGTCTTTCAGTAATTTAGCAAAGGTGGCAACGACTGACTACGGAAAACCTTCTGTGTATCTTCCATACTTCTCAGGATTATTTAAGAAATGAAACAGCGAACGAATTTACTCGTGACAGACTATATTTCTGTTGAAATAAGTACAATACTTAGAGTACAACACCCCAGGATAAATCTTTCCAAAAGTTTCTGTCTCCTTTATTCTTATTGCCTCATTTTCTTTTATCTTTAATGTTTCTACTTTATGAAGAGTCATTTAAAAATGACGATAATAATCCATGGTTATTATAACAATTTTAGCAATGAAGAAAGTTAATAGTCTTTCCTTTATCAGTTATGCACGCTTCAGAATGCAAATAACAGAAATCCTAACTCAGTGATGAATAAAAGTTTTTTTTTCTTATGTAAACAGACGCTTTTCTGTAAGCAGCGGCTGGTCTTGATCACAGCTCTGCACTTCTTCTGGGATGATTTTCATGGCTGCAGTATAATTTTTGAAGCTGCGAGAATCGTATTTGAATCATGTAGGGGAGAGAAAACTGTGTCTACTCTTCTGAGTTCTTGGCTGAGACACCTGTAATAAAAGACAGAGAAACAAGATAACAGCAACCGAGTTTATGGACATGTGTACCTCAGGTGTGTATATATAGATGACCAGGGGGGAAATGATTAGCTCCTTGAGGTGGCCTAAATCACTGCCTTAAAAACCACCTGCAGCTAAGGACTAGAGAAGGAAAGGTGTGGGGAGGTGACCAGGAGCAGTGGGAAACCATCAGTTAGGTGCATTGTGCGGACTGAACTCAGAGCCTTCTCCACCGAGGACAGCTTTTGTGATTTAATCCTCCTCCTCTTTCTGGTACAGAGAGAAAGATGCCCTTACAAATGGAGATTTCATTATCAATGTAAATTTTCCTTACAAAAGGGTAACTTCTACAGTCTTTCCAGAACTTCTTCTGAGTCTGCCGTTTCTCAAAATATAATCAGCTCAAAACAATTCTTATGCACGTTTCGGAGTGACATATTCTGCTACCTTCACGTGTAAGGCAGGAAAGGAGGGAGGGAGAGCAGTGTTAGCTGTCCCTGACCCTTTCATTCAGAAGGAAACAGACGTGTCAGAATTCCTGTCTGACTTTCCCTTCGCCTCACTGGCTAGCACTTGATTGCATAGCCATACGGAGCAGCAAGGCCCTTGGGGTAGGTTAATGCCTGACTTCCCAGCCAGTGGAATGAAAGGCGCCAGGGAACAAGGGCACTGAGGACAGCAGGGAGACCCCGCTGTCTTTCCTTCAGTCCTGCTCTCCTGGTGGTGATCCTTTGCTGCATAGCCCTCTGCTTTCATATATATATATATGAGAAACACACACACTTTTTTATATCATATACTTATATGAAATTTTATAAATAAAAATAGGATATCTGACATTCTACTCTGCCACTTTTTTCTCTACGTAGTGTCTTCTCTATTTAATATAAATAAAGATCCACATATGTACATATGATATGTTAAAATGATATATAAAAATATATGTAGTGTAATACACTAATATATGCAGTATAATATATCAGAGCTTTCTAAATGTGTGTATACGTTTATGTGCGTATATGTGTGTGCATGCACATATGTGCATATGTATATGGAACAAGCGTGGCTTTTGCATATGTATTCTATCTATGGGAGTGCATCTGTGCACACATCTGCATACCTGCACATATGTGTATACACGTACATACCTTTGTAGATTCCACCATGTGCGCAAATGTTTCATTTCCATTAAGTCTGATTTCTCAGTTACATGTCTGCATCAAAAGGCATGAACATTATTGTTTTTAAGAGAGATTTTAAAGGATTGTAGCACATTATGTGACTTTCTGCTCCTCCACGTGTTGTCCAGCGTTGGTTGTGGTGAAATTTGAATGACTGGCAACCTGATGAGGTGTATCAACAGATTTATTATACACATTTATAAATGGTGGAACAAAAGCTCAGAGAGGCTGACCGACTGGCTAATGGTGCTAAATTACTTAGGAATTGAGCAATTTGTTTGTTTTATTTGTTTCATTTTTAAACACTTGTCCAGTCTGTTTCTAAACAATTGGCAAACTCAGCTACCCGTGATTGTTTTAGGTCTAAATCCTGTCTTTCTCCACATTTTTCTTTTCCAACTAAGGAATCATAATTTATTTCATTCTCTCTTTCTCTGAGATGGGTGCCCTTGAGGACTCTGCCTCTCTTCCTTCCCCCAGATCCACTTCTCCATCATGGGTACCAAGTCTCGTCTTCATTCTGGTATCTGGAAAAGGCAGATCGGATGTGCATCCCAGCCACAACCCAACTCGTGAAAATGCTTTTCTGTGTGCGTGTGAGACTGACTTGGTCACTTTTCAGTAGGTCGACACGTGTCCTGACACTCTGGTGGTGTGCGAACTGTAGGAGCGAGTGCCTCCTGCCCTTCGGGGCTACACCTGCAGGGCACTCGTAGACTGAGACAGCCATAGGTTGATAAGATTTAGTGATGGAAAAGAATAGGCTGGAAGAGTCTTATTTCCCTGGTCCCAAGGCCTGATGCATAGGTGTTATAATGTTATGTTAAGTTGCTGGTTCATGTGCAGGTGCTTTGTCCACATAAGGTGCTCTCCACAGTCTGGTAACTCAGGGAGTGGCTGGTCCTGCTCCCTTCTCTGGTTGCAGAACACCTCAGCTCACCTCAGATTTCTTCCTGGCTTATGTTATGTTCTAAAGGTTGGTTTTACTGTGCGTGCTCTAAGCGTCGTTTTCTGATATGTACTATTTTCTTGTGAAAAATTGCATAAATGTCTAATACAAGTTGTAGAAGTAGCTCCCTAAAGTCAAAGGCACATCTCTTCGTTTGAATTGGCTCCTCTGTCAGCTGAAATGCTGCAGAAAACCCAACCGTGAGACCTCAGAGGTGTCCAATTGAAGTTCTCTGCCACCGTCTCTCGGGTGCCGTTGTCACTCACTGAAGTGGGGTCTGATACCCGTGGCTTTTATGACTGGCACAATGAAGTAAAAGTTATTTTTAACTTATGGGATATCAGATCTACATAATGACATTATTAAAAGTTCAAATATAGATTGGAAAATGAGTATGTTTTTTAATTGCCAAATTATTGATGCAGACATTTAACATTTAAAATTTCTGAGTCATCAACATATCATTTCTCTCCACTCGATATGGAAACAAATCAAATTTACAATAAATGCATTTAAGAGTCTCTTGTTTTTATACAAGTTTGCATAATAACTCGTGAGTACAGTTTTACAACTTTTTTATGATGAGGAATATGTTTCGCGTTCACAAACATAATATAAAAAAATCAATATCCAATTTTATTTTCAAAGTGATTCATGGAAAGGAGTTTTAAGATTTATAGAATTTAAAAATTCCCAGTCAAACAAAAATCTTCTATTTAATGATTCTCACCAAAAGCAGATTTTTTTATACTATTCAGTTTCTGCTTGAGTATTTTTAGAGACAGACTTTAATATAGTAGCTGATTCCAATTTCAAGAAGTTTAAAAAGTATTGGAAAGTTTTGGTTTTGTGTTCACTGTATTTCCACACAGTGGTCCTTGTTTTATTCCCTGGAGCCTCACAGGATATAATTCATCCTTTGCCCTATGACAGTCTTTCAAATATTCGTGGACAGTTCTCTCCACAACACATATCGCTCTAGCTGAACATTTCACCTAATGAAACCTTTTCTCATATAACGAGCTACTTAACTCTTTTATGGTCACCGTTATCCATCTCATCACACAAGCTTATATAATATAATGTTTCTTATCTCTGTTTAATTGAAAAAAGCAGAAACGCTAGTTGTGATGTAACATCAAATAATACTCAAATAAAATCTTAGAATATTTGACTCACACTGAATAGTCAGTCAACAAAGTTCTTTGCGTAGTTCAAAGGGCCTCAGATTATCCTTATTAATGTATTAAAAAACATTCAGCATAAAGCATTTGAAAAAATAGAGTACTTTTATGTCCAAAATTTTTGCTTTAGGGTCATCTTTCAATTAAAGATAATTTTTTTTCTTAAAGGAAGACTCACAAAAAAATAATATATTTTTCTTTTACAAAGAGACTTATTAGTTGAATTTTTTCAGTGAATGATAAAATCCTTATGCAGGAAAGATTCTGAAGAAACAGGAATGCTTACATTATGTTTTTAGAAGTGGGCATAACTCTGGTTAGAGTCCTCTGATATTTTATGGATGGCATTTGGCAAAACTGCATAACATTTGAAGCTTGACCGACCCTTGATCCACTAAATCCACTAATTCCCTTTCCAGGTAATTTCACTAATGTATGCATAGAGATGTTCACTATAGCATTTCCATCAGCAAAGGGATAGTTATTAAAGTTGATCCATCCCAACAATAGAAGACCACACAGCTATTGCAAACTAAGCATAGTTTTATATTTACAGACATGGAAATACGTCCACAATTTACTAAAGCAAGAAAAACATGTTTCTAACAATTGTAATCTCATTTTTTTTTTTGTTAAGAAAAACTGTATATGAAGTAGACATACTTATCAGTGATGCACTGGTCCCACAAATACGCTGTTTGTTCTGTTTCAACATAAGCCTAGGTAGTTTTTCTTTCTAACTCCTCTCGCTATAGTACCAGGAATGTGTTTATTTACACTTGCCTCAGTCTGGGGTTGTTGCCATGCAAATGTATGGAGAAAGCTCATTGCTCATCTTTGACTGTCAGAATTGACTCTGGACATCAGCTGCAGATCAAGAAACTTTGAAAATAAGGCTTTGTGTTTTGAAAGTCGTGACATGCTGTGTGACTGGGTCATGTTTATGCCAAAAGTAGTAGATTTGTGAAAGAATATGTGAGAAGCCAGACGATCTAGAAAGGGGTGTGGACACTGAAAGCTGCCTGGGTTGGGGGTCGCTTTGCAGCTCAGTGGACAGGACCATGACATGAGTGGGAAGTAGGCAGATACATCTGGAAGCTGAACCCCAAAATGTTAAAGGCAGTTACACGCAGGGATTCATATAAAAGAAAAACCTCTTTTTCAACTTTTTGCATTTCTTTAAAAGTGATTTAAAAAACGTAAGAAAAGTATGAAATTTGAGAAGGGCAACCATCTACTAAAACATCTATGTCGTTTTGTGATTTGTTGTTTTTAAAATAAAATCTGTTACTTCTAGTTATTTGCCAGGAATTACTAAATAGTTCAAGCACTAAAAAAAGAAAGAACAACACAGCCATGAATCTTTGCTCATTAGTAGCAAACTTTGTCAGGAAATTTGCTTCATGGTCCTCAGTTATTTTTGAGAGGTTAGAAATCAGAGGAGGAACGAAGGGAATGACAGGCGAATAGAAAATGTGCCCGCAGTGCAGTCCCAGGGCACTCGGAAAGAGGACAGAGGGTGGGGGCTGAGGAAGTGACCTGGCGTGGAACAACAGGCCTCAAGATTGACAAGGGGACCTTTCCTGGAGGGACTGGCCTGCCAGTTAACCCTGTGGCGGGGTCATCCACATGTGACAGATGTTCAGACCCACGCAGCACATTTACTTACGAGAGGCCTAGACCCCCGAGTGCATGGGCATTGCTGAGGGGGTTTAGGCCACGCCCTGAGGCCATATGCACCACAAGGACCCTGTATGGGCCAGTGTCCCTAGACCTGGCAGAGCGAAGGCAGATTAATGATGGGCTCTGAGATTTCCCATCGTGGTGTCCTGGAGAAAACAGTTTTTTTTATTGTCATTAAATGAGAAAGGGGTATAACCTGGAGCACAATATGCAACAGAATGACATTGTGGGTTTGGGGATTTCCATTGTGACCACAAGCGAGGTTTCTGCTTTAGCTTCTCCATCCTTAAAACGCCAGAAATATTCATTTCCACCATTATCATCATATGTATAGTAGGGTAAATGTAATGACATTTTTAGAATCAGGGACGATTCTTTACTGAATTGTTTTAGATCACAATTACGTAAAAGAAAAAATCCACGTATATATCAGCCTCTTCCAGAGAGTGGGAACCTCTCAGTATATTAAAAATGCTTCCAGGTATCACTGTGGGAAACCAGTGATTCCAGCTTCAGCGTATATGCACCGGAAAATCCCAGTGGTGGAAGCTGCAATATTTGAAGGCGATGCCCTCTATTAATATAAACTTTATTGTTATAAATTACTCTGTTGGTAATTTGATCTTGGATAATAATATAGAGTAAGCCTAATTAACTGCGATTAGTTAAATAATCATCTTAAGTCTCTAATGCGGAAAGGAAAACCATTTTTTTAGCTTTCAATTAATTTAATACTTGAATAATAATTGTTTTTCTCCTTTTTTATCAAGAAATAATTGCTTCAGTGATTAAGTAAATAGTCTTAATGGACTATAAGCTCCTCCTCTGAGAGAAAACAACACAACAAGTGCAAAGGAATGAGACATTAATCAGCAACTCAGTCTATGCAACAGCTAAACTGACGTACCATGTTGAAAATCTTTATAAAAAACTAGGAATGTCTTTCTTGACCTCAATTTGATTTCTCATTTTATATTATTTAATATGGCACATTATTTTCATTTAACTAACTGTATGCTCGGAATGCACACGAGTATGTGATGTGTTGGAGAAATCCTTCCGAACCAAGTACAGTACTGAGTCATTGAATCACTATCTAAGTACTTCAGGCCTCATTTCTCTAAAAGGACCCGCCGTGCTTTGATTGCTACAGCAATTATCCAACAGGTTTTTCCTGGCTCAGTGTAAAATCATATACGTTTGTGCAAATTCAGCACTAGGTTTTGAACTAGAACCGTTACACAATTCTCTAGTCCATTTGTTTTGAGTTTGCTGCGCATGATTTAAGCTGGAGGCACAGTGCACATTGTGCTCTGTTGCTGTCTCTTATCCTAGGTCCTAATATTTAGAGCACGAATCTAGGTATCCTTCAGAGCATCTAACTTACTCTCAGTAATCCATTCTTAACAACTGCCTCTCTTAACTCCTCTGATATTCTGTGCTATTTGATATCTCTCCATTTTATGAGTGATTTTCCTGTTATAAACAGAACTTAGGGGGAGAGAGCCTATCTTTGGTATAATTTAGAAGTCAGGGTTCATTTGAGCACGTTTTATAGTCCTGTGACCATATGTTATTCCCTGAGGACACCTTTGAAATCTCCTATTTAAAATACCTATCAAGTGTAAACGTCCCAGGAAATTAATTTTTATCATTCCACCTTTCTCTTCCCACTGATGTGATATTTTTGCTTCCAGTTTCTCCCTTATGTTATCCATAACTTTACAAGATACATGGCTTTGTACAGTACAGTTTGATTCCCACTTAAGAAACTATGAGAAAAAAGAGGAATCAAAAAGAATTTAGAGACCTTAACCATATAACAGCTAAAATAAAACCAGTGGATGGGCTCAACAGAAGAATGGGTGAAACAGAAGGAAATTACAGAATAAGAAATATGAACAACATTGGGAAATGGACTGTTCTTCCTTTTTACATCTATTCTTATTTAACTATAAAAGTGAGGACATGTGAGAACTGAGGCTACTTATCTTGGCCAGAAGTAGAAGTCCAAGTCAAAAAAGTCTTGTAAACCTCAAGCATTTTAAAGCTACTCCCTCTGATCTTTCTTGCATGATCCATACTATATCTCCTGCCATTTATGTTTCAGTTTATTCTGAAGTATAAAGAGAACTTAACAATGCTTGCAGAACCATCCGAATGCATAATACTGCTGACTTTAAAATTTATAAAGGTTTTCTTCAATATCTAAGTCAATCGCACATGTTTTTAGCAGCTCGCTGTTGCTGAGGAATTTCAAAGAATTCAAATTAACTACAAAGAGCACAACTCTTTTTATACTTGTCACACACACACACACACACACACACACACACTTCAATCGTTACAACTGTTCACTGAACCTCGTCAGTGGGTCCCCCACCCATCATGCAGAGGGGCCAAAGCCTGAGGCAACAGGTTTTCCTGAGAAAGGTGTTTATTCATCAGGCAGCCATGCAAGGAGACCAGAAATAAGGCTCAGGTCAGTCTCCATGGGCAAAGGCTTGCAGCAAATGTATAGAATAAGTAAGAAGGGGCTCTACATATTTATTAATTCTAATGAAGGGCGTCTGATTGGAGAGTCTGAGAACTAAGCTGTCTAAGGTAAGGAATGTGAAACAAGAGGGAACAAAGAAGATGCAACCTGCCCAATGATTGCTCAGTCCTCTATGTGTCCCTATCTGGTCTGGGCCCCGATCACCCTATTGACTGGCCTGTGTCTCTTTTAAGGACTCTGGGTGGCAACAGTAGCACCTCTGTTACCTGGGTTTCATGAATCTCAGTTCTTCTGTGTGCTCCCAGTCAGCTCAGGGTCATTTGACTATTAACTGTGCAGACTTGATCGATCAGCTAAGCTGCTCACGGTGGGTCTGTGCAGGCTTTGAATGGTTTAGTGACTTGACAAATGGTGGGGATTTCCTGAAAGACAAGCTAACGTGTTCTTATCAGTGCCTAGTCTTTTAGATGTGTGGTCATGGTTTCACAATGAAGAAAGTCTTCGTGGTGCTCACCCCATGGTACCCTGAATTCTGCTACTGTTGTCACTTGGGGCATCGTCACTTGGTGGGCTTTTGTCTAAGCCCGCCCTGACCCTGTTAACTCAGATACTTCACGTAGGGCCTACGTTTGGTATTAATTTTTAAAGCTTTTTTAGTAACAGTAGAAAAATCAGAGTGAGTACCATTGCAATAAATAATTCTATTAGAAACAAGATGGGGTCAAACCCAGCTAATATCAAGAAACATTCAACTTGGTTTGTGGACACAGAGATATCCAGACGTAATAGGCTGTGGCCTGCAGTGAGCGTGTGGCAGTATGCTGCAGACAGTGGGTGGCTTCAGACTGGCCAGGGGACTGCATGTGACTTCCACCTACATCTTACAAGGGTACTTCTATTGAGCCTCCTTACTTTAGAGGTTTGTGATGGAAATATTAATATCCGTCTTTTAATGAGTTCTAAATATTTGCTAGACTTAGCTAGGTTATTGTTAACTGCAACTACTACTGTAGTTGGTGGTATCCGCCCTCCTTAATAGTGGTGACGTTGGAAGTATCGCATAGTTATAAATGCCAAAACCGTATTTAGAAACTCAAATCTGTGTTTGTCACCACGTCTCATGTATATTATTTACATCATAGTTTTGTAAAAATTCAATTGATTTAAGTTAAACACAAAACAGTTGACCCACTTCTCTCCCCACCCCCACCCCTACGTATTAGTTTATAAAGAAGTGCTCTGGGATTTATAAAAAGCAAAAAAGTAACACATTAGACTTAGATTGTATAAGGTAACATTATACCTCATCTCTCCAAGCACAGACATTATAATCTAATTTGTAAAACAAACAATTAGATCTTGTCTGATTACAATTCCTTTAGTTTTCTATATCTTATTTAACTAAATCACTAGACTCAAAACAAAAATACACAAGGGCCATCTTATGATTGGTAATGATTTTCAAATATCGGTTTCGTGCTGGAGAGATTTCATTCTTTAATGCCAGTGTTGTATCCCTTACCTACTGAGACACAATGTCTATAAGGACTATTTTCATGCACCAAGGACACTCTTTGACATTCCAACTCTTTATTCATTTTCAATAGAAACAAGCATTGCTTAGGTGGCAGATTCATCTAAAAGGACTGTTGGCATGGAATGGAATTGTTGAATGAATTTAGTAAA
Organism: Cynopterus sphinx; assembly: GCA_030015415.1. NCBI lineage: Eukaryota > Metazoa > Chordata > Mammalia > Chiroptera > Pteropodidae > Cynopterus > Cynopterus sphinx. Next base: position 4,147,172 of record CM057384.1, read on the forward strand.
ATAGGGGATTTAAAGAATTTTCCAATCCTCCTGATTTAAGCTTTCACCATATGTTTTTACTTTGTTATCAAAAATGTATTCCTAGATATTTGAACACTCTAATTTCAATTGGTTAGGTCTAATTATATTCAAAATCTTCTGGTGACATTTGTTTGTATGAGAAGATCCTGTCTTCTTTCCTATGAATGACCCTTATACTGTTCTGAAAAGTAAACAAAATGATACTCTTTATTGTGAGTTTGCATGGATAGGTTTATCCAGTGCAAGTAAAGCTTGTGTAAAAATAATAGAGACTAATGTCTATTAAGAAAGGCTTTACTTAGAAAATACAATATCATTATTGAGAAATGGGTATGATAGACACATAACTGGTAATTAAATTACCCCAATATTTTATGACATAGGTTGTTACGGTAATAATTTAATAATGGTATTCAAGGAACCAGAGAACTGAGAACCTAGTGAAAAAACAAGATGAGAATACAGCAAACCACTGTAAATGACACCTGGTCATGAATCCTTTGGTTTATTAAAGTCAGGCAGTTTCATTTGGAAAGTCTTTGCAATTAAAATTACGTTTTCAAAATCAGCGTCGATTTGTTTGTATGGATTTAAGATCATAATTTTAAACATCTAAAAGATGTGCACCTGTGCTGAAATTATAAATGAAAATAAATATCCTCAAATGACAGCTTTTAAAGGTAGAATACCGGGTAGTTAAACACCAAATGCCAAATGTTGTAAACCAACGTCATCACTGAGATGTTTTCCCCATAGCTTCCTTAGGAAAGTATGAAAGTCTTATCAACATTTTCAGAACTTTATTTACATGGAAATCCTGGGACTTGAAGCTCTGTGTACAGATGGGGGCTGTGGAGGTGGGCGTACAACATCTGGAGAAGGAGAAGGACAGCCTCTGGGCACCTGTGTTTACGCTTGAGTAGTTGACTCACGGAAGCTACTAGAAATGACCCAAGATAGGAAGAGCTGATGGAGCATCATCACTGGAGTCCTTTGCTGGTCCCAAAGGGGAGCCAAAGAAAGTCTCAGCTGGGGGTTCAAGTGGAGTCATGGAAGTCAACACAATGAGGCAGAATGTCTTAATGTCAGGGTATAAGTCTTCATCTTTCAGTGTCTTCCTTCTGAGCAGAAAACATACACCCTGGCGGGAAATGCAGTGGGAACAGACACATTTAAATGTCCTGTGTGAGCTGGAGACGGCTCCAGAAGCTGCCTTGGAATTGAAATCCGGTTCTTTGAGGTCCAGTGGAAGATTCAACTGAGACAAAACACTGAAAATATCTCACTTGATTGTGTTCTTTTGTTATTTTCTTCATTTCACAAAGTGCGGACTTTTATTATTTCAGAGGCGGATGCCTAATGCAGTTGAGGGGTGCACATGGCTTGGAGAGGAACCTTGCTGCATGTGAGAGGGATCTGGGGAAACACGGGGACCGTCACACGGGAGGGGACGGGGTGCTGCTCAGGCCCCAAACTCTGTCTTGTCTCAGTCAGGAGCACCTGGAACACAGAGATCCCGGTTCTTCCCCAGGTGAGAATGGGTCCTGGTTGCATATGTTATTTATGGAATCAGATGATCGTGTTCTTTTGCCAGGGAGGACAAATATCTCATATTGAGGCGTGTAACCCGATGCAAGTCAGGACGAGGAGGACGCCTGATGCCTCTGGGGGAAGCCACTGCTTCCACTGGGCAGCTGTGCCAGTTGGGGGTCTTACCTCTGCACCCTGCGTAACTGCGTGACTTTATTTATGTCACTTAACCTTTCGGTCCCTTGTGATTTTTTTTCCTCTGCAACATTAGGACCTCAGGACAGATCATTTCTACCATTTTTCCATCAAAAATCGTATCATTGAATCACTTCCATTTGACCTACTGGGCTACTTTCCTGACATTTGCCATCATAGAAATGAAGTGTTTCCATAGGGCATAGTCCTGAGAGAGTTGAGAATGACTCTGGGGGTTCTGTGCTGTCATTTGGCCTTGTCAACAGCTTGTTGAATTGTTACTTTAGAATTGATTGAAGGAGCCAGTATCTTCTAATACTGATTACTAAAATAAGAAAAATCACATGGCTGATTTTTTTCTTTTATTTTTTGCTAATCCAAGTAAGCTAGTTAGTGTACAAAACACCTTTACAAACCTCAACATTTTCCAAGCAATAGCTATAATGAATGACGAAATGCCTCTCTGACACTAAAATCATCATCAGCATTTGCCGACCATGTGTGGTATCCCTTGTTGATCCCACTGAACTGAACGAGATGTCGCTGCAACAGTGCCTCCTCTCTCCTACACCTGTTCCTTCCTGTCGCTTCTGGGCATCGCTCTCCTGCTTTCACTGGCTTTATCTGTGCCAGTGAATGAACCCCACAGAAAAGCCCATCTTCCTTTGCTTCTGTAGTTAGGTGCTTTTCATTTGTGACCCCCACTGGGAATTTTCTGCCTCTTTGTCTCTAGGAAGGAGCACTGTGTTTTATTCAGTGATTATTGATAAGTTGCCTTCTAATGGGACCAAAAAAAAAAAAAAAGAAAACCCACCCCTTTTTCACAGAACATAGCTTTGGAAGACAATGATGCAGAACTACCATTTCTCTACACGTGCAGGCCGACAGTAATGGCATTTTAAAAGTAGATGCTTGCAGAGGGACTGCTCGTGAAGAATGAGCCACACAGACACTGAAATGACAGATCATCAAAAGGGATATTTTGGGGCAGTCAGGCTCTTTGGTGTCCCCGAAACCATACTATATGTATACCCCTTTTTTTGAAAGACACTTTGATTGAACACTTGTGAATAAAAGATTTTAGATTTTTCAAAAAAAAACCCCTAAAACCTTTTAGTTCTATAGAAGCTTTATTAAACCAAGAAAAAAAAAATGCAATTTTCACTTTGCTTCTAAGCTAAGAAAGCGAACTGAGTGCATGTGGGGTTTTCTATGTCTTATTTTATGTTCTTAAGCCTAAAAGAGAAGAATTGTATTTCCTTGTGAAATCTTCAAAGAAGTTGAATAATCATTTCATAATGACATAATTTAGTTTCTATTAACTCATACTTTAAATGGAACCCAGAATATTGTAGTCTTATCTTTATGAAAAAAAAATAGTTTTAGTAAAATACAACATTTTTCATTTGGATAATAAGATCTGATTTTAATTCAAATGTCAATACACTGGAAGCAATTTTGTAATGCTTTTTTTCATATTTGAAAACATGTATTTTTTTTTTAAGGTATCAACCTAACTCACCCAGATTTTTCTTTAGAGGCTACAGATGGTTTTCGTGGGGTTTATAAGCCCTGCAAAATTGTGTGGGAAAATTGGTGTGAACACGAATTTTTCTGGATCAGAGGTTCCCACCAGATAAGGTTCTTAATGTAACCTATGAATGAAGCTAAGAACCAGCGATCTAGATGAAGCGCTCCTAAATCATTGTTTATATTTCCTTCCAGTTCTTGTTTTCCTCCACTTCTCCAAACTCTGGAATGACTATTGCTGGGCTTTGTCTTAGGGATGATTTCATTAATCGAACGATCTTAGAATTATTAGAATAGCCATTCCTTATGATAGAAAGAGGATCTATTATAACCTATTATAATAGAAAGAGGATCTATTATAACCTATTATAATAGAAAGAGGATCTATTATAACCTATTATAATAGAAAGAGGATCTATTATAAGGAATCACAAGGTCTTAAGGACCAGAAAATATAGGCATTCTTTAAGAAGAGCTGGAACTGCCATTAGTGAGTTTTGCTTTTCTCGTTCTCCTCATCTCTGCTTCTCTGCGTTTATGTCATCTCACCCTACTGAAAGAGCATGTGACATGTAACTCAATGATCTCACTTTTAAATCCATGAGCATTGTTGTTGTTTATTCTGTCACAGAAGTTTTCCCAAAGGGATCTTGGAGCTCTGTTCAAACCAGAGATCTAACATTGCCGTAGCCTTTGCTGTGTTCAAGTCAGTCAAACATGACAGGGGACGGCAGATCTGCAGCACTTTGTCTTTTAGCATGAATTTGAGGCCCGCTGTGAGATTGTGTTTCCTTCTACTTCCAACCTGTTCAGATCGGAATCCAGTCTGGAGTGGAATGCACAGGTCCCTCTGCCTGGCACTTGACTTGCTTTCGCAGCAGCAAACACATAAACAATGAATCTATTGCTGTGGCTCGCCCTGGTTTTCATTACTAAGAGGCCACTTTCATCTTTGCTGCCCTCTCTCCTCTCTGTTGGAATCCGCAGGTAGCCAGACTTTGCATTCTTCCTCTAATAAATAGCTCAGGATTCTGCATTCTAATTCTCCTCTCTTAGGATCTAGTAAACTCTTCCCTCTCACTAAAAGTGCCCATCTAATGGTATCCTGATCCAGACAGACATAGTGCAAGGTAATAGAGATATTATCATATCGTCTAATGTAGTCCACACTTCTACTTTCTAAATGCATATTTTCTAAAGCTTTCTGAAGAGAACACTCATTAACACGTCGGGTGCTGTGGCAAGACAGTTTCTAGAGAGCATAGTCTCTGAGTATCCTTAAAATATACTGCACTGACCTATGTCACATTCCATTTCTACCAATATATTTCTAGTCTAAATTATTCAGACTTTTAGATGAGGAAATCTGGCTGCAGCCTATGTAGAGGGGTCAGGTGGCTTGTTCCAGCAGTTTGAAGATGTCGTTCTCTTGCCTGTAATATGTTGCTCTGCTCTCAAGAAATTTTCTACATCTTTGATTTGAATCAATTTTTTCTATGATCTGTCTAGCCATAGCTTTCCTAGTATATGGTCTGCTTGGAGCCCACTGAGATCCTTAAATTTGTGCATTTATATATTTCAACAAATGTAGGAATATTTTAGTCATTTCTTCAAAATTTTTTTTCTACCTTATTTATTTTTCTTTTGAAACTACTTGTATGTTAGGCATTTTGATATTGTCTCACAGGTCCCTGAAAGTATGTTCATTTTTTCCAATCTTCTTTTGTTCTTCAGATCAGATGATTTTGCTTAATTTATCTTTAAGTTCACTGGCTCTCCTAGTTGTTGAGCCAATTCAGTAGATTTCTTTTCCACATACTGTTTTCCAGTTCTAGAAGTTCGATTTTGTTATTTTCTTAGGATATGTTTCATAATAATATATAACATCATACATTTTGCTATTTTTAATTGCCTTTGTTTTCTTAATAAGCTATTGAAGAGAAGATATATTTACTTCTCTCCTTTTGAGACTAACTGTATGTATATTAGACATTTTGAAATTGTTATAATGAGTGTTATAATAGAGATGCACAAAGGTTTAAAGGACAGTAAATGGTAAAACCCACCTTCCTAATTTTTTAAGAACTGAACATAAAAGAGCAGTTGCCTAATTACTTCGTAGAACTATCAGAAATCTCTCCAGAACTAAACATGGTCTCGATCCAAGGACATAAAGAGTTATTAAGAACCTATTTTTTTCTTACCCTTTCATCCTCCAAATCTTCCAAGACTCCTGAATGAGTATATATGAGCATGAGTGTGTGTGTGTGTGTGTGTGTGTGTGTGCACACCCCTGCACCACGCCTGTGCAGGTTTCATGGTTTCCTTCCCCACCCCCCTTAGGCACAACCACTGCACCTGGAATGTTCAGATGTTAGATTTCAGCAAAATTGAAGAAACATTTTTCTTGACGGAAAACAAAAAGAGATATCTCTAATCATCTCAGATGAAATAATTCTTCGTATTCCTAAAGTCATGAAAATTTTTAATCTCTTCTTGTATTTTGAAATGCAGCCTTGTATTATAATTTGTTGCTTACAAATTTTGCAAACACCTAGTTTGTAATCAATAATTCATGGTAAGATCGCAGTCTTACTGACCGGATCTGGGTTATCGGGATGGTCTACACTGAAGAACACTTAATTATCATGTGACTTGATGTCACTGCTCAGAGCTGCTTCATGGTTAATGGTAGGATTTCCTTTGCAGAAAGGTGGGAAACCCTAGCCCTTGAATGTCACTTACTGGGCATCGCCCCAACATTCTCATGAGTGTAGCAAATGCCCCACACTCTGCACTCTGACTCCAGGTTCTGATGCTGGCAAAGGGGCTGGAGCTTGATGTGGCCTCGTTGATGTCATGCAGCTTTTAGCACTTTATGGAAATGTTGCTTATAATTGGACATATTACTGAGATAGTGTTTATAAGATAAAACCGCTTTGAAATGATAGTTTCACATTAGGTCACTGTGTTAGTTCCCTTGGACTGCTGCATTCAAGCCACAGACAGAGCAGTTCACACAACAGAAATTTATCGTCTCACAGTCTGGAGACTGGAAGTGCAAGATCCACGGTCAGGGCCATGCTGCTCTGAGCATTGTGGGGAAGGACCCACCTCCTCACTGCTGCGGGATGGCCAGCATTCTGTGATGTCCTCTGGCTTATGGTGGTGTTAAGTCTGTTCTTCACATGGCATCTCCTCGTGTGCATGTCTGTCCCAATTTCCCTTGTTTGTAAGGGCACTAGTCATATGGGGTCCTAGGAGCCTACTCTACTCCAGGGTAACCTCACTTAACCTAAACAATTACATATGAATCTACCCTGTTTATAAGCAAAGTCACATTCCAATGTTCTGGGGATGAAGACTTCAACACAGGAATTTTGGGAGACACAATTCAACCCATAACAGTCATTAACATATTAATCTTCATATGAAACCAGCTTATGATGGAGCTTACCCGTGGTTCTCAAATGTAAGAATTGTGAAATAAAAAGTCATCTGCTGCAAGAAAATTTTGTTATCAATCAAGAGAAGAATTAATAAGAAGTAGTTTAGGATGAGAAACAATTATTGTGTCAGATCAAAAGTTGGAAGCTGTACATTTTTTTTAATTGAATGCTTTTCATTGATGGAATAACAAGAAAATAATAAAGCCAAAAGGGCTTATTCTGAAAGAGCTTGGATTTTAGATTTTTAAAATTCTTCTTAAGAAGACTTTTTAGCTAAGAATGTTTATACTTTAAAAGTTATCCTTTGTTCTCCTTCATTTTGAATTAAAATTGTCTCTCTTGTTTAACATAGACCTCTGTGGTGGTGAGATATGAGGTACATTCTATTCTTCTCAGTTCAAAGGGTATTCACAGCTTTTTGCTTTTGACATAATACTGTGAGTAGCGCAACAAAAAAAAATTGCATAGATTTAACTTAAAAGGAAAACATAATAGTTTTATTTAAGAATACTTCTATTATGCACTCTTCAGAATTTGAAGAAAATAGAATGTTGTAAGAGAAGGAAATTCTATTCTTGAACAAAAATTATGCCAAAAAGTAACATGAATTTTGCTGTGTATCTTTTGCTTTCCAATACATGGATTATTGACTAGAAAGAAAAGAGATGTCTTTTGTATGAAATCTGTCTACCTCCTTGAATACCACCATATTTTAAAAATACGATTTTGTGAAATTGATATAATTTTATTTTTTCCTTTTTTGTTGTAATGTCGATCAGAGAAAAAAAATTCAAGAACCACAGCAAAAGACATATTTTGGATAGCTGAAATGAAGTCAAACTTATTCCTACATAATTAATGTAACCAATATTTTTCAAGCTTCTACATGCACAAGTCATTGTATGGAAGTCAATGACCATTGCCATGAATTATTGATTACAAACTAGGTGTTTGCCAAATTTGTAAGCAACAAATTATAATACAAGGCTGCATTTCAAAATACAAGAAAGAGATTAAAAATTGTCATGACTTTAGGAATACGAAGAATTATTTCATCTGAGATGATTAGAGATATCCTCATGACCATTGGGAATGAAGAAGTCAAATTGTCACTTTTCACAGGCAACAAGCTTCTTTATGTAGAAAACCCTAAAGACCACCAAAAAAACATTAGAAACAATAAACAAATTCAGTAAAGTTGCAGAATATAAAATCAGTGTACACAAGTCCATTGCATTTCTAAACACTAACAATATTTCAGAAAAAGAAATGAAAAAATACCTTTTGCAATTGCAACAAGAAGAATTAAAAACATAGGACTGAACTTAACAAAGGATGTGAAGGACCTATGCACCGAAAACTACAAGACATTAAAATAAATTGAAGAAGACACAAAGAAATGGAAAAATATTCATGTTCATGAATTAGAAAATCTACATAGTGAAAATGAACTTATTACCCAAAGCAATATACAAATTTAACAAAATCCCCATCAAAATTTCCATAGCAGTTTTTAAAGAAATAGAACAAAAAATCATTAGGTTTGAATGGACTCACAAAAGTCCCTGAATAATCAAAGCAATTGTGAGAAAAAAGGACAATGTTGGATTTATAGATTAGGTACAATTTTAATAAATGGTGAAGAAAAAATATTTTGAAGGATTGAACAACATTAATGAAAGTCCAGAGACCAAAAAATTAAAAGTGGTAACAGAGTGACGAGGAGTATAATTTTCACAAAAGTTCAGAAATTGCTGATAAGGCTCAAAGGAGTGGTAGGAACAGAGACTAGAGGGCTGTGGAGGCTGGGCCAGGTTGTTCAGATTCTGTTTATTGGAAAACAGCAGAACCACAGATATTTTTAATAGTGGGCGATGCATTCCCAGCAGTTTGAAGGATAATCGTGTTAGCACTGCCCAGGGTACGTTTGGTTGGAGGGCTGATGGACATAGATTTAACCTTTCCTTTGTTACTGGCCCTGAGAGAGGACATAAGAACCTGAATTTGGTTTATGGAAGTAAAAATAAAAACAGGACCGTGGGTCCTGCTTTTGCGTATGTGTCCTTTAATGCCACCATTGATCTACTCATTTATCTATGCGGATACCTTACGCAGACTTTGCTAGTTGGCACATCTTATGTGTTAGTAGGACTTGTCACCCAGATAGTGGATCTCTCGTTTGTGTTCCCGCCTGTGGAGGACATGAGACTGGGCCTCGCTGGCCTCCAATTCCAGGGAGCACCACCGACCAAGGGCCCTGGCTGCTGCGTTTCCAGCATCGGCGTTCACCTTTGCAACAAGGCCGTGCTCCCTGTGTGCTGCTCCTAGGGGTCACTTCATGTCAGCGGTATTCTTGAGGCAGACCTGCACCTGGTGGACATGGGCGAACTCTGATTGATGGTCAGCTGTGGCTCCGGGATTCTCCGACAGCTTTAATGACCTTTGTAGGCCACATAGTGGCCCAGGGTGCTTCCACCTGGCCTTGTTTTCTCTCTCTCTTTGGGAGGTCAAGCTTGGTTTATGACCCGATGTCTCTCTTCCCTACCCAGCCCCCACCCTGCTTCATCGCACAAAGACATTTCCTGTGAAAAAATCATTGTTTATTTAATCCTTTCTTGGCGTCTACTTGTCAGTGAGCCCAGACTGCCGTGAGTGATTCTAGGAGTGACCTAGCAGAACACGAAGTAAAGTAGGGTTTGGGACTGACCCTCACACCCCTGGCAGGCAGGTAGGACGCTGTCCTGCTTGCAGGGTGGGGCATGCATGATTTCTGGTGAAAGCTGGCAGGTCACTTGGAAAATGTCCTGGTGTGGGGGAGTGCTATGATAGGTGTGACAATTCAGGCATTTGGGGAACATGAGGGGATGATGCTTACAGAGAGTGGGACTGGTTGGTGACTGCTAAGTGGTACTGACACCACGCAGAATGACGAGGGATGGAGAGTCTCTGGAGGCATCCAGAGAGGCCCTCATTTCCCATTGAGTGGAAGGCTGTGGGCCTATTCCTGAGAACTGTCCTGCACCAGAGGCGTTTCAATACGAAGGGAAGGTTGGGGCTCTGGCAGATAATCTGGGATTCTGAAAACTGGGATGAGAATGTCCATTGGATGCCCCTGATGATGTTGGCTCTACAGTCCCAACTGCCAGGAACCCTTGTTCCCAGAGGGCCAGCTCTTCCATTGTGCTCGAAGATGCTGCAGAAGGCACCAGAAGGCTCCTCCACACTTTTCCTGGCTGCCAGACAGATAAGTGTAACTCTCTGGGTATGTGTTAGACCTGATAAGGGAGAAAAAGGTCTAGATACCTGAAGAACTGCAAAAAAGGTCATGTGTGTGTGCTGGAAGGAGCCTGAGAGGTAGAGTTTTGAGAGTACTTGGTTAGGAAGCCAAAAAGTTAAGTCTTCTGAGCATTAATTCATTGGTTTCGGAGCACTTTCCTGGGACACGTGATTTAAGACATAAGCAGGGGCCACAGGGGACAGGGCCGTCTCACTAGACGTGCCTACGGTGCCTTGACAGATAGAAGAGGAAGCAATAACAAGGCTGAGGCGGATGGACGCACTGAAATGGAGATATTAGTTCGTAGGCTTGGAGAGTCACCAGAAAAATCCCAGAGGATACACCATTCACCAAGGCCGTGGAATGCCCCAGAATGTGATGGGGACAGGGAAGATTGCAGAAGCGGTGTTCGCACACCTGGGCTGCATGGGGGTGAGGGAACGCCAAGCAGCAGAGGCCAAGTGGTCAAATTTAACTTTCAGGTACGAGGAGGCCACGATTACTGTCAAAATGGTCAAGGCAAAGGAGCGACCTGAGGCACTTCCCCTGCTATGGGTGGCAGAGGTGCTTAGAACCTGGCACCTCTAGAGACAAATAAATGTGCAGAGCACGGGGGTGCTGCTTACCGTCTGCGACCGAAAGCCCAGGAGTAGAAGAGCTGAGGACTGAAGGACATCACCCCGATAAAACGTCGCCAGCCCCTGCGCAGTTTCCAGAGCCGAGCCGATTCTCCCGAAGTGGGGCCACATCTCTACTCAGTCATCTATCAAAGGACACGTCGGTGGTCTCCACGTCTTGGCCGCTGTGAATAGTGCTGCCATGGGCATGGGGGGCGCGTATCTTTATGAATAAATGTTTTCAAATTTTCAAGTAGATACCAGAGAGGGATTGCTGGGTCATATGTAATTCTGTTCTTAATTTTTTGAGGAACCTCCATACTGCTTCCCACGGTGGCTGCACCGATGTGCACGGCCACATGCCTTTTGTTTTTTTCCTGGCTTCTATGGTTTCATTTATTTATTTTTTCGCAGTTTATTTTATTATTAGTTTCAGCCACCTGCCTTTTTAAAAGGGCCTGGACTACCATATTGAGATTTCAAAATTGTCATTGAAAAGCTGAAAGAGAAATCTAAACGTGTGGTCGGAATCCTTCTCCGAAACCTCAGACTGCACTGCAGTACCACTGGGTCTGTACGGATTTCTCCCAGGGGCTCCATCTATGATACTACGTCCAGAAATGGACTCGGCAAGTCCCATCTTCCCGTGAGCACGTGTGTACACACACACACACACACACACACACACACACACACATACACACACACCTTCCTTCTCTAATCTCAGAAGGGCACTGTCGTGCGCCCATTGCCCCCTAATTTGTAACACACATTCCTTTCACCCCGTCCTATTAATGAAAATCTAAGTCCTGTCCATTAGACCTCAGAACCTTGCTCACATATGTCCATGTCCCTCTCTCAGTGCAGTATGCCTTCTGGACAACCATTACTGCATATTGATTCGCTGTATCAGCTCCCAAGTAAGCTTCGCTTCCTCCAGCCCCATTGGCCTCCAGTTCACTCAAAGCCTTGGATTTAGGGCGACGGAACTCACACGTGGGCCTGCTTCTGTTCCTAGTGTCCCTGCCACGAATTGTCCCATATTTCATTACTCCTGTTGGGATGTGGTTTAAATTCCTGACTGACTGACACAGGTATTCACGACCTGGCTCTTGGAGATGCTTCCCCTCCCGCTTCCACCCTGTCCCCTCTTGTCCTTTCCCAGCCAGGGTGACGAAGCATGTGCCTTCATCCACAGCATGCTCTGTCGCCTTCCTGACTGTCCGCATGCGATAATTCTCTCTGTTTGGAGCACTCAAGTTTCATCTTAAATGCATCGTTCCCCCGAGGAGCCTTCCATAATAAGCCTCTAAAGCAGTGGCTTTCAAGTAGGAATGATTTTGTGCCCCAGGGGACATTCAGTAATGTCTGGAGATGTTTTCTGTTGTCACGACTGGGAGGTGCTACTGGAGCCTACTGGGCAGAAGCCAGGGATGCTGCTGAGCATCCAGTCTGGCACAGGGAGCCCCAGGCCCGAGAATGATCGGACCCAGGATGTCAGTGGCACCGAGGCTGAGGGACCCTGCTGCAGGCTGGCCTGTCACCTACATCATGGTTCATGTTTAGGGTTACAGCCTCCTGTGCTCCCCCAAGTGAGGGAGCATTTTCCACACTTTGCTGTCTTTGCTCCTCATCGTCTGTGTCCCACACTGAGTTTCCTGAGGGCAAAGGGCTTTGTTGGCCTGATGCCTGTGGACAGTGTCCCTGTCCATCAAGGTGCCTCGTTACCTAACTGTGAAGGAACAGATAAGTCTAATCAAGTGCTCCCACCGCGTTGGTGAAAAGACAAATGCATTAGATACTTCCCTGCCTTCTCCAAGTGGCATCCTGAAGTCATTCAGCTTTGAAAAAGGTTTTGTTTCCCACTTTGCTCCATCCATAATTCAACATCGGTTACGAGCTGGACTTATGATTTGGTGACAAGGTTGTAACACAGCCCATACGTGCCTGGTACCCCAGGTAACAGGATGCTCAAAGTGTTCTCAGGGATAATTCATAAACCCATAGACAGTTATTTCCATGGGGAATCGTTTGATTGCTCTGATTTTTGATTTTTAGTGGTATTTAAGCCTTCCTCCTCATTGTGATCACTCACTGAGACCCTCACGGAAATATCAGCATGGGACATCGAACTTCCATGTCGCTTGGCTCAGCATGGCCGACTTACTACTTCTGTACCTGTGGACTGAGGATCACTCTTCACTGGGCTTATAGGGAGCAAGGACCTTTCCTCAAGTTTGAGGGAACATCGTCCAGGCGAGAACTCCTGACGAGCTCTAGGGTCCTGTCTGGAAAGCCTCAAGCATTCCTGACAAAGCCCTTGAGCAACACTTGGCATTAATAGAATCAGGGGCTCTTTCTGGGAGGTGAGGTGCAGATACCCACTTTGAAAGGTCCAGGCCTCTTTAGCCAGCTCTGGGACTGGGCTTAACCCCTAAGCAGAAATCTTTTTGCATCTCAGGTCTAGGGGTGATTACTGAGCCAACATTGTTTATTTCTGCACTCTGTCTCCACCACGAGGGAACCTTTGAACTGGCTCTTCCAGGAGCCTCTTCTCTAATCACAAGCTTGAAATAAAACGTTGACACATGCTCACAAACAATCCTTCAGAGAGGCACTTTAATAGGATGCATTCGGGGCTCCTGGATGTCAGCCAGCTTCGTGGGGGCAGGATGCATTGTCAGCCCTGACTCAAAGGAATGACTGTCTCAGACTTTCGCTAGGCCCACTTTTCAAGCTGTGGCATCTTCTCCCAAGCTGTCCCTGTCTCATCAATAAAAGAACAGCCCCTTGATAGTCAGAGGCGTTTTGAAGATTGGCAGGATGTACTGTCGGCCCATTGGCAGTGCCTACCAGGTTTAAAAGCTCCAGATGCATCAGTGCTTCCTGCCACTTTGGAGCCTGAGTGTGTCAGGTGCCTCACATCCAGCAGAGGCACCTCACAATCCTCAGCTACACGGTCCCTGCAGAGTAAACAGGAGAAAGCAGACTGCGCGTCTCCATACCCAGGTAGCTAACACGGCTGGGATAAAGCCTTTGGGTCATCAACTAAGACAGTCTCCAGCCGGCTCTCCTGGTGCAATCCAAGAAGCTAGTACTGATTTTGACCAAATCTTTGAAAAAATAAATTAAAAGTCTGAGAAAGAAATGCCAGAGAATAGCATTTAGTCAAGGAAGCTTTAGCCCTATAGACACTTGCTCTTTATATGCGAGATGTAAACTGTCTCACCTTAACTATGTTTAAAGAACTTTATTTTTAAATGAACACAGTAAAATAAAGTGGATCCCGTGACCAGTTTGATGGCTGTCCACACTGGAGTGTGTGAATGCGTGTTAGGTGGAGTGTCTGTGACTGTGAGCTTGCTGGGGAAGCCGGAGTGGCCCGTGGCACTGTCCCATCTGTGGGGCCTCATCCTTGGCCTTGTTCTAAGACAGCTTCTCTCACCTTCCAGGTGACAGCTTCATTGTAACCTCCTAAGGGATGACTCCCCCATTTTACCCTGTCAGGACAGATTCCCCGATTGCCTGTTACCTGGTCTCCTGTGTGGCGTGTTGTCACAGTTGCGATGTTACGTTCTGTGTATTTAGTCATGTGGTTGGTCAGTGTCAGTCTCATCTACTAGGCCTTTCTCTATCATTAGCATCACCTGGGATCTTGTTAGAAAAGCAGAATGCTGGCCTCCATCACAGCCCTCCTGAGCTGTCTATGTTTTAGTAACACTGTAGTGATTCTCTCTCACTCACAATGGGCAAGTGCTGCCCTGGACTGGAAACTTCACGAGGCCGTGGCCTGTCAAATAACCAGCACTGAGCACTGTGCTGGGAGTACATTGATTGAATAAATGTCTTTATTAAATTCCTTTATTATATAAGAAGCATGTGAACTGATGGAAAACTAAAAAATAGTCCAGCTAAACATGAGTCTTTTAAACGTTTCCCATTTGTTTATTTGACAAATATCTAATGGATGCACATTCTAGGTAATATTAATAAGTGCATTAAATTATCACCTAACTCTTGCTAACAGATAAGTATTAACATATATCAACGTTTTAAGGAAAGTGTGACAAAGAACTATTTAAATTTGGCCAATCAACTTAATTTTCTACTAACTTGAAAAGAGTATCATAATATGTTTTTAGTAATAAAACGGCTAAACTTTTATTGAATTTAATTTAATTTAATAAAATTTTATAGATTTTATAGAATAACAGTATTGACTGTACGTGTGGTAACGGACCACCTTTCTGAGTGCGTGTGGTGGTGAACGCGTTTGTCCTGATGTCGTCAGTCTGATGTGCGGTGCCAATAGTTATTCTTTTAGAATGGGGTAAGGCGTGAGTTATAGAAAAGGAGGGTAAGGTCAAATAATTGGGGAGAAACGTCCTCTAAATTCAAATAGAGATTCTTCCACTTAGCTTATAAATCATTAACAAAACACTTATCAAACTGTCATCCATCTATTCTAGGGGACAATGGCAGATCTGTAACTTCTCTCAAATAATTAGGTCTTTTAAATTCTGAATTTTGAGTAGGTCTCAAAGGTCACAGTTTCGGAAAAAGACTGAGCCAAAATATGTGTGATGGGGATCCACAGACATCTCTTGTTTTTTGTACCTGAACAATGTCATGACAGTATGCAGAGTACACCACAAACTAACCTTTCATGGAACTAGGAATCTTTAGTTCTGATTATGCTGAAGTACGGAAAACTTTTCTAAACTTATGCTATAAACTTATACACTTAGATTGTTTCTTTATAGAAAAGTTGTACACGTGGTACAACTTCACAACGGAATGTACAAGTATTTATTTTAGCTAGAAATGTAAGTGTTTCTCGAAGGATCTAATTAAAGTTCTAGACATCTATCCCTTTGGTATAAGATAGATGCTGAGATCACAGGGGGTACAAATATGGCTGATAAAGTTTACAAAAATATTTTAACAGTTCGATATCATTTGGACAGTCAATTTTTAATTACTCATAAAGAAAAATTAATAAAACTACTTGAAAGAAAATATATATTTATTATGACATTCACATTTGCTCATTTTTAATTTCCTGTTAAATTTTAATAAGAAGTCGATAATTTTTTTGTGGTGGTGAATAAATGCAGAGAATATTCTCATAAGATATGTATTAGGAAACTGACCATTTTAACAAGATGCGCTTTTCTGGAGAAAACACTATCAGACTCAATGTAATTTGAACTAAAGTCAAATTTTAAATCTTAAATGTAGGCCAGTTTTTAACTTGCATATTTTAAAAAGAAGGAAGGATTTTAGAGACTCACTGTATAATATTTCATGTCTTTTCCTCTGGTTTGGGCATTCTCCACTGCCTTTATTTCAGTTAAAGCTCTAGTTTTTATTCCTTTACTCATGTTCTTTCCCACTATCTCTATCAATTTAAACTGTATACTTAACAGTTCACCTCATACTCTACAGGGAGCTTCCCTCTTCTGAGTTATTTGAATAATATAATCTATAAAATTCTCCTGTTATATAATAGCAATTCAACCAATAAAAACATGTTGAGTTCCTACTCTATATGTGCTATTCTTATACTCTTTTTTTATGATTGTAAAAGAAAATAATTGAACATATTCTCGTAAATAAGAACAGGTTCCTATTAGGCATAATTCTCACTTTATTCAATATCGAGATTAGCTGAATTATTTCTCTTACGTAGAGATAATGAAATTGCTGTTTTTATGTTGTTCTGCTGCATCCAATATCCTAAGAATTCTAACAAAGTAGTTCTTGTAGCCTCCAATTTTGCTCAGCGTTGAAACTGAGACCCACAGAATTATGACTTTGTCAGAGGTGAGATGTGAATTGGAGTCTCTCTGAGCCATGAGCTTCTTTGGTATGTGCAGCGCTGGCACCTCCGTCATGTTTAATTTTGGTAGTTATACATGGCCTGCTTCGGTGTTCTTATTATTCTTCCAAATAGGTAATTTTCCTCCAAAGTATAAAGTGGCATACGATATAATGCGTTTGCATATTTATATAGTACTTTTATCCTTCAAACACAGAAAACTGAGAAATAATGTCTTCTTGTAGTTCAGCATTGCTTCCTCCCACGTAAACCTGGTCCTTCTTGAGTGTTGTTGTTGTTGTTGTTGTTGTTGTTGTTGTTGTTGTGAATCCATCTTAACTAAACAGTAGAGAGTGGTCATCAACTTTGCCCTTTATCTCAGCTCCCCAGTTCAGACAATATTTAAATTTTCTCGTAGGTAACTAAATGTGATTCCTCAGGACGGGCTTTGGGACGGGCTTTGCTTAACTCCATCGGCCCCAGGCTGCATGGTACTTTCTCTGTGGCACCCTCGTTCATTAACCTCTGCCTTTTCTCTGAAAGCAGTCAGCTGGGATCTCGTTCAATCATGTGTGTTCAGCATCTATCCCAGCATCTGACTCACAATGAGCATTCAATGACTGTTGACAAAATGATTACATTCTGGTGGACAAGTTGACTTTACAGCCGTTTTTTTTGCCATATTATTTACATTAATGTTTTATTATTTCTACATACCATTAAGAATAGTTCACAGATAAAATTAATTATACATGACTAAAGGGTATATGATACCTAAAGCAAATTCTTTTTTGACCTATATTTGAACCATAATTTTTAAACTTTTGTTTTATAAATGGTACTTCAGGTTTCCTGTTTACCAAATTTAAAATAATGGCGGAGTATCAACTTTTACTAGTCAACATTTCTGGATTCCATTTGTTCCCTTAGAGAAATGCTTCATGAATCTAATCCTTTGCCTTTTTCTTACAGCTGCACTCTTTTAAGTCTTATCATCATTAACTCATGAATTAAGTTGTTGTCTCAGTTCTAAGGTTTTCTTTCCGAAGCTGTCAGATTACTCATTAACCAGGGTTTGTGTTATGTCACTTTCTAAATGGTTTTATATTGTTTACCTATTCCCATCCAAAATTGCTAGCTAATGATCAGTACCCTTTGTTTTTTATTTTATCACCCTGTCTATGTTATTTAAATGAAGTTTTATACCTCAATCCTTACCGACTCCAGCATGCTAGCCCTAATATGTCTTTTATCTCGTTATTTAGGCTTTTTATTTTATTTTTTTTTCATTCCTTTCTGCCAGTTTAAAATCTACCAGAAGTTGGAACTTCTCGGTGAAACTATCCTGATTATTCTGGCATGTGGATTGTCTTTCCCAGCTGTGAATTCTAGGAACTATTCATTGGATTGTGGACTGCTTTGTGGCATTAGGATCTCAGCTGTGCCTCTCGTCTGACGTGTGACCTTGAGAAAGCTGTCTAACTCCCTTTGTGTCTCAGTTTTATCTCAAGTGGTTGTAAAGGTTAAATAAGTCAGTGCATGGAAAGTCCTTAGAACGGTGCCTGTCACGTGTGATGTGCTCAGTAACAGTTGTCTTTCATTTTCTGAATCGTTCTGCAAGTCACCCCACATGTGCAGCCCTACTGTATTGCCGTATTGGACTTCCAAAGTCTCGAGGGGAATCGTTATAAGGTCAAGTTCAGCTTGAAGTCATCTAAAGTGACAGTATAAGACAGAGTCGTGGAGGAAAGTGTCAACGTTTCAAGGCAGATACAAGGGATTAGGCAAAAGATTCAGTCAGAATTTTTGCTGAGAAGGTTCAAGGTAAAAGTCTAGGGAAAACCAGGTGAAAAATAGGGAAGCCGTTCAGATCATGGATCAAAGGCCCCACAGGCCCCAATGTGAGCTTCTTCCCAGGATTTTGTCCTCCTCTCTGGGCTTCCCCCAAGTGTGCAAGGTGAGGTGTCAGCTCTGCCCCCTTGCCAGAAATTTCCTTAGGTGATGCCCTCAGGTAAAGATGAAAATCTCCCTTCTCTATCCATAGTGCAAACATCCAAAAGCAGGCCCCAGTTCCCAAGCACATCTGGGAGTTTCCACATTCCCTGCGAATCTTTGGGGGTCAGCATTCAGGAACAGCAGTCTTGCCCTGCCAATCGTGTTACACTGCAGGGATGGGGCGCCCTTCAGTTCTGGGCACTGTGCAGTTGGCTCCACAATAGTTCAGCGTTTTGTGGGAGCCAGAGGCCCAGGAGGGTCAGGGTTCTCAATGGGGCGAGCTTAGGTGGGACACGTATCAGCATCTCAGCACCAGGGAGCTTCATGTTACTCTAAGACATGCATTGCTGACCAGACCTCAAAGGCAAAACCATTTTAGTCTTGGAAACAGCCTGGTCATCTGTCTGTGTCAGCAAAGAAATAACTTTACCTTGGAGCCACGGAAAGAAGCTAGAGGCAAGTGTGCGTAGCTCTTGTTTCTGTAATCATTTTCCAGGGAATAAAATCTACCCCTTTCCCCCTCCCCCACGTCTGTTTTCTTCCTTCATGTCAACTTGCTCAGTGATTCCCCCTCGAATGTATTGATTTCTGCCCCCCTCCTTGCTACTCTTATCTCCTCTTTGCATTTCTAGTTTCAATAAACCAAAGTGAGTCATTTTATTATTTATTATTTATGTAAACTGGGGAAAGTTTTCTGAACCTCTGTGTGCCTCGATTCCTTTTAAAGGGGTCACCATTATACCTACTTGGGAGGACTAGTGAGATCACTAGCATAACTGACTAAATGGCAATTTTAGAACATAGAAAGATGTTGAAAACTCACAGTCCTACTCCACCAACGTTAATGATTGTGGAGAACACCCACTTACCATGCGAGCCACACAGTGGCTCCTTTTACTCCAGAAAAGGTAACTTGGAATCGCCAGCCAATCTCCAAGCCTGTATCCTGGGCCATATCTGTATGCAGTGAACCACACACTCTACACACACTCACACACACACACACACACACACTCACCCAATCACCCACTCACCCACCATATCTATTCTGTTAGTAATCAGAAGAGAATTTAGCTTTTTCAATGCCCTGGGTCCATGGGTATCTAACCAGATGAAAATTAAGCTCCACCTCTCTTCAACCATTTGAAGGAAATACTTAAGAGATTAACTTATCCAGTTACTTTTATTGGCCAGAATTGGCAAAGTGGGAAAAAAATAAAATCAAATCAAGGAATAGCACTCTGGTGGTGAGAAGCTAAATTACTCTCATCTTTCCTATGCCTTTTCCATTTTATCACACAGAAGGCGTATTACAAAATACCACATTATTTTTGTGCTACATTGATTAATTGGCAGATTGCAAATCAAAATCGCAGAAATTTTTAATGTCTTGTTCGAGGCCTCAGAACTGCAGTTAAACTCTATTTTATTTTCATTTTCTTTTCAGCAGCTTCTCCCTTTCTGAAGAATAATTTAAATGTTGACTTCTTGGGCCATATGTGGCAACTATCCAGTTTGCAAAGTAAAATAATTAGATAATTTAAATAGATAGGGGAGACTGCCCTTAGGCAGATTCTGAAGCTACAGAACTTTTATATCATTGCTTCTTCCATCCCATTTTTCAGGGTTTTTTCTTATTCATTCATTTTCTTATTCATTCTTATTCATTCATTCAGTGCAAGTTACTTGTTGCCACAAGGGAAGGAGAAATTTCACATATTTAGGATCATAGTTAAGCTCTCTTGAACATTTTTTACCCCATTATGCAAAATAATGGGCAGACCAAAATTATTATTAGTTCTTTCTTCGTCCTGTCTTCCCTCTCTCATTTTCTCCCTCACACCCTCATCCTTACATATTTATTTGTTCAAAAACCATGTACGCCTACCAGGCAGCAGGCGTTTCCTTAGGCACTGGAGGTAGAGGTCCTCACGTGGTTCCTGCTGATGTGGGGTGGAAGGATCCTCACCACCGCCACAGTGTGTGCATGTGTGGACACACACATCTGGATTCTCAGTGTCTCAGGTAATACCTAAGTTACCTTTCGTAGGTGATATCTTACCAGTTTTCACACAACATTGGTCTGCTAGGCAGCTGCATCAACATCGCCCAGTCTTCTACAATAAAAGTGCATCCTGGAGGCCCATCCAGATTTACTAAGTGAGACAGTCTCTGAAAATGAAGCCTGAAAACTTTTATTTTTAACAAATTTCCAAGAAATTATACTGCCGAGCTAGAGATGGTCAACCACGCTTGTCCTGTGAAACTCGCTGTTCTTACTACCAGACTTGCTTGCCCTATTTTGGATAGGATAAATCTGTCAAAAGGAATTAATAAGACCTGCTAATGGTTTGGGTAGCTGCGAAGAGAATTTGAATGTGAAAAAGAGACACTTGAGGACAGACATCTTATACTAATGGAATAGATATGCGATGTCGCTGTTGCAGGAGTCGTAGTGTGCTAATAAATGAGAATATTTTGGGGAAGCCAGCATAGCTGGCCTGCCCCAAAGCCCACCATGGTTGGGGATGGCTTCCTACTTAAAAGGCAGAATTATATATTCAAAGAGAAAAGTAAACTTGCACGTATATACCAATCCATCATTTTTATTACTAAAGTTGCGATGCCTAATGGAAGGGGGAAATATTTGAACAAGCCCACTAAAATGAAGCGTTTGAGTCACTGTTCACAGAAATACATTAAAATGTGGTTGATGACTCATGTGCTGTCCCACGTTTGTGGCGAGGCAGCTGTTCACCATTAATGACCAACAGCAGGGAGGAAGGACCGTCTGCCCTGCTCTGGCACAGGGAGGTACACCACCTGTCCTCGTTAGAACTACAGGTTCCACAAACCAATTTGAAAATGAAGCCTCTAAGTTCTTTAAAAAAAAAAAAAAAACTTTGGGGATTGCTGAGCCAGAGTGGAAAGAATGGGTAGCTTTTATGCAAAAACATCAAGAAGCTCGAAAGCCTTTGTTTTGTCCTCCCTAGTTCGTGTGTGGGATTGCTTGAAAGAAACTGCACTCTCGCTTTGAGGTGAAAGTTTTCGACACAATGCAAATTGGTAACTCAGGTCTTCCATCTGAAAAAAATGGTTTCACATGTGCTGGAGGCTCAGCTGTCTCTGGGTCTATGCTGACAAACACCGGTGGGAAAGTGAAGCGTTTTGAGAGTGTGAATCCCATGTAACATTTTTAGTGCTAGAGAAATGATAGAATTCAATTAATGCAAGTGAGAAAATCGTTTAAAATTTTTGAGATCATGATTTTCACTGAATATTATAGTTTACGCCATAAAAAACCATTGTCTCTCACTCTTTTCTTTTTCAGTACGGCTTTGTTTATTTTTAGTGTCCCCTCCAGACGCATTTGCTCACTCAGTGTCTCATTTGGAAATCTGGGATGTCAGAATGGGGACTCTTCAGTCCTCTTCCCCGGTTGCTGTGCCTCTTGCCCTGACCAGGGCCTCGCTTTGGCCAGTTGCGGGGCTGTCAAGTGTCCACAAATATCTAGGGGTGAGGGACCGACTTCCCCGTGGCTTCTAAGAGATTTGTGAGTTCTGCATATACTTATGTTATTTTTCTATTTGTTTCCAAGAGCTAGTAAACATTTTTGAGCACATTGTATTTTACTATTATATCTATTTTAGGTCTCTATATCAGGAATACTTAACCTAAAGTGTTAAGTTTTTCCTTATACACTATAGAGAGGGAAGGATGAAGATGGGGAGAGAGGATGAGAGGGAAATAGATTATGTTTAATTGAAAAATCTGAAAATGGGAAAATGGCCAGGATAGGATAAGGATAATCTCCCGGGTTAAGGAAAACAGTCTACCATGTGTTATGTTCCCCATGTTCTTCTTGTCAGAAAAGGCAGAACAGGGAAGACACGTCTCTGACTTTTGTCATTGAGACTGTATTCAGCAGCCCCGGTCTGACACACCTGTCTTCACGGCTGCGTTTTGCCCACACTCCTGACCCAGCTGTCAGGTTCAGCTGCCCATGTTTGTGTGCAGAATGCTAGGATCTGATCTGAGTTTTTCCACATCATTGTCATTTTCTAAATCTAACTGATAATATCCTGAAAATACAATCCTAGAAATTGAAGTTCTATGCCCCAGAGAATAAGCATTTCGTTTTTCAGTATAAACATTTGAAATGGCCATTTTCCAAGCACATTTTTACGTCTATTTTTAAATATTTAGTTTATGTTCGGAAAAATACAATACAAACAGAACAGTGTGTGGAATCAGTGAAAACACCTTTTAAAAGAATAGAAATAAAACAAATACCCATGTCACCACTATACAGGTGAAATAAAATATTGGCAGTTTCTTAGAATCAATCTCCATTCCCTCCCTCCTCCTCCCTCCCTCCCTCCTCCCTCCCTCCCTCCCTCCCCTCCCCTCCTCTCCATTCCCCTCC
The DNA here is from genome assembly GCA_030015415.1 of Cynopterus sphinx. Taxonomy (NCBI): domain Eukaryota; kingdom Metazoa; phylum Chordata; class Mammalia; order Chiroptera; family Pteropodidae; genus Cynopterus; species Cynopterus sphinx. Next base: position 4,170,033 of record CM057384.1, read on the forward strand.
TCTCCTCTCCTCTCCTCTCCCCTCCCCCTTCCTTCCTCTCTTTCTTTTCTAATATTCCCTAAGCACACAGACCTCGGGAGTTAGACTGGCTGTGTACAGAAGATGCTCTGGCTACTTGATTTCTGTGTGATCTTGAGCATAATATCTAGCCTCTCAATTTCTCATTTTATGATTTATAAAATGAAAGATGATAGAAATACTACTTAATTCAGATTGTTGCATAGTTGCCCTGAGAACAATACTGACATATTCAAACTCTTCATTAAAAATTCTCCCTGCGTTCTGTGTTGTCTTCATCACTGCATTGGGGGAAGGGTTTGAAACAAATCCATTTTATAGATCTGTTGATATAAAAGACATACAGCATCTCCTTTATATTGGTTCAAAGAGGTTTTTTAAAACACATGGTTTTGTCAAAATGTGACATAAGGATTATTAATAAGAAATATTTGTAAAATACCTTATATATGAATTTAAGTAAAAAGGCAGGTTACAGAACAGTAGGTGTAGAATGGTGAAAGTGTCAGCATTCTGAATATCTGGTAAATTTAGTTTTTACTTCTGTGTAAATTTTCCTCTTAAAAAGGGTAGGACTCAGAAGAGTAAAAAGTTGTATTTCGATTCCATTTATGCAGTAATACTTCACTTAACGTACATTTAAAATGTGTCGAAATAAGTCATTCATATTTTTGTTGCATCTTTAACAAGAATATGTATAGAAACAGTCCTGGGCTTGAGAAAGTAAATTCCTCCCCCACTTAAACTAGTTTAAATGTTCATTTACAAATAACAGTACGTCTTGGTTAAAAACCAATTTCATTTGATTGGCTGTGGCCATTCAATTGCATAATTACACAATAGAATTGCTAATAGATTCTAGTCTTGTTTTTTAGGCTTTCTTTTTTAATGATTTTAATTTGTCTGATTGGGAGACTCCAGGTTCCTAATACATCCGAGAACTGTATTGTGGTAGACAAGAGTGTTGGCATCATGTCCAGACATGCAAAACCTCATCCCCCATTTACTAAGATAATCTGTGCAAAAAAGACACCTCACATACCATAAGCATGCTATTCAAGTGTTACCTTTAAAAAAAAATGAGGAAAAACAGCATAACACACAAATAGCTGATAAATGCAGAATGAAAAAAGCTGAGGACACTTAGCTTGGGGCACATTCCAGGTACATAAAGATGCCCAGACTCATGAGAAGAGGCAGCAGTAGCGGGACGTATTTGCCACCTTGTGATTAGAGAAAGTCAAGGCGCCAGGAGAAAAGACGGAGGACAAACGGGATGTTATGGTCTCAGCCACTGGATGGAGATGCAGTCTCTAGCCGAGCCACCTGCTTCCCTCCTGACCAGCTCTGAGACCCCCTAAACGGATTCGTTTGTCCCTCTTTTGCATATTTTTTCTCTTGCTCTAGTTGTCCCCCAGCATAATTATGCCCACTCTTCGCAAGGAGGCACCAGCAGATGCAGCGATTGCTAAAGGCATTTAAACCCTTAACCCCCATATGTGGAGACGGGATGACAGGCCATCGTCACTGATCTCATGGTTCTTGCCCGTTCCTAATACTTTTTCCTGTTGAAGAAGGCTAGGGGTACCGGTAGTCACCGCAGACCCCAGGGGAGGGAGCTGTGAGGAGTCTGCTGTTTTCTCCAGGACTCAGACATCCAACAAAGGCAGAGAACGGGACAGACTTCCACGTGGATAAACCTGTGATCTGGTCTGGATGAGCCTGTCGGTGACTCCAGGCAACGGGAACAACGACAAAACCAAAAGGACTGTGCAGAGTGCGACAATTCAAACCACAGTTGTCAATGAAGCTTTCCACACACCGTTTTTAATGTGAGAAAGTCCAAAGGCAACTAAACCTGAGTTCTCCTGTGATATCACTCAGAGTGGAGGTCGCAGACAGAGTTAAATGTTAATATGTGCAGGTAGATACATGGCATCATCACAAGCGTTCACATTTTCATGGGGACACAGCGTTTGTGTGACAAACTCTTGTTAACTGGGGAATGTAATAACAGCGATTGCCTTTTATAAAGAATCGTAATACACCCTGGAGTCAAAATCATGTACTTGTTTTGGTAAAGAAAGGTGTTGGGATGCTTTGAATTTCTGAGAAACATCGCCTCTTATATGAATACATTTAAAGCACAAAACATTGGAAGATGCTGGGGCTGTTGGTACCCCTGGGCGGGAGGAGACAGACATGTGGTACTTGGATGACAGGGTGCTAAGTGGCAAAACGGGTATGTTCAGGGAATGTAAACTTCCCTGGCTCATCGGGCAGAGGAGATGGCCAAGCTGAATTGTAAAGAGGAGGCGAAGTGCACGAGCCTTGGGACTGTGAGGACAGGGAAGGGACATTCATAGAACTGCAGAAGCTGAGGGACCATCCAGGGGGAGCTTCTGGCAAAATAGGCAGAGTCTGGGTCAGTAAAAAAAAAAAGTTACTCTTCATATGCTGCCTTTCTTCCTTGTCGTGTCAGTGTTGAAATTCCTTTGTTTCCGAAACAGGAAGAGCACTCCTAACTCCTGCATCCTCAGTGCTGATTGGACCAACTCCCAGCTCTGTTCCCACAGCCTTCACTGACACTGGTGCCTCGTCATGGTTTTTTTCTAGCTTTTAACTCCTGACTTTAAATGGCAGGTGTTAAAAGCCACCTGTGAAACACGAGTGACATGAAAAAGGTGAAAACAGCATTAGCAGCCTAAGTAAAGAGGCTATTCGGAGTCTCAGAGCACTTCATTCTTTGAACTTTTGCGGATGTGGGTGAGGGTTTTCGAGCTCCAGGTGAGAATGAGAATCATTCTGCAAAAAAATACGGTGGTTATTTTCAGAGGATGATGACGCATCGGGATTCATGAAGGCAGTTTTTCTGTTAGGGTGATGACAGCTGAAAATTAAAGCTATTATTTTTCTACTCGATGCATATCTGGTCTATTAATTATGCATTCACTATGTCGTGTGCAAAATGAGTTAAGGGGTAAGGATTAACGGATCAAGAAGATCACAGCTGTAAATAACAAAACTATCTTCTTAAATTGTCCCATAATGTTATGCCGATTTTAATGTAATGTTTTTATTAAATACATTTCTACCCAGAAAAAACATTACGGCTGTAAAGTAAGTAAACATCAGGGCCTTGTGATGATAGCCAGACATACTCACTCAAAACATATTCTGGAATGAGTTGAGTAGGTTTCTGGAGTTGGAATTTCCTTCTCCCAGGCCTTTTGGGCGTTCGTCAGAGCCTGACCCTACCTCCCTGGGTGCTGCTCACTCAGCATCTGCCACGAGTTTGCTGTGGAGCATCAGGCACCGTCAGGCTGCCCACCTGCCATGTGGAAATCACACAGAGCTGGGCGGGCAGGGTCGCCCATAGGGTAGGGCCCACGTGTGGCTGAGTACTTGCACTGTGGTGAGTCCGAACTGAGATTTAATTACAAAATACACACTGGACTTCAAAGTCAAAATCAGAAACCTACATCTCATTAATAATCGTTTCTATAGATTATAATCTAAAATGATAATGTTTCACATATATACTTGGACGCACCATATTAGATAGGTATCATGCTTGGATACATTATTAAAATTAATTTTACTTTTTCCCCACTAGTTTAAATACAGCTACTAGGGAGCTCAGAATTCCTGTGTGGCTCACATTTGTGGCTTATATTACATTTCTGCTGGGCGGCACCAATCTGAGACATTTCTGTTCGGAAGTTTCATGTACACACTGTGTTGTTCCCTGATTTTTAAGGCAATATTAAAATCTACAGAATTAATTTTTGTAAGGATTTCTACTTGGCCATTTACCATTTCTCATAGTTCTTTTTTGTTACCTATATCCTCACTTGTTTCTTTGAAATGATGATTTTAAATCCTTATTCTATCTTCCATTTATTCTGCCTTGTCTGGCATGTCTATATAGATTGTCCAGTTTTGTAAAATTTGCTATATATAAATGTATTCTCTTTCTGTGGCTTCTGTTCCTTTCTCTCTTTCAGTGGTATCAGCTCTACTAATTAATAACATGGTTGTGAGAAGTTCTCAAACCCAGACAATTGTTTGTAGAGTTTCTACTGAATTTAGATGAGCGTCTGTCTCAGCGGGGAGGTCATCTCAGGCATTACAATCTCATCTGATCACTCTGAATTTGAGTGTCCTCTCTGCCAGACTACCCTGCAATCACGGAACGTCGTAACATCACAGTGACAGGATAACCAACAGCTTAATACTTCAGAATTTGTTATTGGGCCATTTATAATGCTTCTTTGACAATTCTCTAGGCCTTTCTTTTGATTTGACTTCATAAAAAGTTTCTCTCCCGATATCTCAAGAGGCCACAGCCTCAGGATCCTTTGAAGTGCCTACAGAAATTTAAATTGGGAAATGGACACTAAATGAAAGCTGAATCATCTCAGCAGAGTGCTTGAAGACGGGTATTAATATGCTCCCACGGATCCCTCAATGGTACTTACTGGAAAAATACTTTTATTCAGTCCCTGAATCCAGTAAATTGAAGTATCTTACTGTTAGCTCTGCCCTTGTTGTGAGAGCCAAGTTTCTTGTTTGTTCTCCTCCGGTGCTTTGTTCTCTATTCCCTAATGTGATTTTGTTATTGCAAATCTTTCTTGAACTGTCAGGTAAAATGGATGGGGCCCAGGTCCCTGCATCAGACAGTTTCTCTGCCTGAACTTACAGCTTCAGCTTGAGTCATTCCAGTTGGCTCTTCTTTCTGGCCTTCTGAGACTCCACTCAAGGCGATTCATTATTATCCTTTTATCTCTTTAGGAGATGACATTGTCGGTGGTCATGAATTTTCATATTGACCCTGACATCTCTCTTTAATTTTACTTATGCTCTTCAATCTTGCTTTTTTTTTTCCAAATGTATATTTTCAGTTTGATTATATTATTAAAAAAAAACCTATTATAAACTAAGGCCAGTTACATGCAGAGCATACATTCCAGAAGTTATAGCCAAACACCCCCCTAATTTCCTCAATACTAGGGGTCTAGGAGGAGCTGTAAATTGTGCTAAAAAGGGAGAAGAGGGGAGACTGGCTAGTAACCAGTCAGGAAATGCCGGTCAGAAGTGTCCCCTCCAAGATAAATATTTTGGTAAAAGTTTGAAGCAAGATACCAGTAAATTCTGTTCTAGGTTCCAAGATACCGCTGTCTCTGCTATGTTTTAACTAGATCTTCCTTTGCCATGATATTTCTGCCACTATCTAAATGTTTTGAGAGTAAAAAATTTTTTAAGTGTATTATTTTTAGAATTATTTTTACAAAGATGGCCATTCCGTTTATGTGATTTCTGCAGAAACACTTTGCAAAAACTTTTTTCATAAGTAAGTTGAGAATTATAAACATAAAAAAAAAATCCCTGAAACCCACCAATTCTTTGTCACAGCCAGTTTAACTTACCTAGTTTGCTCACTGATGGGAGTGCTACTCAAGTCATTATTCAAGGAGTATGGTCCTATTTTGCGGAACATTTTCACATGCGTGGATGTTTGATGTTATGTCCTATCGTGGGTTAGCTGCAGAAGTGTGTAAGGATAGTGAAGAGCAATCACAACCAATCACATTGGTATCAATGAGAAGGTAAAAACTTAATAGAAGACAGTAAATGAAGACAGATACCCACACACCCCATACACACACTGACACGTGCACTAGCAGACACACACACACGTGCTCACACAGCACATATAAAACCCACCTGTAAACATCCATCTGAATGTATACGTGCTCTTCACACACGCACACACACGCACCACCAGTCCATGCACAATACCTCATCCTAACATACGTACAGAAACCAAGTACAATCCCTACGCACACACACTCAGGCCACAGCCAATATCAATCCCAGCACATGCACCTTGTAGCACACACATCAGTATTCTCACGCCTTGGCATACCTCCTGTCTCATCTCCCCTGGCCTCTTTGAAATTAACTGTTTACTCCACATTTCCTGTGCTCTTCCCTTGCCCTTTCCCACTCTTTTGCACCCCGTCTCCTATACCTTTTTCTCTCGTATCAGTCACTTACACACACCCCCATCCCATTTTTCACACAAGCATAACTGAAGGCATACAGTTAAAATTTAGTGCATGACGAATATCCCTACACACTTCAAGGGTATCCCTTCAAGGGCATTATAATATAAGTCAGCATATTGTCATAAGCTAATGATCCAGTAAGATTAAATCGCATTCATTCTACTTTATTTTAGAATGGAAGAGAATATTTAATATGTTTTAGGCAGATTCCCATTAAATTGATGACATCACAAAACATTGTAATGATTAAAAATCTATGGGGAAAAGTTTAACTATCCAGAAAGACATGTCTTATGGTTTGCAATTGGCTGTTTTATTTCCTGTGTCCTTCCTTACCACAATAATAATCACACCATTTATATCTCAGCTCCCTACCTCCCATCATAGGGTGACCATACAGTGAGAATATTTTGGGGTTCCAAAAAAGTATATTTATAGCGTTGCCTTAACAGCCGACATAAATCAGGCCTCTCTAGGGGGAATTAGGGTTACCAGTCTGTAGATGCGCTCCTCACTTCCTCTCTTCCCATGCCCTGCTGAGCCCACTCCAGTCTGGGTCTGGCACTCTTTACTTTATGAAATTACTTCTGTGATGCTTGTCCAAGGCTTTAATGAGGCAAATGGTCAATGAACACATTTCTCAACTTCTTGACCTCACAGTTGAATACTTTTTCCGTGAAATACTCTGTTTACTTGGCTTCATGACACCACGCATTCCTGCCTTTCTTCTTCCTTCCTAGGTCCTTCTCACCAGGCTCTTTCTTCCCTACTTACCAATACGTACTAGAATATCCTTGGACTTTATCCTTAGACTATATTTTTGTTTTTTCTCTGTGTTCATTTCCATGGTTATCTCATTCACTTTTGGGAGGTAAATATGATCCCTCCTATACCAGTGACCACCACATTTATGCTTCTGTCCCAGAAAGTTACCGAGGTCCAGCACGTGTGTCCACCTTCACTTGGATGTCTTGTAGGCATCTCAAGTTTCATATGGTAAAACTAAACTCTTTACCTTCTTCCCCTCACCTCATCTGCAAACCTCCTTTTCCAGGGTTTCCCATTTCAAAAACACCTCCTTGGCGCACCCCATTTCTCTTTTCCCCTCTCACCTTGCATAAAACCCTGCCTCTTATTAGGTGAACGGTGTCTCTTGAATACATTTCTCTCTGTCCTCACTGCTACTCTCTCTGAACTACAATGTGCTCTGCTGCAAATGACTAAATGAAACTCTCTTTCATCCATTTCTACCTCTGTCCACCTCCCAGGAATCAATGTGCTGCCGCTCAAGTGGTTGTTTTACAAGGTAGATTCGTTCATGTCTTGACCCTGATCAAACCTTTAAAGATCTTCAGTGTTGTGAGGACAACTTTGAACATACTTTAAGTCTGTGTGATCTGGCTCATATTTATCAACCTAATTCTCAATCCTCACCTGATGCCAAATCCATTCGCTCATCACATGGGCTTAATTTCCATCGCCTGAAAAGTTCCTTTGCACATCAGGATGTTGACACGCGCTGGTCCAGTTCTGTGTGCTTCTTTCCTTCCCTTTAGTCTTTTTATACTTAATGCTAAATTCCCTTTATGTTCCCTGGTCTAGGTCAGTCCCCAACTACTCCTCAGCAAAAAACATATATTTTTTACAACATATATCACATTTGTAATTATATAGTTATTGAGTGTTATTAAATATCTGTTTCCTCCCACTAGAGTTCTATTATCTTTACCATTGTGTTGTATTTGTCTAGCACATACATGATAGCAAATATTGGTTGAAGAAATGAGAGGTGTAAAAATTTAATGTGAAAGAATTACTAAATAACATAGAGTATACAAAAAGAAGCAACCTTATTTTTTCTCACTATGCTTGCTCTTTTTAAATTGTTTCATTGCTTTTTTCTTTTTTACCTCCCTCATAAGCCCTCAGGCATACCTCACAATTTGAGTTTTCAAGCTCATGTAATGAAAAGTCCCCCAAACAATAAAAATACAGTCCAGACTAAGTATAGATTCATGCTCAATTCAACTTAAAATTTAAGATTTTTCTGTTTTTCTGGACTGGGTCAATATCGACTTTGGAAACCTGCAGTGAGAAAAAAAATCAAGGACAGTTCGCCTTCTTTCTCTTGATGCACACCATCCTCTATTTTCTTCTTTTTCTTCTTTTTTTTCCCCCTGATCCCTTTAGTAAGGCCAAGGTAACGGGACTAGGCAAAGGGCACAATATGTAGCTGCTTCAGTCATAACCTGGCATTCGTGCCCTCAGATGGAATGGCAGTTGCTCCTTATCTGAACATGTTTAAAAGCCATTGGAAGAAGCTGAAATAGAGGTACAGACAAACCATGCAGGAATACAAATAAATTATCTGTATTTGGGAATAGTAAGACACTAGGGGCCTTGCTGTAGGAAAGGATCAAGGACATAAGTACAGGGATATGCCTAGAATAGAAGGACCACTTTTTCATTTGACACCGCAGGAAAGGATATAATTTTGAGGACAGATAATTATAGCTTCGTAGATAAGTGAGGAGTAGGGGGTAATGAAATAATTTTGCCTCTTGACAACTTCATTTTACTCTCCTGGACTTGGAGGCGATATCCTCAGTTGATGGAGTGTGTGGGTTATGGGTTGTTAGAGCAAAATTTCTTAGAAAAATTGATCTTGAGCACATGTCAGAGTATATTAACTTGTTAATGAAGGAACTCACAAGAAGATAATACACAGTGTCAGGTCAAAGCAGTATTGGGGAGAAGGATTTTCAACATCATAAGTGAGAAAATGTTTATATAAGTAGCTAGGTTGCAAGGGCAGATGGTGGTTTATTCCACATGGTTATAAATTCGTTACAGCTGGAAAATTACCTTACTTTATCAGTTGACATGAGTTAAACTTGGGAGCTCAGCAATTAGAGTCAAGTTTCCAGCGTTGCCAGAGAGAAATCATTATGCAAAAATAACAAGTCATGTATCTGAGCAGACAATATGTAATTGACCTGTGACTGTTAATCAGCCACATCAAGTAGAAGTTTCTATCTCTTTCAAGGATATATTTAGCATTGAGATACCAACCCGTGTCAGAGAGAGATTGTCTAGGAGGCAACTATTGCTAACTTTCTCCAGGATGCATCCAAATACACTAACGACGCCATTTGCTTATTTTCAGGCTTACAACATTTTATTTTTTCCATCTTGGTCCCTTTCTTGAAGCTGGGTAACCATAGATGTCTCTTGACCATGAATATAAAAGTCCTCATTAAAATTTCGGGCTAAAGCAGAGATTTTCTGCCTATTAATCATTTTCTTGACTGCAGTGGTAAATTAAACCATTACCTAATAGAATAAGGTTTCAATCACAATTACTAGCAACGTTTTTTAAAACGATGTGATTTCTTTACCTTGATTTATGATATTGAGGAGGAATTTCCAGTTAAAATCTAAAGAATTAATATGAGACTGAAAGAAAGAAGGAGAATACAGACAAAGAACTTTACAGGCAAGGAGACGATGGGGTGAAATCTCACAAGTGTTACTTTTGAGAGTCTCATTTTTTTTCCCCATTGAGTTTGGAGACAATATCATGAGTTGATGGGATTTAAGAGTTTCCAAAAGTATTTTCTCATTGGGTACCTGCTGATCATATATTTCTGTTCCTCAATTTTATGTTCCTTACAGGAACAGATATAGAGAAAGTTTTTAATCAAATTTTCTTTTATATCATGATAGTTAATATTTTTAGCAGACTTAACCAGAAATAGAAGACTCAGAGATTGCACTAAAGCTTATATTCTTCCTACACGTTGCTGACTAGGCCTGATGGGTCAACATGAGCTAGGTTAGGCTCTTCTAAAATAAGCTACTCACACCCTCCTCCCCACCCAAACTCAGTGGCTTTGGAAACAAACATTTGTTTCTTGGACATCACTTAAATCCACTAAAAATTATTTACCAATGAGGGGTCAAAGTAATATTGATTAAATGCTGTAGCATTTTAATCTTGTCATTTCATTTCAATTTTTACTATTTGAAGGTGAGAAGCAGTGACCTCCTCCAAATTCTCAAGCCTGTAAATTTATGGCCTTTCTTTATGTCCTATCATCTTCACTTACAAATGGACTAATTCATTTCTAAATTAATATGTTTCTCATACCCTCTTGCCAAATAAAGCGAATAGCATTCACCACATGTTAATAATCTTTGTTCCCCAGGGACAGAGAGTTATATACATGACATGCCTTTGACAGATGTCTTTTCATTATACATACATAAATGACTATTGCTCCAATGACTGCATCTTCATTGCCTATGCCACATGTATTTTGCATTAATTTGTTGTTATTGTTGCATCCGCACCCACTTTCTGTATCATTCTTGTATCCCCAAGGATAGGTTAGGTTTTGCCATGTGATACGTATGAGACAGCTGGATTTTTACTACCTGTCTACATGGCAGAGGAATAGCATTTTGGAGAAGATCTATACCAACAATTATATGCTCTGGCTCAGAAGTGACATTCATAATTTCTGTTATCCACTCACTGGGCAGAACAAGGTCTCTCCCAACCACTAAGGTCAAAAGATGTACAGTGCTATTCCATACCCAGAAGGCAGAAAGCCAAGAATGCTTTTGTGGACAGCAGCGATGAGCACCATAATTCCTACCATCTCTCTTTGCACTCCTGCACTGTTGTGAATTCCTAAGGGACATGTGCTTGCAAAGAATGGTTTTAACCTTTTAACATGATTATTTAGTAAGTCTTATGGACTGAATTATGTCAACTCCCACCCTCCAAAACTTCACAGGTCGAAGCCCTAACCCTGCAATGTGAGTGGAGATGGGCCTTTAAGGGTGTGATAAGGGTTAAACGAGGTCATAAAAACAGGACCCTCATCCAATAGCACTCGTGTCCTGATAAGAGGATGAGAAACCTGGGGGTCGAGCACACAGAGGAAAGACCATACGAGGAGACAGAGAGAATGTGGCCATCTGTGAGCCAGAGATAGAGACATCAACAGAAATCAAACCTGCTGGCACTTGGATCTTGGACATCCAGCCTCCAGAAATGTGAGAAATTAAATGCTTGTTGTTTACACCACTCAGTCTGTGGTATTTTGTTATGGCAGCTCGAGCTGACTCATACAGTAAACATGGCAATTTTAATAAATAATTTGGTGGGTACATTTGGAATTAGCTAATCTATTTATGTGTAGATATGTTACTTTCCAGAGGCATGTTACTTTGTAACATTTTTTAGGGAAACCTGTAATTGAGTTTGAAATATGCAACCTCATTTGCATTGTGTAATTGAATTGCCCGAAGGGCTGCAGCAAAATTTATCTGGCTGTATTTGTGTGAGTTGGGTGTGATCATGAAATTAATCTAACGCGATGTACCTTTCAATCATGACAGAAATGCTCTCTTTTCAAAATCTCAGTTTTTAAAGAGACTTAACAAGATATTTATAATTATATACATCGAACTGAGATTTAGAGAAATAACGTGTTGACACGTGCTTATTAAATCTATACGTACTTGGAAATACACTAGCTTAGAGATTCCATTGTTAAATATATGAGTTTATATTCCCACTAATTTTTGAAGTTTTAGAATGGAGAAAATATGCTTTATAAACTCTCTTTTTGGTTTTAAATAAATTCAGTGCATTCTGTTAGATAAAAAGATATTTTCAACACAGCATAGTGACTGCGAAGCATTTTCTACTTCAGCATTATGTTTAAAATCTTTTCTTATAAGAAACAGTATCGTTGGATGAAACAATATAATTACTATATTTTCTATAGGAATTTTACTTCCAAAAATATCTTTTTATATGTGCTGTACAGTAAGTCATGGGGACGTACAGGTTATACAATTGATTGAAGCATTTAAATACATTATGCACAAGCTGTGCTCTTATGCTATAAATTCATTTTCAGTTGTCAGGAACTTGGATACTTAACTGAATCCTCATTAAAATGCTGTCTTTTGTACTCTTCCTATCTATAACCAGCTCAGAGTAATAACACTAATAGTAGTAGTAGTAAAGGAAGAGGAAATGAGATGCTTCTAAACGCAGGGACCACACTCAAATTAGAAAATATTTTGATACGCTAACATATAATGGGATACGTTAAAGTTACTGAAATGAAAGAAAAATTTAATTAATAAAATTTTATACACATGTAAAAAGAACTCAAAATGAAAATACAAACCTGAACTTATAATCATTTCACAAAATTTTAATTATTATGCTGACTCACCACCATGTTTTTTTGTTTGTTTGTTTCAGTATAATTAACATATAGGAAAATGCACAAATCTTATGGGAAAAGCTCAGGGTATCTTTACGTATAGACAACTGTAGAATCCCTTCTGGATACTACATTTTTTTTTTTTTAAAGTCTTTTCTGGAATTCTACGCTATCCCATGTACTCACTGAAATTTTATATGTTTATTCTTTATTACTGTCTCTGCCTGAAGGAATTAGGGATCCATGGAAGATTAGCTGATTTCATATCTTAGGTCAGAAAAAAAAAAAGTAAACATTTGTCTTGGAGCAGGAAGAAACGCAGAAGCAGTCGGAAGTGCTACAAGATGATGATGAAGGATAAAGCGATCTGCCTAATGAGAGAGCTGCATACAACCAGATGGGAGCAAGTCAGGGATCAATAAGAAAATATTTACAGTTCTTTGGAGCTGAGCAAGCCTGGAAATCCTGAGGTATTGCTGAGAATAATGTTTACTAACGCAAAGCCATAATTCTAGGATAAATGAAGGATGCCAATTTCTACCAAAAAGAGAAGAATGTTGCAAGACCAGGAAATTGGTTTGTTTGGCTGATGCGACACATTTCCCTCTTTGAGTAGTTCAAGTAGCTTGTGGAAGGATGGATGGGTCTGTGTTTTGGTCTCTGCTTCAAGTGTGAGATACGGGTGAGGAAGGCAGTGAAGGGTAGTCCTAGGTAGGCTGGTCCTGCCCCTGGATGTGCGAGATGAGCATGATTCATCTCTGCCACCTGCATTAGCCCCAGGTGTGCCCCGCAGTGATTCCCCAGTGACAAGCCAGCCAGGGACCGACACGACAAGGCATTGCGGCTCTCTCAACTCTCATTTTAAAGGAAGCACACATTTCTGGAGTTGGGAATGGAGATGGGTGTTTATCATCGCTGGGGAAGAACGCTCTGCATGGCCATTGTCCCTTATTTATACTCACATGAAAGGGATTGTAACCTTTACCTCCACCTGTTGCCACCTCTCATATCGCATTGTATCAAGCTGCGGTAACTTGTGGGAAGTTCTCTCCGAAGAAGAGGTTTTTCTCATTAGTGACCTTTAATCTGAGAAGAGAGAAGGGATCGGAACTTAATAGGTAGAAAAGACGTTATTTTTATAAAAAAAACACTCAATAACTAAAATTAATTTACTTTGAAATTGCTTGGAAATGATGTTATTTTTTTCCATCAGAGACACAGTTCAATTAATAATAATCAAAATATGTGTGCCTTGAAATCCCTCCTCTGTGAAGATTTAAAATAACATTTGCAGATCTGTATTAACATAAGAGCTAGGAAAGTGAGGCTAATGACAGGACCTCTTACATTATGTACATTCGTCTTTTTAATACAGCCCATGAGATGAATACTGCCAGAGGTCATCAATTCTAAGACACACTTTTATTTTCGCATTTTAATGTGAAAGGACTTGCTGTCTGAGGTCTTGTGATTTTCGTTAGCTAGATGGCAGCTCCGTGCAGACACCATTATCTGTACATTCGTGGACATCAAGAGTGTCAGCATGAAAACTTCAGTTTTGGTGTCAGAAGGTTTAAGACCCAGAAACCAAAGGTGATGGATATTAAAAAGGGGATATGGTGATTCAGAAATTTTAAATAACTTCCCGGAACAGGAATCAAAAGTAGCTTGGCTGCCTCTCACATCTAAGCCAGCATGGAACCCAGCACCCACGTCTTTCGGTTCTTTTATGTCTTATGTTAGGGAATACTGACTTGCCAATCTTTTGGATGACCCAGCGAACTAGAGTGTGTGCGGAACAAAGCAGATGTCCATGAATTCTAAATCAAAAAAGTGATTCAGGAAAGTCAGAGGCTGAAAGGGAAGAAGTTTCACAGATATGTTCACCAATGTATCTTTCTTGTATTTTTTCATTTTATTTAGGTATAAAAATCATGTGTGATCAAAGTTGATGTCTCATCAGGTCTAAAAAAGCTAGTCCAATAAATATAAAATTATTCTAGATGACAAATCATATTTTAACTGGGGGTATCTTTGGCTTTTTAGTGGTGCAGAACATATCGAATGGTGTGTCATAGCATCCTCACTTCAGAGATGAGAAAGTTGGAACTTGGGGTAGCCCCATTTTGAACAAAGTCACACAGCTAGTGAATAATGGAACAAGCTTGACTTTGATTCCTCTAATACTTGGTTATGAACACACCACTCTGTTACCTCTACCAAGAAGTGATTGCAAAAGCCTTTAGAAGAAGGAGAAAGTATATCTCATTAGAGAACAAAGATTTCATGTTTTTCTTTCCACTCAGCCTTACAGTTCACATCAAAACCTGCATTCTTAACAAAGCTCTTCCTCTTTGCCATCATCTAGCAGCAAGAGTTTTGCCAATGGGCAGAAGACAAAAGAACCAGTTTCACAATCAAAGGAGAGAAAAATTACGAAGACTTGAGCAGACGGTACACAAAGCAGAAGATTCTGACCAGGCCCAAGCCATTAATGTTCCCTCTAGTGCCTCGGTGTCTGCAGGGGTGATTATTGATAGCGTCATCCTTATTAGCGACAGACATGTCAATCTGAAGAAAGACACATCAGTACAGAACCTGTCAGTGACCGCTGGGTCCAGATGTGTAGATGCCGCCGTGGGAGCACGTTTGCTGGTACTTATCCGACTCAGAGAAATTGCTCCGTAAATGTCGTTCTAATGACCACCTACCACACCTCCACTCTGTGAACGACGAGGCCATAAGTGGAGAGAAGTGGAGATCTGCAGAGCACTTCGTAGAGGGCAGCAGGGACTCTCACAGGAAAGCCACTGGGAGAGGAGAGAAGGAAACTTAGCGTGATGATCAAGAAATCACTCCCAAGAATTGATGATTATGAGGAAAATGTAAAAGAAATATAATAACTGTGCATATGGTTGGGACAGGCGAGAGCATGGAATGCTCTAGTGGCATTAGTGGGTGTGGGGTTCAGAGCACAGGGTCACGTTCCACTTGGCACGGGTTAGAACTGGGTGGTGGGGAGGGGCTGGTTAAGAGATGATCTTCATACGTGGGCATCACCCATGGTATGAAGACTTTTTCATATGAGGGTTTCATAATAGGGCTGTGCTTGGTGTTATCAGAGACAGGATCTTCTGAAATGTTTCAAGGGAGGGATCGCTGTGATTGGTTTGGGAACCTTTGTGGAGCCAGGGAGGGTGATGAATTAAATATGACAACAGCAGCCACAAGACAATCCATTAATAATCAAAGTCCGGTGGGTGTGTGCTGCAGCTCGGACGGAGCGGGGAGCAAGCAGCACTGCATGCAAGTATGCATGAGGTAAGACGGGACTAAGAATCGATGAGGTGTGGGGAGTTACAGCGAGAGGGGGATGACTGCGACGAGATAATCAGGACGTCAGGAGAGAAGGGGTACTCCTTTCCTGAAATGTTAGAGACCTCCCCTTCTTAATTTACTTTTCCAGTTCTTGATGTTAATTAACAAGGATGTTTTTCAGCGACTTGTCATTATACCACCCACAAGCAGGTGGATGTGATAACCTCACAAATATGAAGACGGACACTTGATAGCACTACTGGTATTTAATTTCCTCGCTTCATTTTATTTTATTTATTCACGGGGTGTATATTAAGATTTCTTTTCTTTCTACAAAAGGAAAGGGTTACATTAAAATCCTCTTCAGCTCAGCACTTGTCACAGCCCCTTAGATTCTCACAGGCATGCCTTTCAAACTTCCTAACAAGGAGCCACATTACCTCAATGAAGGAGGTCACCTCAGGGGTGACTTAGACATATTTGGAGGCTTAAGCAGCTCTTTTCACACTGAGTTACTTAGATTAGAACATAAAACACTTTAATGACCATCCTTTGAAATTGTCAGACTAGTTTTTTGCTTCAGATTTATCTGTAAAAATAGATCAGAGTGTGCCATTTATACACACTGATCGGTCGGTCTGTGCTGTCCAATGAAAGCTGAATTTATCATCATGTCGCCAGGTGCCTGTTTTATAGCTAATGGATTTCACTAGCTGTCGTAGACAAACGTACTGGAAAGTTGTAGCTACACTAATTATAGAAATAGTCTCATCTTGGCCACAGAAAGCTTGACATTTGCCCCGCAGGAAAGGTGACCTCATAGATAGCCCTTATATTTTAAGATCCTCTTCACATTCTTAAGTCACCTTCAACTCATACCCTAGAGCAAGAGTCAGCAAACTTTACCTGTAAAGGGCCAGATAGTAAAATTTTCAGTTGTGTAGGCCAAATGGTCTGTGTCGTAACTATTCGTGCAAACGTGGTATTCGTTACACGTCGCAAATGAGGGAGCGTGTCCTAGTAAAACTTTATTTACACAGCAGTTGGGGCCTGCATGTGGCTCATGGGACACAGCTTAGGCACCCTCCCTAGAGCCTGGTCTGTAACCTGTGAGCAGGTGAGAGGCCCCCCCCAGGGCCCTGGTCCGTGTCACACCCCAGGACTGCTTCCTAGCTGGCTGTCACTAGTGGAAGTGTCTTCCCTTACGAGAAACCAGAGTTAATGTCACAGAGAAAACTTTATGGTCAGTTGCTATACCAGAATCAGTTGCATCGTGTCTCGTTCTGTCCCTCAGGCTTTTGTCTAGTGTATAACCCTATAATACGTTTAGATTTCTTTGTCTTCCTTGGCTATTGCATGTGACCCCTGCTGTTAATTGGTCATTTCAACTTTTGGTTTCATTGCTATTTTCTTAAAATCTTCTGTTTTTTTTTTTTTATTTCACACTTTCTTGAACTTAGTAAGAGACCACATCTTTAAAAAAAGCAGAACATCTGAGATACGTTTATAGAGATATACATAACTAGTAATTATAGTCACTCACTAACCTATACGTTTATAGAGTCATAGGATATCAAATAAAAATCATTTTAATTTATTAACCAACAAGTGACATTTATAAATGAAACTTTTGTTATGAGATCTTTGGAGATTCCCATGCAGTTGTAGGGAATAATATCGAGAGATCCAGAGCCTTCTTTACCCAGATTATCCCAATGGTAACGTCTCGCAAAACGCTAGGACAATGTCACAGCCAGGCTGTGGACACCGATGAGGTCAAGACTGGAGCCTTCCCATCCCCCAAGGATTTCCCACGCTGCCCTTTGTCAGCCACACCTCCCTCCCCCATCCTCCAACTTTGTCCTTAAACTCCTCCAGCACTAAGCTGCTCTCCAGTTCTACAGATTTGTCGCTTTAAGTGTTAAATAAACAGAACTATGTAGTACGTCACCATTTGGGAATGGCTGTTTTCATTCAGCATAATCTTCTGCTAATTCTTCCAAGTTCTTGCATGTATCCGTGTATCCGATTTTATTTTTCTTTTGCTGAGTAGCATTTTCTGAGTTATTGACTTTTATGAGTATGAAGTTATTTGTAGTGTTCCCTTATCTTTTATGGTTACAGGATCTGTCTGAATACTACCTATTTAATTCCTAATATTGGTGACTCGTGTCTTCTCTTAATCGCCTGTCTTGTTTAGAGGCTTATAGGAGTTTTAAATTATTTCAAAGAATCAGCATATTGATTTTATGTATTGTTGTCCTACATTAACTTCATTGATTTCTGCTCTTTATTAGTTCCTGAATTGTTCTCTCTTTGGGTATATGTTGCTCTTTTATTTCTATTGAAACAGGAACTTACTGATTTAGACTTTTCTCTTTTCTAATATAATCATCTACTGTTATAAATTTCTCTTAACACATACATTATGATATGTTGTATTTTTTTTTCAGTTTTATGTATTTTTAAGAATTTCCTTTAAGATTTTCTTTGACCTATGAATTATGTAGAAGTGGATTGTTTAATTTCTACATATTTAAGAAATTTTCTGCAGTTATTCTGTTGTTGATTTCTGTTTCGCTCCCTTCATGGTCAGACAACAGAGTCTATGTTGATACTATCAAATTGAGCATTTGTAATCGTCTGCCTCTTGCCATTGTGTCTTTTCTAAATTCAGTTCACATAGTATGCAAGGCTAAGTTACATAAAATAGCATTCTGATGCAAATCATTCAGTTATGTCAATTTCTAAGAGAGGGCTGTTGGATTTCCCATGAGTAGTTTTGGATTTGTCCATTTTTTCTTTCAACACTATCAATTTTTAGATAAAACTAATAGCTTTTTCTATCAGTCATAGTGGAGAACTGTTCTCATTGCTAGAACTGTTCTCACTGGTGTTCCAGCATCTGGCAAAGTGGTGCCAAATAACACTCGAAGAAAACTAATTCTCTAAGAGAATGGCACATACATACATTATTTTCATATAATAAACATATGAAAGAAAATATTTGACCATTAGAGTTTGAAGTTGAAGTCTTTCTGAAAATGAAGCTTTCATTACTTTTGAGGATTATGATGTGAAACTTACACCTGAAGTGGAAAATAGTGAATTATGCTTATCACATCATTTTGTTAGAAAATTTAAACTAACCTCTGCAGAGCTTATTTCCACTTTTTTGTTCTAATAATTAGCATAGAGTTTCTAATCGAATCTAATTAAAACTGATTTATAAAAAATAAACTTACTGCATTAGTTAGGATTGGCTGGATGCTGACATGGTAACACATGTTTAAATCTCAATGGCCTAATGCAATCGACATATACTTTTCACTCAAGATCCAACTTGGCATGGATCTTGAGTTTTATGTATTTATGTATCTTGTAAGTGGCTTTTATCCCTTTGGTCTACATGACATTGACTTATTCCCTATCACATGAGAAGAAAAATTTTCCTTTGGCTTTCTATGTCTAAAGACATAGCATTGTTTCTGCCATCATTATTTTCATTTTACAAAATATAATGAAAAGCAAATCTTTTCGCTGTTACTCTGACCTTTTGGACACAGTTTTAATTACATATTTAAGAGAGTATTACATGCCAATTTTCCTGAGGTAATTAATACAGTCCTCCTGTATACATAAAATTTTTTGCTTGAATAAAAACCTTTTATTAAAATTGTGCTTGTTCTGCAAGATTTCATAAGTACTAAGTTGTAGCCAAGAGTGTCAATTTAATATGCTGGTAAAATTTGACCAAGTTAATTAACATTATATTAACCCACTTCAGAAAGGTGTTAAAGAAATTTGCCTTTCTTGGGCCAATATGTAATTTCCGTTTAGAAACAATAGCATCAGAATCTTTCACTAAATGTGAAAACTGACTCAGCATAAACAGTATCTGCTATCAGTTGCATTGGCTGCTATGCAAGGCAGCCTTTTTTGGTCAGTTCCCAGAAAGTTAATGAACAGATTTGATTCTGCTTAGTTTGGAGAACTGACAAAAATCTCACTCCAAGGTGATGTGAAGGAAGATATAACCTTTCATTGTCTGTTCCTTTAAAAATAATTAAAAGACTTAATTAAAAATAAAATCTCTACATCACTGAATATTCCTTTCCTTTGTAACCTACAATAATGCTGATTTGTCTGACAAACCCAACTATCAATACCCTGGGCCATAATATTTTCTCTTTATTCTGACTTTGAGAAAGGTTGTATTTTTTTGATGATAAAGTGATTTATTTTAATTTATACTTTAACTTGCTTAGACATTTCTATTATTTTTAAAGAAGTGAGACTGTTTTTTTTCCGCCATGGAGGAGAAAGATCATATAAAACTATATCTTGACGCTCTATGTGTAAAACAAAACAGAAATATGTAAATTTCCAGAACTAAAATATATTTAATTATGTCATTTTAAAATTACTTTTATTGCTAGGGATAGTCAAATGAAAGCCAGTTAATTTGACCAAGATGCAAAGTATCATGAAAGCCAATTAATTTGACCAAGATGCAAAGTATCAAAGAAAAATGTGGAGAAATTGTAAAATTTTTATCAATTCTTTAAAAATGAATCTGAAAATAAATGATAAAGAATAGAAGACAGTATTCCGGGATAAAGGCATCAAGACATAAACCATGTGTAATCTGTTGTTAGAATACAGGGCATGTGAAAGAAGTAAATGGAGATAAAACTGGAAAAGCAATATTCTAGAAACTTCTCACTATGATTTAAATAGCTATTGAATGCTTTCCTTGTCAGCAACTACACTTATGCAATCTAAAAGATTCAATTAAAAATCAGTTTTCCAGAAATGAATGGGACCACATCAGGCATTCCTTTTCTTTGTTTCGATACAGCGACTTTTGCAGCACCATTTAGTTGCTATGACAACATTCGACATCTGCTTTTAAGATAATTTCCAAATGGAATGTCAGAGGTCTCTCTGATTTATTCATGTCAATGCTTAAAATGTTACAGAAAGGCATCAAAATGTGGAAGGCGTATTGGTGTGTCAAGTCAGTGTCAGCATCTGAGTGAACCACATGGAATCCTTCAGCATGGCACCCCACAGTAATTAGTGGCCCGGCACCTATTCTCATCGTTCCCATATTGTTTAGGTTAGCAGTGATGAGTCGACAGACGTTTTGCAGTGATTTACCATTTGAGAGGAGGTCTAATGTTAAGGTGAGTCTAATGCCTTGTTCTAGATGCATTAAATGGTAAACACTGGATAATACCATCTCAAAAGTCAGTGTAAGAGCTCTGTGTTTATTATTCATTTATTCATTCATTTACTCATTCTCTCATTTATCCTCTCTCTCTCTCTCTCTCTCTCTCTCTCCCACACGCACACACACACACACACAACAGAAGTCTCAAGAAATAGTATTGTGATCTCCCTGATCTTGTCTATTTTGTTCTGCTTCATTTTGTTTTATTTATTTTGTAGAAAGCATTCTCGTTGAGATCCATCACATTTATTTTAACACTCACTAGTGGGTTGAAACCTACACTTTGGAAAATGTTAAGACAATCTGATTTTCTTCCCTTCTCTCTCAATGCAAAAAAATAAAAAATAAAGACTTTATTCTGTAATCAGATATTTCTCTACTTTAAATAGTTTCCCTTACTATAATGAATTCAATTGACTTTTTTGTCTTTAGTTAAAATGAAAGCAATTTTGCCTTGACCGGAGGCTACATATGTTTACAGAAAAATAACGATGAAGAAATCGTATGTTAAAAACCAAATTGCAATATTTTTATCCTTGTCAGTGACCTAAAGAATCATTAAAATTATTTTGATGCTAAGAATTATTTTATAGATTTGAGGGATACGACATTGAAGTATAACATGGCTGATTAGCTTCTATGGGAAATTGATTCAGAGAGCTAAATCAAAATGCCAGCGAGAGCTCGAGGTAACCATGAGATTTGTTGTTGAGTGTTTTAATATTAATGAAAACCTGCTTTTATGTGGAACAAAACAAGTCACATATTGTGCCTGTAGGAAAAATTACATCCTGAAAACTTTTATTTGTTACTTAGATTCTCATCATTTTATAATTTTTTTATCTGTTTTGGCTTGATATTGATCTGTGTACTTAAAAGTTTTGAAACCTAAAAATGATAATAAAAATAGAGCTTTAGGTGTCTAGAAACAAAGAGTATTTCTGTGCTACAGATGAAATACTTTGGTATTAATTGTCACATACACCTATATTCCTTAGAAAAGCTGAAATTAAAAAATTAAATTAATACGATTTGTAAGTATTTCATAACAGTAGCTATGTGTGAGGCAACATGCTAGGCATTTACACAAAACATCTATTAATTCTCACAATGACCTTTAAGAAAGATATTTTTATTCCCATGAGATCACATATCTTTAAGGGAGATAATATTGAAACACTTTGAACTTAGATCTGAGCTCTTAACCATGATCCTGTACTGGTACTTTTATCACTACACTTGTTTTAATAATTATCCTAGATTCAGATAAGAAATTGAACAACCTTTAGAATGAATCGTATGTATTCTGTACATTGTGACATTTACTTCAGTGTTATTCATGTCATCAAAACACTGTTTTCCTCACTCAGATTGAGACCTCACAGAATGACCTCATCAAAGAAACAAAACGATGGCGTCAAAAGCTTAGGAGGAGAGAAAAAGTCATGTGAACATCTGATTCCTGCTAATGGACAAGGAAATTGAGAAGTGAATAAACATCTCTCATGCAAACTTACGCAAATGTGTTCACCTTTATCAAACTCAAGGGAAACCTATAAACGAATGTTCATATTCCTGATCTTTTTTGGAGCGAATACATGATGCAACAGCATTTCGCTAACGTCATGAATTGGATTCGATCATTTTCTCTGATCTGCAGTCATTCCTTTAATATAGATTCCACAGTAACATGTTGGTAGAAGGAGTGCTATTTTAGAAGGAAGAGGATGGGAGTGGCGAGTTCATTAAGTGGTGCCGTGAACGTAAGTACTGCATGATTTCATAAACTCGTCCGCTCAAATCACATTTATCTGTCTTTTTTTCTCCAAGGAGCTCAGCAGGCTTACTAAATACGTATAATTTAAAGCTGTAATGAATGCACACCGGATTTATAAACTTTAAAAAATGTTCAAAAGGATGCAATAAATAAGGTTAACATGTTTTAACAATTTTTTAAAAATTAGATAGAAAATGTGATTTTTAAAGTTATTCTCTCACTGGCTGCTTTCTGAAGCTTTTTAAATTTGAATCTATTATTCTAAGGTAGTTTTTTTCCCCTACCCCCCTCTTTTTCTTATTCTCTGGAGGAAACTTTATAACCTTGGAATTTCAGAGTGATCTGTTATTTTTAGTTTCTCCAAAACAGCATGATTCTTCTTATGAAAGAAAAGGGTTGAATTGATATTACAACATGTTCTAAAGACCCTGGATACAACTGAAAATTTTCAGGGTGTGTTTGTAGCTCTTTCTTCACCTACTAATATACTTGTCCTTCTTCACTGCTCCCAACACAGGAATTGCAATTAAACATCAAAAAAAGAGGGCTGTTGATAAGTTTTTGTATCTTAAATACTCCAATGTCCTGTGTCAGTGAACAGTGGTTTCAGCAGAAAATCACAAAAGAAATAATCCTGAGAGGCATGGATTGCACTCAGCAGTATTCTGCATATTAGCAACCTGAGCTTCTGCTGTTTGCTAACGGTTAAAGCCAATTCACCTTTTCTGCTCTTGACTTTCAAAATCGAAAAAAAAAAGATGGATATTCTTGACCTCTACCTCTGCATAATTAACTCTCTTTTTTCTTCGTTCCCTTGATTCTTCCCATCTTTGGTTCTACTTTACCTTTCTAGTAGCATCTTTTTATATTTCTCCCCCTACCCTGCCCCTGAGATACTGAAGTTTTGAGCAGTGTTTTTAATATAAGGTTCATATCAAGATTAACTGACAAGAATGTTTTTTAAAGAAAAATTTCTGGCCTCTGCATTGGAAACCCAGATCTGAGCTGGAGACTAATCAGTTTGGTAGGGCCGCCAAAAACATTTACTGTAGATTGGATGACCAAACAACAGAAATTTGTTTTCTCACACTTGTGGAGGCTAGAAGTTCAAAATCAAGGTGATTTTGGTCCCTTCTGAGGCTTCGAGGGAAGAACCTGTTCCAGGCCCCTCTCCTTGGCTTGTAAGTAGCCGTCTTCTCCCTGTGTCTCTGCAGTGTCTTGCTCCATGTGCCTCTGTGCAAATTTCCCCTTTTTATAAGGACGCCATTCATGTTAGTTAGCACCCATTTTAACTTGATTATCTGTGGAAAGACCTGTCTTCAAATAAGATCACATTCTAACGTTCAAGTAATTAGGACATCAACATATGAATTTGGGGTCGGGGTACAATTAAATTCAGCCTTAAGAACAGTATTTTATAATTGTATTAAACGTTTTATACAAATTTGGGAAATGCCTACCTCTGCGCCTCTTCTCTATTTTGTGCTTTCATGTGATGCACACCATGCCTTAAGTGAGCACACAGCTCTCCACAGCACCTCTGCGGGCAGCACTGACACATGCAGAATGATGGGAAAGGGTGAGATGGAGAATTCAGACAGCACATGCCATGCCTCCTGCAAGCAGCTCACAGCAACTGTGCAGGTCTGCTGGAATTATCAGAGAGAGAGACAGGATTCTACAGCTACTGAGATTGTAATTATACCTAAAACATGCAACGTTATTACACAAATTATTAGATGAGCTGAAAAGCTATATGCTGGTACCTTTGCACTCTCCGTAGTACATCCTCCCATGAAGATTCAGGCAATGGGGACTTAAAAAAAGAAACTTCGTATCAGCCATTAGGAAAAATAAAAATACTCCATGTTTGTACTTTGCCATGTTGAAGCTGATTGAAATAAACCTTTATAATTAATTTTCAGTGCAATTTTTGTAGCTCTCTTCCAAGGGTTTGGGTCAATGATTAAGTAAAAAATATTTTTGTAACTAGTTATTTCTTTTTTCTTATGCGGCACACAGTTCTAAATTGCCCTTTTGTCTTTCACTTTTTTTGTGAGCTACTTTCAGAAGTTTTCTGTGGAACACAGAATTCGCAGACATAAAATAAGATGAATTTCTTCCATTAATAGCTTCTGTGTATTGAGCTAGAAATGATAACTGCGGGTCTTATTCAATAATCATAATATTTTCGTGGTTGGATATTATGTCAATGTTTTATAGATTTTAGGAAATGAGATTTAGGTCGTTGGAGTAACTGTTCTCTCAAGGGAGCATCATTTTGAGGTCAGACCTATGCACAGTTCCCATGATTCCAAAGCCTGTAATTTCAGCCAGGGAATACTTTGCTACCTTGAATTAGAAGAGCATTTTATCAGTTCAAAACACTACTCCATCAGACCATAATAAACCCGCATCTAGTCAGGACAGATAGCTCTGCTCCGTTTTGGAGAGACATGGAAGCTGCGTTTCAGAGATTAATGTGACTTCCCCAAGCTCGGTGAGAACCAGCCTAGATGCCTGGTCTCGTTAGACCTTGATTAACATCCATTTTGTTTGACTTCTGTTTTACAAATGATTTTAATATAAATAATTTTATTTTGGTTACATTTTTAGGAGAATGTGATTTCACATTTTTTTCTTTTGGTTTAGAGATGAATGTTTTTTCCAACTAATTTACTTGGACAAATGTTATCTTCATAAATTTTACAAAAGTATCTTTGTTTTGAGAATCATACAAATCACTACTTCTCTTCATGAATTTAATATATGGATAGTTTATAAAAATATAGATGGAGAGAACAGAATTTGAAAATATAAGGTTCAAAAGTGAGTGGTAAATAAAAACAGAGAACATAAATATATAATATATTTCGGATAACAAGGAGATTGGTGATATGGAAAACTGGTTTCTGTTTTCTAATTTGGTCTTACATGTCTTCCCTTGATTACTAAATCAATGCTTTTATTATATTCAAATGAGTATTTGTATTATTTATTCATCTTTGCTCTTCTGGTGTATGTAAATTAGTTTTAAAGTTTCCATGCTTAGGAAAATTTAAGGGGGCCTGGTATACCTCAGAATCAGTAGAGGTCAGGAGCTTAGGTCATCTGAAATTTGGCTCTCAATTGTAATCTAGTGATGGATTTTTCTTAGTGATTCCTGCGATCTGCTGGGATAGAAGACTTGTAGTTCTTTAGTGAAGTTTGAAAATAACATACACCTTTCAGAGAGACCCCAGCAGCTGCACAGGGAGAGAGAGATTCACAATCGATTGAGACCATGGATCTGGGTGCTCTTTCAATTATTCATAAAGATTATAAAACGGTCCTCTGGTTGCTTTTGTCTCTTCTCATTTAAATATCTCTAGGCCTTGGGTAAATGATCATGCAAAAGACAGTATTGTTACTAGCTGATAGTTCCTTTTTTACACCTGTTATACTTCTACATTTCTTTTCTGTATTCTGCTTTGGACCGAATATGTTGGTGAAAATGAGAAAACTATTCGTTCATACTATAACTACAATTATTGAATAATTTTGTTACAAGCAAGAATGAATGGCAAAAGTAAGTACTAATGTTATGAGAAACTAAAGAAGAAAATGTACCTAGAATTTTTCTTTTGATTGAATATCAGGGAACTGTTTTCCCTTTTCAATATGTAGCAAAAAATTTGAAAGAGTCTTAATGAACTCATTCGAGTGGATAATGAAACTGATGGGTAAGGAGGTTAATTAATCAAATAACTTAGAATTCCTGCTGTGTCTGGTTCTGGACTGGCCACAGGAATTTGCCTAAGTTCATATTACACATTAATTTTAAAATATTTCTTTATTTTTCATATTCAATATAGGGAAAATTAACACAAGATAGACTATAAATAGTCTTCAACCACACTTAATTGTGATGGAATATCATTTCTCTACATGTCAGATTAACTTTGTATATCATCCAACCTCTTAATATTACATTTTTATACAAAGCGATGACCACTTTCTCCTTCTAGAAATGCTCTTCTGTTATGACTTCCTTTGTATTTTTCCTGCTTCACCAGTCAGTTTTCTTCTGACACTCAGCCAGCTCAGGGTCCTCCCTCAAACCTCCATATTTTTGAAAATTGCAGGGTGAATCCTGTCTTTTTATTTTCCCCTTTCTAAATGTTTAGTCTTTCTTGAGGTGAATTCATACATTCTCATGACTCTAATTACCTACTGGATGTTCAAAATATACAAACAAAATCTTAGCTCAGACCTTTCTACTGAACTTCTATATATCCAACTATCTACTTGGGTTATCTATTCGAATGTCTCATAACACTTCTAAAATATGTCTTCATTCCCCTCACATGCATTTTATACCACTGCCTACCCCTCCAGCACCACCAACCATTTTCTTAGTAGGTGGCATCTGCCTTCAACGGGTTACCCAGAATTGCTTAAGACAAATGGAAATCATCTTTTCTTTTTTTTCTTTTTTATTCACATCTATTGGAATTGACACCAAACCTATTATATGTAGCCTACAGATGTAGCATATAAAATATTCATCTTAAATCCATCATTCAGTCATTTAGCCCAATATTTTTGAGCATCATGTACTGGATTGTGCACCAAAGTATATGACTGTGAATGAGACAAACACAGTTCCCTGCTCTCATGGACTGTATGTTACAATGGGGAAAAAAAGAAGAAAAAACCTAAAGTAAATAGGCAAGAAACAAATTGTCTGCCATGATCAAGAATGATGAGGGTGATTTTATTTGAATATGGTGGTCGAGGAAAGGGCTCTTTTGAACAGAGAACTGAATGATGTGATCAATTCACCATTACAAATGGCCTGGAAAAAGGGCACAGCTGGCATTTGTATTGTTTGCTTATTGTCAGCTTTCGTTTCCTTACAATGACCTATGGGCTCTTGTGGGAATTGGCCTCTGCCAAGCAAATATACAATACATGTGCCAGACATTATTCATAATACTGTAACAGAGCTGTGAATACGACAGACACGTTTAGGCATTTCAGTGCTTGTATTCTATTGGAGAAAGTTAGAAATAAACTAAGATGTCAAGAAAAAATGTCAGAAAGCGGTAAATGCTACAAAGAAAGACTCAGTGGAATCTCTAGGAGGTCAAGAGAGGCCTTCAGAGAAATGACATTTCTAAGTGAGATTTGAATAAAAGGTGGGTCAGTCCTTCAAAGGGAAATGTCCAAGTGAAGATGTTAAGGCCAGCGAAAGCTTCACCTGTTTGTGTCTCAGATGAGGCAGTTTGGCTGGAGTGTGGAGGATGATGGGAGGGTACAGGATGCTGCACAGATAGCAGGCAATCACAGGGGGGTATGGATTCGGTTTTAGGAATAAGTATAGCAATACTATATTGCATCTAAAGCATCATAGGACTGATGATATACTGTATATGTCACGAAATCTGTTTGGATCATTTTCAGTGACATCACATCACATCTTCTCTGTCTTTACGGACATATATTGTTGCATGTGCAACTACAGTTAATTAGTTTAACAAGGAAACTTGTTTGTCATGAGAGAATTTTTAAAGTCTTATGCTGTCAATTATTTAGTAAGCACATAGCTTTTATAATTGGGCTGTGTTTTGGGTTGCCCCATAAAGAATGATAAATTTGCCTCTCTTCTTACAGAACAAAAATGCAACTATTGTGAGGCGATGTTGCATTTTGCAATTTCATTTAGAATTTGACATTTGAATTTGTTACCTCATTAGAAAGCAGTGCTATAGAAACAGGAAAAGTCGGTATCAAGTGAGTTATTACACACCTGGATCTTCAGAAAAGCAGATGTTGACTCAACTTGAAAAATGGAAAGGTTAAATGGCACCAAATGAATTCACCACAGGTGAGTTGCTATGTTCTTCCTGTGTAATGGATTCATATTTAAACAACTGGAAGTGAGCCACACCATAAATATTGTATAAATTAAGAATAAACGTAATATGGTTTGTGTAAAGCTAAATATTTATGAAGCCATATTATGCTTTTTTTAAGTTTTAAACATCTTTGAATATAAAATGTATACAAAGTAATAGGAGCAAGTAAACACAGTTCACATGTGTTACATTATAAGGTCAAACCTTGACTCATTTATTTTTGATTTCCCAGAATTTACCACTTTATGAAATCACTTTGTTCTCTGGTTTGTAGGAGTTGTAAAATGGAATAAACAAACAAAACAAGGCACCCCTATTTTTTACACATATGTGAACAGAGAAATGGAAGTATCTTCAATTTTCCAAGCAATTCTCTCAATAATCAGATAAGTTAAAAATAAATCTTGGAGTCGATATTAAAACAGAGCCCTTAATTATTGAGGGCTCATAAAGCAACTAAAATACATCTTATTTGCCAGGTTTAAATTACAAACAATGCAGCTGCTACAATAACAGGAATCACTGCGCCCACATACTCTAAGTCTTAGTAAAATATGAAAAAAAATTATAATTGGATTAATGTCCAGAACCTTGGATGGCTACTTTGTTTGCAAGCAAACAATTCTAAACAATGTCTATGGAAGACTTATTAAGATAAAAAGTATTAAAGTAATTTTCATAAGGATGATCTTATTTATCCTCTCCACCTATTTCTAATGTTTTTCCACCTTTACAATGAGGGAATGTTACTAGATATAGCTAAGGCTCTTTATAATTTTCAAAGTCTATTCACTTAACAAGGCTATCTTACATTTTAAATGAAAATTTATAAGGAATTGGCTATTTGATATTTAAAATTAACGCAAAGACAAAACCAAGATGATACTAAATTCTGAACCACAATTTGGTGGTTCTATGAAAAGGGACAGAAATTTTCAGAGAAGAACTTCTATTATAGATGATTAATTTTGAGACAATTGTTCAATTCCCAATGAACAGCTGAGACTGAGGAAGGTTACCTAAGAGAGGATCTGTGACTCATTTGGTATCATGGCCAGTTGAAATACTGTGAATAGATAAATTCTCTAGGAATAGAGGCAAAAATAAAAGATCTTCATTGTTAAGAAACAAAAGTAGGAAGAGATAGTGAGAAAGAGAGGAAGAATGGGAAAATCTTAGATGTGTACAATATATACTATTTTAAAAAAAACAAACAACAAAAACAAACAAACAAAAAAGAAACATTGCATCATAGACACTGCCATCAAAATATTTTGGTAAAGCTTGATTCAAATCACTTTTCTACCCTATTTTCTTGAGTTTTTACATCATAAAAGATATTGAATTTTGTCAAATGCTTTCTCTGTGTTTGTTGAGATAATTAGGTGGTGGTTATTTTATTTAAATCATGTATTACATGGATTGATTTTCATATGTGGAATCAACCTTGTATTCCTGGGATAAATTAGTCAGTCATGGTGTATGATCCTTCATATATGTTGCTGGATTCAGTTTCCTAGTGTTTGGTTGAGATTGTTTGCATTGATATTCTTAAGAATGCTGGTCTCTAGTTTTCTTTTCTTGTGGTTTTTGATTTTGGTATCAGAATAAAACTGACTCCATAGAATGAATTGAATAGTTTTCTTTGTCTTTTTTTCTTCTGTTTTTTGGAGGAGTTTATTTGGAATAGTTCATTTTATCTTGGTTATCTCATTTTCTTTCGGCATAAAATAGTTCATAGTATTCTCTTGCAATCCTTTTTACCCTCTGTAATGTCAATGGCAATGGCACGTCTTTCATTCCTATTTTTAATAATTAGAGTCTTCTCCCTTTTTTCTTGGTCAGAAAAAGGTTTTTAAAAAAGAAAATAGACAAGGGATAATTCACGATGAAATGATAAGAGGTCAAAGGATTGGCTAAATTGTACTATTATGTGTTGATCCACACTGCTTTACATATGGCCAGGACTGCCGACTTCCTTACGATGTCCCCATGTCTGTTCTGGCTGCAGGGCAGCTCAGTGTTCACACCCAGTGTGTAAGACAGAAGGGCAGCTCACGGGACTGCCCATTCTTGGAGACACCCACTTCAAAGTTACCAGTGAAGACAGCGCAGTGGGCCTGAGATGCGCCTGTAATCAGGTTTTTGATAAAGTCTCGTGTCCTTGGGCAGCTGTGATGGTCCTAGCATACTTGCTGGTTTTGAATTTCCACCAGGAGATATTGGTGGTGAGACCACACTCATACCCAACTTTCAATTTATCCCAGACCCAGTGTTTGTACTTGAAGGAGCCCTTCCCAAGTCAGCAACCTCCGTCCCACATTTTTCGATGGTTCTGTCGTCAGTCGCACCACATCTGCAGATCAGATGACCAGGCGTGGTAGACTGGCCGGGATCAACATGCCCAGGGACGATGACTTTGATAAAAGTCTTCTCCTTTCTCATTTTGGCTTAGATTTAGTGGTGCTTTTCACAACACCTGTGTTCTGTCAGCAAAGCCATTGCAGAAAAAAACAAAAAAGTCAAAGTGTAAATTATAGGTTTCTGCCAAATGGAAGGTTTTTCATTAGGTCACATATTCAATGCTGAAAATAAAATAGAAATAAAAACTTAATTTACATTCATGTCACTTCCAAAATGGTTTGGATTAATTATAACAGAATTTAATGATAGTCCTCAACTAAATTATTTCTGTGTCTAAGTATTTGTCTCCAGTTCTGCAATAATAAAAATTAAATTTAGACATTAAGTTCTAGCTCTGATTCCTAGTTATTAAAGGATAGGGATTGTTAATAATGAAATAGTGCATTTCAAGTGGATACAACAGCTATACAGAGTTATCATGCGATACCTAATTACAGTTGAATTTTGAGAATTGCTCACTTAGAATTATTCTGATTAAATATGAGATCCAATTATTCTGAATCAGTAAACTGGACTTTGACATTAATAATTGCATTCTGATAGCAAAATGTGAACGCTTTATATTTGTTACCCGTTTCAGTATTTATAAATAGCAAATGTGATATGAGGCTTGACATAATATATTTTTTTCTGTAAAAGCCACATTCAATCTATCACATGACATTAATGCTGTTATTCTGAATGTTTTTGATTTTTAGGCTTTTTTCTGTAACTAATCTGCAAATTAATTTTTTTAAGTAGGAGCCAAGTGGATGAGAAATTTGTCAGATTTAGATTTACACCCATTTATATTACCTTTTATTAATATTATTACAATACAAACTACACTAAGATTAATCAGGTGTCATTTTCTATTAATAATTGATGCTTCTCTTAAATGGCCACTTTCTCCTTAAACCACAGGAAGATGGCATAGCCTGAAGCCTGCTCTCAACTCCCAGCTTTACCACCTCCTAACTGCATGAAGTCTGGTCATTACACAAAAAAAGCCCCTGTGCTTCAAATATCCTCACTTGGAAAATGGTAGATAATCATAGTATGGTCCTCAGGCAATATTATGAAGATTAAACAAGTGATATTTGTAAAACCCTTAGACTAGTAGTGCCTGTGGTGCACAAACCCGGTACATATTTGTAAAATAAAAGTTATTCCTAGTCAGGTAGGAGAATCAAACTCCCTTTTGACAGTGCCCTTAGAGAGGCTATAAGGGAGAAAAAACAAAGGCTAACAAAGAATTTATTTTCATCAGAAAGACTGGAAGATAGAAGCTTTTTATAGAAACACCGGAGAGCTGATAGGCCTTATAAAAGATGTTAGAATAAAAACCACAGAAGATTTAAACAGCGTTTACCTCCTTCCATGAAGTCAGGCCCATTCTGTTTTGCGTGTTAAGTTTATCTCACATGGAAGGCTCTGTTCGTTTTGCTGCCAGTTCTGCAGCACTGGTCCCTCATCTGGTTCTTCCGACTGCACTTCATGGGACATCTTCCTTTGCCTCTTTTATCTTCCAGATCGTGCGGTGGTGCTCATAACAGCTACCACAGCAAGGCTTGCCAGGGCCTCTCATTTGCAATCTCAGAGTGTCCTGATACTAGATTTCACATGTATCAGGGATTTTACATCCATAAACGTGGGTAATAAGAATTCCATCTGTTCTGGCCTCTCTGCTCCCTGCAGGGTAGCTGGGTTTACATGATTGCTCCGTTGAGCCAAGCCTAGGACTCAGTCTGCCCTCTCCCTAAAGATACATTTTCACTGTGGGGTGAAGGAAGGGAAATAAGAGTATTTTTCCCCTATAACCCCATCTGAAGATTTGGGTCTCTATTATTGGAATACTACCAGCAAAGTGTTGGAAAAGATAGACATCTTGGTTTGTCCTGGCAAAATATCCCTTAAAATTTCACAATGTCCTGCTGAAATAGGTAAAAAAAAAAAAAAAAGGTTGTACTTTTTTCTACTCAACCACACTTCTAGGACGTCTGCAGTGAGGGGAAGTCTCATATTCATAGCAAGAGAAAAGGTGCTGATCAGTAAATATGAACTGCCAACTTCAGCAGGAGTGGTGTCAACTGAGGAACTTTAAAACTAGAAATTTCTTAACATGATATGGAGAATGCGTCAAGTCTTCTGGCTTTACTCGCTGCTGATTCTTTTTATCAATATTCTTGACCTCTGTCCCTATCACATAATTTGTATATAATATTTATAACAAAACGGTATACATTTTTTATTATATGTAAGAAAAATATTATGATTTTGTAAAAAGGAAAATAGATATTCATTATTTATATTTATAAACTTGATATATTATTACAAAATTGATCCTTGTAGCAAAGACTAGGTATAGAGTCTGAAACCCCCAAGTGATTGCCCTTAATTTAAATGAAAGAACCCTGGAATTTTTAAAGATATCAAATAGAGTACAGTGATTCTTTTCTCTTCACTTTTCTCATAGATCTGACTTTATATTTTACCCAAGTGAAAGCAGTCGCTTTATTACAAAGTTACTGTATATAATATTCTCAATATAAATGAAAAGCTCTTCTTTAATCCAAAGAGAATTTTCTATTTTGTTATCTGTATTCTATGTGTAATTACATCGAAGTTACTATTTGTTGATAATTGGTCATAATGCATGATGCAAACTAAGAGGAAATAACTAACTGTTACACACCATTAATTTTTTATAGAAAAGTTGACTCTACACATGTAATTTGCAAGTCAAATATATGCTTTTCCCCTCTTGGATCCTTTCTTATTTACAGGAAGTCGTAGCTGAATTAATAAATAAACAGTAGCTGAAATATTTCACTTTAATTAGTATGAGGTGACATTTGTGGAGGAATGTTTAAGCGAGAGATGTGAGATGCTGTCAGACAGGGATTAACACTGAAACAAAGATCTGAATAAATATGTGGTTTCTCAAACTAAATTCACTAAGCACGCAGGAGATCACACTTTAGATAAGACTCCAGCATTTAAAACGAAATAGGATAGCCATGTTCTTTGAACTGTGATAAATTGCTCGGTGGGGATCTTTGGGGAGATGAGATGACAAGATATTCTAACCCCTGAAACTGTCAGGCCCTATTATTGCCTAAGAAGCTAGACAGTTTGGGAAGCACAACACAAGACTGTTGGTTAGAATCAGAACATTCTACAGGGTTTTTTTGTTCGTTTGTTTGTTTGTTTTTCCAGTACTAACACTAAATTAGCATCAGGCTATTCTTTTAAAGAAGGAACGTATCCTACTGGTAAAATGGAAAGGCTTGGATTTTCGCAAGGATGAGAACTGACTAAGTAACCAAACCTTTACACTTTTGGTCTCAGTTTCTATTTTTCATATAAAATTTCAAAATTTATAGTGACTTGTCACTTTGTACAATAAAAAAAAATGTTCTTAGCTGTCCTTTCCCGATGTGCTTTCTATCCATGATGAAACAAAGATAAATCTGCTTCATTCCTACATTTTTAGCGTCGCCTATCAGGGCGTATTCATTCCTGGGACAGTTATTCTTGAAGCCATGTACTTCCTTACAGATTTGCCAGCTGCTGTCTCAAATTCAAAGACAGATGAAGTGTGCTTTCTGTCTCCAATGAATTCCCTATATATTTGGGGCAGTAAGACTTTGGGGTATGGAAGATTGTTAAGGTGTTATGACGTGTTTCAGGAGTTCACCAAAAGCAAATCAGGGAAAGAGATTTATTCATCCATTTTGGGGTGACTTAGAGCTGTCCACATCTTCATGCAGATAGCGTTCATCCATTGCATGACATTTGATTTCAGGTAAAACACCCCTCAAATTAACAACAACAACAAAAAAGGAAAAAATAATCATGTAGGTCCAATTTAGAATTTAAGTAACTTAATAATCAGGCCAAAATGTTCCCTTTCAAAGCTCATAAAACCTGGAACAGCTGTGCGGTGGAGATGAAAATCATCCACTAGAACTTTTTATTGATTTTATTTGCTTTTGGCAAGGTCCCACCACTCCTGAGTTCTTATTAAAATTACAACCAGTAATTTTACAATTATATAGACTCAATATCATATCTGATGGGATGTGTGTTCGCAGCAAAGCTCAACTATCAGGCAGGGCACTTGCCCAGACTACTATTTAGGGTTTGGACAATGTAGAAAACTGAATTTTGGCAGTTCCATGTGCAAAATTTAAACTTCTAAAGTGGATAGAAAAAAAAAACAGCTAACATGTACAATTTACATATAGACAAATCTTATTAAAACACTCCATTAAAATGTACTTTCAGCATAAACAACTTAATAATATGCAATAGTTTGGGTTTATTCTTTAGCAACTTAAAGAAGTACATGAATAAAGTTAAAAATATTTACCATGAAATTTTGTTAGTTCATATTTGATAGTTCTTTAAGTTTTTTTTTTTTGGTTACCAATAGAAAAAATAGAATATTTGCAGAAATCCTATTTTTCTTTACATATAATTTAGATTATGTTGTGTTGATGGTTCGGTATCAAAAGTGAAGTGTTCATTAGACATATTTTTTCTTATAATAAATTATATATTTGGTTTCTCAATGCACATATTTTTAATATTTTACATTTTAACTTATTTTGAATCCTGTGGGGAAAAAGCAGACAAAAATATCTTCTTTACAGACAGACATTTTTAACATCATGAAAGGAAAGGAAAATGGTAAAATTCACTTAATAAAGATCATGAAAGTTTCTGTCAAAATATTCAGGATCAAGGAGATGGCAGCAATTTTAGCAGTGCAGTTCCAAAGATCCCCTATATTCAAGGAATGAATAGTTTCCCTTAATCTCTCATAAAAGAGCTCTTACCGTCTCAAGCCACACAAAAATAAAACTAAGAACAAAAGACCATCTAGAGTTCCCTAAAACTTTGTGAGTTAGCGTTCTCTCTGAAACTTTCTCAGCTGCCTTAGAAGACATTGAACCAGAAACCGAAGGAACCCCATGCCTGTTGTATAGATTTATATTCTGTTGTATTTATTCTCAGACTTAAATAATTTTTAAACCAATACCTTTTAATGACAGATGCACATTTATTCTATAAACAAATGACTCCCCTTCTTTTATGAGTTTCATCATCACACTGGCTAGTCTGGCTTTTCATCAGTGTTTTCTTTTCTTTGAAAGACACATTTAGCTAGGGCACCAACAAACAGACTTGAGGGGTGACTACTTTGAACCAATTTTGGCTTTAGAGTATTTATTTGGTGTCATTTCATGTCTTCTTACTATATTTATACCATCCAGGAACTATCCTGCCATGTGATTGCAGGAATTTATTTCATGCTCTGTACCAGTTGTTTTGTGCGTGTGTGTGTGTGTGTGTGTGTGTGTGTGTGTGTGTCTGGTCTCAGGAAACATCTGAGACACGAGAGTCTGTCTGCCTGGAGATTTTGGAAGAAGGATACTTGCTCTTATGAAAAACGAGATTTCTCCTGATGTTGCCATGTCACCCAGATGAGGTGCCTGGGATGATGGCAGCCTTCTTGAGGTTATGAAAGAAGCCTGAGACTAGAGCTGAAACAATGGGAATGAGAATGGAAGTAGGGATAGAACCCCACTCCTGGGAGGTCGCTTTGCCCATTCCTGAATCTGTCACTTCCGTGGGGACTGCAGTGACCTAACAGGTGGCTTAGCCTAGTCACAGTGCATTCCACAAGCTGCTGAATGAGTGACTAGTCTTGGTCCTGGCCTTGACTCAACCTTGACTTTGGACTAATGTTTTAGCCTTGTCTCCCAAATCATGAAAAAAGAAAAATGACATTAGATTCTCAAATGTCTCCAATTCTGTGACCCTATACTTATTATTCATTTGACCACGAGGTGTTTTTTTAGTGCCCAGGTTGTTATTAAGCTTTTAAATGTGATAGGGCCTCTTCCTCACTGTGACTACACTAAAGAATGAAAACCAGCCACAAGCTCCCACTAATCCCTGAAACCGACCCATGTGCACTCAACTTTTAGTCACCTGCCCTTAACGTCATCTCCCGATGTTGCCTTTCCAGCTCTGCTGCTATCTCTTGGATAAAATGTTTTAACATCAAGGACCATTTCTAAAAATCTAGTTCATATTCCCAGCAATGGGATAGATCTAATTAACTTTAAAAGGTCACTCAATATTAAAGTATATTTAAAGGATTTTAAAAAGTCACTCAGTATTATTAATTTTTTGTTATGTTAAAAATTTAATGATGCCTGGAGCTATAGCATCTTGTAGTTAATTTAAAGATGATTCATTATTTTTCTAAAACGCTGAATCATGTATGCTCATCCACATATCTTTCCTAAGGTGAAATGACCCATTTTTTTTATTATAGGAAATCTTCCTGTCATAAGAAATCACCTAAACTTCTTCCTGAAGTGGTTCATTGGTCCATAAAAGCATCGAGTTCTTTCTAAATAAAATGTGGAACATACTTTGGGGTCATATTCACTGTTAAGCATTCCTTTGCTTTATTTTTCAGTCTAAGGGTGGGATTAAATGGATAGCCAGGTGTCAAAACTAGGTGGAGCCGCTCTGCCTTAGAGAGTGAGCACATGTGAGGATGGAGGGAGGTGGGAAGAGTAGGTAGGGCTGGGTCTGGCTTCTTGTTTACCTCTGCCTTTACTTGCACCTGAGTATAAGCATGTCTTTTCCATTTGCTGTACTGAATTTGGTGGCCTCTTCCCACACTTGGCAGTCGTTTCCCAGGCCGAGGTCTTGCTGGGATGGTGTGATGGAAGGCAGGCAGCATGAGGTGGGGTTTGAGATGGTGATGGGCGAGCTTCAGTGTTCCTTCTTCCAGAATGTAGTCAGAATTGACCTTTGATGCCATGAGATTCCAGCATCTCCCCAGGTCCTATTTCCTTCCTCATTCACTTACTTCTCTGAGTGAGGTATGGGGAAATGGGGTGCATTGTGGGATGTTTCTTTGTGGGAATGGAAACTGGGTCCATGGAATTGAGCCTTGACTGTGAGTAAAGCAGGAGACTGGGAGCTGAAGGAACCACAGTGACCTCTGCATTAGAAAGCTCTGGAGAACTTGCAGTCCTTTCTGAAGGAACAGATGACAAATGAAGGCTTGGGCCATCTCTTTAGAGAGTCAATAGGTGAAAATAAACACAAAATTTCTGCTAGTCAATTTGCACTTGGGCTTCCCTTCCTGAAGTGTGCGCAGAGATTAGACTGAAATTGGCACTTGTCATTCTGTGTATGATGATTCTCCTGCCTTTCATTCTCCTGCCATTCTTCACGTAAAGAATTCCACTGACGTCAGGAGATCCATCATGTACTAATTGCTTGAATCACCCATTTGGTTTGAGCCTGAATACCTGCAATTCATTAAACAAGTTAAAAATTGACCTGAAAAAATTTAAGTTCAGTGTTTTAATGAGTTTTACCATTTGTGCAAAGCATAAAGCATAGCTTTATGAGCCGTAGCTTGTGTTAGGAATCTTTTGTTTTCAGAACTTTCATTTCTGGCAGCATTTTAATTTCAGAAATTCTTTAATCCCGTGAAAATGCTTAGTAATTCTCATGAAGTTTCCATGAGTTATGTGTCTGCCATCATTAAACTATCTGACCATGCTCTAAAGTGACCATAGCTTAATAATGGATTAATTTATAGACATGCTTAAATTTATTGATATATACCACTTCTTTCATAATATTAAACCAGAATGGCTATCAAAGTTCACAGAGTGAACATTTTTCATATGTGATGAAATAAGACAGGAAGTCAATCGTCTCTTTATTTAAAGAAATTTCAGATAAAACAGATGTGAAAGAGATCTTCAGCTTTTTTTTTTTTTTGTATTTTTACCACACTTGTACAATTTTAGTGAGACTTAGACTAACAATGCTAAGTATTGTTAACTAGGTAAGTAAAGAGTTTTAAATGATGTCTTAGATGTTTATGTTTTAGAAAGATTTTAAAATATATCTTAAATTTTTTAAAAAGTATATACGTGACAATGTCAGATGTGGATGTCTCGGAAGTAATTTATTATGTTCAACATCTAACTGTGGAATTTGCTACCTTATTTGATTTATGTACGTGTTTGTGATATATTTTTGTGTGTTCAGATTATGCTACTGGGATACCAAATGATTTTTATTTTAATTTTTTCCTCTTCTTTTAGCCCCATTTTTATTTTTATTTATTTTTTAAATGTAAAGTTGATTTTTTATGGTGAAATTGGTCAACAGAATCCAGTAGTTTCAAGTGTACAGTTCAACAGTAAGTCATACATATTTTGCACTATATGTTCACCACTCATAGATTTCTTTCTGTCACCACCAAATTTCTAATTTGCACTTTTTTTTTCACAATAGCAAGCCACGGATCGAGCCACTAAAATCTCCACAGCAGCACGTAGCTGCTAATTATCAGCTTTTTATATTGTTAGACGGAGACACCTCGAAAAAAGAAAGTTTTCCTATACAACAACTGAAGCAGCAGTGGAGGAAGCCCGGTTCTGACTTTTGTTTCATCAACAGAATTACGTTATCAGTCATCGTTGTTAGCTAAGTGAGATGATGGATAAGAAGAGTTTGTAAAGTTCATATTTCTTAATGAGCAAAGTGTTTTAAATTATCTGCCCGAGGGTCAAAATTAGGGACATTATAATTCCTCTCACTGAAAAATAAAAGAGAAAACATGATAAAACTATATAGTGAAGTGAGAATTATTTTATGGCTGCCTGCCATGAATACGAAACTAAGCTATATTTGTTCCATTAAACATGCATTAAAATGGAATGAAAATTAGATATCGATGTTCATTTCTAAGTAAAAACCTTTAGTGATCTGTATGTGGTGTTTTCCCTATGAATGCACTAGTAACTCTTGTATTTCTCTTCTTCAGATCGGACTTCAGTGTATTGAAGGCAGCACGATTTAAGATTTGTGGTGACATTTATAGTGGGTTGTATTTTAAAGGAAATGCATCATTCTTTATACGTAAAGTGCTTGGGTAGTTGCTGTACTCATGAAATGCTCTAACAACACTGATCTTTCAAGAAATAATCAATTACTGATCACATGATATATCTGTGAAAAGAAGATTTTAAAATGAGTTCTAAGTTTGAAATAACTTTCTGGTGAAGTGACAGTTTTTAAAAACTCTGCAATTAAAGGTTATTCCACAGAATTGGGTCGTAGAATGTAGTGGCAGAAATGATAGAGTATGCATCTGTGAGTGTGTGAGTGTGTGTGAGTGTGTGCACGTCCGTGCGTGCACGTGTGTATTTTCAAATATGTCGATTCAGCAACACAGATTCCATATTCTCCTGTTACATGGGGTTAGGGACAACGCCTGCTGTAAAAATATGCTCAGGAATCTGTTGCTACTCAATGAGGAAATCCAAAGGCAGCTCATCTCTCTTAAATGTTTTTGTCTTCTTCATGTAAAATGAGAATATGTTCTCCTAATCTCTTAATGCCTCCTGGATTGACAAATAAATTCTAAGAAAAAAAGTTATATGACTATTATTTTCACAGATTTGCCATAGTTTTTGGCAGAGTGTAGGTCTTCTGAGATATAACGTCTCTATATCTTTTTACGAGGAAGAAAGAATTTTCATAATTTTCTAGGAGTATTTTTTAGACTTCCATGATCATTGCTATTTTCCATTTGACTATGCTTCAACTGCAAAAATATAAAATTAGGATTTTTTTTTCCTTTTCATATTATGAACTTTTCTAATAAATTGTTCGTACTCAGGATGGAGGTAAAAATTTAATGAAAACAATTAATCGGAGACCTGAGATAAACAGTGCTCTATTTCTCATTATTTGAATCAAACTATAGACTAAGACACTAAGAGCTGCAGGGGTAAATGACCCGTGTCGAGGAGTTATGACTCCTATGACAGCAGGGCTTGAAAAACACATCTCGGAGGCATCTGACAAATGAGTTGACTTTTAGAATCAGCATTTAAATGGAAAACTGCATGTAGGCAGAATCGCCCCCTGAAAATCCCCAAGAAACATGCCAAATGGCATAAACCTATACAATAGTTCAGCATTGGAATAAACAGCCATTTCTCTGGTGCTCGAACTGTGCTCAGGCTGGTAAGCTTTAGCTGTCATGAGCATCACAGAAATGAAAGAGTTCAGTGCAAAACAGAATCTTGCTCTCTCTCTCCTCTTCCAGATGGGCCTATCCTCACTAATTGACCTACTTAAATACTTATGAATCTCCCTGTTTCTGTTTTTCATTTTTAGTTTGATTGATTTGTTTGTTTGTTTGTATCTGTAGCTGTTTTTCTATTTTGCTCACTGTTATGTCCTTCTTTTATTCCAGGTTCCAGTGTCACTGCAAACAAATGACTACTCACATGATGGCTTGAGGTGAGTACATTATATTGGGTTCAAAAAAACACCGGATGACCTCCAGGGAGGTGAGAAGCAGGAAAAACTAGCCTGGCCAGATGGTACTGAGACGAGCGTTTCAGACATGGCTAGGATTTTAAGTGGCACAGGTGGAGAAGGTTATGACATTTCAGGCGGAGAGGATTGTCCAAAGACAGATCTCTGGAATATTCTAAACTTGGAAAGACATCTGAACACATACTAAGGGTGCATTTTAATGCCAGGACAGAGATGACACTAACAGTAAAACTTGGTGGAAACCGAAAACAAATTGTTTTAAAAAACTGTATCCTTATATAACTGGAGCTCTGCTTCAAAAAGAATAATTTCAAAGCAGTTTATGGATTGTAGAGCTGTAGACATAAAGATAATACAGTGAATATGGTAATGAGAGGGGGGAAAATCATCAAAGATGACTTTGAATTTTTTTTGAGCTTATCTCACGTAGAGAATGATTGTGCTATATAAATTAGGAAAGCCAGGAGCTGCTCAATGACTCAAATCAGAAAACTAGACACCATTTTTGATTACTCTGTTTTCCCTTTTGTTTAATTTTTCCATTTAATTCTTGATCTACCTCAAGGTTTTTTTTTTTGGATTATATTAGAAGGTCAAATTTGATTTGTACTTCTATTAGACAGTTTTACTTCTAACATTATTTAAAAATTACCCTTTTCTACTGGTTGGATTCATGTAGCCTTATTGTATGTTACACATTGATCATGATATATATTATAAAATTAGTGTTTATTATTATACATAGGATCTAGCATGATACAGGATATTTAATACCATAGTCTGTCTGTCTGTCTAGCTAGCTACCTCTCTATTTAGTTTATTCCTAAACATAAATGTATTTTTTTCAGTTCGTCTTATTTTAAATGAAAGATCTGATATATATATATGATATATATATATATATATGATATATATATATATATATATCATATATATATATTGGGTTTTTCTGGTTATGTTTCATTCACTAAAAATCTTTCAGGCTACACTATATATATTATCGTACTTGTATTGTTCTTATTGGCATCATCTTTCCCATATTAAACTCAAATATCTTTAAGAAAGTAGAGATGCCTATGAAGGATGTAGGGTAGTTAAGAGGTCTGAAGGAGCCCATATATTTAAGGAAAAACTGAAAATGCTGAAATACGTAAAGATGTAAGTTCATCAGCAGATATAAGTTTGGCCCCATACAAGTGCCCAAGCTATTGTCCACTCAATGGTATTTATTTGTATAAAAATAAAGAAAAATATGCAAGTGTGTTCCTCCAAGTGGTATGACATCATGAAGGATGATACAAAGTCTTTGCACAGCGGGTGGAGAGACACAATCCGTTTGCAATAGCATTTTATGTTTTGTTGGGACAGCAGAAGGTATTGGGGGTCCTTACAGCTCTGGCATATAAAGAGATGTAGGGAATAATTCTATAACAAAGTCGAGCTGCATATCAACTCTGAGTTGTACGAGCCTGAATGAGCAAGTTGCGTTCAGTGTTGGTGGGGTCCATGAGACTGAAGCCCCATGCAGGTCAGTGAGACTGATGCTGACCCATTCCCCTCCTCTCTCCAACATCCCCCAAGCAATGTCATGAAGTAAGTGCTACCGTCCGCCCTAATGCGCATGTCGAAACCAGTTTCCAGTCTGGTGTTTGGAGAAGGGCCTTTGGGAGGTAGTTTGGTGGTGATGGCAGAAGCTCATAACAGGATTAGTGCCCTTAGCAGGAGAAACAGGTGAGCTTGTTCCCTCTCTGCTCTCTGCCTGGGGAGGGTACAGCAGGTGGAGGGCCACCTATAAACCGGATTTAAGCTTTCATCAGACACAGGGCTGCCGGGCCCTTGATCTCAGACCTCCAACTTTCAAGAATTGTGAGAAATAAGTGTTTGCTACTTAAACCAGTCGGTTGTAGTATTTGTTACAGCAGCCTGAACGAAGGCAAGTCACTCTCCCTTTGCTGAGTCACTGCATTTTTAACATTTATTTATTTGACTTTACTAAGCATTATATACATTGAACATATATTTAAATTTACTACTTTTTTATTTGCCTTATAGTATCTGTTTGCTGCAGTAAAGAAGAAAAGCATATTTTGTTACCACTCTTCTATATAGTAAGTACTCAAATATGCCCACTGACAAATTTTTTTAAGTTTTAAATAATTAACTGGCATTTTGAACGATTTACATTTTGTGAAACATTTGATGGGATATTATATAGGAGTTCAAGTGTTTTCATGATATTTGAGGGTTTTTGTTAGGATTTAAGGTAAGCTGGGAACGTGTTGTTACTTTTCTCAATTAAAGTGGT
This sequence comes from Cynopterus sphinx, assembly GCA_030015415.1. Lineage (NCBI taxonomy): Eukaryota > Metazoa > Chordata > Mammalia > Chiroptera > Pteropodidae > Cynopterus > Cynopterus sphinx. The sequence continues at coordinate 4,213,719 of CM057384.1, forward strand.
GGAATATAGCTTACTGCCATCCAAAAATTTGAAATATGTTTTGCGAATGTGTTTGAAGAGTTTCTATACTGTTACTACTACTACTACTATTACTATTATTACTATTACTATTACTATTTATTATTACTACTATTACTATTATTACTATTTTTCTGCTACTTCTTTTACTCCTATTTCGTTTCTTACAACTGCTATTACTGGTGAAACTACTAGAAGCAGGTAAAGTGGTAACCTCTGGAGATGAATAGAAAAGAACAGTGATTGGTACACATATGTGAGTGTGTGTGTGTGTGTGTGTGTGAGATATATTTGCATATCTAATTTAAGAAATACATTTTATTTTTCTTTCCTAACTGGATGTACAACTTACTTTTTTAATTGTACTATTTTTCAAGAATGTTAATGCATTTACTTAAGCACATGTAAAATCACATGGCTTATCATACCCTCAAATATGCCTTCTCATTTCCTAGGATAGTGACACATTAAAATAGGGAAAAAATATAAAAGTTTATCAATTTTAGTTTTCTAAAAACTTTCATAAAAAATAGTGGGCAAAATGGGATACTTCTAGTTACTGAAAAGTAAATCTTTGTGTCTATTTATCTACTTTTCTCCTCCTTCTTTAGCAATGTCTTTTAACTTTATTGAAAAGTGTACATCCTTGGGTGAGCAAGAGAGAAATACTAAGTTATCCTGCAGTAGAAGGTGATATTTGCATGTAGTGTTCACCTTCCCGTTGGTGTTTAGGCCTTCGCCATTGGGTGTAGACCAAGCTGAAGGAAAGGTAGCAGACCTGCTGAGTGTCTGTTATACCTTATTCTTAGCCCAGCAACATAGAGAAGATAAGGAAAAGAGGCAAAACTCAGGTGGTCAGGTGTTTTAGATGGGCAGGGTTAAGCCTCTCTGCTTCTTTATTCCCTCCAGCAAATGGCCGGCAGCTGGTCATTCTCTTTTTTAAATTTGAAATTGAAAGAAAAGAAAAATTAAAAAAGAAAAAGACTCTGTATTTAATCTATATAGACTATGCAGTTGTTTTTATGTAAGAAAAGAATACTTTTCTTCATCTACTTCTTAAAATAAATGTATAAATGTGTGAATAAATATAATATGCTTTACTGAGATGAATGGTTTGGAAGAAGCGCAAAGGCAGTTTTGAAATAACTTTTTTTTTTTAAATGAAATGGACCTGGAGGCCATGCAGAAACATTCCCTGTTGAGACATTTAGTGTCAGTCCTATTCCCTAAATTATCTACAAACTCTCAGGTGATACTAACAGGCTACATTTTTACCTTGAAAATGCAAGTCTCTTGTAATAGATTCTCCCTGTCTAACCCCACCCTGCCTGTCGAGAATTGCATTTGTTTTCTGAGTGAGCGTGCCTGGAAAGAGCAGATGACTGCTTTGCCTTGTGACGATTAATTAGGGACTTTGTCTAAAGCTTTATCCAACAGCGGATGCTGTCCAGAGGCTCAGTTTCCCCCGGGGGCCCAGGGACAGTTAGGGACCTGCGCTGTGTCCTAGGGGGCAGCCGTACTCTGCAGCCTGGAGAGTTGCATGGGTCGATGCCTGGCACTACCATGAAATTCTGGAATTTTCTCAGGTTGTAAATGCTGGCTTCTCTGCCTGGAGTCCTTTTAAAACCCCTCCTCACGTGGCACTTTTCGGCACTTGACAGTATCACTTCTTTGAGATTGACATAATTTGTCTTTTATTTTATACATTTGACTTCTTATAAAATGTAATATTGTCCAAAAGCCATTCTTATAAATAACAAAGCATAAATCATTTCTGTGTTACATTAATGAGCAATTAAGTTAGTTCAAGATGTCACAGAGGTCACAGAAATCTAGGGGCTTCAGGGAATTTAACTTTTTGGAAATGGCATCTGGTTTGAGATTTCAAAGATGAGTAGTCGTTATCCAGGCAGATTGAGAAATGGGTAGTGGACACATTTCATGGCCTGATTTGCAGTCAGAGGTCAAAAAAGGTGAAAAGAATATAAATCTGGCTTTGTCTACTTCATAGGTTGTTATAAGACTTAAAATGCTTAAAATCTACAGAGTGCTGAGGAGGTTGAATGTTATTTATGCAGTCGGATTGCATCTTGCTTATTTGGGATGTGGGAAGCCCTTTCCAGTAGCCAGGAGGGGCGTCTCTACAACTGGAACTTGCAGACTCCTGTGGCCAAACCAGAGTGGACACTTAGGGTCCCAGGAGCCCCTTCCCAGTGACAATGCAAGAAGCTGTGTTTTCCCTACTGTCCTATTTGACTGGAGCAGGCGAGTTATCACTAAAACACATTGGTGACTGCCATTCCCCAGTCCTTGGCCTGGAGAAATTAATCTGTCCTCGGGCAGGGTTTGCCAGTTCCCAGGTCCCTGTCTCAGATCCTGAGCCAGTCTGCCTTCTCTCTACCTTTCAGAGTTTTTTATGTCAAGTCCAGGGATTTTAGCTGTATCTGGTGAGAGGAATAGGGAGAAAAAAAATGTCTGTACTCCACCTTGTCTGGGCCAAGATATCCCTTTACGGATTTGCATCTGTATTAATGAAAAGGTATGTTATTTATTTATTGCTATTTTGTGATAGTTGTCTCAACTGCACTAAATTGCAATCAACTCTTCACTGGGTTTCCCATGGGTGTCCAGGTGAGACCCATCTATTTCTGGGGTGTTGTACTGTATTTTTTCTCAAACCTGTGGTAGTTACATCCTTTGCCACGGCTGGGGGAGTGAAATGGTTAGTTATGAGACTAGCAACTTATCTTCTCCTGACATTTTCACTGTCAGTCAGGAGCTCTGGGGAAAAAGCTCATGAGTGAAATTTATTTGATTTTCTTTATCACGCAGTAATACTGGAGATAAAAACCCTAATCTGAGCAGTGGTCTGAAATCACTGCTTTAAACTTTTAATGTGTATTTCTTCCAGGCAGCATTTTCATGGATTATTCTCTAAGGTTTACTGTTACAGAGAAATGTCTACGTGAATAAATAAGAGAAAAACTTCTGATGTATACATATATTGGTAAATGCCAAATGAAACCACGCTAGTCATGTTTCCTTTCTGATTTTAAGATTGTACCCATGGGTTTTCTTGGTTTTAAAATTCATCTTTATGACTGTAGAGGTTAGTTCAGTTTTGTGCTTTCCTTTCCTGCAGAAGAAATAAAATCATGTGTCTCTATATTAAATTTTGTCCTGTTCTCTGGTAAATTTCTTTCATAATTCAACAGAGAAAGGGCTTTATCAGTTTATCATTTATAATGTCTCAATTTTTAGTCATTTCGCCTGTTTTGAAATGTTTCCATGTGTAATTCACTGTGGGTAATTTGAAGTACATATTCCGCGAGTAGAAAAACTGCTTTTCTTTGCTAAAGATGTCATTTAAACTAAAAAAGACTCTTCTTTTTATTTTAATTCAATTGCTTTTTCACATCATCTACATCATCTTGGAACAAAGAACCGTAAATGACAGGAAAACCACTTATTACCGTGATGTTCAAGAATAAAAGCACTGAATGTGCTTTTCCTGCCTAACTTGTTTGCTCCCTGACTGGGATTTAAAAAAAAAAAAAAAATCCTTCCTATAGAGTGAAAGTCACATTTTTATGTTTGGTTGATAAGAAGGCTTTAATGATCCTTTTGCTTTTAATAAAATGTCCTAAATCTCGTTTGTGACATTCATCTTAAAATGATGTAACTCAATGTCGACTTTAACCCTTAAATACTAATCTGGATTATCTATGGAGGTAAATAATATACTCTATGTATTTATGTAATTAATGTTAGGAAACAAGGTCTTTACTTGCATTACTCACATCACAAATCCAAGAGGTTGAACTTGAGCTTGATGCTCAGTGCCTGAAAGCAGGGGCCTCTCAATGGGGAGGTGGAGATCCCCCCACCACTCCAGGAACATTTGGCAATGAGCACTGAGTAGATGTTCAGACGCATTGTTGATTGTCATGACAAGGGGTTGCTATGGCGTCTGGTGGGTAGAGACCGGGGATGCTGCTAAATAGCCCAGAAGACACCAGACACATCCCACGACCAGGAACAATCTTGTCCAAAATGTCAACAGTGCTGCTGTTGAAGACCTGTGGCCTCAAAGGAAGAATCCCAGGGTCTGGTAGTTTGTGGATCGTTGGAACCTGAAGGAATAAATAACTGATGCACACCAAACATCTTATTTTCTGTGAATTGTTAGTGCATACCTAATATAAGACATTTCACCTTCCAGAGGTTTTGAAACATTCTAGTAGCCTCACAGTTGTCTTTAATTGTTTGTTTTGTTTCTCCAGGCTTTCAAACCGTTACACCTTATAAAAGAAAATTCTCCTACGGGATTCTTAATGAAATAGAAACGAAGATAATCCTCCATTTGTGGCTCTGCAAATCATTCGGTATCCCTAACGTCTGGGCGGCAGATGAAGGTAAGATTTGGGTCACATTTATTTAAATCTGCATTGTGTTGGATGCAGGCACTTACCTGTCCACATGGGCGTGCGACTGTAATTTTCCCCTGGACCCCATACGCCTCCGCGGACCCCACAGTGTGTAGTGTGTGAGCACACATGGGCAGTGCTACTGGAGCGAAGGGGACATCTGCTTGCGTGAGTGGAAGCACAACGAGATACATATGAGTTTTGCAGCAATGAAAGTAAAGGTTTATCTTAGAGAGTTGCAAATCCCAGAGTCACAGGTGGCCTCTGCTCTCAGACCTGGCTCCCTGGTGTCTGGAAAGGATAGTTTATCCTGGAACAAAACAGTGGCCTGTCTGGTTGGGGAATCAGCAAAGCATCATCTCCCCAGGTCCCACAGCCCTGGGGTCCCTCTGCCTCCATAGGCCTGGTGCTTTATGCTGAAAAGATTTGACACTGGCCAGGACCTTGTGTCCTAAGGCTTAGTGATTAAGGGAGTCAGCATTCAAAGTTGGATGTTGAAGGGCAGAAAAAGCAAGTGAGTCACAGTGCCATGGCCTAGGCAAAGTCTGCTTGAATCAGGGAAGAAGCTGTTTTCAAGAAATCTCTGCAGTCACAGCAGCTTGCCCGGGGCCACATGGCTCTGCAGGCCGCTCCCACTGTGAGAGACAGTAGGAGGAGAACAGCCTGGTTCTCCCCACCTCCTGCCTCTACCAGGGGGCATATTCTTGCCAATTTGCCCTGGACAAAATGCTCTCAGCTTTCCTGTCGCTGTGATTATGCCTTGCAAAGGTACAATTACCACAGTCTTGTCCCTGTGTTCCTTACTGCTGAAGTCATGTGAAATCTGATGTCGCCCCCGTCGGGGTGGGGGTAGGGGCTGTCCTCGGTTCTTCCTGTTGATGCAGCAAAGAATTCCAGGTCAGTGAGGTTTAGGTAAGACTTATGGAAGGTACTGTTTAGAAAGAGAGGGCCACGAGAAGGAAGGCTGCAGCCCCGTGGGATTTGGGAAGTGAAAAGATCAAAGATCAAAGACAGATTGTGCTCCAAGGGAGGAGCGGATTTTCCGCAGGGAGAGCTGTGGCAGTGCAGAAGTGAGAAGGTCTGCTGATGTTTGGCGATGGGAGGTCCTAGATGGTCTATGTGTGAGGTCACCTTGACTGACCAGTGGCTGCTGCATCACGCCTTGCTACTGCGCATGCTCTGACCTAGAATTCGGTCCCTTGGAATTCGATTCGTGAATTTCCTGGCTTAGGCATGAAACTATAATGATGTGTAACGAGGCTGAGGTTATGGCCAGTACTTGCCGTGCATGCGTTTGTAGCTGGGTTAGCCGGCAGGTTATGTGGCCTGTGTGCTCCAGGATTTGGGGTGATTTATAACCCTAAGGGGGAGATGCTTAAGGAGGGTCTTCCAGGGAGGTTTCTATGGTTACAGAGCTGGGCCTTGGCTCTTCTCACTCATGCCTGCCTATCTGACACTGGGACAGTAGCTCCGAGGAGGTTCCCGTAACAGAGTTGTTTTTATTTTGTGATGCGGCCACTAAATGTTACTGGTTCGAAGTCCATGTGCCCAACACTTCAAGAGGCCAAAGCTCAGCACGTCAGAGTTTGGGGCAAGGAAAGGTTTATTGATTGAGAAGGCTGATAAGATGGCAGCTGAGGAGCCAGTGGGAGCCTTAGTAGTTTCTCAAAGCCATCTTTAAAATTATAAAGCCCAAAGTTCAGACTTTTCTCTTCAGGGAAGGGAAAATGGGAGGAGCCATTTAAATGAAAAATGCAAGGCCTGGGTGAATTCCCCTAAGGGTTAGTGTGGCTGAAGTGGGAACTGTTAGCCTGGGGCCTAGGAAACCACCAGACTTGAACAAGTTGGAGTCAGGTGGAGAGGTCTACTCTGTTAAGGAAAAGCTCCTTCTTATTTCACAGACATTCCCCACCCCCCACCCCCATCCTCAGGGAAAATGGATGCACCAGAGTATACTCAACACACCCAAAGGCTAGGAGCACCAAAGGGCCACTCCCCTCCCACCCTCAGGTCCTGTTGCTGAGTCTAGTTTTCCTGGCAAGACTCCTTTCTTTGGGTGAATTCTATCTCAGGGACCCTGGCACTTTGTCCTGTGGCTCCACTCAGCCATCCTTCAGACTCTTCCCTGTACAATTAAATGTAGTGTAGAAAAGACCCCACCTCTCCTCACCCCACAGCAGGCTCCTAGCTGAGGAAAGTGCCATTCAGGGGTCACTGTCTTATAACACATCCTGGCAGTTGGATCCAACCTTATTCTAACTCAGTAAAGACCCCAACACACCTTTAATCAACAAAATAAATAAAAATGAAAACAATCATTATAGCAAAACACTTTTTATGTGACTCCAAATTGACAGTAACAGGGCAGCTTTCAACAGAGTAATGAGTGAGTTCGATAGCTCATTTTAAGAGACTGAATCTGGGGATGCCCAGCCCAGCTATCTATTTAAACATTTTTCTGGGTGTGTCTGGGAGGGCCTTTCCCCAATAAAATTAGCATTTGCATCCAAAGACTCAGCAAACTGGGCTGCCTTCCAACTCCTGAGGGCACCATACAATCCCTGAGGGCCTGAATTGAATAAAAAGGCAGAGGAAGAAGGAATTCACACCTTTTTTTCTGCCTCCTTGCTCAAGCTGTGATATTTCATCTCATCTCCTTCTCTGGACTGGGAATCATCAGCTCCCCTGGTTCCCAGGCCTTCCAACTGAACACACGGCTGACTTTCCTGGGTCTCCAGCTTGCAGGTAAGACTGTGGGACTTCTCAGCCTCCGTAATCAGGAGCCATTTCTTCGTAATAAATCTCCTTTATATACTCTTTTATATCCTTTTGGTTTCGTTTCTCTGGAGAACCCTGGCTAATGCAGTGAGCAAGAGTTCAAAGGCTTTATGAGTACTCAACCAGAATACTTTTAGGATTTGGCATGGTCTGATGACTCAGGAGAGAGACACAATGACTTCAAAATTATTATTTTTAGGTCTATCTATTTTCTATCATCCATCCATCTATCAATCATCTACCATCTATCACATCTATCTATGCATTTATTTTCTATGTGTATGAATATTATATTTAAAGACATCAGGCCTGTCCAGATTCCACTGACAGGCTTTTGAGAGAAATTTTTTATCCATCTATCTAATTCCTCAGGGAGCCCTGGGCTTGGTAACCTGAATCAGTAAATAGGCAGACATTCCTTAGAGTTCATGAAAAAGAAGATACAAACAAAGGCTCCGAGTACTTGATATATTCTGGCCCAACCTTGTGGATAACAGTTATCACAAGTCCTCAGATTGGTTATCGTTACATCGTTGCAATGCCATACAAACGTGTGATAGTTAGCAATCACCAGAAAAAAAAAAAAACAAAAAAAAAACCAGGAAAATATAGCCCCAGAGGTCTATTGAGAAATAGATCTGGATGTGGTTTAATTGACAAAGTTGGGGCTTTAAAAGGCTTAGTACTGTGGGGTAGGCTGAATAACAGATACCCCCACCCCATAAAGAACTCTGTATTCTAATCCCTGGACCTATGACTGTTACCATACATGGCAAAAGAGACTTTGCAGATATGATTTCATTAAGGATCTTGAGCCGTGAGATTACCTGGTAGGCCAAAGGTAATCGCTGGGGTCTAAGAGGGAAGCAGGAGATCAGAGTCCTACTAGGGGACAGCATGAGGAAGAGGGTAACCGTTCCCATACATACACCCTTCTGTCCTCTTGACCCTGAGAAAGGAGCTGTGTGACCAAATCCTCATACATTTGAATTCCAAGTTAGCCAGATCTTAGACGGCTAATGTAACATCTTCGATCCTTGGTTTTCTTATCCATAAAAAATATGTCTTGATGGCTCTTTCTCCTGGTGATGCTTTAAGCATTAAATGGAAGGCATGTAAAACCTCTGTCAAAATTTTTCTCTTAAATATTTAGTAACTATTCTAAATGCCAAGGCATTAAGATAACTACTGTGCTGAGTACGACAGACTGTAAATCTAGTTAACGGTCTACATTACAGAATCATGGAGGGCCAGAGGCTTTACCTTTTCTAAGCTGCATGCTTTACAGTCCCACGGCGGCTGGTTGAGAGGCACAGCATGGGAGTGCTGGATTCGGGGTGGACTGCCTGCATCCAGATGCCGTGTCTTCTATTTATTCCCATCTCAAGAGGTGGTTGCAAAGATTTTGTGAATTGATGCATGGAGATTGCCTGGCTCAGAGCTATAGTCGTCAGTAAATATTTGTCATTACCCTTTATATTATTACACTAAGGACATTTTTTTTTTTGTCAAGAATAGAATGAATGAGTGCCAGAGACACTAAAGAGTGATTCTGTTGAGACAGCTTGAGATGTCAGGTACAAGGCCTGTGCACACATGAGAGAGAGACATCTCGAGGACACGTGCCTACAGAGCTGAGACCTGTCAGCTGTGTGAAAGGGAAGACTCTTTCAAGTCTGGAAGCTGGGAAGGTGTTGGAATGTAGAATTGCTACTGGTTTTTCCAGGATGCTTATTATATCATGCTTCATTACAAACGTGCTTTATTCATAACATTATTCTACCGTACTTTTAGGCAACAGTTTTATCTTGTTTTTGTTTCTTAGGTCTACTTTTCTAATATTGCTATAGCAGTACTAATTAACTGCTAATCTCTGTAATTGAATAATTTGGTACCATTTATTTATCACAAGAGTTTGCATTTATTTGTGTGATTATGGAATAATAGTGGATTTCTCTTTGAACTGGAAGCTCTCTCATTGGTAGACTTTGTATGTTTTCAACACCGATTCTTAGCACTGAACTCAGGAGTGACACATGACAAATGCTAAATGAATGAAAAATACATGCCTTCCAGTACACATTATTTTATAATTATTCTGTGTTGTTACCCAATGAGTTAGCCAAATAATACTTTTTATATTGTCTCTTACTCACCTACAATCAATGTCACTTCGTCTTACATTTTTCTTGGCATCTCAGAAAATCCTTTTCCTATGTGGTTTGGATTAGATTTTGCCAATAAGATACACAAAATATACAAGAAATAGAAGAAGGCGTAACTCAGGGCAGCAGAATCTCTGCTGCTGCTAAGACAGGCGTCAGAGCCCAACCTCACATTTCCTCCTGACCCTTCTAATGGTTTTGTGATGCTTCCATTTTCTGGATATAATCTGAGCTAATACAAATAATTACAATTAATACAATTAAGGAATAGAAAAGCTTAAAATTCAGATTATTGTCTAACATTTTCAGAACCACTCTTTAAGCAGTTTAGTTTGATTTAGGATTGATTATACACTTTTTACTTCTAAATATTTACTTGCTTATAAATATTATTTCAAATATTATTTTAGTAGTTGTACTTTTTCTCTTTTTAATATTTTTATAGGTTTATTAAAATGTAATAATCAATACCTGGTTTAGAAACTTAACGTACTCTTCTTAGCAAAATGTGGTATTCCTTGGACTTTTTCTCCATGATAATATTTGATGTTTTTCATTAATTTTTACATTTAGATACATGAAGGCAATTTGATCTTTTGAAGAAAAAAGACCTGAGAAATCAGTCATTTTGTCCCACAATGCTGGGAGTTTTGTTGATATTCTTGTTTTTGGTTTTGGTAGTAGAAATCTACTTGTCATTAAGATCTGAATAGTTCATCTCTAAATTCATTTTGCATAGATTCATTTACAGTCCATCTGGGATGAACAATTTTAGTTTTTGTTTTAAATCTGTTCATTTGCCGTTGCTATTCTTGTTTACTACAAATCTACCACAGACAGTGACAATAATGTTTCAAAAAGCTCTAGTCATTTATTTTGAAAGATAATTGATCTAGAAAGAAAAAAGGAATTTTTGTTTTTCCATGGGTATAACTTGTTTAAAATAATAAAAATTTTGTTTCCACTTCCTTCTGAATCTGATGCCTGTGCTTTGTCACACGGTTGTGCTTCTTATCTTTGCAAGATGCAGATTCTGAGATACTGTGCTCAGCAGTAGCATGTTCAATTGTGATTCTTATCAACCTTTTGAAGAAAGAGTACATTTGATTTATTTGTTTTCTGTTATATTTAAACAAAACTCAAAAAGAAAATCAAACACTAAAACTCATTCCTATAAACTGTTTGTATTAACTTTGCTAAACCTTTTTATAGTCTTAAAATATTTTCAGGTGATTCTCTGGAGTTTTGTATGTAAATGAATAATTCTTCTGCAAATACTGAGATTATTTAACTTTTTCAAGTACTTTTTTGAGACCTTACCATGTTTGGAAAGAGCTCCAGATCTGTATTAAATAGATACAGTGATTAAAACAAGTATTTTAACTTATACACAAATTAAAGAAAATATATTTAAAGTTTTTTAAATTACGAATGTTTAGGATGTATTCTCTATTCCTAAGTTTCTGAGTTCTAATCAAGAAAAGGCAACATAAATTTAATATCTGTATCTACTTTGATAACCTTTTTCTCCTTTACTTCCCTAATATGGTCATTACATTTATAGATTCTTGTGATTGAACCATTATTTAATTCCTTTGAGAAATCCTACTTGCTCATGATGAACTGCATATTTTTAAAGCATTGCTTTGCCACCAAATATAAAATAAAATTTTTATAAGCCTAATATACTTTAATTAAATTGCATTTGAGCTATAGGTCTCAAGTCAGAAAGACTGAAAATAAACGTGCTACCCCAGGTGCCTTTATAATGTTAAGACCTTGGATAGCTTTTACTTTGGGTTTCAAAATATAAGGAAGGTTATTATTCAATAGATTAGCCACAGTAATTTGATATTTAATATTTAGAGGCATAATATTCATTCCAAACTCTTGGTGTATACCAGTGGGACTGTTAAATTCATATAGGATGTGTTTGCTGAACATAGTTTTGAATCTGTTCAAAGAAATATTTTAGAGGTAGAATTAGTCCACTGAATGAATTAGATAAATATATAAATGCATTCTAAAGAATACACACATATTATGTTATAATGTATCATATTATATATGTGATATATACTAATAAGCTTACCTAATATAGAAATATGGTCTATATTATATATGTCATATTGATATATTATTTAAAATAACAAAAGATTCCATTCTTTAAAATTAATATTCATATAAAATATATAGATATTGTACATTAATATCATTGGAATACAAATTAAATAGGTATATAATTACTGAATAATTAATTTTAATCATAATGGAATCTGTTCTCTTATCATATACTTTTATCAAATTCTTTATTTTATTTTTTATACCCTGGCTTATTATTTTATCATAATTTCTTTGTTTTACAAATGGTATAATATCCTCTTTTATTACTTTACAATTATTACTTTACAATTATTATTTCCTTTAAATTCTTATTCTGTTGTTCTATTAATTCTGATTCATCCTTATTCTGTATTAGATTTTTCTATTTACTTGGACTTCCTTTTCTTTTTTCTGAACATTATTCCTAACTTACCCGATTGTTCTCTTGAGGTTACCTGATGCCAAAGCTGGCCCTGGTGTATTGTTGGGAGATGGGAGTCACTCAGCCCCGGGCTGTCGAGCCCTGGTTTGTGCACAGTCTGGTCGGTTTCAGATAAGGGACAGGTTCTTCGTATGGAAAATCACCAGTGCCACCCTTGGGCCTCCACCATGTAACGCCCGGTGTGGCACCTGCCTTCTTCCCAGGCAGGCACTGCTCTTCGCAGTTTGATTCTCTATGGACCATGATACCCTGGTCCTTGGGCTGTTTAGGAGGGATGGGAAGGAAGGGCTCCTTTCAGCCAGGCTGGTGGGTCAGTTGTAGGCACATCTGGATGGTCCCCAGATGCAACCCTGTGGGCCTGGCTAGTGCTGCCCTTTTTCTGCTTTTCCGTCATGACAGTGCAGGCAGTGACTGCTGTGCCAGGGGAAATGAAGGAAGAAGAAGGTACACATCTAAGTCTACAATGCAGCTCGTCTTGAGAAGGCCCTGAGGCCTTTGTCCTTTTGGGAAAAAAGGAAGAGTAGTGTTTTCTGTCTCCCCAGGATTTCTTCAGAGAATTCACTAGACTTCACTATGACACTCAAGGCTGCATCAGGGGCAGAAGCCAGCGGGCCATTCTCATTTACCATCTTGTTAGAAGAGACACACTTAGTTTGCCCGCAGGAGACAGTGGTTTACAACAGTGAAGTCTTCCTGGGGGGATCTGCGCTGAGGTTTCAGGAGACTAAAACTTTCTGAATAATTATTTGCCCTTCTACTGGATATAGCCATCCATTAAAAGATTGCTACTTGTTGAGGAAGAGAGGTAGAGAAATGCATTTTAGATCATGTAGCAAATGAACTCTAGAGATACTTTTAAAAATATATAATTGTATGACTTTTTTTCCGAAAACAGTTGAGGCAAGAATTCATATGTATAAAAGTCTAATGAAATAAAAATTAAAACCATGTTTTAACATAAGAATAAGAAGAATTATAGCATCAGTGGGGAGAAAAGTTATGAGCGAATATTTTTCTTAACTCTAGTCCAAAATAATCTGGAAAATATATATATTTTAGTTTTATAAATGATAATGGGTAAAAATATAGAATATTTTATATATAGATTGAATAAAACATAACACAGTGAAAAACATGAAGACAAAGAGTAACCAAACACTTTATGGATGCTCTTAAAAATAAGTTTTAACATCTGAAGGATAAGCCTGTATAATAAGCATTTTTGAGCAAGTAGTGGGAAATGAAGGGGATACACTGAGTTATGATGGAAAGCACAGGGTTTTCTGAATCCAGTTGCTCTGAGAACTTGTTTCCAATTGTGGGCTCTTGACAAGCTACCTTCTTTTGTCATAGTGTAGGTTTTTTTATCTGTAAAATAGGGATAATAACACATGCTGCTCAGCACTGTAGTCTGATTAAAATAGTTAATTTATTAGGTGCCAGACAAAATTTTTGGCATTTATGATGATTTGAAAACCCCCTAATCCCTATAGGGTGTGAAATAGTAAATTAAATTTTATCTCCACCATTAGCAAAATTAAAGGAACAGAAAAAGACATTAAAATCATTTTCATAGATAAGATACAAAAGAAGCAACGAGACTATTTTAGTATTTCACTTCATTTTTATCAGTATAGACACATAGCTGAAGGAGAGCATTTTTTTTCTTGAGTTACTGCCAGCTTGTACACTATATTTATTTTTTAGTAATTACCTTTTTCATTATTATAAGGCTAAATCTAACACTCCCGTCTCAATATTTTTATTCTTAGCAATTATACTAATAAGCACTTTTCTGGTTTCCCATCTAGGGTCCTGACACAGTTGCTCCTTCTTTTATTAGTTGCTGCATTTATCCGTCACATGTCACCATCTTCTCTTAAAATACGGCAGCACAAAAAAGCGTGAAAATTATCACTGCACTATAAAAAAGTTCATGTGTATTTAGTAGGGTCCCCTCTAGTGATTACGTTGATCTTAAGCCAAAACAAAAACAAAAGCAAAAAAATCTCAAAATGATGATTTTACTGTTAAATTCTCTTTACCTTGCTTCATTTTCTAAAGGTTAAACATTGTATTAAATAATATTTCCTTTTTTTTTCTTTTCAACTCCTTGTAAAATAATTGCTAATTTCAAGCAATGGCAAACGCAATAACATCATGTTAGATTAAAGAAAAAAATCATTTGAGTGTTAAATCTTCTATCTTATGGCTTATATAGCAAATACAGTTCATGAAGATGACAGTCACAGGTCCTGTGTCTTCTTTTATTCCATTGTCTCTGTCCATCCACTCATAAAATTCTCACTCTCAAGAATAGACTGATGAATCAAAGCAATTTATAGCACCAACCAAATGCACTGCCCACTTACGCAACGAGTTGTGGGGCAGAAGCCCTGCCCTTCTGGCTGACCTCTGGCTTCCTTCCTGTTACATTCAGAGGCTGTGACTTTCAGACATAAGCACCGTAAGTAACCTTAGTCATGACACTGCGTGCTCGCAGAGGGACTCCAGCCTTTCTGACAGAAGGAGTGGCCAGCAGTCACCTGGAGAGGCTGACCCTCAGACGACAAAGTCACGACTGGTAGGTACACCACATAAGGACAAAAAAATAGGGCAGAGGATCTGCCATTTATTCAACTAAATTAGGATTCAAACTGTATTTAAAATTATAAATGTCCTAAATGTTTAGCTTTAATATATGAGTGACATTTGCTTACAAGAAGTCATGAAAATAGTCCATAATAACCATTATATGTATATATGTGTGTATGTATGTATGTATTTCGACACTGAACATAAACATAATACAACTCTCACTGAAATGTTAATTTTTCAGGCAGTGACTTCGTTAAGATACTTGAGAGTAAATTTTATGAAGTATATCTGTTTGGGTAGGGAGGGTAATAAGAAAAATGATGCATTTTGAAATATCCAGAAAATTGCATTTTGCATACAGACACACTATCTATGAAAGTCAAGTCACTGGTTTAATGAATAATTTGTGTGTGTGTGTGTGTGTGTGTGTTTACATTTATTTACATATATATATATATATTGGATAGATAGTAATGATTTAAATAACTGTTCAAGAGAATGAAGTCCACTATATGTTGAAGTTCCTCAGGCCTGATTTAGACCTAGCTTTCAGCGTTATAATTTTTTATTTAGGAGAGAGTTAAATAATACATGTTGCTGATAATATTTGGAAACACTACTTAGGAGTCGAGGCATAGAAGTTTATTGCTCCTTTATTTTTTCTTTACTGCTGTTCAAGGAAACTAGTGTACACTGATGGTGTCACGGCCTTGATGAGCAGCCAGTAATTGACATTGGACACTTAGAAATAACTTTCTGTATCTAAAAAATGTCATAGAATGAACAAAAATGCATGTGTTTGCCACATTTTTTATTACTCAGATATAAGGCCCTCGTTGGGTCTATTGTGTCAGGGTTATTTAAAAAAAAAATCACTTCCATCAAATTTAGAATGATGTAGTGGGGGCACAAAGTTTCTTGAAGACTGCAAGTTGGAATGGATTTTGTTTTTTATACCTCAGCTATTCCTCTGGCCTAGAGCTTTGTTTCTCTTCTTGAATAATTTAAGAACCTTGTCTCTCTGTCTTTTGAGTAACTTTGATCGTCTGCTCTTCTGCTTTGATGAGCAACATGCTTTACACAGCCCACATCCTGCATCAGGAGTGAGGATAAGCACGATGTGAGTTCTCTTTTCCACTTGTTTCATGGTTACGTGCGATAGGCTGATCACCTGGCATGTACCACAAGCTGAGTGAAGTGAAACAGTTGGGTGTGAACCATCTATCCAGCATGTCCTTAGAGGCAGGAGCCAGCCAGTGGCTGGGTGCCCTCCACCTGACACACAGCTTCCCTGCAGGGACCAGGTGCCTGTTGCCATTTGTGCATGTCCTCTGCTTCCCGCAGGCTGCTGGAAGAAGCTCAGCTTGGGGAAACTTCTGAAAACTGATGTGAACACACACTACACTAGCAACTCTCTCCTACTCCCTAACTTCCCCCTGGGACAAACTTACAGCATGTTCGGAGTGGTTCTAAGCCCTGATGGGTTCAATCGGCAACATGGAAAACAAGCAGCATGGTGACAAAACGGACATTGTCCCTTCCAGCTCCCTGTTTAAATCAAGAGGAATTTATTTAAATGGCAAACGATTGTACATTACGCATTTGTTTAGGATCAGCAGTTACACACGTACCTCGTACTGCCTTAAATTACAAATCAGCACACAGCACTTATTAAGCACCTACAGTGTGCAGGCGTTGCTTTGCAATAAGATCCTCATATTCTTTCCAGTGTCCTCCCCACCCTGTCTGTACTGTCACTGCAAAGATGGAAAAATGCATTTCTATAAGGCATTGATCTTTTTGATTAATAACAATTATTAAGTGTAACCAAATGAGATAAAAAACAAATCATGGGGTGTACCTGAACTTAGAACCTTAATGTTTGCCAAACACACACACACACAAAAATATATTTATCTTTCTCCTGCATGGACTCTAACAACCTCTAAATAGGTTGACTTCAGGATGACAGGAAATGCATTTCAAATACAGTTTATGTGTCAAAACAGAACTGGGGCAACGCTGTGAGAAAGACAAAGCATGTCGGGCTTCCTCTTTCAATTCCGTGATGCCTTTCCTCCTTATCCGGCAAAACACTATTGTTACGTGTGTGTGTAGCTCTGTAGTTTACTAAAGATTTTCACACATTTTTTTGATATAGTAATCACGACAGACTCCCAAGTTAAATCATTTCAACCCTCCAGATGGGATCGTGGAAACACTCGTACCTAATCCCAAGACCACACAGCTAATAAGGGTCACTGTCAAGGTACTCCGGACTTACCCATCCTACCACGGCAGCTTTCTTGTCTCTTCCCCCAACTTTCAATGTCTTCCTATTTTAATTACATAATTCCATCAGCTCTCCCCATTTCCAGGAATGCTGCATGTTCCAAAACCACACTTACCCCATAACCTCAAAATCAGCACTCTCTTGGCACCAAGAAAACCAAGTTATATTATTTGTTTTCTCTTTCACAAGAGAATTACGGACATATATTTAAATTAAGAATAATGGATCTTTCAGGATTGGTCAATGATGGTAGGAGAGTTAGGGGGCTGGTAGACCAGAACATTCCTTGATGTAGAGGACTCTTTCTTTCATATCAGGCCTATCCTACAATCCCACGCAGTTATGCCTAGGACATTCCGAGTATCTTGGTCAGAGGAGTTTCAGGTGACAGAAACAGGGGCATGCAAAGTGCCAGGCCACGCAGAGCTTGCAAGGATCTCAGTGTCTGTGTGGCTCAGAAGGCATCTCACAGTGAGGCCAGTAGTATGGAATTTTCCATATGGTTCAAAATATCTGGTTTCGCTACTGAAGATATATATTTTTAATCTAAAACTCAAAAATGTTTCTTTCAGGCTCAATCCCCAAAATGCTATCTATTGAGTGAATGGAATTTTATTAGATTTTAAAGAGAGGTGCCTAAGAGAGAAGTTTAAAATGTTAATCCAATTTTTCATTGGATCATAAATAGAATGTTCACATCCACGACCGTAACAAGCATGTGTCCAGAGAGTTCCACAGTGGTCCCCACTGGTCTATGATCCATACAGTCAGAAGTTAATATATGGAAACGCAACACTTGTTCGTTTTATAGGAAAAGGAGGAAATGGTTAGACATAAAATATAGGTAAGAAAGGGCTTTTTTCTCACCACTGGAAAATTTATGTTCGAGACTAAATTACTTTCTAGTAAATTATGCATAACCTCTTATGATATTAGCAAAAATGTGGCACAAACTACTGCAAGTTTTTTCAGTGTGAATTCTATAGTGTTTTTGATAATGATTATATCCATTTTTATCAGAGTTTTTAGAAGATAACATCATTGATTTTTGTTAAGCAATATGTTTTTTTCATGAAGTTTATGTTAGCTTATTAACTAAAACTGAGGAAATTAAATCAGTGGTTTTTATGTTCCCTTTAAATAGTTGTCATGGTGTTTCTGAGCTCCAGTGGTCTTGCTGTTAAGAGTGGTCAGCATTGGTCACCTGACCTTTAGTTACAGACAAGGATGATGGTCAGAGGCGGAGGTGGAGAAAGTAGTTTATAATTTAGAGCAAGACAAAACTCTGAGGATCACATGGCTTTGGCTTTGTGTTTTTTCTACCTGAAACATGCTCACACAAACAAGACACTCACGCAGTTTTGTGGTGTCATGACTTTCTGATTGAGACCTTGTGATACACAGCACTTGCCTGAACTTCAGAATGCTCTCATAAGAATTTGGAATAAACCAGCTTGTGGTCAAATATATAGTCTCATATAGTCTCTTAGAAAAATAAATCAGCACAGCCTTTCTAAAGTGCAGTTTGGGAGCATGTAATATCAAACCATAAAATCTATATCACCTGTAGCTCAGTATTTTATTTTTAAAGTGAAAAATTGTAATTTTTTATTATGTGTATATACACACATACATTTTATATACACATGTACATATGTATCAAATCACATATGCAAGGAAATGAACCATGCCATTTATTTTTTAAAAATCGAGAAACTATAATCTCAACAAAGGAGAATTACATTAATTGTAATAAATCCATATTTAGAGAGTACTATATAGGTGTTAAAAATAATGGTCTTGAATAGTATTTAGAGATCCTGGAAAACATTAAAGAAATAGTTTTAGATCTTAAAGCAGGATAAACATGTATATTAAAGATGATCTTCAAAATATAAATAATCTATATGTTATTATCACGGAATGGTAAAATATCAGGTTTTTTCTTCTGTTTTCTTTTGTAATAGTCTCGTATGTTCTCCAGTAAACAGGTACACTTTCACAATTATATATGAAAAAAGAAATATTAAAATGCACCTTGGGTTACACTGAAAAAATAAACCAGATGTTTTCTTTACATACGGCCTCTAAAACCGTGTGAACTATGAAGTTTGAGTAAGATGGAATTTGTTTTACCTGGCTGTGAATGCTGTTCACTCTTTTTAATATCTTGGTACTTTCGGTCAATATCTAAGTACACATTACTTAATAATTTTCCTTTTACACTGAGCAAATATTTACAGCCACAGAACGCGATGACTTAGCCCGTATCTTTAGGCTTCGATTTTCTTTTCTGTGCCTACACTGAGCTTCACGTTATTAAATGCAGAAGGGAAAAAAAAGATTTCATTCTAGGAGGGAAAAAACATCCTCTTCGTGCAGGTAAAGCCATTTGCTCTAGTGATTGAGCACAATTTTTGCAAAATCTTTTTTTTTTCTTTTTCCTGGAAAGGGTTTTATTTATTTTTGAAGAAATAATGCGGCAATTTAGAATCTGAAGAGGTTTGTTTTCTCAGTTCAGCAGTGGACAATTTGCCGAGTACTATGGTGCTAGACACAGAAAATTACGTGCTGCTTCAGCGGAGGAGAGCCCAGCTGTAATTCAATGAAGGAACAAATGATGTGAGATTACCCAAATTCCCTTCCCTGCAGATAGAACAGACTGGGACAGTTTCAGATAAGGGACCGCTGTGTTCTGTGTTTACTGAGTCAGAGTCACCATCTTTGCTTCTGTCCCCTACTCCTGATCATTCATTAAAGTAATGCTGAAAGCTGCATTTCCTTTTGTGTTCAAATAACTCTCTCGAATTTAAACCAAAGAAGTAGCTGTTAAAAATATGAATTCCCAGGACCCTCCACACATACAAGTCACTCTGGGCTCCCATACTTAAGAATCATTACTGAGTCTAGGTGCTGAGACTCTGCCAGTCCCATGACCCAGTGTCTTGGCACGTGACCATAGAGTGAATATTGCAGGAGAGACCATGGAAAAAAAATTTAGGACAGCATTTCAGTAATTTCTTTCAAAATGAAAAGAGGAGAAAAAAAAAAAAAAACCTTTTTATTTGTTGATCTATGTGTTCCCTATCTTAGATATTTTGGGAGAAATAGATTGTTTCCACAAACCCTCCAAATTCTGCCCCTGCCTCAAGTCTGCAGAATGAGTAGAATGCAGTAACCCTCTCCTTCCACACCTGTGCTCCTGTCACCATAGCTTAGGGCAAGCCAGTGAGTCCTTTTTGAAATGTATACAGTGTTGTCTACCAGACCAAGGCTCCTTTGAAGCAGTTTTGAAACAGAGTGGTTTAGTATCAACAAGGTCTTGAAATTCAAGCTGTCATCGCTGAGTGAATGGAAACTTTCTTCATTGCATCTGCTATTTACATGGACATAGTCGCGTGTGCACGCTGCCGTTGCTAGGAGACTCTAAGCTAGATGCTGCATCGGCCAGGGAGACGCATAAATAAATATCATCAGATCACCCCGGTTACC
This sequence comes from Cynopterus sphinx, assembly GCA_030015415.1. NCBI lineage: Eukaryota > Metazoa > Chordata > Mammalia > Chiroptera > Pteropodidae > Cynopterus > Cynopterus sphinx. The sequence goes on from CM057384.1 coordinate 4,234,035, forward strand.
ACAGCACGCTGTGCTCTCTATTGCTCATCTTACTGCAGCTGAGTTATCCTTCCAACCCCAAGCCTGTTTGAATCAGCCCAGGCTGTCAAATATCTGAAACTAAAATTAAACACGCCACAGCCGGTCATTGGGAATTTTCCTCCTCTAATTGCCCTGCCGGTGTGCCTTCATACGTCTTTCTTGCATCTAAGAAAATGCAGTCAATCCTTTTATTGTCTGTCTTTGTCTCCCTTCATCCATTGCGTATTCTCTTAGTCACACAGCTCAGAAACTATAATTTTTTAAAAAGTTTTTTCTTTCATTTATTCAACATATTTTCATATTTCTAAAATGGTTGAACTGAGTTCTCAATATTTGGGTGATAAAAACATGAGTTAGACCTGGCTTACATACAGGAGGAATTTTCAGTCTAGTAAGCTAAATCAATTGGATAAACCATTAAGGGCTAGTGGCACAGAAGGGGTAGATGTATTTACCATTCAGACTCATGGCTGTTTCCCACGGGAGACTTCAGAAATGACTGCCTAGTGCGTGCTGCGCTTGACTCTGGATCTAAAAGTTGGGTGAGTTGAGGGCCATGGAGATGTGAGAACAGTCCTGTAGGAAAAAACAATGTTAACTCATTTGTGATGAAATGAGAGCTGAAGGCGTTACTGTAGTAAGTGGAAATGAAAGACTAAGGGAGATAAACTGTCACTAGGTGACAGAGACTGAACCAAGTGACCAAAACTGCCCTAAGTTACATAATTCCTTCCTTCCTTCCTTCCTTCCTTCCTTCCTTCCTTCCTTCCTTCCTTCCTTCCTTCCTTCCTTCCCTCCTTCCTTTTCTCTCCCTTTGGATATTTGACCTTCCCTGTACATCAGAGATCATAAGTATGTAGCTTTAGAAAATAACAATAATAATAAAATAACAATAACTGTCGGCTCAGTACAGCATGTTTATTTATTTTTTCTTTTATGGCCATGTTTGCCATGTATTGAATTAATATTTTCCAAGTATTTATTATGTTCATATAGTATAGACAGTACCCTAAACAAAATATTTGCACCAAAATGAATCCCTTTCAACTGCATACTGACTTTGTTGATCTATCATTTGATGTCACTTTTTAAAGGCTGGCCATTTAAGATCATTTTTATTTCTAGTACATATTGGAGTTTTCCAGAGAGGGAATCAGAAAAAATACCTGTGGTCTACCCTTTCTTCTAAGAAGTTTGAAGACTATTGTCTGGTTAACTTGCACTTCACCTGGTAATGCCAAATGCTCATACATTTGGTACGTTCCCATGCTTTTAGATGTTTATACCCCAGAGAACAGGTATAATAATATATATTGACATGATCTTTATAGAGAGAGGTAAATAAAACCTCACAGGTTTGTTATCATTGAACATGGTCACTCTGGTTGTACTATAAGATAATTGAACTTGGGAGAAACATAGCGAGGATTGGGCCTATTTGAAAATATGTTGTCCAGTGTTAGGATTTTGCTTGATTGATCTTGATTTGGGAAAGGAATCAGTAATGCACATTTATGAGTAAAGATACTGCTTCCGTAAGGGTACCTAACTGCTGAATTAAAAAGCCCTCACCACTTAACATTATAAAAGTTTATTTCCTGTTCACACGAATGCCAGTCCAGACCTGATGACTCCAAGTGGACATGAGTGGAGAAACAAAGATGCGCTTTAAGTTTTCCCTGGGTCGGGAAGGAGAGTGAAGTCATAGCAAGTTTAGTCTGGGGGTGAGTGGTTGGCAAGGAAAGGGTCGGAAGACTGTAACTATTCTTTCTTCCTGAGAACTGGAAAGAAGGGGTGACACCAGGCAGATCTTGTTATAATCATTCTAGTAAGTGGACCTTCTAACAAACTCATAAAGGGTATTTGCTAGTGGAAAGATAACAGACTCGTACATGAAATATTTATATTTGAATATATCAGGCCATTTAGATTATTTGCTGTAGATAAATCTTGGGTGTATAGATTTATGGTTAGGACTGCCTGGGAAATAGGGTATAGTCCCATGAGCCATGTAAATAATGTGACAAAAGACACGTTCCTTGACATCTCAGTCATCACTGAGTTTTCAATGGTGAAGACGACCTGCATAGGTAGGCTCAACAGGGATGCGTGTTGAAACCAGAGATGAGTGTTGCAGAGGATGTGAGCCTCTTCCAGGGAATAGGACTTTGTTTTATGTCACTTGTGTCCTTTGAGTCACTAGTAAAAGGAATGAAAACTGTGTAAAGCTTATGATTCCTATAAGTCTAATTAGACTATTAAACACTTTGTGTCATCACCGTAGTGTAACATGAATATGTAGAATAGACCATGTGGAACTAATAAATTTTGAAATTATTTTCTTCTTCTCTGGGGGGAAAAAGAGCCATACTTAAAAAGTGGTTCAAAAGTTGAGATGGTAGCATCTCAATTTAGTCAGAAAATTGCAAATGAACATATAGATTTTCTTGATGAAGCCCCGTCTTTTGGTCTGGGGAAGTGTGTCAGGGTTGCATTTGGCTGCAGGTAACACGGTTTAACTATTTATGCCCCACACTTGGGAAGAACTCAGAAAGCAGACGTTTCAGATGCTCTTCAGGGTGCTGCTCAAGGACACCACTGAACACTCAGCTTTCTGTCTTTCTTACCTAAGTAACTCTGTAGGTGGCTTCACCCTCATGGCCACAGGATGGTTCTCTACCTCAGGAAGCAAACCTTTGTCCACTTTTGAGGAAGCTGAAGAGGGAGAGAGGAAGACATAGGGGAAGAGGAAGGTGTAGGGAGCAAAGCTACAGAGAGATTACTAGCAGACTTTCAGTGTGTCTCATCCACTAGACCTTTGTCACATGACCACCCTTGGTGAAATAGTGACAGTGAAGTTAATTAGTTTAAGCTATGCAAAGTGCCACATTGAACAAAATTATGGACCACTTAGTAACAAGAAAGGAAAGGGCAGCCTTTGGGGAAGCAGTGATCTTTGTCTGTACTGTCAAAATCCCCTTCCCCCCCTCCAAAAAAAATTCTAGAAGATACTGTGGAATCACAATGGATAAAATTAGATTGTTATCACAAGTAGTTTTGAAAGTAGTTAAACATAGGTTGCAGGCTAGACGATTGTGGGTGTTTCACAAGAATTTTTTAATCTAAAGGTGTAGTATTTTATGATCAGTGCATTATCTTCCAACTCTGAGATTTGATGAGTCTGTTGTTTTCCCTTTGCGTGTCTCCCTGTCAATATTCTTCCACTCCAATCCAGAATGAAAGCACGCTTCTTCTCAGACACATCACACATTCATGTCAATATTCAGATGCCCTCCAGGACTTCTAACTGGCTATTGCAGACACGCTGAGTCAGAATTTATGAAGTCTATAAATCTGAAGATTTTGAAAGTTATCATTGATGGGGATAAGTAGCTGGGGCTGGAAGCTGTATGTGATTTTATGTTGGAACAGACGTTTTCAATCTTGTCTCTCTTTTCTTCAACTCTTCAATCTCTTAGGTTACTCAGTGTTCTGCAGTCTACCCCTTATTTTCCTTCCTCTGTCATTTTGTTTTTTTTTTTCTGTTTTTCAATGTGATGGCTCCAAATAATCTACCAACCAGTTTTAATTACGTTTCCTGCTTCCAAGTTTCCTTAGTAATCAACACATTCAGGATTCTTTCTTATTTCTTCCACGTAGTAATATTTCCTTCTTTGGACACAGAGACTATTTTGTGAGTCTGTTTTATCTCTTATAAAATGGTGTCTTTTAGTAAAATTTTAAAATATCAGAATTTTATCTTTGTTTTTCATTCCTGGATATTTTAGGAAAATAATTGTCATTAGTTTTTCATTATGCCACTGAGCATACTGTAAGTTTAATAAATGTGTGCTAATTATTTGTGAAGAAAAAGAACCTGACAGATCATCAGAGAAAGAAAAGAAAAATTGAATTTTAAAGACCATTTCAAGTAAGTTGTATCCAATATTAGGCTATGCCTATTTCCTGTTGTTATAAAACACAGCCCCCTGAGGTGAGTATATGGTATATGCATTACCTAACATTGCTTATATTTTCTTATGAAAAAAGCATATGATTAAAGGCCAAATATTAGTAAGGTTTTTAATCGACTTGTATATTTGAAAATCTCTTTTGACCCTCAAGGCAGAATTTGCCTGCCCCCCTTCACAGTGTGTGTGTGTGTGTGTGTGTGTGTGTGTGTGTGTGTACCTAGATAGGTTTATAGATACACATAACATTAGATTATCTCATTGTGTCACATCACATAATATGTAGGCTGTGAGCTCTTTTATAAAAAAGCATTTCTCTTTTGATTTTAGCATAATCACTAGAAAAATGTAAGTGGAAAGCTCAATGTCAAAAGGAACGTTCACAGTCGTAATGACTGTAATGGATGGAAAGAGAGCCTGGAAATGCAAAGCATTGTCAGCTTTCACAATCTTTTTCTTCCATTCACAGTTTTTTCTGTGCCTGGGGGCTGGGATAAGTATAAATTAAGAAATCCAAAGTGACACTAAGCTCCACGATTAACTGCTGGGCTATAACGTGATCAGTATGCAAAAATCAACTGCGCCGAATGAAATATATTTTTGACCTTCAAGAGAATTGTTTTGTTATAACCCCAGCAAAATGCAATATAAAAAGGATTTGTACTGTATAATTAATGAAAACCTTGGATACCAACTTTCAAGATGAAGTGACAGAACTCTTACAAGTGAATTAAGACAGAAAGGGAGGGCCTCACTCATCCGGTCCACGAGAGAAAGCTGCAGACAGACCCGAAGTTGTGTGTTACATCAGTGCCACGGCCAGGGTCCCTAGAGGACATGCTTTAGCATCTTAGGTACAAGTTACTTTTTCTTTTGCAGTTTTCAGTGAAGAAACTGGAAAGGCCCTGGGTCTTTTGGTCATTTCCCTTCCCGCCTTCCCACCCTACAGTGGGGTTCCACAAGAAGGTATCTGAAATTCAAGACGTTAAGACTTTTCTCAACTCTTGGCTTGTAAAACCTAAATTCTTTGACACAGTGGCCTCTGTAACCACCGTGTGTCCTCTCTAGTGTCATCTCTTCAATCCATTTCTTGCAAGTGTTTTCCAACATGTTCTTGCAAACAACTGCTTGTGGTTCTCCACCTACACGCTGGCCTCCTTGCTTAAATGCACTTCTGTGGATTCCAGCTCCATCTGATTAACCTCACTCTTCGAAACTCATCTCAGGCATCACTTTCTCCAGGAAACTGTTTTGCTCACCAAGCTTTGATTACCTACCCTTTGTTTGCACCCTCATTATATTTTAAAATAACCTTTTTATTGAAGAACAGTATACGCACAAAGAGAAAGGCAGGCACGAGTAAGGGCATAGCCTGACAGTGTTAACCCTGTAACCAGCGCTCCAGGTGAGAAATGGGATGTCATCTCTACCCTGGAAGCCTACTCAGGACACCCAAAGATAGCTCCGTCCTTACTCCTTACACCATAGATTTGTTCCATCTTTTTTTTTTTTTTAATAATATAGTGTGTATGATTTTGTTTATTGAGCAAAAGTTACCTTTAAGTAAGGATCTTGTCTTTGCATAGCTTAGTTAAGTGATGCATGAACATATCTAGTGTTTCTCCTCCAAGACAGGCAGGTTCTCTCTGTGAAAGAAGTCGAAGTCGTTTAGCATACTGCACTTTATTTTTATTATGTAGCAATGGAAGACTCACAATCCTGTACAGTTCTGTAATGTTTTTCTGTTATTTATGCTACCTTCTTTTATATTTCTAAAAAGTATTTTGCATAGCAGAGGCTCCAATTTCAGTTTACATACATTTCCATGGAGTATATTATTCTTTGTAAGAAAAAAGTAGATAATAAGGACAAAAAGAGCATTGGATAACTAAGTGAATTGATTTAGATGGTATTTAAAGGATAATGCACAGAAGGACAGGATTAATGTCATCTTCCATATAAACATGCAGAGAAATTTAAGTGGGAAACATGAGTTGGTGTGTGGATCAGGTTACAGAAAGTGTATTTGCCAGAACTATCCCGAGTATGAAATTTAACTTTAATCACAAACTACAAAATTAGCCTGCAGAGTTTTGGGGAAGCTGATGGAAGAATGGGATTCCTGCTCAGAGACAAAGGACTTTACTGCCCCCAATGAATGATAACCAGAGTATCAGGATTTTCCTACACTGGCTCCTTGTGTAGCAGTTACCGGGAAGAGGTCAAGTTGAAATCTGCACATGCAGTGGGTGGCACCACGGGGGAATTGGGCTTAAGGAGCCAGCTCTACCACAATGGGCACTTGGCAGGCCCTCTGCTCCAGTGGAAGGTGCTGTCACTGTCGTCTGTGGCCCTTAGCAAACCTACCCTGTGCCACAGAGCAAGCCACTCTCTCTATCTTAAAATATTTCTCTATAGCAACATCCTAGAAAAGATAGCCTGGGATAAAGGCCGTCAGTGCCTCTGCTTACAAGACATGCAGAAATGTGAAAGAGCCATAGACAGTTTTCTCCCCCCAAATACCTACCCTTGATTTGTACCTTATTTTGTGTTTTGGTGGGTTTTCCCACAAGAACAGCCATTCTGATTAATCTGGAAGAGCCCCAGGGCTCTTGTTTCACACAAAACTTCCTAAGGCTGCCACCAACACAAGGCCAAAATGTAGGATGAGGCTGAAGTATGGGATTGATTTTGACCATGATCCGCAGGGCCTTGGACCCAGTCAGCCGAGCAAATCCCACTAACCACTAAGGTCCCCAGTAGCCAAAGAGCTTTTTCAGCTTTCTGAATTTGAGGTTCCACTGGACCCGAGCAATTAATTAACCGGTGTGGCAGGGCCTGTCGTGGTCGCAGAGCTCTTCTTTGGCCCGGAGCCATTTTCTCATCTACAGGGACACTGGCCAGTGAGTCCAAGCTGCCTGGTTCCCTCTCAGAGGTGGCATCATTGACAACTGCCAATAAAAAGCATAATTCCTCCCAGCGTTTATCACCGACGACTCCCACTGTAGGTGCGACCACGCATGCATCACCCTCCACTGTAAGCAAGAGGAGCTTCATTTGGGGGAGATGGCTCAGACATCTGAGGTTTTCGTGATCCCCTAGTGATATTTCCATAATGGTTAAAGCTCTCTTGAGACCTTACATAAAAGGCAGTTAGTTCACTGCGTTTGGGGAAGGGATGCCACACAATACCCAGCTCCTACTTATGGAGTATGGTCCCAGATTTCTTGGAAGGTACTCCTCATCATTTCAAGGTGCTCCTGTACGCGTCCAGGTTGACAGTGTCCCCCATGGAGCCTCTCAGCTGGCTAACAAGCTTGGGGTTCCAAGGCCAGTTGCAATAGCGTCGGTTCCTTGCATGGAGAGGCATTTCCTGAGGACAGTTAATTCCACCCACCCCGTCGGTCCGTAACACAATTACACAAGTTCATGAACATCTCTTTCAAAAAGCAAAATCATTTAGAGTTTGTATTCCCAGTTCTTTTTAATTTTTTTTCCAGATTTTAGTCTTAAGGACATGCCTTTACATTGGTGGACAGACTTATATTTTTAAGTGTTTCATTATCTTCTTCTGAGTCTTCCAATAAAACTCTTAAACGCATTCACATCTCTCTATCACCTTTAAGTATTACATTTAGAGTTGGATTATTGTTTACTTTTTTCTCTATTCCTTGCCTCTTTTTTTTTTTTTTTGAAAGAATACATGTTTTAATTCAGTGTATTCATTACATAAATTGCCTTTGTCTTTGGAAGTGTTATTATTTGGAAACGAAAACTGGATTTAAAACAGAAATGCTTAAGAGTGTATGATGGTCAAGTTTATAATTAATAGCAATTTTGTATTGTGTACCAAAAAATCTGTTTTCCATTTTAGTTAAATATTCTTTTCTTGTTTGTGTCCTGGAGTCTTCTTGTCAGATAGCCATAATTAAAATAATTGATTCCGTGAAAAGATCCAGCAGTGTAATGCTTAACAGTCCATACCAAAAAGGTCAGACACCAATTACTGTAATTTTGCATAAAATGAAATAAAAAAGCTGCCCCTTTCACTCCAAGTGAAAAATGTTAGGATAATCAGAATTCTCGTGAGGCTTTTTCAATCAATACCTGCTTCGGTGAGCGATTGCAGCCCCCAAATTGAAAAAACATTCTATTCAGGCCTAAGATTATGGTCACACAGAATGTAAGTCCTTTAAAAAGAGGGGTTTTTTTTCCACTTAAAAAGATTGATTTTGGTTGTCCATAATCCTCGTGTTTTCTCTGACACTGTATTTTGTGTGTTTCCGGGGCTTTATGAATTTTTGCATTCACTGGATTGATTCCTTCCAGTAATGCTTGTAGCTCTTTGTAACAGGGATGCCTTTCTGTTCAGACTGTCTGGGCTTTCACAGGAAACCTAAAAATTGTAGGGGAATGTAATACTATAAGCTTGGGGGCACTTTTAAACTCAGTAGATAGAAAACATTCACATTAAAATAGCTCTTTGAGTCTGCATACACATCATTATTTTTCAGTAAAATATCTTTTTTTTTTTCTTGTAGAACAGACTATGCATAAGCTAAGTTAGAAAGGAAATATTTAAAGGGTAATTTTTTAAGTGAAAGATGAGAACTTCCAAGGAACACAGAACATACATGAATAAGCAAGTGCTAGCTTAGGGCATTTTGTCGGGTGCTTAAGGTGCAAGACCTGCTTCTCGAGATGGCCCTTCTCTTCATCCAGACATTCTCGCTGGACAAGATAAAGCACAGAATTAAGTGGGAGTAAAAATATTATTTTAGCTGTGGAGTAAGAATATACAGAATATGAAGGCATGGAATAAGAAAAAAAATTAAGGTATGGTGAAATAGCTTATTGTGTTTGCCCTGCTGACTCTTTCTTTTCAAAATTCAATTTCACTTGGGCCTAGAACAACAAGCTTGAGAGTAACATTTTATGTTGGGAAAGAATTAATTTTGCTAGAACTGTGGATTGTGAAGAATCGTTCTGGATGGGCTCCAGGGGTGGTGGGGGAGGTTACCTCGCCCAGAAACCAAGGTGTCTGCAGGAATGGCTGTGAGGGTGACGAAGCTCCTTGCCTCTTCCAGCTTCAGGTCACCTGCAGTCCTTTGTGGTCCTTGACTTGCAGCTGTGTCACTCCAATCTCTGTCTCTGATGTCATGTGGCTCTCTTCACTGTGTACCTGTCTCTGTGTCTTTCTCCTCTTCTCATAAGGATATCAATTTTATTGGATTTAGGCCCATGCTGACCCAGTATGAACTGGTTCTGAGATCAAGTCCAATGTGGGGAAGGGGGCTCCCCCACACCTCTAACAGTCTATTCTTAGACACCAGCAGATAGCCTCAGATTCCACAGGTTAAGGGCTCAGCCCTACAGGACTGCCTCCCACCCCCACAATAGATGCCATTTGCAAGTCCAGGTTGTCACCTGTGCTTCTGACCCACCAGCTATAGATCAAAGGTTCCAGTGACCCCGTCTTAGGTTTGATTCATTTGCTACAGTGGCTCACAGAACTCAGAGAAACACTTCACTTACTAGATCACTGATTTATTTTTAAAAAGTATATAACTCAGGAAAAACCAGATGGAAGAGATGCAGAGAGCAAGGTATGGGGTCGCAGAGCTTCCATCTCACTCTAGGTGTGCCACTGTCCTGACTTCTTCACCTGGTCACCATCCCTAAACTCTCTGAATCTCTTTCTTTTGGGGTTTTTTGGAGGCTTCTTCATACAGGTACGACTGATTAAATCCTTGGCCATGCATGATCATTCTCCCTCCAGCTCCTCTCTCCGCCCCACTCCCTGGAGATGGGGGGTGGGTGGGACTGAGAGAAACAACCCTCTCATCACATGGTCCACTTCAATGGCAAGCAGCCCTCATCTTTAGGAGTAATTTGTTAACATAACACAAGACCCCTTTCTCACTCTCAACATTTGGAAAATTCCAAGAGTTTGGGGAGATGTGAGCCAGAAACTGAAAGACAACCAAATAAATATGGGAAATTTACTTTGGCCATTGGAATTACCAACTATATATTTCTTATAAATCATAATATTGCAAATATACCTCATCTGAACTAGATTATACCTGCAAAGACCCTATTTCCAAATGTTATATTCACAGTCTCCAAGTGGATGTGAATTTTGGGGCACACTCTTCAATCCAGTACATATATATATATAAAATCCCTCATGTGCCCAAGGTGGCTCAGCCAGTACCTGGAATAGATAAAATTTAAACTTCGATACGTTTGTTCCACACACAGTTATCAGGCTACTTTCAACTCTATGGTGGATATATTTTTTATACTTAATGAAGAGCTTAAGGCTACTCAAACACCAAACCCCTAACCCAGACATGCACACAAACCCCCTTTACTCTAATTTCAAGGCAAAATGTTCTGATATGGGCACAACATATAAAAACAGTATATTTGACATTTGTGAAGCACAAGAAAGAAATATAGAGTGTGTGGTGGGGCCGGTTGTGTCTGGGTCTGAAGTTTACGTCCCTCCTTTACCATCCGCTTTCAGTTGAATTAGATATGGAGAGAGGCAGAGGGTGGGTTCTGCAGGGAGCCCTCTGAGAACTGGTTCTCCCAGCTCCATCCCTGTACCTAGAGCTTCCCCTTGGACCTTATTAGAAATGCAAATTATCACACCCACCAATCCGTATTTTAATGAACTCTCTCGGGGATGGGGATGGACACTAAAGTTTAACATCTGCTGCTCTAGAAAGAATTAGCTTTTCCTCTACTGCTAGTGCAATTATATTCTGTTCACCAGGGTCGGAAACTAACAGTGTGTTTGTCCTTAACCAGTGATACTGACTGAAGTCCATGGCCTTGCCTTGTCTCCTCGCCTTAAATCCTGCAACCCCCTGGTCAGACTGCAGTGTCACTCTAGAGAGTGGATGGCTCGTGAGATCACAAAGAACTTTATAGTCTATGTCAAACACGCATCTTAATTTCACTTTCTACCTCACACTGTATATACTTGGGTACATACATGTTTTATCTTTCTTATTTGGATATAAATTTTTTTAGGGCAGGGATAATATATCGTCCTGCATCCATCCTTCAACAGTGCCAACAAATGATAAACTCTCCTGTACATAGTGCCACTCAATACATTGTTTGTGGAGGGGAGGAGAATTGAATAAAACAAATAACCCTAGAAAATATAATTTATAAAAGCGATTCTTGTGCCCAGTTAATCATATTGACATTTCCTAGTATTTACCCATACATTTCAAAGCTGATACCTTTCATTGGAAACAGAATAGAATTATCCACTAAATCCATTGCTATAATGGAAAAAAAAGTTTAGAGCAACATGAATCAAAATGTTCTTTTGAATATATAAAGTATAGTGACAGGAATAATTGAAGTTCCTAGCAGTGATGTAGCTATAATGAGCTCCTGCCACAGCTGTCATATACTCACTTATTAAGCAACTGAGGAGCTGTTTGCTGCTATGGATAAAAAGAGCTGGCCTCCTTGATCATTTGCTTAACTCCACTTTAGATAAAGTCTTTAGAAAATAAGCTTCCATGAATGAGAATTTCTTAAAACCACTTAATGGGTCCCCACCTTCTGTTTAATGTCCTGGTTGTCAAATGAGTGTGCCTCTTTTTTAAGAAGCTCTACTGCTACTTCATTTCTACTGAATATGATATTCCTCCCCTACCTCACATAATGAGATAGAGCATTCTTGCTCCACCAGGTAACTTAAAATGTTTATTTCTCTAAATTAAAAAATATATATGCATATGTTTTTAATTCCATTATAGTTTTATCTAAATTCATCCTTTAAAAAATAGTAACTCTTTTAAAAGATAGGCATTACCTTTGTTGAAATATTAGTATATTTTGGAAATTATTAGAATATAATACCCAGGGAGCTAGAATTTAGAATTGTGTTTCATGTGTTATTGGTCACCAGACTAGAATATAGGCACTGAATAAATATTTAAAAAGCTGAGTGAATTAATTTTACTGTGGAGGTGAATTTCCATCTGAAATGACCTGTCCAAGGGACGATATAGTCTAGAAATGTGCAGTGAGGAAGAGTACAGCACTGTCCTAGAACTTGACCGAGTCTGAATATCAGACACCAGCTCTGCGGAGAGAAAGCTACCCAGTAATTGTACGGTGACCTCAGTAGGTGGATGTGGTTGAAGTTATGTCAGTAATTTCTTAGGCATCTAGTCTCTTCAGGGTTGATCCTATGAGAAGTGTTATACAGCATTATGGAAGCTTAAAAAGTCATCATAAACAATCGCAGTGTCAGTATTTGGTCATAGAAAAAAGTGCTGTTGGCTTTCTGGAGGGTAATTTTTTATCCCTAAAAGCAGAGTAAGCAATTTTTTGATGATAATGCATGCATAATTTATACTTAGGTAAAGTTTCCTCATTCTTAGAAGTCACCCGACTCTTCAGGTTATCAACCGCCAAAAGCAGGTATAATATAGTTTATCCAGAGCTGAACTGAGGAAATGGAAACAACTTCTTAGCATAAAAAGATGCTTATCCTCTGATATGTCTACTGAATTAAGGTTCAGCCAGAGTTAAGAACGGCTAGATTAAAAGTATCTCATGAATACAAATTGGCTTGCTCGACCCTCCTCTCTTCCCCAGTCCAACCAGATTGCTAAGTTTCTTGATTTTCTTCACATTTCTTCCCCCTCACCTCACCTTCTACTCTGCCAGTTAATCAGCAGCAAAGTTTAATAGTTCCTACTGGGTAGTGCAGACAGGTGACTGAGTTAACAGGCGACTTACCACTTTATTTTATCCATTTTCAGATAATCTATTAACTCTCACTTTATTGTCTCCCAGTCTTAAGTTTTGTCAAACTTTTACTCATAAAAACTATGTTCAAAGTCCATCCTTCTCACAAACTTATCCTCCTTCAGAAAACTATCTCCTGTTTGCTTTCTCCCTTCATTCTATGTATGGACCAAATTTACCAAATTATGATTAAATATAAGAAATGTGCTAAAGACGCACCTGAATTGGCAAAAAATAGAGTATATTTTGAAGTCAAATTAGGTTTAATACAGAACGATTGCCATCAATCAGTAAAATCCTTGATGGATCACAGAATTCTACTTTTAAAAATAAGCATACTTTTTATTTGTCTCCTTATAATCTAAATAATTTTGACCTTCTTTGAACTATAACTAAAAGCATATTTAATTGCTAGTATTATCAAATTATCTGCATTGAATTGTAACATTTTCCACTATACTTCATTAAAAGTGTACCATTTAACACAGTGAAGAACATTCTGGTGATCTCGTATGGGAAGCAAACATTCTTTACTATAAAATGGGAAAACAGGAAAACACACCCCCAGTTTAGGCAAATGAACTACAAATGGAATATGGCCGCATCAACAAGTGACCACTGTTTAGAAGTATTTGCTGTTTCTGAATAGCTACTTAGAAACCTTTTCATACAAGAAATAATTTTATTGTTATCCACAAGGTTTTTTAAGGTATCTTTGTAGGCAGTTTAAAAAAGGAGAGGAGAGAAAATTGTGGCCTTGGAATAAAGCCAGGCTACTTAGAATGGGGGGTCAACTTAGAGTGGGCGATGGGCCCCAACGTTTGTGCATAAGGACACACAAAAGGTTTGTTATTACACAGGTAGCTGAACCCCACTCCGGAGTTTATTGTCACATGTCACTGATTGAATGTATTCGTAATATGTATCATGTGGAAATTTAATCCAGCAAATGAAATAAACACCGCGATTTATTTGACTTATGTTTTTATCAAGAATTTTAAATCCCCAGCTTTCTTACCTTGTTGGAAAGATGTACCAAAACAAACAAACAAACAAACAAACAAACAACAACAAAAAAACAAAAACAAAAAAACACCACAAAAACAAAAAAACATTTTTCTCTGGATTGTTGACTTTTTAACCTATTATTAGCAGTCCCTCATTGAAACCCCTTTGCCTTTCATAGCTGAGTGTAAACGCCATGGGGTTCTGGAACCAGCAGCAGCGAGGCTCGCTGGAGAGTTAATTAGGGCAGGTGTTTGGGAAATCAGCAGTTTACCTGCAGAGGTCTGGCCTCAGTGAAGATCTGAGAAAAATGAGTTTGATCTTATTTATCAGATTAAACCACACCCCATCCATGTGTCCCTGCAGGTCACGCAGAATTAATGGGAAATGGGGACATCTAGGGAAGGGCTCTTCTTCTCGTTGCTTCAGTGGTTATGCCTCATGCTTACATGTTATCAGCTTCTTTTTTGGACTCAGCTTAATCTAACCTCTTCGAGGAAGCCTCTCTGACCTTCAACAAAAGTGATGTCTCCTGTGTCATCTCCAGTAGCACACCGTGTATATCCTTAACAACATTTGATTTGCGCTCTCCTATCATTTAATTAACCTTCTTTAGCATCTTGTCTTTCTAGTTGAGATTATAAACTCAGTCAGGGCAGAACATTTTGGCCAAATGTCACTTTACTGTTTAACAAAATAGATATTGTGTTTGTCTCTGCTCAGCACATAGTAGGTATTAAGTCAATGTCTCGATAGATCAAAAGTTGTTTTACCACCAAATATGCAATGGCGATTAAATGTAAACATCTCGACTATATTTATAGTGGAGACTATTTGATCGTGAAATAAATCCATCATTAGTTTATCCATTAAATAGTGCTGTGGCACTATAAGGAGGCCTGTTTCCTTATTTAATTACAAAACATTCTACATTTAGAATCATAAAGTCGTCAGGCCAAATACTATGAACAGGCTTTGGAGTCAAATCAGTTTGAGTTTGAATTCCAGGTTTTCCAGTTAAGTATATTAGACAAGTTTTTTGTTTAAACATTGGTTTTTTCATATATAAAGTGCGGTTAGTGTTACCAACTTTGCAAAATTACTGTTATAAAAATTACAGGAAACATTTGTGACATAATGAATATTTATAACTTATTTTATGCATACTAATTTAAATCATGAACATGTCATCAGAAAGGTCATTTTTCTTTTATTTTTTAATTTAGCAAAAAATATTTATCCAGTTTTTTCTGTATGCTAAGCAATGGATGTTCACTTTGCCTAATAACTGCCTTTAGCTCTTAGGATATACAATATACTATCACTTAAAATTTATCTGTGTCATGAGACATCTTCCAGTTTCAGTTTTAGCAATATTTTAATTCAGTCTATAAGGAAACATTGAATAACACTGTGAAATTATATTAACCTAAATTAATAGAGTAAATCATTTTATAATGCAAAGCTACTATGTGAATCCTTAAATCAATATATTAATATTTAATTTCATGTTATTAAGAAAGAATTAATATAAGGACTGCAGCAAATACATTGTAGGAAAAAGTGATGTTTAGATCTTAAAAGTGCCTTTATCATTTATTAGTATTCAGACAGCAGAAATGACCAGTGCAGTTCTGGGGAGGTGTGGATTGAATTCATACGTCTAACTGTGTTCTCTCCAGGAACCCTGGTAAAGCTGTTTTTCTTTTCTTCTTTTCTTTTCTTTTTTTTTTTCTTTTTTTTTCTTCTTTTCTCTTCTTTATTTTACTTTTCTTTATTTTCTCTTCTCTTTTCTGTTCTTTGTTGTTGTTGTTGTTGTTGTTGTTGTTGGTGTTGGTGGTGGTGGTGGTGGTGTTTTAAGAGCTGCATTTACCAAGACAGGGAAAATTAGACTAGAAAGAACATCAACAGAGTTGTGGAAATAGGCTAAAAAAAATGAATAACTTGTAATTCACTTAAGTAAATCCCAAACATACAGTGAAGAAAGGCGGAAAACCAAGAATTAAATATATTTACATGGCAGAAAACTCAAAAATCATGAAAACTGGTGATAACTATTACCTTTGAAAAGGGAGGCAAGAGGCATGACTCAAATTAGGAGGAATGGGACAAAGTCACCTGAGAATGATCTGGTCTTCGTGTGCCTTTTTTTACACAAAATTTGAACCCTCACTCCAGGAAATTAGAGATTTATTCTTTCTAGGAGATAAAGAAGGTCTCTGGACTGGGGGAGGCAGGGGGTTGGGAGGGTTAGTCATAATTGGAGGTGTTGGGAGCCAAACCAAGAAGGTGAGATTGAGGAAATGTAACCTTTTAATTCTGAGGTCATTTTGTCCAAGTCACTTCCAGAATGCCAGAAGCCAGATGTTCACCATCTAAGGAAAAGGTTAGAAGACCTAAAGATACTGACGGTTGAGATTCCTCAAGAGATTGCCCAGGTTTGACATCGAGTAGAAATGGAATATTCTAGTCCAGAGCTCAGTAATAGGTCTAGGAAGGATATATTATTCACTTAAGAGTGCCGGAACCTGCCGGCAAAAGTCAAACAGTCCCTGAGAGGGGGAGTGAGGATGGAAGAAAAGACAGAGACAAGAGAAAGATTCGGGAGGACTCACAGGCAATACTGCAGCCTCGAGTTGATCCAGCCCACCCTATTTATGCATCACGATTGCGTGGGAGACCGACAACTGCCTGCACCTGCACGAGAAGAAACAACTGCTTGCACCTGCGCAGGGAGCCTGTTGCTCTCTCAAGGCTCCCATCCTCCTCCTTAACAATCAGCTTGTTCTCTGGAGCAACAGGTGCTTCTCAGTCGCTACCAAAGTAGCCAGGTAACTGCAAACACCTGCTGAGCAAACAACCCTTGTTTACCCAGAGGGCAGTCATCAAGCAAACGGCTCCCAACATAAAAGCCATTTGTGTAAAGGAACCAGAAAAAGAAACTGAGGTAGATTGTTCAGAAACATGTGGCTTGCTGGATACCAGATAAAAATAAATATTAAAAAGAAAAAAGTTGATCAATTGTATCATAAATTGTGGAAAGATCAAGTAGATGAGCGTTGAGGGTTGACCATTACTTTTTGAAATGTGGGGATTAGGAGCCATGGGAGACAGTTTGGAGACAGTTGGACAAAAACAATTTTTCAGAATTATTTCTGTAAAGGGCAACAGACAACATGGTGGCTGCTATAAAAGAAGAGGAGATTAACTTTATAATTTTAATATTATTTTTAGGGACATGTATTTTGGCTTAAGAGGAAAATAGTTTAAAGCTGAAAGAGTGATGGTAATCTCTAAGAATTATCCTTATAATATGAGGAGAAAATCAGGATACATAAGTGGAAGCATTAGTTTTCACTGGGATGCTCACAGTTTATTAAAGGAATAGGAGAAAAGCAAATACCTGGATTTAGGTGTAATTTTTGACTGACAGCTTGTGAAATCGTCTTCAATCCTGCTATTTCTCCATGTAAGGCCACTGTGAGGGAGATTTTAGTGGGAGGTTTGATAGTTGCTTTGAAGTAATAACAGGGGTGAGCTATCATCATGGAAGTGACATGTACAGACATGTACCTGACATCATCAGGAGTTAAAAAGAAGTTATGCTATTGAGGTATCCGGTGGGCAAGGAGATAAGATTCAAGGAAAAATGGGGACTGAGCCTAGGTCGGTGATAACTGCTACCAGGATGGGTGGTCTCTGACAAGAGAATCGAAGTGGAGGGATCTAAGGACAGAGGGAGAACGCTCTAAGAAGCAGCAGTGACAAAGAAAGTCACATATTCACTGTCAAGCCAGGGTACATGAGGGGTATGGGGAAAAAAAAACACATACAAACTCACTCCTAAAGGCTGCTAGGAAAATCGCATCCTCAGGGAAGATTCAAATTGCAATTAGAATAAGGACCTAGGGAGCATTCTGAGAAAATGATCATGCTGAGGAGACTGGTTTCCCAATAGTTGCTCACCCTTCCACGTTATACAATGATTTCCTAACTCATATTCATATTTGGAGAAAATAAACTGTTAATAATTTCAAGAAAAATAAAATTTCGGATTTTCAAGATATGCATTATAAAGACATAATATAAAGGTTCAAGCAGGGGAGGTCACTGATGTAAGTTTATATGATACCTGTTATATGCTTCTCAGATTCCCCCAAATGTTTATATACATTTTCATCTGCTGTGGCAGACTATCTACTGCATTCAGTTAGAAAATTTTATACTTTGGAGGAAATTCAGGGACTCCCATTCTTTAAGATAAGTTTTAAAAGATTGTCATAAGCCATTTATGCCTCGATCATTCTAAGTCTAATAACTCCTTTTCCACGATTCTTGTTCAAAATGTGTTGTGAGGTGATTCAAAGTTGAAGAGCCTACAGCTATGTTTAAATAAAAACAGTATTTGCATAAAGAACGTTCTTCCGCCACCGCCAGGCCTAACTGCTGTGGTCATCAAAATCGTGTTTTTGATAATAGATGCAGTGCGGTGTTCGATGGCACTTGCATCAAGGCTATCCCTGCTCTGTAAAAGGAATGCCCACATGCCATCACGTGCGACACTGTCTTTTAAATACTGATCACACACAGAACAATCCTTGACAATTTAACACTCTTGGGAATGACTTCAGTTTCTGTGAGAGAGCTGAACATTAAACTGTGGCAGGATACCATCTCCTAGACACCAGCAATGCTTGACGAGAAATAGCATCATAATAAATAAGTATAAAAGATCCCTCAAAATAAATAGGTAAGTTCTGAAATGAATATTTTTTTTCCCCTCAACTACCAGCTTCTAGTTTTCAAACAAAATGAGAGGTAGCTTTTTCAGTGCCTTTATTTATTTTTTTATCTTTATAGCAGTATTTTACTCCTCTTATCTTTTTGAACAAAGAGAATTGTGTTGTATCTGCTCTAATCCCTGCACAAATTTTAAGAAATTGACATTTTACATCAGAAAAAAATAGTTGAAACAAGTACATTTCGTGGAACACGTTTGTGCCTTTCCATGTGGCCAGGTGTGCTGAGTGGAATGTGAGGGGATGAGGTCCCCAACCAGGTAAACTCGCAGCCTGCAGAGCCGGGGAGCGCAGAGGGGAAGGATGAGTCTTCAGCATCTCCCAAGTGAACTCTGTCACCAGCATCATGAGGACCTGCACGTTGGTCCCAAGCCAGTGACCATGACAGGTCAGGAGGTCAGAGGCCCTGTCTGAGGTGTTCTGTGCTTACGGACCTCACAAGGTGGTGTCCTCATGCCTGTGGGCCCCTGCAGGTGGGGGCTGATGTCTCTGTGGTCTCAGGTGGTCTGGTCACATCTTGAGGGCATCCCCAGTATGTGCCAGTTGACATTCCTGTCATGGCTCCCATGGAACCTATTTTGTAAAGTCCTAAAAATCCTCATTTCTTTATGTTCCATACAGTCAGCTAAAATGTAAAGGAAAACTAGTCCATATTTTTGAATGCCTTAGGGAACATAAGTTGGATAATAGAGAAAATAAGAAAGAATATGTAAAAAATTAAGGTCGTTTCTTCATCTCTAGGCACTTTGTAGTCCTCCTGTGACCTATCTTTTAAATTCTTGGCACAAGTCTAAGCTTTTTCCTGATGGGGGTGATTACAGAACCATCACTGGCCTATAAAGGCCCCAGGCGGTCTCCTTACTTAAAGTTCCCCTTTGCTGGGACGACATTGGTTGAGACATTACCCACGGGAGAACCCCCGCATGTTAAGTGTTTTACTGGAGTCCTCATGAACGTTATTATATCATTTGACATAATTCTGTGAATATTATGTTTTCCAGACTTGGAAAAATTTTAATAAGCAGAACCTTATGTAACATCCAAAGAAAATTTAACTAGCAGAACCTTTAAAAAAGGAAAATTTGACACAACAGACGCAATTCCAGACACACCAGTTTGATTAATGGAAGAAACCATCAGCCACGTCCATTTTCTCTCTCTCACCCAGTAGCAGCCCACTTGTTGGAGAGGGATGATGAGGTCTGAAAATGACTAGATTCGATATTTGAACTAGATGGCTGTAGTTAGAACGGAACAGGCCCATCTAAAGAGGCAAGTGTGGAGGGATGGTCTAGGGACTTGAAAGACATAAAGAGTGCCCTGCCTTTGGGTCTTGTTAAAAGGGGCCTAGTGGAGCTAACAGATAGGCAGTGCTAAGAAACAGAATGCTCCCAGGACGTGTGGATGAAGCCTGTTTGCAGTTCAGCTGACCTTGACCGCAGCCGACTCTTTTTGCCATTTGCTTTCCGGCCGACTTCTTGTCGATGTAAGGAGCATCCAGACCTGTAGAGAATTTTCAAAAGAGTTTATTTGAGTCAAACTGACAACATATGCCCGGGAGCAAGATCTCCAGTGTTCTGCAGAATAACAGTTTTGCAGCTTTTGGATGCATGAGGAATTAGGGAGTGGACGGCAGGAAGATTACGTGGAGGTGGGGGGAAAGCAAGGCAGAGACTGGGTTACAGGACAGCTAATAAGATTACGTGCTCCCTTGTGGGTGGTTATTTCAAAGGTGTGTTAACCTAGATGCATGCACACAGCGGGTTTAAGGCAAAGATAAATCTTTTACTAGAGAAGTTCTAAGCCTGGGGCGTGGCCTCCCACCATGACCTGCCCAGTTAGGAATTTATAGTCAGATCACCCTGTGAGGTTACTTCACATGGAATCCTCTTTTTTTGTTGTCCACTCTCCTCCTGCCCTCTCTAAATAGTACTCAGATAGAAAGAGACAGTCGTCGAAGGATTAGCTAGGTCACCTTTTTGAGTTTATAGTAGGGGCGATTGGACCACCTCTAAGAAAGAAAAACATTCACAGAAAAAAATGCAGTGTAGTAGTGTAGTGTGTATGGACTTCGTGTAAAATATTTAGTATCAATAAAAAAAAAACATTTAAAATTTTTCCCTAAATCAGAGTTTTTTTTTTTCCCAGCCACCTACACTTGCATAATTAGATGCAAGGACATTTAATATCAATTCTTATTGGGGCTAGGCTCTGCCCTATGGACGCATTACAAAATCCAGTTCTGTAATGAAATCGGGACACCATTTATCGGGGTTAGTCTTCAGTCTGCAGAGACTGTCATCTTATTCATAGCTGCTCCTTGAGCTTATTGTTGAATGGTTGTGCTGTGTACCCAACTCAAGCAGCCCTCACGGTGGGCCACCCGCTCACTGCAGTGACTTCACTCAGTCCCATATGCATCTGTCCCACAAACACATCAACCTCACTTCCACGGTGCACAGACTGCATCCTCTTCACATTTCAGCACACGTAAACCTACCAGCTGAGGCCTTGTTGACACACAGATTCCAGTGACCCAGCCCCAAAGACTCACATCGAGTGGGATGGGACAGGATCTGAGACCCGGTGCTTCTCACAGTCCCCCAAGTCATGCGGGCGCTGCAGGTGTGGGGGCCATGTTTTGCTCTAACTCTCCTGCAATGCTCCATCTCGGATGATGCGTGAACTTGGCATAGAGTTTCTGCCAAGTATAAAAAATCATTATCTTTGGTATCTCCTCAATCTCCATCACTCCAGTGTATTACTTCAGTGTCTTCAGACAGGAAGCACTCGCCATCACCTGCTGGAATTTTAAAACTTGTCCCCTGTTCCCTCAACTTAATCCTTCTGGGTAGCCTGAAGCACAGTTCTTTACCTCTTCATTGATAAGAAGTTTTAAGGACCTTTAGAAATAAATTATCAGGTTCTTGTTTCTGTAATGTAAGTAGAAAAAGAATATTCTAATAGTTAAATGGTTTTTTTTAAATAAACCAAACTATGGGATGTAGAAATATAAAATTTTAGTATGAGTCAGAGTTGGAATTTTAAAAAAAACACAAAGTGCAAGAAAAAGAATTTTTCTTGATGTAAAACTTTATATGAATATGGTCTAAAGTACAGAGCATTGAAAAGATGGTATGAGATCATAAAAGTAAAATCGTTTCAGAACCATAAAATAGTTTATAAAAAGTAATATGTAGGATTAATGCTTTTTAAAAAAAATGAATCGATATATAGAAAAAAGTATGAAAAATGGATAAATACAAGAGTGGAAACTGGAATTGAATAAAGAAATAAAAATGATAAAAAAATTAACTTTAGGTTTGACAAACATTTTGAGTAACAGCTATTCTAATGAAAACACATCAGGAACTAGAGATAGTTTTACTTAGAAAAAATAATAAATCATGAACACAGAGCTGTAGTGTTTATTCTCCCAATAAAACAAACTGAGTTCCTAATATTAAAAAAAAAAAAAAACTCCTAAGCTTCTAGAAAAAGAATAAAATAAGTGTGCCTAAATGGTTATTTAAGCAGAAAAAATACGGCTTCTAGAACTGGGGTAAAGGAAAGTGGCCACAGAGTTCTCATAACACTGATGACAGAAGATAATGGAAAATCTTTTCAGAGTTTTAAAGGCAAATTATATGTTTAAAATTCTCTGCCTAGCCAGGATATTATCCAAGTTAAGAGCAGCAAAGTATTGCCCATACACAGACATAAGCCCCGAGGACTTATGTACAGTATTCACTATTTAAAAAATTTACTTAAATTCATGCTTCAGGAAGCAGTTGAGTTGAAATAAAATTTATGAGTTAAGTAGTCATGAAAGAACTACCTGCTCTTTCAAACTATATTTTCTTTAAATAGTTGTGGCAATTATACTTAGAAATTGAGGCCTAAATTTCATTACGTCAGTGGTAGGGAATCTGTGTTTCAAAAATTCTACGACTACAGGAGGAAATACCTATGAAAATGTACCAAAAGGTACAAAGTAAGTACTTATTGAAACAGCCATATTTATTCTTATGAAAATCAATAACATAACCAGAAGAAAAACACATCTTGTTCCTGGAGCCTATGAAATTAAGTAAGCTATCATTTTAACGAATGTCAGTCAATTCAAATTTCTTAATTAAAACCAGAAGAGTTCTAATAAGACACATGGATTTCAGGGTATGTGAGGGATTGGTAAATAACATCTTATTTTTATTTATTTCTTTTTTTTCTTGCAATTTTGGATCCAGTTACAGATTATAAAAATGGCCACAGCTGTTCCCTTCCTTACACCTGTGCCTCGTTGCAATGTGACTTTACAGTTCTTCCTGTCAGTGAATGGCATCTGTCTTCTCACTCCTTGACTGTGAGCTGGCTTTGTGACTTCCCGTGACAGGTAGAACTCATCAGAAGTGGTATTATACCAGTTCCAAGCCTATGCTTCAAGAGGCCTTAAATACTGTGCTTGTGTCCTTGAAACCTTGCTGAGCCACTGTGGGAACGAGCCCCAGCCACTTCTACTGGAAGATGCAATTCCATATAGAGGAGAGGCAGCCTGTCCCGGAGAAGCCATCGTAGGCCGGCCAGCCCCAGGTGACAGGAACCCACGCCTAGACACGAACACAAGCCAAGCTGAGGTCATTTGAGCTTAGCACAGACCAGACGAACACCCCTCAAACCCAGTTCAAGTTTCCAACTCAGAGACTTGTGAATTAGCTAATGACTGTTGTTTTGATCTACTAGGTATTGAGATGTTCACACGACTAATAACTGACTCAG
Organism: Cynopterus sphinx; assembly: GCA_030015415.1. Taxonomy (NCBI): domain Eukaryota; kingdom Metazoa; phylum Chordata; class Mammalia; order Chiroptera; family Pteropodidae; genus Cynopterus; species Cynopterus sphinx. The sequence continues at coordinate 4,257,397 of CM057384.1, forward strand.
TGGTTATCTGGCTGCTTGCTAGCTTTAAAGTCACAGTCATGTCTGTCTCTCACTGTGGTCATCACCATGCTATCCTTACTCTTTTTATTGGGCTTTGCTCATGGGACCCTCTGTCTCAAAAATAATTTAATTACCCTTTCATTTTGCTTTCTCTATTCAGTTTCTTTTTCTTTGAGGTAGACATAGTCAGTGATGGCCTTCTCTGACCCCAGGTCACATACACCTGTGAGGTTTTAAGCTGAGATCTGAAGGATAAAAGAAGCAAAAAGAAAAAAAAAAAAAAAAGGAAAGGTTGTTGGATAAAAAGTCTTCTGGCAGAAAAAAAAAATACATTAAACATTTTAGAGGTTAGAGCAAAAGGCACTGGCTAGAGCATAGTGAGCCACAGGCATGTAATTTAAGTTTAGAAGGTTTGGCAGGGCTCAATCATGAAGGTGTGTGGACCCCATTAACGTTTTGCATTTAGTCTTTAATTGCAACTAGAAGATTTTAGATATGGAATTGACATGACTTGATATATATTTCAAGTACATAGCCATGGTGGTTGTATGTAAAGAAATTTTAAGTAGAAATAGTGCAAAACTAAGTATCTCGTCCAGTAGTTGTGAGAAAGAATTTGATGACTTGGATAAAAATTTAGCCAATGGCTGTAATATAACATGAAAATATCTATTTTTGGAGTTGGAATTGGAAAGACTTGTTGGTGCATTGAATTTGTGGAATAAGAAAAAGGAAGAAAAAAATGAATTCAGGTTTTGAATTTAAGCAAGAAGGTGCATGCTCCAACTCATGCTTTATTAAGGGGTGTGAAGGGAGTAGAATAGTCACATAAATGACTCCGAGTAACATCTGAGCGTGAAGTCGACACGTGTGCAATGCATTCTGTCATGGATCAGATCACTATTACAGTCATTTGGAGTCAGTATTACTGGGGAGGTGCCTCTGTGGATTGTACAAATTATGTAATAGGCGATATGCTCTGACTGTGAACTGTCATGATACAGATCTCATATCTCCTTTATCTGCTGTACCTAGCACAGTACCTCGAATGGAATAGCTGATTTTTGATGATCTTCAAATGAAGTAAAATAAGTGGGAAGTATGTCGGTAGGTAGGTAGGTAGGTAGGTAGGTAGGTAGGTGGATGGGTGGGTGGGTGGATGGATGGATGGATAGATGGATGAATGGATAGATGGATGGATGGATGAATAAGATAAACAGGTTATCTTTAACTGACAGTGGAATATTTCTCATTTTGGTTATTAGTATTATTATTATTTAACTTGAGGGAGATTGCAAAATTCCTCTTACAATGATAGTCTTTTTCTCAAAATGTTGATGCTGGTACTTTAAAACCAATAATCAAATCGAGTTGGACTCACAGCATCAGACTTCTGCTGCCTGACACAGAGCTGGCCATGCAAAATCACAGTGTCTGGCAGGACCCTGCTGGAGTGAGAACAAATACAGAGACCGCCGGCGGGGCCCGGCTTTTGCCAGCGGAGGTTCCCTAATCTGGGTGGATGAGTGTAATCACCACTAATGGCTATATTTGCTAATTGTCAGAGTCTGTATTAGAGCCCATTTTAGGGCCGCTTCTGTGAGTGCTCTGAACCATGAGTAGCAGCTGCTGATAGCCTTTAACAGATTTCAGTCCATCCAGACGCGCTGCACAGTAGAGAGCCCTCATTAGGGAAGGCCTGAAATCACTTCAAGTCCTGAAAGTTTGTGTTAATATATTTTGTGCTTATATATTTTGTCGGCTTCACTGATGTACTATTTAATTCCAGGTCAGATTTATGTGGGCATTCTTTGAAATTCAAATATGAAGAAAAGGATCTTTTTTTTTTTTTTTAAGTATGGTTAGAATTTACTTTGGGGAAGATAAGGCAAAGATTTTGAGGGTTTTATTCATTTAACAAAATGATTAAAATAAAATCTGGAGGGAAACTTGCTTTGTTAACTTGCTCGGAGTCTGCCATAAAATGTAAAGGGGTAATTTTAAGATAGCTCTACATGACAAGATACACTCCATAGATATGTATAAATGTCAAATATTTTATATACTTTTTAAATGAAATCTGTAAAGAAATAATTTCTAAAAGTTCAATACCTGTTTCAATTTTAAAAAGTCAAATCTTATTCATTTAATAGAGAATTATAAGTCAAAACAAATATTACAACATTTTCAAAAAGATAAAATAGAAGACAAGGATTGTTTTATATTATTTTTCTTTTCCTAAATTATTTAATTGCAAAATTCTAAATAGCTATGAGAGAAAAAAGGCAATATATTTATTTCTTATTAAAAAGCTTATTTTTCAAAGAAACCTTTCAAAGATATATTTATCAAGTAAACTTTTCTCCTAATTTTTAAAAATTAGTTGCTTGCTTCAACTTTCCTTAGATTTGCTTGGTTGTATTCTGTCTTTGAAATGGATTCTAAATTTCTTGACATAATTATTTCTTATTTACTGATATGATTGTTTGTTTAAAATTATACATTGTCTTCTCAGCATAGTTTAGCCACCTCCTAGAGCATGTCCTGTGTAGGGTTCCAATTTTCAAACTCTTCAATTTTTTGTAGATAATTTAGGATTTAGTTTTTTATTGAACCAAGAGTCCATTAAAAATAAGTTAAAAAAAGAAACTAGTGCTTTCACTTTAATTTCTAAATAAATTTTAAAAGTTGGTCTATTTTCTATTTTTGCTAATTTAATGTTTTACTTTCTTGTTCAGAGAATAAAACCAGAGAAAAATGCTATTTCTGTTTCTTGGAATTATTGAGATTGACTTTTTTGTTTGCTTAATCTGTAGTCAAATTTTATGTTTTATGGAGATTAGATATCAGAATTGTAGTTTTAATATTTACAGGATAATTATCATAAAACTTTGCCTATATAAACTGATGTCATCCAAATTAGAACAATCATACCTTAACATTTTTCATTATTAAACAAGAAAGGATGACATTAATGAACCATATCTCCAACACAAAGAACTAAAGAAATAAAATCTAAGAAAAGTCAAATAAAGACATATATCAGGTACATTTATATATCAGGGAGTTAACATAAAAATAGAATACATATAATTAATGCCACTTTTTCAATTACCATCTATTTCGATTATGATTTATTTCAATACTGTTTTCCTTTTAATATCATTTCATTTTCTTCTTCAACTTGCTGTTCACTTTTACGGTCACTTTTCTACCCTCTGTTTGGACCTGCTCCATCTCTCTCACCACCTCACTGTCCCCTAACCCCTCCTCTTCTCTCTCTTGTAAGTGCACATCTTACTCACAGTTAATTTTTCTGTTTTCTTGTCTTGGGCACTCCCTTATGCTTGGGTACTCAAACATGCTGCAGCAGTTGAAATGTGTCCACGAAGAATCCAATGCGTGTGTTACTGTCTCCGCATCAAAGAAATGAATGTGTGTGTGAAGCTGGTGACAAATCTGGGTGTCGGAGGCAAAGTGACTGTGGGAAGGAGGACAGGGACTAAATGGCTCATTCATTCCTTTTCTGATGGTTAGGGCTGGAAGTCGGGACCTTCATAACTCAGAGAGCCATGAGCGACACAACTGTGACATGCTCCTCTTTCTCGCTAGAGAGGATGTGGTGTATGTGTCTGTTTTTTGAGAGTGGATTCCTTGGGGTGGGCTGGTCTCTCACAGGTAGACACCTGGTGAAAGGATGCTGCCCAGGTACCAGAGATGCGCTCTGTTCTTCAGTGGTCTTCGCCGGGGTATTGAGCAAGGAAAGCATCCTTGGTTACCTGTGGACATGGCCATTCTAGGCATCTGTCTCAACACCTATGTCTTCTGTGAAGACTTTTTTCTAGTCTGGGATGAATGGTATCTAGGCAGACCTGCTGATCCTGTCCTCCTTTCCATCCCTCGCATCCTAGTGTTAAAGCAGAACTGGCTTGAACCCCGAATCTCTCTCATCCACAAGGCCCCTGCTTCCTATACTCAGAATTCGGGACAATAGGATTTGGGCAGGTGCCTTTTACCAGTTATTACCATGTGATTCCACTTGGAATATAAAACAAGAAAGCCGTATTTGTCTTAAAATTTTTAATTGGCTACAACTTTACATAGTTCAAGTAGATCTCTTCTTTCTATAGCATATTGGAGTCGTCATTTTTCAAAACCCACACATAATCCTCTAAGTCAATTTGCCTGATTTTGCTTTGTTCTTATATCTCCCTTGCTGACTAGTTGAGATTTTCTTCACCTGCTTTTGCCTCCCACTTGTTTACCGGTCCTGAGATTTTGTGTTAGTCTCTCCTTTATTCATAACTGTGTAATGTCGAAGTACTCGTTTCTTAGGACCTATTTCCTGAGCTTCCTATAATTAGCGTCTTCCCTTTAGCTCATCTAGTTTTCTCTTTGGAGAAAATGCAGCCACCATGCTTTTACAACTGCAGAGAAGAACTAATATTCGTCAAGTGTCTTTTACATGCCACTTTTTCTCTAATTAGCATTATTTTTAAGTTGAAAGCCTGGATTTTATATCTAGTCATTTATTTAACAAGATACTATTATTCAATACATGTTAAGAGATGAATTTGCTTGTATCCCAGATGATAGGCAGCTGCAAAGAGCAAACCTTTACGTAGAAGGTATATAGTCTATATCAAAACTTAATCCATGAGGTCACGTGGGCCTACTTCCTAATACAAAAATCCCTTGACCATCCTCAGAGATTCTGATTCTGTAGGCCTTGAATGGGGCCAGAATTTTGCATTTTTTATTAAATTATTCAGATAATGTGTATGTGAATGGTTTAAAACTATACTTTGTAAATACCTGAAGCCTATCATTAGTGCTCCCACCCAAATCCCAAATTCAACTCTATTTCAATAGTGCAAAGTTACATTTTCGCAATCTTTGTGTCATGATACTATAGAGATCTTACCTTCCCTAATTCTCCCATATACAAATGTGCAGATAGTTGGAGGACATGGTTCAAACTATAATATTCGAAACTTAATATCTGAACATTTTCAGGGTGATTTAGATGATCTATAAATTATCTCATTATTACTGTAGTGGAATATTATTTCTCGTTTCTGTAAGAGGCAAATTAACACTATAGATTAGCTTCCTGGAGTAAGAAGGGAATAAACATCTTACTTATAGAAATAAGATTACAGGAAGTCTAGATGGCAGGAAGAATAACAGTCCCTAGAGATGTCCACGCTTTAATCCCCAGACCTTGTAAATATGTTACATTACATGGCAAATGGGTGTTTGCTGATGTGCTGAAGATTAAAGTCCTTGAGACAGGGAGATAATTGTGGATCACCTGGGTAATCACAGGAGTTTCTAAACATGAAAAAAAGTAAAAAAGTGGGTCAGAGAGATGAGGTAGAAGAGGCAGGAGAAATATAAGAGGGAGTCAACCCACTGTGGCTGGCTGGCTCTGGAAATGGAGATGAGTCACTATGAACCAAGGAATGCAGTGACCTTTAGAAATTTGTTATGACCTTCAGTTGACTGCCAGCAAGGAAATGAAGACCTCATTTTTCAACCACAAATAACAGTTCTGTCAGCCATCTGAGTGAGCCTAGAAGTGGATTGTCCCCCAGAGCCTCTGGGAAAGAATGCAGACCTGCCAACACCTTAATGATAACCTGGTAAGACCGAATTGGCCTACAGAACTGAGTGATAGTAGGTTGGTGTTGCATCAACTGCTAGATCTGTCATACACTTTTCTTAATGGCAGAAATGGAAACCAAATACAGTGAAGGAAAAGGAATGTGTCAAAATACTTATGTAACAAGCATTAGGATTTTATCTTGAGTGAAATCTTTATAATATACTTGACAATTTAATATTAAGTGGTCAGATTCCATTTTCGTGAGGAACCAATTTCCACAGAGCTGTTCTGTTCTTTCCCCTTATATGGCTCTTCATCAAATTTCAATTTGATAATTGTGGAATAAATTAGGAGAACATCTTTATACGAGCATTGTGAAGATTTTCTAGTATTGCATACAAAATGTTTCAGAGAATATATACAGTCTTGTCAAGATGGAGCCAATTCTTTGTGTGTGTGTAGTGGAGGGAGGGTGAAGTTCTGAACTGGACTGCGGAGATAAAGTGTAAATGCCTCTGAAGGCTGAATAAAATTGCATTCACATTACATTTTAGTGCATCATCTTTATTTTACTTTTTCTGGGAGTCAAAGTAGCTAATATACTCTCTAAACAATGCAGTTTTTCTTTTGTATTTTGTGCTTTGATTGCTAAGTTTATTCTTCACAAGTGAAATAATTGGGAGAATTGTGTCACTTGGGGAAATTAATTTTATTTTTCCTGTTTATAGATGTTGAATCATTCTCTCTCAGTCAGTTAAGTAGAGTTGAATTGTTCATCAAGCTTCATTTTCATTCCTGTACAACTCTGGGACTTATCCTTCAGAGTGTCTCTATGCTACTACATATAAGTGACACACTGCTGTTTGTGTTAAAACTAAACATTGTTGTGCTTGCTAATAGTTAGAAACCAACTGGTATTGTCAATAAATTGAAAATAGCCAGTTTGAGAAGAGACAAATACATTTTATTTCTTAGCATTACTTGTTTTTTGGCTTTGTTTTATCTGAGTAATGATACACATTAATGTCATATTTCAGTAATAAGCTCAGTTTTATATCAGTTGTGATTATTTTTATATACATACATGATTATTGTAAGTAAATGAGTTAATGGGCTAAAAAAATCACTTATGAATGTTTAAGAACTTAAATTGCACCATTTTTTTTTTTTTGCCTTTCTTTTTATTTTGAGAGATTTGGACTCTTATTTTCACCAGATTTCACAATAAAATTTTTTACTCATAAACATTTATTTTACTTCCACTTGGTAGTTATTGAATGGAACAAGGGTGCTCTCTCACTGTTTTGATTTCTTTGTACCAGAGGCCCTGGAAAGTACAATAAGGCAAGAAAAGAAATGAAAGAGATAATAAAAATTGGAAAGGAAACAAACTTTTTATTACTCACTGACGCCAGGAATGCCTACATGAAAAATTCAAAAGTGTCTCTGGAAGAACTTTTAGAAGTAATAAATTTTTAGTCTTTCTATATGACAGGCCAACATACACAATTTATCATATTTTTATATGTGGGCAGCAAACAAATAATTTAACAATATCCCACTTAACAAGATAATTCAGTGCTATCAATTAAGCATGAATCTAACAAATGATGGACAAAACTTCTATGTTGAAAAATTACAAAATATTAGTGAAAAAAATTTTAAAAGACTTAACTGAGTGGAAGGAAAAATTTATTCAAAGATTAGGAGACTAAATATTTTAAAGATGGCAATTCTGCACAAATTATTAGCTTCAAAGTAATCTCAATCAAAATCCTGAGTCCTTTGCGAGAGGAGGTCACAAATTTAAAAAAACAGTTCAAAATACTTATGGAAAAGCTTATATCCAAGAGTAGCCATGATGATTTTGAAGAGGAAATCTCGATTTTATGACCCCTTGGTATTACTATCCATCAGGCAGATTTGGCAACAGGACAGATGAAGTGATCGATAGACTGTAAGAGAGAGTTTAAAAATGCACATATTCCATTAGATGAGTTATGACCAAAGTAACACTGCAGCACAGTGGGGACAGTAAGATAATTTCAATAATTGATGATGGATCAATTTTCCAAATGTATCTTGACCATTAATTTACACCGTACATAAAGATACATTCCAATGCACTGAAGACCCAGCTGTGCTGCCAGTATCATGTGTGCATTTGCTGTTCACATACACTTCTTTGTGGTGTCTTATAAAAACTTCACCATTTTTTTTAATTGGATTGTGTGTTTTCTTATTTTTGTAGCTAGAGAATGGTTTATAAATTCTGGACACAAATCCTTTGTAAGATATATGATTTCCACGTATGTTCTCCTTCCTCTACTTTGACTTTTCCTTCTGATCACAGTGTCTTAACACAAAGCAACAATTTTAACAGTGCCAAAGTCAAATGTGTAGTTTTATTTCTTTTACAGATTGTGCTTAGTCATGGTTAAGAACTCTTTGCCTAAGCCAACATCATGAAGATTTTCTCCCATCTTTTAAATATTTCATATATTATCATTTTATATTTAAGTCTATGAATCATTTGAGTTAACTTTTTGCATTAAGTGTGAGGAATATCTCGAGGTTCATAATTTTCCGTCCAGTGTCTAAATTTTCAAGCACCACTTGAAAAAACTGTCTTTCATCCATTAATTTGTCTTTGCATTTTTCTCAAAAATCAATTGTTCATATTTATGTGGGTTTATTTTTGGAAGCTGTATTCCTTTTTATTTATTTATTTATTTGTTAATCTTTTTGCCAATATCACAAGGTCGTGATTACTGTAACTTTATACTAAGAATTGAAATTGGGTAATGTGAGCTCTGATTGTGTTCTTTTTAAAAATTGCTTTGGCTGTTTAAGAATGTTTGAGAATGTTTGCTTCTCAATATAAATTTTAAAATCAGCTTGTTGATTCATCCAAATAGCTTAGCTGTTGGGATTTTTATTGGAATTGTATTTAGCATATAGATTTAATATATATTATATATAATATTTAGTTATCTAACCCATAAACATATTAGGTGTATTTCTTCACATATTTAGATATTCTTTGATTTATTTCATCATGTTTCTAGTTTCCTGCAAATAGATCTTACATATATTTTGTTACTTTTATGCATAAGTACTTAATTTTTGGGGAGATAATATAAATCATGTTTCTTTTTAACATTAGATTCTATTTCTTCAATACTAGACTCTAAGTATGCAGTCAGCTTTCATATAATAACCTTGTATATGTGACATTGCTAAATTCGCCTACCAGTTTTGGGAGCAATTTTGTAAATTCTTTGGGATTGTCTAAATAGTCATGTCATCTACAAACAAGGGTGGTTTTCTTTCTTTCTTTCTTTCTTTCTTTCTTTCTTTCTTTCTTTCTTTCTTTCTTTCTTTCTTTCTTTCTTTCTTTCTTTCTTTCTTTCTTTCCAGTCTATATGACTTTAAGAAATTATTTTACTTATCCAATAGCTTAGACTTTTAGTAGTGTTGAGTAGGAGGGTGACAGAAGACATTTGTATTATTTCTGATGTTATGGGAAAAGCATACAGATTCTCGTTGTTACGTATGATTTTAGCTATAGGTTTTCATAAATATACTTTGATCAAGAAAATTCTATCCCTAGTTTTTTGTTTTTATCATCATAAATGTGAATTTTGTTAAATGTCTTTATTCATGTAGTAATATAAATATTTTTTGTTTACTGTTTTGATACAGTATTTGCACTGATAGATCTTTTTCATTCTTGAATCAGCTTTATATTCATGATGTACGATCCTTCTAATGTATTATTAGATTGGAATTACCAATATTTTGTTAAGGATTGTTTTCATCTAGGTTCCTGAAAGATATAGCTGGTAGTTATTATATATATAAGAGTAACACAGGTCTCCTAAAATAATTCGGGGAGAATTTCCTCTATTTCTCTCCTCCGGATGACATTGCGGTGCCCTCGGTATTATTTCTTCCTTAAGTGTCAGGTACATGCCATCGTGAAAGCCCAGGGCTCCCTTACACGCTCTCACTTTCCCCTTTGGGAGGAATTCTTGTGGCGGACTGCCTTCGGCTGAGCTATGCCACCCACAAGTGACGCGGCCTGTTTGTTTCTCTTATGCAGGTCCAGGCCTCCACTTTTGGAATTTTTTGCTCCTGTGGAGTGTGCTAGAACTTCTCCGCTGGACTCCCAGACTTCCTTGCAGGCACTGGGATGAGAGTGCAGTGGGAACAGGGTACTCCTGGTGGGAGATCCTGGTGTGGGGAGCCAACTTACAAAGGTGCAGATTTGCATTATTCCTCCTCTTGCTAATGCCCCCAGCCCACAGCATGGAGCACAGAGGAGGCGCTTTGGGAATGTTCTGCTTGAATTTCTACTTTGTTTCCATTGTGGTCTGAAAACTTACCTTTCTAATATCTATTCTTTCAAATTTCTTAAGGATCTTTTATGCTCGAAAGGGGGCCTATCTTAATGAGTGTTCCTCGGGACTGGAGAAGAAAGCGAACTCTGCTGCTATGGGATGGAGTAGTCTATAAATGTCAATTAGATTGAGTTGTTAATAGTTCTCTTCAGTTCATCTCTTTCTTCACTGATTTCCAGGCTGCTTTATGGATCAGGTACCGACAGAGGGCTTTGAAACCTCTATTAGAGAGGATTTGTTTATTCCTCTTTTACTTTCTCTCGCTTTTAGCCTCACCGATTTTGTCTCTGTGTTGTTAGGTTCACATGCATTTAGGATTGTTATGCTTTTAGAGAACTGACCCTTTTATCTTTATGTAATATCCGTTTTATCCCTGGTAATCTGACTTGTTCTGAAGTTGGCTTGTCTGAAATTAATGCAGTGATTCCACTTCCCTTTTGATTAGTGTTAGCATGATCCAGCTTTCTCTATCCATTTACTTTTAAGGAATCAGTGTCTTATTTTAAGAGTGAGTTTCTTTTACGAAACATATACTTGGGTTTTTATCCACTTAGACAACTTTTTTAATTGGTATATTTAGAATTTTATATTTAAAGTGATAACTAATATCTTAAGTTTAATAACCATGGTTATAACTTTTCTATTTATTGCTAGTCTTGTTTTTCTGCCTGCTCTAGTTTTAATTGACCATTTCTATATAATTGCCTTTAATCTCTTCTTCTAGCGTATCAATTATACTTCTATAAAAAAATAGTGGCTGCCCTAGAGCTTATAATATACACTTTTAAGTAACCCATATTCGTCTTTGAATAATACTCTTCTGCTTTGTGTGTGATACAAGTGCCCATAACAGAGGATTTCCAATTACTCATCTTGCTGTGTTATAGTTTGTCAGTCTTTTCACTTATTCGTGTTTATAATGATTCAATGTATTATTGTCATTTCTACTTTAACCAATTTATTTTTTTTTTGGTTAAGAATAAAAAAGATACAAAGGCCATTTTAACCCTTATTTATTCCTCTTCCAATGCTGTTCCTTTTTTATGTACATCCATGTTTCTGACCTCTATGATATTCCTTCTTCTCGGTGAAAAATCCTACATTTCTTGCAGGCTAGGTCTTCTGGACATCAATTCCCTCAGTTTTTGTTTGTCCAAAAAGTATATATTGCTCCTTTAATTTTTAAGGACATTTCATTTGAAAGGGGATTCAGAGTTGGTATTTTATTATTTTCACACTTTAAAAACCTCCTGTCACTATTTTCTTGAATGATTTATGATGAGAGCTTGCTGTGATTCCTAACCTTCTTCTTCAGTAAGGTGCCTATCCACTTTCAAAATTTTCTTTGCCTTTTTCTTTTAAATTTTGTCTGTCTATCATCTATCTATCTATCTATCTATCTATCTATCTATCTATCTATCATCAATCATCTATCAACAGTTATAGTTTACATGCAGTTTTTATGGGGCATTTTCCTGCTTGGTGTTCTTTGAGCTTCCTAGATCTGGTTCTCGTCTGCCATTAATTTTGCGATATTCTTGGCCATTATTACTGTGAATATTTTTTCTATTCCACTTGTTCTTTCTTCTAGAATTCTAATCACACATGCATACTATCTTTTGAATGTGTACCACAGTTCTTGGATGTTCTGTACTTTTTAAAAATATATTATTTTTCCTTGCACTTTAGTTTGAGAAATTTCTATGGATTTATCTTGACTGTGTTGATTCTTTCATCAGTTGTGCCAAGTATACTCATGAGCCCACAGAAGACATTCTTCATTTCTATCACAATCATTTGGAATTCTAGCATTTTCATTTGCTCTTAGTTTCCATTCTGCTGAGCTTACCTGTTTGTTCTTGCAGCCTGTGTTTTTCCCATTAGATCCCTTAACGTGTTATTCATACTGACCTTAAACTCACTGCCTGATAATATCAACCTTTTTGCCACATGGGTGTCTGGTTTCGACAGTTGCTTTGCTTCTTCAGACAGGGCTTTTTCTGGCTTTTGGTGTGTCTCGTAGTTTTGTTGTTGAAGCCATGATGTTGTGCTGGGTAACAGAACCGGGGTAAACAGGCCCCTTTGTGTGAGGGTCTGTGTTAATCTGGCTATGGGTTGTGTTCTGCTCAGTTATTCTGCAGCTCCAGGCACCAGAGTGGTCACATTTCTTGAACACCCTTGCTTTTGCCTCCTTTCTTTGGGCTTAAATCCTTTTCAAAGAGAGTGTGTATCTCAGAGCCCTTTCATCTGTATCTGCTGGTATCATCCTTGTGTCGGGGCTCCAGGTAGGAAAGGGATCAGGAAGGGTACCAGTTAAATCCAGTTTAATCTCAGTCACTCTGCAGATCTATGTCTCAGGTCTGTGACCTTCACAGCTGTCCTCTTGCCCCTTCTGAAAGTCAGGAATGGTAGAAGGAGTGGGACTAGAAGGAACACCCTTTCCTGGGACAAGGCTCTGGACAGTTTTTCTCCCTTGAACAGGCATTTTTTAATAGCATTTTTAAAATGGAGAACGCATCCACTCTGGATGCATTTCACAAAGATTCTTCTTCTCTTCTCCCTGCCATGGCCAAGAGGTCATCTTCTGGGGTCTTCGCTGTGAAAACCCTTTGGAGCTCCTGGAGTGAAGTCCATGGATGTGGAGGGTCCTAGCTGATTGTGGGCCCCAGGAGTTTCTCACTCTCACTTTAGGTCACAATTATCCTCCAGCAATTAATCAAAATTACCAATTAAATGTTATTACCGATTAATGACTCCAGCAGCTTCTATGCCAGTTAAGCACATCTTGGCTCTGTCTTTCCAAATTTGACTGTCTTTTCAGATTCCTAATGGTAGTTTGTCCTGCAAACTCAATTCTCTATTGGAGCCAAGAAAAGTCACTGATTTTCACTTTGTCCAGACTTTTTTATTGTTTCATTTATGGGTCTGAAAACATCCAAGCTCTTTACACTTCTGAGCTGTGATGTGAAAGCCCTATAGCCTTTTGCTGAAGTTGTAGATCATGATAGGCTAAGTACACAGTCTAAGGTAGTATACCAGATGTCTTCACCTGTCCAAAGTCTAATTGGCTGCTTCTAATCGTAGCACTCAGAGTGGGCTCTTTTTACTGTTATCCAAGTGGACCTAGCCAAGTGGAAACTGAACGTTACAGCTTACTCACTGCACACCACATGCAACTGTCTGCCCAAGAAAGCTAGAGGGATTTTAAAAATTGGGCTGAATGTAGATACCAAGATATCAAAAGTATTTAGGCATTTAAAAATTGGGATTTGAAGGAAAAAGTAGCTAATAATGATTTAAATTTGTAATAAAAATCAATCACATTCTTAAATTCAACCTAGCATTTCAGAGATGACCAACTGTTTATGTTTCCAAAGTTGCATCACTTTACTTAGAATTGTGATTTACAGGCATCAAGTTTAGTGACTAATCTGGTAAGCAAAGGGAAGCATGTTTGTTTATAGGACCGGGACCAAAAGTGGGCATTTCCCAAACATTATAACCAAAACAAATGCATATGAATTTTCGTACCAAAAATTTTGTTGGCTCAGCATCATATTGAGTATATTTTGTCCATTACATTAAAAACATGTATTCATCATGTAATGAAATTTTATATAGATTTAAGCCTATTTATGGATTCCTTATAAATCTGAGTGCCTATTTGCCCAGAAATTATTTTTATAGTTCATTGTTTTTATAGCAGAGCAAGTCTTAGCTTATTACTCCTTTTTTTCCAAATATTTCCTAGCCATTCTTATACATTTTCTTTGGTGGAGGAGTAAATTTTAGAGACATTTTTTCAACCTCAAAATAAAAAGTATACTGGGGATGTATTTAATTGGAGATTAATAAAAGGAGATTTGTTATTTTTATAATGTTGAAACTCTTCATTCTAGTGAAAAACTTTTCTCTCTTGACTCAATTCTGTTTTTAGGTTCCTTTGTGACTAGATCCTGCCTGTTTATTACATTAGTTCCTGGTCTGCTTTTTGATCAGGTAAACTTTCTTCTAATGTCACTTAGAAATGCTTTTCTTTAGGCTGAAATTCAGAGCAACTGCATTTTATTTAATGTGGGAATATGTCCAAAGACTCCTCCACAAGTGGTACATTTATAATCACATTTAAAATACAAATTCTTTTGATATGTTTTCTGTTGTGAAAAGACTATATTGGTTTTATTTCCCATTTGTTGCATAATACACTCTATATGGCAGATCAGTTTAGCCATTTTTGATACATTTTGCCCCATTTCTTCTTTTTCTCCTCAGATTTGAAATTCATCAATAGTAGGCTGTCAATCTCATTTCCCTTGGTGTTTCACACTGTGAATATCTCTTAATCCTCAGTTCTCACTTTCTTTCTCCTGTGGACTTCAGACAAAAATCTCTCTAAATATTGCCTATGTGCCTTTTTTTTATATAAAAGATTTATCCATTTCCTTCTGTGCCCTATCTGATTGTATTTTTTTTTTCCACAGGCACACAGTCAGTTTTCTTGGGAGTCAGAAATGATTTCAAATATTAGACAACTTTGTAAGGCTCTTTACCTTAGGCAAATTTTCTAATCCTTCTCTTGATACTCTCCTACTTTTTTTTTTTTGCTGCATTTCTACTGTATTTTGTAGGTTTATTGCTTTATAATAACTACATATAATGTTACCTGTTGCATTTCTATGAAAACCAAATTAGGCACCGATATTTTGTTTAGGAATATTATGCCTTATTAAAAACCCTTCCCTTTATGTTTAAAAAATGTTTTTAATCTTTTAAAAATATATAATAACCAAGAAAACAAAGTCTTTGAATTCTGTTAATTTACCATGGTAACCAATAATGTCATTGGGTTTCTTTGTATAAGTTATGAAGTGGTTCTTTCTATGCAAAAACTGAATATGACACTGAGCGATAGTTAAGCTTGCAATATAGGATAAGATAGTGACATTAAATTACACAATATCATAAATGTAGTTTTCATGAATAAATTAGAACCACTATAGTACATTTTATTTTATTTTTCCAAGATGATGGGACAGCCAGATAATCAAACAACTGATGATTTCCTCATTCTAAAGCCTTATTGTAAAAAGTATACACTAGTCCACTGAGTTAAAATATTATTTTCATCATGCAATGCTTTTTATAATCTATTAACTTGGTATCCATTCCATATCCCACTCCGCTCATCTGTGTGCGAAAGTGGTGGTGTCTAATGCCAGCGCCCTGCCACAGGCTAACTCCCGCTGCCTTCCTTTCTCCTGAAGCCAAGGAGAGCCCTCCAAGCATCATAAAGAGGCAGCCTGAGAATCCTGGAAAAGTAGGCTCCAGAGGCAATGATCGATCAAATGAGATGGGGGTTAGTGGATAAATTGCTTCTTATCCTATGAGATGGAGAATCCTATCAATCAAATGGGACTTGGGTTAGTGGATAAAGTGCTTTTTATCCTGTCAGAGGAAAAATGCACAGGCACATCCCTCAGGGACCTCAGAGGATACCCCGCAGGCCCGAGCGACATCCACCCGGTAATGTATGCATTACCATCTTTCCCCTCTTCTCTGTGTCACTCTCCCCATCTCTCTTCCTGACTTGAAATTACCTCTCAAATAATATGCTCGAAACAAAATCCTTGTTTCAAGCTCTGGTTTTGGGTAGAACCCCAAATAATGTAGTTATAACGGAAACAGCCTGAGCGTGGCATTCTGACCAGGGCCACTTGGAGCCTGCTGGACAAAGGCAGACAGTTTGCTGGTGGAAGCCAAGGTGATGTGAGCTCTGGCCACAGCTTTGTGATTCCTGTGACTTTTCCCTGTGACAAATTAGAAATAGGTACAGATAGAGGTGGAAGCATGTTTTGTGTTGTAGCTGTAGCCCTTGAACAGTACAGAGATGATAGTAATTGAGATTGCTGAGTTGGCTCTTTTTGTTAATTGCCTTAGAAACCTTGGAAAGGAGTAGAAAAAAGCCTTGAATGTCAATAGAAGCCAATAACTACCTATTCAGGGCACACTTCGAAAACCAGGTCTTCAGGAAAATGTTTATATACAGACATTTAACTCTTGCAATTAAAAAGCGAACAGTCATGAAGATTAGGGCTAGGACTTAATTATGGTTTTGGAAGAACTTTAAGGAAAATACACGTGCAGTCTCAAAAAGTCTCCACACTAGCTTTCGAGCCCTGACATAGAACGAGAAGGAACTTGAGGTCGTGATGGAGACAGAGGCCAAACGAACCTGAGAATCTGGGGAAACATGAGAAAAGCCAAAATAAACTCCTCCCACTGCTGGTGCTGAGAGGGTCTCCTGTCACCTCCAGACTGATGTGTATATCTCACCAGATAATAATTGTTTTCCTCAAGATTCACGTTTGAAAGCCGCTGATTTCCAGATCACTGACTGGGGTCAAGTCTGTGCACAGCCTCCTCCACGGAACTCAGTCCCAGATGTGAAATAGTTACTGGTAGGTGGGCAAGATTCGGCTGTCATGTATGGGCAGTCACCCATGTCACAGATGTCCTGGTGGGACTGGAGGGCATCGGACACAGGCACCAGGACTGGGGCAGGGTGGAGTGTGTCACAAGGCTGGGTAGAGAAGAATTTATTGCTTTCCCATGTCCTTCTTACAGTTGGTGATTAACACCCTGGGGAGGACATGTGGAACAAATCCTAATGTGACAATATGGGAACTGTGAGGGAGAACTGGACAGCGACACCTGTGCCTTTGAGGATCCCTGTGGTGGCCGTCCTCGGCAGGTCAGAGCTTTACCAGAGCAGATGCTGATGGAGAATGGGGCTCCCTGAGGTCGATGAGACTGACGGAATTTAAATGAACAGAATTCAGATGGTGACACTTACCTGTTCGGGGCAGAATTGACATAATTACTGTCATGATCAGCAAAATTAGAATGGCAATGCGTGCGGCCTGCAGAGATTTATGGCGATGTCTGATGGACCCTGCCTGGTGTCCCCTAGATCATGTAGATGAGCCGCCAAATAGGGTGGGAATTCCTTACCTTGTACGGCCAGAAGGAAATGAAGTGGCATGAAACAGTGGACACGTCATCTACTGAAGTGGAAAACTGATTTTTTGCTATTTCTAGACCAAGCTAATTCTCGAGTTCGTGGCCCAAGATTATAGATTGGTTGGTTTCCTCTATGAAAGGACCCTGAAATGCCATTAAAAGTGTAAACAATGAATACTCTTCCAAATTTTACCCCAATTCATCTGTGCCCATTCGTCATCTTGACTGGGCACTGAGGGAAAAGGACTGCCAAGCTTTGTGACAACAGCTGCCACAGACAGAAGAGGAAAGAAGAGGACCCTGAATGCCAGTGTAGCCACACAGTTGGAGCTGGGGGCGATGATGCCCAGGCATAAACAGAGCACCCACTCATGGATGTCGCACTGCAGGTCCTCTGTCACCACTGTCCTAGTCCTCAGGGACTTAAATGGGAAGAGCAGACTTAGCAGCTGGTACGGCTTCTAAATGAATGTCCTTTCTTATAGAATAAGAGCTGACACAGTAGTAGAAAAAGCCAGCCAGGAGCCCACGGAACTGCCCTCCCAACCTTAGCCATGATGACAAAGCACAGCAAGTCTTCATCGCCAGTGGAACTGTACGTAGCGACAGTGTCAAAGTCCCTGTCACATCCATTCTGTGAGCCCCTGCAACTAACAAACGGATTTTGGCATGAAACTGTGGGCTTCTGTAATCTTAACCAAGAGGCTGTGCAGACTGCAACCGTGGTGCCGAGCGTGTCTTTCCCGAATCCCATCGGCAGGTCAACGTGGCACGTGTGTCCTTTTCAAACCCCTTCAGAAATGGAGTGCATGCTTAGTTGCTTTACGTGAGAAGGGTAACAAGGCCATTTCAGCTGCTCTGCTCTTTGTCACAGTGTAGTCTTGCAATTTTGAAGAACCTGGTGAAATCCGCGGATGGCACCTGCTGGATCGGAAGAGTATTCTGGTTGTCCCAGGACTCTTCTGGGGCTGGTGTCTGAGAGGAATTTAATGAGGCTGCTTCTGCAAGTCATAGAAAACTGTAGGTAACAGTCGTCACCCCAGGGACTGCTGCCCGGTGTGACCGCAGGCTCATAGGAAGAGGAGGCCAGTCAGAAGGCAAAGACAAGTAGAAGGTGCCATCCTTCCCCTCGAGGCCTGCTGTCTCCCTCTGGCTGTCCCATCGCAGAGTCCAGCGGTGAGCAAGCTGGGAAAACAGAAATATGGATCTCTGAGCCTGGCGTAGCGTGTGAGGGCAGAAGTGGAGCCAAGAGATGGTGGCTTCATGACTGGCACAGCCACCCTGGGGGCCACTCCACAGTGTCCACTTTATGGGCTTTCTCTGCTTACCTGACTCACTGTCCCCACTTCTCCATTCCGGCCTCTTCGTGTCACCTCCCCCAAAACTACCTGTATACAGGATGCGACATGCTCCAGGCTGAATGTTTGTGTCCTTCCAAATGCTGATATCCTACCCCCCAGCGTGATGGTGGTAGGAGGCAGGGTTTTAGGGAGATGAGTAGGACATGAAGGTAGAGTCCCCATGTGCAAGTCCCAAGGACTTGCTTGCTTCCCTCTGCTCTTTGTCACGTGAGGATACAACGAAATGGCAGCCATCAGCACACAGGAGCATGCCCTCCCGAGACACCTGATCGAATGGCACCTTGATGTGGGCTTCCTGGCCTCCAGAACTGGGAGAAATTAGTGTTTGTCGCTTATCAACCAGTTTATGCTATGACTGTTATAGCGGACGGAACTGATTAAGATAGAACCCGAGCTAATAAAGCATAATAGTGATTCATATTTAAAATACACACAGCTGTGTCATTCACATGAACGAAAATCACAAGGAAAAATTCAGTTCTTAGAGAAATAACATTGTCCTTATATAATCTGCAATCAATTATGCCTTAAGTCAGGAGGCATCATACAGTTCACCTAAGCTCTGTCTTGCCTGAAGACATTTGCTGGAATGCAGTCGCATGCGATATTAAACGTGTCCCTTTTTCATTATGATTGAATCGAGCAGTGATTCTTGTCAGTTTTAAGATAAGTTGAAATGATGGTAAATATTAACCTCAACATTATTGAATTAATACCGAACAGAGCTCAGCAAGCCTTCCTAGCAAAGCAGAAACTTACTTCTGAACCTTGCCTGTTTTATAGTATTCATATTCTAAAGATCCCATAAGAAATTCATTTACTGCAGAATTTCTAAAGATTAAAGTATAGTTTAAAAAGTATTGTCAGTGATATACTTAATTCTACACCATAATTGCTTTTGCTCGCTATCGTAAATGCCCATTCTCTCCTCTGTGAAGTTGCAATTCAGTGCTCCCAACTCTTAATGGAAATAATCTTCTTTGAATTGACTTTAGCTCTTGAGTATCTTGGACTTTATATATTTTTTAATGGAGTTAAATGTCTATATTCTACAGTTAATATTAAGTTTGCTTCTCTGAGTTTGAACAATTTAATTTAGTGAATTGAAATTCTTAGACTTTATCTTAGATTTACCAATTTGGACTTTTCAAATGCTTGCTTTGCCTTTTTAATTAGAAGTGAAGTGGCTAAATTATTCAAACCTTGAAAAAATATTTATCGAGGGCCTGTCTCTAAGGGCTCATATTCTAGGTCTCAAGTCAAAAATTCTGCAGGCCTTAGAGGAGAATTTACCTTCTTGTCTTTTGTGGCATCTGGTGGTGGTCCCCATCTCCTTAGCCCACGGGCCCAAATCCCACATTCAAAACCAACAGCGTAGAACCTGGTTCCTCTTGCTGCTCTGAACCTTCCACTTGCCTTCGTAAGATCACTCGTGCTTACACTGGGACCATCAGATACTCTGAGACAGTGTTCATGTCTCAGGAGACTTAATCTTATCATATCTGCAAAGTCCCTTTTGCCATATAACATAACACAGTCAGCAAAGATCACAGAACTAGGGCACAGGCATCTTTGGGTGGTCATCATTCATCCATCATACCTTCAATAGTTAGTCAGGGTTCTATATAATTAACAACTGTGAACTCACTGGGTATTGATTGCTCGATTTTTAATCAAAAGTTTGTTTAATAGGATCAGAAAAAGCAATTTTTGAAATATCTGGTAATAAATATTTATAAGTGTGTTATGTATAACAATTCATTTATTATTTATTGGCTGGAGTTGAGAAAGTCCTTTAAATTATTTTTGTGTTGATTTGTCCGTGCTGGCTAATTCATAAATAGTCATTGAACAATTATTGGATATGATAGATGGTCCTTACGCTATTATTGCAAAGCAGAGACATCCTGGAGATGATCTTCAGGTATCCGTGAGTCTGGAAGGAAGGACTCCAGATCAGTTGCCTCCACTTCTTTATTTCTAAGGAGTTACTAGTGCATAGTCATGTTTGATCCTGCTTTTACAAGAAGCCAGCATTAGGGGAAGGGGAGCGAACAGTGTGCAGAAAATCTCTGGATGACTTTTGCAGTTCTTCCATAAGTCCAAAATCATTTCAAAAGGAAAAGTCAAAATACATGAACTCATAGTGCTCTCCAAGTCAATATTAATAAATTTCCTTTCTTAAAAACAAATCAGACTTAAAATTGGCTCAGAAAGGTGTCTCCTGCTGCTCATTTGGAACACACTTATACCTGAAATGAAATCTGAAGAAAAGCCACATTTGGTTTCGATTGGAGCAACTGCTCTGCATGCCGGAGGCACCAGAGAGATGTAAATGCTCGGTGCCTGCTGCCGTCCTTGTCCCCACACTGTCCAGTTCTCATGCCAATGGGCAAATGCCTGGCTCGCTCTGGGGCAATCCTTTTTCACTTCTGTTCTAGAAAGTCATCTCTCTTCCATGTGCAAAAGGAAAGAGATAATCTTTGACTCAGTGCACTGGAGTTGAGTAGTTTTCTCACTGGCACACATAATTTAATGATAACTTTCTGCCAGACGACTGTACTTCATCTGCTTTGTCAGCTCTGGGGTAACTCATTGTAGCAGATGGAAAATGTGGCCAAATTCAATTCCTAGCTCCTCCATTAAAAATGTCTGTTAACAGCTCATTACATTTCTTTCCAAGTCCACACATCATCGCTACATCCAATTTGTGGCAAATACATTTTTGTCAAAATTTCTACTGAATGTTTTACATTTGTCTAAAGCTGTAGCTGTTCTACTTAATTAGGTTGCACTTTTACTGAAAGAGCTGGAGCTTCAAATCAATTTATTCTGCTCATTTAAACCTTGACCTCCTTTGCTTATAAAACCAAAGACAAAAATTCCTGCATTGTATTTCATAACTTTGTAGTTGTCATGTTAAATATTAATAGCGTGAATTATTGTGGCTCGCAATGCTGAATGCACTTATAATTGGCTATAATTAATCAAATTTGCATGGTTAATGGAAGATTTTTTAAAAGTACTTTTCTCCTTTTCTCTTAAATTATTAAAACATATTATTTTACTTAAGAATCTAAAAATAATTGTCTTAATTTTTTTTCTATTCATGAGTCACAGTTAGCTAGACGAGGAGGGAAATCTGTCATGGAAGGACCTGCCGGTGGCAAGTGAAGGAGCCTACTGTTTCCTGGTGACACTGCACTTTGTGGTGTCGCATTGTTAATCCTACTGGTGTGAGCAGTAGGAGGTTGTTCAAGCTCCATGAGTTACTGGGATGATTCCGCCCTCTCTTTACCCACCCACCACACCCCACAGCTTTAACTAAATCCCCATAATTTGCCCAACAGATGCTTCTACTTTATTCTGATGTTCCCTACCTCCCAAGAAGCATTAGATCCCAGGTAATCTCTTATCCCTGTAGACATTCATCCCATACAGCTCTCAACCACCCTCACCTGAATTTCCACCAAGTCTGCAGGAAACTCAGTCCCTCATGTGCTGTCTTCATCTTCTTGTCTTGCCTCCTACACCAGCTAACCTCGTGGACACAGCTGACCCTGTAAACTTCTCTGGAGGTGCTGTTCTCTCTCCCATAATTTGGATTTCAAATTTTTGCAGATGGGAATGATGCTTTTCTTGCTCTTGGTCACCAATTTAATATTGTTTTTTTTCCTCTCTCTCTCTTCCCTTTTATATGGCCTCTCTAATTTTCTAGCATTTCACAACCAAATCATTCACAAATCTTGTTGACCTTTCCTTAAACATGTTTAGCCATAACTAGACATGTGTCATCATTTTCACTGTGCTATTGTTCCACGAGAAAAAATTTGAAAATCAATTTAAAAAAAATTTAAATTATTTGGCCAGGTATTTTAGTTACGCTTTGGGCTTTCTGTTTGTAATTTGGGTCAAATGTTATGAGATAATGTTGTTGTCTACAAGGCTTGGTAGATAGTAGATTTCTTGATGTAACATTTACTGAACGTGGACATTGCTGGACATAATGGATTCGATGGTGATAGACTCAAGATAGAATCCTAAATCAGTCTTAGCTCTTGATCTCAAAGGACTCAACGTTTTATGAGATTCAATAACTGATAATTCAAGATAAGGGATTTTGAAATATATAACTTTTATGATTAGCAGACTGAACAATGAGTAAGCAGGTTATGAGACAGCATTATACAAAATTAAGGCATATTGTTTAATCAAGCACTTATTTATTTGCCATAAATTTACAGCTAACAGTATTTACAAGGTTCTGTGATGAGCTCCATGACAAATGCAAAATATAAAGCATCTGTAAGTATTTTAGATTTAAGAAAACATTATATGGTTTTCTTATAGTTAATAAGATCTGACCACAAATTAATCAATGCCATAATAAATATAATAAAATGATCAGTGGCAACAAGGAGAGTAAGTGGGATTGAGAAGGATAAGATCAATAAGGGAAAACTTAGTAAGTTGCACTAACTTGAGTACAAAGTCTGAAGAAATGAATAAAAGGAACCTGTGATAAATTAGGTGGGGACAAGCCATGGAAGACCTCAAATGTCAGTCACTGAAGAGTCACAAATGTTTGTCAACAGAATGTGATGAAAGAAAATACTCTTCTTTGGAAAATTAATCTGGCACCATTTTGGAAAATAAATTAGTTTTGAAAGAATCTGAAAACGGCCTGCTAGTAGAATGATATCTGCTCCTGAAATAAACAGAATTTGGAAAGAGATAAAAATCTAAAAGGTTTATTAATACTTAATTCATATATAAAAAATGCTCACATTAGCAGACTCTTCTGCTTTTTAATGGTAATTTGACCAAAACTCAGCTTTTTTATTTTTTTATGGACACATTCAGCAGAAAACCTACTTTCTTGTTTACGTTTAGCTCCATGGCCTTGTGATTTAAAGACTCACACTACATCTTTCCTCTTCATCTGCTCAAAACTAAGCTTTTTCTATAAAACAGAGTAAATTATAGTGAGTACAGCCCCCTCCATCCATTCTTTTCTCCATACGTTAATGTCATAAACTGTGAGAGACACTGTCCTCAGCTTGGCAGTGTGTTTACCAACTCTCAGCTGGCCATTGCATTTCCAAAAAGCCATTCAAAGGAAAACATGGTGACATCCCACCTCTTGCTTGCAGTCCTGATGCTCTGTTCTGTACGCTTTGTGCTTAGAGTGTTGCTGGTATTTCTCTGGCCCTCTGCTTCCTGTTACCAAAACTGTCCCTTAACCTCATTTTCTCATAAGATCTTGTTTCTCAAGATCTGGGCCTGCCACCACTTGGCATTTCACCCTTCTGGATTCTGAGATCCCACCCTTCCCCGCCTTCTTGATCCTTTCATGACAGTTCTCTGTGAGAACTGATTGAGAGTTCTCAAGAGCTTCTTTCACTTTAAGATATTCTTTTTTTTTTTCTTTTAATCTTATTGTATACGCTCAGCTGTGAGATTATTTTCCAAATCATTTGGGACAACTGTGGACATTGATTCAGCCTGGCTTTCTAACACACTCTGTGGCTGATGATGTTCCCAGAGCAGTCACTGTTTAAATCATTTAGTCAACAAATGTAGGTTAAGTGTCTTCAAAGTGCATGGAGATGCTCCTAAGTGCTGATGGGCCCGTGAAAAATGATTTATATATAATCGCGTGTCTCAAGAACAATATTAAAGTTTAAATTATTCGAATTTAATTCGAAGTTTAAAAGGAAATATTTTGAATACAAAATAACATTTGTAAAGCAATTAAATGTTTTAACGTTCATTAGGTACCTTATGTGGTCCCAGAAATGTGCTAAAATCAGGGTAAACAAGTATGAATTAGGCACAACCATTATCTAATGGGGCTCACGTCTTAGAGAACATACATTGCATACAAATCTCATACTTTTAGCTTAATTCTCAGTATTCCTGAACTAATGCAGTATGGAGAATATTTATAAGGTTTTCAATAAACAATGTGTATTAAGATAAAATGGCAAAACGAGTGTTTAAAGAACTTTAATTTTGCATTTTGAGTTTGCTTTATAATCTTAGTAGTTCTCACAATAAGACAGAGATTTTGGCAACTGACTAGAATAGATTTCTCCTAAAGGTTGTTTTTTTTTTTTTTGGTCATAAATAAGTTTTATAAAAAGAGTAACTGCTGAAAGGTGTGTGTGTGTGTGTGTGTGTGTGTGTGTGTGTGTGTGTGTTTTGTGTTAGTTTATGATATGCTATCTGTGTCAATGACACTTGGAAAAGAAAAAATAATAATTTAGTTTCTACTTTTAAAGTCATTAAATACTAGTATTAGCAACAGACAAGTAATCAAGTAATTACCCTAGATGAAAGTCTGATTGCCCTGCATTATGGAACCACAGTTAAAATTATTTAACCCAGTTTTGCACAAAGTCCCTGGCATATTAAAAAAAAAATAAATGTGTTTAGAGGGAGAGAGGAAAGCTTTCAGTGATGGTGTAAATTTGGGAACATTAACAGGGTTTCTGTAAGATCTCTGAGCCTACTAAATATTTCAATAAATTAACACAGTTTCCAGAGAGAGACATGCTGCATACAGCATCTTCCAGGCTTATTCTACCACGGGGCTCTTTCCCAGGTTCTCATCCCTCAGAGCATTACCTGTGACATATTGCAGTGGGCCTTGCTGGGGTGAAGGAGGACAGAGTGGGATGGCATGGGGGTCCATAGGCAGGATTCTTTTAATCATTAGAGAATTATTCTGTGAGGAGGTGACTGGTCTCTAAGAGCAGTCTTAATTAAAATAATACATTGCCTTTTTTCAATATTAATTCTTTCTAAAGGAACAGATTTGCTAAGAAATGGATAAGAACTTATTTGAACAGAATGAAGCTTGAAACATCACAACAACTTTTTGTTGTTGTTGAACCATTGTCAGTTGTAAGCATGTTAAATTAGCATACTTTCTCGAAGGAAGCTTACATTTTCCATCTGCATGGGGAAGCAGAGTTTTCCTAGTACTGAAGACATTGATATGCAGTGGCTTATTTACGCCATCAAAGAGACTGCACCAATTATGTTGATTATAAAGGTCACCGCGCACAGTTCCCTAGTCAGTTCAGAAGGCATGAGATTTCCTAATGCCATTTTGTTTTACACTGTTAGTCTCTGAAGTAGTGCCAATTTTATTTAACTTGAAAAAGCACAGGATATTGAATGCCTTCCAATACAGAGAATGTACATTTTTGAATGCACATTGAGTTATATGAGGAGAATTTCATCAGAGATTCATGGATGTTAATTGTTAAAGTCAATCAAAAATCAATTAGTATTCTTTTACAAAATAGTTTTTCATGTTTAATTTTCTCCTTTCAGATTGAATGTTATCCAGTCAATTGTTCAAGTTACCTAAAGTAACCTAAAGAAATATCTTGGAGATATATATATATATATATATATATATATATATATATATATATATATATTGACTAGAGCGATTAAAAGGATTTTAATAAAACCTGCCTCTGGATTATTTCAGATGTAGAGTGGCACGTTGCATAGGATGCATCAATCTGCACCAAAGATATTATAAAGGGTTTTAGCAGTTAGCATCAAACTTTAAATTGAGATTTTTACCCCCTTACAAGTGGTTAACTTTTACAGTACATTATCTCATTTTATGGAAGCTGATGAAATTAAGTGACTGCTATCTATTTCCATTAAGTGAGATAATGTGCCTTAAAATAATACTGTCAAATAGTTTTTCATAGTGTGATTTTTTTTTAATGGCCTTTTGTTTGTAATCCTCTTTTAAGCCTTTAAATGGGATTTGGTTCCCTCCTAATTTTATCCTTTTCAGTTGGAAAACTGTAGCTTTTCCCCACCTTGTGTTTCTAATGGAGCTTGAAATTAACATAATGCTTTTGTTGTAATTTACTTTTTATTATCGTGGGGCTGAAAACTGGAAAATGCTCATAGCGGTTTTTTTGTTTTGCTTTGTTTTGTTTTGTTTAGAAAACACTGCACAGTGTTAAAAGTATGTCAAACAAAAAAGAAAATTTTTTGTAATTTTTTTTTTTGTAATGTCAAACACTGACAGGTTGAGACATAGATTTTATCTTCGTAAATGAAGTGTAGATGACAGCCAGAAAGTCATGGTCACTTTAATCTTTGGGTGAATCCCTCTTCACTAAAATAAAGAACATGGACTCCCCTAAATTTAAAAAGTGATGACCTATTCCCATCTCTCTATTCAGTTATCCTGCCTGTGTCTGGCAGAAAATGAACATTAACCTTCAGCAGCTAATATTCTGCACTCGCTGTGTTGAGGCTGATGTTTCTAGGATTCTGATCAGTGTGTACTTAGCCTATGTGAAGGAAGAAACCAAACGTTTCTGTCTGAAGCTAAATCTACTCCCCCTTCATTTTATTTCACTTGTATCGAAAACTTTAATTCCTCCATCTCTTTAACTGACCGGAAAGTGAAATAAAACTCTCCAGTGTGGAGATTCTGGTTTATAAATTATCAAGAATAAACCAAATTTCACTTTCCAGTCAGATGAAGCAATGGAGGAATTAAAGTTTTCAATGCAGGTGAAATAAAATGAAGAGGGAGTAGATTTAGCATCAGACAGGCAGAAATGTTTGGTTTCTTCCTCCACGTGAAATACTGCCATTTGCAACAACATGGATGGGCCTCGAGATAATCGTGCTAACAGAAATGGACCAGACAGAAAACCACATGATATCACTTATATGTGGGATATAAACCTAAAAGCAACAAAAGAACAGGACAAACAAACAGAGACTCATGGACATGGACAGTAGACTACCAGAGGATAGGGAGTGGAGGAGGGGGGAGGTTGACGGGGTAAAGGGGGTCACATATGTGGTGACAGAAAGAAATCTAACTATGGGAGGTGAACACATAGTATAATTAGATATATGCCTTACTGTTACAGGGTACAGCTGAAGCTTACTGAATTTCATTAACCAATATCACCATAAAAAATAATAATAAATTTTAAAAAACTCAAGATATAGAAAGTAAAAGGTTATAATGTCAATAGAGTATTTATTTCAACTTCTGTTGTACAAAGCATTAGAGCCTCTGATAGTAGACAAAGGTCCTTAAGTATAGTTTTAATCAACCTAAAGAGGTATCCTTAGTCCTGGGTGTACATTACTCATACCTATGGCCAACTGACTAAAAATCCAGTATAATTCATCTGGGATGGGGGGGCAAGGCATATATTGTATATCACTATCATGCAGAAAGTTTGAAAATTTTTATCATAAAGTATTAGTAGCTTTTTTAGCATCTGAAGGAACCTTACTGAATGCTTGTCTGTGGATCTCGGTGGTTTAAGTAAAAAGCCCTTCATCTTCCCCATTTTGGAAAAATCTTACCTACTATTCTGGCCTTTTTAAAGTTGGAGCAGCCTCAACTGTCCTTTACTTGAAATGGGTATGAGGTGTCTAGAGAACCGCGGCAGACCTGTGACACTCTGGGGACTTAGCAGTTGTCCACTGGCAACTGGTCAACAACAGTTTCCATTACACAAACAATGTTCCCAGCAAGGCTGAGAACACAACTCTTGTCTTAATTTATTTTGAACATTTACCGAGAGAGGACCTTTCTCTGAGGCACTTTGTGCACTTTGGTAGAATCCATACATAGTGTCCCTCAAAGCATTAAATAAGGCTAATTTTTCAAGTATGTTTTGCCTAATGTTTTTAAACCGTCGCCCCTTCATTACTGATGTGGAGTCTGATTACTAGGAGGGGATGACCAAAGAGGTAATTTCAGTGGAAGTGCAATTTCAAAGTTAAAGTAGGTGTCTTTGCAAGGCCCAGATTGTGGTTAATTATTCCTACCCGTTTCAATATGCTAAGTAAATGAAAATTTATCCAAGTGTCCTTGTTGTGCCTGCTGGCCTGCCTGCAGGGTGACAGTCGGGGAGGATATCTAATGGCTGATGGCGAAGAGCAGCCAGGTCTTTGATAGAATATGAATATGCATACATGCTAAGGCACACTCACATTTTGTTTTTGCTCATTCTCTCTTTCCACTGGCTTTGCCTGTCTGTCATTTTATGTTTTTCATAATTACATTAATGATTCTCCACTTCTAGATAAAGTTGTTAACTCTTCCCATCTAAATCCTTCAATTCTAATTATTCTGGCAATTGTGGAAGGTCTTCATACAGAATACAGCTATGTAATTCAAATATAAAATACATTTTTTAAATTTCTTTTTCATTTTTACAATGAATAAGAATGACAGCAGCAAACATTGGTGAAGATGAGGATGACTGAAACTCTCAAAATAATTCACATGAGTGGCAAGAGTCAGGTCCAAAAGTATTCTGTGATAGTTCCAAACTGGAATTACCCACATATTTCTCAAATAAATAATGAACACATATATGAAGCCATATTCATACATCAGAATGTTATATTTCAGTGGAAATTAAAATAATATATTTTCACAGCAACATGGAAAGCAAATAGTATTTAGTTATATAAATATTTATACAGTTCAAAAATAAGGAAAATTAAACCGTAGTATTTGCAAATGCATATTTTGGTGGTAAAATGCAAAGCAAAGCAAAAGTATTCTAAAAGTCAGGATAATAACTACTTTTCTGAGGGGAATGAATTCGGTGGAGTAGAGAGGGCATGAGGGCCAATCTCTGCCTGCGCCTTCGCGCCGTCTCCCCACCATGCCTTTGTCCTTAGAAAAACACCAGCCACGTTGCATCAGCACCCATCCATCAGTGGGACCTCTCCCTAATTCAATTAGATCTGCAGATTCAATCAGATATTAGAGGGTTAGGACTTCAAGATATCTTTTGGGGACACAAATCAACCTATAACACTATTTTTATGCACTTTCCTAAGTGTATTTTTATTATAAAAAAATTTTAAATTATTGGTTTATTGGAATGCATTAATCTTAATTGAAACAATTTTGAATTTTTAAATCAAATTTTAGATTATAATGAAATATGGAGATTTCTATGTGTAATGTTAAATTACATATTAGTATTATGAAGTTGATACCTTTGTGTTTTATTATTCTTAGGAGAACCATTTTCATATCTAGTTATGGAACAACTCACCTTTCTGAAATATATTTTAATTTACATGGTATTTTCTTATTAACTTGAAATATTAGACTTAGAATGACTGTACAATTAAGAAATTAGAAGACATTACTACGTTTTATTTTGACAAATTACTATTTTTGTCATTTTCTGCAAATGATATTACTTGAGAAAATCATTAAAGGTATGATTAGGAACTGATTTGATTTAAAACCTCTTTTAAAAACATTCAACCATGTATTTGAATATAATACATTAATCAGAATAATTTTTTCTGACTAAATGCACGTTTAAAAGTGTTTTATCTATTTGTAGTATGTTTTTAGGTTTTAAATCCGTGTGCAGAGAGAGTATACATGCATTTGGAAAATTCGTGAAATATAAAGCCCTTCAATATTAAGGATCTGAGTGTAATTTATTAGTCTGTTGCTTATGATTTAAACCTTATGTTTAACTGATATCATGTTTTTCCGACAAGCTGTAGTCCAGAAATTGAGTTTAAATCTTATGCACTTTTATATATCTTCTAGACAACATAATAAAATGTAAAATGTTTGCAGCAGAGAGCATTAAGAAGATTATTTCTCAGTGATTGAGAAGAATCTCTTTTGGGTGAAAATGTGACATAGCACAAATTCTCAGGGGCCCATAAAAATTCCAACAAAAATATTTTACTTTAATGTTTCTATTTTAATAATTAATGTAATTTATCAAACAGACAAAATGATAACTAGTAAAGTGTTAATTTGCAAAGATGGTGCAGTTCTAAACTTGTAGGCACCTAACAGCATAGGCTCACAATACGAAAAGCAAACATCGATGAGACTACAAGGAAAATGGACACATCTCGTGTGGCCTAGTATTTTGGCCCTTCGCGCAATATATATTTCTATTTTTTTCCCTCGAAGTCATAGAATTGAAGCTGGACGCAGGGCCTCTCCCCCGGCAGGGTCCTGAGCCCAGGCGATGCAGGCCCTGGTCATTGATCGTGTGACGCACTGATTTGTACTGACTGCCTCCAGGCAAATGGTACAACTTCCATCATGCTCTTTCCGATTTCTGTGAACCACACAACACAGACATGCCCGTTTCTCTAAACCTTTTTGCTTGTCATAAATGCATTTTGTAATCCAATCCTCGGGAGAGCTCTCGGGCCTAATACTCCTTGAAGGTTTGCATATTTATAACTGACGTTACTGTGCCCTTTATTCTGAAGGACGGCCTCGCGGAATCTGAGATCCTTCCCTTACAGTTTTCTTTCCTTGAGTAGTTGGAAGATGTTCCTCGTGGCTTTCCGGCATAACGTGTTGTTGTCAGAAGTCTGCTGGGCAGTCTGATTGTCTTGCTTTCAGGCAGAATTTGGGAAGATCGTCTCATTGCGTATTTTACTGCTTCTGTTCTTTTTCTTTCTGCTTCGAGGACCCCATATTTATTAACATCAGACCTAAGAGCAGCAGGCTGGACGTGCAGCCAATGCACTTGCCAGAGACGCCTGCTCAGAAGACCTTGCACTTGCAGTTGAATGCTCAGAGGTGGCTGTCTTGAATGTCTCAATAATTTTATCTTTGAATTTGCATTTTGTAAGTGAAGCCTGATGGGACAATGGAGCAGGTGTCTGAGGCACGGGCCTTGTTTCATCAGTCCCACTTGGTGCAGCCTCCCAGCCTCCTCAGGATGAGTCCTTGGCCACCTTTGACACTTCCCAGCACAGCACGGCCTTCCCCATCACAATGGCCCAGCACTTGGTGGGGGACTGAGAAGGTGCAGGAAAATCAATGGCTGATGTATGCTCATCTCTGCGTCTTGGAGCATGGTAGAACAGTGGTCATGTCCATCTAGGCTGGAACCTACGTGGCACATTGGCAGGGGACTGACTGGGCAAGTCATCCTTTCCAGTTACCTAGCGAGACAGGCAGGAAGGTTGCTTACCCTTGGTTGACTTCTCTGCTGTGACTTAGAACAGCTAGTCATGGTGATACAGGTCGGTGCAGACACCCCCGAGTGAGGACTCAAGTCTTGCACCAAGAGAGTGAGGTTGCTCGACTGCACACAGGAAAGAATCCAAGCACACACCAGTGTCAGAGACAGAAATAAGTTCACTAGAGAAGAAACAGCACTCTCCAGGCTGAGTGTGGTCTCCTCTCAGATAGAGAATGAGAGGGACAGACAGACAGAGAGTGACCAAGAGGGACCTCAAGTGTTTGGGGACGTCAGTTTATGTGTCACTCTTAGTTTCTATGAAGTCAGTGCTCCCCTTTGATGGTGCAGGTATGCAGGGTGAACGTGGGAGAATGCAGCATCAGGGGTGTGGGCAGAGTCCTTGTAACCCCAGCAGGACCCACGTTTCGTTCTGTAGGTCCCCCACGGTCTGGCAGCAGCGGTGTCAGGCTCTTCTCTATTTCAGCGGGAAGAAGTGATGCCTGGATGGGTTTTGCCAGCTCACCAGGCAGCTTGTTTGTCCAACAGCTGGACAGAAGGGGGATCAGCATCTCTGAAACACACGTGGTGAGGTGTAAGGTGTGATGCAGGGATCCTCTCAGCATCCCCCTGCCCAGGGAAGTCCGGCTTTAGTAGCAAATAGAAAACATCACAGGCTGAGAAAGGCTCTGCAGAAGACATTTTAAAAGCTACATATTTCAATATGTTACCAGCAATTTCTCCTACTTTTTAAGCAAGAGACTAGTATTTTCAGTTTGTACTGGGCCCCACAAACCACCTAGCCTACCCTAATGTGACCTTCTTTGTCCATCTTCTAGATCACTCATTTCCCCCAAAGGCTTTTTATTTTTTATTTATGTTCATTTTATGTTCTTCAATTTTCTCTTTGCGATTCTTTATTGTATTTACTGCCCTTTTTGAGGTGTTAGTTTGCTTGTTGCGTTCCTTCTCATTTAGTTTCCACCCTTGAAATGTTTAAATTTTTCATCAATGTGGCCCCAGACTTCCCTCACGTCTCCCCTCTTAAAGGGGTATCACCCCTAATTGCCAGTGGGCCCTGCTCCTGTCATCTCTGGTCTTCTCTTTGGCACGTTTTGCCTGTTTGGATGGACTTTAAGACGCATAAACCGAGGAGCTGTTCTAGAGCTTCGAAATACTGTTTCAATGATATCTTTGTTGTTGTTTTAAGTCTCTATATTGTAATGATGAGGAAAATGGAAATAGTTTAATCCTCCTAAATGAGTCATGGAATAAGAAATACACTCAACGTAAAAAGGTAAATATTTTGTGGCACATTTGCTATAAAATAAGCAAAAATGAGACATTATCCTTTTGGAAGTATGGAGTGGAAATTTATTCTCAATTGCTTTGAATTTAATTATCATTCGTTTCAAAAGAGATTTCAAGAGAATAACAGTCTGTTCAATCTTAAATTAACCACTGGAAATCTAGGCAGATATGCTTCTATGCAACCTATAGATAAGAAATACTTCACTATAAGATAAGTGACATTTAGAGCAGGCTCTTCTCAGCATAAAAGACCTTAATGATGGTTCTTTGCATAAGCATCAAATTACTTTAAAGCACTATTTGGACATGACATTTTTAGTTATTGCAAAAGCTTGTCAAAAAGATTGTATAGCAATTTTTCAAAGGATCACAAGACACCAAGTAAATAAGAAGTTGCCTGAGGGGTGAGGCTCTTAATGGGTGAACATTCCATGTGTTAGACTTCAGAGTAGAAATGAGCATGGCAATTCAGCATTTCAAAGCATGCGAGGCTGTTACAACAGTAAGGCTGAATTCAGAGGAAAACAAAGCGGTCTCTACCCTGCAACAATTTAAATGAAAACACAGGAGTATTTCTCCTGGTAAGATGGTTTACAATTAATGCTAGGGATGTTGTGTCGATATTATTATTTTATTTAATACCTACCACAAGTAAAAGGCACAGCGTTAAAAAATTAGTGTGTAATAGTACAATGACATATTTCCTTCCCATTTTTAAAAGTTACCTTAGAATTGGAATATATTAAAGATTATTAAACTGAGAGGTCTTCATATTTGGAACATAAATTTTTTTTATTATGATATAAAAATTAAAGCCTACCCAAAATATGAGATCTTAGCTTCTTTAAGAGAAATAAAGGGGAAAATCACATAAATCAATGATCATTGATCGTTCAGTCAAGAACACTGCACAGTGCTTACTGTGTGGAATTCCTGATGGACAGAAGATGTGTCCTCTCCTTTGTCCAAAGAGCTAGTAATCCAGTCACGGAAACGTTTTCTCACATTTACCCAAATATACCACATCCTTCAAATAATGTGAAGGTCCTTAGGAAAGACGAATATTCTTTAACGTCATAGTCATCCTAATCATTGCAACTCCCTAATTCATTTCCTGTAGAGGATATACAACCATAGAACATGTCCTAATCTCTCATCATGCATGTAAACGCATAATACTTAATTTTAAAATTGTTATTAGAAAACAAAGCACAAAATACTTTGATTTTTAATTACCATATTTACAAGAAAACGACTCTGCTGAGACAGTAATGAAAATGGCATAACAAAGAGTTCTTTCTAGAGCCAAAGCATTTTATAGATTGTTTCCTCAATCGATGGTTGAAAAACCATGCTCACATACCAAATTCACCCTGCTGCCTGGTTTTGCAAATAAAGTTTGATTGGAGCACAGCCGCGATGACCTGTTTAGGTACTGTGTATGGCTGTTTTCATGCTGCAGCAGCAGAATTGTGATAACAGAGACATTGTTGCTGCAATGCCTAAAATATTCATGTAAATACACACTGATATTAAAAACATATCATTTCCTTGGTAGACACTCTTTGCCCCATAAAGTAAGTCATGAGATCATGGTTTGGGACTGAAGAGGAGCCAGTAAAGTAAGGGAACTGCAGGTTGGAGGCATAGGTGGCCAGCACTGGCCCCATGGGGAGAGCAGAGATGACTGATGTGGGACAGAGAGCTGTTATTTTGAACAAAAGTGCTCAGAGATGTATAGATTTGTGCTTTTTCTCTAGCAGCACTCGGACTAGGACTACTAAGTATTGGAGCCTACCTACTTTAGTGTTCACCATTTTCTTTTTCAGGGTTTATCTAGTATCGTTGAAATCATTCTTTCTAGGACGTACCAGAAGATGGATTTGAATGAGCCAGTTTGCATAATCTGAACTTTGCTTTCTATGAAATTTGCCTCCTTTTCTTTATTGGCAATCAGAAAATGTCTCTTCTAAATTGTTTCCTGCAATCCTTGAAATTTTGAAAATATTTTTTATTTCATTTAGTAATGGAGTTTTAACTAATTAAAACAACAATCTCGTTTAAAAGGCTGTCCACTGCCCAATCCACTTGACCTCCAGTGACATTCTGACTAACTTTGTCGTATGCCTTTTGGAGGAAAAAATGCTTTCTTCAGGAGACAGAAGTTCGGAGGAGATTATGTGCTCTCTGCTCTTCTCCCCACCAAGCAGTAGCTTTTTCCACTTTGTTCTTGTTGTTTAAAGGAAAGCTTGAGTTTCTCTTTTTAAATCTCTTGTTGACTTTTTGCAAAGCTTGTATCTCTAGCTAAGCTCTAAAAAAGTCTCCCAGAATCTCCATGTCTGACTTTGCTTTTATTCTTCATTACTGATCCTTTTCCCTATTTTGGTCAAGTCCTCTTCAAACCATACACCTGCTTGCGTAGCCTCACTGAGCGTTTCCCATCATTCCTCCTCCCTTTGTTACAGAGATTCCTTTTGCTCGTATTTTCTGAATTCTACTTTTATTTTATTTGCGAGCGCATCTTCTGATCCTTGAATCTGTTTTAAACCATCCTACAGTGGTCATTCTTTTTCACTCTCTCAACTTTTTGGTACACGCTTTTCCAAATAGAAGCTGAATGTCTGGCTGGGTTTGTGTTCTCTTTCTTGTCTACTACAATCCTTTGTCAAAGAATCATCAGACACAAGATGTGATTTTTCTTCTTTGGGGTTTAAGTGTTTATGATTCTTAGAGACTGATGTCTTGTGTTTGCTCTTCGTTGCACCCCACTTGCCTATTTGGCTGTTGAAGAGCTCACACTTCCTTCCTCCTCTGTGTACTCTGCCTTGTCCCCCCAGTCACTCCTGACATTTAAATTGACGGTCCAAGTAAATTAACCAGGTTTCTTTACAACAGAATTTCTGACAGCCTTTGATCTCTTAATGCACAAAAGGAAGAGAGAGTGTGCCCTGGCATTTCCAAATAGGTGAGAAGAATAGCTCTTTCGGAGCAGAGCAGATCGGGTGCTAGTTTTCACTAAATTTCACTCTGAGAAAAAGATCTAGGTGTTTTTTTTTTTGTTTGTTTGTTTGTTTGTTTTTCTGGCATGGTCTTTCTAAAGCGAATCGTTGCTGTTTGGCTGAAACCTAAAACATGATGACTTAGAAAGCTTGTTTTATATTTGGGCCATCTTTTAACAGCTATATTTTCATTTTTTATTCATTATTGTGCTTTCTAATTTTCATGTGAAGAGTTTGCATTAATTCTATAATAATAGAAAAAGAAACTTTAATAAGAACCTTGAAAAAAAGTTATTCTAATGGAATCTTCTTGACTTTGTTAGATTTTTTTGGTCTATTACTTCTCTACTTGACCATTTTGTTACTCGGTTACAAAGAATTTGCTTCCTGTTTCTCTCTTTCTAGAATATGCTATTATACCTGTATTCAATCGCTGCTATACAATACTAGCATCTTATGTATTTTAAAGGTTTTTCAACCTCAGAATGAAGTAGCAGCCTCCATGCCAGGCATTGATAGCATTTCTTATTACTAAACTTAAGTGTCTGGCTGTTAGCTTCCTCTCATTGTATCAGTCACAGGAAGGCAGTCTCTTCCTGCAAATCTATAAGGTAAATACCAAAGCTTGTGGTGTTAACAGAAAAGTTAACAAAACTCAGTAGAAACAACAGGATTTCTGTCTCTGTTCCTGCCAAATGCTTAATATACATCCCTACATCATGATCTCAATGTTTATAGAGATAAATCCATTTCTTTGCAATGCCGAATGTTGACTTTCAGAAAAAATATCCCCTTTTTGACACTCCAAATGCTTCTCTTGGCTGTACCACACAGTTTGTTAGTACAAGATACAAGATATCTAGTGAATCATTTTTCTCTTGATCTAGAGGGTAAAACATATGCAAATTCAACTGGGGGTTTTGATATATGTCAATAGGCAAGTGACGTTTATCGCTTTAACTGAGTAAGTACAGACATGAAACCATAATAAAAATGATAATTATTATTTTAATATTATTTCAAATGGTGACAGGACTCAGTCCCACCATACACACACAGCATCAGAAAGGGACCTTCTGTGAAGACAAACACCCCTCGGATTCAGTTCTTCCTATCTTTTTTCAAAGATGCCGTGTTCAGAAATTAGCCATCACCATCATTTCTTTCTTTTTCTCCTGTTTTCTAGCCATCTTAATATTATTAACACATGCCAAGACTCATTAAAAAGAGGACTTACTGTACAGCTACTCCTTGATGTATTGGCTATTAATAATTAATAATTTTGCTTATAGAATGATAAGAAGATATGCTAAGTAAGTAGGATGCTTCCTGGAGCACTCTCTGTGGGGATGAGGGGTGGGAAGAACAACGCTAGGAGTTTTCTCATTTCTGTTAACATGATGAGTGTGGCTTTCAAAGGCAGTTTTAATTTGTAAATCAGTTTTTGTTGAACGTAAATTAAAAATAGGATTGTTGTTAGTAAATTATAAAGCAGATATGCATATGAATGCTAATGTAGTGTTTTTTAAACAGTTGGCTGTGTGTGGGGGGGACTTGTATAATTTAACGTCATTAGACATCTATGCATATTTTTTATTGTAGATTCGTTCAAAATGTATTAGCACATGAATCTTTATAATTATAAATCTCGTTAAAATTCATCACCAACTGATTCTGAAATAATTTTCTTTGACTCCCTTGGACCAAACAGCTCTTCTCTATGTGATGGAAAAATACGTGATTTCTATATAAAAGTGTTCTCAAATAATATGCATTATCCTCAACTCTAGGAAATCATAGATTTTGATTGCTCTCTGAAATTTCCCATTCTTTTGTTTTCATAAGATAAGTTCAGGCTTTAAAATTAGAGGTGTCTCTACTCTTTTCTGGAGTCACAGGTTTCCTGCTGATGCTCACCTAGCTTTAAAACTCAGAATTTTTCTTGGAACTTAATCATGATAAAGCACCTTTGTACACAACACTGGTTGATCCTCATATTTTTTTTTCTCTTCTAAAATAAGTGACTAGCTTTCTCATGATGTCTTCTAAACCAGGCTCAGGACCTGACATAGCAAGCTCTAAATAAATGTCTGTAGAATGAAATAAGCACCATGTACGCTAAAAACAATACTTCCAGTGAGATGTTTTCAGTGTACTTTATTAATTGTATGTGATGAACTGTTTCCTCATATTAACAAAGACAATTTTTTCTATTTACTTATATTTATTGATAAGTATAATTATATATCATATATATATATATATATATATATATAATCAGATGATATAAATCATCTGTTTAAAAAACAGGAGCATACAAGAAGAGGTTTCACTCAGGAAATACACATTAGCTTTGACAGCAATTTGGAAATTGCACAGTAGATTCTGGTAAGAATAATATATATATTTTTTGACTCTTGCAAATTTGTTTTTATTGGGATGTAGGAGATGGTTGGGAGATATCACTGTGGATGGTTATACCCCTCCAGAGTACTGTCCATTCTAATTTTCCTGGGACAGCTTTTAAGAGTAATATCTTAAATAAAGCCTGGTTTAAGAAAATAAGTGGTCTAAGGCCATGCCACCCAGAACAAACCCAATGTCTGCTTTCAGAAGCTAAGCAGGGTCGGGCCTGGTTAATACTTATATGGGAGATCATCTAGGAAGACCAGGTGCTGCACACATAAATAATAATAATAATAAATAAATAAATAAATAAATAAATAAGAAAATGAGTAGCAGAGAATGGCCTATTATGGAGGCCAGCATAGAAAGGTATCAACTTCAAAAGAACCCTGAACTTCTTGAAATAGGAGGGAATCAGGAGGGGAGAAAAAGAGAGAGAGAGAGCTGCATAGTAATTACATAAGAATCTCCTTAGGATTTGATTCAGAGTCGTCCAAACTTCTTCACAAAGCTATTCTTTCTTCTTCTTCTCTTTTATTTTTATTTTTATTTTTTTTTTTTTGGTAATAAATAAATTTTAGACCTTAAAGAGCGATATAAGATTAATTAATAATAACTTTTATTTTACTTTTATTTTTCCTGACTCAAACACTTCTAGGAAAATAAGGGGAAACATATGCTTTGACCCTTAACTTCCTAAAGATTTGTGAAGAGAGTTCACATTGGAAAAATATGAAATGGCAATAATGATGTAGGAGGGATTCAAAATGTGTGCAATGTGGAAGCAGAAATGAAAAGTTTTATGTAGGGAGAAAACACAACTCAGATTGTAAGACTGTAAAGAAAGTGAAATGAAGAAAAATCTCAAACTCCTGTGTTTAGTAATGAAACTTATGGAAAAATTATTAATGCCCTCCTTATTTTGTGGTGTGTGTGTGTGTGTGTGTGTGTGTGTGTGTGTGTGTTGATTAAGTCAGATCGGAAAATAGAGCTTTCCTAAAATTAACCAGAGTTCCCCTGGTTTAATTTAGTTTTTGGTAGAATATTCTGCATCACCTCCTTGAGCAGCAAAGTGTCATAATTTAATTGGGCAGAACTCAGGTAGAGAAGCTCTCCCCTCCCTTCCTTCCTCCTTTCTCTCCAGACTTTCCTTTTTCCCTGTGTTCAATTATACAAAATTGAGTTGAAATGTACACTTGAGGTCACAGAACACAGAATGTAGAGCAGCTAAAATTGAGAAGAGGCATGTAGGGGAAGTTCAGAGAGCCAAACCTTACACAGTTGGCTCTGGATTTTCACCCTTTTAATCAGTGCCTTGAAATGATGGTTTCTTTCTTTTATTTCTTGATTGATTATGGGTTTGCTTGTTGCTTTAGGCGATTGCTCTGTGTACAACATTTCTTTCTGAATCATTGCTGGGTTCCAGAGCCTTTTAAGTCGTGTCCATAACACATTAGGGTTTGGGGGGCTACTGCATGCAAAACATTTCCCAAGGTTTCACGAGGAATAGAAAGAAGACGGCTGGAATTCTCGCCTTTGAACACTTTAAAATTTTATAAAGAAGACAGAAATGACTCATATAGCAGCAGGTGGAAAATCGTGGGAATTCAACCATTCTCTTTTTTCTCAAGTGCTCTGAAATTTTTCATTGTATTACAGAAGGTCCCCAAAAGCCATCATTGCTGTGCTGTGTATTTATAAAAATTACAGAATTAATTGTCAGCAGAAATCTCTCCGTCACAAAGCTTTTTGCAAAGAGCCAATTTAAGGAAAGTACTTCAACTTTGATCCGAAGCCAGCACATTATGGTGCTAACGTCTCCCTTTGTGTTCTTTGTGATTCAAACCCTGAGATCTGAATGACAGAAAGGTACAACTTGCACCTGTAATTCCTTTTCAGAAAACAAAGAATTCATTTTAAAAACATATGTCAAGAGCTAGAGCTAAATGATTTTTTTTTACGTTCAGCTCAGATTAAAATGGCTTTGAATGTAATAAAAACTCCTTTAATGCCACAGATTTCTATGCATGACTTTCAAGCCATATTCCAAATGGTGACTAACATCACAAACACAGACAATGAAGGAACGCGGACTCTGGAACAGTCGCAATGCCATTATGTTCCAGCTTCAGTCTTCGTGAAAATATAAAATAGAAAAAAAAACAGGTATGAGCTATTTAGAAAATTAAAAAAAAAATTTTTTTTGGAATATTGTTGGAATTTTAAAAATTGAATTTTTAATATTTTGACAATTTTAACTTATATATCTTATATCTGTAAATCTATTTGTGCTGCAGTGAAATGGATTAGGTACAGATAAAGAGAAATGTTAAAGAATGGTGCCCATAAATTCAGAATTTTTATTTGGCTGAATACCAGAATTACTTGAGGTAGTCAGATGTCCAGAATATACATATTTATGTTAATTTTTCTTCCATTACTGGTTGCATTATGTTTCATATTTATGGTTCAGCTTTTACGTTACTGTGTTTTTTTCCGTAAAACTAGGCATGTAGAAACAAATACAAAAAAGAAAAACTCAGTGATTTATGAACAACCAGAACAAAACCAAAAACCCATGTGTATATTTGACATTCATTTTCCTTTGAAGTTTCAGCTTTGGAACTGAAAATCTTTGTTTCTGTGCCATATGACATGGTTACTCTTTGAAATATTTTGAATGGATCAACTAGCTCATCTTATAAGAGATTTCAGAAGTGGGGTTCGACACCTGGTATTTCAGAGAATCTAAGTTTCATGTGATTTTTTCTTTTAAAGGTTATCTCAGCTCCATTCTAATACCCATTCGTTCAACAAGTGTCTGTTGAGTTTGTAATTGGTAGCGGGAGCACGTGGAAGGTGGACTCGGTGTTTACGATGTTTATGTCTCTTAAGAAAGAGAAGCAGAAGCTGCACAACAATGAATACAATGTCAACCAAAACAAGGCGAGGCCCCTCCTGCGCCTACCCATCGCTCCCTGCCTGCTGGACTCATTCTCTTGAGGCAGAAAGTAAGCAATTCGATAAATTAAATAAACTCATCTTGTTGATATCAGGGAAACAATTTCTTCTCCCACAGTAAACTTGTTGCATTTTCCATATAAATAAACAGTATTGCCTCTTGGGATCCTCGACCAGCAAGTCAGAAAAGCCAGGTCCAGATTGCACAAACGTGTGTGTGCACATGCACTCGTGGTTTTTGTTTTTTGTTTTTCGTTTTTACTAATAGTCTTGCTGGACCCATGAACTCCTGTGGCTGTCCCTCTCCTGCTCTGTCTCTTGCTTTAGCTCCCAGTCTTGC
Source organism: Cynopterus sphinx (assembly GCA_030015415.1). Lineage (NCBI taxonomy): Eukaryota > Metazoa > Chordata > Mammalia > Chiroptera > Pteropodidae > Cynopterus > Cynopterus sphinx. Next base: position 4,298,801 of record CM057384.1, read on the forward strand.
TCTCTGTCTCCAGCTCAGAATCCGCCCCTGCCTCTTTCCGCAGATAAACCTTCTCCAGAGACCCCAAATACGATTGCAGGTGTATGTCATTCCACCTTAAGGCCTCAGGGAAGAGGGCTTATGTCCTCCACTAAATGGATGAAAACAGAGAAAGGGTGGGCTTTGCATTATGTCACCCGTTTGGGAAGATGTTTTCACCTACAGAGACACTGGGCCATAACAAGTTGGCCGTGTGACCAGGATGTCTAGACAGTGACCATCATCACCGCCATGCATCTTTTGTCTCCTGCTTTGATTTGTTGATCTGCTTGACAGCAGAACCACTTGTGCTTTGAGGTGTGCGTCTTTGTGTCACATTGTCGCATCCTACCAAGAACCTGTTATAGATTTAGCCAACCTAAGTCCACACTAGTGAGAATGACTGGACCTTGTGGTGCCAGAGGATGGGACAGGAGCCTTCCTCAAAGGGGCCCTGGGTGTATGTCCCAACCAAAACCAACCTCTTATGTTTTAGAATGAAGCCTTGACTGGAGCGAGGCTCGGGAGAAAACTGCCCTGTGACCTGTTGTGATTCGGTCAGGTGTGGGCCTCCAGTGTATAGAGGTCTCAGAGGAAAAACTACACCATGTGGGAGATTCCAGCCCATCTGGGTGATTCTCTCTCTCTCAGGAAGGAACAGGCCTTACAGTGTGAAAAGAGAGAGAGAGAGAGAGAGAGAGAGAGAGAGAGAGAGACTGAAACGGCCATTTGGTGGCATTTTGAAACCCACAGTCTTAATTGCAGATGGTTCCCAGGTCCTTGAAATACCCCCACTGCCACTGAATCCATACCGGGACTTGAATTAAAATTAGGCCTGGACGGATGTCCCACTAAATTTAAACATGGTGCCCAATTAGTTTAGAGAAGATACTGTCTGTGAAAGAGAGGGAAATAGCTAAGCCTCCTCAGAACTGTTGCCGGGCTGAAATTTCCCATCATCAAAGCATTCGTTGCCCTAGAATAGCTCATCCAGGGCCTGGTTGCCTTGACCTAATGAATAAGAAATTAACATTAAATTAAGTGTTTGGCACTTACACGTTGGTTTGACAAAATGGGACCCTGTGGGCTCTCCCTCCCAGTTAAAATAGTTAATGTGGTCTGAAGTAAATTAAACAGGGCCTTCGGGCCTGAAACTGATTATATAAGACCTAATTAGGAAAGGGCGAGTCTCTTTGCTGCTTCTTCATGTGATAACCCAACTCAGCTTGTTTTTAAACCTGGAAAAATAAATAAATGGTGCCTGAAAGTGGGTTACCTCAACTTTAACCCTGTGGAATTAAGGTCTCCACACCCATTATTGCACCTGTACTCGGCTCCCCATGGGATAGTGGATGGCCTTGCCTCATGTACAAACTGGGCAGCCCCTCTCTCCAGAAGCATCGATATGATTGCATTGATGGCACTCTCTTCTAAGAAGGTCCTCAAGGACAGTCGAGACTCACAGAGAGCTACAAAAAGGCGTGGACCAGCGCCACACAGGGCACTGGTCAAAAGGTATGTGGTTGGCGTCTTTCAGACCATGCTGGCCAATTTACAGAAGGAACTGGTGGGAGAAAAAAATTATAATATTCTGGCTTATATCCAGAGAGATGTCCATAAAGCACCTTTTAGGCTTTGACGATAAGTTGGGTCCCAGTGGGGTGACTCTGTCCAGTACCCATGAGACACGTTTCTTTACCGAATATGCTCTTTGATTGGCACCCTTCGGAACCCCAGGAGCCCTATATTAAATTAGGTGTGAGGTTGTTATTAACGCTGTCTAGCTCACATCCTCCACAAAGCCTACATCATCCTTAAAGAGATTCATCCGCACTGCAGATTATTAACAAACAGCCTCTAAAATGGTTCACTGTCCCTGAGGACCAGGCCACTGATTCACATCCCAAGGGCGGCCCTACCTCTGCCTTAAATGTAGGGAGCTCAAGGGATCTCATTTTGTATCTTCTGATGTTCATATTGTAAGGGCTAATGGAATGATCCACTAATTACTTTCAAGGAAATTTGCATATCCAGAATATAACGTTTTATTTTGGAACTAAAACTTTGATTTGGGATCCTCCCATAGAATCAGCCACAGTACCTCTTCTGAGCTTAACCAAAGGCTGAACTCTATTTAGATACGAAAGTTTGTTAATTATTTCTGTTTCCCAACAGAAATGTTGATTACAGCACCTGGCCCAACAAGCAGTCAATAAATGGATGTTAAATATTGTGATGTCTTCTGGGCGAATCCTAAAACAGAGATGAATGCAACTGATGCAGTTCAGGGCGGAGCTCCTGGCAAGTTATTTGAGGTAGATTTATATGATTTTAGTGGAAAACCTGAGGCTGTGAGAGAGTCTTCTGGGACTATACTTATTAATACTGCAAGGAACCCACAGAAAGTTCCATGAGGGAGCTCAGGCATGCTTTCTCCCCATCCCTCTGTTTTCACCAAGTTTGGTAGAGAGACTAATGGTGCATGAGCTGGGAAAAGACACTTACTGTCCTAATGGAAGGAAAAACAGAAGGAAGAAGCCTCACTTACACCAGTGTCAGCAGTAATGAGGAAACCTGCCTGGAAGGATTTTTCTCCTGTGGAAAAGAATGTGCTGGACCGAGGTCAGACATAATCTGGGTGATTATCTCTGGTTGACAGGCCATAGCTAGTCATCCTGGAGGATGATGCTGGGAAGGACATTACAATACATGGAGCAGGAAATGAGCCTGTGAGTAGCCCATGGTACCTGCCATGACTGGTACCTGGGAACAGAGGACCAGGCTGGGAGGGGCTGGCCATATAGATGTACAGATGTCACCTATTTGCTTTTTCTGGTTGGAGATGAGAAAGAAATCGATCAAAGACAGAAACAACAAATATGGTCCTTTAAGGGAAAAATAGATGGAAGAGCGCTATTGCCATCGATCGACCATAATAAATTGTAGTTTATCCCCAAATTTCACTTTAACTAATGTCAGACTGTGAAATTCCAAGAAGATGAATGGATTGGTCTTTTAATTATAAAAAAAACACTAGATATTTCTCTAGTTTTTGTTTTGTTTTTGTCTCAAAAGAGAATTTCATGCTCATTAAAATTTATCTCATTTTTGCAAGTTTATGACTTAAATGCTCACGCATGTGTGTGAGTGTGTGTGTGTGAGTGTGTGTGTGTGTGTGTGTGTGTGAGTGAGTGCACAAGATTTAAATCCAATTTCTGATTTTCTTAACTCCTGTCAGCACAGTTTAAATCCAATAAGACTCAGCAGGCATGCCAACCCATCCCCAGTTTTCTTGCAGTTTGGTGTTTAATCAAGAGGTCCAGTGGCATTATGCAGATCAAAAACAATTTTGAAAATGCCATATGGCAACTCCTGCTAAATACAGGTTTTAAGCCACAGTGGGTAATAAGATCTGCTCTGTCAGAAAGAAAAAAAGTGTTCATCATGTTTGGGATGATGTGGTAATTGAGGAGCTTCAAGGTGGGAAAACCAAATTGTGCGAAGGCGGGGGGTGGGCAGGAAGATATTGCAGGGGAAGGAATGTTCCTCCTGCGTGGAATTCTCTGATGTGTCACCTCGCGCAAATGTTAAAAAGTCAGTGTGGGAGGATTTATTAGTTTTTCAGGCTCTTTTTTGCATTATAATTTATAAAATGTGCTTTTTATCGTAGGCAAGGTTTACTAAATTCAGCTTCTTTCAGTCATTAGTTTCTTAAAGTAAAAAAATAATAATACATGATGTGTTTAAACGAACAGAATACAGGATTCAAAAGCCTGGAAGGTGGGGTGTGCAAACTGTTCTATGCTGCACAAATGACAGTCGCCCAGCCCAAGTCTGTACCTTCAGCCACAATCAAAGCGAGGTGGCCCTCTAGAGAGAAACACATGCTCTAATTAGAGCAGCCAGAAAGACACAGAAGATAGTTTTTGATTTTTCTCCTCCTCAGCGTCAGGTTTAATAATGACTTAGAAACTCTTGCAGAACTTTTACTGGAAGGCTTTGAGCATGCATGCGACATTGGCTCGGATCTTTGGAATATTTCCCTTGCAATTCTGAGATTTTTTGGCAATTATACAGCTCCAGATGGCATGCGCTTGCCTAGAGGCGTGAGACGATTTGTCAACGGAGTGAATTCTGAAGTGATTACATATTTATGGATATTTCAGTGTCTTTTCACATCACCTTGTAAACTGTTTAAAATCATAAAGCCAATAAGCAGTCAACCTTTAAAGAAAAGAAACGGGAGCCAATCAAAATAAATAATCTCTTTGATATGATAAAAGAAGTTTTATTAAATTGCATTCCATCGGGGAGACAAATTCTATGGATGCCACCTGGTCTTCCCTACGCTCGGTGAGAGGCCCATGCGCCTGGTGGCCCGGGAGGTGTGGCCTCAGTCCTGTCTCACTCATGTGTCCAGGTAGATGCTCCCAGTCACAGAGCCCACCAGTGTTCTTAACCGTTCTCCTGTGGTATTCTCTTTTCTACAGATTTTCAGCTAAGAAATGTCAATTTAAAAAACATTTAAGACACAAGAATTATACTCCTTTGACATAAGTATATAAATATCCATAGGAATAATTTTATTTTTAAAAAACTGACATTTTTCCTGTGTTCTCCCAGCTTATAACAAACCCCACTCAGATACATGATTTCACTGATTGTCAAAACAACCTGTAACTTGTGTGTGGTTGACAGAGTCATTTAGTATATGGAGTAATGCATATGGGCTTGTTCGGGAGGTATCATGGGGCCTCAGTGGTGGTGGAGAATGGAGGAAATAAATCAGGACTGAAGTAACCCAGCCAGATATGGACTTGATTCCCTAGGCAGGTTAGTAACCCTCAGTGTAAGTCACAATATCTGAACGGACACTAGCTTTCACCTGGGTCAGTGTCACCATCCTATAATTTCAGATCCAGTAGTTAGGGTTTTGCCGAAGTCTCTGAAAAATGATAGTACTCAAAATCAGATGGGGAAGGGGACATTAAATGTGTCTGAAGGGTCCGTGAATTTTGATAACAATCATTAAAGATAAAAAACACCTTAACCAATCATCAGGGAGAGTGGCTCTTCACTTCTAATTTGTCAGGCTTCAGAAGATTATATATATGTAATATATATATATATATACTAGCAACTGGAATATTTATTAAAAAGTAAAGCACAGACCAAGTTATATAGACTGGAGTTAAGAATAGACTTAGAATAATAAGTAGGAGAAAATAATTCAAATGAAGTATCCTCTGTACCAGCACTAAACCCTCTAACTTGCGGGGCTAAGCCTGCTATTCGATATATTGATGCCTTAAGTAGGAATGGCTTAGCAGTGTGATAGAAATTACAGTTTTCAGATAGAGGTATCAGCATCTGCAATCAAGAAGAGCAGAGAGAAACAGATTCATTTGGCACAGGCCACATAATAGAGCTGCTCATATGATGCGCTTGGTATGACATAGATGTTTTGAAAATGGGATATTTGACACAATATAAAAAAAACTTAAATTGAGCTCCTCTCAGACTAAAAGGTATACATTTTCATAAGCTTTATCTCTTTCCTGTGATCTCCTTCTCTATAATCTTTATCCTTGTTGAAAGGTTTGTATACCATGTGATTTTTTTCTCTTTGTGATAGTAATAATCTTCTTTTATTAAGAAATTTTATGGTCACGTTTTATATGGATTTAATACTTATATGTATTCTTTAAATGATGGGGAAAATGACACCTACTACATAGAGCAATCACACTTGTCTCACCCTTGTGCACAGGGCTTTCTGTAATTATAATTCATGATTTTCTTAAAAACATGGTCATTTATGATTGATGGTACCTTCTATAAAATGTAAAACCTCGTATCCAGGTAAGAAGGGCAAAGTGTCCTTTATTTCAAAACAAATATTAAGTATTCTCCGCGAGAAAATGCTGTATATAGTTGAAATGTTGGGAATATTTTAATTTTTCTTCATCATTTTATAATAGTGAAGTTAACTAGTAGCGAGGCAAAAAAAAAAGACATCACTAACCATTGAAAGTCTGGGAAATGGTTAAAGTCTTATTTCATCGTTGAACTTGTGTCGTATGTTAATTGGATAAAGAACAGCTGTGGTAACAAAATAAGGCTGTTTTTATATATTGACAATTTCAACAAATTAGCAATAGAAAATTGACTCAATCTAAGATCCAAATTTATATTAAAATGCCACCAGATTGGGAAAGCCCTCAGCAACAGGCAGCAGCAACTCAAACCCTCTCCGCATTAAATGCGCCCTTATCCCAGGTCTGAAACAAACTCCACTCATGATTGTTCTAAGACAGCAGCATCAATGTTTATTTGCATTTAGCCACAGAATTCCACCTATTTTGTTGCTCTTCATTCCTCTCACCTTCCAGCTTCCACCTGGGGTTCTTTTTTTTGTGCTGAACAAAATCCTGTAGGATTTTTTTTAGCAAAGGCCTGTGGCTTCTGTTGTCTGTGTAGGTCTCTAACTCAAGAGAATTTTCTTTGATATCAAATGAGAGTTGCTACTGAGGAGTCTAACATACGTGTACCTGGATTTTCGGACAGTGAGAAAGTAGAAGTAGTTTGAAGAGGTGACTAAAAATTAGCTAAAACTCATGAAAGACATCAATTTACATATTTACAAAAATCTATAAACCTTTTAGTAAGAGAAAATTGCATTTCTATCTAGACACAAGATAAAATATAATTAAAATAAGAGAAGGCATTTACATTTTAAACTAGCCAGAGGAGTGAAAAACCTCATGCACCATCATGCCCCTTCATTTCGACGCAGTAACTTCCCTCGTAGCCAGTTCTGTGCTGGTTTCCATAGTGATTAGACAGGTAAGTCTCTTTCTGAAACTGCTCCTTTTTATAACAAAACCACACTAAGACCTTTTTTCCCTTTACCTCATAAAAACTTTTCTCTGTAAACTCTTGTATAAGTATCAGGCAGATTAATATGCCTTTCCCAGTCAGGTTTAATCACCAAATTTATTTTTTCTCATTGAAATGCAAATTATCCTTGTCAGCTGTGCCGATTATCAGGTGGAGACTAGCAAGGCTTATCTTCACGTAGTACCTGATTTCGTGATGCCTTTCTCATCCTGCCTGTGCATCCTCTTTTGAATGCATAAGGGGGTTATTGAAAAGTAGTGCTCATCAGTGTCACATATTGTAGACTGTGGTTCTGTTTCCCAAAAGAGCAATGGCTGGAAACCTTTTCTGGACACAGTGCCTTTCCCACGACTGCTCTGACTTTTCCTTTTTTTTTAACTTACCTTTGTCCCTACTCTCATGCTCCTTCAGTACCTGATGGAGCACATGGCATTGTGAAGACCTCTGAGCTGAATGGTGGTAGGAGGCAATTATGGTAGGCCAGACAGTGACATGGTTCTACGTTTGCAAAAAACCAATACTTAGCAAGTTATGTATTTCGGTATATAAAAATTGCTAACAAAATGTTTTTGAAATGCTTCTTTTATGAAAGAGTGTAAGAAAAGTACCTATATGAAGTGTTCATACCAATATAGTGTAGATAGGACATGGCCGCTGACTTAAATTCAGTTAATTCTGAACATTTCTGCATAGTTTTACTATTACATCATTCTTGTTCTCATGCAATCCTGTCTAAATGTTATTCCATTTGTTTTATTTATTTGCATTTTACACTTTAATGTTGAAAGTTAGTAATCAAGCAACACATTAGTGACCAGAGCTTAGTACAAAATTTAGTTATAAAACATAAGATTCTTAACTGATCTGCAAAATTTAATCATATTATCTAAAAATACATACACAGAGTAAGAATAGTCCAGTAGCTGGAAGGTCAGGTTTACAACAAAATAATAACCAATATTGATAAGTACCAATAGAGAATTTCATGTTTGCGCCAATCGAACCAATATGGAGTTGGTAAAATATTGATGTTTCAGACAATATGGCCACTACCCCAAGCTTTCATGTGTCCCTCCATCAAAGTGCTTGTCCAGAACATAAGGTGCACCTGTAATGGGCTGGCATCTGCCAGAGGGACATGGGACCTTGGTACTTTGGAGATATAAGCTACAATGTGCCTTTTCTATGATATTTGTTAAATTTTCCCTCTACTTCACATTATCACCTTAACAAAGCTCTTAGATTGTATAATTATGAACAATAAAATAAATTTAGTTTTCCTTACCAATGCAACTAATTTCACATAAGCAAGGACTAAATATCATATATTATGCCAATCACCTTTTAAGTTATGTGAAGGTTCACACAAGTAAATTTGGGACCTAAGAGATGACAAAGGGGATGAATTTCAGAAACATTTGGTGATCATAGTTAGGAAATGTGACTAACAACATCTGGAAAACAGAAACCTGAAGGGCATCATAAAATGTACATACTAGCTGGCTCAAAAGGCTTGTAAACCTCCCCAAATCTATTAATGCACCTAATGTCTATTGATTAAGTAGCTAAGAACTCAGCTCAACCAGGTTTATTAGGTAATAAATAAATCAAATTGTTTCTAAGAGGAGGGCTGCCTCCTGACTATTTTTCCTGACTGTGATGTCAGAGCACTGTGCATATACATCGATGATGACATAAATTATTGTGTAAAACAACCTTGTTCTGTGTAGGACCGGCCCTAAAGGCTGAGGTGGACACCGAGGGTTTGCGCATCAACATAAAATCAAGGCTCCCTAAAGGTCACCTCCCAGGACGGTTTCTCATGCTTGAGTTTCTGTTAAGTCTGTATAGCCACTTAGGAAAAATAAGTAGGAATTTTGGAAAGCCCAATTGAATTAGATATGTGTTACATGGGAGCATTTTCAGCAGTGTTCTTTTCATGCTTCGTGTTATTTACAGAGCCCCTGAGCATGGAAGGAATAAAATACAAAGCAAATAAGTTTTACTATGGATGCCAGAGAGGCCATCCTAAAGCTTCTGAGGGCTCCAGGCTCACAGTGGTTCCATAAGGTGGGGCATCAGGGACAACGCTGTGACATTAGGAACATCGTTAGGGAAAGTTTGATGTTGCTTAGACACTGAGGGTACATTTCAGAAAGCCCCGAAAAAGGGCTAAATCCACTGATTACTCACAGATGCAGAACTGCTAAAGTCAGACATATCATCCTAGCCCGAACACAGGTGTCCTTGTAATCAACTTGTATGTTGGGTTATAAATGATGCATCAAACCAGGAAAGTTTTACTTAACAAAATCTAGATTGAGTCGATGATATGTGGGCTAAAGATTTTTTCCAGAATTTAAAAATGTTATAATCAAGTGTTATTTCATTCAGAGTAACTAAAGATTTCAGCTCATTACGTGTCTGTATTACATGATATAGTTTTGAGAAATTCATAGTCTTTGATTTTTTAATAACCTCACATTTTTTTATTTCTCTTTATAAATTGAAGAATTTATAGACTGGTATCATTCATTTGAAAAATATGATACATATCCTCTCTATTAGTTTAGATAATAAATCATAGAAGTACAGATATTGGTTATACTCCAGTAGGTAGTCCTGCTGTATTTAAACTGATTTTTTAAAGTAATTTTTCAGGGTTTATTTTAGATATAATGTTATTATCACTGATAAAATTTACAATGTATTATCTTATATGTAATATAGACTTATTACATATTGCATATATATTTTATTGTGTGTGTGTCGTAAGATATAAAAAGCAAATCCAGGAAAATCTGCTTTAGTCCCTCCAACTCAATATCTACTTTGGAGTTCAAAGTTTCTTCTTCCAATCATGACTTCTTTTTCAGGCAAAACAAATTGTTCAATTTTAAATGACTTTAAGCACTCTTGGAGTTTTGAAGAAGCTTTTATTTTTTATGATAATATGCAACGAAAGGTTTTCTAACAATAGCAAAACTGAGCAAGTATGTTCAGCAACCTCTTGGATGTACAGAAAACATGAAGACAATTCTTATTTTATTGTCTAATTGAGAAATTGTTGTAGAAAATAGGATGAAAGTTGTTTTTAATTCTGGCGAGCCTGGATTTTCCATTTGCTCTTACTCTTTGTGGTTGTTTAAATTCTGAACTTCAGAATAACAAAGATTTGAGTACGATTGAACTCTGTATGGCATAAAAATGTTTTGGGAACTTAATTTACACAGTGATGGAAAACAGTGAACTGCAAATGACATAATTGATATTTCTAGTCTCATATCCCTGAGAAATTGATGTATTAAATTGCATGTGCCTAAGAGTATTATTTCTGTCCTGGGAATATTCACATTCTCTCTCATTATGGGTCTTAATTATTCATTGATCTTCTTCTGTCCTCATCAGTCTGTGTCAGAAGAGTTAATTGTTTTAGGGCATTTTTAATAACTACAGAAATTTTGGAATTCATCTGCAAATGTTCAAAGAGAAACTTTCATAGCCCTGTTTACTCATGATGTAGCTGTAGCTGATGTTTCTAACTGCGTACTGTCGTGGAGTGTAATGCGAGGCCTTATAATGGTTTACTAACCTCCATTTAACTCTATAAACTATGCCTGCTATGACTGACTGGTAACTAGGAATTCCACCCAGGCGGTTAGACAAGATGCTACCGGAATAGTTCTTTTAATTTAAGAGAATAGTCTGAACTCTGACCTGAAAGTGTCTCTCCCTATTCAGAATCGTACTCTGTATCATCTTACATTGTTACATGATGGACCTGCATCCACCAGCAGTTTCCTAACCCCTCGAAACACATCATTTTAATTCCAAACTCTCCAACTTAGTAGAACCAAAAGAAAACCTTGAGTTCCTTCTCGTTTTACCAGTAAACACAGTTTTCAATCCAGGGCCAAGCCTTGCCGACTTTACAGACTGTCCTCTTGCATCCACGCCCACTCTGCCAAACCCTCACCCCTAATCAGCCACTCTGGCACCCCCAACCCAGCCCCAAGTCTCACTGCCTCTGGGAAGCATCACCCGGACAGCACCTTTGCCTCCTGCATCAGATCACAGTGTTATCCTCTTAAACTCCCCCCGTGACTTCCTGTCGCTATGACTCATTTCACGCTAGGGGAGTTGGCTGATGCTTACCTACTGCCCTCAGTCCTCTCTCCTTTGACCCTATTTTATTCTCCTTCATAGAATTTGTCTTGACTAAAAGTCATCTCATTGATATGTTTGTTGGTGACCTCCTCTAACTGGAGAATAGCAATGGTTACTGACCTTTTATGACTCCTTTATCACGATTGTTCATCACACAACAAATGTTTCATAAATACTCGAGTGAACAAATGGATGACCAAGACCTGCAGATGATTTTGTAGCTCGGAAACTAACTTTAAACCAACTTGAAATCATAAACATTATTTTTATAATACATTTATGTAGTTTTTGCTATTTTACATCTAGAGACTGTATGCAAGATATGATAGCCCCTTCAGTACTATAGAATTCGAGAGAATTAAAATCATTCTTCAAAACTAAAAAAAAAAAAAGAAGAAGAAGCGTTTTCTGAATACAATTAAAGTGATAACAGTATGGACTGGATGCTTTCAAAATAAGCCTGTGTTACTGATTTCCTCCTTCGTGATAGCTGGGGACTCTACCACCCATGTGTTTAGTGCCAGAGAGGGTGTGGGTGTGTTCACGCATGTGCACAATCCTTTATTGCCCTGTTACAGTGGTTACAGGGTTAGTTCCAAATGGACATATTTGAGTTATAAAGCACTTTGAACTCTATTTTGAAAAAATACCACTTAAATATTTATGAAACCACGCAGGATTTTAAAAAGCTGTGGTTAAGAATTTTAACTTATTATTTTTATTATGAAATAGTTTAGATGTAAAAGGTAAGATCTGTAGCATTACACATAACCGTGCATCTAACTTTCAGTTTAAGAAAACAAACATTTTAAGTAGAACAGAAGCCTGTGTCTCCTCCTCTATAATCCAACCATCCTTTAAACCTGAAAAAATAGATGTTATTCTGAATTTGATATATTTCATTCCCACGCTAGTTTTAAATTTTTACTACTTATTTATCTTTAGATTAATTCTCATATTATTTTGTATGCTTTTTAGACTCTTCATGTATTCTTTTATGTTTTTTACTCCAAAATTTCAAAGATTCATACATATTGATAGATGGAGTTGTAGTCCATTTGCTTTCACTACAGCTCAGGGGTCCATGTTATGCATTATTAAACCTCATCCAGTGTTACAACTAAATATTAATGATTGTTTCCAACTCTCAGTGTTACAACAACACTGCTATTAACACTGTTTCACTCACGTTCCCAAGGTTTTCTCCAAGCTCCACACGTAGCAATGAGATCTTCACATTCTTGACATTCCCGAGTTGTTCTCTAACGTGATTGTCCAATTTAAACCTTCATCAAAAATGTAGTAGGTTTTCTATTCCTCCACACTCTTGGGAAAGGTGGTATTTTAAATCTCCTTAATTTTTGCCCATCTAAAGAATTTAAAATGTATCTCTGTAATTTTCATTCGTATCATTCTAATTACCAGGAAAGTTGAGTCCTTTTTCATGTTTATTGTGTTTGTTCCTCTACGAGTTCTGTATTTATCATATTGTCTTTATTTTCTACTAAACTGTATATCTTTTATATTGGTTTATAGAAGTTCTTTGTACTTTTGAATAGCAACATTTATTCACCAGGGTTGCAAGTGTCATCTAGTTTGTGATTTCTCTTTATTTTTAAGGTGTTTTTGAATGGAGGGAAGTATTCTTTTATTATGGTGAAGTTAGATTTAATAGTCTTTTTCTTTATTTTGCATGTGCTCATTAAGAAACTCTTCGATATCTTGTCATCATAAAGACAAGCACATGAGAGTATAATCGGAATTGATTGTGTGGGTGGTGAGAGGTAGCAATCTCCATATGGCGAAAAAATTGTCCCAGGTTATTTTCTCATCCATCTGCAGTGAACTCTTTTCTTATATTTCAAAAATGTATACATATATATATGGGTCTATTTTGATTTCCTTATCTTTTCCATCTGTCTATTTACCCTTGCACCAAGCAATGCTTTAATTGGTGTAGTTTTATAATTAGTCTTGATATCTGGAAGGCTTTACCATGTAGCTTTAATTCTCTTCAGTATTTTGAGTCCTTTAGTGTCCTATGTAAGATTAAAAATCAACTTATCAAATTACACCAAAACAAAACAAATGTCTCAAATGGGGTTTTGATTGAAATTTTATTATCACGAGAAGCAATGGAGTTCTTGTGCTTGTGTTAGACTTTCCTCTGCATTTATTTAGATACATTTAAAAATGTTTTCTAACATTGTGTTTAGAATATTGCCCCTGAGTTATTGAATGAAATTCACCTGCCGTTTTACTGTAAGTGTCAGCTTGCATGGTTTTTATATTAATATGGAACGAGACACATAGAATAAGTTGGGATGTGTTCTCTTTTCATATTCAACTATAGAATTTGAAATAGCTCGGATTTATCTCTTCCTTGAATGGTTAGAATTTTCCTGTATGATTAATTATACAGGCCCGATGTTGTATGTGTTTATTTTAATCTGCTAGATTTTAAACTTCCAACTCAATGTATTTCTTCTTAAGTCACTATTATTGAATTACATTTTTCCGTGACATCATTCATGCCATTGTAGGGTATGCACATATTGCCATCAAGTCATTCACTATATCATCATTTCCATCTCCACTGTAATTGAACTTACACCCATTTTCTTCCCAAAAATGATTTTAGTGCCTTCTCTCTAGCTTACTTTTCTACAGATAAATCTTAGGGGGTGTCTGAGTTGTATTTGGTTCAAAGAATTTTGTTTTGTTTTTATGAATGCACATTTTATTGGATTATAAAACAATTATTTGTGGGACTATCTGAGGCCCGTTTTAGGGGGATTTCTTTGTAGAAACAAAACAACATCTATTCATTCATCTATCTGTCTATCATCTATCTAGCTAATATGCATATATTCACATATATGTTTTCAAACCAAACAGCAAACATGCTGAGGGCAGACCTAGTTGTTTTTCTTAGCATTACAGCACAGACCTCATCAACAGTTTCCTTTTTGCTGACTCTATGTAATCTACCCTTTCACTAGAAATGAAGCCTGGGAGGTTTCGGGCTTGTCTGGGGGCATTGACTACATTTGTATTGTGGGCACAGCCTCATCTGTTACCTTTTAACAGACATTAAACCTTTGATCGTAATTTATGAAGATCAAAAAATTACCAAAGAGCAGCTGGAGAGTGAAAACAAACTCTTATGTGGGTTTTGATACTCACTGTTTGGGGGCTTTGGTAATTTCTCATACTTTTATTGCAACTACCCCCGTTCCTTTAAAAGACGTGTTTTTCTATCTTCTCCCACATTTGTGTTTCTTGTAGGAGAACGTTGAGATTGAATAGTTGACCTCATTGATAAAAGCTATACTCAGCCTACACTTACATATTAGGTTTCTTTCCTTAGATAAATAAATATGAAATGCCAAACATCGGTAACTCTCAAATTTGTAATTCAACTAGCTATTTTTGTAATAATGGGCATTATTCTCCAGTGTTCATTTTCTTAAAGTTTCGTTTTGTTTTTCTACAGTCTTGGCCTTCAGATTATAATCTAATTTTCAAACAATTGGTAATTTTAAACTTTTTATATTAAACTCCATGCTTAAATTTAGTTCATTTTATATCATTTAAGGTATTCCTGCTGCTTTAGCTTTAGCATGTTTTTATATCACACAGACACACTCACACTCACAAACACACATACCAGGGTTTCATTTATATACACCACAGATTATGTAGCATGGTGATTTGCTTGAGAATTTTATAGCCTTTTATTCAGCTGACTCATTTTGTGCTAAGCCCTTATCATATATATTTGTATCATTACCTCTGTTTTGAATTAGTTTATAATTGAAGCTTTTATGCATATGCTTTTCCCCTTTGAACAGCAAAAATTCTCCAAACATTGAAATCCTGCGGCCTAGTACTGTTGTCTTTTATGTGATTAAAGACAGTTGTTCATAACTTCTGTTTATTAATCTTTCCTTCAGATGGTTTTTCAGTTTATTAAAAGCCTGACATTTGGAATTTTATCATATTTTATATTTTCCCAGCTTTGCAAGTACAATAGAATGTTTTTATTATGAAACTGATGTATGCATGATATTGGAAAAATTCTAAATTTGCATCAGTTAATTTTCTCCTGATTTATGCCAAGTTTTATTACGTATTTTATTACATACATCTCTAATCATTCATATGAAACTCACCTTGTCTACAAATTTATTTACTTTTCAAAAATAATATATTGTTTATTTAAAACTTCATACTTATTTCCATTTTTGGGGTGACATGCCAGATTTACTCACATGTCAATTAGATATCAAGCTATTTTCTTTATTATTACTCCAGGAATTTTCAAACTTTGTCATGCTCAAGTGTAACTGGTTGCGTTGAAAAAAATTCTAACCCTAGTTCTGTCACCAAAGGTTCTGTTTCAATATATCCGAAGTATAGAACATTAATCTTCATTTTAATAAACGTTGAGATTATTCGGCTGGTGAGGTTTCATGCTAACATTGCACTCTATGAAAATGGTGCAGAAATCTTATAATGAATAAGTATTTTGATTGAAATCTAGCAAAATCTACTATTTCTATTAATGGAGATAACATTGGGAATACCCTTGATAACCATTATTTTTTATATGATGAAGAGAACCTAGCAGTGGCCCAAACAATTATGCTAGTGTTTATTGTTCTCAGCCTTAGCCAGAAAGGAGTATTTTAAGACTGGTTGCTGCTTAATGCTGATTACAAATAATTCCTTCCTTTATTAAAAAAAAAAAATTAAAAAAAAAAGAACTACATCAAAGAAAAAGTCGATATTGATATATACGTTGCTTGAGATAAAAAGCACATGAAGCAGAGAACATACACCCATTAAATTTCTATGAAATATGAGGTAGAAGATGAAATCTTCAGATACGCTCTTCTGTACAAAACAGCTAGATTTGCTATTCTCTACAAAGTGAAGGGATCTGCTATCTAATATACAGAAATAATTTAATGCCTTTTCACAAGAATATAACTCAAGCTTTGCTAAAGCTTCATATTCCACGAAGGCATCTAAAATGCCAGCTCAGGGGAGAGGCACATGCTTCTCTTCCTCTGTCCATTCAAGAAGTCATTTCCCAGGATTTCTGCCTGGACGTCACAGACAAAGGCCAAGAGCTTATCCAAGACTTCACTTCTGTTCTGACGACATAGGTTTGGAGGGTGGTCATTTTCTCTGGTCTCGGGGTCCACCTCTGCACTGCCACCGCAGTGGGGTCCTGGAGTACAGGGCCTGCGGCCTTGATGGCCCTCTCCTTGTGCAGGCGGCAGCGTTTAATTTCAGCTGGAGCCCTGCTTTGGCCAGTTGTAGCTTGATTCCTTTCCAGCTTCCGGGCCTTGGACACCTCGGTGGCCCTTTTCTCAGCCATTTAAAAAATGTGTAAATTTAAATTATAAAATATAAATTGCCTGGCAATTCATAAATCTGACATTTCTGGAACTTAAATTTGAAATATTATTAAAGATCAGGATACATAGAAACAATCAGATCGTGCATTCCTCTCGCTGGGCATTATTTTTTTGGCCCAATATGATGGCATCAGGAGGTGAGGCTTCTGTGAGGTGATGGGGTCCCCAGAGTGGAGCCCTGGTGGATGAGATCACTGTTTTTGTACAGAAGACCCCAGAAACCTCCCTCACCCCCACTGCTGGGGGGACACAGCCAAGAGACAGTAGCTGTGAAGCGAGAAGCTGTGTGCGGCCGCCCTGGTCCTGGCCTCTCCAGCCTCCAGCACCGTGAGAAATCAAATATATTGCTTCTGAGCCACCAGTCTACGGTGTTCTGTTACAGCTAATCCAGAATTAGTGCTGGTTCAAAAACAGACACAGCTTATTATACTAAACAGATGTTAACCTGTCGAACTACCCTACCTGATTTCCAGTAGGAAGGTGTCTGGGTCCTAGCATGTTTTAG
Source organism: Cynopterus sphinx (assembly GCA_030015415.1). Lineage (NCBI taxonomy): Eukaryota > Metazoa > Chordata > Mammalia > Chiroptera > Pteropodidae > Cynopterus > Cynopterus sphinx. Next base: position 4,315,820 of record CM057384.1, read on the forward strand.
CTGATTAAAAACAAACAAACAAAAAATACAACCTGAAATAAAACCCCTTCCCTCTACTTCGTTTTATAACTGAACTCACGTTATGTTTTAGCAGTGATCTTACATCGATTTAAAGACGAGCACCTAAAAATGTAAGGAGGATGCGCGTTCCTCAAGGGACATGCATGCTTTCGCAGTGCGGAACCGGGACCCTGCGGGGAGCTAGCATCTTCAGTCCTGCCACACTCTTCACACACTACGCCAGAGGCTCTCAGGACCGTGGGGTAGCAGACCGTAATGACACTCCGGATGTGCCCGCACTTCTCTGGTGTAATTGAATTAAGCCAAATTCAAGGTCGGAAACCAAAGTATTCATATTCCTGATCCTCTTGGCTCCTTCTGCCTGCATCGCTGTCAAACTTAATTCGGTTCAGTCATCCCTCTGCTCACCTTATGTCTCAGGGAAAAAAATGTGAAAGAGTAACATTTTATTTGTAGGGGATTGGGGACTACACAGTGATAACAGCATCACGTTGAGCTCCTGTCGCACAAGTGTGAACACCTGCTTTGGGCATTTATAATAGAGGCTGGTGGTTACACAGATAGACTTCAAGTCTTTGCAAATTAACCTCTGGAATATTTCAAATTTTGCACTCCTGGGTTTGAAATATAAGTCTGCTCGTTCCATTTCTCCCTACGTTTATAAAACTTAACAAAATTCAAACAGTGTAAAGGCCCCGGAGAGTAACATCTACATGTTTTGCCATGCAAGGATCCTGTTTGCTTCCTCCCTAGATAAACATATCTTTACCTTAATAAGAGAATACATTTGGGGGGTAACTTGGCATCTTGGCTTATGTACCTATGTATGTCTTATATACATCAGACTAAAACCAGGCGTATAAGCAGCTGGGAAAGTTGCACGTATCTTAAATACTCCTGGAAATCCTAGTAGTTAGGGCATAAGAATGCTTGAACTACAAAGCAATGCAATTTAAAAGGAAAGCTTAGTTTGACTATATTTTTACAGTTATTACTCTTATTCTAAACTATCTCCTTAAGAAAATAGACTATTGGTTTTAATTATAATTGATTTAATTTAGACTGCAAACACAACTTTCTTATTTAGCCAGAATAAGTAACATAAAATTAGTTGATCTAATATGCATATCCCTTCAGAACCCCTGGTCTTTGACATTGAGATGCTTCCTTCTGGGTGTCACTCTTAACTGCCCTTCTCTCCCCATATCAGGAGTGACACGTTCATTCTTCAGGGGCATCATCTGCTCTTTTAATAGGTAGGAGAACTGGCAAGACTAGGGAGTAAACATTTTTTTCCATTATAATCTTTTAAGTAATTGCAGTTGACTAAAATTTGCATAAAATATAATGGCATATTATAGGCCTCATGTTTTTTAAAAATTATAAACTTATTATAGAAGATTCAACATTAGCAATATATTTTTAGTTTAAGGAGATCTAATAATTTTTAATATATCATTTTCTTTTTCTTTATTCCTGCATTCAAAATAAAAATAATTCAAAACTGCAGAAAATACATTTTAAGAATCAGTACTGTGTCATTTGCAATATAAATTAGTTTAGTCAATATAATAAAGTACATGAAACATTCTTTTGTGAGAAGAGATTGTCAATGGAGCTTTAGTATTAACTGGTGGGGGAAAGAGGAAAAACCTGTGACAGGCTGCACTACACAGCACACGCAGTTAAATGAGTCTTTCTGCTTAGTAAACGTGTCCCTTACCCATATCCTTGCAATCTTTGTTTGGGACACTGTTTTGATCTTTTGTGATTATAGAAACGTTATCATGTTTTTTAAAACATTTTATTTAATTTATCATTGAAAGTTTAACCAAAACAAACCTTACCAGAGTTCTGTTTTATAATTTCGCCTCAGGGCAGATCACCAAGGTGGTGACCTTTAAATTTCTGGGGGCGGAGGAAGGTCATCAGGCTGTATTGAGGGTGCTGCTAGGAGAGAGAACAAAATGACTATGCAATAGTTTTATACCAAAAAGACAAGATGCCATGATTACGTGCATATTTTTCGTGCACATAAATGACTGCGTCCTCCAAAACTGCAAAGCCAGTCAAAGCCTTAACAAATTTGCAAGCAAAAAGAGAGGGGAAGGAGGTGGGACATGCACACAGATCAATTGCAGAACAGAACTCATTCTGAATTGGAAGCGCAAAGGTGAGGTGTTTTTGAAGTGAGACTTGAAAGGTGAGTTAGAATTTGGTGAAAAATGACGGAGTTTTTTGGCCGAAGGACGAGCATGTGGAGAGGGATTAGAAAGGCTTGTCCTCAGTGAGGATTTCTCTGTCTGTGATACGATTGCATATTGTAAGTTACTGCTATTTCTTAGTAACTCCTACCTGAATGATCATAATTATTTTCAGTACACACTTGACCCAAATATAAATATTTACAACTTCCACGATTTAACATAAAATGTAGTAACACATCGCTGAAGTGTCTCTTAATTACACACCTTAGGGACTGCAGAGCGAGCTGAGACATGTTGGCAGCCAGTGCTGACAACAGGCAGGGATTGATGCAGTGACCCGATAAAATGGGCCTCGGAAGGCAGCAACAGTGCCACTGCCACGAAGTGACAATTACGTTGTGACTTACAGTGACATTTATGATTTTTAACAGGGTACATGTCTGTCCACATGAATCTTTTTTGGTATAACAGGAAAATTTGGCCTTCAAAGTATGGTATGACCTCATTTTAAAGTAAAATCTAGAAGAAAGAGGTCACTTTATTTTAAGGTCGGATATAGATGACACATGGGCTACGAGCTAGATGGCTTGAGTGAAAGGCTAATGTATTAAGTTCTCAACTTCCCTGATGTATTTGAGAAAATAAGCCCTTTGGGAGAAATATTGTTGATCCGAATCTTGTCATTATCGGATGTCACAGTTTCTCCTTCTGGAGAGAAGAATTATGCACATTGTGGCTTTATGCTGTGCTTCCACGATTACAGTTATGTTTCATCATCTCTTTAGACTATATTCCTATTAGAGTTTTTATCGTTTTGTTATCAATTGGTGAATTTCTTAGTCTGGATACTATACTTCTTTTGCTATGTTTGTTTCTTATTGATTGTAGAATTTCTTTTTATGTTTTAGATACTAATACTTTTGGGCTTCTATGTGCTGCTGTAAACACTGTGTCTCAATTCCTGGCTTACTTTTAATCATCTTCTGGTAAATTTTGATGAACTGAGGCTCTTAATCTTAAGTTATTTAAATTTATTATTTTATCAACCTTTTCTAGTTTTATTTTTCTATCTTAAGAAATCTCTTTGTATTCAAAATTGGAATAGTAGCCTCTCTATGTACTTCTAAATGTTTTGAAGTTTACTCTTCATATTTATCGACCTACAATTTTTTTTTTTTTGGGTCTGGTATAAAGTGGAAACAAAATGCCAGTTATTTTTCACAGGGACTGTTTCACTGTCCAGTAGTAAGTGGTCCCCTGTTTCATGTCTCAAGTTTCCATTTATGGATTGGTCTGTTTCTGTTCTCTCTAAACTGTCCCAGTGTTCACTTTGTATTCTAAGAGTGCTCTTCTCTCAGGTGGTGAAACTATTACAGACTCTTGGCCTCGGTAGAAAATGAAACGCTGGCCTGAAGGTCACAAAGGTGGTAAAAACAAATCCCTGCCAAGGTGAACTCGAATCAAGGCTTAGTTTTGGGCTGTCTGACCTCCAAATTCATTGAATAAGCCCTTTGTTCTTTTCAAGCAGTGAGTTTTTACCAAAGCTTGGTGCCGGAGAATGTTTTCATACAGAGGAGAATTTTTCAGTCAAGAAAGCAAAAAAACAACTGTTTTCTAGGAGAGTCAGGACCCTGTTTGGCAAGAAATTGCAGCTGTTCATCTTTGACTTACACAATGGGGCAGGGCTGGTCAGCAGAATCACGTTGGGGTCTAGAAGGAGCACATGCTGGTTCGATTTTAGCTCCTGGTCCAAGGGCAGAAGAGGCAACTTAAAGCACTTATAGTAAATAAAGTTTTCATGAAAACATGCAGGACACTATATCTGTCCTCTCTGTCTTCTAAAATGGCACCTTGCATTCTGGTGAATACTTTTTACATCCTGAAGGTGGGAAGAAAGACACAATGAAAAACTGTCCCACATTATTTCTGATCAGGAATGTGACTCTGTCTGCCCTTTGAAATTATGTCATAAGTTAGATCATTTTTTTAGCATGTCCTCATCTCTTCCATCAAATTCACACACACAGACAATGAGTAATTCCCTAATCAAGGACACTAAACACCTTGACACTGTCATACCCATTTGGTACTTGCTCAGCCTCTGTGTTATTTGATGAAGTCGATGACCCCTGTTTCATGAAATGATTTCTTTACTTTGTTTTATGATGCCACGTTCTTGATTCTACTTTTTTTCTTTCTCCCTTCTCTTCAGTCCTCGTAAGATCCTCTACTTCTCAAAAGTTTTTTTTTCTCCCGTATTATTTGCTACAGGTTGTCTGAGCCAGTCCCCTGACCTTGAATGAAATCACTCCCAGTGGGAGCTACCCAGGGCCTCTCAAGGGCCTCGTGTAGGGATTTTCAGTCGTTCCTTCAGAATCTCCTTTGCCTTCTTCAGCCATCGTGTTCCTTCCCATTCTGAAACACATAGACTTACCTAGACTGTAGCCTTATCCTGTGGTTAATTAGTCCTGTATTCATTTGATTTCCAAGAGGTAATTTACTCTTACTTGTAAAATTAAATTTCTGGAAGTAAGTATGTATGGGAGATATAATGGGCATATGCAAATCCAGGTAGGTTGAAATTTTGACGAAAGAGTTACTAAACTTTTTAATAATCACATTGCTCTGAATATATAAAGAAAAACTTTTAAAAAACATTCTGAAGCTAGATGGTAAACTCAGTTGATGATTAACATTCACTGTGAGCATGCAGTAATTTCAGATGTTGAATTCGTAGATGCAAGCGGAGTATTTCCATTATCCATGACTCATTTTTGAAGGTAATGTCTAACAGTTTTTGAATAGCATTCTAAATTACTCAGCAAATCATCAATAAAAGGAAAGAAGATAAGTTCATATACAGAAAGCACAAATTTATGGCATTTCAAATATGCAGTGGTTACCTTATAGAAGAAACTTTAATGTTGATACATTTAAACAAAAACAGAGTTATTTCCATGCATATAAATTGAAAAATTGACTTACAGCAGTCCTTATAGAAAGTGAGAAATGCAAATGTCTCTTTCTTCCTACTCCTGAATCTACATAAAGATTCATCTCCTTGGTAAGTAAAGTGAAGGTATCAATCATTCATACCTCTAAATGTCAGATGCTAAGAAGACACTATACAATAAGATTATATTCTTTTGTTGTTCAAAACAAGTTTTGTCTCTTTGAAAAAAGAATAAAGAAGAAAACACTTTAAATAGCATTTCTAGTTTTTTTAAAAAGTACTTAAGAATAGGATCATTCCTAACACAATAAAGAAATTTCTTCTTCTTCAAAAAATCAAGGAATAGATTTATAAAAAGATTTAGACACAGGTTAATTTTACTTAGATAATGTTTGTTATATAAAAAAGTTTTAATTTTGATGTTGAAATTACTTGTGCATCTTGGTCATCCTTTTTGATCTTTCACTTATTTTTGTTTACATGACAAACACATTTATGTATTTAGCTCTCTGTTCTTGCATATACATAGGATTTGGCAAATATTTTATTGCTTCTAGATCTAGAGGTGCTGGTTAGTTTTATTTGGGTGTGTTAAGAAATTAATGGGAGCTCCTGAGAATGTTAGCATTTTACTGCTGTGTCAATACAAAACAGTGCCCTTTGCCCTGTCCTCACAGAATTCTGTTAGCAGGGAACTATACTTTGACGAGACGAAAATGTCAAGATCTTTATTATTCATGGCTTTTAAAGAGGCCATAGCACTTTTCACTAAAAACAATAGTATATGACATCTTAACAAGAGCAATTGTAATTTAATTTTTTATCAGCCTTGGTATTATATATTTAGCACCAGCTTTTATGTAGGGGTAATCTTATGTAACCTATGCTTAATGTTTTCTCTATTTCAGTTATCTGAAATCGACTGATGAGATTATGAGTTTTAAGACTCACTGGATCAGAAAATGGAATTCAATCATTTTATAATCTTATTTTTGTTATTTTTTATTTCTTGGTAAATAGAAAATATCTGAATATAGTACAGTTTTATATACCTAGATGGTTTATGTCTAGATTTCATCCAAAATGAGAGAATCTTGATTGACAGTTGGGGAAATTTCTGGTTCACAGTGGAATAAGCAAAGGTCCCATGCCGGGAATGTTGCTTGCAGGATGACACTGACAGCCAACCTGGGTGTGGTAAAGGAGCAATAAAAACTTAATTCTGCACAACAAACTGTGATATTTACATTTTTCAGATAAGGGACTATATGTTATTAACTTAAATAACTGACTCTCTGAATTCACCTTCATTATAATGTAGAGAATGTCAGAGAAGAGGCTCCAGCCAGCCCTGTTCATCTCTTCTGTCATTTGCATCTCGACACTGGCCCACCTGTTCTGTCTGCCTCTGTGGGACCACCATCACCTACACCCCAGGCTTTTCAGTCAACTTGAAGATCTTGGATTCCAAACCCCTCCTCTCTGTCCACCGGCATGACTTCAGGCTTCCTGAAGTCCATCTGTTGGAGATTCTCTTAGTGACACTGCCATAGAGCCTCTATCCAGGCTTCCTATCACCACTGAGTGGGAAAGGGAACCCAGAGCAGACACAGATCCACTTGTCACTGTATCTCTCAAAGGTTTTAATCCACATTTAACTAGGCACTAAGAGTTCATTAAACTCGAGTCTGTATATTCAATTATACAAGGAGTTATTGGGGATATATTATGCATGAATTTTTTAACATTCAGTATATTTCAACATTTCATGTTTGACTGCCATATAGATATTTGCTGCTGATCTACATACTCCATGGCAGACTATGATGAAAAGTTATTTCAGTTCTTAATGGCATAAATGTCATTTTCCACAAACATATCAATGTCAGATTATGATTAGCAAACGAAATATTGCAAGTAATATATGTAGCATTTTCCAAATTCAGTAAACCAGAGAAGATAATGTTTAATCTAAGTGGATTATGAATCAGAATGATTGAAATTTAAAAAGTTCAATTAAAGATCATTTAACTTGTAATGGTCTGCAATTCAAGAGGAAAACTAATTAAAATAAGAAATATTAGCATTAAGATGCTTTTTGCAGAAGATTGATTTCTTGTAGTTGTTTTGACTGTTTTAGCTTCACTTGGGATGGTTTCAAAAGAGTCGTTATCATCAAGCTGTTTGATAGTAACAGATGTTTAAGTGTTTACATCTTCAGAGAAAAAATGCCAGATGATTAACTATCGCAATGAATTATTAGAAATGAATAGATTTACGTTCCATAGCTAAAAAAAACATTTAAGGCGATTCAAATAGTTACGCTGCACTTTCAGTCTGGATTAGCTAAGAAAGCCCTTTGCAATTTAAAAATGCTCTTTCACAATAGACTTACATAGCTCAATCTCTCTTCCTTTACAGTAGGAAGAGGCCATCAGAGGGCACCTCCTCTAAGGAATAAGGACACACCTTTACTTGGCACCTTTTGGAGCCTAGTATTAGTGAACCATGAGACTTCAAGGGGCTTGCCTAACATGAAAGCTAATTTTCCCATCTGGAAGTGGAACGTAGGAAAGTAATAAGTTAGCTCTTCTGTGAAGCAGCTAAGCAGGTAGAATCTAAGCAACCTCTGATTTCATTTTGCCTGCGACTGAGTCCAGGAGCATCCTGCGGGGCCTCGTGGAGTTCTGGAGACGATTTCCTCTCTGTGCGTTGGGTCTTGAATTGACATAAACATATATCATCAGTCCTCTTTAGGTGTCGACTGAAGCTTGTGCCATGGTACACAGAATTTAGATAATGACCAGTTACGTAAAATTGTTTTAAAGAATGTCTTTTCAGTTCTGTTCCACTGGTCTGTGTGTCTGTTTTTCTGCCATACCATGCTATTTTGATTATTGTCGCTTTGTAGTATAATTTGAAGTCAGGGAGTATGATACCTTGGGCCTTGTTCTTTTTTCTCAGGATTGCTTTGGTTCTTCAGGGTCTTTTGTGATTCCATGCAAATCTGATAATTTTTTGTTCTATTTCTTTAAAAAGTGCTATTGGGATTTTGATTCAGATTGTATTAAATCTATATATTACTTTGGGTAATATGGGCATTTTAGCTATGTTGATTCTTCCAATCATGAAAACAGAACATCTTTGAATTTATTTGGTACCTTCTTCAATTTCTTTTAATAGTGTTTTATAGTTTCCAGTATATAGATTCTTCACATTTTTGTTAAGTTTATCCCTAAGTATTTTATCATTTTGTTGCAAATGCAAAAGGAATTTCACCCATTTCACCACAGTCCAACTCCGTCCTCCATCTCTCCTCTCTCTTCTTCAGGGCGTCAGGAAATCTTATTTTTCCCTCTAATCTGGGAAGTGAATAGAAACTCCTGTTCTCATATATTTCATTTAGGTCTCTATTCTCTGTAGGGCATTACCTTTTGGAAAACAAGTGTCAATAGTAGATGTTCCTTCTCTCTGCTCTGTTATAGTCTTGTACCATTTAAAAATAACACAAAATCCCCCCAAATGAAAAAAATTCCTCTGGTTTACCAACTGTCTCCCCAAGTTAGACATACTGCTAAATTAGTGAAATATTAAGAGACTTGTCTTAAGGAGTCCTAAGTGACCCTGGGGGCTGTAATTTACGGGGTCTCAGGGGTCATTTTCGTTGCTCTGTGTTGTCAGCTGTAGGAGGAATCTCTGTGTGCCAGAAAGCTTATTCTCTCTCAGTTGGCTTATTACCTGTCTTAATGGATTTAAAAGGCAAATAGTAGAACTACCAACATAACTTTCTTTTCTTGTCTTTTAGGCTGTATCCTGATTTTTTAACTGATATGTTCTGTTCATTCTGATCTGTGGTTCACTTGGATGATTCTGATTCTCATAGTCACTATAAAATGACCTCCTAAAGCTGGGACACATTTCATAAATTCATGCAATATGTAGAAACAAAGTTGTCACAACTGTAATTGTTCACAGGGAGCAGAGATATTCTAGAATGCTAGAATAACACCATGTTTCCTTTGACAGAAACTGTATAAGTAAATGGCTACAGCTTTCAAGATTTCAAATACCTATTTCAGATACTCAAAATGCACATATTTCTGTTTTTATAGCAATGTACAAGTAAGGGGCACCAATCATGCTATAACTCTAATGAATAAAAAATATTAAGTGAAGATTCTTAACTTCTAACATATGTTTCTACTTAAATATTTTATCCTCTTTTCTTATTTATTTTAAAGGTTATTTTAAGTTCTTCCCCTTGTGTTTTCGACTTCCTCATGCATGGGTAATGATAAGAAAATGCTCTAACTGGTGTAATTAGGTTCCAGCACCCAGTATACTGCAGTAAAATGCTGCTCTCAGTTACTCATCAGGTCACATATTGTCCCCTGAGTGCATGGCATAAAAATTTACCACTTTCATCTCTTTATTAGGTTCTCTGGGGTTAGAAAAGCATATTAAAAATTACTTCATTAAAGAAGTTTTTAGTCTGCCTAATGTGTTTTGCCAATCTGAAATGCAAAGAAAAAAAAAGAAGAAAATTAAAAAAAAATATTTTATACGTTGTTAGATGCATTAAAACCATGATAAAATACAATTAATTAATATTTATTGAGCAACTATTACACACAAGAAATTCTTTTAGGCACTGTATAGACTTCCAAAACAATATTTTTCTGCTCATCTTGAAAACCTTATAATCTAGTTGTGAAAAAAGACAAATAAGCTTATAGAAATACAGGTATACCACAATCTAAGTAATATCAAAAAGCCACATGGGCATAGGAAAATAAGGTATATTCCCACAGGGTGTGCAGGAAAGCATTTCTTCTTTAGAATGTGCTCTTTTCATGCAGTCAAAGTTTTCCCTGCTTTTCTGGCTTCTAGGAGTTAAAATTTGTAACTCAGAAATGTTAAAATAAATCACTATTATGTTGTTAAAAGATATAAAAAGATAATAGACCTGTCTATTCTCTTAGAAAAATTAACACTATGTGTTCTTCGTGTTCTTCGTGGGTTTACTGACATGTACGACGTGTTCAGCGCAGGCAGCAGAATTGTATCTGCAGTGCCTTGTGTCAGCAATGCCATGGAACCGAGGAGGAAGGAGTGGGCAGATGCTTTCAAAACAGACATTTACTGTCATGAACACATGCATGTTTGTGTTTATGAACGCATGATGTATAATTCTGAAAAACACACTTATGTCTTCCAAATGATAAAATCCTTAATGTCTATTACACTTATGTTACTAGCTTTAAATGTGCTATAAACAAGCCAAAATACTTCCAAATTTGTGTGTGTGTGTGTGTGTGTGTGTGTGTGTGTGTGTGTGTGTGCATGCACACGTGTGTGTGTTAATAAAGTACGGATACTTCTATAGCACCTTTAGATACACACTAGATATACAATACCCTTTGACAAAAGATGGACATTTTCAGTTTAATCATTATTAAGGAGCTACTTTCAGATTTGGCAAAACGTTCGACTTCTTAATATGTATTTCTAATTTCAACATCTAATACTTTTTTAAAAAAATCAAATTTACTTAATTCTAGGACATTTTGATATAAGCAGATTTAAAGTCACACAATATATAAGTTAGCAAGTAAAACAGTGTCAGAAAGAGAAAGACAGTTTTGGGAGAGGTGGATATGGACCCCCCAAAATTCTCTGGTATAGAAAAGGTCCTTTGAATCAGCATACACATGATGCTGTAGGAACTCTTTTTGAATACATGAGTAGAAAAATAAATTACTAGTTTAGGAGGTTCAGCTTTAACTCCTTAGAACAATGATCATTTAGAGTGGTGTTCAGCATCTAATGAGATTCGTTATTGCCCTCATTTGTCTTCACTAAAACATTTTGACTTATGGTGTTGGGGACGTTTTTACCAATATAAATGGTAAATGTTACACCAATATGAAATGTAAGTCAGTGGCTGAATCAGTTTGCCTTTTAGACATTCGTTTGACACATGACTATTCTGAAATGTGGGTCTACCACAATGGAGGTTTTACTATGGTCACTGACTCCCACAGTCTCAATGCTGAAAAGAAACTTTAAATGTATTCATATTTGAACATTTGTTCAAAACAAAACAAACAAAACAAAACAAAACAAAAAAGAAGCTGCTATAGGTGGGGAGATGAGCTCAGGTAATAGGTGCCCTGAGCTGAGATAATAGTGAACAGCTCGTAGCACATGCATTTGCATCAGAAATATTAAAAAGATTCACTTAAACTTTCTGAGAGTCAGTCAACAAAGGTGACCCCGATATCATTGCTTACTAATCAGAATAGCATCTTCTCGACCCGCACTCACTGCTCCTCGGGCAAAGCTGGTTGGTTAGCAAATCACAGAGAGAGGACCGTATTGATGTGACCTCAAATATGACCCAAGGTGAGAAAGTGAGGAAAAGAACACGAATGATTATTTTTAGATTTAGAACCGCCTTGACAGCTGTAGTATTAATATCAGTATTGTAGGTTACTGGTAAGAAACAGAGCTGGATGTCTGAAGCAAAAATATTATTTTTCTGCCAAATATAAGCAAAATGATACTGCATCACAGACACGAAGGGTCTGCAGTAGGTTAAGTGGGGAACCGTGGTGGGAGAATAGTGGCCCGTGACACATCAGTGCCCCAACGCGCAGCAACATCACTTTAAAAAAATGCATCAAGGACAGTGGATCAGCACTACTCACATGAAATGTATAGCTCTATGATTTTCAATTTAATTTGTAAATTAGTTGTGGAATCCATAATTGTACAAGCTCGATAAGTATCTCACTTACAAATCTAGGCTTATTTTGTAATTATTTACGTAGCAGTACAAAACTGTGACAACGGGGGGCGGGGGTGGCCCTCGAGAAATTTTTAGCGTTAAAATGTGATTCTGTTATTCGAGTTTGAGGGAACCCTGCCCGTCTATAGGGGGGGAATATCCAGGAGATGGTGATCTGCATGGGTCTCACCGAGGTGGTTTGTGGGGCGCCGGGGAATTTATATTTCATGAAGTGGTGGGTAGGTTTTCTGTAGGCAAATAACAGCAGTGTCATGTATATAATATGTATGGCATCGTCCCCATCACATATAACACTGGGTGACGTGTCATATATGTAATTAGGATGTAATAGTGGGGCCATGGCTTAGGTTTGCTTATGCAGAGGTAAATAAAACGGGAGCATGCACCCTTCAGAGTCAGCATGAAACCAAAGGTGGTGAGGGGGCACTCGAGGCCTAGGGGAGAGGTTTTAATAGAGAAAACGAGGCAACAAAGCAAGGAAATTACTGGATTGGCCACAGCTTAAGCGATCGCCTTGTGTGGGAACCCCCAGGCTGTTAATGATGGGTGGTGCTCTTAAGTCTTTCAGGATCTCGGTGTGTCGGCTCTGGGTTAGGTGTCGGTTTGGGTCTACAGAGGTCAGCTGCCATCAGAGTCACCCCAGGTCACAGCCTCCTTGTTCATTTCTGCAACACACATCACCTATCTTTACAGGTGTCAGTTTTTTTCCATTTATAAAATGAGTTTATTGTCTGTATTAACGTACTGTGGTCATTTTAAGGATGCATCCTCGTGTCAGTGAGTGTGGGCAAGCAGAGAAAAGAACCCTACTAACTGCTCACGTCGCACTTTCAAAGCAGGAGCTGAAATTATGCTCTCTTCAAAAAGGCCTTTCCAATGGGCTTTTTGAGATTCGTGTGGTTTGGAGGAAAGAGTTAAAGGAAATGCTTAAATAAAAATAAGGCCACTTTTAATCTTCCTGATATATGGTTCATGTTAAGCTTAAAGAACTAAAATTAGAGGAAGCAGTGTGACATTCTAGAAAGAGTCTCAGCTTTGCATTAGTCAAACGTGGGTTTAAACCCTACGTCACTGTCTTCTTCCACTGGGGATCTGGAGTAAATATCTATGTGATATAAAAATAACATATGTTCGTGACTGGCCCATGACTGGCGTCCGTGTGCTGGCCACCCTGTGGCTGGTCACTCTGTCTTAACAACTGCTCTTTTCCCAAGGGGAGTCAGTCACCATCCTAACATGGCTAAGTGGCCCTATGTCATTTTTATTCATTGGAACACAAGGCAAGGATTGATGATAGTTATCACTAGCCTGCTCGTTTTTCATCTGATTCTAAATATAAGGCATTTTAAATATAGACTTCTTGTTTAAGTAATCGATTTAACCTGATTTATATTTTGAGAGAAGAAAGTGTCATTGATGTATGTTGATGATTAAATTGCTTGCCTTCATTTGCTGACATAATACTAACTGACGATATGTGGCTTTTCTCAACTAGTGGGCAAAGGCTATGCGGGAAAATTGTTATATCAATAAAATATATTTTCTAAGTGAAGATTTTCTGGATTCTGTACTTTGTTTCACAGTGAAGGGGCCTTGCTCGCTTATGATCTCCTGTGGACATCACAGTGTCATCTCAGATGGGAAGCTACGAGCCTCACTGTTTCCTCCTCTCTGTCCCACGGAGTCAGCCCTTTGGAGGATATCAAGATGGAGCAACTGCTGTGACTCAAATCAATTCTGAGCTGTAAAAGGCAACAGGTCTCCTTAAACAGCAATTTTTTCCTTTTCTTGTCAGTCTACAAAAACCGTGGAAGATTGCAGTTAAACGTCGTTCTCGGTCATCTTAAGAGATGTCACAGTGTCGTGCGTGACATATCCTTCGAGGCAATTGGTTGCAGTTATATCTGTCGCTGCAAAGCTCACCCTTGGAAGAGAAAAATGTAGGTCAGACCCGCTTTCGTTATGTAGACGCAGTCGGTTTCTTTAAATGCACGTTGCACATCTGAATGTGATGAGACACTCATCCTGTGGAATGCGCAGGGACATATGTGCCTCAGTCCCTCTGTGTATCTCTTCAACGTGGCAGATCGCTTTAGAATGTGCCTGGGCACAGATTAGACCATCTGAAGACAACGCGGCAGTGCTGTTTGCCTCTTTAACGCAATTCCAAGGGTGATATAAAATACCAACATTGAATCTCTTAAGCATGACCTTCTTGACAAATATGTTTATTTTCCTTTTAGAGATGAACATAAACAGATGGCTCCTAATAGTCCACTGAGTCAAGCGTGTGTTTTCCTTCTGATGTTATGATTATATTCCTATGATATGATTCTGTATAATCATATCTAGGCTCCAGATACAATCCAACATAAAGCGTAAGCCTTAAGTTATGGAAACCTATAATAAAAAAAAGTGGTTGATTGGTCTAACTAAGAAATGTGATTCCTTTTTTCAGTCTCTTTCCAGCATTATGGGAATAAAAATGATAAATGTATTTTCTGATGTGCTCCTACAGCAGAGGAAATGACGATAAACACCTAATTACTTTTTACACCAAATCATCCTACTCTAAATATGTTAACCATTTCAAATTTAAATTTCCACATAGCTTGATTATGCTATTTTGATTTTATATATAACATCCTAAAGAATGTGTAGCTTGACAGAGTTTTCTAAAGAGAATGCATGCTTAGCTCTCTGTCTCTATTCTGGTGCATGGATCAGCTGCAGATGAGTATTTAACAATTCTTGCAAAAGGTGAAAATGTTTTAGGGTTAACTGATTCAGCTCATTTATTGCACAATCAGAAGAAAGAGTGGTATCATGGCGTTTGACATGTAAATATCAGTAAAATGTTAAGAAATCTGTGTATTTTAAAAAATCAGTGCTCTAACTCAAGGAGGGAATTTCTCGGTGTCATTTTCAGTTGTGTGTAGTTAAGGGAAAGTTTATATTTTAAAAATCTAATTGCACACACAAATGATCTATTATTAATTAAATAACCTATATAAACTGAATATAGATATGAATAGAACTAAGACAATCTTAGAATTCTTTACAGTTAAGACATTCATAAAGAGTGGCAACATTGATTAAGAATGAGAATATTTGAAAGATTTAAGATTTTTCTTTTTTATGTCCTATAGATATGTAAATAAGTCATGACAGATTATTTGATCTGAACATTAGTGTAAATGATGAAGCATCAGACCACACATGGACCGTAAGATCACAATAGCTAAATAAAGTTTTTATTGGTTATAAGTGGGAAACGAAACACTAGGTGTTGTAGGTTTTCATTCCCACAGATTGATAACCCCTCAAATTAGTTTGTTTTAACCTAAAATGCAAGGGCTTACGAGTTTGAAGATGCTTTTTATGTTTTAAAGGAAAACAAGGACAACACAAGTAGGCTGACTTCTAGGGGCTAATCAGCCTGTGAGAACTTGAACCAGATACCTACTGGTCTTAGGTTTCTTATTCTGTGGGAAAAATTCTTAGATGGTAGACTGTCTGCAAACCTTTCCAGATTCCCCAGGCATACCTATGGTTCTAGAAATTCGAGTTTTGAAACTATGTTTTAAGGCCACTGTAGTATCAATATTGGAAATCCAGCATTGTCAATCTCATATCTTTTATACGACAAAGTATAATATAAAGTTTACAGTATCTATTACCTTAATGGTACGTATCCTGGGTTTTATTCAGCACTGGGCTAACATGTGAAATAAATAAATATGTTTTTAAAAATGTCACTCTTAAAAGAAGATGATGTGTTAATAAGAAAATAAGAAGCAACATTATGTTTCTTATGGCTTACAGCATCCATAATATTGCAATGGAGAAAATGGAAGGTCACCATAGATCTCCTTTTCCCTTTTTTTTTTTTTCTTGTCGCACAGTCCCAAGAGTCTAAGAGTGGTAAATTTTACCTACCATCTATCTACTGTCTAACTCAAGGCTATTGCATTTGGTCATCATCTCCAGTGAACTGAGGAATAAAAGAAATCCTATCCGACTCTCCAATAATGCACTGAAAAAAAATCTAAATTACTAGAGAGAGGCACCATGTGCGTAAATCGGAAAACTCAATGTAATAAAGTTGTTAGTTCCTTCCAAAATAATTTATTAATGCAGTGATGTCTAGTCACAATGTCCTACAGGATTTCATATGGAAATTGACAGCCCTGTTATAAAACTCACAGGAGAAAACAAATGGTCAAGAACATCAAAGACAGCTTTGTATAAGAACAAAGCATGACATACCCTGGCAAATACCAAGATTAATTATAAACTCCTTTTAATGAGGCAATATGTTAAAAAGGTTAAGAAGAAAGAAAGTGAATTTTTTATTGGCATTTCCATTGTGGAAGAAGATAAAGGGGAACATCTGTGACTCTCAAAACACAATAAATTTTCTCTAAACCATCTGCCACTTTTTAATTCTTTTTTTTTTTTTTTTTTTTTTTTTTTGGATCATAGACTCAAAATTGTAATTCCATCCTCTGGCCCCTACATGTGTCACAGATCCTGGCTGCAAGGGACAGTCATAGAGTTGCCTCCATCTTCAACTCCATGAGGTCAGACTGTATGTCTATTTTCATTTCTGCTCTGTCCCTGTTGCCTAACACTTCTTCCCATGTTTAATCAAAATAACTGTTTTTGATGTGTGCTTTTAATACTGTTTTAAGGAAAAAAAATGAATGTGTCATTTACTCAGTAATTTAGATGCTGAAAATGCAGATTTCTTTAGTCTGAGAAAGCAGAGCACGCTGCATTTTCTCATCAAAGAAGGTGCTTCTGTGCACATGTGACAACATTCCTATATATCCATTAAGATTTTAGAGTGTGGTAGAAAAAAATTTAAAAATGCTCCCCAGTACAGGGCTGATGTATTCATGTATACATACATGTTCTCTCTTGATATAGAGATAGATAAAGATATATAAATATATATACGTACACACATATCTGTGTATATATGTGTATAATATATATAATATATAAGTACATCAGCCTCGTATATATATACTGCTGCCTCATTGCCAATGTCTTGCTTGCTTTGTTTCCCTTAAAAACGAGAAGTTTAATTTTTTTTCATAAAGATTCAACAAGTGGTCTGGAAAAATATTTATATTTCAAAGGAGGACATCTGAGCTGCTGCTAATATTCTATTCTCCACCTCACGATATTTCATTGAAGTGTACATTTAGAATTTATGCACATTTTTGTTTGGTAAACTTTAAGAAAGGTGTTTCAAAATGAAAAATGGGAAAATGGAATTTTATTCGTGGGATCAAACTATGAAAACCTCATGTTACAGAAAATCGAATTTGTTTACTTTCTCCTTTTTATTCATCTTCTAAGTATTTTGACTTTAGATGATTTATTTCCACAAAAACTCTATGCTTAAGTGAATCCCTGATTTTATAATTTGCATGACTCTCGGAGGTCCGAGATGGCTTCTTTGCGTAAGGCTTTCATATGCAGGTAGAGTTTCTCGGGAATTCAAATAAACTAGAATACTTCTTTTAATACTTTGAGGCCAGCGTTGTTTCTTGGATTCCTTCCTGCATCTCCAACCCAGAATGTTCTCTTGCCAATATTAACAAAAGAGATACTGAAAAGACAGCCCCCACCCCAAACACATGTGTGCACAGACACACACACACAGGCACGTCCTTAGGCCTATCATTTTCAAACCTCAGGAAACAAAAGCCAATGAGAAAAATTTAAAAGACACGAAGGCAAAAAATAAAAAACAAAAAACAACACTTTACCTGTAGAAGAATAAGGATAAGAATGACAAAGGAATTTTCATCAGAAATGATACAAGCAGGAAAAGAATGCAGAAAATATTTAATATGTCAAAGGGGTAAAAAAAAAAAACCTCACCAACTTAAAATGCCGTACTCAAAAACTAAGTTGAAAGAAAAATAAAGACTTTCTCTGGCAAATAAAAATGGAGACTCCATTGTCAGCAGGCCTGCCCTGGAGGAAATGTTAAAAGAGCTTATTATTCCTGCAGAGGGCAAAAGCTGTGTTAGAAACTCCTAGCCACACAGCAAAGGAAGCACTTCAGAGAGGAAATAAATGGAGACAAATAAAACAATTTATTTTTCTTATTTTCAGTCCATCTGGAAAGGTGGTGAAGCATCCAGCTCCAGGCCCTAACTCGTGAGGGATATTTCCGGCCTGACAGGTCTGCCAGTTACCAAGGCTGTACCTGGGGCCCTCCTGGGGAAGCTGCCTTTGTCAGCCACTCAGTCTCTGCTGTCTGTGCTGATTCAGCTCAGCCTTTCTCATTGCTTTCTGTGCCTGCCTTGAGGAAAAGGGAGGCCCTGCAGGAGCCAGGTCCCTTTCTGGCTTAGCCTCTTTCTTATACCATCACGGTTAGTGAATGAAGGAGTGACTGTCGGTGTTCCATTTGGTTCATTGTCTTAAGTGACCAGTTGAAGATCTGGAAGCTCAGCCATCTTGACACCTAACAGTTTATATATAGTAATAGTAGTAACAATGGATTGAGGGATATAGCATCTGGAGAAGTGAAATGAGTAACAGCAATATCTCAAGCGACAAAAGAGAGGACTTGGGAATTTTCTGTCCAATGTGGTCTTCACTGTATGGGAAGCAATATATTAGAATTTGAAAATGGGTTTAGATTAATTTTAAAAGGATGTTGTAAGCTCCAAGGCAACCACTAACTCTTTTTTACAAGAAGCATAATTGATACCTCAATAGAATATTTTAAAAATGTATTTGAACAATCTTCAATTAAAAAAAAAAAACAGGGTGCAAGAAGAGAGAAAAAATGCAAAAAATTAAATCAGCTACAAATACGACAGGTATTTATCCAATTGTATCGATAACTGCTATACACGTGGGTGTTCTGAGTACACCAAAGAAAGACTGAGATTGTCAAAGTGGGCGGGGGGGGAAGACAACAGAAAACACTTTAAATATGAAGATTCAGATAGACTCAAAATGAGTGGATGGAGAGCTATATGCCATGTTAATACTAAGGAAATGAAATTTTGAGGATCAATATTAATTTCAGACAAGGAAGACTTCAGAACAAGATAGATTATCAGCGACGATGAGGGGCATTTGTGATGATAAAGGGGTCAGTTTTCCAAGAAGACCTAACAGTCCAAAATGTGTACGATAATAAACATCAATATAATAATAATAATAATAATAATAATAATAATAATAAAAAAAACATGAAAATAACAGCAGCATAAATCAGGAAAAATATAGAACTGAAAGAAGAAAGAGACAAATCCACATTTACAGTTCAAGACTCCAACACCTTCTGTCAGCTATTTATAAATCAAACAGGCAGAAAATCAGTAAGCATATAGTTGACCTGAACAACAATATCAATCAATTTAATCTAATTGACGTTTATAGATTACTCTGTCTAACAGCAGCAAAATCACACTCTTTTCAAATTCACATGGAACATTTACCAAGTTAATGGGTGGAGACTGGGGGATATTGGGCTGAAGTAAATGCATTTGGCACGTGGAACCGGCATGAATCTTGGAGGCCAGAGGTGGACAGGCAGGCAGAAGAATATACCCCTAAACAGTGTATGACCCAATGCCTGAAACCTGCGAGCACGTTGCCTTACGTGGCCAAGGTACTTTGTGAATGTGGTTAAATTAAGGGTCTCGAAATGGAGAGATCATCCAGGGTAATCCAAAGACACAAAGTACCAGCATTCGTGCAAGGAGACTTACAGGACCCAAATAGTCCTATATTTATTTGTAAAATTGATTAGCAATAGCCTTCCCAAAAAGAGAGTTCCAAATGCAGATGAATTTACTAATGAATTCTATCGAATATTTAATGAAGAAATGATACCAATTCTCCAGAATCTCTTCTAGAAATTGGAAGCTGAGATAATACTTTCTAATTTATTCAACGAAGCAGGCATCACCCTAATACCAGAATGAAATAAAGATGTAAGAAAGATAGAATTACTCATGTGGTGAGGGCTTAGAGTTACAGACATCAGTATGAGCCCGGGTTTACCGTAATAGATCTGACTATTACCTTATAGAAATACATGTTCGTGTTTATACACGGATGGTATAGACACCTGTATTTTCTCTCTCCATCTGCTGAGAGGGCCCAGAAACATGACCCCTTAATAGCAACCAATACTCCCAGCCCACATCTGGGTTTCTCATATCATGCTATGTGATAAAGGAACTATAAAGCCTTTTGGGAAATGCCTGATTCTAGAATGGGGCAGGATGTACACGAGGCGAAGCTGAGACATTGTGCAGTGCCAGAAAATAAGGACACGTTAACAACAAAACACAGCAAAAAACCCCAAACAGGCAAAAACAAATAAATGAAAACTCACGATGGTGGAGGTACGTCGAAGGGACATAAGAGCTCAATGAAAGAACTTCCGATGGCTAAATCTGAAACAATTTGAGTAGCAAAATAAATAAAAGAGTATTATAGTATAGTCCAAAGTATATGATAAGTATCTGTGTCTATACTGTTATAAACAAGTAAATAATTGAATATACAAATCTGTGAGAGACAGTAGACAAAATGGTCTTGCATAAGAATGCAAATAATCCATGTAGATACCCACCCTTAGGAGGTGGAGCACGACTGCCCCCTTCTTCACCGTGGACCACACATAGTGACTGCCTTTCAGAGCCTGAAGTGTCCAAGGAAGGGAGAGGAAGGTTAACTTTCCAGTAGAGAAACCTGACTACTGCCTCGGGCAGGTGATCAAGGTCATTGTTGATAGTGGTCGGTCCTGCTGACTGTGTGTTCTCTTGACAGGATGTGATAAGGTTTGCTCTTCACCTCCCTAGTCTTCCTGCCGAAAACCCCAACTCCAGTGTAATCATGAGAAAATAGCAGACAAAGCCCACCAGAGGGGCATTTAAAAAAATATCCGACCAGTACTCCTCAGAGTTGTCACGATCATCAAAACAAAGCCTGAGGAACTGTCACAGCAAGAGGACCCTAAGGGGACATGATGACCAGCTGAGATGTGCCACCTTGGGTGGGATCAGAGAGCAGAAGCAGAACAGTATGTGGTAGCAACTATAATTATCCAAGAGACTGAAGTTATTCTACCCAATAAAGCCCCCGCCCCGATTGCTTTATGGTGTGGGGGTGCATCATCACAATTCTGGGTGTGAAAATCAGAGTCCGTAGGTGTTAAGTTAGTTTTACGAGGTGACCAGCTTAAATGCATTTTCTTTTTTGGAATTTCAGACCTTTGTCCTGCAAATGTTCGTAGTAAATGACTTCTCTGTTTCTCAGTCCTACCGTGTTTGAGGACATCGTTTTCATGAGGGTGCTGAGTCACCAGGGTGTGACTTGATGGGAACATGGGATGCCTTTGCTACTGTCGGGGTACACAGCTAAGGGGGCCCGTGGGAAACAACACCTGGGAGAAGGACAGCAGTGGCAGCAGGTGAGTGGGACTTTCGGCGGGGAGGGTGGTGATGCTGGCATAGAAGGATGTGAGATGTTAGCGTGGAAGGTGCTGCTACGGTCTGAACATTGTGTCCCCCACAATTTCATATGTTGATTCTAATGCCCCATGGGATGGCGTTTGGAGCTTGGGCCTTGGGAGGTGCTTATGTCGTGAGGGTGGAGCCCTCAGAAGAGGGATGAGCGCCCTGAGAAAAGAGGCCCCAGACTCGGTCCCCTCACCTCTCCACTGTGTGAGGACACAGCATGGGGTCAGTGGTCCACAGCCTTGGGCAGAAACTGTCCCCGCGGCCACCCCACTCTGGACTGCCAGCCTCATTAATATAAGGAATAAATTGCTGAGGTTCATCAGCTCCTCATTCTGTGATATTTTGTTATAAGAGCTTGAATGGACTAAGACGGGTAGAATAAATTTTTTTTTTTTTTAAAGGCAAAACAAAAAGCTTGGAAGTTGTTTTGAGGGGACCTTGATGCCCAGAAATGGGCAGGGGAGTGAGATATGCCCATAAATTTGGGTTATTGTTTTTAATACGTCCTGGGGCCCAATGTGGCCTTCGGTGTCCTCTCAGCTTCGCGAACTTCAGCCCAATTTCTTCCTGACCCTAGGCCCCTGAGCTCCCTTCTCTTAGAGCATTTACTTTAGAAAACTTGTAATTATAAGCCCTCTCTCTGGTCCTTTGAGCTGCAAATGCTTTGAGCCTCCTGCAAATTTTAAAATCCAGGCTGTCTTTCTCAAGCACCTGGGAACCATCTCTTTGAAACATAATGTTTAAGTAAAATAATGTTCTATCAGGAATACTTTAATGATGGATCACAAATGGCAGGCTGTGGGGTTACACATGTACTGGAACAGCAACCTGAAGATCCGAATTCCAATTCTGAGCACATCATTTTCTGGTAACTTGGCCCAGGGCAAGTGATTTGTCCTCCAAGCTGCAGAGATTTGGTGTATAAAATGGATTATGCGTCCATGAACTGTGTTTCCCCTTTGTATTTTATAATCTCTCTCTTTTTTTCCTTTTGAGAAAAGCCTTAGATTATGTGGTTTGAGCATATTCTGTCTTTTTTTCTCATCTATTAACACTTGGGGAGAGGACAAGAATGAGTTCTAATACTTTCCATTCTTCCTTTATAAAAGGTATAATTTCCCATAAGGAAAGCGATTTCTTCCTCTCTCACCACAAAATCTGTGAGTTAAAATTTCGCAAATATCTGTGGGGAGCCTTTGCTTTGCACTAAAGGATGATTCTGAAGTTGCTTTAACTTGTTTCAGGCAAGGACTGCGCCTAAGGGCCAATTTAAGCTAAGATTCCTCATTCTGGTGCCAAAAATCTGCCTTTGGCCTCGGAAGAGATTTCTCTCCTGCTGCAGCTACAAAATGCATAGAGACTGACCCCTTAACAAGGTGGGTGTTTTTGCTTCTACTGCACAGATGAGATTAGAACACCCCAAAGGGAAAAGAGGGGTTCTTGGGGCAGGTTTTATGAGGTGGGCGCCTTTGCATTAATTTTTTTCCTCCCAAGAGACCAGAAGCCTTATTTTACAGTAATATCCCATTTTTGTAGAAGAAAATTCTGTTCAAGGAGATGTGAGAAATAGGAGGAGGAAAAGAAAGAGGAGACAAGAGAAAGGAAGAGTGGGAGAAAGGAAAGAAGGAGGAAACATGAAGGGAGGGAGAGGCAAAGAACAAGACAGCAACCGTGTGGCCAATGTGGATGAAGAATCTTGGTTAGCCTAAGCAGGATATTTTCTCATCGACGAATTATTAGAGCAAATATATTGAGGTGTGAACACGCATGACCCAAGGGACATTAATTAGAAATTAGATTACTTTTGGTCCAGCCTCAAAAATAACATGTGATAGCGCAGAATAAAAGACGCGCTGAGGTGAAAACAGAAACCCACAGCCTCACAAGTATTGATTAACAGTGACTTGTTTGCTGGCCCAGGAATTGGCCACCTGTATGACACCTCTGGGCACCCGAGCACAGGGCTCGAGTTCTTCCAGAAGCATCGCTTTCCTTCCTGATGGACTTGTTATTACTGCGGGTGTGTTACCGCAGGGTATTTGTAGGCGTTTTAAGGAATAAAATTTAAATCGAAGAATAGACTAGAAAAGAAATGGCATCATTCTCTCAGCTAATAACATGCCTTCCAGTCCTTTTCTCGAGGCAACAAGATGGCTTTTGGGCACTTATCATCCGGAACCTCGGATCATATCAAAAGCAAAGGGGGTGGTCATGAAAAATGCCTCTGTTCTTGTTTCCAGGCCTGCTTTTAGTAAATGCAGAAAGAGAAGAGGGAAAAAAAATGTACTCTTTTGATTCCCCGAGTCTGTTCCTTCAGAAACATTTTTATGTGTTTGCTAGCTATGTCTCGAACTCGTTTTTTTTTTTTTGGAGAGACTTTTTCTTATTTCACAAGGAAAAATATTGGCTTATTGCTATTTTTCAACAGAGCGGCCCTTTCGCCATGTGTGATTGGCAGGGGTACAGGAGCCCTGGGTGGTCTGGTGACAATGAGCAGCATTCTCTGGTAGGGAGTTCGATTGTCTTCTGGAACCACAATCGCTCCCTTTGCAACTTCAGGTTATAATTCATTGTGATGCATTTCTCAGCCTGGAACGGAGGCAACGCATTTGTTTTGCAGATGCCTAATGTGCTATTCCAGAGATGTGTAATCTGTTTATATAAGTTGCCAAGGAAAGAGTGATGGTGAAAATCCCCCAAGTTAGTTTTTCCCCAGTAAATATCATGACATTTTTTTCCCTTTGAACTTAAGAAAACATTTATAAGCACATACAAATTTAATAGTAATTTGGAATAGATAACTTATATACAGAATCCATTTAATTTCCTTTGTGTGCTTGCTACGTGTGGCTAATTTAAGACCCAGAAGTATTTGTTGACTTACTGTCTGTAAAAAGATAAGTTTAACAAGCCAGTGAGTTCACTAAATCTGTGTGTGTGTGTGTGTGTGTGTGTGTGTGAAATAGTATTAGAAGTGCCCTAAGCTTTCTATTTTCCTAAAGAATTTGTATTTTATTAAATCTATACGGCTCACATGATGATTGGCTATAAAAAATGCCTTGACTATTCAACTAGGATTGCTCATTGGAGCTGTCTTGTAAAGAGCAAGATTCCCCTTTGAAAAATCCTGAAAAATTAGACTAAGAATAATTCATCGTGATGCATTGACTTAAATGCAGTCATGAGCCACATAACATTTCAGTCAATGACAGGCCACATATACCACGGTGGTCCCATGTCTTATAATGGAGCTGGAAAACTCAGCCTCCAGAGACGGTCTCCTTAGCCGTTGTAAGGAGGCAGAACAACGCAGGGCTCACCTGTTTGTGGTGATGCTGGTGTGAGCAAACCTACCGCACGGGCAGCCAGAAAGGCCCCGCACATCCAGTCATGTATGGTACATAATACTCGACAACAGGCAACAGCTCCATTCCTGGTTTGTGTATGTGCTACACTAGGCCTTTTGTGGTTACTTTAGAGTAAGCTCTTTCTGTTAATAAAAGGAAATTTTGCTGTGAACGGGATGCTGTGTTATGCAGGCCGCAGCAGCCTTATCTGTCTAATGTTTATCTCTTGATTGCATCATTTCTTTCTTGTGCTAGATTTTATCAGGCTTCGCCTTGGTGTGCGGTGGCTGCACCATCTAGGTCTGTGCAAGTGTACTCTGGGGTGTTTGCACAACTTATCCCCATAATTAAGCAGCACATGACTGTAATGCCTAAATATGCACTTAAGTATCATTTAATAGCATTTGACTGTGTGAACTTTTTAAAGTTGAAGGATGAATTGGAGTTATAATATCAGAGAACATTTAGAATTTTTATATTTATACTGACAATAATTATTTGTAATGTTATAAAATGTGCTAATGCATAATTTTTGGCTCAATCCATATAAACAACAAAAAATATCATCTCAAAGCTTCATGTTAAGGCCATCTGGACAAATCAAATAGAGTGATGGGTAAATTATTTAGGTTTTGCTTACATTACATTTTTGTTATACAAAATGGAATTTCGTTATTTGCTATCATATTTAAGGAAGGGGGTGCTAGCCGACTTAAATGTGGGGATTAGGATGAAGAAGTAAGTGCCTTTCCAGCATCAGAACATTTATTACTTCAGCTCTGGCCAAAAAAAAAAAAAAAAAAAATCACTGATGGAGAGATATTCTAACAGACTAGATAATTAAAGTAAAATATCAGGCTTTCATAAATTCTCTTGACTGTGCCTTTGGAAAATGAAACCATCTGGTTCCATATAAGATGAGGGAGAGTAACCCAGTAAAAAGAAAAATAAGTTGTGGCAAGTAGTAGCCACAGTGACGGAGGAGCCATGCAGAGAAATCACCAGAGCTTGAACCAGCCAGGCCTTAATGAGTGGCCTATATTTTACATTGTAATATTGTTGAGATAAAGATGCTATTAGGGTGATATGCAGAAAAATCTCAAGGATATTTGAATTTTGTCTTGGAAAACCATCACCTGCAGCATTGCCACCCACCACAATTTCCCTAAACTGTCAACCGGTCCCTTCTTTTGATTTATTTATTTTTTTTTAAATAAGCTCAATTACTTTCCTCTGAATTTATTTTTACATATATGATATAAAAATAGTCCTGCAGTAATCTTCATCTATGCCTTCTGCTCTTTCTCTACGCTGAATATGTCTGTCACTGAAAAACGTTTGCTTTTAACACCCAACCCAGATATTACCTTTACGGAACATCTCATCTTTATTTCCCTGGAGAGGTTTGGTTGCCAGTTCTCCTTTCCCATTATTTTATTTACATAAGTGTAATGACTTTCATCAAATTACATGTAATTAATTTTGACATATTTTCCTTCTGTTTCTAATGGAGTCTCCAATGCCTTGAAAATATTAAGTTCTCAATAAAGGTTTGTTTATGATTGCCACAATCATAGATGTTTATAATGCAGCTCCTTCTTTCCCTCTGCTTATATAGGATAGTAACCAAGAGCTCACACAATATCATAAGAATTGAAAGCTTAAGGCTATGCTTCAGGTGGTACCAATTCTGACAACGCATTTAGCTGCGATATACTTTGCTCTTTTTTTGAGTAACTGTTACTGTAATCGCTGAGAAGGAAGGTTAAATTTTATATGAAAATGAATGAAAACTACAGCTTTTAGTTTTTAATACTTTATTATACCCAAACAGATAACTTACTATAAATTAAGACTTAAAAAAATCAAGAACTCTCCAATTATCAGTTAATTTGTTCAGAATGGCTGGTAGGCTCACTCAATAGCTGTCATATTAATTTTCATCCTGAAATTGAGGAACTTGGTACGATTTCAGTGAGAATGGCCATTTTGAAACTTTCAAAAAATCACTTCACTATTGTGGGATTTTACATACAAAAAAAACAACGAAGGAAAAAATATGTCCAGAATAATAACCTGGAAAAAGTTGAAACTATAGGAGCTTTTAGACCGATGACAAATTCTCAGGAAATAAGTCAATTATGAAGTTCTACTTTTTAATGTCCACTCTCAAGCATATATATTCGTATTGAATAAAAACTAGTGGCAGAAAAATTGACTTGACTGTCACACTCATTAAGTGCAGTGATATCACCCCTGTTACAAGTGCTATGTCATCTCATTACTGTTGCAGACCTCTGTTTCGGTTTCTCTTCAGAAGATTCATATTTTGTTTTAAAACCAAGTAACTAGCTAGTAAACCCTATGCCTGTTTTTAGTATTTCTCTAAATTTGTTTCTTAAAATTTCCATTAATTTGCAACACCGTTAAGAAAATATATAAACAAAAGTTTTAATGGGAAAAACTAAAACGTCTTTAGCATTGATAACCTTGGCAACATAAATCATGTAGATGTAAGCCATACTCTTGTGTTGTTAAGTAAAAGACAATTTCCCCAGGTCTATGATTATGCATAAATCTCTGGTGTATACTCTTTCATACTTCAGCTTAACCACCAATAAAAGCCTAGCTTCTTTTTTGTTTGTTTGTTTGTTTTGTTTATTTACAGTTTGTTTAGGGTTGTAGTATTTGGTGACCTTTTTTTAACAGGATTATAAAGAAAAGTCATTAAACATGACTTTGCAAATATGATAAAATAAAATAAAAGCTATATGAAAAAGTTTTCAAATTTAGAGATATTTTCTGTGATGTAGTTTGTTTTATGGAGAAAAAATTTTTCTGCCCAAGAGTGGCCTCCCAATTTATAGACATTTGGGAAAAATATCCATTGTGTGGTCTTTTTCATAAATTGTATTTATCTAATGTCTGTATCTATATAATTTTACTGAAAAGTCTTAATTTTCAACTACTGTTCTTGAATTGTTGAATCATGCTCTCATTAGCAATCACATCAGCAGTGAAGATTTTTGTATCAATGTACTAAAGCTATTTTAAATAAATATTATGTTCCTTATGTAAATAGTCACTTTAGCTGGGTAAAATTATAGGTATTTATCAAAATAATGGTGATAATTTGTGGTAATAACTAGCAATTAAAAAGATAATATACAATGGAACTGGTCAATCTGCTTATTATTCATCTAAAAATAAATGCATTCCTTTGAATAAAGCCAATCTACATTTAGAAATATCTAGACCTAAACTAAGCCCCCAAAATATGGAATAATAGGTAAAAAGAGACTAGATTTCTTAGGAGTGATGAAATAATTATATTTATCTATAGAACATTTACCTTAACACAACCTCTTTACACCTATGTTAGTTAAATATGACTGTATCATTCATTGGAACTTGAAATAATATATGAAATATAATTTGTATATTTATTATCAATATTGTATTATCTAAGGCAGAGTAGTCTGACATAATAATAAGTACAAAATAAACAATATGTGGAGAGAGCCCTAAAAAGAATGTCATATTTTCAGTGCTAAAGTAGAAAATAAATGATATCAATTGACTGTTTAGCTATTATAAACATTCATGTGTCTATCTACATTGAGTTATTTATTTTTAAAGGAATCAGAAAAGAGGAGCACATATTTAAATGATTAACATATAATCAATAGAACTTGCCATAAAAAAGACCATGATTGGTGAAGTATTTAAAATTGGACCTATCTAGAAAAATAAGATTAGAATGTCAGGGAAAAAACCCAACAACACTGTGTCTAACTGTAAGAGTGCAACATATTAAAAAATGATTTCATTAAAAAAGATTAACAGCGTGAATTTTAGTAATTTAAATTAAATAATGGCTATTATTCTTTTATAAAATGATATATGTCAATTTTGTCTCAATAAAAAAGAAATAATATGGTATTTTATATATATTTACTAAGAAAAAAAGATCTTAACAACAACCCTTGCGTGAGACATGAAATGAAAATTAAAATGCAGAAATGTAGGCCTTGAGTAAATTATTTCTTAATGAATATGCAGAGTAAATAAACCTATGTGAGAAGGTCAGTTAATAATTCAAAAGTGATCATCTATCTAGTCAATCTTCATTCTAGGTTGCACCTCAAGTTCCATTAGTGTCAAAACTGTAAATGCACTTAGCTTTTCTCACGTTAGTAGTAATTGTTTGTCTCTTTATACTTTTTACCCTAAATAATATCTGTTTTGCCTGTTTTTGAACTTAAGAAAAATAGAGTGATATATTTCATTGTCAACATTGTGTGTGTCTATGTGCGTGCATGTGTCTTCATGTGTTCTGATGACATTGTTGCATGTGACTGGTCTCTCATTTTCATCACTGTTCCACTGTATGAAAATACAATGATTTATCTATTTCGTTGCATATTCGATTTCACTGCTTTCAGTTACTCTACTCTATTAAACAATGTTATTCTAAACATTTATTATGTGTCTCCTGGTGCTTATGTACAAAAATTTCCCTAGGGTATTTGTGTCAGGGTAGAAATACTGTGCGATGGGAAAACACTTTTTCGAATTTACTCGATAATGAAAAACTGTTTCTAAAGTCTTTGTTCAGATCTGAATTCTCCCATGAGAATGTGTGAATAACAAGAATGTTTTTTCTCCCAAGGCTGGCTGATAGTTTGACAGGCTTTTCAGTTTTTGCCAATCTGATCTGTGTGCAGGAGTATTGCTTGCAATTTGAATTTGCATTTTTCTGATTACTAATTAGCTTAAGCATATTTTTATATGTTTTAGTGGCCATTTGAATACCTTATTTTATGAAGTTTCTAATCAAGTATTTTGAACAGTTATCTATCGACTTCTCTGACTTTTTCTCACTGATCGGTGGAGTCCAACAGCCAGGAAACAGTGTTTGGGTTAATCCTTCCATTTTGAGTCGACATTTTCTTAATTCATTGTATCAGATATTCAGAGTTTGCATCTTACTAGTTTAAGCATTGAATTTATGAGTTTTATGGCTGAGTGGAATATGATAAAAGAATCTGAATGTCTAATTATATATATGTATATGTACATGTGTAGATAGATGATAGATAGAGATAGATGATAGATAGATGATAGATAGAAAGATAGATGCCATTTTTTTTATTGGGTTTCTACCTTTTCCCTTTTTTATTATAGTTTTTATAAGGCTTCATAAGATATCCAATATGTGCGTGTATTTATTTCACCAAGTGTAACTGGAATATACTTACTTTGATGTATGAATATATTTCACTTGCCCTGGCATAGCAAGAAACCTTTGTGTTGTACATTTCGAATGCCAAGAGAAGGTAGTGTTACAACAAACCTTGACAGTCATTGGTTTTAAGGCTCATCACAATTTTCCAAGTCTCCTCTACACTTCATTACAATCTATAAGCAATCTGGAGGAAAGCTTTTTAAAGAATGCCTCAAATTTCTTCATAGAATAAGTTGCATAGAATAATAAAAATACATATTTCTCTGCCAGTATCAGATGACAAAGTTTTAAGAGAAATTGTCATTAAGAAGTTAGTAGATTTTCTTCTTTAGTGTTAGGAATGTAGAAAGTAATATTGCAGTAGAGAATCCATACAGAGTGATGCCATCTTCTTCAAAATTATCTGTATTTCTCAAAATACTAATAAAGAGCAGAAGTAGGAAAGATAGAATCAGGAAGAAACTGTGCCCAAGGGTTGGAAAAAAATCAATTCAAAGACAGAGAGAGACCATATAGTCTGGTGAAATTATATTGAACTAGCCAAGTTACTCTTAAGCAGTAATCAAAACAAAACCAGAACAAAAACACTGCTTAAACAGAAACTGGAGGTGGCTTGGAAAATGAAAACTGTGGCTCCAGGTTAACATTTTAAAATTATTTTAAATGTTGAATATAATTCTTTAAATCATTTCCCAAAGCAGTATGTTTGGGTAGATTGCATATTTAGGCCAAATTCAGCTGAAGTTATGGGTCCGTGGACAAAAATTTCATAGAAGTAGTTAAAAATTCATCTGGATTTTTATAAAACAATAGATTTCCATTTTTAAAGCATGAATTTTGACTTCCCTGTTTATGTGAAAAGGAAGTCACATAATTATCAGGTTAAAGAGTAATAAACTGAGAATTTTACTTAAAGAGAAGCAGCCCATAGAATGACAGGGTAACTTATGCCTAAATCCATGATATTGCAAATTAATTAAAAGGGAATGCATCCCAAGAGTAAAAATATAGTAGTAGGTACCTATCAGAGTCACTTCAGGACCACAACTATGCTCTTTACAACATAGCCACTGGTGATAATACATGACCCCAAATTTGCTCTTTCTGATGACTTCTGTCCTTAAAATCGGTTGCAATCACATGCTTCTCTATCAGAAGTGGGCCACAGCATGCTGCATTCAGTTCGTGTGTTGTTGCTGTTTGCTTCTCTTTCTTTACTCAGGAGAGAATTTAACAACGGCTTCAAGATCCAGGTAGGAGCCAAGATCTAGCAGGGCTGACCAGCTAAACGTGTCCTAGGAACAGAATCAACCTATTCTGACAACTCCCCAGGGTCTTTGAACAATTTTCAGCAACGAAATCTCGAGTGCAGTAATGAAATTCCTACACATAAGGAATATGGTCTTTGGAAAGATTATTTAGGAAAACAAAAGGTGTATGATCACGTTTACATCCCACTTTTGTAGATTATTTTATATTACTTATATTCAAAAAAGCAAGATTCTGGATTCACTGGACATGTGTAAGAATAGAAAATGGTTTCTGGCAAAATGATATTAATTTTAGGACCCTAATGAAGTACATAATGAAAATATTAAAGAAATACATTCTTTCTTATGGGAACAGAATCTGATACTCATGTTATTTATAATAATCTCAAACAAGTAAAATTGAGATTACCTGACAAATGTTAGTAATAATAAATATCATCCGTCATTGTGCCATCCCTTCAAAATCCCAGCGAAGAAAGTGCTGTAATTCTGCCTAATTTCCTCTTTAAGAAAATGAGGCTTAAAGAGTTTCACAGTTTGTTTGTGGTTATAAAACTAGTGCCAGATCTTTGACTTGAACTTGAGCTGACAGATTTCAAAACAAGTTGACTTAAATACATGTACGTGTTAGCAAACTTACTGTGAAGGGCGAAATAGTAAGTCTCTTAGGATTTGCTGGCCATGTGGACGATGCCACAAGTACTTTGCAGTGAGAAAAGAACCATGGCCAATACACAAAAGAATGAACTTATCCCTTTAATAACCTAAGAACAAAAGGTTATGGTCGTGGGTGGATGCAGATTTGATTGGACCTGATGGCCATGGTTGGCCACCATTTGCTGTACAATCTTCTTTTTCTGGTTTTAATTCATATCTGTACATAATGAAATATTCTTATCTCTATGTAAAAAGTAAAATTAAAAAGTATTAATGAAGATATATGGAAAAGCAAACTTAGTAATGTGAGACATGAGGACACGGACTTTGATACCTAAAACAAATAAATAAGCAAACATGTAAACTTTGGTTCAATGCTAGCTCTGTAGTTTCTTCATGCTACTTAAGTTCTCTGAGCCTCAGATGCCCTATAAGTTGCAGGTTATTTAATTTACTTTGGAGGATTGTTGTGAATATTAAATTATTCTGTAAAATACGTTGTCCCTGCTAGTTATTCAGTAAATATGATAGATCGATCTACCTAATGAATTAATATTACATCATCACTATTTGTTTCAAATATGTATTCCAGCTATCAATATAAAGAGTAATTTTTCATATTCAAGTGTTTGTCACATTTAATATTTGTAAATATTAAAATTTATTTTTCCATCTAAAATAAATGATAAAAAATGTATTTCAGATGTCATCCATCAATTATTATCTTATACAGAAATGTCTGTGATAAATAGTGGAATTGTAAATGTGCATGTAGAATGCAAATTTTTTATTCATATTCAAAAATCAAATCAGAAGGTTTGATAATTGTATTGTTTTCCTCACATATGAATAATACTCTTTACATGGGTATCATTTTTTTAGTATAGATGCACTAGAAATAATTTTAAAGCATTTGGAAAATTCCAAAAATTATAAAGAAAAAGAATGCTATAAAGACTACATCCAGAAATAACATGAGTTTAATTTTCTATAAATTTGTTTTCAAAATTTTCATGTCTGTGTGTGCATGCACGTAGGCATATATGTGAGCTTCATAAGCACGTGTGTGTATTTGTATATAGCCAAGCATATATTTATAGACCCATTTTTTAGTATATTTGATATTTTTCATACAGATTGCTAAAAATTATAATATTGTCCTTTAACCTCATTAGTTGACAAGGTAGTTTGACATCTAAGTTTCACCAGTGAAAAAACGACAGACAATAGGTGATATTTTTTTTTGAAGATCAAGGCTGCAGAATAATTAAACCCAGAGAGAAGTCAGAAAGCACTTTAAAACTAAGTGACAAAACACCAGCTGTGTGTGTCAAAGGCTCTCGCCCCGGGGACCTTGAAGAGAACACAGACCTCTCTGAGGAGGGGCTGCAGAAGCCCCAGGCTCCCTGCCTTTGGAAATGTTTAGCCTCGGTTGGGAATGAGATTAATGACTCTGTGACATCAAAGCACGCAAATGATTCCGGCTGGGACTGACTCAGCTGATGGACCAGCCTCGCCTAAGAAATGGCATCTAGTTGACTTGTGATTGCTTGCATTCGCAGACATAACACAGAACAAGAATAAGTGTTCAAGCTCATACACCAGAAAAGGGGTTAGAGGTAAAACAAAAACAAAAACAAAACTGAATATCCAGTATGAACCGAGCTTAGAAATTACTAAACATGCCATTTGAAACACCATGTGTATGTGCATTTGAGTGTGTGTGTGTGTGAGAGAGAGAGAGAGACACCGAGGTAGACTTGTGTGTGCTTGAGTGTGTACAAGTGTTGTTGTGTTTGTGTAAATCAAATTACTTTTCTATGAAAAAGGGTTTTTTAATTAGACATTCATTTTTGTCCTGACTGATGACCTGAATGTTAAAAGAGAGAAAGAGAAAATTTTAGGAAAATCCATCATCCAGGGACCATACGTTTGTTGGACGTTACCATCTTTCAGTAATAAATTCTGTCCCTCAGTTTTGCTGACAGCCCAGGTAAAGGCTTGAAGCTTGATTTCTAAAAATGAAGTGGGTAACCAGAGATTAAAGAAATAAGCCTTGTTTTCTGGTTAATGGAATGAATTCTCATGCTTTCCTAGCCACCTTGGAAGACAATGTATTTAATCACAAAGTAGATCAATTAAGATCATTGATTACCTGAAAGATGGTGCACCTGAGGGCCATGGATAATTAGCTAAAATAAAGTAAAATGAAATAAAAACAAACAAAATACACAAAGTATTCCGTTAAACAGCTGGAACGTAATCCAGGGAAATACCAACAGGAGCTTCTCGATGATTTGCTAATAGGCATTGATCAGAATAAGCCTCATGTCAAATCTGAACAAGGAAATTCACATGTAAATATGTGCTGATAAAACATATGAACAGGTTGCTCTTCTCCTACAGAGGTCTTCCTTCGACTGAAGGGGAAGATGCAAATTCCATGTTTATTGTGATTAATGAATGATGCAGGAAATGTCTTGAAAATGACCCTGAGCATTAGATTGAACCCCAGTGTGTTTGCAGGGCCTCAGGGCTTTCCCAGAAGAGGGGAGTGGAGGAAGTTCTCCAGCAAGGTCAAGTGCAGACTGAGGAGCCTAGGGAAAAAGGCCTAAGTGAGAGCCTGGGAATGTCCTGCGAGCTGAAGTCATGAAAAGCCATGCGACCTAATAACATCTGCTCTAATTCTGAAAATAATCCTGTAAACACTGTGGAGGTGAGTTTTTGAGTTTTGTTTTGATTTTTCGCTTTTGTGTGTGTGTTGACATAGGTGATTACTATGAACAGCTGTTCGGTTTGGTTTTTGCTTTTTTAAAGTAATTATTGGCTGTTTTTTTCCCATCTGTGGGTTCTTAGGCCTACAGATAAGATAGGTATTCAATGGACTGATATATGATGCAAATATGATTTGTCAATTATTTTAAATTGTAATTAACACTCTCTGGGAATGATTTTGTAATAGGTTTACTACCAGAGGATTATTTGTTTTCTCAGCAGCCTATCTTAAATTTGAAGTTAATCATGATGTGTTATACTGACTAATTTATTAAGAAAGAGATTCATAGACACTAATTATCATGAAATTTAATTTATTCACCATAGAGTGAACATCTTGAGTACATTTTCTTTGATTGGAATTCTTATATGGTCCATGGGGATACATTTGTATTTAATACTTTTTTTTTCACATTACTTTCCCTCTTTTTTCAACTTGCAATATAAAATACAGCTTTTCCAAGTATACAGTGATGCATTATGGAATGGAACACTTGAAATACGTTACAGAATAAACGTGCCCCAATACATTTAATTTGGTTAAAAAAATGCAGCCTTTTTACATC
The DNA here is from genome assembly GCA_030015415.1 of Cynopterus sphinx. Lineage (NCBI taxonomy): Eukaryota > Metazoa > Chordata > Mammalia > Chiroptera > Pteropodidae > Cynopterus > Cynopterus sphinx. Next base: position 4,351,185 of record CM057384.1, read on the forward strand.
TAGTGAAAAAGTATTAGCGTATTTTATTTTCCACAGATATTCTACCCATCGTTACTATTTCTTGAAAGTTTTACTAATTGTGGCCTTCGTTCTCTGGGTAACCATATTTAATTTTCCACAAACAACCCTAGAGTGAACTTTTCTCTACTTGTTCTTGCTTGATGGTCAATCTCCAGTAGCTTTTTCAGGAAAGGATCAGACAAAGAAGAGTCTTCGAATTGTTGCATGATCACAGTTTGTCTGTGGCTTTGATACATGAAAACTGCTTCTGCAACACATAATATATTTTCTGCGAGTGTCTTTAAAATACTATTTCATTACTTAGTCTCCTGATGCTGTCTATTTGTCGAAAGTCTGATGATTTCCAATTCTTTCGAGGTGAATTAATCATTCTGTCTGAATGCCTCAAGATTCATTTTTTCCTTAAACTTCAGGGAGTTTATTAAAAAACAAAATACATGTATTTATATTATTTGGTTTTGGTCATTTTTTCCCCTCCATATATGCCATATGATCCTTTCAGTAAGTAGTTTTGAGGGTCTTTTTTTTCTAAAAATATTGTTTAACTAAAATGTGTGTAATTTGTTTCTATTCTTTTCATTTTCTTCTTTAGAAACTTTTCTTACATAAATTGTTTTTTCCTTGCTTATGTTCTAGATCTGTTCTAAGAAAGTAGAAAGGATTTGTACTCCCTGAGTCTGATGAACTCTCCTAAATAAAAAAACAGAATTTTTCTTTCTGAATTGGGATGTGTAAAAATCTTTTAATTATTTTTTTAATGAAGAAAAACTGTTACTGTTTCAGCCTCTGTTGGTCGGCCACAAGTGGTAGAGTGGTATTAGTGACTGAGGGTTCTCCTCTTCTCAGAGCCATTTTCTTTTTCTGTCATTCTTGGGTTGTAAACCAAAAAGATTCCTCGCAAATTTACCATATCTTAGAAAGTCATTACATATCTGTAGGAGTCAGCATTGCACAAATGAGATTTAAAATTGTTTTTTTGCCAGGGAATGTTTGCCTTAAAGAATGAAGCCCAGGATTCATGATTTCTGCCAGTTGCTCTGTGCATAAAGACATACCCTCCGTCGTATTATCTTAGGAGCTCGATAAACAGAGATGGCCTCCCAAGAATCTTAGGCTACTTTAAATTGTCTTTAAATTAGCAGCCATCACGGACGAGTGCCATGTCATGTAAGGATTCTTAGGCGTGGGAGTGAGCTTTGGTGCTGTCCAGTGGTCCAGGAAACAGTAGATGATGTGAGTCCAAAGAGCACTTTGAATGATTTATTTTTCTGAACTTAGGTCCTAATTTCAGAGACTTTGAACCTCAATAATTTCAGAGACTTTGAACCCAGGCGCTGAAAAACATAAATTAACTACAGCTTTGACTGTATTACTAACCAAACTAAAACTACTTTATAATAATTACAATAAAAAGCTCAATAATAAATATTAGAAAATTTAGCTTATTCGGAAGTAAGGATTCTCTTATTTTTCTAGTTTTCTTTTTCTTTCTTATTGATTCAAGATAAAAGCACAGGCTCTTAAGGGGTGCTCTTGGGAAGGAAACTCGGACATGGGTAGGATCAGCTGAGGCATATTTTACTGTTTCTCATGAAAAACGATTGTGTAGCCTTCACACAATTCTCATCCAAGGAATCGTTTCATCTTTGCTATTTCTAAGTTTCTTGGGGATTAATAAATTGAATACACACTTATTTGTGTTTAAGTACACACTCACAAATGTATAGACCCTGTCATTTAGCGTTTTCATCATTAGCATTAAAACATAATTATTCTTATTAAAGTAGTATAAGCACTTCACATATCACATTGAATCTGCTAGCTTAATTGTTGTTATACTAAATGCTCATGAACTTTTTATCGACAAGAATGTCCAAATAAAAAGCAATATTTTGTGACCTGGTGCTTTTGTACAATTTGTCTCCATTAAATTCAATCTACTTAGAAATTATCTAAGCAACCCAAATTGCCCATTAATTCACTCAGTATTGAATCAGTCAATAAAAGGTCTTAGAAATGCCATTTAGTTAACATTACAGCACATCAAAATTTTTGTCGATATTTGCATTTCATCATATAAATAACAGTCAAAAATTTACTTGGAAAGGTTAAGTTTGGCACTAAATAAAAATGATTTGCCGCATTACTATAGTCCAAAAGACCCTGTCCTTTATTTAAATACAATGTTGTCAAACACATACGTTTATGATAGCATAATCTTGATTATTTTGGAAAAAGAAGAGTTCTGTAACCTGCTGGAGGTGGCCCCAATAACAGGTGCCAGAGTGGGGATTCAAACCCCAATGAACTGGCCCCAGAGCAGGGATGTCTTGTGCTGCGCTGGCGTGTCCCTACCATGCCCATCCATCATCCAGCCACCTCCACGTGAAAAGTGGAAGAGCTGCAGCGAGAAGGCATCACTTGTCAAGCCTTAACTGGGAGTGTGTACTGGGAATGTGTACCTTAAACACCTCAGATTTCTCTCTACTCTGAGAATATTCAGGCATATCTGTAATTATTGATTTGGAGGTTACAAATAACTTTTAGCAAGGAGACATATTCAAACGGGGAGTCTATGAATAATGAGAATGGATAATAGATAAGTAGGTAGAGAGATAGGATACTTAGATAGAGACAGGCATAGATGTTAGGGAGTATCTTACCATTCATTTCTAAATGATATTATGCCATTTTGTGTATAAGTTAAGTCAATTATAATGGTGCATTTCCATTGACAGTGATAATCACCATAGTGGGAGCCCGACCATCCTGTGACCTTGGATAAGTCATTTGCCCTCTCTCGATTTTAGTTTTCTCATGCATATTATTATGACAGATAAGGTCTGGGTGAACTTCAGTCCCTTCTAGCTCTCTTATTCTATGCATATATGTCCTTGCTGCTGTGTCTCCCATCCAGGAAACCTGAGCACTGCTTATATGCCTACCGAGCCAACAGATCTGCCAAGAAGCACACATTGCAAAGTGTGGCCAGGTGCAAGGAGATGGAGGTGAAAACTGAAATAGTGTAGCTTTATCTTTAGAGATAGAGGGAGGTTCTGCTTCTCCTCCTCTTTCTTCTCTTTCTTCTCTTCATCTCCTTCCTCTTCCCCTTCCCACTAGAGAAATTCTAATGCAAGTTATAGGGATAAATCTAGAACTCAGAGAAGTCAGGGCAGTAAATCTGCCATTTGATGTAGGTGACTTCAGAAGTACAGGAGTTCAGGACGAAAGACAACCCAAGAGACTCATATTTAACCCAGAGAAAAATCTACCACAAGCCACCGTTGTCTCTTTTCACATTCTTGGTGGTTGTATGTAGCAAAGTTAAGTTTCTGACACCTTTAATTTTTGAGTTTTTAAATCTGAGGTTGTTTATCTGGTCAATGATGCATGCAAAATTTCCTATCATTTCCCTGAATTTGTCAATGATATTTAAGCACCGTGCTTTTTAACTGTTTAGAAATAAAGTACATTTCTGAAGAAGGCTTTTTTAAAATAAGGTCTCCTGGAAGTAAACATTTATGTTTACTTCTAGTTGTTTACGTAACATTATAACTTATGCGCATACTGAGTGTTCTGGTTGGCTTAACATTTGTACCTAGATGAAGTGTTTTGATCTAGCTGCTTTATATAACATGTTTAACTTATTTGATCTTTTCAAAGAAAATACACCAGTACGAATAGAGAATATGCGTCCTTCCTCACAGTTAAATACATTAAAAATTAGTAAGTATAAATGCTTAGTGCTGATAAGTCCTAAATTAATGTTGTTATTTGAATGTTAATAATTTTCAGTGTTTTATATATGATCCCAACCTTTCTTTCGATTGTTTATCTGCATTCTATGATATCTATTTCATAACCAATATGGAATGGTAAGAAAAGGTGGCTTGTTAGCTAAATGAACACTGAAGTGTTTTGGTTTTCGTAACAAGTATAAGCCTTTTAATCACAAAATAAATAGTATAGCTTATCAATTCTGTTTCCACTCAGTTTCTAAAACCAAAATATGAGGAGAAATAAGCAAGCACCGATTATTAGAAATTTTCATTAAACAGGGGTATATGACTGAGAGATACTGGCAGGGTTTTAAAGCCATTTGTCAACCACTAAAATGTCCCTGAGCTGTTAATTATTGAAGATGGTCATTTCACTAGCACACACCAAAAATGGCTCATTAATATGACAAAAAGTGAGTGTTCTCATTAGACATTTCCTTGTTTTGAGTGCTACCTGCCAACTCTGTCTCCTTTGTCACAAATGATAATGGCAAGTAGAAATTTCGCTCAGTAGGTACTCTCATTTTATTTAGAATTTGTAAAATCGCAATTTAGAAATTAAAACTTTATATTGTCTTAAAAAGGGATATTCATCTGAAAATTCACACTGATTGCACAAAAAGGACAAATTATTTAAAGCTTTTAGAAAATACCACCTACGTATTGTGTTGTTTACATGGTCCTGAAAATTATTAGAATTTTCTTTCTTTGTCCTCTTCTCCTGCCTTAAGACTGCTAACTGAGATTTTTTGGGGAAAATTTATTGTTGCCACTGTCTTGTTCTACAGGTTTTCAGTTTCTCAGGGAAATATGATTCTTTCCAGAAATCTGGTAATATAAAGGTTGAATCTGTTACTATTTCTCTCACAGGTCTCCAAGTTTTGCCTTTTTTTTTCCCACTCATTTTCTCCATTAAGATTGGGTAAATTCTATCACCCTATCTTCAGATTTACCACTTTTATCCTCTATCATCCCCACTCTGCTACTGAGCCCATCAGCAAGTTTTTATTCCTATTGTACATTTTTTTGAATTCTACTATTTCCATTTTTTATAACGTCAATTCCTTTCCTGAAAATTTTCATTTTTAACAGTGTTTTTATGATAGTTGCTTTAAAATCCTTTTCAGATAACTGAAATAATCAAGTCTTACCCCATGACTAGGCTGGCTGTGATACACACACACCCTGTGGCCCTCCTTTACAGGATACACTAAAGTTAAGTGGGGCAGGGGAAGCCATCCATCATTTGACCATCGGACCCCTTCCTATTCAGCTTCTTTTTCTCCATTCCGTGTCATTCTCCTTTGACTCGCGACTCAGACCAGTTAGTTTCTTGTGCACATTATTCTGTTTATACTCTTTAACTTGCTTGGGCTGCTTCTTATTCCTTGAATCTCCTAACTTTCTTTATTTAAATTACTGAGACTTTAAAGCTCTAGTCAAACTCTGTCTCATCTTGGAGCCTTTTGTGTCCTTAATCTTTGAACTACAAGTGACTTTGCAGTTCACCTACAATTCCCTGGGGATACTTTTAGGGTTTCTTATATATTCAAATGGCCGGATCACTTTGTTTGAAGAGTCCACACCTCCTTCACCTTAACCCTACCTCTCCTCATTCAACTTCTGTTCCTGCCAATTTATCTCAGAAACATCGTTTGGAACCTCAGGCATACATATTTTAGAATAATAAAAAGGTAATTTAAGGATTTAGAGTCTAGGGATTTTTTTTCCATTAAGTATTTTTATTTAAATGTAGCTTCAATGTAGCTTTCTGGTAAATTACAAATTCTTTTACCTGCTCTAAGAACGTTTTAAAAAACAAATCTTTATCCTTTTTTTGTTCTTATACATAATTTTGAGTTTTTGAATCAATGCAAAGATTATTACATACATTTTTCACAATTTCATTTTATTTTACTGCAAGGGGAATTAAACACTCAGGTTTTGTCACACGAAATGACTTAGACTAGTTTTCAATATAAAAGCCGTATAGAAAAGATATTTGAGAAATTAAAAAAGCAACCATTTGAATTTCAAAGACAGTCAAGTTTTGTCTAATTTAATGGTGTTCGAATGGCTATTTTTGCTTATAATTGTCTTTAAAATGGTATCCCCTATGAAATATGAGTCTACATTTTATGCGAAGAAATCACACATTATTCCTTTATTATTTTGCATCATTTAAAAAATGTTAGCTGATAGAAAATTAGACAGTAATCAGGATGGGAAAAGAGGGTCATATATCTTCTCTCCTTTTGAGACAATAACTCTGAAAATGTTTCTCTCACTTCTGTTTTTGTAAAGGACTGAGGGAGCCCAGTGACCTTGGAGTAAGGCATTGAAGGAGTCTGAGGATTGGCAGGGAGGTCTCCAGACAATCCTGGGAAAATATATTTTCAAGGAGATAATATTTAGTTGGGCATAAAACTCGAAGGGTTTTTAATTGTTAACAGTAACTCAAGCGTTATCAGTGTCCGGCTGTGGACACGTTACAATCCCATTTGGCTGATGATTTCATTTATGACATTAGTGATGATTTAGGTTTGTGCTGGAGAGAGACAATTATGTGATCATAGAGCGTCGTCTTTACAGCCTGGACAATTTTACTTATTTCCTGTTTGAAAGTGAAAACAAAATTGTTAACCTTTGAAGTTAAAATAAAACTTCTAAAAGGCAGCTTGATCTGACTCTGGCTTGAGAAGAAAAGCTTTCATTCCCAGGCCTGCCCTTCCACCTGGAGTCACCTTCACAGCGTTTAGCTTTCTCTCCAGGTGTGGATGCTTAACGCCCCACCTGCCGACTTGTCTTAGAAACAGGTAAATAAATTCTTACTTGTAGATATTATTCAACATAATTATTCCACGTGATTTTTTCTTTCAGGATCATTATTTAGTATGTACTAACAAATAGAATTTCTTTAATAAAAAAGTGATATTTGAATTGTTATTAGTGATGGGAAGGCAAGTGCCTGTTTTTAAATCATTGCTTTAAGATCACAAATATCATGGAATTTCTATCAAAATATACAAAACTGGCTGCAAAAGTGTTAATGTATTTTTTTTCTCATTGTACCTGTTTCTTTTCTCATTTGCTTCCTTGACCATGGACTTGTTAAATTTTTGTAATCCTGTGTTTTAGCATCATTTACTTGGGAGGATGATTATGAAGTTAATACTACAGAGTTCTTTGGCGGTAAAGGCCGTAAATACGTATATAACTGTGAAGCTAATCCCTGCTCGGTGCCATATGTTGACCAACTAGAAATATTTTTCTTTCTGAGCGAATGTAGCAAAGAAGTAGGAAAAAAAAAGAGAAAATTTATCGTCATTAAGAAAGAAAGCACAGTTTCTGTCGTCTCTCTGACTCATTAAGAATGTCCTTCTCCCACTCATTTTTAAATCTTCCTACTTAAAATCTCTTAATGGCACTATTAAAAATGAATAAATCCAGCTTTTGTATTGAGTCAAGTTTAAGGGAATAATAGGGATTTTATTCCCCAAATCCATACTATGTACCAGTGAGAATTCCTGGTTATCATGAGAGGGTCTACAGCTAGATCTCTGACAGAGTATCCAGTGTGCAGGCACTTTGAAGAGTGGCAGAATTTTTGTCTCAAAGACAACTAGATTATTTTCAATGCTAGTTTTAATCTATGCTAAAACTTGAACTTTGAATCAATTCAATTAAAATATAATATTTTGTTTATTTTAAATCATTTGCAGTGCATTGTTACATGGCTTAATTTTGTAGAGCCCACAATATTATTTTAAGTTAAATGTGACACTCTGACATACATTTCTATTCTAATATTTTAATAATTTCTTTATTTTCAAAGAATTTAATGCTATATAGAAACATCCTGGAAAATAGTTTTTATTAATTCAATCTGTTAAGGTAAATAGAGTGATGAACTAGAGTATCAATTTCTATTAATTTTCATATTTCATGTTCAATGTTATTTTTGACTTGCTTGCTGAAAATTACTTCTATTTGAAAGTAGCATTATATAGAAATAATGACTGCAAGAGTTCTCTGTGTTTTTGCCTCAATCATTTATAGACGGCAAAATTTATAATCAACTAGAGAATAGAAAAATTGGATACTTAATGAAATTCAGTGTATTTTTGCCACAAAGCATAGACTTAGTTATCAGGAACAATTTCTTGGGCTTTTTAGATCTTATTTTTTAAACAATGTCACAAATGAGACTTTATCCAAATAGCAATACACAAAATGCTCTATTGAGTAGTGGCACTTAGAGACATCTATGATGGATATTAAGAAAATATATTTTTAAAATATATTCAGATGTTTGTTAAAGTATTTGAAGGTGAAACTTTCTATGACAAGTATCTGTAGGCAAAATAAAAAGCCATTCAGTTGAGTATGAGCATGGAGTTAATGAATTTGGATAGAGTTTTCTAAGGAGCAGGTTTTAATTTAAACACAGAGATGTTTTTCCCTGATAACAGAGGAGTCATTTATCATGAATTAATGAATTAATTATAAATAAACCCCTTATTATTTTTAAGCCACACTCATGACTACAGATTCTGATACTTAATGTATGACTAGGGTTTGTAAGATGTAACAGCCCATGGAGAAAGTTGCTTATGATTATATATTATGTTAATTATAGAGTTATTATTACATTAATAAGAGATCCCATGGAGCATGCAGAAAAGTATGCAGAAAGGATCACAGGGCGGGGAGAGATTAACTCGGGGGATGACAAAAGGCTCCAGAAAGAAAGGGGTCTGGCTGAATCCTGAGGGAAAAATAAGAGTTTGCCGAATAGAATGGTGTTTGTTTATGTCCCATTATGTAGAACAGAAGTTGGGGCAGGCTCTGGTGGACCCTCTGCTTAAGGTCAGACTAAACCAATGTCAGGTGTCAACCAGACTGGTCTTTTCTCTGGAAGTTGTGGAGAAGAATCTGCTTCAAGCTCCCTGAGTTGCTGGCAATACCTGGCCTCTTAGTGTAGGCCTGAGGTCCCCATTGTCTTAGCAGCTGTCTGCCAAGGATTGCTCACAACTAACTAGTGGCCAAACTGGTCCTTACACAAGGTTCTTCCATTCTCAAGTCAGCAGTGGCACACTGATTCTTGTGCTGTGAACATCTGACTCCCCTTACTGTGTTCAGTTGGAGAAAACACTCTGTTTTGGGAGAACACATGGAATTAGATTAAACCCACCTAGATAATCCCTCTTTAATCAATTCAGGGACAACTGATTAATAACTTCAATTGCATCTGCACATAGCAGAGCCTTTAATCAATGTATGTGGTGGCTCCTTAAGGGTGTGGATAAAGGGAGAAAATTCTGGCAAGCAGTTTGTGAACCACTGAGCACAGTTACCTTCAAAACCTAAGAGGCTGCAGGAGAACTTAGCTTCTGTACAAACAGCGGAAGGTATAGGAGTTTTTATGTGGACTTTAGGAAACATCTCTGGTGGTGCAGCTCAGTAATCTTCAGGAGTTTAAATCCTGGCATCCATTTGCTTCATTAGCTCCTTAGGATACTTAGCTTTTTCTGATCACCAGGCCAGATTAGCAGGTCATCAATATGATGGATGAGCGTCATGTTTTGTATTCTAATGGAGAGCAGAGGAGTCGACACCGCCTCCAGGCAAGTTGCTGCTGTTGTCTCCAAGTGGCAAAATTATATCCCTCTTCTTGCCTAAGGAAAGAAAACATTCACCAAATCGCTGCTTGAACTCAGGCTATTTGTCTGCTCCAGTAGAGATGCCAAATCTAGTCCAGCCCGTGTCTTGATCCATTTGTTTTCTGTAGAGATGAGTGGGTAGACCAGCTGTTCCTGGTGCGTTTAGCCTCTTCCTGCCTTTTCCATCCTTCGGTGAAAAATAGGAGAGTCTCAGCGACAAGACCTGACGACCAGGGGAGTTAACAGTAAGTGGAGTGAACTCTGACCAAGGAGGAATAAAAGATGGTAGGGAGCTAGATGGAGCAATCTTGGTCGCTTTCTCTTTTTTGTCGCCTCTTCTGAGATGTGGCGCATCCGTAGGGCCTGTCTGAAGCATCCTTTGAGGCAGGTAGACACATCCGCAGTATTTGTTCACATCTTGTGAACAGGGGACACCGTGGTAACAAATCACCGTGCACCTCTCCCCTCGCTCCCTGCCTCATTTTTCTTTGTCCTCACTCTTGCTGACCTGAATTTTCATCTCCCAAATAAAGCTTCAGCAATTTATCTCTGCCTCGGGCTGCGTTTTCTAGGATCCTTGGGAGTCTGTCAATTTAAAAAATGTGAAAGCTGAGAAGAGACCAAAGGTTGCCCAATAATTATGTCTCTGTGTGACAGGCATGGCATGTTTTGGGTTCAAAATGGATTTCCTTTTTGTCTTTCACCAAATTTGTTAAGAATTGCCCATCCGTTTTGGGGGACACATTTTTCTTTATACTTCAAGTCGATTCTTGGTACCAACTTCTGAAGCCCGTTTCTCCTACTCCTGCTCTATATCTAATTGTACCACAGTGTCATCCTTCCCAACTTTTCTCTTTCTAATCCAGAAAATGTTTACATGCTTTTGAAATTTTTCTGGGTTAGTGGAAGCAACAATTAACATGAATTAGCTAGACGGGTGAAGCGACTGTTTGTCCCAAGGGAGAGAGACAACGTTATCCTGTTGTTAGTGGTCACTCCCAAGTCTGTCCTCTAATTCTGTGTCCCTCCCCAAACCAGGTAAACCCATAACTCTGGCAAAAGGAGAAAGGGAAAAAAAATTAAGCCACAGTCTGATGGGACTGCATGATGGCAGAAATGATTCACAAGAAAACAAGCGTTAAGACTGCCCCCACAGCTCCTCTGTTTCCCTCTGGGACAGCAAATGGCACAGGATATTAGGAACACAGGTGCATAGCCAGATTTTTACACTGATCTTTAGGAAAACTAGCAGGTACGTGCTCCTTTGAGAACTTCGAACTAGGTGACCTCCAGTTCATCCTTTCTTTACATTTTTCAATTTTTTCCTATTGATTTCAAGGTTTGGGGGGGGAATTACCTGATTTCCTACTAGGATCTTTACCTGATTTTGAGCGAGGTGCATATGACTTGCTCTGCTTTTAATTATAGTTTGTTTGGTTGACTATTTTCTCATCTCATTGGGGTCTCTTGTCTTAGAACTCAAGAGGCTTTCCTGCACAATTTCAGCTTTCTCGAAAATCATAAAATCCTCTAGGCAACTACTATGTTTTGCTTATCTCCTTGCTCTAAAAGACAATGCAGTGTTATCTGTTTCTCCTTTTTTCAGACACTTTATGCAAAATAAGAGCCAGCAAATGCCGTTGATCTTCCCCTACTCTCCATTTTATCTTTCATATTATAATTGTAGAAAGTCGCAGTGATTATGCTTGAAAAGGGTTCTGGTGTCAGGTCTAACCAGACAAACATGCTGCCTCCAGAACTGGAAGAATTCCTGTAACAGACGTTTTGGCAGAAACAGGCGGGACAACACTTTCCTTCCTAAGGCTGCGCTGTCACCCGGAGCCCTGTGTCATTTCCCTTGTAACGCCTTCTGCTAGAGAATTATTAGTTCTGACAAGGCTTTTTTCTCTTCTCTCATTAGAGACAGAATCAAACCTGCTGAAAGGCATATATATATATATATTCTGTCTACAGAGAAGAAAAGAATATTCTCTATCACAATTCCGTTTCAGGAAATTGGGTTCTTTCTGTTACTTGACGTTACAAGCAGCACAACTCTGTGATATGTCTTGTCTGCTTTCCTGAAAGACACCTGGCGAGGTAGAGATCTGAGTGGGCGCTGAGACGACAGATCTGTACACCACCTGTTAAGGACTCTTATATGTTCATGACCTTGATGAACCTGAGAACCTAGTGGTCATGGGCTCTGTATCTATCCTGAACTGTCTACCACCATCGGCTTACTCCCCACAGCCTTCCTGCCATTCCATACTCCTTAAGCCACTTGAGACATCCAGCTCACAGCACGCTTAGAACACGCTTTTGCTGTTTATTCCTTCTGGATGCTTCCCTCCAAAGTGCCACTGGTTCTTTCCTCACAGAACACCAGCTGTACTTTATGAAACCTCAAAAATCAACATTCAGTCCTGTTATGGTTTAGCTGAGCTGTGTTGGAGCAGGGTGGCTGTGGGCAGAGAAAACAGAAGGTAATAAAAAGGGTGGCAGTGAGGAGAAAAAGAAGGTCACCTGGAGAAAGAAATGGTACTTGATGAATCACTCTGAATTAATTTGAATCGTTTATTCCCCATGTACCTTCGTTCAGTCCTTCCAGCCACTCTATGGGCAAAGTATGTGCCTGACGCTGGATCTCAGCCAGAAGAGAGGACATCCAGGTGAGTCAGGTGACCGGCCTGATTTCCTAATGTTTCTCTTTACACATCCCACTACCTTCTGAGAAATTGCTTTTCGCAGAGCAGTTCCCATGTTCATCCAAAATATGGAGTACAGGATATCAGGGGGGTTTCAATCAGTTTACAGAAACAGCAATGGATTTGCTCACAGCAGAGACTGTAGGTAGGTTTTGAAACAAGCTTTTAATGATGGAAAGTTACCTGCAGATGTGATTTCTGTAGTCCCCTGAATTAGTTGAAAAACTGAGAAAACTCCCTCATTAAACATTGGGCTGCTGGCTAAAATTTTTCCAATAAAAAGAAACGGTTAAAAACTATGAACATACACTGTATAGGGAAATAGATGAATATTTAATACATTCTCCGAATCCCAGATAATATGGAAAGTGCAAATTAAAATTGTAATGAGATGAAAGTTTTTTCACCCGCTGCATCAGTACACATTTGATGAAGGAATGTGATAGCCAGACTTCATATTAGTATTTCCCACATGTAAATTGTAATAGCCTGAAAGTGAAAATTACAATAATAGGAAAAAGCTCACATTCATGACCTCTTCAGAATTGCGTGTAGACCTAGTATTAATCCTTACGCAGCTTTTAAGAAATTAATAAGGGTTGACTTTTCTTCAAGAGTGTTTTGAGCACCCATGTTTAAGTGTCAGGTGACAAAAGTTCATGTGGAATGTGGCATAGCCTCTAATGTAATTTAAGTTTTCTCTCACCTCCAGAGATGATGTACCTTATTTTCAATAAGATGCAATATAGAGGGAGAGTGATATTCCATTAAAAGGAGGGCTATTTTTAATAAGAAAATGACCTTTTTTAACCTAAATTGAACAAAACTGATGGCACCAAACTGAATTAGGCAATAATTCATTGTTTAAAAGAAAACCTCTCAACCTGTTTACAATTATAATTTTAATATTTATTTATTCAGACAGAATATGTTTTTCCCTTCACGGGTGGCATCAAATATTCTTTCTTCCCCCAAATTTTTATAGTCTCAATTGGTTATCATGATTCATTAGCATTTTAGGTGATCATTTATGTAATTATTTTGCAACTGGTAAATAGAAATTGCTTATTTTCTTTTAGTCCAGAGCCAATTTTCTTTGGTTTGTGAGTGTAGAATCGTTTGCAATAGTTTACCAAAAACTTCCTTCAGACTGAGAATAGTGATAGACGTAACGTTTAAGAGGGAAAAATTAAAAATAAAACAAAAAGGTTATATAATAAAGATGAACCAACTAATAAAGTCTTAATGAAAGTGGTCAGACCACAATTTTTATGGTCCAGAAATTAGATGAATTTGTGTGGAAAATGAGATGAGTTGATATTTATGTGTAAGTAAAGATTCCAGCAGATGGGATATCATGTTGTCATAGTATAATGCAGAATGGAATGGAATGGAATGGAATGGAATGGAATGGAATGGAATGGAATGGAATGGAATGGAACAGAATGGAATAGAATAAAATAAAATACCATACCACAGTATAGCTCCAATTGGTAGAAATTTATTACTGTGAGGGTTTAGGGAAGAGGCTTGGGTACCTGCAATTCTCTGAAGAGGAAGAAGAGAATCAAGTTATAGAAAAACCAGAGTCTGGGCAAGGATCTATCCTAGTACTGGTGACTTTCAAGAGTGTTTAAAAAGTTCTCATTCTGTTCATGTGAAGAGTCTAGTCTCTGGAGGAAAATACAAGGGCAGCATTCCCCTGGCAAGAAAATGAACCTTCTGTGCTGGGGAGATATTGACCGAGAGTCTCCTGCGTTTCCCATTATCCGGGAGAGTTGGGTCCTGAGTCCATCTCTTTGTCTATTTAACCCAGAATTTCAAGCAGATCCATATATAGGTCTTGTTTGAATCCTTCCTGACTGCGGTGTTTGTAAAATAATGCCCAAGGTGTAAGGCTTTGCCTTTCAAGATTTAAGGAATTCATAAGGAGTCACTGTAAGTTATATCATATGAAATGTGAAAACTTAGGAACCCTCTGATCTGAGGTGCATGTCTAATAGTTTACATTCAGGTGACTAAAATTTTAAACTAAAGGCAAGACCTGTGTTTCTCGTTTCTTTTTCTTTAGCAAAAAATTCACTCATAACAGTTTCATGTGTCTCTTACGGATGCAGAATGATGTGTTTGCCACTCAGCATGGAATGAGAAGTAAAGTATTAATTTTACCAAGTACTTGGCAATCTTTGCATGACACTTTGGAGGAGAATTATAAATATCATTTACACGACTAAATTAGATGCTTTAATTTTCAGTTGTAGTTAATTACTTTACATATTGACAAAATTATCACAGCTGGGTACTTTAAACATCGCCCTGGATGTACAGCACATGTAATTTTATGTAGCATATTAGCCTTTCAAAATAGTGTTTCCTCCTCATTAACATTACTAATATTAGTTACAAATACTTACAAGCTTTTTTTCCTTAATGTTTATAGCATTATGCTGTTAAAGAAAACCAGTTATAATATTTGGGGAGAATCTAGTAAACCTTGGTTCATCTTGCTTTGGTTACTCAAATACATAGATAAAACTTTCTGAGGCTAAAAAGGACAAGTCTAGAAATATTTTGTCTTAAAACAATTTTAAAGACATCAAATATAAATGTGTATAAGCTGTCCTCCTGAATATGGCACATGGTTTATGAGCTATTTACCCTCATCATGATTATGAGTGAGTGACAATAATCCAAAATGATGAGATTATTGCAAGGCCATTTTAACATCCTCATAGACAGTGCTATACATGCACTTTTATGGAAAATCAGGTTATATTATATATACATAAATTGAGAAATACATATAGTTAATTGTTAAATTGTGAGTAACAATTTAAAAAAATAGACTTTCCAAAGATGCAATATGTCTAATGATTGGAGCAAACTCTGAACAAAATGTTAGGATTAAGACATTTAATATAATTTAAAAATCTGCGTAAGGACCAATTCTTCAGCTTAAATCAGTGACTAGATTGAGCCCACTTCTCTGTTTTACTGAAATCTCCATGGTCCATTTTTCAGGGCCTTATGTTTTTAACTTTAATTTTTTTTGTTTACCCATCTCATTATTTTCAAAGCAATTATTCTATAGTTATCATCTGTGTAATGACTTAAACTAATTAATTGTCATTTGTTTAATAACCCTAAAGTGAGGCCTGCTGCTCTCAGGTCTCTGATGGACAGCCTGGCGGGTCTTTGTCTCTTTAGCCACGTGACAGTGCAGGAGGTTTAATTCTGACATTTGGAGTTTTTAGCTGATTTTTTAAGCCTGTAGTCCTGACTTGTGTGGTCTGACTTCAGCGTTTACCCAGATGACTTCAAGGTGAGACTGGCCACTCGCATGAGGTAGGCTGCTCTGTAGGGTGCTTCGTGTCCTGGGTACCTCAGACTGCAGTAAAACAGATCCTACTCCACCTGTAATAAACGTCTCTGCATTCGAGACCCGTTTATTTCCAGTTTGGAGTGCCACATCCACAAGATCCCAGAACGCTTTGCTCAATTTTTCTGTTCGATTGTTCTGTTCTTTTTCCAGCCTAGGGCCTCCGCCTCACCAGAACCCAGCATCACTATTTCCTTGGGGGGAACATCAGGAGAACATTGGTTCACCTTAAAATAGATGCCCTCTAAGATTTTAGTGTATATGGTCCTCATTGTTTCCATGACTCTCTGTTGCTTTAAGACAGATGATTTGAGAAATGTGTCCTGGGTATGTTTAAGCTGCAGTAGTGCAGAGGTGGGCCAGCCGCAACTGCCTGATAGTCTTCTCAGAGTGGACATCCTTTCTTCCTGCTTGTCATTATGAAAATATAATTTCAAAATTAAGAAAATACGTAGATAGTCAAAAATTGCTCCTCTGTATGCCCTCGTGAGACATCAGATGGAACTTAAGTCCATGCTTATGTTAAAATGTCAAGTTCCACCCCCAAAATACATAAGTATAAAAATGCTAAGTGACTCTAGTTTTGTCTTCCTTTACAAGGACTGTTTATTTAGACCAAAGGAAAGAGTTGACCATTTTGGTACAAACTAGTAACAGTCTGAGAATGGTGGGTAGATTGCTCTGGAAACAACTGTGTGAATGTGTTTATTTCACCAGGATCATGTAAAATATTTTTCATAAAGACTAAGGGAATGAAGAAGCAAATGTTAACTTCATACAGACCATCGAAACAGTAAGCAGGACAGGGTAAAACTAATAAGAAATGAGAAGAATCTAGGCAACAATATTTCAGTAATTTCACATTAACCGATATCATGAAAATATATTCCATTCCTATAAAAAATATGTCACAACTACAAGGGAGTAGCATTAATTTTTCTACATGCATTCACACATAGAAACTGCCAGATAACACTGTTTCTTAAAAATAACTTCCTAATGCTTCATCTATGAAGCAATAAGTATTTTTACTTTGGCTAAATAATCAGACTTTTTAACATTTAAAAGTATATGGGAGGTTATTGGAATATTGGTGGAAGAGAAAACCATGAATACAAGTATCTAGAGAAAAAGGGCTACTCAGAAAATATAAATAGGGAATCTCTAAATTGAATCTTCAGGTTGTCTCTCATTTTAGGATGAGTAATAGTTTTAAATAATCCAAATAAATTTCAATTCCATGTTTTCAGAATGATGTTGGAAACACCAGATGTTTACCGATATTCAATATCCAAACAATTTAGCAAGACAAATCCGAACCATTTATAAAAATGAATCAAAAGCGAATTATGATATGCTTTAAACGCTATTAGGCAAACACATCAACTTTTATCTTTAACTTTATATTTAATAAAGTTTTAATTCCAACAGAGGTCACTCTGGCTGTAAAGGGTATTTATGAGCAGTCGGCAGCAGCAGAATGACTTATTACAGACGATGCATTTTGCAAATAGCATCCCAACTTAATGAGAGGAACTGTGCAGAGATGGTATATTTTTAAAACCGAAGCTTTGTGCTATGAAACACTGCGGTTTTAATCAATTTGCATTCAGCTGCAGGAGAAGCTCTTTATTTTATTTGTAAATTTAACGTAGAATTCCCTGCTTTAAAGTTCTGTATTTAAATGATTCTTAATTACATCTACAAAGACCCCATTTTCAAATAAGATTTCATTCACAGGTCCTGGAGGTTAAGGCCTGGACATATCTTTTTGGAGGATACTACTCAACCTGTCCACACAGTGAGACAGAGGTGGTTGCCAAATGTGTAAGGGATGAATCTCATTAGAGGCCCAACCTGTTTGTGTCGAACACCCACCCATCAACCAGGTATCATGTCCATGGGAAAAGGGACATCCATTGGCCTGGCTTGGGCCTCTGCGGGTCCCTGAGGACAGAATGCAGGCTTTGCCTCTACTCCATACCCTGCGAACTGAAAATAGAGAGATCACTTCTTAAAGGAGAACTGGGTTTTGATATCACAGTAAGGAACGCTTAGCTAAATCACAGATAACCACTGTGCTACTCATAGCCTCAGATGAATGGTATTTCCCGAGTAAATGTGTCGTTGCGAGTGATAATAGGGAGGGAAATATAACTCTATTACAGAACTTAGGCACGACACGTAGAAATAGTTTTATTCGCCCCACATCCACGGCGATGTGTCCTTCTGCCTTGGTCCTTTAAACAGGACTTGGTTATATTCATGCTACTATAATAGCCCTTCCCCTTGGGGTGAGTGGGGCCTGTGACTGTGACGGGCTGTCAGGCCTGAGATCAGGGGACCTCACCTGACAAAGCGAGGGGGTTTATCTGGAGTAACCAGGGCTCCAAATCAGTTGATGGAAGTTCATCCGAAGGGAGATTTTCCTGGGTGGGCCTGATGTAATCAGGTAAAAACATTGACAAGAGAAGCCCAGCTCTTCCTAAAGCAGCCCAGACTCTCTGTTGCTGGCCCTGAAGAGGCCTCCATGAATTTTTCAGTCACAAGGAAATGATTCCTGCCTATGTGCAGAAACTTGAACTCAGATGGTTCCCTTAGTCGAGATTCCACATGGCAAAGCCACCCAACGGGCACCTTGATCTCAGTCTGCATGACACAGAGCAGAGGATGCAGCTAAGCGGTCCCCAGACCCCTCCTGCCAGCTAGGAATGTGAAATAACAAATGTGCATCCTTTTAAGCCACTACATCGTGGTAAATCGTTACGCACCAACAGAAAATTAATTCAAAGATAAAATGATAAAAAATAAAATAACGTTTTTGGTTTGTTACGGATTCTGGATGTGCTATGTCCAGAAGATATTTCTGCATTAAGGTCAGTGCAGACTATTTTGATAATTATTATTATTCTCTTATACTAGGTGCCATTATCACAAGCAGGGCAGACCAGAGCTACCTTAGCTGCTGTGATGAGGAAAAATGGGAACTGAAAAGTTGGCATGGGTTGTAAGCGGTCCTTATGGTTCTTGAATGATCTCCGAATAATAGCAGCACAAATACTTCCAGTTATTAATAAGTGCTCCACGACAGTACTACCTTTTGACTCCTCAGAGACAGCTTTCTCGCTTCCAAACACCTCGCTATTCTTGTTTGCTTTATGAGCAAAAGAACTAATTTTCAAATATTCATTCATTTAAAAACGGTGCTCGAAAGGAGTATTTTCTTTTCTTTTTCTAAATGAAGCAGCCACAATTTTTCTAGTTTGGGGCATTTAAAGTTTTAACCGTTTTATAGTTGTAAGCATTCTGTAAAAATGTCTCAGATTAAAATGTGCAAGTACCGACAGTGTGCACACCCAGAAAACAGGCTAATGAGGCTTAGATTTACAGAAATGTTTGTGTTTATATCCTGGTAAGTGAATTTATAAAGCAATGGCTCTTTAGACCCTTCTTATGTTTCTTCTCTCGGGGCCATTAACTTGCCCAAGTCCTACATCTGCTGCCACTCTGCTCAGGATGATGGCTGTAAACACACTCTCCTGCTCAAACACAGTTTTGCTTTTCAGGGCATTGAGCCCTCCTGGGCTACAAAGTCATTATTTCCTTAATCTCCGTCAATCTCATGAAGATACAATGTTACCGCTTGAATAATTCATCCTTTGAAGATTATTTCCAAGTTAAAAATGTATTGCAGCCAAAGAAAAGAATCCCGAACAGTGAAAATTTTAATACCGACAGGCCGTTTTTCAGGACAGGCCCTTGAAACCGTATTTCCCAGGCTGACGTCTGTCTACCTGTCAAGTTCTAGTTCACGTGATGCTTGTCCTTCCTAGATCTAAGGCAATTTGCTTTTTAAAATGTCTAAATGTCCCTCCTTGTAATTTTCATCGTTGAATTCCATTCTATTTCTTTAGAAATCTTGCATTTTTAGTCACTTTGAGCAGCATTCATTCATTCAGTCATTCATTCTCTAGGCCGAAAAACCCATCCCTTTAACTTTACTTCATCAGTTTGATTTCCAACCCATCATTATTTCTAATGCTTTCCTGAAACTGTCTCTGAATCGCACATTTTTTCACAGAGACGAATCATAGACTCATCCATGCACTTTCGAAATGAGAAGATGCTGCTGCATATAAGGATTTTCACGTGTTAAGGTGCAGTGTGCAGGTTAATTACTAACAAATGCGGATCTCCTCTTGCCCCAACTTCGTGTCCCTATATCCAGCTGCCTCTCCGATGCCTGTTTAGACATCAAATACTGCCTGAATTTAGAAAGCTTTAGGATAACAACAGTTAAACTATTTTCATTTTAATTATGTCTACAAGATTGTGTGTGCGTCCCTAAGTGTGTGTGTGTGCGTGCGTGTGTGAGTGTAAGTTTTGCCTTTTTCCCGTGGCCTTTAGGAAAATTGCCTAACCTGGACGCAATCATATTTCAAACCCCAGTGCTATAACTCTGATTAGACAGTGAATCACCGACTGTTGGACAATCGTGTGCTACCATTCCTGTCGCTTTTCTGCATTTTTAGCTTCTTGGTTCAAGGCAATTTCATTGGTCCCCTTTAACTGCGGTATATGATATTTCAGGCTGCCCCCCAAAGGTCCCAATCTCATTGCTAAGTAATTTTTCTTGTCCTGAGGCCTCTCCTGGCACCAATCCTTATGCATTATGGTCACAGTACACTAGGGTTAGGAAAAATATCAAGCCAAATGAAGAAAGTAAAATTCGAAATAAAGAATGAGCAAACAATGCACATTGTATTGGGAATATCAGGTTTTTGAATTTTTTTCCTGTTTAATCGTTACCTAGGCATGTATGGGGGCACTGAAGAAGAGAAAATAGTGAAAAATATTAGTCTTTAAAATGTGCTTATAGGAAATAATTTGTAGTTGAGTAGTTTTCACAGTAGAATACACTAAAAAAAGTACAGTAATAATTATTGTTAATGCTGAAAAATTTATTTTATTAAAAACATTTGATGTTTACAATAGATGTTTTCTATATTCTTTTGGGGAAAAAAACCCATCAGTTTGAACAGTTTTGGCAATGCAACGAAGTATTTTTAAAATGACTTTAGGAAATAAAGTTACATTATTAAATTCAGTGTTTTCCTATGGTAGCTCTTTTTCTAAATGTAGCCTGCTCAATGCCTCCTTTCTCTTTTCTCTTAGGGTTATATTCATTTCAGTCTACACCTAGCTATTTCTGCAAACCATCATGACTTTTCTTTAGCACTGTGTGTATAGACCTTAGAACATTGTTCTTTACCTATACTTGAAAGCATTTTTTCACATTTTTCCCAGTAAAATTTCAACGTTTATATTCTCAGCATTTTGCAATGACATTCATATTATAATTGTGCCATTTAGAATAGCAACAAGGAAAAAGGAATACGCTTTTAAAATGTGTTTTTTATTGATGTGAAATAGTATATTTTATTGCCCCATAGCAACCAGATCACTGTAGAATATAATAAAAAGAATATACACACAGACACACACAGACACACACACACACACACATAGACAGACCTCTGAAGTCCATACGGGAGATAAAATTACCTTCTTTCCTGGAACATTTCTTCCAGTGGCCTAGTCAGGCTCATTCTAAATAAAGCTGGGTTTAAGAAATTGTGGAAATTGTAGTTTTTTCTCATTCAATAGTAGAAGGGAAATATTAAAAATTAATAAAATTTTTCTCTTTTTGCTAGTCTACTGAACAGGCCTCAGTGTATTATGATTGTGGAAGTAGGGTCGAGTGATAATGGATTAAAACTTTTGCTATATGTGTGTTGATGGCCAGGAGGGGAAGATAAATTTTACTCCTTTTTTTATTGAAAGAGCCCTATTTGTCTGTTTTCTTTAACTAAAGATTTAGTGAATTTCTTAGGCCGTGAGACAGATCTGTTCATCTCTTTTTGTCATGTTGCCCATATTGTCTTAGGGATGAGGGTGCATTGCGGGGGGGCTTCCTCTGAGCGCTTGGTGGTGGCTGTTAATGCTGAATGTTTTCATCCCCCCACCCCGCCTCAGTGTCCTTACTTTATTTTAATTGTTGTTTGGAGGCCTCGTGTTTTTAATCAAGGGCTTCCAATGTCCACTTCCTAGTTTTGACTTAGTTAAGAATTTGTGCATCTCATTTTAGTTCTACTTCTGGGTGATTTAACCGAAAAGAAGAGAGAGAGAAATAATCTATTTATTCATCCAGAATTCTTCGCCAGTGTTTTTATTTTTAAAACCTACACAAGCCTTGTCCTTTGCTTGTTTTCCTGATAACTTCGAGGCTTGTCGCATTGTCCTTTCATAGCCATTCCTTTTCCTCCCTGAGCCTGTGAAAACAGCTTCTTGGCCAGTTCTCCTGTTTGAGCAGGATGTAAAACTGGTCAACCAAAGATCCAGGGTGACCATTTTCTGGGATGTTCTTCTTTGGGGCAGACGTACATGTTTCACTGTTCAAAATACTGAGGGGCATGATGGACTTGTGATGCCTAACGTAAAGGCCGAACGGGACAGATGGCACATCAGTAGGGTTTTGTCACGTTTATCACCGAGACGTAATTTACTTTCTCCTTCTATCTTGCCTTTTAATACAGTTAGTAAAATTGAAGCCCCTTTGAGGCCCATGTTGAAACCACTTGGCCATGTCCCTGCTATTTCCTTTCCATAACAAACGAGAAAAGAGTGAATACGAAATGCCCTGTCCTTGAGATTCTTTAGAGCCGAACTTTTGGCCTTTCCCAGCATGAATCTGTGAATCTTGTTAGACAAGAAAAAGGCTCACCCCTTGAAGTGATAAAGCCTCAGAAGTGAACCCCGCGCAGCGAACGGTCGCCCTGCGGCCCACAGCTGCTGCTCGCTCCTCCACGATCCTCTGAAATTATTCGGGGCCTCCAAGTGCTGTCACTGCCTCTTCTCTCACCTCGCTGGCATTTTATTTCTGGTGAAGCCCCGAAGGTGAACGCGAGTCCACAGAACTGGCACCCATCAGACTTCCTCAGGATCGCATTTCTCTGACGGTGTCAGCTCACGGTCACTTACAGGGGACACTGCAGCGAGGGGCCACGGAAGGCACCTGCAGTTCGTGTTTCCCCCCATTGCTGGCTGAGAGCAACCAGGACTGCCACATCCTTCTGTAGACACCACGGCACTGAAATGCAAATCACTTTCTCCCATGTGACATCCTCTCTCTGGTTCTAATATCTTTTCTACTTAGTGATCATATTCCACCATCAGTTATAAAACTGGTTAACTCCGCATATAAGATGAATAAATAAATTCTAGGCATCCATGTGCAGCATGGTGACTATAGCTAATAGTATCATATTATATTCCTGAAATGCTTGGAATAAATCATGTCTTCTCCCCCACCCACCACCCAAATGGTACCTGCGAGGTGATTAACACAATTCTGATAATCATTTCACGATGTATATATCAATCGTCGTGTAGTTCACCTTTAAAAATCTCATATTGTACAACTTAGATATATAAAATTTTTATTTATCAATCATATCTCAATAAAACTGGGGAAAAACATAGTTTTTAAATATTTTAAAAATAAATTCGAAACAGCCTGTTACAATTTGATAACTTCCTCTGCCATTACTTATGTGTCGGCTTCTAGTGCAACTTATCTCAAGAACATTTCCAAAGGATGCATTAGGTGGTGATAGTGTGTATCAACATCATTCTTTCTTTGTTCTTAAAAGACTTTTAACGATGCGACTGTGGCACAGAAAATGAAAACAGTTCTGTAAATTTACAGTTTAATGCGTCTTGACAAAATAGTAAGGAAAAAGAATACCTTAGAGGTGTTTCAGCTTTACTTATTACTGTTATTATATTTCTAACTTTGGAGCAGTCATGCTGTTTCATTTGCTTAAAGAGTGTTTTCCACCTCCTTCCCCACCAATCGGTAATAAGCATTGTCAATTTTCCTGCTTTCACCAGAATGTATAAATTTAATTATCTTGGCCAATAGCCACCATTTCTCCCCCCCTTTTTTGTGTTTCTGGTCGCCTGTCGTAAGCACAGGAAGTACATGTAGCCCTTCCTCTTCTAACTGCTTTTGGTTAAATTAGGGGCTTACAAAAGTGTGGAAAAACACCAAAACAGGCTGGACAAGCACAGAACTCCGTGGACAATCACAATGAAATGTTCATCTGGGCATGAAAGGAAAAGCTGTGTGTTTCCTAAATGTTACTGGTTAGTAGAGAGATAAGATTTTTCTAGAACGTAATATAAACCACTCCAGAGTTACGTAGAAGGAGATTATTTTCTTTTTTCTTTAAAGTATTTAAATGTATTTATAGAGATTGTTCGTGCATATCGCAGACCATAATTGAGTTTTTTCATTAACTTTTTGCTGGCTTTTGGCCTTGGAATACATGCATTTGAATGTTACTCTTTTACCTCTCACCTTGTCCTTTTGTCTTGCTTTTCTGAAAAAGGTGTTGTCCTTTAGAGTTTTCATGATTTCTGGTGGATTTCTGTTGTGTGATCTCCTGGACAAAGCCATTTTTCTTTCATGCATACGAGTCTCTCCTTCCCATGTGGGATGTCGCTCAGAGCTCCAGCCCTGGGGCAGCTGTTCTAGGGGTGCCAGGGACAGCAGGGAGACACTGAGGTGAGGGAGCTTTGCTTGGTGACAGAGGAGCAGGCAGAAGCCATGGCTCCTTTGTTGAGCCCTCTGAAGGAGCCTGTCTTCTCATATGTCCTGAACAGTTTTGCCAAATGCTTAGTTGGAGTAGGAAGCAGGTGGGCCCTAAGTATTCCCCTCAGCAGTGGGATTTCACAAACTTCTACCCAGTTGACATATGAGAAACGGGGACACAGAGCAATGAGATTATGGAATTTCCAAAATCTTTTATATAAGTGACTCTTGCACAGAAAAAATACGGGCATTTAAAAATTTCCTTCAGAGCTGTTTTTAAATGGTCTTTAAGAAAAAGTTCTTAGCATTTAAACTGCTTTTCTCTGGACTAACTGATGAGAGTTTCAGAAAAATTAAGAGACATTTACAAAAAGAGAACTATCTACACCGTGTAACTTGTGGTTCTATTGCTTGAATTCCTGAAAAGAATCTCTAATAAATATATTGAATTATCTCCTGATAATCTAAGCCTTTTCAAGAGCTAACTACATATGTAAAACTTCAAACACTATTGAGTAGTCAATTGTTAATTTTTCAAATATAGTATAAAGATTGCAGTGTTTCAAATCCTTATAAAAGGAATGATTTGAGCTTTGGTTTACACACAAAAGTTAATTTTGCTTAGATTTTGAATATCTGTAATATTATGTTTATTGTTATATAGCAATCCCCAATAGTCGCAAGCCTTCCTAAAGCATATCATAATTTTTTCACATATTTTAGTGAGAAAATTTGTTTTAAAATGTCTTAATAACAACATCAGATATATAATTGTTATAAATAAGAGCAAGATAGATGAATTTACACCAAATACACATTTTCGTGTGTGTGCAAGGCACTTGGCATTATAGATCTGCACTAAAATAGCCATTCCTTTATTAAGACTTGACAGAAATATGGACTGAGTTTCACTTTCTTAATGTTCAGAATTTATATGGTTATTATAACTGTGAATATGAATTCAATTTGATCCCAAATGAATTGTTCAGTTCTTTCACTGACCTCGTGGCTATGTGCTTGGAATATTTCACCAAAATTCTTTTTAACAGCTTTTTTATTTGTGCTACTTTTACTTATTTTCAGACAAAAATAAAAATAAAAAGCCATGCAACCCAGTATTTAGACTGTTCTAACTTAATGATGAAATCGAAAGCTTTGCTATCTGCGACTTAAAAGAAAGGTCTGTGGTTTTGGGTCAGAATTTCCTCTGTTTATGAGTTCCCTTCATTTGGCAGCCAGACATTTAAATGTCCGCAGATGTTATTTATATTAGTTAGAGCTGAAGATCACCTTCACTGGACAGCGTCTGTGCCCTTTCACGTGATTGGTGCCTCCAGAAAGCACCAAAGGCTGAGAATCAAGCTGATTCATTACCTTCAAATAATAGGTTAGCCTTTTCACAGTTTTTCTTCCTGAAAATGTGATTTGAAACTAAAAAAAAAAAATACATACCTTCTAAACTTACACTGACAGGGCTCTAAGTTGAGAATGTGCTGGTTTTGCAATTATATATAAGAACGGTGTCACAGTGTCTGTTATTGATGTACTAATTAACATCATTTACTTTCTAAAATTATAAAACAAGTACATGACCCTGTGCCAGTGTGTTTATATTCCTACTTAATTAAAAATTATCGTAAACTGAATTTACTTATGTGTTTTAAAATGCTGTTAGATTTGAGAAAGACACACAAAAATTACATGAAATATCACAATTGCTGAAGTTCCTGTTACCTACAGTGAGAAATACATAAAAGGTAAGAAACTGAGCATTGTGAATTGTTAAGTTAGCTACCTGCATGTCCTATATTCCTAGATACACAAGAAATGCTTTGTGAACCTGAAGAATCTGATTTTTAATCAACTATGCAATGGATCTACTTTGAAACTATGTGATACTGTGATTGTGATCAACTACGAAGTATTAAAATATTTGGGGGAAGCATTAGCTTTACTTCGGCATAGTGTAATTGGGGAAAAGGGTGCCTGGTGGTGTATTTTAAATGGAATGAGCTAAAGCTGAGTGACAGCACCCACATGGCCAAATCCTCAGGCTATGAAGAAGCGATTACTTAGGCTGTGAATGCCTAGGATCTAAAATAATTAAATATCTTCAGCGAGAGAGCAAGAGGTAGCAAATGGGCTGATTCCCTTCCAGTAATTCTGGGAACATCCCACCGAACACCCCTCCCTCCCTTTTAAGAACTCGTTGTGTTCTGGTTCCTTCGAAAATGTGATTGAGGGGGGAGGCTCTGAAATGTGAGCCTGCGTTAGCATCACTTGCAGAAACGCAGATCGCTGGGGCCCATGCCCAGTGTCTAGTTTAGCAGTGTCTAGTTGAGCAGGTCTAGAATTTGCGTTTGAATCAGTTCCCATGTCTTATTGCTGGTCTAGAGACCACTCCTGAAAGAACACCCTCTGGAGAAGAAAGGATTCTCTGTTGACCAGAAGCCTGGCTGTAATGCAGTGCCCAGACTCATCTTCCAAACCTCTGGTCTTAATCAAGTCCATGGGGAGCCTGGCTAGAGAGCCCTATCTATTTCTAATAAGTTAATGAATATGTTAGACAATAGCTTTTGTCAACAACTTGTGTGTAGTGTTGAAGCTTCATGTTTATGTTTTTGGGAATAGAACGACGTATATTTTATTATAACTATTTTAACGCTTCCTCGATAAAGAGAACTTGCAAAACCCCCTCCTACTGAATGTATTAATATTATTATAAACATATTATATAGCATTTTCACAATTTTAGAAATAAAGGAAAAGGAAAAAAAAGGAGAGAAATAAGAAAAGGCAGACATATAACCACGAAACACAGCCATTGAGGTTACAATTGATTTTCTTTGACTGTTTTCTTAGGCCTTGCTTTGGATCTCTCCATATGGTGCTTAGAATCTGTGATGGTGATGGCATCCACTGTGGGGACCAGCATGCGCTGGGTTGAGGTCCCCTTCTGCAGGGCACGGTTTACCAACTTCATGGATTGCTGCTGTTGCTTTTGCTGCTTTGCTGTATGTACGTGTATCGCAGTCCCTCTATTCCCTTGGGAAGCATGAGGAAGACTAAGAAAACTCGAGTTACTGATCCTTTATCATACCTAAAATTGTCCCTTCCCCTAGCAGCTGTGAGGCTGTTATGGATGGAAATTATCGTTCGAACCTCCTGAGTCCTGCCTGTGATTTATCACCCAGGGCACCTCGCCAGTCTGCCAGTGCTTTCTAAAATTCAAAAGTAAACACATCATATTCTACTCTAAATAATGATCCTGTGCTGAATACTGAACACTCTAATTCCCCACACTGATGAAAACAACCCGACTTTAGGGCTAGGACGTGTGCAGGCCTGGAATCATGCTGCCACCTGATCTCCCAAGCTGTCCGGCCTTCTCAGCGAGGGTGCAGATAGATGCTCCCAGTTTTATAATTTTAATCAGTGTGCTTATTTGCTTGATTCTGGTCAGTCTGCAAGTCAGCCCTAGCACCACAGAAACGTATCCAGAGGTGAAGTCATTTACACTCAGAAGAGATCCCAGGGTACTGATGTTTCTGTAAAATCAGTATTGCAATCCTTCTTTCAGACTCAGGAACCGTGCTGTACTGCAACGGAGTTCAGTCTCAAGTTAAAAGAAAATAGAAAAGCGGGGTTCAATTTGGCTTTGTTTTTTACTTCCTAAAAACAAAGACAAAAGCAAAACCAGAGCAATCTTGAGGTGGCAACTAGATGTGTACAAACAAAGCACTTAATATGCACTCAGTACATGCTAGTTACTATGGTGATTAAATACGCATATATACGCTCTCACCCACTTATATATGCTGCGATCACATCGCCTCTGAAGAAAGAGGTTAATTTACTGGTTACGAAAGGGAGCTTTTCTGAGTCTGACAGTTGAAGTAGCTTAGAGAAATGGTGGCATCACTTGAGATAAAACGTAAAGATCAAAAAAATTATCTTTTGATCGACTATGATGTGAAATTTCACTATTGATAAGAGATAAGCTCGATAATAGAGTCACTTTGGAAACTTCTCTAAAAATTCTTATGATTTCCGGAAAAAGAAAAGGAAAAGCAGAAATTGCCTTGAAGGAAATTGAAACAGATTTTTAAGGGTCTAGGGAAAAAAATCCCAAAAATGTCTCCTTTTGAATTTCTCTCTTCCCACTACGTTTTTGCAGAGAGCAGTGGGTAACTGCAATTGAGACAGTGAAGGCTTTGATTTGAGATTGTTCCTACTGTGAATTTCAAGCAGTTCTGAAATTGCACAGGTCTTCCTGACATTCTGTTTCTATTTGGTAAAAGTAAGACAATGATTTCCGATTACCCCGCAGAATTAGTGTCCAGGTTAAACCAGGTGTGTCGGGAATGCATGGAGCCGCATGAGTGTCCCATGCACGCCCCTTTTCTTTTGTAGAAAGCCCCAAATGCCGTTTTGACATCATCAATTATGCTGTAAAAGCTATATGTTTCCTTTTCTTTTTATTGTTATGTTCTAAAGTTTAGAATTTACATGCTGTTACATGTAATGTGTGTAACCTTTAATGTTTCTTTTTTTAAGAGGCAACAGCATTTTGTGTAAATGTAAATCCTCATGCAAGTGTAATTTGTATATTATTGGCCCAAACTGTTCACTATTTTGATAGAGGGGTCTGCATTGAGTTATGGAATTCCTGGGTTTGCGATGAATGTTCTAGAACCCAGATGCTTTGAGTGATGGTGTGTGATAATATTCTCACTTTTCAAAATAGTATCAGGTTACTCCATGGCAAGGAAAACACGACGTTGTCCTCTCTCACTTCTCATTTAGATCGTTCAGTATTCTTGAAATGCAAACCTTTTTACAAATGTATCTGTACCTTTAAAAACACTTGAATATATGTTAAAGCAGAACACAAATGTGCCAAATTTTAATTAGAAATTTAGAAATGTAAGAGAAAAATTTCCTTCAAACATTTCAATTCTCTACCATTCTGGGGCTTCTTCAGGTAATTATGTAAATAGTTAAAATTCCCGTAGCAGATTCAAATTTTGCTCTATAAGCAGGGTCCACATGAGTTAAGGTGCTTTCTATTTATAGGTAGGTGTATTATTTTTCGATAATTGTTCTTATTTTCTATTCCTTGATCTGTCTAAATGTTTGTCTAAACCCGTTTATAGCCTTCTAAGTTACTAAAGTTAATAATATTGTTTGACTGTGTGTGCTGTGGCTTGCTCTTTTGAATGATCTGTCTGGCACTACATGTGTGAGTAGTCAATGCTTAGAGAATGGTTGATTGCATTTTTCCTATAAGAATCAAACACTGGAATCACTTAATCAACACTCCAATTTAATTTACTATGAATAATACAAATCAGTCAGTACCCCCCTGACACTGGCCATGAACATCTTATGTTAACGGTCATATTACGAATTATTTCCATTGGTTTGGAGGTAGGTAGGTTGACTGAAAGTCACAAACTTATACCAAGTAAGCTCATAAAATAGTAATTTATTGAACAGAACATTGTAAAACTATGTCCCTTATTTAATTCATTTTCTTCTGCCATCTACTTTTATAGGAAGCTCCATATGAATGACAAGAACCTATGGAAATATTTAACAGATATTATAAATAAACAAAGAAATAATTGTGGAAGTCAGTAAATATTCACCCTAACTTAAAATACTTTAAACTATATGCTTTACAAACGAATACTTTATTTTTTGAAAACTTTACACTTTAAAATGGTCTATTTCCCCCAAACACATATCCCTTGCTCCGAATCTCCCTCCATTTTTAGGTCATTTTCCTGTCTGAGTTTCATTCCACTGAAGCAGTTTTTGCTCCAGACCCCAAATCCTGGTGCTGGGACATCCTCAGTCCAAGTGCAGCACCACTTCTGGAGTGGGCCCCCCATCACAGAGAATAGTCCATGTCATAATTATAAACTCAAGACAAACGTGTTAAAGAACAATGCAAATGACTCATTTGAAAACCAAAACGCTGGCATAAGAACCTCTAAATGTATATTCTCATCACCGTGTTAGTCAGCCCTGTATTATCCAAATGAAAGACGAACGTGTCCGAATGCAGCAAAGGTTTAGGTTTTGCATTGTTGCCCAAATCGTCAACATTCTCTGCTGTGTTTTTGAGCAGTTAAGGCATTCAAGGCAGGAACATGACAAACTACATGATTTGCTGACTCTTTCTTCTCAAAATAAAGCTGTGTTTATTCCATAAAAAATGTTGTTTCTTCTGTCACTGAGCAGCTTCTACTTTTCTTCAATTTCCAATTCATGGTTCTGGATGTCCCCACTAATTAATGTGTTTTCACAATATTTGCAAGTGGTAGCTAATCAATATTTTGCTATATTGAATAAATCATATTGCTCTAAAATATATATAGAATATACATGTAACTAAATACATATATTTAGATATCACTTAAGAGTGAAAATTAAAATTTATATGACAATCTGTATGATGACATGAATTATTTTGTAATATTTTCTTAATAATAGAAATTTTCCATATGCAAGCCATTATAACATTTGAATATAATATGTAAATTAATGATTCCCTTTTATGTCAAATTATTTAAAAATTTTATAAACTACTGGTGCATAGTAAAGAAAAGTCTCTCCAAAATTAAAATTAACCTTAAAACCGAGACTGGCAGTGACTCAAAAAACGTTGTCTAAGTGGCACTCCTCTCAATAGAATATAAATAATGTAAAAACTTTTACAAAAGCCTGAATTGTTTTTTCTAAAATGAAAGCAATAAAATATTTTTGCATTAACATACAGAATTTATTCTAAAGGTATATCTTTATTTATTACTTGTCTAAAAACCCACACATCAACGAAATTCCCAACATGTGTCATAATCGTTCATTTCAGTCACTTTTGCTCTTTTGTCAGCTTTCAGTCATATCAAAACATATTTTTAGAGATAGATATGATTTTTTTTTTCATTTTAAAGATATATTTGTTAGATTATAAAGATAAAACATGTACGTAACAGTTCATCAACTTGCTTTATAATACTTAAATGTTGAGACTGGTTTGTGGTTTATTTATACTCTTACCTGGGACCTTGGTCCTATCAGATTAGTGTCTCAATTTGCTCCTTTTCATAGTAGCATTCGACAATATTGATTTTATTTTTTATGACTTTTTTAGAGCAGTTTTAGATTTACATCAAAACTGAGAATAAAATGCAAAGATGTCTCATAGACCTCTGACGCCACCCAGGCACAGCTGCCCCCATCAGCAGCATCCCCTAACAAAGCGGTGCATTTGTTAAAATTGATGAATTTATATCGACACATCATAATACCCAAAGTCCATTTTTTTATGTTACACTTCACTTTTCACGATGCACATTGTATAGGCTTGGAAAAATGAATAATGACACATTCATCATTATAATGTCACACAGAGTATTTTCACTGCCCTAAAAATCCTCTGTGCTCCGCCTCTTCATCTTTCCTCACCCCAACCCCTGCCAATCAATGATCTTTCTAGATGTCTCCCAGTTTTGCCTTTTCCAAAATGTTATCTTGTTGGAATCATGCAGTTTGTAGTCTTCTTTCACCTAGTAATATGCATTTTAAATTTCCCTCATATCATTTTATGCCTTGATAGTTCATTCCTTTTTAGTGCCAAATAATATTCCATCGTCTTTATACTATGTGTATGTTCACTTTCTGAAGGACACCTTGGTTGCTTACAAGTTTTGGCAATTATATATAAAACCATGTTAGCCTTAATGTGCAGATTTTTGCATAGACATAAGTTTTCAGCTCACTTAGGTAAATACCATGAACAAAATTGCTGGATCTAATGGTAAAAGTATCCTTAGTTTTCTTTTTTTAATTGCCAACCATCTTCCAAAGTGGTTGTACCATTTTGCATCCTCAATAGCCTTGAATGAGAGTTCCTGCCGCTACACATTCTGGCCAGCGTTTGGTGGTGTCAGTGTTTCAGATTTTAGTGATTCTGATCGGTGTGTAGTCATATTGTTTTAATTTGCATTTCCTTGATGACATAGGATGTGGAGCAACTTTTCACGTGCATATTTTCCATCTGTATGTCTTTTTGGTGAGGTGTCTGAAAGCCCTTGGCCCATTTTTTAATTGGGTTCTTTGTTTCCTTATTGATGAGTTTTAAGAACTCTTTCTATTTGGGATAACAGTTCTTTGTTAGACATGTCTTTTGCAAATATTTTCTTCCAGTCTGTGATTTTATTCCTTTGACAGTGTCTTTTGTAGAACAAATGTTTTTAATTTTAATTCAGTCGCACATATCAATTTTTGTCTTTCATGGTTCATGCCTGGTGTTTTGTCTAAAAAGCCATCGCCATACTCAAGATCGTCAGGTTTCCTCCTGTGTTGTCTTCTAGGAGTTTTATAGTTTTGTATTTCACATTTAGATCTATGATCTGTTTGAGTTTATTTTTGTGAAGATAGTCAATTTCTGAAACAATCTTCTAATACCCTTGTTGAAACTACCTCCTCTCGATCTTTCCCCTTTACTACTCTGGCTGCTGTATAACTGTACCTAATAATAACAATAATAATAGCAGAAATAATAATAATTATTACCATTATTATTATGGCTAAATTAAATATACCCTCATGCTTATTCAATCTTATTTTGTGTGTGGAGGGGAGGACTTAGCCCATCATTTTCCATGTGGTCATTATTTCTTGGGGTTTCTCTTGACTTGGTCCTAAATACATTTTCTTCTTATTTTCCCTAAACGAGCTCATTCGGTATATAAATGGCCATGAATTCCAAACTTATACCTCCAACTCAAACCTCTTCATTAAACCTAGACTTTATATATTAAACTTTATATATTAATATACCCAGGCGCAGAGATGAATACACATATTTTTGCCCTTATTTTGGTTTATAACATACCTTATTAATAATTCCCTTGTAAACTATCCTTTAATTCTACTAGTATTCAATTGTGAGGCAAAACATTCCCAAAGTATTTCCAATTAACTCAAGTCAATTTAATAACCTAGAAAACTTCAAGATTCAAACACTGTGGTTATTCTAGACTTTGTTTTTCTGAAAAGCTTATGCCATAATGCATCTCTTCCCTGTGATTTGATAAATAGAGTTTTCAGGTGAGCTTATGTTGATAGTCTTGATTATGCTGTGCCATTGATTAAAGGAGCTGCTTCAACCAGGATACTACATCTAGAAATGAAAGGTTTCTCAAATCCTCTGCACGGAACATGGAGTTAGCATACTACTGTCTAGTTTGGTACTCTTATCAAGATTCTGAGTCCTTATCTTCTAGCTCATCTCTTTGTAAGCACCACCGAGGATGCATAAAATATGAGCAAATGCATTCTTGGTGAGGTCAGTGTTCATTGGTTTCCTATTATTTATTTCTTGTCCTCCAGGCTGTAAGCTCTATTGATCCTTACTCTTAGCCAGCATCTAATCTCATAACCTTTAAGACATCAAAAGTGGAGACACTCAAAACCTATATTGAATTTCAATTCCTTCCGAAAGCTTTTCTAGGGAGAACAGCATGAAGTAGTGCTTCTATCTCCAGGACTGATAATTGGTTTCTAGCCCCAGGTCCTAGTAGCTCTGTGATCCTGTCATTCAATAATTCTGTTCTCTAATTTCCTCATGCACGAAATATGGACTTCATTGATTCCTGGGCTATCTTCTATTTTGAAACTTCACAACTAGAGTTAGGGTAAAAGTCATTACATTGATATTTTGTTGCATACATTCAAATTATATTTAAAAAATTTAAAATAAATTTAAAATTATAGCATAAAAATTTAATATAGATATTCATATATTTATGCAGTGGATGATATATGTAACTATAAGATAATTATTCATATTTTTAGTGAGAGTTAAAAGAGAATTAAACATGTAAGATTATTACATCTGTAAGTGGTACTAATGAAAAAAATCATGTTTCGTTTGAATCATTTTGTTTGAATTTTTAGCTGGGACACACCTTATTATTTAGAAATGAATTTTGCTTTTACATTTTCTTAGCATCTTTTGAAAACTTAATTCAAACTCATCCTTAGATGCAGAGAGCCAACATTTTCTAATTGGACTTGGCAGACAAGGCCAATTTTACGATATCCAAATAATAAAATGAATTCAACAACAAAAACAACACCTAGTAGCTAATACTCTGCTTTGTTTATAGCTTCAGGATCATGTTCTCCATTGCCATAATCCATATTGCATATTTTCAATAAACTTGGAAATTAGTTAGTTCTTTTTCTCCTTAAAACATCTAAAATTGTCCCACATAGAGAGACTAGGGTCAAAGCCAGCTACAGAAAATGTTCAGCCCAGTGCCAAACTAAATTGTGGGGCTTGGCAAGCATAAAATATTTATGCAAGTACGAGCTATAAAATGCAAATTGTACAATTTTGTGAATCTACATACCAGTTAACTATTAGTATGTGCACGTGAAACTAGTCTTGTTCAATAATGAAGATGAAAACGTTTGTTCAATAATGAAGATGAGCATAAAAACGTTTTTCAGTCATTTAAAACTTTCTTTCCTGTAAGTAAATTAAGTAGCAAGTTAAAAAAAACTGCTAGGATAATTCAGTTATAAAATTTGCAGGGGTTGATAAAAGGCACAAGACGCAAATATTACATTAACACGTAGATAATGAAATAAAACAAATGAAGTGCTATAAACCGTAAGCAAACTTTTCTCTCTTCCTTTATATCTTCCCTACTCTTTCTCCCTCTCTGAGCACATTTGGAAAGCCCCTTCCAGATTTACTGAGCATAACCGTGTGCAAACAGGTGCATGCCTTTGTTCAGGGAAGAACCGTTTGCCTTCATCGATTTTCTGGATAATAGAGCGTCCGTTTCTCTGCAGAAAACAGCGAACGAGGACAAAGTTTTCAAGATGATTTGTCAAACCTGCAAGACATCCTGCCTCAGTTTGGGGAACTAAATCTTTTTCTAGTAGGAAAGCAGTAGAGAGTTAAGTAGGCCAGATTTAAGGAGTCCCTGGAATTGAAGTGGAGAGATTTAGTAGTTTCTAAATGTCACAAGTCACTTTAGTAGTCTGTGTTTCAGAAGAGAAATTGGATGAAATAGTGGTTGTGCTGGAGGCCTCTTACCTGTTCTCCACAAACTGTGCTCCTTGAGCCATTTTAATCAAACCCTCAGAGAAGTATGACATCAAGTTAAATGCCTACGACCCTCAGGGACCACTGGAAATCTCACTTCTGTGGTTTGGGAAGTTCTGTTAAATTATTCAAATTTTATTCCAAAGCAGATTTGCCAGCAGTGACGTGAGGTCTTCTGGGTTTGGGTATTGTTGTTGTTAGACTCAGATTCTATTTCCTAAATGTAAGCTGATTTCTTTCTACTTTAAAAAAAGAAAAAAAAAAAACTTTAGAATCATATAAGGTTGGCATTGAACTTCAGTTTCAAAAATAGCTAGATGTTTAGCTTAGCAGTCTTAGTTGATCGGCAAAAATGGAATTTATTTTTCAAACATTTTAGGATTAAAACACTGCCACTATCACCACCGCCACCAGCACCACAATCATCACCATCATCATCATCACCACCACCACCATCATTTCATGTCATAGCTGGGGGAATTCAGAAATGTCAAGTAGAAATAACTTAACACAAAAATAGGTTTTATTTTAACTTGAGTTTTAGCTAGTAACTGAGAAGTATTTT
This sequence comes from Cynopterus sphinx, assembly GCA_030015415.1. Classification (NCBI taxonomy): domain Eukaryota; kingdom Metazoa; phylum Chordata; class Mammalia; order Chiroptera; family Pteropodidae; genus Cynopterus; species Cynopterus sphinx. The sequence goes on from CM057384.1 coordinate 4,387,090, forward strand.
TACTGCCTAAGCTCCATTTTTTCCCCACTTTAAAAACTGCTAGCATTTTATACAGCTTATTCTATTTGTTTTGCTAAAAACTTAGAAAAGTGCTTCTGCAGAGAAAAGTCAGCCTTAAAGTAGAAAAGTAAATATGGATATAAGCTCAAACATTAAAGAATACAAAACATTAAAAATGGCTGTGCATAACTGGACTCTTTCCCAAAATAATGGCTGTGCTGATGTCATCTTGTAATCCGTTAATCCGTTCATCTTTTCATGCCCACTCAGTCCATCTCTGGATAGAGAACTAGACTGTTCCATGAGAGACAGAGGTTAAAAACACATTTGCTTGAGCACTATTATATATATAAAATATATATTATATATATATTTTTATTATATATAAAATATATATATATATATTTTTTAAAAGAGCTTGGTGCACTCATTAACATACCTCTTCTTTTTCCAGGTAAATAGAGAAATACAGATAGTACAAGTTTATATAATAATTTGGTGCCTATTTAATGACTTGAAGAAAGGTCAAACGTTTATAATGCCATTCAATTCCAAAGGAGGCTGATTTTCAAGATATCCCTTTGAACATTTTTTCAATATTTTTACCTTTTCTTATGCAAAAGAAATCATTCATGCTCGTTTTTTAAAGAAATAATTTATTTTCATTGAAATCTTTAGCCAATAAAAAAAATCTGGTTATATCCATTTTTATATATTTAAATTGTTCAAGCCAGTGGAAATTCTAAAAACAAATAAGTATTTATTGATTTCTTCCAGTGATTTAAAAAGCTTTAAATCACAAATAATGAGTATATTTCTCTGTGCTGAAATTCAAGCAAGAAATCTTTAACATTATTGGCAGCAAGAGCATTATATATAATTTTTGCGAGTTTTTGTGTTATAACTGGTTTTGAAAATAAGCACACTAGGTTTTTAAAGACTGCAATTGCCTTATCTATATATTTACATATTTATTTATCTGTGTATCTCTTTATCATCATCTATCTAGCCCGCCGGTGTCCTTTTTGAGAGTATGCCACACCACTTCACACTTAGTGTTTCAGTAGATATCTGCTAAGAGCACACTTTTACAAAATAATAATAACAGTATCGCCCTCCAAAATGTAAAATTGATAAAATTCTCATAATCTAGACAGCTTTCTTGATTTGTTTTTCTTTCGTGACATTGACACTGTTGATGATCCAGCTCATGTTTTACAAAATTTCATTTTTTTTCTTATAAATATAACAAGGCTAAATAACTTTTTTGGCGGAAATACATAGGTGACGTGTTTATCTTTTCTGCAGGAATAAAATGTCAGTTTGATGATTTTATGTTTATTCGTGTGGTGAAACTAGTATGTACTACATTTCTCCATCAAAAAGATAATTTTTTTTTCAGGTAAATAAGTAAGTTTTAATCAATTGATGTCTCTTGCTAAAATTAGTTATTAAAATGAGTTTGTAAAAGGGATAATTTCTAAATATTTCCAGCATTCCACACTAAATAATTTGTAATCTTTTACAAAAGTTTTTCCCTCCACCCTTCAATCATTGGATGTAGGTTGCTATCTCTCAAAGAAATGTTTCACTTCTTAAAAATAACCTTTAAGCTTTTCAACTTGAGGATTTTAATTTTAACTATTTCCTTTCCCTTCAAAAGAAATGTCCACTATCAATAAGAAAAAGGGGTTTCTATTTTCCATCTTTCAATCATTTAGAGTGGGGAATTGGTACCTGTAAAATGTGATTTAGATTTTGATGACTAATCTGAGATGCAAGGGCTTTCAGAGACAAACAATGTTAATTTGCATTTATATGGGACTAGATTGCCATCCCCGAAAACTCCACAGGGTTTCTCTCAGGCGGGGAGCATACCAAACCTCATTTGAAAAATGAAATGCATAGAATTTATTATCTTGTCATTATACATATGAAGTATCATCTCTTATTGGTGAAGACATAAATATGGATGATAGGAAAATACATATGATGAGATTTGTGCCATGAATTTGTTGTGTGGATTCGTAGTTCCTCTTTCTCAGGAAATTGGGTCCGTTTGCTTTCCTAAGGTACAGAAAACATCACCCACATTATAAAACCAAACACCCTACAAAGACACATAAAGGGGCTGTCTTCTCAGGAAAATACCTTTGAGACGGCTTGTTGTTATGTGTGTCAGTAACTCATGCCTTTTGTTCGTGGAGAGCATTCCTTTTTATGGGTTTTACCAAAATTTATTGATCCATTCATCAGTTGCTGGTCTTTACCTGGCTCCCAGGGTTGGAGTGCTAGGTTGACGTGTGCAGTAAATATTTCTGCACATGTGTGGGCATAAGTGTTGATTTCTCATGGGAAATCCAGCTGCTGTATAACCTCTATTTTGTAATGTCTGTTTACACACACACACACACACACACACACACACATCTATAAATATATATATTTATTTATATATATATAAAAATATATATTTTTTCTTTTCTAGCCATTACTAATAGGTGTGTAGGAGCATATAATTGTGGTTTAATTTGCATTCGATGTATAAATAATGACATTGAAAACATTTTTTTGCTCACTTACTATCTGTATTCCTCTAACTAAATATTTTTATTAAATCCATAATTTAAGAATCAAAATTCCTTTAGTCCTCCTAAGCCCATTAATTTTTCTCATCTTTAAAGTGCTACAATAGGATCTATCTTTAATTTTTACTGTTTTATTTTTTTGAATAAACATAAATATGTTTAAATTTTTTAAACCTTAAAAAATGATTCACATACACAGAAGCAACAAAAAGCCTTTTCCTGTCTTGCTTCCCTTCAGGGTACTGACCTGTCTCACCTTCACCTAAACTCCACGGTGGAATCATCAGTGTCACATTTCTGTCCTCTATGTCATAGGAAGGGAACACCATCACGGCCCCGCCACCAGCGAACATGTGACACTCTCTCCCTGGATGAGGACATCTAACCCCATGATTTAATTATCACGTGACAACAGTGCCACAACACGATGGGTGCTGATAATGGCCCAGGCATTGCTGCTGGTCTCTGGATCATCATACCCTGTTTCTTAGCATCTATCCCCACTGATCCTGTTTCAAAATCTCTCTAGTTCAGCGTGTTTAAATTAAATTTGTCACTTATTTCTGCAAAGCCTCGCCCCCTCAGGTGCTACTTACCCATGCAGATGCCACCACTTACTGGTGTCAAAACCAAAGCATAGAGATTCCCCTTAGTTCCTCCCAATTGACTTCCACGCAGTCACAGACTTTTATCTGCCCTGGTCCATCTCCCCTACTATCTTCTCTAGGCCACCACCATCTCCCACCAAACCTGCAGCCTCCTGGGAGTTCTTCCCCTTTTTGTGGTTTTCTTTCTCCACAATTTTTTAGGGACGCCTCTGAAACATGTCTCTTCACTCCACTGCTCAAAGCCTGTCCGTGACTACTCACTGGCCTGAGACAAAAAGAAAAACCTCCACTGTGTGTCTTGTAAGGTGTGCCATGACGTCACTCCTGGCACCTCCAGCATCACCTCTCTCTGCTAGTCCTGCCCTCTCCATGTCCCAGAGGTTTTTGGTTCCCCAGAAACGTCCCTGAGCTGCTACCTGTCCATCCTCACCCCACGCGTGCTCCCAGGATGACGACTTGCAAAATATCTTTATTAGTCTCCACTCCCGAAATCTTTTGTCATTCCCTCTCACCCACTCCTCCCTCAATAAAATTCACCTTTTCTATGTCAGTTTTATTTTTATTTGTGCTGAGGGGGTTCTTATCTAATCGCCTAGATTATTGTTTTGTTTGTCTTTATTATGTTCTTGCAGAGCATTCTGTACTTGGCAATCAAATATTCAGTTTATTGTCACAAATGTTTTTATTGTTTTCTTTCAAAGGAAATATAAACACCATGAGAGCAGCAACCATTTCTACCTGTTCTTCAGCTTTTTTTATAGCACTTGACATAAATGAGCACCATCTCTTATTACACAATAAGTTAGCCAAACAGTTGATTGATTAATAGTGTATAAATTTAGTAGATTCTGTATCTAAGTGAATAACATATTATCTAGGCAGGTTACCTGGAAAATGGTTGCTATTTTTACAGCTATAATTGTAATTTAACTTTTTAACATGATGTATTTAATGCAGTAAGAGCTTCTTTGAAACAATATTCTATATAATTCAGTCAGGCATTCGCAGGTACAGCTGCAAAACTCGGCTGCTGTATTTACTTTTTCCTCATGAGACATAAATATCTCAGAGGCTTATCCTTTTACTCGGAATATCTTCTAATCACAAGGTCTTTTGCTATCGTATTACACCCCCAGCAGGGCCACCCTCACCGGGATTTACCAGTGGGGGACCTGTCAGAACGAATCAGAGCATCAGCTCATCAGGCCTGCGATGAGCATCCTCATTCCGTTCCCTCGTGGCTGATGCACGCACACTGCTCACTGCTCACAACCAAGCCGGTGTGAATGGAGCAGAACCCACCGTATGATCTGCTCTTAATAGCAGTGACATCTACTGCAAAGATTTGGCTATTTCCTTAGGATTGCGGACACCGAAGATAAAGTCCGATGGGTATAGTTCATGGTGTTTTACATATTGCATGTACACGAGCATGCATTTGTGTGTTCACACACGGACACCGTAGAAAAAGTACAATTGGCAAATGTACACATCTTACCACCAGCACAAGAAATAATTTAAAAAAACAAAACAAAACAAAAAAAGCATTAATGGGGTTTAATATTCTTCTGTTAATTTAGAAAATTAGAAATAATAAGATATGTCACGTTGATTTATTTTATGTATTTATTTTTTAAAAGACTCTATCGAGGTGTGATTTACATACAAAATTATACATATTTAATGTGTCCCACTTGACAAGTTTGAAGATAAGTGTAAACCCGTGAAACCATCCCCACAATCTATGCCATACACATACCTGTCACACCATTTAAGATGTATCTTTTTGGGGAAAAATTTGGGGCAAATTGCTAACATTTCTGGGCCTCAGATTTTTCTTCCTAAAATAGGATTGATGATATCATCCCTCACATGGCTGTTGTGAGGACTTAAAGAGCTTACATACATGAAATATTTAGAATAGGTCTTAGCACATAATAAATGTTCATAAAGTCAGCCAGGTATATTTTTCTAAAAACAATTACTTAAAAAAGACTTTTTTTAACCTGCTCAGCAATCTCTAAAAAATATAACCTTTTGTCATTTCAGATAAGTTCTGTGATCTTCATTTCACAGGTAGAAAACTGAACTAAGGCAAAAACAGGCTAGCGCCTTGCCCAGAATAGAAACTATGCAGTTTGTTTCATCAGTATCTTCTTTTTTTCCCTTTGACATAGTTGTTCTGTGGTTATCACAGGATCGAGGAGTCTTCCTCTCACCTTTGGGAGTTTAAATAAGATGACCTAACATTATTCTGGAAATAAACATTAGAAGTGGTCACTTTAGGCCACTCTGCTCTCTGTCTAACAAAATACAACCCCTCCTCTCTCTTTCACTAGAATTATGAGATCTAGAAGAACGAGAAAAATCAGGTTGAAGTCCCAGGGGAAAACTGGCACAGAGCGAGAGAAGCTGGATTAAGTAAATTTTAGTTGAATCATTCAGAAGTATGAGGGACACCCATAAATAGCAGTGTTTTAAAATATGTAGAAGCATGGACGATTTCTACCGTATTCTTTGGGCATCATTTATTATATGCCATCATGTGTCTTTTTTATGTAGAAAGTTTAAAAATGTTTACAGAATACTTGTGTGTACCAGATATTGTTCCTTACTTTGGAAAACAGGAGTGAACAAAATAAAGAAGCTCCATGTCGTCATCCAAGAGGTTAAAGCCTTAACAGATAAGTGAGCAAATAGGGTGATTTTGGATTAAAAAAATATACCATAAATAAGACAAAAGGTGGCAAGCTAAGAGCTGATGAACGTGAATTAATAAGGCTCTTGAAAATCATGGGAAGATCTTATCAGTGAGAGACATGAGCAAAGGCAAAAGTTCTTAAGAGGGAAATAACAACAATACAGGTGGGGTTAATAAACTAGCAGGGAGAGGTGCAAAATGTGTGTCACAAATAGTACAGCCTGAAATTAGAAGTATTGGGAGAGACAAACTCATATCTGATCTTGTAGGCCAAATTAGGGTGAGATCTTTTAAGCCAAATTAATTCTTAATTCAAATAATGAATGCTCACAAAGTGGCAGGTACTTTGTGAAATTTGGGGGATGTATCAATGACCAAAATGCATTTGACCCTTGTCTTTGGGAAAAGTATGTTCTCTGTGGCCTCTGCACAGGATTGAAAACCCAAGTATTTGATGACATAAAAATTGCTGAAAACTGTAAAATCAATGAGGAAGCAGATAGTTCAATAATTTCGTCAAGATCTGAGGACAGAGTTTCAATATTTAGATAGGTATTTTGATTTTCATTCATTCTTTAATTAAACCAACAATGACTAAACTTGTATTGTAGCCAGTAGACAAGGACTTACATCATTTATAGAACTATGTGGGTAAAATCAATTATAAACAATTTCCTAAAGCAGTGCTAAGTAATTTGGGGACTAGAAAAAAGTAACTCATTGTTTTCACGTTGCTTAGTAATTAAGTTGCAAAGGACTTAGCTGATCTTGCTACATACGGTGAGAAAAATGACAGAGAACATTAAAATAGTATATATAAAAAATTAAATTAAGCTCTATCGCATGCCAACAACATAGAACAAAATTTAATGCAGTATAAATGACCCACAAATGCTCATGTCTGCATTTAGCAAATCCAGGTGATCTCAAGGCCTAAAACCCCTGTCAGCCAATTTAAATGAATTTACTCGAGATATTGCCATCAAGAGCACCTGGGGACATAAGGTCATAAAAAAAGAGATTACTCCTACTTAAATCATAGAGCAATTGCATAATACATCAAACCAAAACTTTTTAAATTAATTTTTGCTTTATTTATTTACTCATATTCAGAAAATAAGAAAAATGGACAGGGCTATCCTTTTTGTTTTCCTCATTTCATAGGGACAGTCATCCATTATTTCCTCTTTTCTGTTTAAACAGCAGATTTATTGAACATAAACCTTATATGATGGCCTTGTGGAATTAGGTATTATACGAGGATTTGTTCTGACATGCACATTCAGTTGATTGAGTATACCCTTCATGGAAAAAAAAAATCTAATGGCCATCACTGCCAAGTTACCCAAGGGCTCTGAAAATCCACCTGTGCTCTTTGAAATCTGTAATAAATATGTTGTATCAATTAATTGTATGGAGAATCTATTTTTTCTATAACAAACTATATTAGGCATACACGTGCAGATTAAGAAGACTAAGGCATTGAAAAACATAAGCCAATTTTACTGATTCATTGGCTTTCTCTACATTTAACTGGAATTATCACAATGGAACCCCATCAATACATGCTTCGTGTTGTTGGGGTCAGAAAAAAATAACCATAGGTCACATTATGCTCTCTGAAACACAACCATACATATTTGTAAAAATTATTTGGTTTATTTGTTTGTTTTGAATGAAAACTGAGGAAGTTGGGGCTATGAAACCAGGTAAAAAATAAAAATGAGCCTGGGGACAGATGTGTCTCTAAACATCTAAATCCCCAGGAAATTGCAGAAATCAGAGGTGGGGCTTTGGACATGAACGATGTATTGAATGGGAATTTGAGCCAATGGAGCTACATGTCCAGCTAACTCTGGCTGGTACCTGAATTACATAAATATGGGTTCCTCAGATACCGTTCCTTGAAGGCCCAAGTAAAACGCAGACTCCTCCGCCATGCTGTCCTTAGTTTTCATCTGCAGTATCTTTCGTCTCCCTCCTTTTCTGCACAACACTTGGTGGTTACTTCTCTGGTAATGGCCTGTGTCCTAGTACATCAGATCGTCAGCATGTCTCCTCTCTGTCTCCTGAACTCTGAAGATCCCATCTAGACCAAACACACACGTTCTCCCCTAGGATGGGAACCGACTGTATTCATCTGTGTTCTCAGATGCTAACATGGCATAACATAGGGTATTCCATGATGGGCTAAGAGTATTTTTCTGCCATATCACAGGTAATCGGTAACTGGTGTACTGAGTGACTAAAAGGATGCATGGTCGGATGGGGGAATGGATGCTGTGTTTTTAACCATTGTAGCTTCGAGGCTTAAGTTCTTGTAATTTGAGCTGTCATGCTCACATTTGCTGAACACATGTTGAGAGTATCTCAAACACTCACAGACAAAAACTATGAGGAAAACAATTAATTTACATATGTATGTCTTACTGTATTGCTTTGGCACAAAGGTTTGCAAAATGCACAAAGAAAGGCTGGGTCTGATGTCATTTTCAAAGTTAAAATGAGTTTCTGCTCATAACATATATACAGGAGGCATTTAAAAATCTATCTGAGTCATATAAAAGCATTTGATTTGTTAGAATTAGATAACGACTTTTAAGTAGTTAGTGCAGAAATAAATATGATATGATTTACATATATGTCAATGTCTACCGTGGGTAAATTATATTTTTCTAGAGTTGATATTGAGAAAATAATAATACTAACATTAGTATTTAATTATTGAGTGCCTATTATACTTTGTACTGTCCACATAATTTAAATATTTTATTTAAATGATACAATTCTGTGTGGTTAGTAGTACTATTAACATTAAATATTTTCAGGAAAATTAAATCAGTTTTTCAGTAGTCTGATAAACTACAGAGGAACAGTTTGGTGACATGTCTGCTGTCCACTCAGCCAGGAAGCAATTAAAATCCACCAGCTACCCACAGCAAAACACGGCTGAGCAAAAGCCAGTTCAGGACTTTGTTCAGATTTGTTCAATTAAATGAAAATATCATCTGTTTTAGTGGTTGTGTTGGACATACTCTTGACATGTATTGCCAATAAAATTTTCTCATGCTGGAAAAGAAACTCTAGGAAAGAAAAAAAGCAGACCAATGACAAAATTATACTTGTTAGGAAAAAGTTCTGGAAGACTGATAAGATGCTCTCTTCTCTGGAGATGCTGTCCTTGGCCCTCCTCCCCCTTGTCACCTTGGGGCAGAGCTAGGAGACATTCCGTGACTTCAAAAAATACTTTTTTGACCTCTCTCACCTCCAGAAAAGTTTAGACACTCTCCTTGTGATTTCATGCCTCCACTAACCTGTTATTGCAGAGGTTTGTTTGTTACGTATTTTCAATAGTTTATAAGTTTCCTGAGCTTATGCATTATTACTATTGTATCTCCTGTATTTAGCACACCTTTAGACACTCATCAAGTTATTATTAAATGATTACTAAATAGAGAAGGAAAAATAAACAGATCCTATATGCATTCAAATGGGCATCAGCTGCTGACATTCATCAGTGGAGGAGTTGAAGTAGCCTTGGGTTATTGGAAAGCTGTGTTTAAAGATTCATAGCAGAAGGCAGCAAGGTAATTTAAGGAATCTGTAGGAAATATTTCATTAAATGTTGGCCTATGACCATATGAATATGACCTATGAAACCAAATTTTTTTGCTTGCTAAAATATTTATAACAGTGACAATCATCATGGTATAATTTTTAGAAAATTCTTTTAAGGTTTTCACATTTGTATTGTAACTGTCACCTTCCATCTATATATCTAACATCTGGAAATTTAGTGATGGTCTTTTATTTGACTTTTATATGACTATATTTTGTAAAACAAAACATTCATATATGTGTTAAATGCCTTTTTACACTTATAGACCTTGCTAGAAATGTGTAATCTATTTGTGCATATTTTTAGTATGAAAGACATCTATTTCCAAAAGTTATCTACAACTTTTCTGAAATATTTTTAAAGATTAAACTCGTTAAGCAATAAAAAACATTTACAAAGTGATAGAAACAAGGTAAGACTTCAATAAGTGTTTATTCTAATTATTACTCATATGAAGAAAATGTATTATCAGAAAATATTTGTAAGAGAAAGCAAAATCAGACAAATTATGTTAAAATGTAAGAACTCAGGAAGTGGACTGCTTGACTTTTGATATGAGAGTTTAATTAAGAACATACGAAGCTATCATGTAGTTGATTGGCTTTCATGGTTTAAAATTAAGTACGTAATAAATAATAAGTATCTAGATTTGTAATGTAACTGTTCCCTAAGGCTCATTTCTCAGATTCAACCTGGCATGGTTTTGAATTAATTTACTAAAAATAAAAACAAGTTAAAAAATACAGTTTAAGAATTTAGATTTTTGCATCAAGAGCTTGGCACCCATTTGCACAAACTCTGAGTCTGAGAATTCTTCCCAGTGGCCATGTACTGATTGTTACATTCTTGATACACAAAACTAATTCAGACCTGAAAGATGAATGCGAAGCCTTGGGAATTCTGCACCATTTCTTTAGCAAACCATGGAGCCACAGGGAAATGCATCGTAGTCACACGCGTTGCAAATGTCTTCGTGTCAAACCAACCAGAAGAATAATATATTTCTAGAATTCCTGTAACTTCCCACTCCAAGAGAGATTATCTTTCTGCTCAGATTACTGCAAGTGTAATGTCTGTCGGAAAAGTCACCGAAGTGGTGGAAGAATACGCTCCGACATATGAGAAGATGTTCCCAAATGCCGCCTTTGGAAGGATTAATCTTCCATGAGTGATTTATTCCATTAAAGTAGTTTCCTTCAGATAAGATAGCAGTTATTAAAACGTGTTATGTTGACCGAGGATGCTTTCTCTCGCAGACTCTACTACCCCTTTTCAGATAATTAAACACCGCCCTGCAAACACTTACCTTCCCCTTTGCCTTTGAGCGTGTGTGACTAAATTGCATTTTCAAGAAATCCTTCCTCCATCCATCTTCTTTTCAGTGTTGTTTTGTCACTCGGATCCCTGTAGTATGGAAAGCCTGGAAATACATCATTTTCTCAAATAAAATCACTTGTGTGTCTCCCACACCTGTGCAATACCTGTTGACCAATAAGAAATAATGCTCCAGAGGGCTGAGTGTGGTGCCCTTATTTTTCTTGGTCATCTATTTATATGATTTCAAATAGCAACGGTACCAGGAGGACTTTGATTTATATTTCTAGAACTCACCCTTTGTCCTCTCTTTCCCCAGTGTTACACAGCCTACTGGATATATATATATATATATATATATATATATATATATATATATATATATATATATATTGACCATAAATGGGACCAAATCATTGCCTTCTCATTTCTCCCTTCTTTCCAATAACTTTGAAAAAATTCTGATACCACCCAAATCTTAAGAAACTACAAATCACCTTTCAATCTCCCCAGTCCTGTGGTCACAATCTGCAATTATGTGCTAAAATGTGTTGTATTCTATCTCTAAAACCGGCTTTTCTTCTCTGTTTACCACCCAACTCTTTATCCAAACAAGTAGGGACTCGTGTTACTTGCACTAAAATAGGACAATGATATCTTTGGAAATAATATTAATCATAAATGTTAATATATTACTTAGGCCATATCATCTTCCTCCCTCTAATTATGCTTCTGGCCCATTTTTACCTCCTTAAATAAAACTCAGAAGATTCAAGGACTTTCGGCAAATAGCTTCAGTTAATGCTGTATGTTTATCACCTGTTGAGTCATTTTACTTCCTTTACACTCGAGAACTTTTTTTTCCCCTCTCTCATAGGTTTATTTTTTAACTTAAGATTCTTCAGTACTATTTTAAGGGTCTGCTGTCTTCCAGGTACTGGACTAAGCACCAGGAATTAGAGAGAAACAACCTATGATGACCACTCCCAAGGAAGTTCGTCTTCCCAGGAGGGCTGCAGATAAGTGATAACTGTTCACTGTGACCAGTGCAGAAATAAAGACGTGTACAAGGAGGGGCAGCCAAGACATCAGTTACTTGGTTGCAGCGAGATCATTCAAAGGAAGATTCACTAAGGAAATCTAGAAAAGCATTCTCCACGTAGGGAAAAAACAATGAGAGAGGCAGAAAAGAGAACAAGGTAGACTGAGAACAAGGACGGTTTCCATAATGCCAGAATCAAATCACCAGGGGCAATTTCTACGGAATAAATTCTTAGAATAGTGTTTGACATTTTTATTGGAAGGATTCTTAATGTGATGAAAACTTAATAATGATTATTTTCTCATTTTTTAAATATTTATTTACAGTGTTATTAGATTATTTGATGTTATGCGTGACTATAGAAGCATTTACTCGTAGGTTCTTGTATTTTCTTTATGATTAAAGTGTTTTGAGGATGAAGTTTTGTATCTGGATTAGGTGAAGGGTTCAACAGCATCTAAACCAGCTGTCTGGATTCCTAAGGGCTGGTCAGAAAGGTTAGCTCATTGATTGCTAAGAAATGTGAAAGACAAAGCATCTCTCAGTGTGTGCTCAGCTCCATCTGTGTGGCGCGGCCTTCCAGCATTCTCTCTTTTGATGGAGCCAATGTCTTCTTCCCTTTAACTTTCCCCTTTAAGGCTTAAGGCCATCAGTCACCTTCTGAATACACTTACGAAATTGTCTGCTGTGCTAAATGTTCTTTCTCTGTGAATATTTCTATAATTATATCACAGTCTTTACACAATAGGCTTAAAACAAAATTTTTTGTATGTTCTTTTAAACTATATTCTAAGATTCCTAGTGTATTATCTTACAGACATTTTTATTCTCAAAGCTGGGTACGGGCTTTGCTTTCCGACAGGCCACTTCAATGGCGCATCCCCACTAACTAGTGCTGCTGCAGTCATGTGTTTCATAAATAATGCTAAATGTCTGTAGAATAGCTTCATAAAAATGAAAGGAAAACATAATTAGTGTAAACAGCTGTCAGCGCCAAAAAACAAGGCACAAGGAAGGAGATTAAGGAGATTGATTTTATTTAGGAACTTGAATTAGGCAGCACACCCCTATCTAAGATTAGATAGAAGGTCTCAGCAGGGGCTTTGCCTCCCAGGGTGACAGGAAGCAGCAAACATGTCACACGTGAGTTGATTTCTATTTGGATTGTATGACAAACAAGGAAAAACCGAGTAATTTGAACAGGAATTGTTTTCTTCACGGTTGCCTAGTTTGGGGGGGGAATAAAGGATTCTAACCCCAGGTATAATCCATAATGAGACAAAGAATGGGAGGTGGAGGTCTGTGTCTGGCCTTGACACTGGTCCAGGCAAAAGGGGAAGGTGTGAGACACCCCTCAGGTGAGCAAGGGAGCCAAGCACAGCAGGCCCTGGGAGAATCACGAGAGGGAGCGGACAGGATTCTTATCTGGGGAAGGATTGTTCTTTGCAGTGAGCCATTTCTTGAAAGACAGAAGAGTGAGGGAATTTGGAAAAAGTAAGCTAAAGATGTTTCTAAACTGTCACTGTTCCCTGGAAGAACAGAAGCCAGGTGTCATGAGAAGGCAGAGGCCATTAGACTAAGGTGGCTCTAATGCAGGCTGGGCCGTGTAGACAAACCTATATCGAAGCCGGTGACTGTCTCAAGGTTACAAAATCAAAATGCTGAGGACGTCTAGTCACAAAAAGCCATTAGGCTTTGTGCTATCGTCAGTCAAAGAATTCCCTTTCTTTGCTTCCACACTTTCTCTGCGGGTCTTTCCTGGGCTTCTGTCTGGGCCCTGCTCCTAACAACTTCAGTTTGGGCGCTGCCCAATTTGATTCAATTTTTGCCCAAATACACTCAACATTTTTAGTATGCTTCAGTTAATCTTTTAACAGTGGTCACAGCTTAGAGAATGATTGCAGTGAGATGGTTTCTGGTAATTGTATTTAATGTTGTTTATGATCGTTACTCTAGCTTAGTTTATTTTTTAATTAATAACTTCTTTAAGTATATATTAACATTTTTTTTGTTTTACTTTTTTCTGTTAAAAGTCTGTTTTTTTTTCCCCCACAAAACTCTTTCATTGGTCCTACTTTCGTTGGCCCCTTTGGTTTTTTTTTTTTTTGCCTCAAAATGCTTTTAAATTACAGTAATATATCATCACCTCCAACAGATGTGAGCTCATTTGTAGGGTCAGAAATGTGAATCCCAAAATGTGCCAACACAGAGGGGAAAAAAAGGATTGATGCTTTTGTTTAATTTCATTAGCGAGCAAGATTTTTCTTTTCTTTTGTCCTACATAGAAACCAGGTTCATTTTTTAGTTTTAAGTCGTATAAAATGTATAACCATGTGTTTGATTGATACAGGCAGCATAGAAACCATGCCCTTTAGAACCGAAAGAAAAAGAAGAACTTGGACTTTGTGCTGGGATTTATGCTTCACGTAGTTTGTTAGACGCGGGTCACATTAATGGAATATTTCATTGGTGTTGTCCTGCCGGTTACCACTCTCCAGTCCACACAAAAACAACAAAGACCCGGTGCTGTCAAACACTGAGCTATCGTATTGATTGTTTACTCTCATACTTTCTTTTTATGAAGGAACCAGGGAAGCCTGCTTCCCTTCAAATCCATGATTCTTATCAAGTGGGCCACAGGGATCAACAAGAAACAACAGCAGATTTCTTCCAACTTTTCTATCCAGCCAAGAGCAGCATTTTTCATGAGACTTAGTGGTGATGTAGCAAAAGCGGTGATTTTTTATTATTATTATACATTTTCAGAAAATAATTTTATTGTTATCAAAATATGATAGCCCAGTTCTCTTGAGATGCCTACCTATTAAGAAAGACTGAGTCAAATATAGGGTGATGGAAAGAAATCTATGGGAGGTGAACACACAATGTAAATATATATATATATATATATATATATATATATATATATATATATATATATATACGCCTTACTGTTAATATGTATGGCTGAAACTTATTAGATTTTGTCAACCAATGTGACCATAAAATTAATTAATTAAAAAAAAAATCAACAAATTTTTATCTAAATCATTGACATTTGTGGATAAAGTATTATTCTTGTTTAGATATCTTTTCAACGTCATTAAAAATCAGCCATAGCACAGAAAGGCCTGTTCTAAAAAACACATACATACATACATACATACATACATACATACATACATATGTATTTTTATTATATATATGTATTTTTATTTTTTATATATGTATTTTTATTGTATATGTGTATTATATATATTTATTATATATTATATATATTTATATTATATATGTATTGATCTTCTTGCTGTAGAAATACACTATGAGAGAGAGTGACAAACTATGGCAACCAATGCACAGGATGCCTTTCATCAGATGCCTAATTCAAAGACAGGTCTAGATAAAGGAGATTAAGATCTGTGATTGATGCCATTTTTCAAAATCCACTACCCCCCCCAAAAAAAATAGTCAACAATTCTTTGGGATAGAACCACATCCCTTATCCATACTGCCAGTTCTAAAAGATTTCTCATGAAAGAATGGTTTGTAGATCTTCCACAGAAATGTTAGGAATATTAAACTTCCATGCCTACCTCAGGACTTGTAAAACTTGTTTTTGGAAATGAGGAGTGATGTTAGTAATTATGAAGCTGTTTTAAAAATACACATCTTCTCACAGCAGAAAAGGAAAAGTAACTACTTTGAGATATGCCCCTAGCAGTCCCCCAAGCAAAGGCCTGCTCTCCAGGGAAGAGACTGCACCAGCTTGGCAGGGAGGGCTCTGACCCAACTCCACACCTTCTAGCCCACCTGTCTCACCTAAGGGGACATCAATGTGTGAGGTGACAGTTCTGATGATTTTGATTTGCATTTACCTGATGGTTAGTGATGTTGAGCATCTTTTTGTATTAGTCTGAGATACAGAGGACAAACTGATGCTTGCCAGAGGGGACAGGGCATGAGGGGCAGGGCGAAAAGGGGTGAAGGGGAATAAGAAATACAATTTTCATTTATAAAAATAAATAAGCCGCGAGGATGTGGTATATGGCACAAGATATATAGTCAATGATATTGTAATAACTTTGCATGGTGACGGATGGTAACTAGATTTATCATGATCACATCAAGTGTATAAATATCTAATCACTAAGTCGTACAGCTGAAGCTAATGTTAAATGCCAACTGTACTTTACTACATTTTTTTGAAGTCTTTCTAAACTTTGCAGAGTGTGAATTGCCTTAGAACGAACCACATGCTGTAGACAGCTCTATTCTGTAACAAGTGACATAGAGTCCATTGGAATCTCTGCAAAAAACTTTGATTAGGGTCTGTATTTCTCAGAAAGGTAAATTTTATCTAGATGCAATCAAATACATTTAAGTAAATATTTCCAGCACTAATAAAATGTGTAAGTTTTAAAAAGTGAAGGGTTTTTTTGTTTCTGTTTCATTTTGTTCTTGGAAATATTCAGTCTAAAGAGAAGTAGAGATTTGGATATGAGAGCATTCCTCCTATAATGGCTTGGGAATATTTCTGAATTTTGTGGGCATGTGTCATGGATGCTCTTTAAAGAGACTTTTAATATATTTTTTAAAAGGGGCGTTTTCCTAAAAATAGTCATTACGTTTACTTTCTAAAATCAAACACAATGTGTTTTCATCATTATGTATATGGTATTTATAATGTTGATAGTAAATCTTTACTGTTTTGAAGAATGCATATGAAGGCCAAATTGAGTACAATTAGTTCGTTTGCAGATTCACGTAACTGTGAAGTCTTATGCACGTTTTAAGACCTGTGAAAGGCTTATTCATTGCACCTCAGAGAGTAGCCCAGCCCCCACAGGTAAGCAGAGTCAGGCATGGAGGATTCAGTGCATTGTCCAGCCAGTGAGCTACTCTCAACATATCTGTCCCATTCATGGTGGAAGGAGTTTAGCCCTCCCCTCTCCTTTTTCCATCTCAGTTCCATAGGACAATTGGAACTAGCCACCTCTGGTCAAGCTTGCATGGCGACTTTCTTCTGCTTTTGGTCCCACAGGGCATACTTAGCTCAGCATTAGCATTCTGAAACATTGCACTGGACTCCTATCATGGACCACTGAATGGTGCTATTAGAAACTTCAAAATCACACGTGTGTCTGAAGACAGAACCAGTACCAGAGTTCAAGACTAGGATGCCATTCACAGACCATGAGGCAGCCTTATTCACGTTCTTAGGGAAAATCTAGTCTGCTCTCAGGGACAAATCTGATGTCACGTGCAGGAGCGGCTGTGCCACCCTCTCCCCTCCTGTTCTGCCTTTGCATTTCCCAGCGCCTTTTAATTTCATCCCTGTGTGTGTCTTCCCTACGGGTGACATGCACCCCTATCCCTGCCCTAACGTGGATGACATAAAAATAACCATTTTCCTCCGACTAGTGGATCCATGTTCTTTAAAATGTCACTCTGTGATAAATTGTGACTGTACCAAGGGGGAACTCAGAAAAGTCTTGTCCTCAGTAACTTTCTCTCTGTTTTGAGGGCTGGTCAGTTTGCTGGACCTTTACGTGTATTTTTTTATTCCAGATTTTAGTGATTTCCTAAATTAGTCCTCAGTTTCTCCTTCTAGCCCTTCTCCTACAAATGTTAATTTTCTTTTACAAAAACCAAAGTGGAAATTAGTTTGACGTTTTCACTAATGTATATAGGTATTATGGGAATATTATAACACATGTATATGTATATATGCCACACATATACTCATGTATATATATTTATATATTTATCCTCATTGTATTTTAATTTTTCAAGAAAGCAAAGAATTCATCATATATGTATTTTTCAACTTTCACTCATTACCATGGCAACACCTTTCCTGATTGCTGTCTGATCAGGTGAACTTTTCATTTTTATAACTATACTGTACAGTGATACAAGCCTATCAGCAAAAGGACTGCGATGATATTATCAAAGAGTATATACATTTTGTTTCTGTATGTACCAAATGTTCCCTTATTTATTTCCTATTGATTTACCCCGTAACATGGATAAAACCATGGTTTTCAGCGGTAAAAACTAAATGCAAAACTCAAGATTCACCTGGAAACTCAACTCTCTCATCTCCAAATTACTTTCAGAATCACTTTCTTATGTATAAACTGGAACCTATTTAGTGTTCCAATGTGATCTTGGAAATATCTTAAACGTTTCAAGATTGTTCTATTTTTTGTTATTTTTTCTTATAACACATTTACAGTGACTTTTACAGTAGAGGAAACAAACAAAAAACTCAATTCATCTTCTTTGTTGTCCATGCCACTTTTCGTTTCTGTGACACATTATATAACACACATCACAGAGCCTGTCTCCCACCTTGGTGCTGAAAACATAGGATAGATCCTGTCATTTTCTCCTCCAATGTTTGGCAGCTTTGCTTTTTTCCCCAACCCCATCTGTCTGTCTGCAGCTGCTCAGTTGCATTTTTATTCACATTTTCGGCTTTCGAAATCAATAATTAAGAGTCTTTTGTTGTCATTGTTTCTGTTACATAAAAATTCTTCAAGCCCAAAACTCTAATCACCCATCTCTTCCCATCTACCCCACCCCTAGGTGTTCATTCTGAAGGTAAACTCAGATCGGTAAAATGCGATAACATTTTAAAGTCAGAATTTTAAAAGTTCACATTTGTTCACTTATACATAATGTAAAATTATCGTGCCTGTGCATTTAAAAAAAATAAGTAAACACCTTTACATTTTATAGAAGAATAAGATATAAGTGGAAGTTTGCAGCTATTATTCACGTAAATAATTAGGACTCAGACTATAAAGGGACTGTGACATGTTAAGTCAATTTCAACATTGTTCCAATCACAAAAACAACAGAGACAAATATACAACTTTTCAGTTCATTATTTACAGGGAAAATATTTCACTTGATAGGGCCTGTGTAAAGCAATAGACAATTTAGTGTCCTAAAATTCTAAATATAAGAGAGGAGTTTTGGGGGGAAAGCACGAATGTACGCGTACACCAGTGAATGTGATTATCCTGGACAGTGTGTCCACTTGCAGACACCAGGTGTGTAGGAAAGAGGTGAAGGGATTCCACTGCAGTGAAAACAAAACATTACTATAACGACCTTCCAATGTGTCTGTGTGATGATCCGTGGCTGGAAGCTGATGGACGCGTATCTGAGCAACGCATGCATCACTGGTTGGGAATTTTAACAAGCTTTTCGTTGCTAGTTTAGCTGCAAATTCCAAATGCGTGGAGATAGGCCACCGGACGGCATCTGTCACATTAAGTGACTTAGAAACTGTGCTGGAGGAGGAGATGCAGTGAAAAGCAAAAAGGAAGAAATTAATTCAAAACCAAAACATGACCGAGAAAACGGTAAGAGCTGTGAGCACACGGTCCACCAGCAAGTCAGTAGTAAGTCATCATCATGTGTCAACGACCCGCCACAGGCCTCCAAGGTACACCACCTACCCGACCAGCCTACACAACTGCTGGTGAACTCCGGCTTGATGTGTGGCTCCAAGGTGACACAAGAGAAACTATGAGAGCTGGAAGACTGCATGGATCTTCACAAAGTTGGAGCCAACGGCAGTGGCATCCAGATATAACTCCCCACATGTGGTTTCTTTTACACATAAAAATAGAGTCAGAGGCATGCAGCAAGTGGACAGTTTTTCTTAGAATCAAATGTATCTACAGCTGCATAATTTGTGGAATTTTTAAGACGGGTTCCGCATTTTTTTGAGATTTGTCATTTCTGTGAAGTGGTTCTATTATTTCAACTAATTCAGTTCAGGTGCTCTTGAAGATCAAACTCAGCTTCCAGGAGTTACACAAGGCACCAGGGTCAGCGAGCCAGTGTTCATTTTACCTTGTTGCTAATATGATAAACCAGAACCTTCAATTTCGATGCTACGCAGTATAAACAATTCTCTACTGCACATTAAGCTTAAAAAGGCAGCATAATAAAAATGAAAGTAAAAAGATTCCTTTTTCAATAAAAAACACATCTATAGACACGCATGTAAATTAGACTTTATAAAGGGATGACAGCATTTCAAACCATACTCGGCTGACAGAGAATATACCCGCAAAGAACAGTTGGCTAATTGTTATTATTTGTATTATGACATCTCCTGAGAAGAGCAATAAAGAAAGTTGCTTTAAAAAATATTTACATTAATATATAGCCAATGGCTTTCTGCCAACTATGCTTTGTCAGTAGTTTTCTAATTACTTCCTTTATCTGTTGTCATTTTCTCAGCCATTCTAAAATGCTAATCATCCTTCTTCAGGCCACCAAATGTTGAAGGTCTTCTGTGTATTTTACAAACAAATCAGCTTTAACACCATCAGCAAAATAATGCAAACAATGTTATTCTTTCTAAGGCAAACTCATATTATCAAGATGGCAATAAAAATATATTTTTTAATTTAGAATTCATAAAATATTTCTTTTAAAGAAATAACTTTCTCAAAGTGAGCTTAAGAGTAAAACATGAGATCATTAAATTTTAGTCTCAGAATGTGTGCTCCAAATGGCACTTATAGGTATCTGAGAATTTTCTGCAAACTCATGATCACAAATAAGTAATTATCATTCTTTTTAATATTAGTAAGTGAACAGAGCAGCAGACTCAAATCGGAGGCTTGGTCCTTGCCTGCTCACATTGTGGGGGTGGAGAAGGGAAGAATCTGCCCTTTTTTTGTTCTTTAATCTGCCCTTTGCCTTTCTTAAACTCATAGCTCCATGCATACACAAGATGTATCTTTTCTTTTGTCCTTTTTCTTGTTTCTCTCATCTGTTGTCTTTCTTTCTCTTCATTTATGCACGGAATTGATTTAGAAAAGAGATTTAGCACGCAGGGCCAAGGCCAGCTTTGGTAGGTCAGCCCAGAGGAAGACATGTCCTGGGTTAGGCACACAGGCCAGCCTGCCAATCAATTCCCACTCCAACGGCAGAGGTCACAGTGCCAGTGGAGTGCCACCATTCAGGCTGTCAGAAAGCATTAGAGTAAATGTATTTGCAGCAATAAACATGCCATCAAATAAAACCCTGGAACAGAAGTTGAAAAGAGGAAAAAAATGTTAATGTCATAATCTGAAAACCTAATGTTTTCACGGAGGATAAAAAGGACAAAAACAACAAATTTCCACTTCTAAGTGACTATCTAGGCAACATGTTAAAGAACTCAAGAATGACTTACAATCGAGATTTTTCTAAATACCTTTTTTATTATCTTTCAAAAGGTATTAAATGTGGGGGTTTTGTTTGTTTGTTTCCCTAATAACCTACGGCTTCTGTAAACCATTGATTTAACTAAAAATGAGAGTTTAATAATTTAATCCAGTGGAATAGAGAGATTAAATATCAGGATATGGGCAGGCTCATGTTACTTAGAAACCACAAGATTATCCCTGCATGTTTTTATTTTTCTGTAGGGAAATGGAATAGTGCTCTTTATTACTCGAAAGTGATTGGTAAACATGCATCAAAAATAAAAAAAAAATTCATGTTCCAAATTGATGACTCATTTTATACCTTCTATGGTTTGCAATATATGATTTGTACATGTTTGCATAAATATACAAATGTTGCTTTGACCTGTGTGTATTTTCAAATGATCATTGGAAAAAATTAAATTACCCGTCAAGAAGATGTGAGTTTTAAAACAAATTTACTCAAAGGACTAATATTAAATTCAACTGAGGCAGTGTTATTAAATTTGTCTTTAGTTTTGGTGTTTTACCAAAACAATAAATCACAGTCTTTAAATTTTATTAAGTGGAAGCAACTTAAAATAGATGCCAGATTCTAGATAGAGAAGCTAAAATTCTTAGGTGACTTGATTTCTAATAAAATACAGATAAATTATCTTTCATTGATCTATGGTCATATGGGGTAGCATCAAGAATAACAAATTATAAAAAAATATACCATGAGAAATAATTAAATATTAGATTTTTGCCCAATATTAAAATGAAATATAATTTTTTTTCTGGAGAATGAAAATATTTTCAAAGCAATTTTAAAATTTGGTTTATAAAAGTCCATGGCTTGTTAATTTTCTTACCAAGTGTTTTGAGGCATATTGAAAAATCTTCAAATTTCTCAGATGAATTTCTTAGATAAAGCATGCAATTTATTAGGAAAGCACTAAAAACAAAGATGGAGAAATGTTCAGAAAAATATACTATTTGTTAAATTATAAAAGAACATTTAACATGTACTTACAACATAAAGTGAGTATGTGAACACCACTAAGATTTAACATTCAATACTTGAGTATAATCCATGTAAATAATTTACATAATTATCTCTTTCAATGAATGTCAATTTTCAAATAATTGTATTTTGCTATAGTAATTATAATAAAAAAATTATTCATCATGTAAAATTGCTCAAAAGATACACTTATAAATGTTATAATGTATCATATCTTTGGAGAATTTTTTTCTCTTTCCTTAATCATTTCTAATGAATTCTGTAAGCATAGAAACACACAGATAAATGCAGCAACTACACAAAAGAGACCCACCTACCAGCTAATGAACATTATTCTATTGCATATGGGTAATAATTTTTTAAATTCTCTTATTAATGGAAAAATGTGAAAGGGCAAGTATCTTTGGAAGAAATAATTCAGTGTTAACAGTGTGCCATCACAATTTTAACACAATTTCAAACATCCTTAACAAGTTGCAAATATCTGTTTATAAAAATTTTCAAAATCAGATTTTGAGAAAACAAATGAAGACAGAGAAATACAGATATTAAGCATTAGGAGCTTATTCATTCTTCCCTTATTCAACAAAATTCATGTAACTCTCACCCTGTGCTACACAATGACATAGGTACAGGTGATGCCACTGGGGGGGAGGGTGAGAGAAATCAAGATTTTTTTTTCCAGGAATTTATATTCTGGTGGGAGATGACAGAATGAACAATATAAAGTTATGTAAAGGAAATATATGCCTGAGCAAGCTTCACTTGATGCAATATAAACTATTGACAGCCTTCCCTATTTAAATTTGTGTACTGTTTGAGAGATGACTGTCGGTTGTAAAATACCTGATGGTAATAGTGAAAGACTTTAGAATCTTGGGACAACAGGGCTCAGACACAGTTTCCTGAGTGACAGACCTACTTCAAGGATGAGGGATGACTTGTGAGGTCCCAGAGCAACGGTACGATGTTCAAATCAATAAATAAGCTATGTCCATAGGACATGATGTGCGACCCATTAGCTTCTTACAAAGAGGCATCTGTTTCAAAATTCAGCTCTGAGTTGATTAGTCTTGGCTTTTATGTGTCTCGTGTATCACACTGAGAGAGACTGGCTTTAGAATAAAAATGTTAATAAAAACATTTCTGACACTATTCAAGGCCAATGACTTAGAAATGCTTAAAAATGCAAATCTCACCTTTACTTTTGTACCCCGCACTTTGGTTGAACAGTGAGTAAAATATTAGTGACATTACTGTTCGGAATGATGGCTCTATTTTTGTTCATGACAGTGTTGTCAGCACGGAGAACATATGGTGAGAGAATTCATTTTTATTACATTTCATATATGGAATAGTATATTCTAGAATCCAGTAAGAGTTTAACCATAGATAGGCACTGCTCCAGTCATATTCTCATTTTCTCTAAAGAAGGTAAAATTAAAGGAACAACAACAAATCACAGCTAAGGGACAATGAAGAAAGCAGCAAATGTCCCAGCAGATGTCCAGAAGGCAAACTGATGAGTTCACTTCCTCTGGAAGCAAGCTGAGTTCTACTTGCACCAAGAACAGTGCAAGATTTAGATGCGACTCGACCTCTTTTTGGAACTGTCATAGTTTCAGGAATTCCAAAATATGCATATGAGATTCAAGAAGTCGCTGAAGACGAATGGGACTGTCCAGGTCCGTGTGCACCATTTGTCATGTCTGCTTGGACTATTGGATCTGTCTCCAATACAATACATCAGTTTCATGTAAAGCAATTTTTTTTCAGACTGCTGACAAAAGGCTTTTCCCCTAGCTATTGTCATCAGTCATAGAGAAAACAGTGCGCGATATGAAGTAAGAGTTGCTTGATACCAGAGCATAAAATACTTTAAAAATATGATTGGATTTAGTGGTCATAAGAGTGATGGAGTGTGTGAACTGAACCAGGTAAACGATGTGTTACCTGTCACTGCTTGGCCGAGACGCCTCATCTGCACTGCCTCCTTATACCTCAGCTCTTGAATTTTTCAGCAAAGCACAGTCAAGCTATCCAATGTTGAATAGCAACTGTGTTTCTCTGAAATACACACAAGTCATGAATTATGGTGACACAGCGGCTAGGATATATTGCTTAGCCTTAAAGAGTAGTAATTGTTACTATAACAGTGATATTCCCTTACGTGTTTACTGGAGGAAAGGAAATAAATCAGATTCTTTTTGTATTCTACTCCTGAATTTTGCATATGCTCTCAATGTAATAAATAGGTGTAAAATACAAATGACAGTAATAGTTCACAGTCTTATAGGAGGCTATATTTTCAAAATTCTTAGCATTGCTGTTTTATTTGGTAATTTTAGTATCTCCTCCATATTCTTTAAAAACAGAACAAAACAAAAAAACCAACTAGTGATTCTAGTGCTCCAAACAATTCAATTATAAAGAAAATTGTTTTTAGTGATCACCTGCAAACCGTATTGTATGCTTCTTGCTGTGGTCTAACGTCAAAGACCCTCACTGCATCGTGCTCATCGCTCTCACCACATGGATGGAGCAGATCAGGTCAGGCCATCCTCATATTTGGGCGGTGAAGGTATCTGATGTTCAAACAGAGTAGATGATTTGTCAAACATAACTGGCCAGATTGAGACAAGAGCAA
Organism: Cynopterus sphinx; assembly: GCA_030015415.1. Classification (NCBI taxonomy): domain Eukaryota; kingdom Metazoa; phylum Chordata; class Mammalia; order Chiroptera; family Pteropodidae; genus Cynopterus; species Cynopterus sphinx. Next base: position 4,411,836 of record CM057384.1, read on the forward strand.
AGTGTATTTATTTCTTTTACACCAGGGGTCCCCAACCCCTGGAGCTCTGGACCTGTCCTAGAACAGGGTGGCACAATAGGAGGTGAGTGGCGAACCAGTGAGCAAAGCTTCATCTGTGTCTACAGCTGCTCCCAGCACCAGCATCACCGCCTCAGTTCTGCCTCAGATCATCAGGCCTTAGATTCTCGTAGGAGCACCGGTCCCTGGTGCCCAAACTAGTGAGTGGGCAGTGTTTCCATGGCACCCAGATCAGTTACTTTGATAAGTTCAGTGGAGACAGTGCCAGTCATGACAGTCATTGGAATTTCATTGCTACAGACAGAAATATACAGAGAATGTTGTGATGATAAACTACAGAAGCCATTATTTTTAATTCACAAAGATAATTGTTATTAACGTTTTCTGGAGCAATGGCCCCATATTATTCTTGTGCACTTTATAGGGAAGGTTTCATGCTTTGATCTCAGAACATTACAGCTACACATTTATAATCTGATTCCCTTTTCAAGTTATAGGAAAATAAACTGGATAAGCAATCCTAACCATAAGTGAAAGATAGTGCCATTATAAGATGTCAGAAAAGCTTACGTTTGGTATTTAAAAGACAAGGGAGAAGGAATAAATACTTATAATAAGACTTATTTCACTAGTAGAAGTAAATGACTTGATTATGAAATATCAGAGTAAGTGTGAATCCACTTCCAATGGAATCTAAAATTTCCAGTGTCAATTGGTCAACGTGCATTTATAGTAAAATATTTTAAAGGTGATCACAAAACCCGTTGTGAAGGATACTAAATATGTCTATAAATGAAAGCTGTACAGCATAAGCTCGAATGGGGGGGAGGAGAGAAAGGATAAAATGTTACCTGATGATATCATTAGAAAACAATAATAAAAATACACATTATTATTAAAAGAAAGGCTAATGTTTGCAGGAAAATATTTTTTATGTATTCAGTCCAATATCAACTTTTCAGCAACTGTAAACTAATCAGGGGACAAATTCAAGGCTATATTTTGCTGTCAAATAAGTCATTACAAGAAGCTGTGTTTATAATTATTTAGAAACGAACAGTTCTGTGTAAATATCATTGTGATTGCATTAGGAGATTGAAGGGTCAGAATAAAATTGATGAGAAAATTTTAGGTTATCACTTTAGTATTTTTAATGTATTCAAAATCAATAGATTGAGGTAAATAGTTTATAGAGACAGTTCAAATCAGCAAATGCTATTACTAAGCTACCAGCATTATCTGAATAGTTTAAAGAATGGAAAAAATTATATCCTGAGATCTGATGTTATGTATCATCAAAAAGATTAATTAGAGGCAATGCTGAGATGATGCAGTTGCTTTTGATAATAATAAAACATTCATAAATCCTTTATTTTACAAAGCACTTTCACACACACACAAATTTTATTTTAACCTCACCACAATCCAACTCAGCTATTATGACAAGAAACTCCTTTGTCAATTTTATTCATTGTGTGAAAAGATATTCTACTCGAAATAATCTCTTCATCTCTTTATATGTTTATAGAAGATTTAATATTTAGGTTATAATCAACATTCTTTTCAGAAAAGCAAATTATTTCTTACCAATTTTAACTACTTCCTGATAGAATTTGTAGACAAAAAAGAAGATAGTAGTTCAATATATTGGCATCTGAAAACCAAGCAAGTTGGTTCCCAAATTTTAACGATCAAGTAAAAATGCCTGGTTTAAACTTCGCCGTGTAAATGACTACATGAATGTGTTGAAATATCTTGATACAGCCTGGAGACATGGGCTGGCCAGGTATCACACTGTCAGCAACACTCAGTCCCAGCATTTTAAAATGAGTTATCAAAGCTTTGTGGTTCGTCTTTTCCACATCAAACATCCCAGCTTAGACAACATCAAAAATGGCTGTCAGTACCATGGGCAGAGAATGTAAAGATCTCATCGTTGGAGCAATGCTAAGTTCATAGGTTATTTCAAAAAGCTTGCAGAACCCAGTGCTTAAATGAAAGTATCAAAAAATCATGCTATCTCTGTAAAAGAAAAAAGAATAGACAAAAAATACATACATTTTTATATGATAATGTCAACAAAACAGACCTTACAGAGTAAGAAAATAAGTTGATAAATGGTAGGTATTTAAACGAACGTTGAACAAATACATTAGAAGATACTGACTGTGAAGCAGTGAGAAAAAGCAAAAAGGCCAGAGTTACATGTGGCAACTGCAACAGAAAGGATCAGCAAGAATGAGCAAGAAGAAAAAAATTGGACTAGTTTAGAAGAAACATTCTCTTGTCTAGGGTGACACAGAGTTTTATTATGTCCTTAATGCTGTCAGGAGAATTGAAAGTTTGAACCAAGACTAAGCCTGACTATTCTTTCAGGGACAAAGTATGATCAATCTTAAATATATATTCTTTAAAGGTGGTGTTCTAAGTCTATAGGGTGAACTCAACATAAAGCCAGCATTTTTTTAAATTAAATTTATTGGGGGAACATTGGTTAATACAATTATATAATTTTCAGGGGTACATTATCATTTGACATCTGTATATTCTAGTGTGTGTTTACCACCCAGAGTCTAGTTTCCTTCAGCTACCATATATTTGACCCCCTTTACCCTGTCTACCTCCCCCCTCCTCCAGCACCCCATACCCTTTGGTAACCACTAGTCTATAGTCCTAGTTCATGAGTCTGTTTGTTTGTCCTGTTCCTTTGTTGCTTTTAGGTTTAAATCCCACATGTAAGTGATATCATGTGACTTTCAATGTTTTCTGTCTGGCTTATTTCCCTTAGCAGGATTATCTCGAGGTCCATCCAGGTTGTCATAAATGGCTGTATTTCATGTCTTCTTATGGCTGAGTAATATTCCATCGTATAGATGTACCACAGCTTCTTTAGCCAATCATCTATCGTAGGACACTTTGGTTGCTTCCATGTCCTGGCCACTGTGAATAATGCTCCTATGAATGTTTGTGTGAAAATATCTTTACAGATATGAGTTTTCAAGTCTTCTGGGTAAATATTCAGTAGAGGGATTGCTGGATCAATTCTTAGTCTTTTGAGGACCCTCCAAACTGTTTTCCATAGAGGCTGTGCCAATTTTCAGGCCCACCAGCAGTGTATGAGGGATCCTTTTTCTCTGCATCCTCTCCTACACTTGTTATTACTCGTCCTGCTGATTATAGCTATTATATCAGGTGTGAGATGGTATCTCATTGTGGTTTTGATTTGCATTTCCCTAATAGCTAGCGATGTTGAGCATCTTCTCATATATTTGTTGGCCATTTGTATGTCCTCTAGGGAGAAGTGTCTGTTCAGGTCCTCTGCCCATTTTTTTATTGGATCATTTGCTTTTTTGTTGTTACTGAGTCATATGAGTTCTTTGTATATTTTGGATATTAAGCCCTTACCGGAGGCATTGCTAGCAAATATATTTTCCCATTCAAATGGTTGTCTCTTTACCTTGTTGACCATTTCTTTTGCTGAGCAGAAACTTTTTAGTTTGATGTAGTCCCATTAATTTATTTTAGCTTTTACTTTCCTTGCTTTTGAGGTCAAGCTCATAAAATCTTCTTTAAGTCCAAAGTCCTTGAGTTTAATTCCTATGTTTTCTTCTATGCATTTTGTTTTTTCAGGTCTTGTATTCAGGCCCTTAATCCATTTTGAGTTAATTTTGGTGTGTGGTGAAAGATAACAGTCTAGTTTCATTCTTTTGCAGATGGCTTTTCAGTTTTCCCAGCATCATTTATTGGAGAGGCTTTCTTTTCACCACTCTATGTTTTTGAAAGCCAGCATTTTTAATAATAAAATATAATAGTTAATATTTACTAAGGCATTGCTAAATATGAGCCATGCTATACAGTCCTCTATATTCATTATTTTCTTTTATACTCACATGAAACCTCACCTAAAGTGTGCACAAATTTATATATTTATTGTACAAATAACATATCGTTTATAACACATGTCCAGGATTATGCAGAGAGAGACAACAGATCATCCAACATTTGAATCTGCAATTCTTCGCATACCAGTCTAAACAGAGCTATAAAATCTATCTGCTATGGGTAGCTCAAACGCTAGCTTTTTCCTACTTTGTTTCTATATCTAAAAAATTGTAGGACCACTTTCAATTTCACTTTTAGTAGTAAGATCACTAATTGGTGATGTGTGTCCTTACTCTTATTATCGAAACTAAAATTATAAAGGTACAGGTTTCGAAAACACCAATTATGTTAAATATTCAATCATGAACTCATCGCTCCCACTTTCCCACATACAGCTGCCCTGGTTTTCTTGAACAAGGCTGTAAACAATCTAAGACAGCCTTTTCCACCTGAACATGTTGGTTAAGTTAAATTGAAATATTTCCCTGTGAGCTTCTCATAGTGGTGCCCTGTTCTATACTTGGAACATCATTTAAAAAAATCTTATTTCTTTTACCACAAGAATATTTTAAGTACCTGAAAATGTATTTTTCCAATGCAACATATTTCATTTCTTTAACTTCACGTGTCTCAGGCTGTTTTATAGCCCTCACCACTGCGATCACTTTCTGCTGTACTTTTTGCAGCACGCGGCAGCATGGTGCAAGAAGTGAACAGTGTTTGGACGGGGATAGTTCCTGGATCTTAAAATATGATGTCTGCTCAAGAAAGGATATGAATTTCATCTCACACACTGCCACACAGCAGGGGTTGTGAAATGAGCAGATTTGCAGAGAGAAAATCTGAATCGAATTTCTCTCCGCGACTTAGTAGATGTCTGAGCTTGCACCAGTGAGAGCGTCTCTGAGTTGGGTGATTTTCTCACTGAACTGCCTTGAAATAATTTTGTACATGAAATAGTTCACATTATTACTATTGTTTTATTTTTCAAAATTTTTAGAAATTATATTTAAATATTTTACATGATGTTTCTCTTTTGGCAAAAAATTTGGGTGAGACAGCATCTCAGACCGCAATTAACAGAACGATTCTGTGATCTCCTTTTTATTATTATTATTATTATTGTTATTATTATTATTTTGGCTACTATTTTAAAGCTTGAGGGATGAACTCTCATGAACTTTCTGAAAAATCAATCTCACTCTGGGTATTTCAGTTTAAACCACGGTCACTCTCCTGCAGCCAATGACCACCACGAACAGACATGAAAACACATTTGAGTTTTTTGATCTGTTGCAATGAAGGGATTGTACTTGCGAGGGCTGTGTGGTGTCTCAGGATCCGGGTGTATCACAGGTCACCCTAGAAAGTGTTCGAGGAAGCACAATTTTGTGCTTTCAGAAACTAGGTCAGTTCTCTGGTTGGATGTCTTGGTAGTTTCATCTTACTGGGTGGAGGAAGAAAAAGAGATGAAAGCTGTGATTGTTAAAAGAAGCCACAGCTACCCATAAAGACAATTCTATATCACAAATACAATAAAGTCTTTGATGAAAATTTAAAGAAATGAAACTAAATTTACAGTTTGGAAAGATCTCCTTAGCTATAGGCAAATTGCATTTTTATATATAACAGAAGTGACAATAAAAGTCAATAGGAAAATAGCTTACTTGGGAGAAAATATTTGATGGTTAATATTTTATTATACGAAAAGCTCTGGAAAATGCAACTAAAATGTGTGAATAATATTAATTTAAAAATTTCAGAATAAACAAATTACAACTCAACATGTAGAAAGCGATCATCATAATTAATACTGAGTGAATGCAAATTAAATAACCATAAGTACCTTCACTTTTCTTTTTTGTTTTTGTTCATCAGAGTGACAAAAATAAGTGCAAGGAAGTCTGGCAGTGTTTCAGGGAAATTTCAATAAGTCACTGCTGGTGAAATGTGAAATAGAGCTTTTATGAAAAACAACCTGTAAGTTATATTAACATTATATACTTACCATTTGATTCAGTAATTTCAGTTTTCATTATAAAATAAAAATGCCAACATGTCAGAACACATAAAAAAGTGTGAATTAAGTTTTTCACAAGGAAGAGAATTAAAAGCCACTTTAATATCCATGAACTGAGAATAAATTATTAGAAACCTAGATTAAACTATTTGAAAATAAATTTCACCTCCAAAGTGGTCTTTTAAGGTTTCCGTGATGTGTCATAGAGTAACAAATTGTCATAATGTAATCAATCTTTGTAAAAAGAATTATACATATGTTTTCACATATGTTTTCATGTTATCCTGGAGAAAAATGTAAAAAGGATTTGAAATAAATTTTTTTTTTTAACAAAGATTTTCATGCAAGAGGAAAGAGAAGAGAAAAAAAAGATCATAAATAAAAAGGATGTTTTCTCTTGTACTTCTTGTCATGTGGAATGCACTGTCAGCCAACTTGGAGACGTGGAAAATGCCAGAATGAAAGTCATACCACCCTGATGTCACATACCATACATCAACGCCACCTGCTGCCAACCTCCAGAGTGAGGCACAAGTAGCCTTGTCCCCTGTTTGATGCAGTACCCCCAGCTGATAAAGGTCCTAAGGGAAATTAATAGAATTCGTAATGGTTTTAAATATGTATTGATAGTGAATGTTGACTTTTAATTTCCATTTCTAGTAATATCCTGGTATGGTTTTGGTAACAATTTTATGATGACCTCATAAACTAGATGGACATCGTATCTTATTTTTCTTTTTCTGGAAATGCTTATAAGATATAAATTATTTCACCTTTCAGTGTTTAGAAAAATGCATTGAGAAATTCCTTGAGCCTTAAATTTTTACGATGGGCAACTTTATTAAATATGGATTAAATTTCTTTAAGATGTGTAGTAATTGTATTCTTGCATTAAATTGGATATTACATTTTTCAAGCAGTTTTTCAACTTCAACAACCTTTGCAAATTTATTGATGTTAATTTGTCAGATTGTCCCTTTTTTATCTTTTATTGTCTCTAGAATTAATTCTAATGGCTATTTTTTCATTTATGATGCCTGTAATTGTCATCTTCTTCCATTTGTTTATTTCTTAGTCTTAATATTGTGCCATTAATTTTATTTACTGGTCAAAGTGCCATATTTGGCTTTGTTAATCCCCTGCTGAATACTGTCTTCTACCTCATGGATTCATGCATTAGATTAAAGTTGGCTTTCCTTTTCTGTCCTTTCCAGATTGTTTGGTTATTGATTTGTAGCCCTTCTTCCTCTCTACCATATGTATTCGAGGCTACATATTTCCTTCTAAAGCTGCACCCACACATTTTGATGTATTAGATAACACAACATCTACAAACTTGCTTCATTAAAATTTGTTGAGAATGACAAATTTCTAGTAATCATAAATGATATATTTTAGCAGCTTCATCAACTTATTTTATATATATATGTATATATATGAAATATTTCAATGAGAATATGATATCGCCTATTCTTTTAGTTCTGGTAACTTCAGTTTAATATGTTTTAAGGCTGTATCATTAGCCGCATATGTATGTTGAATATGCTTTTCTTCTGACCTTAATTTTTTCTAAGACTATTCTATGTTTGGTTCACCCTCCCCGTTAATGTGTAGTCTTTCAAGAATCTCAGCTTTAATTCTAGAAAATTTTACAATTTCATCTCTTCTTTAGTGGGTGCTGAATTATACATTTTGTCATCACAGACACAGGAGACTAGCTTTTTCAGCCTTCCTTCTACAGATAAATAAGATCCCTCAGGTGAGAGATAAGACATACAAATGAATAGTTTTAAAATAGTCACAGAGATGTAAAATACAGCATAGGGAATATAGTCAAGAATATTATATGATCTATGTACACTGCTAGGTAGGTAATGCACTTACTGGGGGATGATTTTGTAAGTGATACAAATGTCTAACCACTATGCTGTATACAAACTAATATGAAATAATATTGAATGTCAAAAGTAATTGAAAAAAAAATCCTTCCGTGGGAAAAGCAGCATCAAAGATCATGCTCACATGTCTGGTTCTTTCGTCTCCAGTCTTAACCCTTCATATCTTCACTTTTTGGCTAGCTCAGTGTTGCAACATTTTTTTCTGTAATACTCTATTCAGCTTTCTCATTTTTCCACCAGGACGGTTACTCTGAATGAGAGTATGGTATTCCCATAAGCATAGTTTCATCAGCGTTTTATTTAAAATTGCTTCACAGATGGAAGTAAGAAGTTTCCTGTTCTAAGGTCTGGAAAAATAATTTAATATAATAACAGTTAGTTATTTTCAAAAGCCCCGATTTTTAAAATAATATTTCAAAGTAATTTTAGCATTTACTATGAAAAAGTTTCTTCTATTTTTTTTTTCCATGATTCATTAAAATATTTAGGCAGGTGAACATGAACATTTACCACATTACAGCAGTCTGCTCCAAAGTCGTCTTTACCATGAAGTCTATGGCTTTCTAAAAGTATTTGTGAGAACTGCTCTGACAGAGGCATTCAATCAACAGCGTTGAGATCATTTTAAATAAAGAGTTCGTTTCACCCTGATACAGAAGTTTGGAATTCTTGACCTAGACAGGACCTTTCATGTGGGAGCTGTATTTTCCCCTTAAATCTGTTGCCTCATATTCGTTTCAGCAACCCAAACAGCATGTGTTAAAGCAAAGGGGCCTGGGCTCCCTCTGGGCTCTCATATGCCAGGATAAGAGAATGAATGTTAATGCCAAAATAGGAAAAAAAACATTAATAATGCAGATGTTTTGGAATAGTAATTCTCACTGTTTCGAAGTGTAAAGGTGCCATTCTAAGTTGTTTGCGGACCTTGGATTTCAATAATGAGTATGATTTTCTCTGGATTTTTGCAAGAAAAATACATACCCAACTGTGTTAAAAGCATTTGCTTTTTTTTATTTACACATTTACTTGTTCTAAACACAATTTGAGTGTCAAGCATGTGTTAGCATGTCAATGCCAAATATTGAAGCGATGTAATATTTGGTTAAAAAGACTAGTGCATTTATAGATTCAGTATCTAAAATAATTTAACACTTTATTTGAAAGTGCTACACTAATATCCCTTTTAAAGTATATTAGTTGTTTATATTTGCATTGTTTATCATATATTACGTGTCACATACACATTACGTGTTTATGGTAAATGCTTATTGGGATGTAAATTTCTGGAGGCGACAATTTAGGAACAAATTTCATATTTGTATGTACACGTATACATGAGGCAATGCCATGAAGATTTCTGGAAGGTGGATAACTTAATGATAAATTAATGGTACCCATAAGTATAAAAAAAGTAATTATTGAAAGTATAATTTAATAAGATGCTTAAATAATGTCTGGTCGTTAAAAATGTTCTAGAAAATACGGTATATTAGTTATGAAAGAATTAGCATATTTATTTGTTCCACAAGTGTGGATTGATTTGTATTCATAGACTTGAGGTATAAGAAAATAAAGGAAGTGCGATAATCCTTGGAGAATTTTTTAAAGATATAGTGAAAACTTTTTACAAAGCATCCTTGAAATAGTAAGCAGCTTTGACAAGCTCCCAAATGTCCTATTTTCCTTATGCATTATTTTTGGGAGAGCACTCGCTTTGCTCATTGACAGGAGGAGCTAATGGAAATATTCTACTTCATCTTTACTATGAACGTTTTTATTTATTCAAATATATGCCTTCTAATTTCAAAATAATAGTTCTATCGGTTTCTTCTGGAGATGCTGGAAACACAGCTGATTCTTCATACGTGAAAACGTCTTGCAAATGTTTTTAAATAATTATTTATCAACTCGAGTGTTTTTATTTTTTTCTCTAACTCATATGTCCTCAGTTTCTCCTTTTATGTAAGTTAGTCACCCTTAAATTTTCTCCCCCTTTTCATTCTGACCATACTGTCCTCTTGATCCTCCTGCCGCTATAGTATCTTCATGTTTTTCGTTACTGACTTTTGTTTCTTCCCTTGCCCTCTCTCTAATCATGCCCGAAAGGGTTTCATCTCATATCCTCTTTGGTTATTTATCTACACACTCTTGAACACTATTTCCCAGAGCAAGTTTGACCATGTCACCGATTTCAATTAAGATAATGACCCCCAAATGTATTTTTCTAGACTTGTCCTTCAGATCCATATTTTCAATTATTTATCAGCTATCTCATAGCAGTTCTTCAAAGAATGAAAAATCATATAAGGTTTTCTCCTGAATCATTGTAATTTGTTCTATTACAAAAAAAAATATGTGCAATGTTGAGGTAGAAAGGACAGATCTATGCTATTTGAACTTAAAAATATAAAGGTTAAGGGAAGGAAGATTTTCCCCCTTAGATACTGCAGAAGAACAAATGTGAATCCCTTTAAATGTAGGCTAGCATAATGGGTCCACAGTGACTGTGCAGCTGGGAAACCCAGAGAATTAATGGAAGAGAAGATGGTTAATGGAGAAGGCCAGGTCATCACTGGGGCATCTGTCATGAGAGTGGTGGGGAGAGACTCTGCCAGCAATTGATAAGAACCCTTCTATCTGGGTGGTTTCTGCTCTAGGCATTTCACTGAGAAAATGGTTCATTTGTGTATTTTTTTTTGCATGTGATTTTATTTTTAACGTTTAAATTGTTAAGCCACCTTGAAATTATATTGTTTCTTAAATAAAACGATTTGCCTTTTATTTCCAAGTGGTCTAATTTTTCTAATATTGTTTTCAAAAAGTGTATCTCTAAACAGCCATTAATATAAACTTTGTAACATAATAAGTGTCTGTATACATATATCATATTATATATGTAAGTGTGTATTGCACCATAAATGGCCCTCACCTTCACATCCTAATTAATTGCTCACATTCCCATCTGATTATGCAATCAAGAATTTATTATTACTTTATCATCTTTTACTGAAATGCTTATTAGAATGGAAGTTTTATTCAGAACAGATAAATTGGTTTTGCTTTGCAATTCTGTTAGGCATGAGCACCTGGACCTGTCAACTTCCAGAGATTGGTCCTGCTTTTGCCTCTGCCATTTGGTCCTCTTGTCCTTGACACTGTAACCTTTTCTAGCAGGAGCAGCGATGCTTCACACATGGGCTCCCAAAGTTAAACGCTCTTCTCTTTTGCAGGTTTTGGATTTTCAGTATCTATCGCCCAAGTTCGATTATCTCCCCATAAATTTTCCTGAGCAGACATCAGCCAAAAGAGAACATTTGATTCATATTATCATGATGAGAAGAAACAGCAAAATTTGGATTCATCCAAACTAGAATCCTTTCAAAAGAGTAGTATTTAGAAAATATTTCTGTTAAATATAGGGAGTAATTGAATATTATTTTTCATTTTGAAATTAAAGGAAATCTAGTCTATCTGTGGCTACAAAAACACTCTTTGGCTGGATTCAGGTGTATATCTCACTTCTTAGATAAATAAATGTTGAGCAGAATGGCATACACAGGTCACATGGTTAGTGGTAAGATAATATGCTAAATATTTCACAGTCTCATCTGGAGCACCTCATAGAATAAGAGAATAAAAATTAATTTAAAATACAGGATTCAGATACATGATCAACTGAACATTTGCATTTAATTTTGGTCCTTCCTGAAGATCCCAATAAAATGAGAATAATGTGACAAAAAGAAATAAATGTATAAAATCAAATTGTATAAACTCTGTATCTGTAACAGCTTCAACTTCTAATATCAACTGATAGACTCAAGTCAGACTTCTGTTCATCAAACCTTTTTTCTTCTTTTTCTTTTTTCTTTACTCAGATGTTTACAATGAAAAGAAAAAGTGTGAGGATTATTGATTTGGTCAATTTTAATTCATGTCATCGTGCACCTGGATATTCTCTTATATACACACAGTTTCCCGAGAGCAAAGAAATAGAATATTTTTACTCTTCCTGTTAGATACGAGTCTGGTATCCATCTCACAGGAATAGAAGCTACTCTTGCAGAAAGCAGTGAAATTTACAGTGCTGAGACTATAGAGGGAATGCTAATCACAATTCAGTGTTGTGCTTTAGTGTACATAAAAATTGTCCTTCCACGACTTTCTAAATCTATCAGATAAAGAACAGAACTAAAGCCATTTCTCTTTCAACAGAAATACTAAATACTATTACAAATTTTCTATTAAAAATTAAGTTGAGTGGTCCCTTTTAATGCATGTTTTATATTCATTATTTTTTCTAATATTCAAGACAAAAATATCTGATGAAAATATAGAGCCAAAAGTGTACTTGATATTCAAGTATAATGGTCATCAAACTCTTGTTAGCAGTTTTAAAATAGTGCATTATACTTATCAGTTAGTAAGTAGTTGATTAATGTAATTTCATACTGGCTATTATTTGTACATATTGCACGATTTTAGCAGAATTATATAATATGTTGTCATGTAACTTTTATTGTAATACTTTAATATAGCATATATTATATCTTATTTTATATTTCATTTAATATTATTAATATTTTAATTCAAGATAGGCATGTAAATATTTGTAGAATGTAAGGAAATGAAAGAGGATCATAAAATCTAGTTGACATATTCCAGAGGAAAAAAAATCTATGAAGTTAGATTCGCTTTTTATTTTCTTTTCTACTTATCTCTGAAAAGCAGATTTGCCCCTCTCACATACAAAATTATGGTCAAGTTTGTGTTTAATTCATAATTGAGCATATTTCAATAGAGAGTAGATAAGAAAATGTAAGAAAATATTAAGAATATTTTTAAATTAGAAATCATCATTACTGGTATTTTTCTGCCAATACTGTTTATAGATGCAGGTATACGATATTTTATGCATTTGAGAATGTAGTTTAAAAAATGCTCTGTATATCTGAAAGCTTGGGTACCAGGAAAATAATATATTTTTTATAATGCTTCTTCATCTTCATTTAGAGGCGCATAAGCCAATGCGAGAGTCATCATTTCTCTAATCAATCAGTTCAGATCAGGAAGATGTTAGAACATCTGTTTTATGATGATGCATGTCTTGGCCTGTAATTCAGCAGACACTGACAAAATGTTAGAAATCAGATTTTCAGGCAAAGGTCAAGATTTGCTCTTATTCCTGTGGTGTCATCTGTATTTCTTTAAATTCGAGAATAATGAATTCAGGACTAGATCACACAGTCCAAAATATACCTTCCTCGGTTAGAACAATGCTTTCCAAAAATAGCCTTCCCAGCACACAGCAATTACAAGCACAGGTGTGACTCAGGTGCTCAGCACCTACTGGCACCGCGGGGTCCACGTGGGCCCAGCTCATTAAGACTTCTCAGAGCTCGGAGGTGTGCTCATTGTCATTCGGAAGGGCCAGAAGACATTCATGCTGTCCTTTAGGCCTAAAATACATCTGTCTTGGTACAACAGATCTGTAATAGATGCTTTATGTTCCACCATGTCCTTATTGGCTCTGCCTCACTAACCTTACAGCTATCCAAATTTGGCATGCCGACAAATATCTTTTTTCCTGTTGGGTAAATGTAATTTAAAGTGAGTATTGGATTCAATAATGAAAATATTCTAAATATATGTTGTTTACATAACAGGAAAGAAGTTAGACACAGCAACTTTGCAAGCTATTCCAAATAGGACTGATATCCTGTGTGTCTGTGTTTGTAAAACCCTAACCTTCCTTAATAAGAAAGGCAGCCCCAAAGGTAGGAAGTGAAATTCAGCTCAAATTTATCATCTTGAATGATAATGGCTTACTTATTGCTAAGCCTCCCAGGTAGTTTGTAAAAATATGCTGTAAAAATAACCTGGAAAAGATGTGCTAGAAAATCTCTCAACAGCTCTAAATTCCCCTTCTTGACTGTCTCTCTCTCAATCACAGACACACACACACATGCACATCTGCACACACACACACACACACACACACACACACACTATTCTGAAGGAAAAATATGTTTTTATATTTTTTATTGTCAGCAATGCTTACAACAAAATATGAGGGAGTAAAAACTCTCACCATGAGGTAACCACAGGAAGAAATTTGTTCCTAACGAAAGCTTTATCTTATTTAACCATCCATTTTGCCCTTTAGAGCCATCATTTAAATACCTTATCCAGCCTTAGGAGTCTTTGGTCACAAGATATAAAATGAATATTCTTGGTACACAAATGGTACATCTGTGAGATGCTCCAGATGAGACCATGAGATATTTAGGTTGGGTACCTAACAGGATTATGGAGCATGAGTAATTTCCAAATACCTAACTAAAATTTTAGACAAAAATGGACATTTAAAATTGTGCTGCAGAAATTAACCATATTGCTGTAGTATAGTTCATCAGTAACCATCCCCTCAGTTCCACTTTGTCACAAAACCACTATCTATGGGCCAGATTTTCCTCCTGACTCCTGTATTTCTAGCTTCCGTTTTCCTTAAGGGAGACTATGCCATCATCACTAGAAAGTTTAAACTGTTTGAAAAGACATAATGCTCTTATGAGACATCAGTGCAAGACTGAGTAGAGGAGGTAAAACATAAAGATATGAACTTCATAGAGGAGATTTTTACATTTAATTTTAGACATTTAACCAGCAAAAAGGTAAATAAATATACAGGACATAACCATCAACACAGAAGGCTGATTTTTGTGCTCTCTTAGCTAACGCCCTCCCTTGAAATGTGAACGTTATTCTGATATCTACATTATAGAGCAGATCTTTTATTCTTGAAAATCCTATTACTAAAAGAAATAGTAAATCTTCTATTTTGTTCCTGGCTTCTCTAGCTAATAGTATGTCAATGAGATTCATCCATGTTACTGTATATATCAGGACTTCATTATGTTTTATTTCAGTTATATTAGATTATACCAGTATATACAAAGTATATTATTTTAAAATTTCTTTTCCTTGACTTATTGTTTTGCCTTATTTTATTTAATAAATAAAAAAGGTGATTATGATCCTTATAGTTTTAAAAAAGGTTCAGATTTATATGTAAGTGTTTCTTTTGTGGATTGTCAATGACAATGGTATTGTGTTTTTATTTTCAAATTCTGTTTGTTGTTGGTATATAGAAATAGTAAAACAATTGACTTCTGTACATTAACTTTGTATCCTTAGATCTTGCCATAATATTTTATTAGATCCAAGGGGTTTTTTTGTTGATATTCTATATAGACAATATGTCATCTGCAAATAAAGGCAGTTTTAAATTGTTTTCTTCCCAATCTGTATATCTTTTATTTCCATTTCTTACCTTATTGCATTAGCAAGGATTTCCAGTACAATGTTTAAAAAGGACAGTGACAGGGAATCCTGGCCTTGTACCAGATTTTAGTGGAAAGTTTTGAGTTTATATTGATACTTAGTATTACAGCTGTGTACTCAAAACTAAATGTGATTTAGTTGCTTTATTCAAAATTAGAACCCATGTAGTTTTATTAACCAATGTCATTCCAACAAATTTGATAAAAAAAATTAGTGAGTACAAAATGGTAAGCTTAAACATTTGCCTTTTATGATCACTGAAGTTTAAGTGGGCCTTCAAAAATATTTTGGGGGACCCGGCATATATGAAATAAAATTAATAAAAGAATTACTAAAGTTTGGGGAACAGTATTATAACTTAAATCTTTTAAAATAATATGACCATGATTATAAATCTTCATAATTAATTAGACAGTTACCTAAAAATACCATTGCTTATATATTAATTTAAAAAACTATATTTATATTATTATTAATTTATCAGAGTTTACTTGATACTCTAACTGATATTCTCCCATACTCCTCATATTTGATTGCATGGTTAGATCTGACAGATACCTCAGTATGAAAAGGCTTTAGATCTTATTGAAATCTTAAATAAATGATTCTGAGAGTTATGTATTTAGTAAGGAATTCTATAATATTATTTTTTGAGATCATTAATACAGTTTAAAAAGCAAGACATTATCCATTATTAATAAACTATATTGAACAGAATGTTTATTGTCCCTTGTAGACTATAATTATCAGGAATTTCAAAAAGGTAAAAGTGGTTTTGATCATTTTAATATCGTGAAGTGTTATAAATTTAGGCAACATGATACCATTATGAAGGGTAAAGAAGAGTAAAATATTTATGAAACCAGTGATGTTTGAGAAATGTAGTACAGGTTCTAAGAAACTACAGTAAAAATTAAATGGAAATAAAATATAGAGGTACATATTTATTTGGAGAAAAAGTCACTTAATGTCAACATATTTTAAATAGACATATATGAGATAACTTTAAATATGACAACAAATGTGAAATAAACACTACTGCAGGGGGGGCAGTCAATGCTATGTAGAAAGTGCCATGAGATGCACAGCTCTACCAAATGAAGGACGTCTTTTTTGAAGGACAGGTTCAAGGTGTAAGTTTTTCTTAAGCAAAGGAGTCAGTATAAAATTCTGCACAGTCCCGCAGTGCAAACAGAATGGGGGGACAGCTGGGCTGCACACCGAGAGAGGGTTTAGAGTCAGAATATCTCAGGGATAGGCAAACCGAGCAACAGAGATTTCCTGATTTTCACTGATAGACAGCATTTAGCAGAAAACCTTAGAAAAATAATTACTCTACCAAAAAGAACTGAGAATGTCCTGGGATGAATAATAATGACTGATTCAATCTATAAGAAATAAAACAAGGTAACAAACCCTCCTCAAAATTTCACCCGTCGTAAAAATAAGAGATAAAAATCCAGAGCAAGGTAGACCAGAGGTAATGTCCTTAATCACAGCTAACTGGAGCCTTAAAATAATTAATCTCACCTTAAAAAAATTAATTCCTATGAAATAAGAATTAGAAATTATGCAAACTCCATAGATTGTCAATAATGAACGGTTACATGCAAAATTACCTAAATAAAAATCAATTGCATATATATTTGCTCTTCAGAGTTTGAATTAAATCATTCTGTATATTTCATAAAGTCTAAATGTGGAAATAGGATCTCTTACTGAGGCTGTTTGAGATAAGTGACATGCAAACTGTGAGCCAGAGTCCAAGGAGCCACCTCCTTGAGAGATAGAGAAAAGGACAAATGTCACATGTTCATAATTCCGCTGCAATTCACTTGAGTGGCATGCGCTTAACTGCGCTGATGGTTGAACTTTGAAGAGCAAGAATTTGCTTCTTCAAAAACTTGCAAATGAAAAAAAGTAAGTTGAAAACCACTGTTGCAATTGAAATCTGTATCAGATGAATCCTATGTCATTCTCATAGGAAAAATATAAGTTTCAGCCTCCTCATGCTGGAAACGTTGGCCTATTACTGCATTTTTTATTTTTTTATTTTCCAAGATCTCAACTCAAAATGCCTCATGATAGACAAACAGTAAAAACCAACTTATCTTGCACTTAATTTGTGGACTTAATCCTAAACTGATAAATATAAACACATAGTTTTGCTAATACGTAAGTTTTATATGACTCCAACCCTCATTCGACCAATTGCCCCTATTTTTATGGGAAGCATCCATATGCATCATTTCTTGCAATAGCAATTTCTTATGTCATCCTGGCTAAGGATCCTGCCAGGCTTTGTCATTACTGAAATTGACAAAGATGCTTTTTTTTAATGAATATTTGCATTTTATTTCAGAAGAGTATAACATGCAACTTTTAAAATGTGTTATCTTTGTGTAAAAAATTGAGTTTACATTTTTAAAAGAATCACTTTTTAAATTTACACATAAATTTACATGTAAATTTACATATAAATTTACATTTAAATTCACATTTAAATTCACATTTAACTTACATACAATGAATTAACCCATTTGAAGTGGACAATCTTTTGTTTTAGCTATGTATGTATATTTATTTTCATGTATAATTCTTGAATTTTTACAGTTTTAACTCTAGACTCTGATAAAATTATATGCAAACATAAATGTAGTGAAGAGGTCACACTGGGATAAACATTTTGCCACACACCATTGCTCTACCTTGTCGGACAAATGGCTCTGCTTTCTAGAGCGCTGTCATTTATAAAATGGCAATGACTGTACCTAGAACTGAAAAACATAATTATTTCATGATTATGTAAGGGTGGCACAATAAACTCCTTGGCGTGATGACTAAGTCTTACTTTAGAACATTTTCAACAATGTCACCTGTTATTTTTTTCTTAGTAGTTTTATTTCCTTAATATTAAAGGTGTTTTTTAAAAAGGGTTTTTGCTCAGCATAGAGGAGGAAGGAATTAAGACTTCACTAAACATGTTACAGTGTGTCCATCAATACCACCATCTCTCTCTCTCATACACACACACACACACAAAGAAGAACTAAAAGCAAACAAACAAAAATCCTCATTTGACAATAATTGAAGTTAGAAAGGTATTTTTCCAAAAGTATGGTATGAACCAACGATTGGCCTATTCAATAACATACCTCATAGCTTCTAATTGACGGGTCTATGGCTGTTTATCTGTCAGAAACACGGACATCCATATGCTTTATATTGGAATTAAAGATTAAAAACATTAAATATATAATCCTAAAGAACCCTTTAGAGATACCAGACATACTTCTAAACACCCCACAGCCTGATCTGATTAATTCTCTCAACAATCCCGTGAGGGGACAAGCATTATTATTCTCAGTTTGTTAAAGGGAAATTAATGCAAAGAGAGATTATCTAAATTGATGAGGGACCCAACTCTTCGGTGTAAAGCTCTGTGCAGTGCCAGAGCCCAGCCATGCACTGAACAACGACCTCCGGCCGACTAGCCACAATTGCTATGACAGGGCACCGATTCTGGACATGTGCCCCAAAGACCTATGGGAGTATCCTCCTGGAATGTGGACAAGAAGGGAGACTGAGAAATTTTGAGGATCAGTTATTAAGAGCTTTCAAGGTAGATCTGGATTTTCTTTTAAAAAGATGATACAGGCACTATTCCTGCGGGTTGTGCATTATTATTGACCAGTAAGTGCTGCCGTGCCAGAAAGCAAGCATCACATGCCCCAGTGATGTCAGGCAACGTGAGCAGAGAGATGGGTGCCACTGCTGAACAGAAGCTTTAAAGGTTGGTGTGTGCTCTGTCATGCTTATTTGTTCCCTCTTTTCCAGCTGGAGTCTGCTTTTACAGGCCGGATGCTGGAGTGAATAAAATGAAGTATAACACAGCCAGGGCTTGATGGATGTGCAGTGAGAGCTAGAAATCCAGTTCTGGTTGTTTTTGTTTTTGTTTTTGTTTTTATACTGGAGGAAATTTGTCATTTTTTTTAAAAAAAATCACAGCATAATTTAGCCTAGCCAAATGGATATACTGTCCCACTTTTAATATGTTTAGGTTAAATTAAGATTTAACTCATTACATGTGTACTCGCCAATATCTCTGAATGACCTTCTCGAAGCTTGCCCAGTAGAGAGGTTTGTTAGTGTCTGTAATCTCAGAGTTGGGGTGGAGTTCAGGCATTCCGCACTATGAAAGAATAGATAAAGATGTGGGGTACACAGACAATGCGATGTTAGCCTTAAAAGAGAAAGGAATCCTGCCACTTGCACCAGCACGGGTGAACCTACAAGACATTATGCTAAGGGAAATACGCCAGTCACAGAAGGGCGATGACTGCATGATTCACCTTAGATGAGGATGCTCACGGAGTCAGGTTCATGGAATCAGAGAATAGTAGGTGGTTGCCAGGGGCTGGGAGTGGGGGAAATAGGGAGATGTTTTTCAATGAGTATCAAGTTTCTATTAGGGAAGTTGAGGAAGTTCTAGAGATCAGCTGTAGAGCACAGTGCCTGCAGGTACCAAAAACACACAAACAAAAACCGTAAATAAACACACAGAAATTTGGGGAGGTGATAGATGTAAATATGTTTAGTACTTTGGTTGCTGTGACAGCATCACAGGTATATGGATATTCTCAAATTCACCAACGTAGATATTAAAAATGTGTGATTTTTGTATAGCAACTCGTGGCTGCTGTTATGAGGTAAGGACGATCAAATCATGTAACTCATATCTTGTCACACAAGGTGGATTTAATAAGCCACATCGTGCTGATAATCAATCTACTTCACAGATGAAGACATATAACGTGAGCTGATAGGTCAGTTCTGGAGGATGGCCATCTCTAATGTTCACTGTCAGGGTGATTTGTAGAGAAAATCGTGGCACAGAGTTCATCTAGAAACACGCCAACGCACGGTGCTGTAAAACGAGCTACACACAGCATAGCCGGAGGTAGGACGTCCTTGCTTTCTCTTGGCAAAAATGTCTACAGATGATTATCAAAGTCAGACTGAGCTCAGGTGCAAAACGTGCGTGCTGTGCCAAGTTCAGGTGACTCTGAGTCATAAAGCAGAGTCAAAGATTCAGCATTCTGGCATTAGAGTACCTGGTTTACACTCATGAATATTTCCTTGCCCATGATCTCAGTCTTTAAAATAAATAAAAGAAGGGCTGCGAAATAGCAGTTTAATCCCTCAATGACTATAAAGCAGAGATATAACTGGCCCTCCGAAATATTCAGTATGAACTTAGCACGACGATGAAGTAAAATGCTATCACTCCGAGGATGGAAAGGTATTTGCAAATAACTGGGGTCTTACATTTCAAACCTTTAATAAGGAATTTTATGCATGACTCTGAGTATCGTTCCCTAACTGTAATGCTAATCCTAACTTTACTACTATGCAAAAACCTGTTAATTTTATTTTCAACGAAGGACAACATCTCTTTCTATTCGCTGCATATCAGCATCTATAAATTGCATTTTATTTCGGAACACACCCTCTCTCCTTTTCTTACCAATAATGTAAATGTGAGGCGGTAGATAGAAAAAAGTGCGCTTTCATTTCAGTTTAAATTAACGTATAGTTTGTTTACTGTTTTCCATTTCCCTTTTATCTCTCGATATAGATTGAACCGCCAGTGCCTGAAAAGAACTGTAAAAATCATTTCACTTTATTCTTATACTATAAACTTTTCATTTAAAATGTATTGGCCCAATGAATTTAATAGTTCCATGCCGGCAGGTAGAATGTTTGTTTGAAAATGATTTCCAGTTTCTAATTCTCTCCTTAGCCAGGAGAAGTATCTCCAGTGATGCTCTCAGCCTAAGTAGAAAGAACACTATGTTTCCTTTTATAAGTCATTTGAAAACACATTTATGGTCCTTTCTAGCTATACTAAAAAAGTCCCCACCTGGGGTTTTCAAGGGGACTCAGGTGGGTACTTCTCACCTGGCCTCCTCTAATTGGTGTCTGTGGGCTGTGATGGATAGCTTAGTAACAGGGCACGCCAAACAGCTGGAACTAATGCCTTTTCCTGTCTGTGGTCCACAGGAGGCCGACTAGAAATTCCAGCTGGCTTCTGTTTGTAAGAAACAGGTTACTTCTCTCTTTTTCTCTTCCTTCTTCATCACCCACCAACCTTCTAATTCATGTTCTGCTTTTGCATGTATTTCACAAGTTAGGGACTGAAAATGTCCTCACTCTGTGAATACATCACGAACATTTTTATTCCCTATGTGGTGCCGATTCTCATCTAACAAGGTTTCTTGTGCCGAGTCAAGAATTCTCCTGGAGGGCTTCATTTTCCATCTCAACCACATGGGATGACTCAGTCTGTCTAAGTGAAGTTGAATCTGAATGACAGCGCAATGCCTGGGGGCAGATGTTTGCAAGGGAACCAGTATTGACATTCATTTCTCAGGTTAAACTCTTAGCTTTAGGTACATTCTGAAATATTTCAAATGTCAGGGAAGCAGTGGACTTAGATTATGGGTTCTTTTGTTAATCCAAGAAATGCTGAGACTTCATACTTTAATTTAAATCCTTTACTGAATTCAGAACCATGCTGCAAGTCATAGAGGAATACATTTGAGTTGGGGGGAGGCCATTCCAAAGTTTAGAATGATGATGGATGTGGGGTCCCTATCTGACCAGATACGAGAGAAGGTGTTGTTTTGAAATACTAGAATCCAGCAATGGCCTTTATTTCCAGACGTTTTGTTGTCATTCTAAAGCCATAGTTATTTTCAAACTTTGGCTATCTCACAGTTTAAAATAGATGTGTTTCTGGAAAAAAAAAGTATAATGCATATCAAATTTTGAGACTGAAATAGCATTTTAAATGCAAACAGGTCTCTATTTAATGGAAATGTGTGTTGATCAGTTTTGAAAGAGAACACCCTTTGCCTTGTTCCTATTTTCAGTGAATTCAGATTTAAATTTGTCACGATTTGAATAAATTTCTATCCTACTTAGTATTTGCAACCATTTTTTCACTCACCTATCCACTCATGGACATATGAGCTTCTATTATTTGTTATGCACTGAATTAGGAATCGGATAGATGACTGATTATAAATTACAGTCCCGGTATTTCATGACAATTAATTGATTTCAATAATCATTTGATGTAACTTTGAACACACAAGCATTTACGTTTATGAAGACCATATAAAAGTGGATTGTAAAAGAACTTTTACTCTTTTAACACTTATTAATGGTTAAAATAAGTATTAATTTTTCAAAAACAATGCTCATTCAGACTTAGTGATCACTTTAAAAGCTGTTAAGTTATTGCTAGTAAAAGTGTCCACTAAGATTTTCTAGATAAAACTATATTCTCCAACAAAGTCAAAGGTGAAAGGAGAAGCAAAAACTCTACTTTCAGACAGTGGTCCTGAAGAATCACGGTAGGAAAAAGTTGTCCAATCTCTTCCTGAATTTTTGCAAAAGGACAATATCAAAGGTACCACCTGAGGACTCATTGCATCTATTCTGTGTGTTGGCAGTTGGTAAAAGACACATTACACTGTCTGTCATATGTCGACACTTTTTCATTTCGTGAAAGTCTCTGGTTTGTATAAAGTGACAAAACTTCCATGTCCTTGGGTTGAAGGCTTTAATAATGTTTTTCTCTCTTTGGTAAGTTTAATAAGGACCTGTCATGGTGCAGGGGCTTGTTGTTGTTGTCATTGTTTAATAACCAATTTATCAGCAAGAAAAAAAGCTGTTTTGACTTACAAAGTATGGACGAATAGATAGATAGGTAGATAGGTAGATGGATAGACAAACAAATAGATAAAGGTAGATAAATAGATAAAACATAGAGGATAGATGATAGATAGATGAGAGATGATTAGATGATAGATAGATAGATAGATATAGATAGATGAGATAAATAGATGGATAGATAGATAGATAGATAGGGAATAGATAGATGATATAGATAGAAGAATAGATGGATAGATGGATGATAGGTAGATGATAAATGAGAGAGAGGCAGAGATGATCTATAGTCATAGACACAGTACAGTTGTATGTATTCTATCTTCCAACTATTAGAATATTTTACAACAGACAATATGTTGTAGTCTCAGGCAATATCCAACATTATCAACATTGAATTAGTAATTTCCTTATTTAAAAAATAGAGATGTGGGCTATTTATCATCATGCATAAATTAAGCTTTTGTAATAGCAACAACCATCTTTAAAAGACACAAGAGCAGTAAATGGCTGCTCATCTGTTGTTTCTTTTTCTTTTTTTTAGGGAACTAGAGAATGTGAACATAATTATTTTTCAAATATCAATGCCTGAACTAGAATTGTATCCCCTCTGATTCTAAAATTATTGAATATATTCTTGCATATATCAACATAAATACTTTTTAAGACATTTGCATACATAAAGATATATAAATTACTATAAAACAGTGATTTCCATAAGGAGATAGAAAGCACGTTGGAAACTTGCTCTGAGAACATATATCCAGGTCTAGCAAACATGGAAATAGATATTTTAATTTTTTTTTTGTCCAACTCCAACATCCAGCTCATGTTTTATCAAAGTTTATTGAGGCTATGAGGTTCACTACAGTGTTCATTATGGAAATTCTGCTGCTTGAAACAGACTCGAACATATGCAAACCATGGAGTTTAACACTTTAATATTTTACATGGAAACTTAAAAGAGCATTGGATTTATGACAACATATATTTTTCTATATGGCCTACAGATTCTGCTTTTATTCTGCTTTATATTCCATGTATGATAATTTTGTTTAAAAATCAACAATTAATACTTTTAGATCATTTTCACATCTAGAATATGGCCAGGAATACACATTTAATGATTTTTCTTTCATACTTTTAATTTATCTTTTCCAGATTAATATCTATAGCTGTGAAGAAGAACAGACTTTGTGGAGACTAAAATGAGTTTTAAAACCTGTAGTGTGTGTCTTTCTAGATGATATTCAGCCACATAAAGAAAAGAATACATTCTCTCTTGCATGCAATCCAATGACCTCATATTTTTGGTATACTCAGACTATTGCAATCAGTTTTTTTAGTAGTAGTTTAACTTAAGATAAACTGAAATTTTAAGCCTGTTGATTATAGAAAAGGCCTAACGAAGACATACATCCCTCATAAAGTCAGCTGAGCTAACGACTTTGGTGTTATAAAGTTATCGGCAGAGTGGCTCTGAAACATGAAATGCAGTGTTCTCAGTTGTAATCATTTATTTCAAGTGAGCTAGAATTGCAGGGAAGCTATTTTGTACTCACGAGTGACACTATGATTTAAATCCCATGCAAATAGAAAGATAAATCTAAAACATTACTCTAGCAAAATTAATTATTATTCCTTTGAGAGCCCCGAGTGCCCGTATTTCCCCATTAGATTAATTTAGCTATAAATATAAACATTTCAAGCTACCAAAAATTAGAATTAAAATTATGGAATGTCTTAAAGCTAAACCATAGATTAAGAAAAAAAATGAGAAAGGGAGATGTGTTATTTTGAAATGTGCCTACTGAGTTTCTGCATGCCGTCTTCCCCTCTCAGCTCAAGCAAATAGAGTAGAAAATATTACAGTCACATGTCTTTTTGGAAAAAAAATGCAAAAAGTAAACATATTTCCTCGGATAGTTTTATGTACTTATTTTTACTATGTGCACTAATAAAGGAACTGTAATAAGCACTTGGCTTTCAAATATAAAATGTTTTAAAATGTTCTCTAAATACATACAATGTTATAAAAATTTGAAAATGCCTTAGAAATCAATGAAATGGAATCAGTCATTTCCAAAAATAGTTATAAGTGTATATTTCATATTTCATAAACATCAAAGCTTCAGCGTTATAACTAGTAAAATTATATTATTTCTGTAAACATGATTAAAATACTCTAAGCATAGATATATACTTTTGTTATATTGCATCAAAATTACAAATAGTTCTATTTCTTTGATGAGGTTCTAACATTCATTTAAAATATATCTGCCCCCAAATCCTAATGGTGACTATATTTTTTCCAAAAAAAAATAAAAAATTTAATACTCCAAAGTTAGTGAATTAGAAGAAAGTAGCAGAAGCAGCAAAGGAGAATGAAAATGGGCAGTGTGATATAAGAGGGAGACCAAGAAAACATGGTCTAGGCAAAGTGTAAGCACGAGGAAATGATCATCTCTGTTCAATAATTCAGAGAGGTCATGTAAGAGCAAAAACAAGTTTATTCTCAGGTTTGGTCATGTGTGGTCATCGAGAGCCTTTCCAGAACAGTTTCAGTACAAGGATGACAGCGAAAGCTGTAGAACAAAGGGAAGTCCAGGAAAAAGATGGACCTTGAATAAATGTTTGGGTCGAGAGAAGTTTACTTTTTATATAAAAACGATAAGAACATATTTAAATGCTGATGAGAATGATCCAGAAGAGGGAGGAATGAGAATGCAATTGACAGGTGGATAAAGAGGTGAGTAGGAGTGGCGTCCTTACAAGGACAAAATGGGACAATACTTAGTGCATAAGTGGTACTCACGTTTCTTACAGAGGAAGGGCCTGAGCCACAAATGAAATGAAAAGAATGGCTTAGCTGGTCAGGGGGAAAGGTGCCTTGTGGACTTTAGACATGTGTTTTACTATGCTCAGTAGCTGAAGTCTTTTACATGAAATGATTTTGGTAGTTTGTGGGCATTGTGGGGTTTAGACAGCTGTGGAAGTTTTCATACAACAACTGGAATTTTCTTAGTCAATAAAGCAAGATAATCACCTGAGTCTGAGGAAAAGTGAAGAGGTAGGAGAAAATTGAGGAGAGAGGAGAATAGGTGGACATTTAGAAAGATAAGGAAGCAAATGCAACTGGGAATTGTAATGTCAATGCCTGTTTAGCAAGTAGGACCAGCTTGATATTCATGTTTCTGAGTTTTACTTTTCTCCAGCCCAGTAAACGAACAGGTGCAGAATGGGCCCATAATTGGAATATAATGAGGACTTCTATTTTTTTTTCCAAGAGAGTAGGTGGAAGTTATAGAGACACAAACCAGTTAACTTGTTATACAAATAAGTGAATGTCAGACTTGATTATGATTTTTATTTACTTGGAATGTACATTTGTTAACTGTGGGCTCAATTTTTAAAAATAATATTATCTACAGGTTTATCTGAAACATTTTGTGTTTATGCTTTTCATAATGTTAAAAGAGGGAATTTTCTGGAATATGTAAATAATATTTTTAAATATTTCACTATTTAAGAAAAATATATGGTCTTGATAAAACTAGTGTTTTATTTCGATCAAGATGAAGTTATTTACTTTGACTCATCAATATATTGTGTTCTTTCTTACTTGCCCAAGCAAGTTTACTCAATAAAGTTGTTTCTTTATTTTTTATTCTCAGCTATTGAGGGAATAAAAATTTGCATAAGAGTATGCAGAGAGAAATTCTCCTTATAATTATGCCAACATCACAAGAAGCAGAGAAAATACATCATAATAAATGACTCCACACAGGAGAAGTATTTCTGGAGGAAGTTTCGGAGAGGTAGAAGTACTTGGATTTAAAATCTATCCATATTTACTAAAAATAACCAATTAGTTTCTGGGTGCACAGTAAGCATAAAAATTGGGTTAAAGAAAAAATTGCTGTATGTATTCATTTCCTGGAACTACTTGAGGAAAGAATTAATTGGATCTGAGTTGCAAAATGACACTTGTCTACATTCTGTTAGTATTAAAAAAAATATGCATTGCATTCTTCTTGGTCACTTCTGTTTGCCTTTCAAATCTACCAGTGCATACGGTTCCAATGTTCTCTAGCATATGAGATTATTTTTTTTATAGAAAACTAAACCTACCCCCACATTTTGCTCCATTCCATTTGTAGCAAGTGGAGAAAGTGAGGTTACTTTGCTAAACAGTTATTTGGTGAGCCCTAGTACTTGATATTTCTTAAATTAAAAAAAAAATGTGCTATTTTTAGTGTTATTAAAAAAAAAGACAAAACAATTGTAAACTCACAACTTTCAAGAAAAAGTATTAAACATGTTCAGTGAAAGACCAGAAAATCATCTCTCTCTACCACATTTCCATCACAAATATCCTAGCCTTGACTTATTTTTAGATTATGTCTGCACAAAGAAATATTAGGATGTTAGTTAAGGACAAATTAATACATCGAATTTCAATGAATATTACAATAACAAAGATTTTAACCAAGTATGCACTTATTGTTGGTGAACTCTTGCTATAAGGCTCCCTCCTACTGACTGAATATAGCAACAACACAAAGTATCCCAATGATAATATTAATCTCAAAAAAATGGAATCCATTATATTGATTTCTTTACATATGTCCTTAATATATAGAATGTCTACATGCTACTGATTCGAGTATATTTCATATTTCAGTGCTTCGTATTTACTTGTAAGACCAAAACCCACACATATGCATACGCTATGGCACTTTATTCTCAAGTTCTTGTTTGGTTGGTTGTTTTCTCCTTGCAATATATGCACCAACGTCCACTAATAATAATATAATTAAACTATAAAGTTTAAACTTATTTTTATAGTTAATGTACTTGCTGCTTATTTTCCATGATTCTTTTTTAGGGTCAGGAACAAAATATGTCTGTTTTAAGTGGAAAGCTAATGTTTTCCCCACAAGGAATATTTAAATCACTTTTAATACTACTGGTATAAAATCTTTACACATTTTTTTAAATTGACACATAAACTTGCATCTTGTAAACATTTGTGGACCCCACATGCCAACACAAACAGCTCATTGAAGACTGATAAATGAAATCAATGCACTCTCTTTAGGCTATTTTTAAGACATCTGTGGTATGATGTGGAATACTGACAAGTGAGAACAAGTTGAATGAACATTTGCTTTTCTTACAGCAAAAGACATATTTCACTGTCATAAGGATGTTTTAAACATGAACAATTTCAGAAGCTGCCAAACTATTTTAAAAGAGAGAAAGAACATTTCACTAGGTGGGGAAAAATATGGGGTGAGTTTCATCATGATTTCATTAGGCGATGCACTTAATGATTTAATAACTAATTATGGAAGCTCACATAAGTCATACATTTAATTTCACTGCAAAACACAAAATCACTGATTGCAAAGTCAAATATCCCTTTCCTTCAGCTCGAATAAGAAAAATGTGCAGGAAAGGCTGGTTTTAAAGGTGAAGTTTTGATTTATAATATAGACAGGACCTGCTCTGGGCTGAACGTTTGTGTTCTCCCAAATTCATGTGTTGAAAAGCTAACACCAAGGTGTGGTATTGGGGGGCAGGGTCTTCAGGCAGTGATTTGGTCATAAGGGGGCAGCTCTGGCACGTGGGGCTCACTGCTCTTATAAGAGACACCCTAGAGGGGTCCCCATCTCCTTCCACCTGTGAGGACACAGCAAGAAGTTGAAGTGAGCAGTTTGCAATAGAGAAGACCCCGACTTCACCAGAACCCTCCAGATCTTTGAGAAATCACTTTCTGCTGTTTATAAGCCACATGGTCCGTGGGGTTTTGTTACAGCAGCAGCCTGGATGGAATAAGGTGCTATCTTGGGCTTTGCTCATCAGATTCCATTGAGAGATCAATATTATCTACTAAGAATACTGAATAATTTTAATCTAACACCAGTATAAAACTATTGTTTCTATGCTGTGCATTTAAAAAAGTGCACTTCAAAATGTTTGGCTATGATTCGACTTGAGGAGCCTTATGTATACAAGATTGAATTCACTGAGATGCCCAATAATGAGGCAGTAAGATGTTAATATATTTTCAAATATTAGTAATAACCCAAACAAAAATGTCATGTTCAGATATTAATAAGGCTTTGATTATACATAAGTGGACATTACATAATCTAACACTTCATTTTTCTATTTATATTCTGTAAAGAACACAACCGATTGTGTAGCTTTCCAAATTGCGTGTGGCGGTGTGAACCTCTTTTCCTCGTGCAGATTAAGAGTTCTCTTTCTTCACAGTTATCGAACTTCTCTATGACCTCTGCAGCCTGTGTAATTGCTATCAGACAAGAGGAGCGATTCTTAAAATTGTGCAGCTGGTGGATTCCTTTGCATTGTCATCCCCACAGGTAGGAGTGGTTATTCAGCTGAGCGGCTGCTGCCGCCTCTGATTGATGCCGCGTGTCAGATTTTAAATTCTTTCCTACCCAGGCTTGTAATGCATGCATTTCCCAGTCACTGGCTTGTGGGATGTCAGGTGAATTATATTTCCCTGGCTTTACTTTATCATCTCTCAGAAGTGCCATTCTTTACTTTTTCCTTCTTCTTTTTTTTTTTTTTCTTTTAAGTCTCACAAATAAAACTGAACATCATCTCTACATATTGTGAAACATTAGTCACTCGTGTTTCCAATAGAGCTTTATCAGAAGTTATTTTTAAGAGAATCTAGTAGGAAATATGCTTCTTGAATCACATTAGGCTTGGAAGTTGTTATAATTCTTTCACTTAAAGGTATAAGCTAGAATTATTCTTTTATCGAATTAGAAAATTCCTACTGAGTTTTGTAGGAATCAAAAAGTCACATTTTCAAGGTTGCTCCTACTCTTAGCGCTGTTTAGATACACACATCTCTATTTGAGCATCTAATGTATGTAAGTAGAGAAGGAAGATATTCCATATTCTAGAAGAAATGAACAGTAGGGTTTTGTAGTATGTCTTTTAGAGATTTATTCCTAGTATAGTCACTCTTACTTTTTTTCTATTTGTTTGTTTGTTTAATATATTGATTTTTTAATTTATTTTCAGTTACAGTTGTTGTTATTATTTTAGATTAGTTTCAGGTGTACAGCATAGTGGTTAGACCCCCATTTAGTACATTCCCTCTTAAAGGAGCTGGAATGTGCAGGTGAATTCTAGAAGAGGGCACTCTCATTCAAAGAGCAAATGCTCTCAAAATTGCAATGAAATTAGATGAGCGTTAGTCACTCCTTCCCCCATTCCCTAGGCTCCCTCATCATTCTCTCCTCTCCCGAGGTCCCCACCCTCCCATGTCTACCAGAGAAATAGGTATGAGTCCACCCCAGGGCATTCACAGAGCACCAATTCCAAGGCTTCAGAAAACGCTTTGTGGAAAGGCATCAGTCAAAGCCTCACAGTTCCATGCTGTTCTACAAAAGCGGTTTTCCTCATTCTCAAACAGACAACGGTTCCACCCTGAATGCTTATAAAATAATACATTAGGTAAAGCAAAACAATTCATGAAAAGACAGAGGATCCATATTAAAAAAAGAAGGGGGGGTTAAGTTTCTAGAATAGCTGTTAAAATATAAAAACATTTTAGAAGTAACTGGGGTCCATTTGCAAGCATGTCAGCACCTGATGTTCATTTCCCGGCTTCATCTCTCCATCTTACTCCTTGGGAAGGATTGAAACCCGTTGTTTCGTTTGATTTCTTTAGTTATTTGTTGCTGGAACTCCTCTGTGCTGCTATATATTTTCTCCCTGCCCATGTCTTCGTGTTCTTCCCTCTCTGCTTGGCGTGTCATTTGTCTGCACACACACCACGGTTCTGTTAGCTTAATTAAATGATGGAATAGACTGCAAAATTAATTAAAGAAGAGACGATCTTTAAAAGTTGGGTGTGCATTCGCTGACTCTGTTTTAATCTTTGTTCCCTCTCTTTTTCTCTAACACCTACAGATATGAATAAATGTATTTGTACAAAAAAAAAGTGAAAGAGTGGCTTCAGACAGTTGACAATAGCTTCTTGAGATAATGGGTCTACTAGTGGTCTAGGCCTGTTTCCACAAATGACCACAAACTGGCTGGCGTAAAACGAGAGAAATGTATTCTCGGGCAGATGTAAGAGGCCAGGTGTGCAAGGGTGTCACGCAGGGCCACAGTCCCTCCGAAGGAAGAATGTGATTTATTTATTTTTGTCAGTTTAGTTTGTAGTCACTCCCAGAATTCCTCATTTACGGCTGCATAACTCCAGTCTCTGCCTCCTTTTCACATGGCCTTCTTTGTGTCCCTGTGTCCTTTCCTCTTCCTGTGGGGACCCCAGCCATCGAATTTAAGCCCCACTCTAATCCTGGCTGATTTTTTTCTAGAGATTCTCACCTTAATTATATCTGTGAAGATGCCATTTCCTAATAAAGTCTCGTTCTGAGGGTCCTGGTGGATATGAATTTGGGGTGGGGAGGCATTTCTCAACATTTCTCAATTATGCTGATTTTTGTTTGCTTCTTTGTGTGGTAAGGTATTTCCTTTTTTTATGCATTAGTATCATTTTTATAATTGGAAAACTGAAGATCTGTAGATTTTGGGAAAAAATATGTAGTCAATCATAAGTTTTAAAGGAATGCAAAGATGCAGATAACATTGTAATGGGAAAGCCCATTAATATTGGATAATTTTTGTGGATAGCACGTAAGTAATCTGACTATTTTATTCATTATGCCAATATTTAATTGGAGTATGTAATTTGATATTTAATGTAATCAATATAGTTAGATTTAGAGCCACTATTTTATAAGTTACCTTTTATTTCATCTGTTTTCTGTTTCTCTTTGTAGGCCTTCTTTCCGATTAATTGAGTTTTTGAAATTCTTTTCAATGCATCTATTGACTTTTAGCTATACTTCTGCATTATACCATGATGGGTACTCCACAATAAAACACACACGCTTAACTTTACATAATCTAGTTATAGTGTTCTGTCATTTAATGGCAAGTGTAGGAACCTTACGTCCATATAGGTAGGATTACCTATCACCCATTCTTTATAAGATAATTTTCATATATATTATGTCTATATACTTTATCATCATAAAAAGTTTTGTTTTAAACAATTGTAAGAACCTTGATGTTCATAAAATCTGGTAAAACCAAATGGTCTCCCTGGTAGCACCCGATAACCTAAAATGCATGATTGCCAAAATTCCCCAGGGGACAACACACTGCACTTAGGACCCGTTGCTTGTGGAAATGAGCAAACATTGGTGGGGAAACTTTTCTCAGCTAGCAGTGGACATTGTTGTCTCATGCTTTTCTTTGCAACAATCCTAGGAAAGAC
Organism: Cynopterus sphinx; assembly: GCA_030015415.1. Classification (NCBI taxonomy): domain Eukaryota; kingdom Metazoa; phylum Chordata; class Mammalia; order Chiroptera; family Pteropodidae; genus Cynopterus; species Cynopterus sphinx. The sequence goes on from CM057384.1 coordinate 4,444,072, forward strand.
GTCTATAAACCTGGGGAGCAGGGAACCTGTGAGCACCTCCAAATGGATTTTTAATGATTATTAATTACTATGAATTTTGATGATGTGCTGGTAGCGGTATGTGTATTTTGCTCAGTTTAAAGCATTTAACAACCAGAATGTCAGGGCATTCACCGAATCTGAAAGCTATTAAATTGGACCATTCCAATTTATCAATCTGTTGATAGGGAAACCCAATTTACTGGGACATTTTTTCATGAATTATGTATATGCATGGCTTTGCTTCTTACTCAGTCTGTGCTCTCCTTATTAACCCCTTCTCCCAAACTCTGGTAGGTCAGCGTTCTTGCATGTTTTGTTTTCAGCCACGTTCGCCTGCACAAGTACAAATGCAGTGCCAAGCAGACAGAGCTGGATTTAACTACAGGAGTTTTTTTTTTTTTTTCTGACAAGTATAACAATGGAATACGTATACACAGAGAAAGGAAGGGGGAGGGCGAGATTCAAGAACAGAACAATTTACATAAAATTTAGAAAATATATTCCTTAAATTATCTTGTGATAAATGGCATATATATATATATATATATACACACACATATATCTTGAGAGAGAGCATGAAATATTAACCCTCCCACAATCTGAAAGTCAAATGAGATCTTTTAAAAAAATTGCAGAAGATGTCATTTTGAGTTTCTGCATATTTTAAGGCAATAAGGTATAAAATTACTTTATAAACTCACGTAGTTTCCACATAGGAAGCTCAAGCAAAACCTGGTCTGTTGTTTATTTTTAGCTTGGCTTACCTTTTTCACTCAAGCAGAGTTTTGTTTTGTTTTCCCATGACCGATTCCACAAAATCTCGCAGGGCATCACAGGAGTAGTTTTTAGAATGGCCACCTCCAGATATTGACATCCTGTGGTCCCGATCTGTTTAGTTATGAGGCAACATCTTTGCGAAAGCAATAATGCCACCCACTTGCTCTGCAACCAGCTAACCTTCACCAGCCTTATGAAAATAAACTGTTTAGCATACTGCATGCATTCATTATTGCTCTAATAGAAGAAAAATTGCAAGTGAGATTAGCCCCATTACATGGAGAATGTTGCTAAATAGATTCATATTACAGCAGGTGGCTCAAATTGCATCCATTCAATTAGCATATACAAAAACAATTCCTTTCAAAAAGGAGCAAACATAAAAGATGTGAATTTGATTGCGTTATAAAGTCTTTAAGTAATTGTACTTATATTTTAAATAATCTGCTAAGAGATGAGCCATAACATTTAGAAGGTTTATTTAAGGAAAAATAAATCTCAATAAAAAATTATTCATTGTTGCATTTCAACATTTATAAAATATTTACATAATTCCTGACTCTTATTCAATATTTATTAATTTATTATAATTTTATTCTGAAAAGAACTTTAAACACAGCTTAATTATTCAATAATTAATTCTTTTAGTTGGTATTTACTGTGTATCTTGCATATGTAGGTGCCACACTTGTGTGAAAGACACCATGATGAACCAAGCATATATGTCCTTTGATATCCGTGGGTTACATGAACAACAGAGCAAAACAAAATTATAACAACACACTGAAAGATAAGACAAAATCAGTTAGGAAATTAAGATGCATCGGAGAGCAAAGGTAATATCTTTAAATGAATGACATGAATTCTACACATGTCCTGGACAGCAGATGTCTCACAGGCATCAAGAAGTAAATCACCATCAGTATTCAATTTGAAAATTTCTGTAAAGCAAAATTAAATCAATATTTTTATGTAAAGCATGGCTAACATTTATAAGGATGTAAAACTGATACTATAAATTACATTCAATTAAACGATGATACCTAGGCTCATAAATCGCAATGACATACAACATAGAAAAATCAATGAAAATATTACTTTGTATGCTGTGCTGTCCAATACGGGAGCTATTAGCCATATATGGTTATTTACATTTAAAAGGTAACTAATTACAATTAAAATTAGTTAGAAATTCAGTTCCTCGGTTACATCACACACATTTTAAGTGTTCAGATAATGTTTCTTCATCTCAGGATGTTTTATTACACTGGTCTAACCTAGGCAATCTATTCAAACATGGACCTAAAATTTCAAAAAATATCAAACAAATTAAAAGTTCCATAAGTGACATACCTTGGAGAGTTTACTGTTAAACCTATTTCTACTCAAACTTGATTGTTTATTTTGTGATTCCTTAATTTTTCGTATGGTCTATGTATTTATTATTTTCCTTTATTTTCATTTATCTTTAGTTTTCTTTTTTTTTTTTTTATTAAAACCCTCTAGTTATTTATTTCAGTGAGAGCCTACATTACTATTTGGAGATAATAGTACACACATGTAATCAATCTAATGAAATATTGTAATATTTTGTCAGATTGCAATTTGTCAATATCAGTTTATTAATGGCAATGAATGATCATATAATGTAAACATGTTAATAATGGGAAAAAGTGGAACATATGGAAAATCTCTATGCTATCTCTAAATTAAAACTTGTTAATTTATTTTATTTTAAAAAAGACAGAAATGGAGAGATTATATTTTCAGTAGGGGTGAGGGATATAAAATCATTGTTATTTTTTGATTAAATAATGCCTTCTTCTTGTCATTAAAATGTGTCAGATGAAATTCAACTCCAAAAGATTGACTCAAAGGCTGTCCTTCTATTTCCATATATATCGAAGCCAACATCGGCCATAGCTTCGTGTTACACTAAGGTGAATATTAGAACTGCATAAATTCTCAAGACAAATATGGAATTTTAGCTTTGCGTAAACTTATTTCTAATCTATATATATATATATATATATATATATATATATATATATATATATCTTGTAAAAATGGTTCTAAGAAAAACAAGAAAGAATTTTGCGCTATGACCTTGCAATTCTACAAGTGTCCTAAACACCCAAAAGAAGTGAATGAATATCTTCACTTGAAGACTTACACAAGAATATTTGTTGCAGAATTATTTATAAGTGTCAAAATTAATCCCAATCCAAATTTTATCAATAGTAAAATGCATATGTAAAGTGTAGTGCATTCCTATAATAAGGCATTATACAAGGGAAGACCTACAACTACACGAAAAAATATGGTAAACTTTCTAATCATAGTGACAATGGAAAGAAACCATATATTAAATATGGCTGACAAAGCATTCACATAGATAGAATTCAAAGTGGGCAGAGCTAACTGATGCGTTGGACATCGGGATAGTAGTCACATTCGGAAGAAGGGAGTAGGCGAATGAAGGGGATGAACACAAAAAAAGCTTGGGGTGTTAGTGAAAATCTCAGTCTTGACCTTGTGGGTGGTGACTATGATGTATTCATGTTGAGATAATTCAGTGACACATATACTTACATTTCTGCATAATTCTTCCATTCAAGAAAAATTGAAAGGGGGTGGAAAAAGTTCTATATCATTAGGTGGACATAATCATGGATATGGAAATGAAAGAATTTAGATACGTTTTTATTTATCACAAAAGTGAAAAAGGTAAAATTAAACACATCAACCATATGGAATTTGTTGGAATTTTGGAGCTATATCAGTGAATAAACAAAGGTGTATTGAAATATGGGATGCTGTTTTCCAGGGGGAATATGGGAGAATATTCAAAATTCAATACATACTAATTGCATGAAGCTGCATGAATCCTACATTGCATTGTAACTCATATGGGAGAAACTCCACATTTGTAAATCCTCCTTAGTATTAAAGAAGTTAAAGAAGCAAATTATGTTGTCTTATAGGTTAATGGAAAGTAATGAAATGCAAGTAATAGTATTCAGTCTTACAGCTGAAGCATAAGAAAGAGGCAAAAAGACATTAGTCTGGGCAGTGAGCAAAAAATGAGCAAATGCAGACCAAGAGAAGTTTAAGTTCTTTGCTATAAAACAACACTCTTGGTGATTAGGCAAGAAATAACTCAGACTGAAGCTGGAAATGGTTTGAGGCTTGGGTTGAGCATACAAAAGTAAATTTCCAAGTTGTCAAGTGCCATTCATCCCAACCTGAAATGTGTATATTCTATTTATTTTCCTCATGTCTGTGCTTTAGAAAGTTAATTCTGGTAACAGAAATCCACTGTTGATCAGAGATACTAAAATGCAAGCTGCTTCTGACTGATGCCTAGTTAAATGGCAAAATAGATTGATTTGTAAAACTCTTCCTAACCACGGCTTTTAGAAACAAACAAACAAACAAAATGTATCAGGAAGAGGACCTTTAAGTTACATCTGCTCTTTGTTAATTGAAGTAACATCCTCTGTGGAAAGAAAGTGATGAGTCATTTCTGTTGCTCCATTCTGCAGATATGTCACCTCCCAAAGAGCCCAAGCCACTTGGCTTAAATTCACAGAGTCAGCAGCGACATGAATCTTGAGACAGAATCCATTCCCAGATCATTCTGGGAAAACTATGAGATTTAACAAAGTTAGCATTTAATGCAAGGATGCATTTATAGTAAAAGCAATGCTAAAGTCATTGAAAAATAGTAAATAACTGGATTCCACGCTGTGAGCCAGGGACACTGGATACTGACCACAAGGAATGGTTTATGATAGTAAGAAATGTCAAATGACAAAAGTAAAAACGATTTAGTGGTGAGATGGATGTCCCTTATTTGAGGAAAAGCAATCTGTGGATTGGGGGAATTGCAGTGCCTCCCGAGGGCAAGAGCAAGGTGCATGGAGCATTAGAAAAGGCAAGCGACAGAGGAACAGAGTGGAGGTGGCCAGCAGGTCCTGTTTTCCAGGGGCAGGTGGAGGATTGTGGTGGCTGTAAGGTGTCCTTGACAGGTGTTCCAGTAGATGGCAGGCTGGCTTAGGTTTAAATGTGTGACATGGGCCAGACCACTGAGGCCTGTGGCCTCAATTTTGTGGGTCCTGATTACACACACACACACACACACACACACACACACACACACACACACACACACACGAATTGACTTTGTCAGAAAGAAGAATATGTATACAAGTGGCCAAATAACCAAATTTCAGAGATACAGGCCCACTGACCGTGCCATTTTGCACTCAGGGCCCAGCTGTGGAACCGAACTGTTCGTCTCTAAAGCAGGATGTGTTTTTTTTCCTGAAACATTTCTCTTCTCACTCTCATGGTTGTTTCCTATTTTAAGCATATGATTATTTTTATAACGTTCCCTCAAATATTGTAAGGAATAAACATCTAGCATTGCATAGTTAAAATGTGTAATGTTTGAGGCCAACGCTATTTCTGGCAGTTAACGATATTATTTCCATGAAAGGGGAATAGGTTTTTTCCTAATTTTATTGTAAATTAACTACATTAATCGAAACAATGCAAATTGCATTATACAGTTTATGCCCTCACATGAGAAATTCCAACACATAATTTCCTAAAATTTTTATATTTTTCATACTTCTTTTTGGTTTTTCTCTGCTTCCTACTCACAGAAATGAAAGGCTATTTAATCACCTACTTTTTTTTTACATGAATCCTATATTATTCCACTATATAATGGTTGTGTTTTCTCCCATTATTCTGAACCTTCATTCTAACGAAGATTAAGTTTGATTTTATGATATTTTCTGGTTTAAGTGATTCTCTTGGAAAATTTTACCAAAAAAAAAAAAATAAAACCTTACATTTTGATAGTCATTTTTCATTCTATGATGTGTTATTTTCAAGTGAATAAAATTTACAGTTTAATTCATAGTAATTATAAAAAATACGGTTTGTGTTTCTATTTGGGGATAAAATTGTACTTTAATAACTTCTCAGTGTCTATTTAGACTACTTAAAATGACTATGTAGGAATAAATAATGTCTGATTCTGAAAAAAAAAACAAGCAAAATGCAAGAAGACTTGATTAATATATGTTTTTATAGGAGATAATTTCAAATACATATTGTGTTTTCACCACAGTTTTCATACAAAACTGAGACAACTGGTGTAAACTAAACTTCAATCTGTGAACGATTTGATTTATTATGCAGATTAATTAAAAAACAAAACTATTTTAATCAAGGGGTTTCTCAGATATTAACAGATGCAAAATTAATTCAAATTAATTTTAAGAAAAAAATATTTTGGTTCATGTAACTGGTTGGTATCACACCAGTGACTAAAGGGCTAGCATGCAGACAGTCTTTTTCATCATTTGCCTTCAATTTTGCTGGATCGGTTGCATCTTTTTTCTTTTTTCTTTTTTTTGTGGTTTCAAATTTACTTTTATTACCTAAAAACAGTTCATTTGCTTGATGTCGAAATATTTTCTAAAATATATTTTCCTTCTTTATTAAAGGTATACTAACACCATTAAAACTTTATGACTGGGAGTTTCTAAAGTGAGTCAGGCTGCATTCTTTGACAATTCTCCCTCACAGGGGTTGCCAGCAACTCCCATCTTACATAATCTTGCAATTAAGAATCCTAGAATAGAGAACAAGCCTCTTTCTGTGTAATTCCAGTGAAATTCCTGAAGTTGGCCTAGCATTGATCATGTGAGCATATCTAAAGCCTTGAGATAGAGTGGAATAATTGCCTTAGAATGTACCTAGCACAGAGTATTTTAGGTTTAAACATTATTTGTAAATTGGTGCAGCCACTATGGAAAATAGTATAGAGATTGTCCAAAATATTAAAAATAAATTTACCATACCACCCAGCAATCCTACTTATGTACACACACACACACACACACACACACACACACACACGAAATGAAAACAGGATATTGAAGAGATATCTGCATTCCCATGTTCATTGCAGCAATATTTACAATAGGCAATCTATGGAACAACCTAAGTGTCCATCAAAAGATGAATAGATAAAGATGTTTTTTATATACAGTATATAGATGTACTATATATGTGAATGTTATGAATATACACATATGTGTAAATATTATATATATACATACATTATATATACACATATGTGTGTGTGTGTGTATATATATATATATATATATATATATATATAAATTCAGCCATGAAAAGAAGGAAATTCTGCCATTTGCAACAGCATGAGTGGACCTTTAGGGCATTATGCTGAGTGAAATAAATGAGACAGAAAAAGATAAATAGGGCATGGCCTCACTTATATTTTGAAGCTAAACAAAAAACAAAAGAGAAAACAAAAAGTCAGCCTCGTATAAACAGAGTAGAAAAATGGGTGCCAGGAGATGGGGGTGGAGAATAGAGGGAGATTCATAAAAGGACATAAACTTTCAGCTGTAAGATGGATAAGATCTGAGCATCTGATGTAAAATGTAATGATAGTGATAACACTATTGTATAATTAAAATTTGTCAAGAGAGTAGAAAATGTTCTCACACAAAAAGGGTAAATATGTGAAATGAATGTGTTAATGAACTAGATGGGGAAATTCTTTCATATTTATATGTTAATACATATATATACTTTTATATGTATATAAAATCACTAGACATGGGTGGGTAGGGTTAGATTCACTTAAATTACGTAGACTGAGAAAGGGGAAGGGTTTACTACCAGAAGAAAAAAACATATTTTTATTACTAGAGTAAGAGATGCAAGAAAGCAAAGCCCCTGATGAACTTCAGCCTTCTGTACATATAGCCTTAAAACAGTACATAAAACGACATTTAGAACCAATTATATGTGTGTGCATATTGAAACGTAGAGGGTAAAGATGCCGATAATATTTCTCATTTTTGTTCCTAGGCAAGAGAAGACACTTTATCTTCAAAAGCACCAGAACACTTGGCAACACCATCTGTGCGTAAGGAACTTTGCCGTGCTGTGTACCGTAGCAGCAAGTTTAATGATGATGCTTCCGTGTGAGCGTTATAATTATAATGCAGACAGCCTTCAGGGAGACAGCTTGACCGCTGGTCAGAGGCTGATCCCTGACCTCTGTCAACGGGAATCTATGCATGACCGCCTCCGAGTCAAAGGTCATAAGCAGAGAAGCGTAGTGAACGGCCCATGGCCATTATAGGCAGATTTAGGTGAATACAAAAGTTAAGTGAGCATGATCTCTTATTAGCATTTTACAAAATAATGTAGTGGGAATGCGTGTGTGTAAAATATAAGAGAGATCCAAGCTAGCATTTATTGAGAAACTGTGTTCTAAGCATGTTACATACAACTCTGTGTATCCTCTGTCATTTTAAAAATATGGGCTTCCGTTTTGATGAGAAATGTGAATGCAATTAAATTAAGATTCATTTTAAAATTTATTTATTTAAAACTATCTTTAATAAGACAGCTGATCATTTATACTTACTCGTTCTTAAATATAAAGAGCCTACAAGAGAAATTACTAATTGAATAGTGAGAAATTATTTGTTATTTGCACAATTCAAATAATATAAGTCAATGATAAACTATATAAAAAATCATATTGGAGTACTAATAAGTTTTTAAACAAATGGAATGATGTACTCTGTGAAAGTCATGCTTATCAAAATCATTGGCCTTCACGGAAGCAAATTCTATATGAAATAATATTTCAACTATAGAACATTTCAACTACAAAACAGAAAACACTGCAATTAAATAAAAGCTAAGAGAAACTTACAAAAATAGTAACAGTGCTTACTACAAAGATATGTTGCTGTTTTTCCTCCTTAAGGCAGAGAACATAGGCATACACACATGCAGGCAGATGGTGAATGTGGTGAAGTGGTGATCTACTGAAGCAGCAGACTACAGAGTAAGGCCATCGGTTGAAAGTAAGACTATCTAAAGTTATTGGAAGGAAGTCTAAGGAGACAGAAGGCACATGATAAAAATCAAAGAACGTGAAAGATCAAGGTTGTCTCCTTGGGGTTAGTTATCATGAGTTTGAAATGAAAACACCAAAATGATTGTTTTTCTCCAGCTACTTCCAGCTGCAAGAGTGCAGACATAAAATGATATTCACTCAGGGCTGGGGTTTTCTCAGCAGGTATTGAAAATGAAAGACAAGAGACTCTATGTGTGTGTGTGTGTGTGTGTGTGTGTGTGTGTGTACCCTAGAATTCAAGGTTTAAGGGAGTATGAGATGCAACACAAATGCAGAAGGCTCAATGAATTGGAGGAGTCCCAAATGTGCAAATGGGTTCAAGAGGAAAAATCTAAAAAGACAGGAAGCAATGGTAACAATAGAAATATTAAAAATAAAGCAATAAAAACATGACAGTTGTTACTAGTAAATACCTCCTGATTCTGCTAATGAGTAGCTATGTGAGGGTGAACAAAGCAGTTGAGCAATGACATATTTATTATAAATTTTAACTACACGAATATTTGACCTATGAGCAATTAAGACCAGAAGAGTGTTCAATTAAGTAAACAAGGAACTGAATTTTGCCCAGAATAGGAAGCGAGTTGGAGGTTGGTAGACAAATGGTACCGTAGATTAATGGATGGTATAGTCTTATGACATAATATTCAAAATTACAACAATTGTTAATTAATTAATTAGAAAGGGGAGGGAGAAGAATAGCCTGGAAGTGGCAACGAGGAAAGAAAGACATTTACTTACTAACCCTTTGGTCAAATGATGCGGTGAGTATGGGGATGACCTCAATGCTGGACACTGACGGCAGCTTAGAGGGGTCTAGGTAAAGCTTATCTCCATGAGATGTTCAAGTTTCGTTAGAACAGGAGGCAGAAAAGAATGTTTAGACCATAGAAAGCATATTTTCATTTGGGTTGCATTCAGTACTTTTTGCTTATTTAATTGTGCCTCCTCATGTCGGGTGTGGGTCACTTTACATTGAGTTGTTTTAAAACCTGGCATGCCCTTTCAGTCTGCCTAATCTAGGTCATCAATGCTTAGAAAGTTTCATGTATGTAATACGTTTTAAATATTTTATGAATTTTAAAATTAGAGTATTTAACCTTCAGAGTCTGTTCCAGCACACCTATGTTTTTTTTCTTCAGGAATATAATTATTTCCCCTCTTTTGCATATACTTTATCTGCTGCATCTCTTGTCTCCCTTCTTACTGTTCTTTCTCCCTGATACCTACAGTCGGGGAGCCATCCAGCATCTTTTACTTCACTGATTCTATACTCTTGATTTTGTTTTCATTATTTCCAATGCAGATTTCTGTTCCATGAATGATATTCTTTGCTTTATTCAAAATTATTTAAATCATTCCTCAATTCAGAGCTCACCTGACTCTCTTTTCAGATTACTGTGTTGTCCTTTCAACTCAAGTTTTTGATTCTTCTGTGAGAGGTCACACACACACACACACACACATTAACTTTTATAGAAACTTTCAAACAATTCACTGAATTTTAGGTATGGCTCCTGCATTGGAGAATTTTTAGACAAGTTGCTTCCTTTGGATGTCATTTGTTTTGTCTTTGCAGATTATTTTTCTCCCATACAGCTTATGATTTTCTTTAATAAAGAATCATCTATACAGAACTACTGTTGATGTTGCCTGTGTACTTCATTTCTGCCTAGTGGGTGTCTCTACTAAGACATGCCTCTCGGGAGCATGCTGAAAATGGTGTTTCTACTTCTAAGGCCATCCATCTATTCAGAGGAGAATTTCTGTCTACAGCAGAGCTACTATCTGGAACTGACTGAACTAGAGACTCACACAGTTGTACATGTTGGAGGGATAAGCGTGTGTTAATTAATTATGTTCTTGCTGTTGTAGACCCGCTCTGCGCATTCAGGGACCTGAGAATTGAGGAGGTAAAAGATATCCTATTTTTCCTCCTCCTCCCCTCTTGCTCTTTCTCCTTGTCTTTCTTCATCTCTTCTTGTGTTATTTGTGGGAATCAAATCGAATGCATACCATGGTACTAGAGGATGATTATGACCTCAGTGAAACAGGTATACCTATTAATTCAAAGGAAATCCCACATGCAGTGACAACAAAGCAAGAAAAAAAATAGCAAAACAGTTAAAGTCAAAGGTAGTTTGTTTTATTTTCAGATTTACTGAAAAAATATAGCCTCCAACGTACATTATCTCTATCTATCTACTTTTCTGTCTTTTAGGGGTTGATATCAGCTGTTCATATCTGGAAATTATCATTTTTCTGTTCATATGAGCAGAGTTTTATAAGACATCAAAGTTAAGCTAAAAGTTTGTTTCTTTATATTACATTTCTTTAAAGTTTATATTAACCTATTAGTGACTTATTCTAACTCAATACTATTCAAATATATTTTTCCTTTAAAGAGAAAAATTTGTTATAAACACAAGTATATTTCTATTAATTGATAAATGCAAGTGTAGGGTATCCTGCTAAATAACATCTTCTTCAATGTGTATTTTAGTAGTTATTTTTATTAAAAATCAATCTGACACAAAATATTTGGTTGTTCAAACTAGAATTGCCTAAAAGATGTTAACTATGGCCTTTTGGGACTGTGCGGCTCATGCTATAGGCTCGCCTATTCACACACATGAAGTCTGCAAAGCACAGAATTAATCTCTAAGGCATGTTAATGTGCTTCTTTGACAACTCTTATTAACTATAACAAGGTATTTAAATTGCAGATACCCCGCTCAGTGAATATTCAAAAGGCACTTGACAGCTCTACACTAGAATACCAGATGCTCTGAAACAGAATGTTACTTGCTTTATTTTGTGATTTATAAAAGGTTGATTTAGTTTCATAATTTCCTGGCATTAGAGAGATGGAAGGAAAAAGGAGGATGGAAAATAGAAAGGAAGGAAGGAAAGAAGGAAGAAGGAAGGAAAGGAAGACACTCTTATCTGGCAAGAGCCAATCATACGTCAGGCACCTTTACATTGTTTTCCTCACTGTTATTTGAGCACAGATCATCATGTCTTTTTATCTCACCTTTTCCCACCAGACTCTAGTCTTCAATGTGGAAGTTTCTGATCATTCAGACTTTCCCCGGCACTACTGAAATTAAGTTGCTAGCATGTAAGTCTATTTGTCTTTTTTTAAACTTATTTTAATATTAATTCATGAAGTTACTTGTCTTCTGTCTCAAAAGAAAAAGAAAACTAATATACTTTTTTCTTTACCCAAAAGAAATGATTTATACCCTCTGGCTAGTATGACATTCTTGAGAATTAACCTTTATAAAGGGATCATTTATTTTTTTTCAAAAAGCAACAGTAGAAAATTTTAGTCACAGAGCTATCCCCGGGGAGCAGGAGATTGACAATTCTTTTATGTCATACAAACTCTGAACATGGATCTATCCCTCCTCCCCAATACTGTACATTTTTCAGAACAGAAAACCATGGAATAACACCCTGAAATAACCAGGAATGTCACAATCTGATAGGCTTGGTCTTAATCCCACTTCTGGCTTTTCCAGGTCTACATACTTTACATATTCTAAGTCTCAGATTTCTCTCTCTCTCTTATAATTGACAGAACGATGCCTGCTTTTCAAGGTTGATATAAAAATTAAATTGCTAATATGAACTTTAAATGAGTTGACAGCACGCACACAAAAAGAGTGCTTGGAATCTATCGTTTGGTTAAGATATATTATGATTTCTTCAGTCTTCCCCAACTACTTGTTTTTTTTTGAATGATTTTATTTTTTAAAAAGGAGGATGAACTATGAAAATAATGATGGGGACTTAAAATGGAAATTCAAGAGATTATCAATAGATAAGCTTGGATACTTCATTCGTACAAACCACCATATTGAGATTTAGCAAAAGATTTTGGGCTGCTCAGGATTAAATATGGTCCCAGTTGGCCTGGCTTCCTCACTGACACAACCTCCACCTTCCGCAGTCACCAAACTGTGCCCAAAGCTCCAGCCACATCCATCCAAAGCAGCACTTGTGTCAATAAGAAGACTGGCTCCTCTTATATTTACTCTTACTATAACACTCTAAGATTGTTTTTAACTTTCCAATTTGAAATATTAACTCTAGCTTTTATTTTTTAATTAACTATACTTCTTTTTTTGGAAATAACTTATTTTGTGTGTGTGTTAATTATGTAAAAAATAAAATATGCATTTGAACCATTATTAAGTATACAATTCAGTGACATTAGTTGCAAGCACCATCATAATTCCAAAAGTTTTCTTTACTCCAAATAGAAACTGTATAACCATTAAGCAACAACTGCTCATTTTTCTATTCTCCCAGCCCATGGTGACCTTTATTCTATTTTCTGTCTTCATGAGTTTGCATATTCTAGATGCTTTATGTAAGTAGAAGCATAGAATATTTGTCTTTTTTGTGCTTGACTTATTTCACTTAGCATAATGTTTTTGTGGCATATGCATGTTGTAGCATATATTAGAACTTCATTACTTTTTTATGGTTCAATGATATTCCATTATACATATATATCCTTATTTTAGCTTTTTAGAGATGCTGAAACATAGAACCACAAACTGCTCTGGATATTTACATGATTTCCTTACATGTAGAAAGCCAGACACAAATAGTAGATCCATTTGCAGTTGTGTTAAGCTGCAAATATATATATATATCAACATATACTTCATTCAGTGGTAATTACTTAAAATAATAAATATTCTTTAAAAATTGCCTGAAAGTAGTTTTTGTATCCTGTATATCCTGTATATCACCAGTATCTGCCATCCAAAATTAGGGAAGAGATTAAAGAGAAAATAAAGTTTTCAGATGTGACAATAATGAATTCTATTACTCCCAAATATGGCATAAAAATATGCCTCAATTAGCCTGTCCAGCTATGTCAGCTGTCCAGAAGTTCTATGCGCTTGTGAAGAAATGCAGTAATAAATACCAAACCTTAGTATGTCAATCACCAAGTGACTTGTTAACTTACTATGTGTGTGTCACCATTTGACTGGGGCTTATTTCCCACATAATATTTGTCTCTGCTCTCAGATTAGGCAGACACAGTCTGGTATCCAAAGCAGAAGGAAAGCAGAAGAAAGAGTAATCATGATTGGCCTCTCAGATCTACTGCTCAGAAGTGCATGTGTCACACCCCACATTTCATTCGCCAATGAAAAACATGTAGCCAAGCCTGACTGCAAGTGGCAGAATTATATAGTCATCATGTTGGGAGCCGTCTGTTTGATGGCCGCCCTCTGGGTAAACAAGGGACTGTTTGCTCAGCAGGTGTTTGCAGTTACCTTGCTACTTTGGTAGTGACTGAGAAGCACCTGTTGCTCCAGAGAACAAGCTGATTGTTAAGGAGGAGGATGGGAGCCTTGAGAGAGCAACAGGCTCCCTGTGCAGGTGCGAGCAGTTGTTTCTTCTTGTGCAGGTGCAAGCAGTTGTCGTCTCCCACGCAATCGTGATGCATAAATAGGGTGTGCTGCATCAACTCGAGGCTGAAGTACTGACTGTGAGCCCTCCCGAATCTTTCTCTTGTCTCTGTCTTTTCTTCAGTCCTCACTCCCCCTCTCAGGGACTGTTCCACTTTCGCCGGCAGGCTCTGGCATCATCACCAGAAAATGAAAAAACGTTATTGTGGACAGTAATAAAAACTACCACATGAATATTTTGTTTTCATCATTTAAGTGGGAGAAAGACCTATAATGCTCTAAAAAGAAATAATGGTAACTTCGTGGAAAACAAGGCAGAAATAATAAAATAAGAAATACTTTTAAAGAGGAAATATATAAATTAGAAAAGAATTAAAGAGTTAGATTAAAGAAAAAACACTCAACAGACCTACAATACAGCTAAGTAAGAAAAAATGCAGTAATATTAAAAGAAGAAAAAGTAGATAATCAACAAATGTCGAGACTTAAAGAGATAGCAGCTTGACATTTTTTAAACTAATAAGTTAGAAAATTTTAGTAAAATTGAAATTTGTTGAAAAATAAAACTGACAAATTTATGGATAAAGAATTCAAAATGTGAATTTAATTATCACAAAGAAAATTAAAAGTCAATGAAGAATGTTTTCTCTTTTACACTTCTTACGTAGGTCAGCCTATGATTTTTCCAGAATAAAGTGTATTTAATTTTCAGTGCAATGTTTTTTTGCATGGAAAAATAAAGTTGAACAAAAGTCTGCTATTAAGGGGCAATTTTGTCCTTTATAATGAAATAAAGGACTGTACAACCTCAAGCAATGTTTATTACAAAGCTATAAACATAGGTCCTAAAGATGTTAAATAGGTCCTTTTTGAAAGCAATCAATGGCAAAGCCAATTTGTGTTGATCTATCTCGAGAAGCAAAGCAATTCAGAGTTCTCAGAATAAAATATTTTTCATATTTATTTAATGAGATCCACATATTCGAGTACAGTGATTATGCTTCTGCTAGCTAGTTATTTGCCAGGTCCTGAAAGTATTTTTTAAACCTGCTCTAATAAAAGTTGGATACTAGAAAGAACAGCAAAAGAGAAGAATGTATATAACACAGGAGGTTATAACATACATTAAAATTTACCAAACACAAATACAGGTCCTTGTGTTCCCAACTTTAAGCACAGTTGAACACTGTGTAGGACTGCATGCAAAGTGCATTTTCCCCCTTTCCTCAAAATTGCCCACCTGGATGCTAATCTCATCAGTCACTGCAGGTTTTAGATGCCACCCTTACACCTGCATTATTTTGAATAATAAAGCAGATTTGGGGCACAACTCTTTAGCATACAATCATAGGACCTCAAATAAAACCAGCTTGAAATAATTTCAAATGCAATATCTCAAAAAACTGAAAGAATTATCATATGATCCAACAATTCTACTATTGTGTGTGTGTGTGATCTTCGAAATAATTGAAACCCGGTACTAGAACAGGTATTTGTACATCCATGTTCATAGTATCATCATACACAATAGCCAAGTGGTGGAAGCCACCCAATTGTCCATAGACACATGAATGGATAAACAAAATGTGAAATATACACACAATGGAGTATTATTCACACTTAAAAAGAAAGGAAATCATGACACATACTACAACATAGATGAACTTTGAAGACTCAAAGTAAAATAAACCAGTCAGAAAAAAATAAATACTGTACTATTCTTTTTACAAGCTATTAAATCTATAATGTTTCAATTCTCTTTCTTCTAAAATAGAATTAAATATCCTAATATTTTCAGATTGTTGGGAGAATAGACTATGGTAGATTTTAAGCAATGTTGCTATTGAGCTAATGAATATTAGCAAAGTAAAACTCATCTATGTCATTTCCCATTAGTTGTTGATTCAATAACTTAAAGCAATATATTATACTTGAAGCAACTCGTCTTCCTGACATATTCCTTACAAATCATCAATTAGAGTAATAGGTACACATTTGTTGGTGGTTCTGTTGTTTAAAAATCTCTTTTTCATTCATTCTGAAGGCCACAGTTTCTGCATGTTCTGCAGAGGGATTTTCTGTAATAAATAGAATCTCTAACAAGAGGAGCAGTTGTGAGAGTACCATTCCGAGTATTGTCGCTTTCACCCTCAAGGCATCACCAGCATCATCAAAGTGCATCCCACCTGTAAATACAGACTGAACAAGTCTTAATTTTACTGGAGTCTGTCCCAAGCCTTCTGCTTCAAATATAGGAGATTTCAGTAGGTAAACCATTTCACTGGCTGGGAATCTGTAGATACCACTCTCAGCCAACCAGGAGAGACCACAGCAATGTTCATTTCTCCTTTTCACAGAAACTAGGCCTCACCCCGCTGCTTGTCTATGATCACTTCCTATGATTGTTCCATTTGTCATTAATTTTTACCCAAAGCCTCTGGTTCAGCCAAGGGGCTTAACCCATATGACTGTCATCAATATGGTTGTTGCTGATGCATCCCTCTCTGTCCCTTCTCAGTCATATGGAGTAGGTTTAGATTGTCATGACTTTATAGCTTGATCTTCTCCACTGGGTGGTAAAGAAGCTATAACTGTTACATCGATATAGAGTTGAGGAAAACCATCATTTCAAACATCTATTATGAATTTGGGCAGTTATTTTTTTAAAGTATTACCATTGCATCCTACTAGAAATTAATCCCTTGCTGGGAACTTGTAAATGCAACCAGGTCCCTGAACTATTATTGTAGGATCAGTCAGAGAAAAAGAAATTTTTATAGAAGTTGGGAAAAAGCTTATCTAAATTCTACCACAATCTCCACTCTCTCTTCCCTAATTTTCCTACAGCAGCCCAACAGTAGATTAAGTGATGACACTCCTTTATTTCTATGCTTCTTAAGTTTCAACTTGCAGCCATGTAGTCACCGTCATCCCTTTAGAAACTTACTTTCTCTTGATTTTGTTATCCAGTGTTTTGATTGCTCTTTCCAGTTCTACTACTTAACACGTGATAAGGTATGTGATAATTTGTATGTGGTGCTTTTTTATCCTATTATTTTCCTGCATCTCAAGATTTTTTTTTACCTGATATTTAAGCAGAGATTCCAAAATAAAATGGTAATTTCTGTTTAAATTATGTAGTGGTGTTAGGGACACCTGCTTCTGTGGTTGGGCATGTAAATTTAAATCCAAAATAAGTCCCTCTTCCATTGAAGATCCATAGATACCCACATAAAGCTGTGAATACTAGACCCATCTTCATTCTGAAGGAGAATTTCCTCCATATATGCCTGTTTAAAATTTTCCTCTATGTCCATAACACTTACCATGCCATACATCTTTTATAAAGTAGTCTTTTATTCTTGAATCATTCAAGGGCCATTTTCTAGGCCAGCTGACCAGTCCAATTCCTTCTAAAAAATAGTTGGTGTAAGTCAGCAATTATTCTTATAATTTATTTCCTCTGATGCTGCAAGAATACCACTATTAATTCTGCCCATTGAGAAAAGTTATCTTTTTCTTTTAAATTTTCTCAGAATATGATTATTTCACATTTATAATTCAGTCTTAGCTTCACTTTAAGATTGAAGTAACATTATTATCAAAATAATCTCTGCACTTGCCTTTTATCAAGGATATAATATGTAGAAAAATGTAAATATCTTTGTGGGAGCACTGTAAAAATGTATTTTTGGCCATATTACATAAATGAAAATTTGCTTTGACTTTCTTCTGAAGTAGGAGTCAAAGACAGAATTAGCCAAACGGATCTCAACAGAGTACCAGTATTCTTTAGTGTGTGACATAGTTCAATTTGTTAACAACATTTCAGTGTATTTAACACCTTTGAAAGCATCACTTTATTTAGTCATCAGCAGCCACTGTAAATCTCCAAGATCTGTCAACTTTTTAAATAGGCAATACTAGACTAGTAAGTGAAATATTCAAATATTGGTATACCTGCTCTAACATGTCTTGAGTAAGAGCAGAAAACCCCTTACTCACCCTCCCCATCTCACTCCAGGTAACCAATATATATATTTTTTCAAATCATCTAATTGAATGGACCTTTGTAATTCTAAAGATTCCCATCAGAAATCTTTTACTAAAAACACAAAACCAGCAGACTTTCTTTTCCCAGTGACTGTGCGAGGGAAGAAACCCCTTTGGAATCTCTGCTTAAATATCATGGGTTTTTAACGTCAAAATGGAGTATGACAACAATCACGCATAACTTTTTCACAAATTTCTACTTTGAGCCAGACTTTCTCTTTTATTCCTTCCATGGTCAAATCACTATAACCCTTAAAATTCATCACATTACCTTGTAAACTTGGTTATAGATTTGGGTAATATACATAGTATTTTTGATGCTCAGTGAGGCCACTAAGGGTTCTTTACACACCCCATGCTGTTTGTTCACATTAATGTGAATGATCTTGGGTCCATATAAGGAAATCTTGGCTGCTTCATTCCTCAGATGGTAGGTAGCCCTCTTTATCACCCCATATCATCTTCACTGATTTTTGCTGTAAAAAAAAAAAAGTCTAGACTTTTTGGTTTGTATTTTTCTCAGGTTTCTTTGCCTTATCAGGGCTGTTGTGTATAGAGCAGATCAATTGAGGTGCCTGCTAGAGTCTGAAGAATTGATGGTGGAGAAGAATTGTTTGGACACCTCACCTCTGATCGTGGGCCATCGGCACATTAGTAACCACAGTGTGGATGCCCTTTTTGTCATCCCACACTCAATCAGCCATCTAAAGATTCCACTGGGTTTAATTTTTTTGATGTATTTCCTACTTTTTCCTTTTTAATTTGAAAGACTTTTTTTTCTTTAAGAACTCAAAAAATGTTTATAGCAGTCTCCAGAATTTGCCCTATGTCGTTGGGGAGCAAAGTCAGCCTGAGTTGAGGAACACGGGCATAACCAATCCAAAGTGATTTATATTTTCAGCATATTTACCTATTTAGGGAAAGTAAAGCAGATTTTCTTACCCCTGTACTTTATTCTTTTTCTTTTAATTCAGATTAATAAATTAAGGGTACATTTAAGAGTCACTCATCATGGTGAAAGCATTTTTCTACTCAAATGTCCCTCTCCTTTTAGTTGTGAAAAGAGCCAATGAAATTTGCCCAGTTAATAACGTCTAAAACTTACTGTAACGAGAGTTCTTCAGGAGCTGTTTATATCTGTCCACAAAATAATCTTTAGTCTCAGGACTTGCCTATGCAGAATCTCTCTTTTTATAGGGTTTTGAATAATAAGGGGGTAAAATCAGTCACATCTATTATGACCTGATACTTTTACAATCTACCATCTAAATAATATTTTAATTTCTAACCAAAGTCATAATTTACCCTCAACTAGCCTCATTCTAGTGCTTTGGACAACTGCTCTAATTTGACTTTCACTAGTCTGGCTAAAAGCAGCCAAGAAACCAAAGTTTTTGATTATTTGACTCTGGTTTGTATCTTGTTCTTTGTTTTGCTAACACTGCACTTATCACTTCTATATTCTGTTTCCCGTAACTGACTATAATGCTTGGGCAACCTCAAATGAGGAATGGTTCAAAAGCCAACCTGGCATTAGAGATGGTTCATTCTCTCTTGTCTTTTATTTTTTCCTCCACGAAAAGCCTTAGCCATATGTAAATTAACCTGGAGTTGTTTGAATAATCCTGCCAACTATATTCCTTGCAACAGTTATTCCTGTGTACTCACACAGGCACTAACAAAGGCAAAAGATTCAACAGTGTGAGAGAATGGAAGCCCTGGCACACATCAGAGCTATCAGAGACATCCAAGCAAAGCTTTCAACATCCTCTCATGTCCACAATATATATATAATAAATCTCCTTACAGATTAACTAAGAGGAATTATCCACTGATCATTCTATTGCTTGGGTTCCTGAAATATAAAATTTCATAGCATAGTCTCTCAACTACAATTTCCTAAGAAACTGCCCTGTATTTACATTCTATCCTAGACGTTCTAGACATCAGTGCCCCATATAGGAATAGAAAATGTTTCTTCCTACAACATAGATATATAGGATATGTATAGATACATAAACAAATTGCATGAGATATTCTAAAAGTGATATAGAAACACCAAGGAGAAAATACTTCAGTCACGAAAAGAGAAAAGGCTGTCTGAAGCTGGATAGATCAAACTTGAATTATAAATAGGTGCTATATCTTATAACATTAATGAAAACTAATTCATTAGCAAATAGCATTTTCCATTTGTATTCATAAGATATACTAGCATATATTTAACTTCCTTAGGAACTTAGAAAACATAAAGATCTATTGAGATCATGAGCAAAATCGAGGACCACATACAAGGGGTACGTGGTAACATACTTAAATGCAGAGTGCCTGGCACTTGCTGGCTGCTAATGACATCAACCTGATGTGACACAATCAGGATTTCAAAGATTTGGAACTCAAAGAATATTTCAGTCACAGGATCTAAAATTTTGTGTGGCCAAGAAAGGTCACCATGGAACAGGTATTTCTTATTTAGATCTTTTCATTCCCTTTATTCCTCAAAGGCAAAATCTTGTAGCCTTCAAACACCACTGATTTACTTCTTCCTGATGCTCTTTCATTTTGTCAGTTACATAGTAAATTAAACTCCTGTTTTATAATTTATTAACTTTTCTCAGAAATCTGCATATTGTGGATTGTGTCTCTAATTAGGGAAGGACTTAGTCTATCATTTGATATTTCGAGCCAAGCACAATTAGTGCAGACAGTTTTGAGAAAGGGTTCTGTGATCGTCCTGTGCCCCAGGCGGAAACCCTCCAAGGAGGATAAAGATTGGCCTGTTAGAGCTCAGAGATGAAGGAGGGGTAAAATGTAAGAAAGTGGAATGGGATGGCTGCCCTCCTACACGTGTATTACCTCTTTCTAGATCTCCCTTTTCTCCACTAATAAGAGAGCAAGACAATGTAATGATTCTTTCGAGATATGACAGGTACACGAGACAACCACTAATATGAAATGAACACAGAGAAACTCACAGTCACATGTAAAATAGATCCATCCATAAAGATGATAAAATCCCACTGCTAGCATCAACATCTGTTTTGCCTCATAAGAATGTTGAGGAGGATGTTAAACACTCTTCGTGAAAATGCCTATTAGAGATATCAAAGAATTAAATATGTGATTTGCTTTTCCACCTAAATGACTATAATTAGTATTTTTTTGGAAATGGCATTTTCACTTATATCTACATAATTAGCATGTAGCCCAAAGACAGTTATGCATGTCATTAGAAATACATTCAATTAAATTTGCTCTTTCATTTGATTGTAGCAATAAAGTCAATATATACATTTAGTGTACACGTTTTCTTGGCCATGGAGCAAAGTCTACTGCTCACAAAAAGGCATTTTAGGGGGAATATTGTGCACAATATACGATAGGATGTCTAAACATCAGTAAAGAATTCTATGCATACTTATTTACAACGGCTGTTAGTCATTATTGCATAATGTGTTCGAACAAGCTTCTGTCTGTCTTAGGGTCTTTGCACGAGCCATTTCTTCTGCCTGGAGCACCCTTGATGGTTTTCACAGGTCTTATTTTTTTTCTCCTTTTAATAGTAAAATCCCCACGGCAGCCGGGTCTTCCTTGCAGCTCATGACTTTGAATGGGACAATGAAATGAAAGATGTGAGAGGTGCTCTTTCACACCAACCTCTTCAAAGCAGCATGCTTGCTTGCCCTGTGTCATTCCCACTGCCTGGGTTAAAGACAGGTGGCAAGCTCTGCAGCAGCAGAGGAAGATAGTCCTTCCATGGGGTGATAAGCCTGGGTCAGTGCCTGAGGCAGGGGAATAAGCTTAGCTGATATTAAAAAGGAAAATAATATCAGTATGGTTGCAGCCTCATGACTTAGGGAAGAAGATTTAAGATTCTAAGGACACAGTTCACGTAGAATCAATTAAGGACAATGAAAGAAAACATATTCTTTTCCTGAAATGATAGGAATCTGTCATAGGTTCTACAGGTCAAACCATGTCAAATTGTATGTTTAGAGATATGGAAGTGGCAGAGGAGGAACAATTGAAATTAAATGTGAATTAGCTATGTCTGGGAAATCATTTATAGATGAGACTCTAGACTTGTAACAGTAGAAACCTATGTGAAAAACACCATTTCAGGAAAGACAAATTTTTTGTTGCCGGATATTAGAATTTCTCTCTAAAATCTTAACCTCTCCTGTGCTCAGTGAAAGGCGTGACCATCCATGAAGTTAAATGTGCAGGAAATCACTCTTGAGATTTTGTTACATCTTGTCCAACTAAAGACAGAGAGAGAGAGACAGACAGACACACACACACACACACACACACACACACACACACGGCCCCCTATGGAATTCACTGAATTTTTTTTTCATTGAATGTGTAGACATCATTCAGGTTCCAGTTTAGATGGTCGCTGCCTTGAGATGTGCCATATGATACCTCCCATACTAAGCCCTCTGATTTCTCCTTACTGTATTATTTTCATTTTAAGTCCCCTTATTGTGCTATTTAATAGAAATGTGCAGATAGTTGTGTTTTTAAATGGTTAAAATCCATTTCTCAAATTAGACTGTAATAAGCTCCATGAGAGTAGGAACTTTGTCTAGCACACGTTATAAACAAAATTACTGCAAGAGTTATGCGATTAAGCCAATATTCATTCTTCATTATCACTTTCAACCTTAACGCATTTTGAGAAAACACAGAGATTTTTGAAATCTCATATCTTGGGTAAAGATTTAAAAAATAAATAGCAAATGTATTTGATCTGAAGCAGGTTTACTTTGAGACCAGTTATCCAGGTGATGGCACGGCTTGACACGTGAAGCATACAGTCAGAGATGTGGATTAGAATTGGAATAAGGGTTTCAAAGCCTTTGAGTGAAATTAGGAGAAAATGGCATGGACAGACTCAGAAATAAGAGTAGAAAGAAAGAGAAGGACAGAGGGCTAAATTCTCAGTTGTGGAAAACAGTTCTGAAATTTGGGAATTCATGAAGAAACCAGAGGGCTGATGAGAAGCTCTATTCAAGTTCATAGTGTTTCGACTTGGACTTGAGTGTGAATTTGCACTGCACAAATGAATAGCTGTGTACTTTACCAAGCATTACATTGCCTGATCTGTTTTTAAAAATGAAGGGATGAATGTTGAGCTATATAACATGTTCACCTCTGGCTCAAACGTAGGCACATGATAAATAGACTATAAATGTCCACCATTACCACTAGCTGATAGAGGATCTGGACATTGCAATGTCAAAACTTAGCTTTTTTCTCTAATTAAAAGAATGATTTCTAAGACCTGTTCTAAAATATTTAGTGAGCAGTAGATAAGAAGATTATATTACTAAAATAACTTATTTAGAAAGGTACATAAAGGTTATATAATGAAATTGGTGGAATATTTATGTTCAAAAGCCAAAATATGTGTCAAAACGTATCCTAAGTAATGTTGCGAAATGGTTGATAAGTTATGGCAGTTTGTAAAATTAAACTTTACTTTATCCTGCCTCTGCTAGGTCAATTCCCTCCAGGTTCTGGAGAACTAGCTATCATTAACTCAGTTAAAATTCTTGGCTCATAGCTCCTTTCACCATGATTTCATTACCTCTATAGAAAGAGCCTATGGCAGATTCAATATTGATCAAAATGACCCCTCCAGAGGAAGTTATTTATGTTTATATATTTGAGAACAAATCAGTATTCAGTTAGGATAACACTTTAGCTCTTAAACTAATAAAGTAACCCTATTAAAAATGATCTGCTTTTTCATGCACATTGATTTCAGAAGCTAATAGAAGGTAAACACCGCAAAGAAGCACCATTCCGCACTGCAGAAAAACGGGAAATTGCTTGCTACAGTTTTATGGTTCCAAGACCCATTTAAAACTCACAGTGTTCAGTTACACAGATGTCATTAATGCACGGAGAGCATTATCAGTGCTTTCCAGACACAACGAGGCTCGTCGTTGTCATTAGTCTGGCGCTCTTCTGATTCTGGAAGTCTTAGAGATTAGAGGGAAGAAGTGTTTTCAAACACAAGGAGCCATGACTGCTAAGGTTGCAGTGATAAAAATAGAAAAGTAATATTGTTCTACCTGCACTTATTTTGATAGAAATGATCTAAGAATATAATATTGTACACAATTCTATTTAAAATAGAGTGCCAATTATCTTGTTTAAAATGTTGATAATTATTTCTAATATATGGAAGAGATGAACATAAAACATAGTATATAATTTACTCATTTAAAAAGCAAACTAAGTGAAAATAAGATGATGCATTTTAAATTATACTTTGTAATTAAAAAGCAAAATTGTATGTGTTCAAAAAAGCCTATCCTATGGCAGTTATAAGTACTGTAAATATTCCATGTTGTATTGAAAAGATGAGAAAATAGATGCAGGCAGGCAGAGTCACTAAACTAGAATTGTATTCTCATAACCCAGAATTTACAGTGGTTGACATTTTGTCATATTTACTTTGTCTTCTTTTTAAATTAAAGCAATACACATCACAGAAGAGATTGGATTACATTTTTCTCCTGTCTGCTTTCATCCCAAAACTCCTCTAGAAGAATTACTTATCTGAATTAAATGTAAATCTTTTCTGTCCTTTGCAATATTGATATGTCAGCCATTATTTTATAGGAAACTAATTATTTGCATCCATGTATTTGCCTAACTGTTGGATTACAGCTTCAGGAAACTGGAGGAAGATATCGCAATAGCTCAAGTTATCAAATATGTGAAAAAAAAAAAATCATGGTCATGTTAAAAGGAACTAAAGGGGTTTTGATTTTCGATGAAATCAACCACACAAGAAAAGTTGAAGCAAATATGGTAAGATACTAACAACTATCAAATATAGGTAAGGATATAAATTTGAAAGCAAAATGAATCCAAGGCAATGGTTATTTTGACTTTCTTTTGTTGTTCTGTGACTTTGTGTCTGGCTTTAGACAAGGAATCACAGCCATCTACTGCCTAAGCTTCTCATGCCAAGGAGAGACCAAGGCTCACCTCCTTCTGTGCTCAGACAAGAAGACTTGCAGGTCCTACTCTCCTCCCTTCCGACACCTGCTCACTTTTGCTCACATTCATCTCCTCTGAGCAGCAATGGCCTTCTTCCCTCTCCACTTGTCACCAACTTCAATCTGAACTTCCATTGCTAGGAACCATTATTTTTAATTGCCTTAATTTCTTCTTTGTTTTAACAGATAATATTTGTATTTATTATTTATTTTTAAAATTTCACTATTTTTTAAAGAAATTTTTGAGTGCAGCTTAGAAAATGCGACACTGCAATGTTGCTCTGTTTTGAAAAATAGCTACTAAATTCACTTAGCATTAAATTAGTAGGAAATTATTATAAATGCTTTGTATGAGGCAGAGATTCTTTTTGGATTGTCAGAGACACTCAAATGTGTTTTAGTGATACACACTGAAATTAAAGTTTTTATTATTTCCTTTTTACTTCTCTTATTTAAAACATTAGAATTTGGCTTGTATTAACCTAAAACAGAAAAATGGAGTAGGAGGATATTAGAAGAATTTAGAAAATGTGGGGAAATGTGATTTTTTCCCTATTCATTAGTCAAAACTGTAAGTCAGTGATATCCTTCACATACATATATGCATTAAGTTTTATGTGCATCAAGAAAATCCATAGATATACTTCCCGTGTTCAAAACTGTTTCTCTTCAATAGCCTATCTTTCTGTTTTTGTACTTATTTCATTCCAGAATTTTATTAGGCAAATATTGTTTTTCATGTATGCATATTTTTTCTTTTATCACACTTGAGTAACCACGTTTTAGCATTAAGCTTTTTTTTTTTTTTTAAATTTCATGCTGCACAACAATAAGCTGGAGCTGCATTCAAGTGAAGTGATTTCACATGTCAAGTCATTCATTCTTAATCTGGTATCTTCTAGATAAAAAATATGAACTTAAACTAAATAAAAAAGGATTTTGATGAAAGGTTTAGTATATTTTTAATACTTTCACAAAGAATGAACAACTGCTGCCTTGGCAAACTATAAAGTGTTTTATAAAATGAACACAACATATTCATTTATATTCTTTTGGTTTTTATGTTCTTTCAGAAAACACCTATTTATCCAAAATGAATGTAATAAAGGAAACAAAACAAACTTGATAGGAAGCATCTTTTAGAATTTCTATTGTTGTCACCTGGCGATGGTGATTGTTAACCTTTGTCCTTTGCCCTCATGTATAACCTTATTTCCTCCAATTCCACTGCTTTTTCCCTTGTGCTCACACCCCCAGCACCGAAGGCTATCACCAGCCATGTGTTTTCAGTACTGAATAAATGGTCTATCATTTTGACCTTTTATATCAATAATTCTGCTTATTGTGTGTATTCCTCTTTTTTTTTTTTTATTCTGGAGAGTAAGATGGTGTGCACTGATGAATTCTGGAGGTAAAATATACTATCAAAATGCTGTGTATTAAAACAAAGCAAAATTTTTACTTCTTTAACATAATGATATTTTAACCAGAATAGAAAGTCCTAATATTTACTTAGAGGAAAAGAAAATTATTATCCTTATATTTTTATTTGTTTTATTATTTAGAGAAAAGTTCAATACTAATCGAAGTTAGAATTTTACTTTTTCATAATTCGGTTTTGTTGAATATGTTGATTTAAGAAGAGAAGGAGACTTCTAGGCTGAAATTAACTGAGTTTCCTGTCCTGGGAAGGAATGAGAGACACAAAATCACAGTTAAGTGTTAAAAAGGCAAAATAGTTCCAACAATATTATCATTTTAATTCTGTAACTTCAAATAGTGATTAATTTGGAGATTGTAGTTGATTTTCATTTTTTTCCAGAAATGTCCAAAAATCACTCTCAAATGTCATATTATATTTTACTTTCAGTATGATAGATAATATATGACATTGCTGTGATTATTGTAAATGTTTTACAATAATGATTATTGTAAATAATCAGCATACAAAACATTTACAATAATTACCAGATGCTATTCTAAGCACCTTGTTTATATTAATTTATTTAATTTTCACAATAACCTATGAGGCAAGTAATATTACAACCACTATTATGGATGAAAAAACAATGGCCAAAAAATATACATTAAGTTGTGGAGGCACTGGATTTGAATCCTACAAAGTGACTTCAGTGCCTGTTCATGTGTTTAATCGTAAACCACGTAAATTCTCTATTACGGTTACTGCCTCCCTATGCCAAAACCAAAATAAGAACATTTTTAGAAAGTTTTAGCTATTCTTAAGGTCTACATAACAAACATTATTTTTTCTTTATTTGAATTTTAGGAAATTTATTATTAGTCATTTTATGTTTAACTAAATTCAATTTGGATGGTTTTTGGCTATCTTCTATGAAAGAATACAAAGCAAAATAAAGAAAGATCAGATACTAATTGTATACTTTGCACCGACTAATCTACAAATGTCAAGGAAACAGATGTCCATTCCTATAAAGTGCAAACATTTAGAAAAGAATCAACTTAGATGTTTTTAGTATGGTAGTTCAACTAAGACTTCGTATGTCCAACTATAGAGTAAGGAATTTGCAATGGGCAGAATGTTTGTGTTCCCCCCAAATGCACATGCTGAAATCTTAATGTCCTGTGTGATAATATTTAGGAAGTGGAGACTTTGGGGGTGCCCTCATGAATAGGATTAATGCTCTTATAAAGGAGACCCCACAGAAATCTATTGCCCCTTCAACCATGTGAGGACACAGTGAGAAGTTGCCAGCTATGAACCAGGAAGAGGATGTTCACCAGGACAAACACACTGGCACCTTGATCTTGGACTTCCCAGCCTCCAAAATGGTGAGAAATAAATTTCTATTATCTACAAGCCATGTAGTCTATAGTATTTCATTAAAGCAACCTTAATGAACCAAGGTGGAATTGATTATACTTTCTACATTAAAAATCACTACAAATTTCCTGGTTTATATGTCACTATGCTATGCAATTTATATGCATTAGTTTTAATACTAAAATAAACCTTTGAGGTTTATATTATTATTATTCACTTAACAAATGGTACAATAGTTAAGAAAAAAAATTGGGCTGTTTAGGCATTGGTTGGGATATAAGAATATTGGATCTAGCAGAATAAGAAAAAATAATAATTAAGTCAAATAATAATTTGCAAATTTTGATACACAGAGTAAGTCATTTGGAATACTTAGAAATTAAGGATATTAAAAATAGTTTAAATGATTAACACATAAAACCAATACTACATCAAAGATACTATCCTTCATTATATGTAAAATTGCAAAATTATTTTCCTGAAAAATATCACAATTAATCATGATTAATGAAAAGGGAACTTGGTTTTAATTACCATTAAGATATAATGTTTTTTAAAATGCTAAATAAATTTTGTATGATGTATTTATTCAGGTATTCAGTTAAATTGCATATTATTGTAAATGTAAAAATCAATATTATCAGTGATTTCTTTATCAACACATATCACAAAGTAGTCTCAGCTACCACAGTGAAGAAAAAAAATAAGCATGGATGTCTTCCAATAAAATGGTATTTACAAAAACAGATAGTAGGATAGATTAGACAAGAGGCTGAGTTTGCCAACCCAGACTAATGAATCACAGACAGGTGATAAATGCAGGTATTTTATTTCATCATTTCTTAATAAGATGTTTACACAAAGTCACGGAAAAGTGTGAACAGTTAATCTGAAAAACCCTACTGTGAATTTTGCTATATTTACTGACAGTCAGGCAAACGATTTTTATTCATTAAGTCATTCACTCGAACATTTATTGCTATGCCTATTGAACTTCATCTATTTTCATTTGTATATACAGTAAAATTCGCAACCATAATATGTTCTAAATTTGTACTTAGATTAATCAATGAAATAACTGAATAGCATCTGGTTAAGAATATAGTACCATCGAAGCTATTGAAGTGTCCTACAATACATGATTAGATAAAGAAGATGTGGTACATATATACAATGGAATATTACTCAGCCATAAGAGATTAAATACTGGCATTTGTGACAATATGGATGGACCTTGAGATAATCATACTAAGCAAAATAAGCCAGACAGAAAAAGTTGAAAACCACATGATATCACTTATATGTGGGATATAAACTTAAAAACAACAACAAACAAACAGGACAAATAAACAGAGACTCATGGACATGACATGGACATGGACAATAGACTAGTAGTTATCAGAGAGTAGCAGGGATGGGGGCAGGGAGGTAGGTGGGATCAAAGGGGTCAAATATGTGGTGACAGAAAGAAACCTAATTATGGGCTGTGAACATGCAATGCAATGTATATATGCCTTACTGTTGAATTGTACACCTGAAATTTACTAGATTTTATTAACTAATGTCACCATAATTAAAAAAAAAAAAAGATCTCAAATAAGTTCATCAATAATTAGTAAAGTGATTGAATCATCAATCAAACAAAATCCAGACGCAGAAAAACCCAGGACCATGTGGTTCCACCGGTAAATTCTACCAAATATTATAGAGGAATTAATGCCAATCTTTCTCAAACTCTTCCAAAAAATGGAAGAGGAGGGACCATTCTCAAGCGCATTTTACAAGGTCCAGCATTACCCTGGTACCAAAGCCAGATATTGATACTGCAATAAAAGAAAACTATAGACCAACACTCCTAAGGAATATAGATGCAAAATTCTCCACAAACTATTAGCATGGTGAATTTAACATCACATGACAAGGATTGTGCACTGTGGTCAAACGTGATTTATCCATGGGATGCAAGGATGAGTCAACATATGCAAATCTGTAAATGTGATACATACACCACATTAATTTTTTACAGAAATATAAAACAATCTTAAAATTTGTGTGGAATCACAAAAGACTCTGGCAAAAGTAATCCCGAGAAAGAGAAACAAAGCTGGAGGCATCCCAATTCCTGATTTCAAACTATACTACAAAGCTATAGTGATCAAACAGTATTGTACTGGGATAAAAATAGAGACCTAGACCAATGGAACAGAATCAAGAGCCCAGAAATAAACCCTTGTGTATATGGTCAACTAATATTTGACAAGGGAGTTCAGGATCCTCAATGGGGGAAAGGATAGTCTTTTCAATAAACAGTGTTGGGAAAGCTGAATAATTACATGCAGAAGAATGAAATCAGACCCGTATCTTATACTAATGGAAAAAGTTGAAATGTATTAAAGGCTTAAAAAGAAAACTTTTAGAAGACATCATAGGGAAAAATTTTCTTGACTTTGGTCTTGACAATCTTCTGGATATGTTACCAAAAGAACAAGCGACAAAGCAAAAATCAAGTGGAACAGCATCAAACTAAAAGTCTTCTACACAGCAGAAGAAAAGATCAACAAAATGAAAAGTTAATCTACAAAATGGGAGAAGATATTTGTGAATCATATATCTGATAAAGCATTAATATCTAAAATGTATAAGGAACTCATACAACACGATAGCAAAACAAACAAGCAGCCTGAATAAAAAATAGCACAGAAACTGAATACACATTTTTTTCAAAGAACGCATATAAATGACCAACATTCACATGAAAAGGTTTCGACATCACTAATAAGAGAAATGCAAATGAAAACAACAATGAAATATCAGCCTCACACCTTTCTGGCTAATATCAAAAAGACAAGACATGGCAAGTGATAGTGAGGATGCGGAGGAAAGGGAGCACTTGTGCACCGTTAGCAGGAACGTAAATTGGTACAGCCTTATGGAAAACAATATGGAAGTTCCTCGAAAAAGTAAAAATAGCACTACCATATGCTCCAGCAATCTCATCATAGAACATTATCCAGCCATGAGAAAGAAGGAAATACTGCCACGTGTGACAACTGGGTGACCCTTGAGGGCATTAAGCTAAGTGAATAAGTCAGACAGAGGAAGACAAATACCGTACGACCTCACCTATATGTGGAATCTAAGAAAGCTGAACTCAGAGGAACAGAGTACTGAATGGTGGTTACTGGGGATTGAGTGTGGGAAATGGGAAGATTCCCTTCCAAGGGTACAAACCTCCACTTATAAGATAAAAAGTTGTGGGATCTAAAATGCAGTGTGGTAATTATAGCTAATAATACTGTACTAGATACTTAAAAGTTGCTAAAACAGTAGCTCTTAATTGCTCTCACCACAAAAAAAAAAAAAGAGGTAATTATGTGAAGTGTCAGCAAATGCTACGGTGGTAATCGTTTTGTAACATACTATCATATTAAATTAACACATACATTTAAACTTACACCATGTAATATATCAATTATATCTCAAAGAGGCTGTAAAATATACACATAAATAAAAGGAAGGTAAAACACAGAACATAGTACCTTTGTATCTCCGAATCTTCATTGGAGAGGTGGGGAAAGGCATAAGGCACCATCATAATTAAAATGACTAGATGACTAGGTTAAAAATTGAGAAGATAAAATACATAATAAATTGACCCTGCAGGATAATTCACTTCAGAGTAAAAGATCATTTGAATAACAGATTTTTATAGCTCTCAGATTATTTACTTTGCCTTTAGCACTTTTTGTAATTTGCCAAGATTCATTACTTGTCACCCTCTTATCTCTCCTGTCTTTTTTCTCCCCGTTTCTTTCACTCTCTGACAATACCCAACCCCATTAATTTTCCTCTCGTTCCTGCCTTTAGAGTCACCTCTCACTTTCTATCCTTCACTCCCATCTTCAAGTAAATAGTCTTTCATCTGCTCCCTCCCTGTGTACAACTCTACAATTTAGACATACTAATACTCATAGGTAGAGTTTAGACCTTTGCAGAATCCAAAATGGAAATGACAAAGAATTGTGTTTAGTTCGATTGCTCAAATATATAAATAATGACATAAATTGTTCATCCTGAATTCAAGAGCTTGTTGTTTTAGCACCAGAAGTGACTTTGTGATATCATCCTTTCTGCCCTTTTCACTAATGAGAAACTAAAGCACGTGGAGACTGGCTCACAGTCACATAGATAACTGGTGACAGAGCCGTGACTAAGGGGACTTTCGAGCCCTGTAGAGGATAAAGGAGTGGGAGCTGTGCATTACTGCAGCAGGAGTGTGTCTACTTTCCACAGTAAACATACCAAAGGGAGGCAGCCATTCCAACTTGGTGGATGGCGTGAAAAAATACCCATCCCACTTTTCAAGGGCTTCGTATAGTAAAATAAGAAAGGACTGTCCAAATTATGTAAATCTGCCTTCTCCATGAATACAAAGTCCAGTGACCCGAAAGCCCTGTCCATACCACTCTTGATATTGGTTTCATTTGAAAACTATGAACTTGAAAGGCCAAGGACAGGCACTGCCCTCTCAGTTTTAAGATTTTACCTGCCAACTTCCTGCTGTATCCTAAACAAACGAGCTTGGAGCTGATCAGATTAGTTCTCAGGAGGAATCTAGGAATCAAATCTGTTGCTATATGAAAATCCGTGGGTAGATAATGAAGAATTATAATATCTAGATATGCCCAACATGGAAAATCACTTCCGAAACCGGTGTATGTAATAAATAGGAAAACAAAAATCTAACAGATATTCTAAAGGTCAAAAAGTAATGGCATGTGAATACTGATACCTTGGGGATTTGTTCTTAGGGTTAAAATTGCCATTCATTTCTTCCCAAGCTTTATGATTTCAGTGTGCTCCCTTACCCCACTTTTAAAAACTATATTTGAATGAGCAAAATTAACCACATATACTACTTTGTGAATGGTTAGACTGAGTTAACATTTTCAGTAAAAGAGACAAATAACTAATTATAACATGCTGTTTTCAAAGCTTTTAAAAAAATTGCCTTTGTCAAAAATGAAAAAAAAAATCATTGAATTAAAAACTGGCCTATTCAAACAAAGAAATAATTTTCAGCTCTCATTCCATAGCCTAATCGCACACAATATTCTCCATCTTGTCCTGAAAATGGCATAAAAATTCTTTCTATACTTCAGAGTGGTTTGTTTTCTTTGTTTGCATATTTGTTTTACCTTTGAATTGTACAAAAATGGCTCATTTATTTATATTTTACTACAAAAATGAGAGTGATTTTGATGTGAAAGGTAGATGCTAGGTAAGTAAAAACGTCTAATTCTATCTACTACCTTGGTCCTGGCACTACAGCAGCATAATCTCATTCTTTCCTCAGATTACTTTTCCTCACACTCACTTAGATATGGCTTTGAGGCTCTGGCCGTGAACTTGGCGTTACTCACTATGACACGGATCATCATCATATCTGTTGAGCCAGCAAACAGTGATACCAGCTGAGGAAGAAAGGGAGACATTTTGAGATTGTTTAAATCACAATTAAAATTGGCTATATTAACCTTTGCATCAAACCTTGGGACTCTAAAGACTTTAGTTGTTCTATTTTGTTTTTGCAAGCCTCCTGTGGGTTTAGGAGGAGAGGCAGTCGATGTGATTGCCTTCGAAGGGCCCAGTGCACTGTAAGGGAAGAGGTAAGTCAGCGACAGATGATTCTCATGGCTCACAAACGTTGCATTTCGGTTCCTCCCTCTCATACATGTATGTCGTTATAAGCACTGTGGGGGAAATGAATCAGAAAGTAAAATGTTTAACTAAAAATTCGTGTTCTAATTTTGAGGTAGACTTGCAAATGCACTCATTGAATCTTATCTGAATAGTCTGATTGGATTCAAACAATAACCTTCAGAAGCTATCAGGAATGTTTACCCTCTCCTTTTTTCTAGAACTCTTGTGAGATTTTTTCTTTTTAACACTAAAATGGCTTTTTAAAACATTGAACATTTCATTACCATAATTCATAAAATTTTTCTTTTCTTAATAGGTACATTGAAGGAGACAGGCTTTTTCTATTTTCCCCACTAAATTCAACAGCTTTTCTATAAAACATCCAAAGATTGCTAATATATGAATGCTGTTAAGATACTTTTTATTCAAAGTGAATGTTCTTAAGTTGACTCCAAATTGTCACTTTCATAGCATATCCAAAACTGAACTGGGAACAGGAAGAATCTCATTTCCAGGAGCCCTTGATCAATGCACATAAAGTTATTGAAAATGCATCATTATTTTTAAAATGCATAAAAACTAGGTTTTCTATAAAATAAATGTTTCTGATATCTTTCAAAAATTATGCGATGTGCTCAAAGACATATTTAAAAGATCTGAGGGTACAATAAAATATGTTTAATGAAGCAAATAATGGCTGTGTAAGTGAAAGCCTTACCAGCTTTACTGTTGTTGATAGCAGTAACTGCCTGATGTTTTGACGTTGGTAGAAATTATAAAAGAAAAAAGGATGTTAAAGACTTTTAGAAGCCTTTATTATATGCTTATTAATAATATGATGTGATGATATAGTTATGAATCCACTGAATCATCAAATTATTTGAGATAGAGTTGTTATATTTTCTCTTTTAAATCTATCCAGTGTTTATATCATTTACAAGGAATTATTTCTGCTTACCTACACCCTCAGTCATAGATAAGCTGGTGGAAAAGATCATCAGAAATGCGTGTCAGTCTCATTTCTATAAAGCATCCCCTATTTCCTACCATAGAGCATATCACCCAGTCATAATTGTTTGATCAGCAAACACCCCTACACTCCATAACTGTTCCATCTAAGCAAAATGTTTGAATTCAAATATGATCATGAAAACAAAGAAATCTAATTTTGAAAATAATCCTCAAGAGGCATTGTGAAAATAAAGCAGAAAACTGGATGCATTGAGTGAAAGTCATTTATGTTCTCTAAGCTTACCTCATTTTAATGCTCATTTCTTGATGATCAGTGTTTGTTTTATTTTGTCTTTCCCAAGAGGAATTTGATTTTTACTTAGAGGGAGAAAATTACTAATGAAACCCTTAATTTTTTTCTGGGGGGAGGATTAAAATGTCAGTTTAACTATCTTATTTTCAGAATTAAATTAATTTATAGCTCTAAGTAAACAGGGAAAGAAGGAAAGCAAAACAAAGGACACCTGAAGTTCAGGTGTACCATGCCCTGTGTCAGTCTCTTGGCTGCATGTGATTGTATATGGTGTTTGAGAGAAGGGAATTTTAGGAGACAGAGACGAGTTCAATATCACATCCACCTCTTGCCACTTTATGATCTTTTCAGGTTGTCTAAACTTTATCTTATTTACCAAGACTACAAAGTGAGATAATAATAGTGCATGACCTATGAAGACATTGTGACAATTAAATGAGAGAACATGGAATGCTTACCATAGAGCTTCACATGCATTAATATATTCTCATTACGAATGGTTTTAGTAGTAGTAAATAAGTACCTAATTAAACAAGTTAAAAAAAGAATATTAATGTTATACGAGTCTAGAACATATAAGCTAGAAACGTTTTGAAAGAGAATATTTACAAAAAATCATTTTTATCATTGCCAAAAAGGGGCAATTATGAATTTTTAAAGATACAACCATTTACACACTAAATCTCTCTAATTGAAGATCTTCCTTTCAGTCCTGTCCAACTAAATGACAGAAGAGTCTAGCTTAAGCTAGAGAAAGTCAAGGAAGGAAACGAACATTGAAGATTCGGTGGTCTCTACCCACAGCAGAGACAACCTGAGTCTGGAGTTAGTGACGACCCTCTTGTTGGAGCCACATAACCTGATGTCCAGAGTTTAATGCCTTAGGCTTGATAATTGTACTTTTAGTCATTTTCATCTCCTGCTTTCTCATTTATTGGTATTAATTAAAGAAGATCTTTGAAGGCATCAAGAGAGAGGAGAACTGGATGAATGATGTCTTGTTTTATTCCAGTTGTGAGATACAGGGGTGGAGAGATATAATTGTTAGATGGATCTTGGCAATGTTATGGAGAAAAAAATAAAGCACTTTGTGTCCTCAGAAACATATTCTGGAAAAAGGAAGCAGAGCAAAAGAAGCCAGGACTTCCCTTAGACTGCGAAGCTGCCGAGGCACTTCATTTGGAAAGCCACGTGTATATCTTCTTCACCCCTGGACACCTAAAGCACAGAGAACAGGGGTTCTCTCCAGGAGTTATGGCTGCAGATGGACTGTTTGGAATTGAATGCAAACCCTGTGCGGGTATTTGTTATGTGCATTATTCTGGAGGTAAATCCACAGCATAGACTAGAAACTCTAAAGAGATCACAACACACACACACACACTCACACTCACACACTCACTCACTCACTCACTCACTCACTCACATACAGCCACCTAAAAGTCTTTACTGCCTATAAGATAGTATTTAACAGTCATGGAATACACACAGAATTATGGACATGAGAACTAAAAAGGATGAAAACAGTCAACTAACTATTCAACTTCTAACCTTAGAGATGGGTATATCGGGAATCAAAGAAATTAAATGACTGGCCCACGATTACAATGAGTATGTTTAGAAGTGACAGGTTCAGACACAATAGCCATATGTTTCTCTTGATGTTCAAATACCTTTACATTATATATTTACATCAATAATGATTATTATCTGACTGTAGTATATACCTAAAATGCATCAAGCACTATTCTACATACTAAATGCATTCTATAATTTAATTCTTTAATACTGAGCAACATGTTTGGTTTCATTAAGTGAGGAGTCTGAGTAACCAAGTTATTAGAAGCAGATAAAAATTCAAAAATTCTAAAACTCTGATTGCATGACATGCTAATGGTCTTTGCCATGTTGACTACTCTTCTCCAAAGAATGTAATAGCATTTTTCTGTTTTTGTTTGTTTCTTTTCTCAAGCAATTTTCACTGTGCTGTGCATGAAGTTGGCTCTCAGGAGATTCTGTTGGTTGAGTGACAAAGGAGATTGTGGTAGTGATGATATTAGCAATTTGGTGGCTGCTCAGACCCCTAAATGAAGAAGTGAAAGGAAATGGACCCTGGAAATACCAATCTCTCATTAAAAATTGTATCTTGGATAAAGAGGGCCAACAACATGCTGAAAGAGTGCACAGAATATCATTACCTGTCACAGTTAGATTTAGAAAACAACATTTGGCTCCTAAAAGCAATAACCTTGGGAAGATCCCAACTGACCATTGGGTTTATAACACTGAAATGCACAGACAGAATCAAACTGTTCCCTGAATGTGGTTTGCCATTAGTGTCACTATTTTTAGGCTCATGTATTGATTTTTTTTTAAAAAAAGAGCTTTCAACACATATTAACTTTCTTCATTACTTGTGAAGAAATAATTACAACGTAATCAACAAAGTTGAGAAAACAGCCCTGTGAATAAATTCAGGACAGGATTATAAATCGATAGCATGGAAACCATTTGCTAATGCCAGGTAGACAGACTTTCTTCGGTTTTAGTCATTGTTACTAAGATGAAAGTTTCTCTTAGGTTTAAAACAATTTTAATTTTCAAGGAATAATGAGATGTTTTCTTTTTCAGCCTAAATTTTTATAAGAAATTCCTTAGCATCAAGCTGCTTGATAAAAAGACCCACAATGGGTATAGAGGAATAGATGAACAGGAGAGATATTTTAATGAGATTTTCCTAACTTCCTTTGAGAGAGACTTGAATGACAACATTTAAATTTCGTTCAACTTTTTTGTGCCTGACTTTGTCTTGGGTGCAAACAAGGCCTCAATGATTAACATCTTGTTTCATATGTCCCTGGCTTTGAGAATCCCTGGCAATGCGTGTCTCTTCAAACTCAGCTGGCTGGCTAACCAGTTCATTTTGAGGAAATACTTTGATATTTACTAATGCAAGAAATTGTACCCAGCTTTGCTCTTAAATCAGAATTGCACCAGCTTTTCACTCCACGACCTCGAAAAAATAATGGGTAAAATTGGTCAGAGTGCTTAGAGAGTCATTCCTCTTCAATTTTCAATATAATACAGCCCTTTCATTACAATACATATCTGCCTAAGACCCGCTGGGAGGAAGCAGGCAGCTAGAGTTGCTTTAGAGGTCGAGTTAGGATTCCCAGATGTTTCTGGAATGCCCGGTGTTCCATATTTTAGTGTCTGATTCTAAGATCAGCATCCTAATTTTGCTGATCAGTGGACTTACTGTGATTTAATTTCTGCAGTTCAGCCCCACAGGTGATCGCCTGACCAACATTTTCCCTGTTACCTGAATGCAGAAGGTAAGAGCTCAAAGGTTTACCTGTATTCATGTCTTCCTCAGCTGATGTTACATCCATCCCTGCTCTACGTTCTACAGTGTCTCTGGGCCATGGATTCAAAAGTGTCTTAGATCCACATAAGTTATTTTTACTTGTTTAGTCCCGATCAGCTTTATAGCACAACATAGAACCTGAATAGAAAATACAGTTGATAAAAATTCTAGGGTTATCGATGTTGCCATGACAGTATCAAAGGCTCAGATCCACGCAATCAATTATCTCTCTGCTATTAGTCACGACTTTTCCCTCAGAAATGATTGCCTGCCAGCTATCATTTCATTAAGTCTTCAATGTTTGTTGCTGAGCAGCAAGCCCATTTGCCTTAGTGACTTTACCAAAAAAGAAGAAAAAAAAGAAAAAGCATTTTAAATTTATTTAGGAGGGATGTAATTGCTTAAACTCAGTGTTCTTTTTAAATTTTAGATAAAAAGTGAATAGATGTATAGGATGTACACTGCAATCAAGACAATGAAGTCATTAGCTATGCAGTCAACCAACCCTTTAAAAGGCTGCTCAGAGCTGAAACCCTCCATTATCACAGTGTGTGTCTGCTGCAAACTTTGCCCATTAAAAATTAGGATGTGCATATGATACCGGAGTAAGAGCTTTTTTAATAATTTCATGAGGCAATAAATTGCTGCCATTTACATCTGTCACTAAACTGCCTTTGAATTGTGCTTTTCTGGCTTCCGTGTGTGCTTTGCATATAATTGATTTCTCTATTTTATCATTGATCTGATCACTCCATTTTCATTCCTTCATTGATTTCATAATCCAGATTAAGAAGTACTTAGAGTACGTAGGGACATGATCTTGGTGAGTTCATGACCATGTGCAGGACAAATAAAATATATTACATGAAACTTTTCTTAACATACTCATTGTTTTTAATGAGGCATCATCATTTACTCTCAGGAAAAAGATAGGAGTAGCAGTCTTCATCTCTGGCTAAGGACACCATTTTTTGACCAAAGCTAACTCAGAACAGAAGTCCTTTCAATCAGTTAAAGTAGAATCCACTGAGTTGACCAAAACTCATGGCCGTTCAGGGGGTGTTCATAGTGGGGATTCCATACAGAACACACAGTATCTCAAGTAAACATTGAAGATGATGATGAGAACTCGAGTTAAGGAACATAATTTAAGCCCAGGAAAACAGGCCATTTAAAGTTAAAAACTGTGGTAGCTGGTAACAGAGTCAGGCTATCAGTAGAAATAAGGACTGACAGAAATGGCACCATTGAAGACGTATTGGGAGTAAGAGATGTTACTCAGAAACTCAGAATGCTGATCCACGTGGAAACAAAACATTTCAAACCAG
Organism: Cynopterus sphinx; assembly: GCA_030015415.1. Taxonomy (NCBI): domain Eukaryota; kingdom Metazoa; phylum Chordata; class Mammalia; order Chiroptera; family Pteropodidae; genus Cynopterus; species Cynopterus sphinx. The sequence goes on from CM057384.1 coordinate 4,483,835, forward strand.
ACCACATGGTTTGAAACAAGCTTTAGAGATTAAATGCAGACAGTGGGGTCTCCATTATTAGAATGCCAGTTTTTAAGAGAATGGACTGGGAAACCAACTCTAAACCTCAGTGTCAGCACTACAATGCAGTCTGGCAGCACCTCAGCAGAGAACGTTCCTGAAAACAGGAGGAGCCTCCAAGTCAAAGGCGGAGGTTGGCCGAAGAAGTTCCCAGAGATGTGGTAACTATTACCTGCTTTGAACCTGGATGAGTCTTACACCTACTGGCAGAGCTATTGTCAGCTATGGACCTGCTGATACTTGGTTAAAAAGTGAGGCCTAGAGGAATAAGAAAGGGCCTTGTTCTAAATATTCTAAATGTTTGAGTTTTCACTAGTGGCGATCGTTGAATATTGCATATTTATCCTGTGTTTGTTTCCAAATCAATAAACCCTGGAAATCAACTTTCTTCTCTAACTTTATTTCCTAAAGTCAAGTTCCTGGAACTGTGGTCATTTGCAGAGCTTTCTAAACACAGAGATTGCTATGTCTCAGTTCAATCCTAGGGGATTGTCCAGGAATCTCTCTATTTTTTAAGATTCCGGTATATCTCCACATTTGAAAGCGACTGTAAAGAATCACACTGTTACTCAGAAAAATACATGATAAGGAAGAATTCCGACATAAAGATTAAAAGGTTAGAAATGTGTCAGCAATCTGAGAAATAAGGAATGCATTTCGGGGAAATGAAACATTTGATTTCAGAAGGTGACCTCTAACAAGGGAGGGAAAAGGCAAGCAATTTAAAAGAGAGAGAGAAAAAAAAAAGTCAAGAGAGCTTTAAAACCAGAGCACCATTTGATTTATATTCGCCTAAGGAGATGGAAAGTGATTTCGCTTTTTCAGGTCAGTGTAATCAGCCCGCAGCTTTCTGGAACGCTGGTTTTGGGGGAATGTTTAAGCCCTGCAATTATATAAATGGAATGGAAAATTATTAAAACTTTTAAAAAGTTAAAGGAGACAGCTTCTTTGTAGGACAGATGCCGCACAATATCTAATTATAATCAGACTTAATGAAAAGCAAAAGGCAGAATTAAAAAAATAAAAATATAAAATTAAAAAAAAACCTGTTTTATATGTAGACATCCCTTCCAAGGCTCTGACACGAGTGGGGAAAATTCTTGAGTTTAATGATACTGAGGTCAAACGCCTGTAGCAATGGGAAGCCTTCATCCAGTAAAAATAAATGGTTACTTAGACAGGTGATGACATGAGACATTCATGGAAATGTGGGAATAAGTTAGAAGGGTCATCATACCCATGATTAGCAAATGGATCACATTCCAAAGGTTTATAGGAAGTGGAATTTTAGACAGAAGGAGAGATGATAATCGTTTTGTTTTGAGAACTGTTGTCAGTAGAGAAATAATACTTTCAGCAGGTGTTTGAATGAAGCTAATGGGATTCATTATTGGGATTCCTTAAACCTCTCTGTTCTTCTAATAAAGCCATTTATACTTCTTGGAGTATCTGAGATAACCTGCGGAGATGGATTTACGCTGAGTCTCTCAAAAATGCCTGCAACTCACTTTTACTAGTTTCAATTTTGATTTCAATAGTCCCACAGGAGATCCTAACATTTTCTTTTTTTACCATGTTCCTCATTGAGCCATCATTTAGACATGGCTAAAGATCTTAACGGAATTAAGCATTAGGGAAGTGTTTTGGAGATTCTTTCAAAAAGAGGTGAAAAATTTAAAAATCATAATTTGTCGGATGTTCTTTGGGAGAGTGACTAATGATTGAGAAAAACATATGACTAAGTATAAAGTTTCAAAGGTAATTTTATAATTAGGAATTGGCAAGCGTCATTCAGAAGAGTCTGAAAGGAATCTAGAACAAAAAAATTGTGGAAGAAACTGTCAGAGGAAGCAAGCCACACAAGCAAGGGTGGGTACGTTGTAGCTAACTGGTCCTGCAGAAAGAAAACAAATTGAAAAGAAAGTTCAGGGAAAGCCTTGAGTGTCATCTTAGCCAGAAGTGTCCACAGGGTGACAATAATGAGTGATATAAAATCAAGGATTAGGGGATGAGTGAGTACGTGGAGAAGAAACAGCAATTACAGGATGTATTGATGGTTTATTTAATAAAAAATGGAAATTAAAAGATGGGAGAAGAATCAGAAGAAATGTCAGTCGTGTACTGTAAAGGAAAACAGCAACTAGTTGGAGCCAAGGTTATGGGTGTCATGTCCATGAATAGATAAATGCAAGTCCAGCACCTGTGTCACAATAGAGTGTTGAGGGTCACCTTGAGCTGTAGAATTAGTTTAAAATTCATTTCTTAATCTCCACGTCATGATTATTATCTCCCTCCCTGAATACACACACAGGTTGGTTTTGTTAAAAATCATGAAGGGTTTGTAAGTTGTCCTGTGAAGGAGGCTCTATGGTCAGCATGAGACTCAGAGGGCATCGGTAGGACACCTGGGAGTGATGAGGGCAGTGATGGAGCTCACACCTGTGCTAGCCAGTTCTGTGATGGCAACATGTCCGGTCACACATGGGGCTGCAAGGGCGGGTGTGTTAGGGGGTGGGGGGACAGCGACTCAGAAACACCTTCTCTAGAGCTTGAAACCCCAGTAAGATAATGATCACGTTCCTACATCCTCTGTTGAAGAGAAGTCAGAATATATTTCTTGACATTTCCTACAGTGCTTTAAAGTACACACTCCTGAAGGACAAAAGGACGTCTATTTTTTTTCTGAGTAAGTTGCTCTTTTGCCGCACACATTGTCTCTGTCTCCCCAGAGCTCAGCGCACAGTTTCCACAGCTCTGATTTCAAGGGGAAGTAAAGACGATATGACAGGAAATAAACCACATTCAGGTAATATAATAATTGGACTCTTGCTCTAAGCCACAGAATTGGGCCAAATAACCTGCTTAAAAGGGAGAGATCCCTTTCATGCAACATCCCTCAGCATGAAGGGCAGAAATGCTCAAGAAAACAATAGAAAAACGTTGTAAACATCTTTTCCATTATTTCAAGAGAGCAACTTAACTCCTAATGCAGCAACTCCTGTGTGACTCTAAATGTGTCTTTGATGAGAAGTCATATGTTGGCCTTTGAAGGAATGTAGCATGAAGCTATAGTGATTTTAAAGCAATTTTGATGTAATCATATTACTTATGCAAATTATTCAAATTCATCACAATCATTAAACTTAAAGTTTTGCCCCACTTATTACTAAAAATTTGCTCTCTCTCGCTCTCTCTCTCTGTGTGTGTGTTTTGTGTGTGTATTTCTTCAACTCCAAAAGGATTTGGAATAAATTAGAGATACCTTTGTTTTACGAGATGCATATTATGAACAAATGCAGAGTGTAAAGCTATGCTCTGTAAATGTGTTCACTTCTCACATTCCCTTTGAAACCTGGAAAAAAAAACCAACTAAATAATCAGCAACCTGCTTATATCCTTTTAAGATATCTATCTTTTTTATTATATCCTTAAATTTTTTTTCGTAAGTAAAACATATACTTTTATTACAGAAATTCTTAGGCTATTAAATAAAAATATTAATGCATTATATTTTATTTAAATTAGTGAGAAAATAACTATTTTCTGTGTTTTAGTTATATTAGAAGACTCATTCTTACTTTCAGATCGACTTCAGATTTGTTTGTTTTTTAAGCTCAAATCTGATGTTTGGATAAAAACCAGGGGTTATAATTATGTTTCTTGAAGCAATGCCCAGTTCCATTATTACTGTGTAGTGGATTTTTCTTTCAGGTAGAGAGATACCAAGAGTAAGAAAAGTATTTGCAAGAAATAGCTTCATTCAAAGACAAAAATCTTAGGATGATTTAGATTTCATACAACCACACTCAATATGGAAAATACTATCAAATCTACAAGGCAGCAAATTCTATGAAATCTCACGAGGACCTTGCAGAGCTGACCTTTTAAAACATTGAGAAATAACATGGAGAAATCAACAGATTATTATTGCATATGTTCTTTAGGAAAGCTTTTTGTGGTGTTTTATTCAAAGCTGCATTTCTTCTGGAGGCTTTGTGTTGCACTGTAAGAAAGCCACGAGGGAGAGGGGGGAAATTTTAAAAATAAATGTTAAAAATAAAAAAAATTAAAAAATAATTAAAAAAAAAAAAAAGAAAGCTGAGCACGTGGACAGTAGAACCTCAACTGCAGCTCTGTCCCAGCAGGTGTTTTTAAGCGTGGGGCTAACCATGAGTCCCCCCCACCCCCTGGCTAACATCAGAGGGATGGGTTTGCAAGTGCGTGGTCACAACCATATGACAGAAAGACATCAGGATTCACAACAGCATTCTTGGTTGGTAAAGCACCCTAGGGCTTGTTAATGCGGCTCGGCTTTTGTCTAAGATTACTTTGGACCAAGATTGATGCCTCCGCCAGACCTCAGGCCCTCTCCACACAGCTCTGCAGCAGCTAATGTCTGCTCTGGGATTCCAGTCTACCTGGAGTCTGAGTTGGACAGCAAAAAACACATATTTCTCAGTGAAATAAATACGTCTTCAGAAGAAAATACATGAGAGAAGGTGTCACCAGAAACTGCAATAAAAAAATCAAAATAATAAAGGCTATTGTTGGTAAAGAAGGGAAATTATTCTAAATGAAAGCTCAGAAATGCAGAAAGAAAGAAAAAGAAACAAAAGGGTTAAAACAAGGCAAGGGCAGGACTGATGAGATGGAAGAGAGCTGGAGTCTGTGAACCTGTCCTCTGAAGATTTCAAGTTTCCTTTTTTATACATAACAACATATTTTATGATCTAAATGCTTTTTTTAAAGGACCCTTTATTTCAATATTAAGGTAATTGTCCGAATTTTTCAGAGCAAGGTACTTCGGCCTAGATAGTACGTAAGTGGGTCCATGCTTGTTTGTTTTTTTCTTGTTGTTTTGTTTGGTTTTGTGTTTTGCCCAGCAGAATGTTTTTTTTACAGCTATTCATAAGCAAGTCATCTACCTGCAATAGGAATAAGCTAATTAAATATGAAGGTGTTAGGTGTTTGCCAAAAGAGAAGGACCAGGGTGATTCTACCGAAGAATGTGCAAAAAGAGTTCATTGTGGCAGGGCTTCTTCCCAGAGGCGGTAGCACAGAGTTTATGATCTACAGCAGCACAGCTGCTGTCACTAAGAAGAACACTAAATACAACCTGGAAAATCCCTTCCCCCAGGGCCAGCCTCTGAAATGATGGGGTTTCCTCTGAGAAGATAAATATCTTCTCACACACGGGAGAGTTAATCAGTGGGTTAGAAGCGGCTGCAGTACACATGAGTTATAGATAGCATCTAGCTTTTACTGTACATGATGACAGCACAAGGTAGTGGACTAAGGGGTCAGAGTCTGTGGTGGGAGTGGAGGAAGGTGACAGAGACAGAGGTGGGGGACCAGTCATGACAGCCCTAAATCTGTGGTTCAGAGTACAGGAAATAAGAGAGAGGGCAACTCATCTTAACAGAGCCTTATTAAACAATGACTAAAATCACATTAATTGCCAAGAACATAACGTGTTTATAAATGTAAAGATGTAAAAGGGCATATTTGGCTCAAAGAGTGCCTAAGAAAGGAAAAATACCTAATAGCAAACTGAATGTCTATAGACCTCTGTGGAATCAGGACCTAAAAACCAATGCTGACCGGAGATTCACCTAGCATCATTTGGGAATTTGTTCAAACTAAACTTCACTAACCACTTTTATTCTAAGTAGAAAATACTGAATTTATAATATAGATATCACTGTAAGAACATGCTGGATTATAGGACTCCATTCTGTTGATCATGAACCAAGAAGATTTGGGGGTAAATATCATGCTAAACCATAGTGTTTAGATGATACATATAGTTAAATTTTCAAAGTGTTGCATTATTCAAGAGAAGACTAGATTATGCTCCAGATAATTATGAGTGACATGTTAGATTAAATTGTAATTACATAAATATTCCACCATGGTCAATATAAAGTAGTGTTCAGTACTCATCAGCAAAATATTTATTTAAAAAATCTGATTAGTCAGAACTGATGACTTAATGAGTTAGAGTTGAGAGCAATTATTGTCTGTCCTGTTTTTGATGGATGTTCCAAGGATCAAAGGTTATCCTAAAACTTCATTGCAAGAAAACACAGCAGGAAATTCCATTCTGCATCCAGTATATTAGAATGACAGATGAAATTATTTTACTCGCAGATGATTTGTCCTAGGAGATAAGGCTCTACCCTTAACACATATGCACAATATAATGTGCATTAAAACAGAGGGGCTCTTCACTAGCATTAGAGACCAACAGACTACTAATTGTACTGCAGTCACAGAGACTTCCACACTTACAGATTTTCATCAGCAAACTTAAATTCTGCTTTTCTTTCCATGCCTTAGCAGTAATCAGTGCCTAATTTTGAATAATACACTGTGATGAAATTCTAAAATATTCCTTTTAATAGCCACGCAATTTACTTTTAGAGAATTGGTCTTTATATTTAATTAAAATATATCTTCATAACTTCAAATTTATAGGTGTTGTTCTAGTCTATTAGCCTACAAGAGCAAAACGCATTCATTTACACACCTGAGTTCTTTTTTTTCTCTTGGAATTATTTCCTCACATGTTACCCAACTCTAGTTAATTCATTGTTTATTTTATGCTTTGCCTTTTAATTATTTTTATCCTCATCATTCTTCATAAATGAACTTCAGTTTGCTGACATTGTTTATTACTATATTTAAAAATTCTTTTACATTTATTTTCCCCCCATCTGTCTATGTTACAGGAAACTGCGCAGCGCTTGGTTGTGTTTGTGTAATCTATCCTTAGGGAAAGGCCAATTTTCTTAGATTGCAGGAAACATATCTCAACCTAATCTTCCCTTAAACTTCACTTCTTTACCACCTTGACAGATTTATTCATTATCTCAAGCATTGCATACATAAAAACCAGGAGAGGAATAAAAACGTCTGTTGATTAATCCTCCCAATTCCCTAACACCTCCTAGGCCTTATGATTTCCTGGCATCCAACTCTTTGTGTTATCACTCCCATGCTTACTCCATTGTTATTCACTCGACATTTTGGTGCATGTCTTTCGGTCATTTCTACCCTGGATTTTGTTGATATTTAGGACATTCCATTTTCTCGATGGACCATCCATGTCCAATTTCAGTCTACAGATATCTGGAACGCCTTAATCCTGAAAATGTTTCCCTGTGCTCGACTTTAGCTGACCATTTACTCCCAAAATAGCATGCCAGATCATAAAATCACACAAAACTCACTTATCTAAAATATCTAAACTGGCACTCATCTCTATTCCACAATTTTCTAGTCTACAATTTCGGTCAACTGGATATTTTGGGATCTTTGCTGGAAAATCGTTTGTCTTTTGACTAATCTCTTGATATTTTTATTCCCTTCCAAATCTTTAAGTAACATCTCTGCCTTTTCTTTATTTTATTTTATTTTATTTTATTTTATTTTATTTTATTTTATTTTATGTTTATTTTATTTTATATTTATTTTATTTTATTTTATTTATTTTATTTTCTATATGTTACACTATGGTGGTCTTACCTAATTTTCTCTTACCCCAATCTTTTTTCCCCCCCTTTGTAGTATTGATTTTCCAAAACATAATCCAACAAAACCATAACATTGATTACAATACTGGGAAATTCTCTTACTGAGACCTACTGAGCACAGTGCATATCATGTCCACTAATAGCAATACCATGTCAGGGAGTCCAAATTCAGCGAGATTACCTGTACGGCTGACCATCCTTTACTTTGTCCTTGTCAGCGGTGTCAGATTGCTGAGATAGCAGGTCAACCAAGCCTGATATTAATGATAAGTAGCTGTAAGGTGAAATGGAGACTTCAAGACTTATTCACAGGGGGAAGAGCACAGGAGAAAGAGGGACTGCTATTTAAGCAATTAGGAGGAATTCAGCTACCTGCAAAAAATTGCAAAGTGTGGGTGGCCCTGAGCATATACAACCTCAGGAGGCTACAGGCCTAAGTGCTGGTTTGCACCTATTCCTCTCCCTGGATCTTCACAGAATGCTCACGACAAAAAACTGGAGAAAGACTGGAGAAAGCGTCCCTAAACGGTGCATGTCTAGAAGAAAAGAGTGGACACCATAGTCAGAGAAATAATGCATCTCACTTGCATTCTTTGTGCCTATGGACTAAAAGTCTTAATTCTCCACAAGAAAGAAAAACAAACCCCTTACCCTCAAGACTAAAGGAGAGAACAACCTCTACTTCTGGGTGGGGAAATGCCATACTGAGCATTAGAGATACCCAACCACTAGGAGAGGGTCAGGATCATCAAAAAAAGCCTTCCTCAGGACTCAGGACTCAGCACCCTGCTAGACCTGAGGCTGAACCACGACAATAGAGGGCCTCATTGTCCCTGTCATGAAACTAGAAAGCACTGAGAAACAAGCGACAACACTCAGAGAGGAGAAACCCATTCTGAGCTGTAGGCACAAAAGGATGGCTTAACTCTGAGAGTGAAGGAGATAAAAAGAAAAATCCTGTGATAAATAGACTCCAACCAAAGAATAAGGTAATTTGGGAATTTGAAGCCTGTGGTTTATCACAGGAAACATAATGACAATATTCAAATCCAGCTCGACTCTTGATTAAATAGACTCGAATCCCCCCTTCTGCTTCCTTCAAAGGCACAGCAGAAAAAAAAAAAGATATGTTCATTTATGGGAATAAATATACACATTTTCCATGTTCCAATCAACAATTTTCAGAAAGACACAAACACAAGGAAGAATACAAAAAAATAAAATCTACTGTTGATAGACAAAATAATCAATGGGACCTGACCCAGACATGACCCAGATGCTGGAACTGTTGGCCAGAGAATTTAAAAAACTATGACTAATATGTCAAAGGCACTGGAAGAAAAGATGGAAAAACATATGGAGAACTGCAAGGGCATATGGAGAATTTCATCAGTGAGAGGGGAAGAGATACTTGGACGTGCTAGATTAAAAAAACAAATGCTACAGAAAATGAAGTATATCTTCAACAGGCTCAGGAGTGCACTTCCACTGGACCAGAAGCTTCGAGGTCAAGAGTCACATTTATTCATATTCAAGTCTAAAGCTGTTAGCACGGTGTCTGTTTAATGAATGGATTTATTAATTTTTAATTTTTTATTTCTATTGTAAGATTTAAGGGATCTTTTCATAACATGTATTGAGGAAAATTTGCATACCATAAAAGTCACCCATTTTAAGTGTATGCTAAGTTTTCTTTTTTATCAATTTACAGAGCTCTGCAAATGTCACCAAAATCAACTTGAGTATTTCTGTTATCCTACAAAGCTCTTTCAGCCCATTTGCAGTCGACTCCTTAGCATTTATCTCTCTATCTACTCAAGTAACTATGTATCTATGTTTTTACCAACTATTTATTAATTTTTAGATTTATTTATTTTATTGTGCACTTATTATGTAAAGGTCCTCAATATCTCACATTTGACTCATTGACTATTGACTTATTTTAATACAATCTGCTTGTTTCTACTCTTGCTCTATATGCAAACACACACACACACACATTTTTTCCTAATTATAGATGAAATCAGATTTAGATTAATCAAAAATGTCTGCATACCAAAGTGTGCATTGGAAAGAAGTAAAAAGACTCATGCAGAATAACTCGAATGACTACTATCTGGAGAACCAGGGGTACAAGAAGAGGGAAATCTTAGGAAAGAAAAGCCGTATCCATCTGAAGACTGTTTTATATAGATCAGAAATCTTCACAAGCTACTGTGTCAAGGATGAAAACTTAAGTATGAACACGCTGAATTTTAAAGAACGAATAGTGGGGGGGCTCAGCATCTAAGTCATCTGGGTTTGTCCCGATCAAGGACACCACTTTCCTGAAAAGATGAGCATTCCAACTTATTTTTAGGTGTGACAGATGGAGACAAGGCTTCAGGATAAACAAAGCACATTGAGATGATGTTAGCTATGTAAACCAGCAACAGATGTGCTCTGTCGGGGTGCGTTAACTCCACCAAAGATAAAACTTGCTGGCAGAGAAATTCTCATCTACAGTTTCCAACTATTCATCCTTAGACAGAAGTGCATTCACCGTGAGGGGGCAATTCTCAAGAGAACTAGTCATTCTCCTGGATCTGTAATAAAACAAGCAGAATCAGATCACAAAATCTTAGCCTTTACCTCAAACAAAAAAGAGACATTCAAATAATCAAATGAGGAAATCCTTGCTTCTGCTTACGAATTCTGTGTAGAGGATATTGCTTTTTATATCCTATAAATCCAGGTTAGTCCTCTTCTTGCTACTAATTGTTCAAACTGGCAATAAAAAATTCGCTTAATGCAGTCCTCAGATCTCCGCTCCAAGGAATAAGATTCTTATATTATCTCTAAAAAGAAAAATAATCTAAAATAAAGCCACCTACAATATGCATGAGAAAGTGTAGGCTGAAATGTATTTTCAACAGTTCAAGATAAATAAAAGAAACTAGGAAGGCTAAAAGGCACTGCAAAATACAAAAGGGGCAAAACAGTATTAAAGATAAAGTGCTTCCTTTTAAAAAATATTTATTTATGAAAAATAATAGACTATATGCAGTATTTATAGGAGTTCCAAAATAAATAATAATTTATATATATATGTGATTCAAAATGAAGATGAATGGAAAAAGTTGAAAGAAAAATGAAGTTATTCATTAAGAAATAATTCAGGAAAATTTTAAATTTATATCCAAAGAAATCTTTTTGGTAGCAGAAGAGGCAAGTAACCAAGTAACCAAATGATAAATGCTTCATTTAGTAGAGCTTCACAATTTCACACAGAGTAAAATGAGAAGGTGAGCAAACAACCAAAATCCACTAGATTTTTGAGAAAAAAACTAAAACCATATAATGAAATGCAAATATCAACTGAAAGAACCAACACCTAAGGAAATAGTTACTAGAGCACACAGATCACTCTCTCCAGTACTTTGCAGCATACCTCCCAAGCCCTGTTTACAGAAATTATGTATAAAATGTCATCCAAAAGCAAGAGCAACAATATAAACGAATGCAGAGACATGTATATTTCTGGATGGGAAGACTTCCAATTGTAAAGAGGTCAATTCTTTCCCAATAAATTAACCCCCAAAATTAACCAAATAAAAAAGTTTTACAAGGACCTCAGTAAGCTTATGCTAAAAATCACTGGGAAGAGATAAGGAGTATAGATAACTATAAAAATTTTGTAAAGCAAAACTAAAATACATTTAAAGAAAAAAAAATCAGGTCACCTAACTCAAAATATTTGTTTACAAATGCAATGAAAATACCTGTTTACACAGTTATGCATTTATCGAAATGCAGACAAAATCGGAGATAGAATCTCCCAAGCTGGGAGAGATAAAAATCCTCTACTAAAGAAATTATTAGTGTTTTATCTGGCAAGGGCATGGGAATTGGTGATGCACCTATCTCTGTGGAGAGAATCAATTGCATTTCCTGTATGTAGGTGACTAATCATTGAAACAATTTAAAAGAGAAGTGTTTCTAAAATATTTTTGTAAATTAAAAAAGATGACACACTAAGTACAATCTTCTAGTAAAGTCTATTTTATTTTCTAGAGTCCGGAGTGCCCAGAGAGATACTTAAACATAATCATAAATGTTAAGCCAAAAGTTTGTGCTTAAACTTTCTGCCCTGAATCAAACAAGACACATTTTCCACATTATTAAGGTCAGTTGAGATTCTGTGTTCCAGGAAGGAGATGGAGGACATTGCAAGAAAATGAATGAATGACTAAATGACTAAATGAGTGAATGAGTACCTTTTACTTGCAACACCCACCTTCTTTTCAGATGTTTTTGTTTTACTCTCAGCAACTCTATACTCATCTGCTACCTGCAAACATCACTTTCCACCCAGCTAATGGGAAACGATTTAGCAGTCCTCCACGTGAACACACCTATGGTTTCACATGCTAAAGACATTTTCATTCACAATTTCTCTCTCAATCCTGCTAGTTCACCAGCTGCCTAACACAAATTCTAATTCAATTAATTAACCACTTGCTTGCCAATCATCCTGAAAATAACTTTTCTGATATGTGTTAAAGATTAAATGAGAGAGCTTAAATGGAAATTGCAAACTATAAATAACAATAACAATAATAATAGTAATAAAACATTTGCTAAGTGCTTACCATCTACTTTAACTCTTACAATAACCAAATAAATAATTACTGCTTTTTATAGATAAGGAATCGGATGCCAGAGATGTTCACAAAAATGACTGGCGCATGGGGAATCAAAAGATCTAATAATATGGATGTAAAGCATTAGCATAAATAAATACTCAGACATATATAAGATATTTGGAATTAAGCAAAATTTTTTCTTGCCCCCAAATTACATCTTATTGGCAGCGAAAAAACTTTATCTATCCAGAGGGGAAAGTCGTTACTATTGCCATAGCATTGGGAATAATGCTACGGATAATTGTCACTTGTCTCACATGAACTTACTGCCTTGAGATGTTATGCATTAATGATAAAATTAAAAACTTTGGGCCAATAGAGTCTATAAACACTTGACAATGATTAGAATTTTATTGCATCAAGTTCATTAAGCAAATCCTGTCAGACTGTGATGTGAGTTTACTGTCAATTTTAACTTGTTCAAGTGTTTCAATTACAATTCCATTTTGAACTATAATAAGGTGGCTGATAAATGACAACGGTTAACAACTGCTATTAAAACTACTCAGGGCAGAACTTCACAAATGTAGAAAAATTAGAGTAACAAATGAGAGGGGCAATATGCCGTTATCTTTATATTATTCAGTTGACTTAGTGCAGCATTTTAATCATTGTATCTGAAAAATATTTCCACTTGTTTTCATTGGTTTTTGGTCATTGTTTTGAACCTATTTTATTTTATTTTATCCTGATTTGATGACATATGATGTTGAGCATCTTTTCATATTGGAAGCCTCATTTTTGAAACAGTAATAAAAATTCTAGAAAAGATTCTTGAAACAAGACAGAACACTGAATATCAAATAATAACTATTTAAGGGAGAAAATCTCCTATGCATCTATTTTGCCAAGAAAATTCTTCTATAATACTTAAGTTTTAAACTAAGAGTTTATTTTATTCTGTTTTTAATTACATTTATTGGAGTGATATTGGTGAATAAAATTATGTAGGTTTTAAAAAAATTCAATAATACATCATCTGTATATTGCATTGTGTGTTCACCACCAAATGTCAAATCTCCTTCATCATCATATATTTGACCCCCTTTACCTTTATCTACTTCTCCTACTCCTAGCCCTCTGGTAACCACTAAACTTTTGTCTGTCTCCCTGTGACAAGATAATCTTCAAAATATACATACATTTTAAAGGAAACTTTAAGTATAAACAACCATATTTTGAAGACTATTTATCACAAACAGTGAGACAGCAATATTGAATTTTTACAAAAAGATTTGATACAAAATTATCTTCTCAGAATAATGGAAGCAAATCTAGAACAAATTTTTAAAATATTAACAATTCTCTGATACCTTTTAATATCATGAAGAATCTTTTGATTGCTGCTGGAGCTAGAACAATGCTTAAAAGTACTCAAAACCTAACGGATATTTTGTGGGATGAGGTTATAAACCTTTATTTACTTTATATAATATAGTGGCTTTTAATGTTTTAAATAGCTCCTGAGCTCAGTACTTTTGTACTTCAACTCATAAACTATCTGCAAAGGCTGGAAGCTTTATGGAACTTAAGTTGTTTGAGATTTACCATCCTGAGATGAAATCCAAATAACTTTGGTTTAAATTGTTATACAAAGTCTTGATTATTTATTTGCTTTTTATTTATTTATTTATTTTTGCTTGTTGGTATTCTTTATATGTGCTATTCAGGTAACTTCTAAACTTCTCATATAATAGCCTTATTTTATACTAAAGCTTATTCAATATATTTACTTTAAGAGAAGTGAAAAAAAAAACAAGTTATTCCTAACTTAAAATTGAATAACATCAGAATATAGACAAAATTATGAAGCATTATGAAGAATTTGTAATAGCTAAAATTTGACAAAAAGAGCATACTAAATGATAAATTGTTAATTCCAGTTTCATTAAAATCTGAAATAAAACTCATTGGACTTTCTAATACTGTCATGGGGTTTTAGTTAATGCAATGAGGTAAGAAAATTAAATATTTAGCAAAATAAATTCAACTGTATTTTATAATTATAAATTTAGAAAAGATTTTGCTACAAACATATATGACAAACTAGATATTTTTAATGTGACTGAAGACTAGACATATAGAGATCTATAGTTTTAATACACAGAACCATTTTGAATTTCAAATGAAAAGCATATTTTAATGAAACTGGAAATATATATATATATGTGTGTGTGTGTGCATATATATACGTGTATATACATGTGTGTGTATATGAATACAGAATAAGTGATCCATTATAGAAAAATCAGCATTGATATTAATGATTTAAATCTCCATACAAATGTGTTATGATTTTAGTCAGAATACGATAAATTAAAATAAAAATGTGGGGTATTTAAAGGATTCTAAAGTATATTATGAGTGACTGTTAAAATACTATATTATTAAAAAAAATGGATAAAATAGTTGAACAGTAGAGAGTCTAGGAAATGATTCAAATATAGCATGAAGGTATTAAGTAGGATGTCATCATTTCAATTCAGTGATAAATAAAGTTATTTAATACAGGATGTAGTTTAAAAGTGCCTGCTCAAAGAGAAAGAGAAATAGCTCTTCATCTTAAATAATACAGCAAAATAAGTTTTTGTGCATTATACATTAAATATAAATATCTATATATGCATATAGATATATATTAAATTAAATAGCAAAAAATGCTTAGGAGAACATTTGCATAACATTGTGGGTTGGGAGTTTCTAAGTTAGTCAGAATAGAGTGGTCACAAAGGAAACAATAGAACTTTAAATGCAAATTAAACCACTATATATTTGCACAGAGACATACACCTAAACAAAGGGAAAGAAAAATATACAAGCTGTACATTAAACTAGTAAATGGTATATATTCCTCTTTAGAGTAGAGTTTGTACAGAATGATATGCCCTCCCCCAAAATTAAATAAAAAAAAAATTAGCCCAGAACTAGATAAATCTCAGGAGAGCTTATCTAAATATATAACACACATATAGATATAGGCCTAGCTCCATTAACAAAACAGTTATATTACATTTTTACCCACCAGCTTGGCAAAGTTAAAAAAGAAAAATGTAACTACCCTTGACAAGAATGTGGGGCAATAGAAAGCAATCAGAAAGTTCTACATGAAGAAACTTTCCAAAAGAAATAAAAGTGATAGACTATAACAACAGAAATTGAAAAATATAGATTGCAAATTGATTATACTGAAATGACAAAGACAAGCAAAAATTTTTTAATTAATAAAATAAAATTCAATAGAGAAATCACTAAATATACAACAATTATACAATGGAATAGCATTTAGGGCTTACGAATGTTAACTGAGTCAATCTATACACACTTATGTGAGACAGTATTCAAAGTATTTATCACCTGGCATGCCAAAATAAATTCATATTTAAATAATTATGTTTTCTTTTTTCTCAAAAGAAATTAAAGCATATATTACAAAATGCTTACTCAACATTAGGCATAAATTTTAATGTAAACCAATAGCAATCGATTCTAATATTTTTATGCAGTGTAGTGAATTTTAGAAAATGTTGGTATTATTTTCCTTTTGACATGATTGTCAGTAACTAAATGCTGTCCCCTTCTGAGCCTCGATTTGGCGACAGCTTCCTCATTAGCCACCATGAGGCACGCAGCCATGGCTGCTTTGCTACCTTGGAACAGCTGGGCCTGCTGTCTGTGCATGTGCAGGCCAACACACACACACACACACGCGAAGCCGCAGTCCTGGGCCTGGAGAACTTGAGCCATTAACCCCCTGGGGGTGTCTGGGTGTCACTCAAGAGCCACCAGGGGCTCACATAACCAAACTGGCATCACCGTCTGCTGAACTGACAACAGGTGTCACCATTAAATGATTCACATGCTCAGGAAGGAAAAAAATTGTCTCGACATCATCAATATTGTTTGTGGGGAGGAACCTTCTCTCCATGTCTGCTGAGCTAACAAGAATTACATTTGCAGAACTTTTTCTAATTTTTATAATCACGCATGGGTCTCTACCAAATCAGTCAGTGGAAGGCAAGAAGAGGATTTATCAATGGTTATCATGTCATCCTATGACAGCCTAAACTAACAAATTTATATAAGAATTTTAAAAATATATATATTTAGTTTTATCACTTACTGTTTACCAATGGATAGAGAATGTTTGAATGTGTTTCTCCATCATGGTCGCCCATTCAACAAAAATGAGACACTATATTTCAGTATAAGATTTTCTTTTCTTACGTTAGGAAATACTGGCCAAGCATCCTTGTGATGGTATCCATTTAGCATCCCAAGAGTTCAGAGCTGTTCTCTAGACCAGAATCTCCCATCTGAGCTTCTTAAACGTTGGCTGTGCAAACCGTGGGGAAGTTGGGCCAGACCTAACGTGAACACAGGTTGAAGCCGTTGAAACGAGGATGCTACAAACATGTTATCATTATCTCTGTGTGCCATGATGCAAGGAATCTCTACCTTTGACTTGATCGCAGGACACATTACAAAGCTACAAGGTAAACCATTTACATGAATGGCTTAGTCTCCTTTCTACAATGCTGTTATTTCCATTCTTTTTAATGACTAAATTTGTTTCACTGTATTGTGATTTAATCCTTGATTAACAACAAATCAGCAAAAATTAATATTCTCATCATGCAAACCCACCCTGTGATGATTAGAGGTAACTTCTGATATCACCAGAAGCCACTTAAGTTCATGACAACATCGAAGGATAATAGATAGCAATTAAATCACTGATTTTCTCTTTGGAAAATAAAAGTAAGAGGCTCTGGATAATTCAGTTACATTTTAGATATTATTACTACTTGGCTACATCTTTGCCAGTATGCATATAAAGAGAAAGAAATCCTCTTGGCTTCAAAAGCCTGATAATTGAATTAAGAAGAAAAGACATAAACTCAAGAAACGTAATTCCATTACTTTGTCGCTGGGTAAAATAAACAAAAAAGTGGATATTAAAAATGCAATATCCATTCAGTAAATCTCTAAAGAGAGTCATCTAAAAGGTATATAGTGAAGAGAAAATGTACTGATTGCAATTTTGCACTTTTTTTTTTTCATAATTTAAATAGGTTTATTCTTTCAGGTGCATTAAAAAAAAAAAAAAAGATTATAGAAGCTAATAAGAACTTCCTTTCTAGAAATATCTTTGGAGACTTGCTGTCTCCCAAAAGCATTTTTTCTTCTTTGTGAATGCACGACTGGACCACACCGGCCAGCCTTTCCTGCACTTGGGCCTTGACAGACACATAACTAGGTTTTCAACGGTGGGAATGCCTTTACTCCCAGGCCAAAACCACGCAATTTCTCAGACACCCTTGACCATGCTCTTCTGCTTTGTGCAGCTGGAATGGTGACGACTCTAGAAGCCTTAGAAATAGCCATTTGAAAATGGTAAGGCCACCCTGGGCCTGGGGCCCTGAATGACTAGGAAGAGGAGCAAGAAATAATCTGCTATTTTCTTTGAGCTTTTGTATTTTGAGCTCTATTTATTTCAGCTGTTTAGACTACCCTAAGTAACATGGATAGCCACACAAACATCTAATAGTTTCATCCAATTTTGTTAAATTATTAAAGTCAGGAAAATGAGTGCTGGCCTGTGCAGGATAAAGCAGCTGCTGTGCAGATTGTCACCAGGAGGGGCGGTCTC
Source organism: Cynopterus sphinx (assembly GCA_030015415.1). Classification (NCBI taxonomy): domain Eukaryota; kingdom Metazoa; phylum Chordata; class Mammalia; order Chiroptera; family Pteropodidae; genus Cynopterus; species Cynopterus sphinx. The sequence goes on from CM057384.1 coordinate 4,501,765, forward strand.
CAGCTTGAATAGGATGGCAGGAAGAGTGACATTCACAGCAGGGCCTACTCAGCAGGGACCAATACAGCCCTGTGAGTGTGACTGTCCTTTTCTAAAATGCCATCAGCAGGTGTCCAGGGCAGCGGGGTGCACGAAACTTCTGCTTTTGGCAGTCCCCGGCCCCACACAATTACAACTCTTTGCTTCTAATTTCGTTGGGACCATCAGAATATATTTAATTATTCTCCTTGTCCCTGTTTATTTCACATATCACGTGTGCTTGTAACCCTTCAGTACTACCCGCTCTTGAAAACCTTTCAGTGACCCCTAATGTAATGGATTCTCGTGCTGGCCCTACTGAGTCCTTCTTTTGACAGTCCTGTGGTCTGCAGGGTGGGAGTGTCTTGGGTGACTAGCTAAGGAGGATGAGACATGGTGAATAGTGGGCAGGAAGGCTGGAGAGTGGATTTGAGGGTCATCAGTTAGCAGCTTCAAAAATGATATTAAATTAAAGGATCATTGATATACATGAAATTTGTCTAGGAAAAAAAATTAAGACCCAAATAGAAACTTTAATGTGCCAGGGAAATAAATATTACAGATCTGTAAAGAGGTCACAATTTTTATGAATTTCAACTAACAATAATAAGATATATGTTTATTTAATCTATTATGCTAAAAATACTGAATTAGTTTTTATTCTTTTTGAAATTATACTTTAAAAAATGATTTCATAAGAAGAGGCATTCAAAGAATATGCGGTAAAAAAATGAAAAAAATTTACAAAGATATATCTCAATATATATGTATATATTCAAAATTGGGTTGTCTGCTTTTATACATTGTTTTCTTAATGTCTTCTCTATTTTAAATATATACTCACTTTGTATCTAATTTTATCTCCATATGTTGTATTTTTTTTAAAGAGAGCCCCTGATTTCTATGAGCTTCTGTCCAAGAAAATCTAGATTTATCTCTGGAATTATGCCTCTGTTTAGGATATTAAAGTTTAACCATATTAATGCCTTAGTTTTTTTTCTCTTTTCCAACATAAATATTACTTCATGTCCACATTGAAAAAGATGGAAAGCCACAGTGAAAGAAAACAACCTGGAATTGCCATTTGAAAAATGAATCGTTTCTTTTTTCACTTCTTGAGTTTCAAAAGTAATAAGAAAAATGTTTGTACTCAGCACATTTCAAACTTTGGTTACACAGATACCTTGAGGTAATTTTGTTTTTTTCTCCAGGTAAACGTGCATGGCCCAAAATGAATTATTTTATTCATATTATATACAATATATTTTATGGACACTGAAATAGTTTCCATAATAAGAAAACCGTGATATTTTTATATTGTTTTTTTTTTTCTCTCTTTCTTCTTCTTTTATTTACAAGCTTGCACTAGCTCACTCACTGTTTACATTCCTTCTCTCTATATGGCCCTGGAGACACACAGTGTATTTTCCAAATGGATTTTTTCTTTTCTCTCTGAAGATAAAAAGCCCTCTTTGTGGAGGATGTTCAAATCACCATGCCTGTTGTTTAAAAAACCAGTTTGAAAGTGTTAATAATTCAATATTTAAAACTTAGAAATGAAAAAACATAGAAGGAATGAATATGGAAAAAAAATAAGAGATTGATTTGATCTGCCTATGACACTGAAAGAGGAGCAGGAGAATGTTAAATACTGTGGTCACTAAGTGTTTTCAGATTAAAAAATAGCAATACCTCTTACGAATACATTTAAAAAAATGAGAATAAAGTTTTCTTTGTGCTTATTTTTCTAAAATATTTTAGGTGTTTAAAAAAAGTGAGAGGGGAGCAAGAAAAAAGAAACATGAGAAATGTCTTTGTGCTACTTGGGTTTTATAAGCTCAATAGAAAGCTCAAGTGCAATAGAAAAAAGTTTTTCATAGTGGAGTGAGACTGCATCTAAGACAAGTAAATTCTTGCCATTAGTCGTAAAAATCATAGTCTGTCCACACTATCACACATACAAACTTTTAAAAAAAACAGTATGTTATTAAAGCATATTACAATATGCTCAATTTTAAAACAATTGTGAAAAGGTTCAGCATTTTCAGCTCCTGATCAAGGAATGAGGTGGCAAATACTTCATGAGCATTATCTGTTTAACTGTAGCATCAAAGATTGATGATGATGAGCAGGATGCTGGAAAAATAAAGAGACTGGCACATCTGCACTACGTAGTGCGTGTAACGCTGGAGAAATATATTGTTTGTACTCACGGTCTATCCTACCCATGGCTCATCTGTGCTCCCCCAGGACAACACTAGCAGAAATGTTTTTGTTTTTTTTTTGACTCTATACCAGAATAAAAGAAGAGGTCTAAGTTGTGATGATGATAATAGTTTTTTTTTTATACGTTGAGAGGTGCTGAAATTTAATTTAGTTTGCTCATAATCAACAATAGTGTAGCTTAAGTCTGAAACACAGACTGCTTGAATAATTTGCAGTGATAAAGTAGCCCCCCTCTATAACACTGCTACATATTAGTAGGTTGGAAGATGTAGAAAATTTCTAATAGATCTAAATACTCTAAAACTTGAAGGCATTTGCAAGATGCATATAGAGAGAGTTCTCAGTAGTTATATTAATGGCATTAAAAGACTGAATAGATGAAATCTACAGTGAGATCTTCAAGGCTCTTTTAGTCATTAGTTTCAACAACCTCCTATATCTGACCTTCACGAAAAAACTATAAAAATATATACCTAAAATACTGAGTAATGCACCCACTTCCCCTCCCAGCCTGTTAATAAACAGAGACCAAGCAGAGACCAAGGATGAAAAACAAAGATAAACCAAAAACAAACAAGACTATTGATAAATAAGGTGATGATAAACTGGGCATAATAAACATTTTTCTAGAGATTGTATCAAATATAGAGACTACTTCAACTGTGAATAGGAAGGAGCACAATCTTAAAAGACAGACAAGATAAATTAGCGATGTCTTTTAAAATCAAATATCTTTAGGTGCTGCTAATTTATTTCAAGAGTTCCTAACCCAGAATCAGTGTACCTCCTGCTACAGTAGTGAAAATCTGTGTGTATGCACCCATGGCTGCCATGACTTCCTAATGGGAATGTGGAACTCAAAAGGAATTTAGGGTCAACGATGGTGCTGCTCAAAATGTGTTAAAAGTTGTTGACTTTGGACATTATTCCAAAGTCATTTAAGAGCCACAAAACAAAGGGCTGTATTGTATCACATCCAAACGTTTCCTTTGACAAAATATAATTTTGCCTGGCTGACTTTAGATTACTTTTTCCATGAAATAGTGTGGTATAACAGAAAGAGCATGAACTTTGGAGACAGACTGGGTTTTGAATCCTTGTTCTGCTTGAGGAATTACAGCATGTTATTTAAAATCCCTGAACTTTGCTTTCACCATCTGAGACAAAAGTAAATAATACGTACATTAAAGTTTTGCCATGAGGAACATATTAGACATTAACATAACAGGAATGTACTTGGCGCATAATAAGCACTTCATAAAAATTAGTTTTCCTTCATCTCTTCCAACAATGAAATCCACATTTACATAGAAGAGCACTCCATCACTAAGTGTATTAAGTGAACATAAGGAGATAGTTAGGACAAGTATTTGATGAAATATCCTGAAGTTTGGCAATATTTTGAGAATACATTTACATAGCAACACAGTAACCCCCATAAATTATCGAGTTTAAAAGAGGATGCTGGTTTTCTTGCATATGTTGAGGTAGTTAAGAGATTGTCTGGTTTCAAGGAATATCATGGTAATACCATAGCAGGTAATCTTATAGGCATTTCTGCCTTGGCATACAAGGATGACGATAAAGGAATCTCGTCTCTCTTTCTGTTTCAGAGAGCGTAGGGTCCTCCTGACCTTTCCTCGCTTATGCTTATGCTTCTGAGCCCTCTAAGAAAAGAACAGTGAATGAGAATGCTGGCAGAGAACACTATATATTTTCACTCGAAGGCATCATTATAATTTTATATCTTACAACATTATTTGTAGAATTAGCTTATTCAATCTCAGCTACAAGTACTGCATGAGAAGCTAATGAGCTATAACAAGGTAGAATTCAAACAAAATGTAGATTTGTCAAGCTTTTAGAAAGTTCCTGAACTTAGTGTCAGAAATGTGTGTTGTTGGACTTGGGAGGTGAGGAAGAGAAAGCCTACTCATAGGCAGAACCGTTCTCAGATATAGTTTCAAAGTATCAGGGGAATTTGAGTCTGAAGCAGACAGAAAAGAAAGAAACAGAAGTAAGGTAGCAGCCAAGATATAATTAGGACCAGCTTGGAAAATATTTCTCATATAACTCTTCTACTGTTCTTGATGACTATGATTTTGGTTGTAAGTTTTAAGATTTTTTTTTCTTTCTCTTAAAATATTTTACTTCGATAAAAAAAAAGAAAGAAAAAATAAAAAGAAAGAAAAAATGTGGAAGAAAGAGCAAGTGAAATGAAAAATGAGAAACATCCCACCATGCTCCCTGTACTGTAATTTGTTTTGGGACTTCCCTTCCCTTAGAAAGGCCTCTTTAATCAAGGATTCCTTTATTCTTCTTGGCTAACTTGAGGTATATTTCTGCATTTCATGGAGACAGATCTGAAATTGTAAGCATTTCCGCACATTGACTGAAATATATGCCTGCTGAGTCAGGCTCCCTCCGCATCATTTAAAGCTCCTAATCAAGTAACACATTCAAGATAAGAAATTAGTGTGTTTGGAGCACAGGTTTATTCCATCATACTGTATTCCATTATTATGAACTAGCTAAGTTAGTGGGGACTATTGAAAAAAAAAATCCATCATTTTCAAAAAATACTATTTGATAAATTTCAAAGTCATTTTGCCATGACGTGACCCAGGATTTTTAAACTTTGGAGACAGTTTAAAGCTGAAATGTTATAGCAATAAAGAATAAAATAAATTGTATGGGGTTTGACTGTGTATTTTCTTTTTCTAGTGGCTGATTTCATATATATCAGGTTCAGCTTTTATCTTAACACTGAACTCCCACTAAGTGTTAAAGAAAGATGAAACAGATATTTGATCTCGTTCTTTGATCATCTGAGATTTGAAACAAGCATGGAACCATCAGAGAGACATGGCACAAATCATAAATCAGATACGATGGCAGTGGCATCATTTAGAATCATTCTGAATAAGCCCATCTACAATGTATATAGAGTAACTAGAATGACAATACAGTACCTAACCCCAGTCAACAAATGCCACCAAATGACATTGCCAGGCATGTTCACAGACTCCAAACTGTGCGGTGTGTGTGTGTGTGTGTGTGTGTGTGTATGGAGGGGACAGGTGGATAGTGTGAAGCCACCAATGATGGCAAGGCCACGTCATTTTGGCAGCTATGCTAGAGAGAAGAGCCAACACATGGATTCACGAAATGGAGAACCAAGGAAAGAGTCAAAGCCAGGCCCCCAAGTTGAAGTGATCTCAGCTTGGTGATCTCAGCAGGTAAAAGTGGCACCAGGTTTTTACTCTGCATTTTGATGGGAATAAAGAGAACATTGGAAACAGCGTGGATGCAGCCTCAGGCCTGTGGACTTCGCATACTCAGAATTCAAGCATTCCTTCCTAGACAAAGCCTTAAACAAACAAAACACAATAAAAGCAGAGACACGTGCCAAGAAAAGTGATACCCATAGACAAGAGAAGTATAAAACAGGAAAGCCTTACACCAGAGGAGGAAAGTGTGCTTCTTCAACACTCAATTTCTTTCACTGATGCCATGTTCCAGCTCAGCGCTTTAGTATGCTGGAGTGGACAATATGAGAACCCTTTTTCTTGAGCAAGATTTGTCTGGATCTTCTATAACAAGAAAAGTTGACAGTCTTGTCCCTTTTTTTTGTTTTGACTGCATTTTATTTTGAGATAATTGTAAATTCACACACAGTTGCAAAAAATAATACAGAGGGATTCCTTTACCCTTTATCCAGTTTTTCCCGAATGGTAATACCTTGCACATCTATGGTAAATATCACAGACAGGACACTGACGTTCATGCAGTCAAGGTGAAGAGCAGCTCTGTCAACGCAAAATCCCCTATGAGGCCTTTTTATGGTGACATCACTTCTGTCCTGCCCCACCCTCTGCTTAATTCCCAGTCGTCACTAATTTATTCTTCTTTCTATAACTTCGTCATGTCAAGGGTGTTGCATAAATGGAATCATAGAGAATGTAGTCTTTGGGGATCATCTTTTTTTCACTTAGCATAATTAACTCTAGGTTCTCCTGGTCGTGAGTATCAGCAGTTCATTGTGTTTTGTCGTGAACTGCTTACAGGTGCTGCAGTGTCCTTAACCATTCACCCAGAAGGACCTCTGAGAAGTTTCCAGTTTGGGCAGGTCTTACAAATAAAGTGGTTACAAAGGTTTGTTTACCAGTGTTGTTTTTGACCGAAGTCTTCATTTCTTAGGGATAAAAGCGCAATACATTTGGGTCTTATGATTATTGCAAGTTTAGTTAATAAAACCAACAGACTTTTTTGAAATGATTATATCATTTTACATTCCACCAGCCATGTATGAATGAACTAGTTGCTTTATTTATTTGTCAGCATATAGTTTCGTCCTTATTTATTTTTTTTTCAATTTTGGCCATTGTGTTAGGTATACTGTAATATCTTAATGTGGTTTTGAGTTTGCATTTTCCTAATGGCTAATGATGGTGCAGATATTTTCATGTGCTTATTTGCCATCTTCGTATTCTGTTTGGTGAAATGTTCCTCTGTGTCTTTTGACCATTTTATAATTGAATTTTTTTAACCATTGAGTTTAGGAGTTTAAAATATATCTTACCTATTCTGAGAATATTATATATAATCTAAATATTAGAGCTTTGTCGGATATGAGGGTTCAAAAATTTTAACATAATCTCTAGCCTTGCATCGCTGGAATAAATTAACTTGGTTATGGTGAAAATTTTTTTATAATTGACAAAGTCTATTTGCTAATATTTTGTTGAGAATGTTTAGGTCTGTATTTGTTAGTGATATTGGTCCATAGTATCATTTTTTGTACTGTTTTTGTCTCATTTTTGTACCAGGTAATATTAGCTTTGTAAAATAAGCTGAAAAAAGTACTTTTTTTTTTTGCCCCTCTCTGAAGTGGAATATGTATAATTGGTGTTCATCCAACTTGGTGAAGCACCAAAAGGGCAGAAGCCAGAGAGTATATTCTGGCCCACTCTCCTCTTAGAAACTATTTATATGTTGATCTTCATGAATGTAACTTAGGAGAGTCATCAAGCTGTATGCTTAAGATCAGGGCTCCTTCAGATTTTTACTGTAAAAAATGTCATTTCCTTGATTAAAAAATTAAAAACATTGACAAAGATAAATAAGAGGAGGTCTGAATGGCAACTGTGTTATTTGGGAGGTACAGGCAGGAAAGTTGGAAATAAAATTAAAAAGGAGAGAAAGCCAATAAATTTTATATATATATTTAAGATTATCGGTTCCTATACGCAAACAAATCTAAATTCCAACGGAAAACATTTGAAAATTAGTAAAAAAAAAAATTTCTCAGTGTTATTCTACCAAATTCCTAAAACTAGTTGAGAAACAATCCTTGGGAGGACTTTAATTGTCTGACATTTCTGTCCCAAAAATAAGGGGGTAGAAGGTAGACATTGGGTTGGTATGTGCCAAAGTTATGGGCCCTCTGTGTGGATCATCAAGAGTGCGTGATACATCAGCCAGTCAGAGTATATGTGTCCTGTTTACATCTGATTCATACAAGCAGGGATATTTCAGCATGGACTGTATGCTTGATGTCATTAATTAATGTTAATTTTATTGTGACATAAGTTATTGAGCACTATAAAAACAAGTATATTTAAGATGTATATGGTGAAATATTTGAGAATAAAATATTATATGTTTGTTTTTACCTCAAAATATAGCAAAATGATGAGGAAAAGTTCAAAGGAGTATAGATGAAATAAATTGCCATGAGTTGATAACTGTTTAACAGGTGATGTGCACCTAGGTTTATGATACAATTCTCTCAACTTCTGAAAATGTCCACAATAAACTATATTATTTTTAGTAAGAGAAATATAGAGAGAGGTGCAGGTGGCTCACCAATAGCTAATAATTTAGGGTAGCACAATACAACTAGTTTTAATTCTTAAAATTTTCAAGTAGGTTACTCTTTTGTGACTAAATTTGATTAATTCCCATATCAACATCATTTATAACTAGGGTAATAGATTTAAAGAAAAATCTTGCTTTGAATGTTATATTAGTTAATCAATACTAATTCAACAGAAATTACTTCACTGCTTTTTTTACTTCAAGTGTGTCTAAAAATATTAGAAATATATATAAATTATATATAGAAATTACATAAATTTCTGTAAACAGCATAAGTTTCTTAGATGACATATAACTAAATAGTTGTCTTCTGTTTCTAAGATTATTCCTAAGTTGTTTATCTATGTGCCATGACATGAGAATAAACTCGAACTTAGCAGGGAATATAGTAATGTGACAATTTCAGTGTGAAGCAATTAGAACGTTTTTGTTCCCAGTTGTCTAATAATTTCACACAGTTCAATTTAGTTATTCATAAAATGCCCCAAAGTATTTTTCATATTTCTTTTCAGAAATGTACAGTTTAGACTGTACAGCTTATTAGTTCAGGCTAATTTAGTAGGGTCTGTGATTATTTATTAGAAAAAATTGGGGACACATTTGACATGAGTAAGATTCTAAAGTCAGTATATAAATCAAAAAGGAATTAAAACTAAATCAAAATAACCCATAAAATCTTTTAAATCATTGTAACTGAGAGATAATCTCATAGAGGCTGAATAAAATCGGGTTTGCCTTTATCAATGTGCAGGTATTTGTGTTTGTTCAGTTTTCTTAGGTTATGAATTTTCCCAAATTGAAATTTGGAGAGAAACTTTGAGTGGTGAAGACAATGACAACAGAAAAGAAACTCTCTAAGTTCATCATTGTAGTCACTGATAAAACATGCAGTCTTTGTATCATTAATAAAAGTAAAAATAAAATATTCTGTGCTGTAAAAAAATAATTTTTAGAAGGGAATAAATTTTATTTCTGTGTGTTTTTAAAATAAAGGCTGTTCCTCTTCCAGAACAGTCCACTGTCCGATGATACTTTAGTAGTTGGCATTTTATAACAATGAAAACTGGCTGGTTTAACTGTGCAGAAATAAAATCAGCACTTCTTATTTCTAACCTTACAGCTTTAAAAATCACATGTGTCAGAAATGTTATTCCACTCTTTAAACATCATGTAAATTTTAATGTTTCCTTCTTTTAATGACATTAGCATATGAATAATACTGTGAGAAACAAAAAAAAATTGTTAAAATATACTTATTCTGCCAAGGTATTTAAAATAGTTTATGTCAGTCTACCGGATTCTTGGTATTAAATGTAAAAACTGGGCAGTATATCTATATTAAAAAAAAAAAAACCCCTAAATTATATACCTAGACAATAATGCAAAATATGGAAAAATTTTGAGGTCAAAGAAACACAATAATGGACTCCTATTATGCTTCAGAATGTTTAAAATTAATTTAAGAAAACTAAGCAGTTGATTTGTTTATAATGTGATGGAGAACAGATTTGACTGTCTTTTTCTCTTGTATGATTAAAATACAGATTTCTATTTCCAGTATCACCTGGACATTGTCACAGTACTAAACGCTACAATATCATATAAATTTGGCATAAATATAAAAGCTCATTTAGTATCTATTTAAAACACAAAATTTTCTGGAATTATGGCCACTGCAACCACTGAGAAAATATTAAACATTAATTTGAAATTCTAAGTAATACATATGTTGACCCCTCTTGGCATTGTGCTATAATTATTTAAGTAACTAGGAATCAGGGAAAGAGTGAAATCTGCAGATGCCCAGATTACAAGGTAGGCAGCGGGGAGCTGATTTGCAGGATCCATGACAATCTGAATACTTTTTGAGGCAACAGACAGCATAGAAACAAACGAGCAAAGAACACAGAATCTTATTGGTCAGTGAATGTAGTTGTTGCATGGTTAGTGACCTTACGAGTTAGAGCTCAGGCTACCTACTCTCATTCCTTGCTGTTCGTGCTCAAATCCATACATGTGAATGATCACGATTTAACTCACACCCAGAATCAAACACTCACAGGTGATAGTTGCAGATCACACCAGAGGCCGTGTTTGATGACTGGCTCCCCAAACTGGGCATCAGTGTCTTCTATGCAGTGTTCACAGAGATTTATTTTCCAGCTCCTTTTACACTTCCTGACTCAGAATATACGAAGGTGGAAATTGGAATTAATATTAATACAATCAGTGAACAAGAGTCTAGATGATTTGCGTGCACAGCTGAAATTTAGAATCATTGAGTGAAAGTGTGTGTGTGTAGCCAGCTTCACATAGACTTCTGCCTCTGAATGTGCACAAAGACGAGGTGTCTCAAATTTAAGAATTATGATTTTCAAAAGTTTGATTTGGAAGAAATATGCAGAGAAGAGGAGGAGGATTCCATGACTACCTTTTGTTCCTTCATTTTAAGCTCAATGCTGACTTTGGGAGATATTCTAAAGTACTTTGCAGTAACACTGCACAACTCAGATTAAAATCGTGTGTCACTGTCAAATGGGCTACAATAACTATTCTTTGATGTTTAATGTTTTATTCATTATTTCTCTACCTTACGGTATTTATAATTCCATTAACATTGCTAAACTGAGACATATAATGTGATGGCTGGAAAACTATTAATTCTTTTGAAAGTACCAGAAGGGTTAGGGAAGGTTAAAAATATGTAAAACTATAGTTGTAAAAAATTGCTCTTATCTAAAAAAATATGCGGATATTAATTTAAATTTGTTTCTGCTATTCAAGTTTTGCAATTTATTCATGTCATTTTTATCATATAATTATTTAAAAGGCATTTATAGATAGTGACTTTTTGCACCTAAAATATAACACTGTTAAAAGGCAAAGGTTGTCTCTGTCAGGGAAAGATGCTAAATTTTAAGACCCAAAATACCTATATTATTAAAGAGAAGGCTAATAGATGAATTAATTCCAACAACAACAGAAAATACTCATATGAATGACATAGTTCTAACATGGGTAAGTGCTCTGAATTATGTGTTAAAATTATATCCAAAATCCTGCCTTTGAGCTGGTTCATAATCAATAACATTCACCTGGCATGAATTCACAAGCTGCTCATCTTTTCAGATGAACACAGTCTGTATATTCAGGCAAGATCAAAAGGTAAGTAAGAGTGAATCAAATTCTGTTATCTCTGAGGAAACCCTGGGAACCAGTTATCCATGATTCAACGAAATTATAATACAGAGCTGATGATACTGCCAGAAAATCGACTTAGGCCCCACATGTTTTAAAACTTACCGTCGTTCATACATCACTCATCAGTCAGATGCCATCCGTATATTCATATATTCAGCAATGACTCACCTCCCACATTACTGAGGAGCTGGAGATCACCCAAGATGCCTTCCTTCCGGCTTCATAATTAGTGTTCTCTGAGTCTTTTAGGAATGTGCGTGTGTGTTTGTTATTCATTAGTTAAATAGCCTGAAGTATAATTTGTGCTGTCTTTGTTATTCAGGTACTATGTAATTCATGCACTTTTGACTTTATTAAATTTCTATTTTTCGCAACTAGAATATTTTCCATTTGAATAAGAATCATCTATTATTCATTTTTTTTTTAAATGTAAACTTTTGGGCTGTTGAACTCTTTGTTTTGGGACAGTACTTTGACATTTTTCCTATTTATTTTTAAATGAATTCTCTATTCTGTTTACCTATTTGTATTCATTTTAGATGTTGTCGTAGGAGATTCAGAAGTCACAAAATCACCGCCTTCACTAAGCTTATGTTCTTGTCAGAGAAGGCAGATAAAACAAATATGTAAATTGAGAAAGTAGGCAAAAAAGCTAATTTTAAATAAGATGGTCAGGAAAGGACTCAACCAAAATATAAATCTGAGTGTCCATTTCTCTTCTTTTGTGTATGCATGGCTGTCTAGCTACAGGCTACCTTTCCTAGTCACCCTGGTAACTACATGTGAAATATCAGCGGAAGTATACATGGGCTTTCCACAACACTTCTTTATTTTAAAGGATGTCCTTTGACCTAGATCTTCTCTTTCTTCATGTTCATCCACGTGGATGGCAGCAGTGTCCAAAAGAAATAGAGTTAAAATGGAAAGAATATGGTTTCCTTAACAATGATGTGGACTAATGATCCACCTCGATTTGGAAAAATGTACATATAAATGGGTATAAATGTAGATATAAAAGGGTACTCATTTAATGTTATTTCCTTAGGTTCTCTTTGTTTTTAACTTGCTAGTATTTACCCAAAAAAACACAGATCAGTAAGAAGGGAGGTTGAAAGATGGTCATATCTAGGAGCAAGGGGAATGACAAGTGCAAATTCCCTGGGGTGGCGACATTTCTGGCACATTTTGGGAGTATCAGAGGGAGGTGTATAAAGGAATGGAGAGATTAAGGGTGAGAGTTGCAGATAATGAGCTCAGAAAAGAAATGGGGTCCAATTCATGTTTCGGATGTTAGTATTTGCTCTCTAGTAGAAATTACTAACTAGGTAATACTACTAGACTATTTGAAGAAACAGGACTGTAAACATTTGAAATATCATCAAAGAGATCAGAATGGAGGGACAGGAGCCAATTTGTATTATAAAAGGAGTGCCCTGGCCACTCTGTTGAGACTGCACTGGAAGGAGGCAAAGCAGAAGCCAGGAGATCAACTGGGAAAAATTATGATAATATAAAATCGTTTGGTAGTTGATTCAAGGTGCTTGTCTATGGCTAAGGCCGAAGTGAAGAAGGTTGTGAGAAATGTTTAAAATGTGAATATATTTTGAAATGGAGCCAAGAAGATTTTCTAATTGTTTGGATATGGACTGTGAGGAAAAGACATAACTCCAAGATGATCCCAAGTGTTTTGGCTTGGGCTCCTGGAAGAATAAATTTCATATCAAGTGCAAGTGGGGCATTTATATACGGATTTTTCACGATACAATTTGTTTTTAATTAATGGGACTTGTTCCTTCTCACATCTGAACAAAGTATCCAGAATCTATAAAACAATAACATGACTAGCATATTTTTAATTCTTCAAAATTGCAACACTGACTTATTGGAAATAAGGCTGAATGTTTCATCTTTAAGTCATGGAAAAAGTGCAGTTGCGACAGAGGATTAATCACGGGTTGAACGAATATACTGCAGGAAAAGAACTTCTTGGCAGACTGATTATTTCTCAACCCCATTTTTGCAATTCTTGGATGTTCTAATTCTGAGGTAGAATGAAAAACTGATGCCTGGCTGTGAGTTTCAGAGAACTGTGGTATTGTCATCTTCATTGTTCTCTGGGTGTCTCCTTTCTTGTGCACACGGGACTTGCCACTGGTAATAATGTCAACCCTTTACAATGAATGGAGGATGGAAGAGGCAAAATCACTAAAAAAAATTTTATTACTTATTTCACCCAGCTCTACAATAAAACTAAATCCAGTCATTATTTAAGAGGGCTAAAATCCTCAATTTCCAAGGCTGTGAGTTGACTTTAACAGAAATATTTATAAGATGGTTTTTTATTAAATGCAGTTTCTTTATTAAATAAAGCTCTCCTGACACCAATTGTTTAACTGTAAGTTCTGATTTCCAGAGGTTTCTATGCTCTACTAACATTTAAAATTTGTAAAAGGTATGCCTTTTCTTTTGTAATTCGTGAGGGGAATGAGAGTTTGCCACCTCAAAATATGCCTATTGGGATATTATTTTAAGCTGGTTATTTTTAAGAAACAAAAGACTCAAGGAAAACAAAATCATGTTTTATCCAAATTATTTTTCCTTCATAGGACCGTTATGTTCTTTTTCCCCCTTCTATCCAGAGTTAAACTCACTTCATTTACTGCCGTTTCAACTGCATGAGAAAATGCTAAATGTATACACTGGGGGTCCCCAACCCCAGGGCCATAAGACTGGTACTGGTCAGTGACCTGTTAGGAACTGGGCTGCACAGCAGGAGGTGAGCAAATCTTCATCTGTATTTGCAGCCGCTCCCCAGCGCTAGCATCCCCGCCTCAGCTCCGCCTCAGATCATCAGGCATTAGATTCTCATAGGAACACTGGTCCCTGGTGCCAAAAAGGTGGGGGACCGCTGCATCACAAGTGTACCTCTCTCATGAATCCTCCCAACCCCAAAAAGCCTTAGGAATGTTTTCTCTAGGTCCTTATATCACGTTTCTCAGTCTCAGTTGTAGCACTTCCCACATAGCTGTATATATGTTCATGTGACCGTAACCTCACACTGGTGGATAGGTCTATGGGTGACCAAGAAATTATTTTACAGGTCCGTGGCCTCAAACACCCTCTGGCATAAGATACGGGCTCAATACAAGTGGTATGTGATGACATGTGAGCTAACTGCAAGAGTCGGAGCGTTTTTAAATCTGCCACTCCACTATTTTTCTCTCCTTTTCTTTGGCTCCCTTCTCCAACATTTCCCTTCTTGGTGTAAAGAAAAGGACATTATAAAATTTCTGGTGTTCATTTTTGTTCTAAAATTCTCATAGAGTCTTTGATGACAGTCCACAACAGGTGGGTCTGATCTTTCCGTGTGAAAGATGTCAACCATTTCAGGCTGGATCAGAGCTTTGTGATACCTGCTGCCAGATGGAGGAGTTCTTGATTGTTGCTTGTTCACGGGAGGCATATATATTTTTTACCTTTGAATTTTGAAGTGACTGTATATTCACATGCTGTTGTGGGAAACGATATAGGCGCTGCCGACTTGCAGAACATAAAAGGAAACACGAGCATGTTGAAGTCCCTCTCCCCACACCTTCCCCACCACCAGGCCACCAGCGTGGGATGTGGGTTCTGTAGCTCAGACACCACTGCCTGACTTGGTAACAGGGAGCCTGCCGGCTGGAAGGAGAGATGGAGCGAACTTGCTCCAGCCAGGGCAGTCTGGGCTCAGCAGTGGCAGCTCCTTTTACAGCAGCAGGGAACCAGTTGTCACAGAGGCACTGAGCTCTTTGACCCACCAGAGGGCCCAGGACCAGCTCCCAAGGCCATGACATTTGGTCACAGTGCCATCGCTCTATGCCATGACAGTGGTCTCCAGGCATAGGTCTCCTACTGTCCCAGATTCTGTGAACTGTGCACAATCCTGATAACAAATCCCATTCCTTCCCCAACTCACTGAGACTGGCTTGTGAAACTGGCCATCCAGAACCTTGACTAACCCATGGGAAGGATGTGCCTACAGAAAGCTCCCTGGAAGTAACCTGTTCTCACCTGGGCAGGTGATTCATCGCACACACTTCATCTCGGCTTGTTTCAATAGTATGGAAAATGCATACTTTTCTACATTTTAGTACCTCACTTTGCTGAGAGCTTTAATATTATTTTACTATGTAAGCTTTCTGGTTATTCTTATACAAGAAAGAAATACTCCAGATACACGCACTCAGGTTATCGTCATTCTCATTCTCCAGCTTCCTGTGGATAATCAAGTGAACCAGCCTCCCATAATGCAACAAGTGGACAGCACTTACACGACTGAAGGGCCCTGGAACCTGCACGTCTGGAAAGTAATCCCCCGAGTTGACCTACGGTGATGTGCTGCCTCTGATTTGCCTTATCACTCTGCTCTGTTCTATACAAATGTTGAGATTTTCTGCTGCAGCTAATAATTATTGTGACATTATGACTTTTGATTTATCAGAGTGTTGGGTAATTTTGATGGGTACAACTCTCTGATGAGCAATAATAAAACATTTCCTCTTACATTAGAACATTCCAAGCCTATGGCTGAAGCCACATCTGCCGGAATCAGGGCTTGGTGTCCTACGTGTCTCCACCAGTAAGACCATCTAAGGATTCAGCTTAATGAATCATGCCCCATTATACAATTTTAGAATACTGTGAGCAATCAAAAGATTTTCAAGCTTCCACAGAAGAGAAAAAGGATTAATGAAATGTTTAGAAAATCAGAATGGATTCTGCCTTCCAAATACTAAAACTGGAAGACAGAAATCCAAGGGCCAATTATTTCCAGCCAGAGTTCTGCAACGAGCCAATAAAGTTTGGAGCTAGTACAGATGCTTGGGTGAGGGTTCTCATTAGCAAGGAAATAGAGTATTTAATGAGTGTGAACAAATTAAGAGATGTTCAAAACCGAAAAGAAGTTTGATCCTGAATTAGCAATAGGTAAATAGAGAACGAAACATGCAGACATACTGTAACCACAACAAAACCAGACAATCGTTACTTTCAGTCAAAGCATAGGACTGTGCGGGAAAGGAAAAGCAATGATTACCACATGGCTGAACCAAATGAGATTTACATAATGATAGCAACATCCGCTGGATGCTGATGCAACGACATCTAAGATGGAGTGAGAGGTAGTACTTACTAGCATGCATTGGTATGCGTTGACTACAGACCGTCCAGGCTCAGGGCTGAGGCCACTCTGATCGTTCGGGACGAGAGCTGAACCTGTGACAAAGTATTGTCCATCAGCTCTGAGTGTCCAGTAGAGGAAAATGTGGGCCAGATATGGGAAGGTGCTAGCGCATGCAGTGGGCACAGCCGGGCTGGGCGGTGAAGGAGAACTGAGCCTCATCTTTCAAATTCGTAAATAGGCCTCATCTTAAAGTGAAGAATAAGATAGTTCACTTTAAAATGTGTTCAGAAAAATAAAATATATGAGAAGGGAGATGCAGGGAAAATGTTATTTTAATGTAAAAAAAAAGGTGTAGTAAAAAAGTAAACATGGTTTTTTAACTCTTTAAAATAACTTTGACAAAAAGGTAAACTCTAAAGTCTTCATGTCTTGAATGTTCATTTGATTACTTTGCAGTATTACTGTGTGTTGGATTACATCTCAAATTTTAAAACAGAGACTAATTAGGTTTGGAGTTTTCCTTTAAAAAAAAACCTCCAGACATAAGAGAGAAACAAAAATAAAAACAAAAACAAACAAACAAAAAAACCCCACGTTCTTGTTCTTTCTCTATCTCTTCTGCTCTTTTATGCACCATCATGTACACACATGCATACACTCACACACGCACACACTCTCTACACACCTGATATGTAAAAGGAAGCTAGATATTAATTCCATGCTATAGGATGACACTCAATTTACATAGGAGGGTTGCATATTTGATGCTAATATTTCTAATTGCTATTCTGAAAGAAATATCTGAATAGTAACACATTTCATGTTACCACGGGATTTTAAAATAAGAAAAATAAAGAAAGAAATGAGAACCGTGTTTTGCTTCCTAGTGAAGTCCAGTGAAGGTCACCTGATTTCGTAGGAAAAAATAAAAATGCACTGGATATTCTGTCGAGGGAGATAGGACCTTCCTCAGCCACCTTGAATTGTTCAGCATCCACAGCACACAGGCGGCCAGAAGATGTGTGTGTGCATGAAGGGGTGTGGGAGTAGAAGGAACCACAACCTTGGAAATGGGCATGAAGAGGGAGCTTAAGTCTTTCCAGTTTAGGAAAAAAGTGCAGCTCGATGCCGGCGTTCATTTAACATCACGCGTAGGAATGCTATGTTTTCTAGGATTTGATATTTTCAGTTACCGAGAGTTGCTATATTTTGTAAATGTAGTTATCACAGACACAGAAAGCTATCAATGGAATGATGTCATTTGTTTCCAAAGATGATGGATACACTAGAGTGATGAGAAAATAATAATAAAAGCGAGATGTTTTGTGGCACATTTTGGGGGTGAGGTTGGGATGACTGTAATCTGCAAGTTATCTCAGGGGAAACGCTGCACCCGCAAGCATCACTGGTGAGCATTCTCGGGGCAAATGGGAAATGGATGAAAAGCATTTGTAGCATCTTGTGGAGCAGTGACAGGGCACTGGCGAGGTGCTGGGTGACCAGTTGCTTGGATGACTCTAGACCAGATGTCTGCACCTTGTGCCCTATGTGAAGCTGAGGGGCTTCAGCAACCTCTGGGTTTATGTGAAACCTTATGAAAATGGGAACTAAGATTGAATTACACTTAACCAAAAAAAGGGATTGTGTCTAAATTAATAGGTTTATGGAAACTAGTTATATTCGTACCTGTAACATGCCTGCTGTGTGTGTGTGTTTATATATATGTATTTATACTGTGTGCATATACTCTGTATATATGCTTACACCCAGATATATATCATAAACTATATGTTATATGTGTAGATATATACCTATAGACATATATACATAGTACATAGACGTGTGTTTGAGTGAAGATGTATGTATATTGAATATGTATGTATGTAAAGAAGCATATACATTAGTATAAAAGAAATATCTGTACCCCCCTCCACCCACCCAGACAGTGTGATGGCATTCAGAGGCGGGGCCCCTGGTGAGGTGGTGAGGCCATGAGGGTGGAGCCCTCCTGAGTGGGATCAGTGCCCTTATCAAAGACACACCCAGGGCGTCTCCGGCTGTCTCAGTCATGTGAGGACATAGCAAGGAGACATTCATCTGCGAACCAGGAAACTGATCCTCGCCAGACATCAAACATGCCCGTGCCTTGACTGGATGTCCCTGTCCCCAGAACTGCGAGAAATAAAGGTTTATTGATTAGGCCATCTAGTCCATGGTATTCTTGTTTGAGCAGCCCAGATGGACATATAGTCCATATTCTTTTCACTTTTTTTATTTTGACATTTTATTACATGTTCAAAAATTAAATGTTAAAAGAGGTGAGATGAATTTATTTTCATTTCTGAAAAACTATTAGCATAAATGAAAATTAAACTGTGATAACTACATTGCATGATCAGAAAAAAATAGATGAGACATAGAAATGTGTCCCTATTGAAGCAGAAATTATATAAAATTTCTAAAATAATACTAAAAATGCCTAGCAAGACAAATTTTATAATAAATTTGCATGACTTTCTGAAAAGATATTTTAAAGTGATTTCAAGAACATATTCCTTTTAGTGCTGTTTGCAATCACTTAAAAATAGTACAGTTATGCATAAGCCCTAAACTGTACTTCTAAAATCTTAGCATGAGAAGGGAGCGTGCAAAAAGACATCAAGTCCAACCCTCTCTTTTATTTATATTTTTTTCTTGGCGTTAGAATAATTTTCTTGCAACACAGTATTGACCTGCATCAGTTCTGTCTTAATCTGGTCGTTGTCCCTTTGCCCAACGATCTCATGCTCACGGAGCCACACTGCGACACTCACCAAAATGCTCACGCGTGTGTATCCAGGATCTCTGCTGTCACAAATGGGAATCGATAGCAATTTGCCCCTTTGGAATCTAGGGTTCTTATAAGCTCGTGAGTCCATTTAAATCGCAAATATGAGCAAATCAATAAAACAATACCGTCAAGCTAAACGAATGTGAAAGGGCCCTTTGATACAGAGCCAGACTCAACACCGACGCTTTTCAGAGCTTGATTTATGGGCTCCCATCAAGCTTCTGCACGAAGAATACTGTGCAGACTCTGTGAGACGAGGAGGATGCAAAGTAGACAGGCCTGACTATTAAGAGGATCCATTGCCACAGTCACCCAACTCTAGGCCTTTTCTTTTTTACACACGATCTTAAAATTTCATATTTGATGAATAGGTTTAAATAGGAGAGTTTTTATTTCCCAAAAGCGACAAAAGTTTCTATATTTTCCTAATCCATTCATTCTCCTGGATGGTGATTTTACATTTTATCTTCTCTAGCATATACCTAACACTTTCTCCTCTAAGCTCCTTTCACATGACTATTTTCTGCTTCACCCAGAAAATAGGAGCGATGAGAAGAGAACATCTATTGTCTCCTAACATCACAATACCCACCTACCAGGATCTCCATCCACGAATTCTGCCTTCAGTCTGGTGATTCTAGATGCATGATCTGCCATTGTCTGCAATTAAGCTACATACTATTATTCCCTCTCACTTTTCCCAGTTTAAAATTCCAGAAAATTTCCTCATTATCTCATACATCAGCACAATTCCTCAGCCAACTGAATCACCACTTTCAGCAACGTATGTCTTATATCTCTCTGATGTATAAAAAAAGCTCCTTTGATCCTCACATCTCCCTTTAGAAAATTCCCTGAATCTCCACTCCCACCCACTGCAAAATTTCTAAAAAGAAGGAACTAGACTCACTGTCTCCAATTCTTCTCCCATTTTCTCTCTAATCTACTTTGGCTCCTACTCTTCCACCGAAACTTTCATGAAAAGAGGTAATGATCTCCACCTTGCTAAACCAAAGAGTATATTTTGTTTCCTCATATTATTTGACCTACAAGTAGCATCTGAAGCCATGAGTCCCTCAGTCTTCTTAGAAACTCTTTCTTAACTTGTGTTCCAAAATACTACACTCTACTTTTTCTGCTCCTATGTCTCCACTGTTCCGTCTACATCATCTTTGCTTGCTCTTCCTTCATCGCCACCCACCATTATTGGAATGTGCCAGGTCTACTCACTTTCCATATTTGCTTACTCTATTGGTTATCTTTTTCCATTTCATTGCTTTAATTTATATTCCAACAACTCCCAAATTTGTATGTAGTGCCTGCCTGTGTTTCTTCCTTGAACTCCAGACTCAAATATGCAAGAGTGTACTCAATATCTCTACTTGGATGATAGAACAGGAATCTCACATTTTTAAAATCAAATTAATCTCCCCAATCCTTTGTCTCCCAGATAATAGCATCCCTATAACCAGAAGCTTAAGCAAAGGTAATTGTATTCTCCATCATCAGACCATAATAATAATGTACCTTTTAACACCACTACTGTTACCACCCTGGATCAAGCTACAGATATTTCTCATCTGTTTTATGTTAATAGCACTGTGGCTAATATCCCTGCTTTCTTCTTTACTGTCTTGTGGTCTATTTTTAATACAGAAGCTAGAGCGATCTTTTTTGAAACATGTCAGACTACGTTGCCTGTCTGCTCAAAACCCTCCCATGGTTTTTCATCTCGTTAAGAGTAAAAGTCATGTCTTTGTGATGGCTCATAAAACCCTACATATTTGAACCTCATAATCTCTCCGACTCATGTGCTACTATTCACCCACCCTGCTCACTCCCTTCCTGCTACACAGGATTCTTTGTGCTTTTATGCTTGGATATTTGTCTCCCAGATAATCGGCAAACCTGCTGTCCTACCTTCTTTAGGTCTTTGCCTACAAGCTACCATTTCAATGAATTCTAATTTATCATTTCATTTAAAATGAAAAAACACAGCCTCTGCACTTCCTATACTCCTTTGTATTGTATTTCCTAGTAGAAATTGTCATCACCTGAAATATATCATAGTTACTTATTTACTTTCTTAGCAACTCCCCCACCTCGACAGGACATAAGCTTGATGAAGTCCTAGAACATTTATTGGATAAATAAATGAAAAGTGGTTGTTAAAATGATGGAGACTTTTAGAGTTGAGAGCACTTCAGAATGGAAGAAATGTGGAAAATCTCGCATTTTAAATGAAGACTTTAGAGAATCTTTTTCAACAATTTGAAAACATAATTGCAAATATTCACATTACACTAAAAATGGGTCTTATTATAAATAACTGCTTCTAATCTCAGCTCAGACTTCAATGGCATTCAAAAATATATCTATAACCCCAGTCACATCTCCATTATTTTCCCCAGAGCATCTATTCTTGACACTAGTCCTGTTAATTCACTTATATTTCCTAAATCACTACACTCTCAGTAGGAGAGCTTGGCTTTTACTTCAAAAAAGAAAACAGTCATTAAAAGTGAAAACATCCTGGCAGGCTGAAGCTCTGCCTCATAAAGAAGTCAATTTGTGACAATAAAGTCAACAGTGTGGGAGGAGAACTTGAACAAGAGACAGAGGAGGGAGTTCTGTTACAGTTTTTGTTTTCTTTCTAGTTACACCCAAGGGAAGTATGACACCCATCATCCTCACAATTTCAACCCGAAATGTCTGCCTTTGTAGTATCGATCTTGATTTATGGATATTTATTTTATACTTTCAGTTACAATCCAATTACACTTTATTGATTTTTGTGTTCAAATTGTTCCAGCTTTGGCCATCGGTAACTTTTGCATTGTCGCCTGTGCTCTGCTGATATTCTTGTTATTTTTTTTCAAACTGTCTGATTTTTGGTACTAAAATATGCTCCAGAGTTATCTCGTGTATTTCCTGTCCTAGTCTTAGAGTCAGTCCTATCTCCAGTCCTGATTACTGCTCTGGGAGAATGGCGTGACAAACCAAGATCTGGGTGACCTCGGTGGAAAGATTAAGGAAATATATGTGTGTATACTGACCTACACATGTACTATTATCTAGAAATGTGTCTATCTGTAGCCATCTGTCTGTACATTAACCTAAACATGAGCTCCTGCTTAGGTATTTAACTCTAATCCATAACCTGAGGGCTCATCCCCACCTCCTCCTGGGCTTATCTGTTAATTTGCATTTCAACACTGAGAAATATGGTTCCCACCATCCTCTTTCCATTTACACAATTATTTAATTTCAGAATACAGCTATTGTGGTTTAAGAATTGCTATCCATAGGCCAGTGAGAAACCACTTTTCAACTAGACCTACTGGGTGACTAATAGATATCTACTCTGTTCTTCAGTTTCTCCTCTATAAAATGGAATCACAACCATAACTACCTCCTACTATAATTGTTAAGTTTGAAAGGATAAATATATGTAAATTACTCAGTGCAATACCTTTCACGTATCAAGTGTCCTGAAGTTATTGGCACGTGTTGCTGTGTCGCTATTAAATACCATAGGGCATGTACTTTATAAATCACTAAAATTGTTTAAAGATTAAAGTATATTGTTAAAATGTGAAAAATATAAAATGCCTTTCAAAGTTAATATAAAAGAAATCAAGAATTTATTTATATTAAAAATTTTTATATTCTACTTGTTAAATATAAAATTGTGTACATATATGTACATACCATTATACATATATAGATATTTATCTGTACCTATCTACATATCTACTCCTATGAAACATTTTCAGGAACTTCAGTAATAGATGAAATTATTATATTGGAGGGAAATGAAGTTAATACTTTTTAAAAAGAGGTATGTGTGTTTATTTTAAATTAATGTACAATCAATGAAATAGGCCAAGTGTAGCTATGGGTCAATATTCCATTCTTTTTAGTTTTCCTCTAGCTTTTTATTGATTTTATCCATGCTATAGACATCTCTTAGTATTAAAGATGGGCTGTTTGGATGTCTATAAAAAGGAAAACTTTCTCCCCTCTCCTCATATTTCTTTCTAGAGGAGGAAAACTTCTTAAGCCTTTCATGTCTCAGCCTTTATCCCTTGCATAGATATGGCATATGTTACATCCGTGTTTCATCACAGTCTTGCTCCTTAAGTGGGTGAAGTTAATATCTCCCCATTCCTGAGCAGCCTGTAGGGGGAGTGGAGGTAGCGATTATTTGATTTGTTTCCCCATCTCTTTCCATAAGGTCCAAGATACAACTGGGTAGGAGTTAGCTGCTTTGTAAATGTTCTTCAGGGGCTTTGTCTCTGCTTGATGTGCCTGGTGGCTAAGAGAGCGAGGTCATTCTGAACAGTCCATAAAGACTGGTGTTCAGTAGGCCTTGCAATTGCTATGCTTCGATGCTGCCATTCCGAATGACCCAAGCCTCTGCCACGCTGTTGATAAACACTTGGAATATCAGTTCTGCCTAAATTACGTCCTCTAGCTCAGCCTTTAGAAGTCATGAGCGGTAATTTTCATTATCTATTGACTATTTAGTTTGTTTCTTATTTAACAATTAATTCATAACTCAGACAGGAAAAAAGTGCTATGTATTGACTCCATGGGAAAGCCCAGGTCTGCCATGGCACACTGGGGATTTTTGTTCACTGTCTTCGATGATAAATGTACCCCCTGCATACAAGTAGGCAACATCCCAACAAATACGTCAAATGAAAAATTACCTGCCTTTTAATACAAATGAGTATATTGAATTGTTCTTTAGAGATTTAAGAATTACTTCATAAATCCACAGTTCTAAACATTTAGGTCAATTGGTTTTTCCATGTTTTTGTCTTAAGAGAAATTATGTTAAATAGAAATAAACAACTCAAAATGCTAAACACACACACACACACACACACACACAGTCTCTTCACAACACAATTATTTACTTTAAGGCAGCAGGTATTAAAGGTCCTGGATATGCCAGTTAAGGTCTATTGTCCTATCTCCTGAGTTTTGTGGGATCTTTGCTGGCATTTGAAAAAGGAAAGGAAATAGCTATATCTGGACGTTTGCTTCTTGTTAAGCTTAAATCTGCTCTACACCACAAAGACCATCCTTTCAGTTGACAAAGGCAAGAGGCCTGTGTACTTAACAATTGGCCTTTTCATAATCCCCCTCTTCTCAGTTGTTTTTAACTGGTCTTGTTTGTCTTCAAAGCCATTTTTGAAACCTGTTTTAGTTCACTATAATCTTTACTAAAATATCAGGAGTAGTGAAGTCAGAAAGCATAGAGTATGAATTTTCCCTAGTCTTGCACATTAGATGACTCTCGCTATAGAAAGCACACGTGCGTGCATGCACACACATACATAAGTGTGGGACATAGTCTCTGTCCTCAAGAAATGTGTCATCTAACTGAAATTACTGAACACATGAGCACGACGTAGTGCCATATTGGATGGAAGGGATACAGAGAGAATCAAGAATTCGTTCTCTTTATGAAAATTACCTACTAATACTAATTGTACATGTCAGTTTTGAAGATCCATATGACAGAGCAAAAATGACAAACCTATATATCCAAATGAAGGTTTAAAAAAAAAATTAGTCAGGGTGAGTTAATACCAAAGCATGAAATTTAGATAAAGAACACACACAACACTCATGTGTTCAGGTGCCATGTCTGTACAATCAGTTCTTTCCAGGCTACTCCTCACATTCCTATTTCATTGATGTCAATAAATCAATTAATAGATAGAAAAATAAAACAAGACAAGTAAAAACCCTGAAAGATTCCACAGAGAGAAAATAAACAGAAACCTCCCCTAATTTCTTTCATTTGTGATATAAAGGACAGTAATTATACTCCAGCTAAGAGGGTATAAAGGAAAACTGATTACCAACTTGGGTCAAGTGCTAAATAACAACTGTTCTTAAAGCTAAGTGAAACCCTTCATCTTCCTGTCAGCTGAGTGGGGCCTCGTACCAGGGACCTAGTTAGTTAGGGCTCAAACTCTGGTCAAGGTCACGTTCTGAACTGGACAGAAGGTAGAGATTTAAAGTGACACCTCTCCTGCCTGAGGGTGGTACCAGGTCTCTCCCCAGGCAGTGCCTGGTTTCTCCTGAGCAGTGCTTACCAGCTTGACTGTGATTCACCTTTGCCTAGGAGAAGTCAAATAATTTCATTCCAAGAAAAGCCAGGGAGAGGCCCCTGCCTCTGGAGCTTTTATGGAAAAAAACAGGGAGAGGTCTACTGACTCCACTCCAAGTATATCCAAAGCAAGATAAAAATCTTTACTAAAAGGGCAACCAAATCCCCAAAGTAGAGCATTAAAAAAAAAAAAAAAAGTTAAAACTTCCATTAACTTAGTAGTTTTCTAGTTCAAGAAGAAACATGGGCCCTGCACTTTTAAAGATGACTCATGATTCTGTTTTGAGATTCTTATGCTCTCCCTCTCTCCTCACTGCTTCCTCCTGTCTCTGTTTCCTTTCTTTGAAGTTCCTATCTACCTACTCCCTCTGAGCCATGCAAATTCCCAGTGCTCAGGCCATTCTTATTTTTGCGTTTTTCAGTAAGTCTGAAATTATTTACAAACAAAAAGTTTTAAAAAGTTCTCATGTGATAAGATTGAAAAGAACAACTGTATATAATCACGACCCAAAATCATATCAGCACATATAATATATATATCATGTCAGCATGTAATATATAGATGTGCATGTGTGCCCACGCAGGCTGAGATATACTTTTTGGAACTAAAAATAATTTTATATTTCAAACTGATTTGCTCTGGTTACTGATGGCAATATTTTGTGCATGAAACAACTGATTTAGTTAAGTTTTTAATCAGTATCAGTCTGCAGAAATAGTTTGCCCCAATTTCTTTCTTCCCTGGGACATGTTGACAGTAATTAGTGTTGATGTTTTTTGGAAGTAGGTTAATTTCTTGAAGTCATGTTTTACTCATGTTTAAAAGATACGGTTTTTATGAAATACAATTATTTTGCCTATCTTTGATCTTTTCAATGATTGTTAATTTAATATTTTATGGTGCAAATAAAAAAACCATCTTTTCATTTATTTCGCTTGCTTTTTCTTATATTACTTTCAAAGTAAAAATAAGCCATCTAAATTCTCTGAAATGTCCAATCATCTATTGGAAGTAATTTTACATTAAATGCCATCTTAGATTTAATAATATTCTTTTGAGTTTGCAATTAAAAATAGATTCTGGTTTAATCATCCAGTTCTAAAACTTTTCAACATTTAAAGTAATTTTGGATTTAATTATGATAGAAACCCAAGCTAATGTAAATGTTTTATTGGCAATAAAGTTGAATGTAAAACTTTTATTTTTTTCCAAAGGAAGCTGAAAAGTGAATCACTTTAGAGATAGAAATTTGAAAGTGTTGTTAATAGCTTTAATAAACACCTTTGAAATGTTAAAAGAACCCTGAGGAGTGTTTTTTAATAGTTGGGTTGGGAAAGAGGAAAACAGAGGGATGTTACAATGCAAAAGGGAATTGTTAAATTTGTTTTCAATGACAGCCAATACAAGTACTTCTTGAAAATAAGCAAATCAATCTACAGAGGTGTTTCCTGTGCTACGCCATGAATATAGAGATAGATTAGAAGCTAGAATCAATCATCCACAGGAGAAGCCTATAATTTTGTTTACTTATACTGGACTTTTTAAAAATAAGAACTTAAAAATTTCATATTAGCTCTGTTATATAATTTAGTTCCAGTAGCAACTGCATATTTGTTTATTGTTTACTTACATATTGATTGACAGCTCCCATCATTCATTTTCATATAAATTAAAATTATAATGCAATTTTTCTAAGAAATTCATGAAAACAAATTATTTTACTCTCATTAAGAAAATGAATGATTTGAATTCTTCAATTTTACATTGGTTTTTTAATTCATTCATTCTTTTCCACTTTTTTTTGTGAAGGAAAGTCAGTCCAAGTTGGAAATGAGTTTATATTGTTATTTTAGTTAATGATAAATGAAAGATATTAAGTAGATTTGTATTGGTTTATAGTCATGGCACTAAAGTAGGTTTAAATGGTCTTTAGTTATATAGATTTTTCGAAATTATATTAGAAATTCTAGTTTAAATCTTGGTTTCATGCAAGAGAATGTATAATGACCATATTAATTAACATATAATTAATTCTAATTACATAGTAAATAAATACTATATGAGCTCTTATTATATATTAAATATTTTTATACATTATCTAATCCTCATAAGAACTTACAAAGGTAGTTCTCTTCATCCCGATATATTCCCATCTTTTAAAAAATTGGATACATGAACTGAAATATTTTCAGTCTTTCTTATACTTCTAGTTACCCATACTTGTATTCATTAAATTGAGACCTTATCTCCAACTCAACCTTATAATCTCCTGATATCTTTTTTTCTTCCTTTGAAGTCTTAGATTTAATATATTTTTTTGTGTGTGGAAATATTTATTTTCCTCAAAAAACTAGGTCACTTGTGTCTGCTCTAAGCTCTCATATTACTTTCTAAATTTCCCTCATATTACTTATTGAGTTGTGTGAATCTTCCTTTAATTATCATTCTATGTAGGTAGAAGGTTTAACTTTTCTGTTCATTAATGTACCCCAGGATTTAGTATGGTGTCTGGTACTGTCATATCCCATTAAAGTTTTGTGTGTATTAATAATAGAATTCTCATTTACATTGAAAGCAAACTAAAAATTCGAGGTGAAAAAAATGAGTGTGAGAATTCCAACAGTCAGTCAATGACAGAACTAGGATTCTAAGCAAGGTTGTTGTTACTTCGATGCCATGTTGTCTTCAACAATGCACTTTCCCTTGACTTGGGTATATGATGAGTATATGAAGACAGAAGTACTCTCTCGTCTAACTTTGGGAAGTGATAATTCAGAAGAATATTAGCATCTGATTGTTGGGAGCCATTCGCTTGATGGCCGCCCTCTGGGTAAACGAGGGACTGTTTGCTCAGCAGGTGTTTGCAGTTACCTGGCTACTTTGGTAGCGACTGAGAAGCACCTGTTGCTCCAGAGAACAAGCTGATTGTTAAGGAGGAGGATGGGAGCCTTGAGAGAGCAACAGGTGCAAGCAGTTATCAGTCTCCCACGCAATCGTGATGCATCAATAGGGTGGGCTGCAGAAACTCGAGGCTGCAGAATTGACTGTGAGTCCTCCGGAATCTTTCTTTTGTCTCTGTCTTTTCTCAATCTGCACTCCCCCTCTCAGGGACTGTTCAACTTTCACTGGTGGGTTCCAGCATCTGATACATTCAGTTGCTAATATCCAGGGTTTGGCACATACTGTTTATTTGATAATAATGGAAAGAACAGGAGACTATAAGGGTTCATTTGATATTTGAATGAATGTAAACCACCTAAGAAGAACATTGAGAATATATATTATGGTTTTCATTTGATAAATAAATTGCAATAACAATCAATACAGAATAAAGAATGAGACAAACTATATTAAACGTGTTAAAATACTCTCACCAGATATTAAAATATGTTATATTGGCCTGGTACCTTTTAGGTTCTTTATTCTCTACCCTGTTGCTTTTCAGAGATGATTTCAGCATTTTACAACTAGAAACAGGCACTGTAAAAATTCCAGATTTTTACCTTTTGCAACAGTAATTTCTTGACTAAATCTCAGTAATAAAATATATATAAAATTACTTTCAAGTCTCAGGTAATTTATCAGTTTTCCTGTTTCTGTAAGCAAATCTCAACCAATTACAATCTAGAGTTTGCATTTACAGGCCCAAAATGGTCATAAAAAGAGCTAATTTAAAGAAAACTCTACTATCTTCCTCCATCTAGATGCTTTACTAGGATAGATGCTATTTTTGCCTGCTACACTTTGGTTTTCCACATAGAATTTTAATACAATGGGCTAATTAAATCGAAGTGCTTGAGGAGTCCCTTGACTTCCTTTTCTGAAAAACTGGTGAAGATACTGACCAGACCTGTTTTGTGGTTAGTTATTGATTAAACTTCTGAATCACAACACCTGAGAGTTCTACAGCTTCTCAGAAGTTGTTCTCCGTCACCATTTAATGATGATGATGGTGACGGTAGTGGTGTCCAAAGCAAATTCAACAAGTGCATCTTCTAATGACTCCATAAAAATTATAAATATTGCTAACCTCTGACTCTGAATGTGTCTTGTTAAATTCAGGGCAGAAGGCAATGTGATTGTATCATGGGCAGGCTACCTTCTTGATGTTGGGCTCTACCATCTCTTCTTACAGGGACACAGAAGAAACTTCTTGTCACTTGATGATTCACCAGAAATGCACTATTTAAACACTTATCTCCCACTAGGATTTAAAATTGCTCTCAAATCCTAAAGACTCTGGGGAAGAGCCTTTCAGAAAGTCAGTTAAATTCATCATCATTTTCTGCCCTATTCTATTCTCGTACATCACCTATCATCCAAAATACTTCTCGTTATTCAATGATTTTTAAGAGAGAGAGGGAAAGAGTAGAGGAATAAAGATCTTTGAGGTAAGATGATCAGAGTGGTTTGAAAAGTCTTCCCAAAATGAGCTTCTGATTTCATTTAGGGAGTGATGTATGGATGATACATCCCAGCCCCATCTCATGGCAGAATACGAATTTTTGTTTTATGTTAATACAGTATAGTTCAATAACAGTCAAAATCTACATGTAATCTCAAAAACACCCGTTTCTTCACTATCTCTTTGAAATTTGACTGGTTTTATAATGATTAACAGTTCTTGGACAAAACATAAATTGATAAACTTTTTTTGGAAAAAAAATCAAAATATTAAAATCTTCAGTTTTCTATTTTGTGCCCTGAGTATGTGTGAAAGTAAACACACACATACTCATTTTCTCAACTCAGTATATATTTATAACTTCTACTTCTTCAAGGAAAAAATTCAGGACAAGGGTAATACAAGTTCCTATATTCTTATAGACCTGATTTTGTTTATCTCCATGGTCCCATCTCAAGAATGTATCTAGTGATAGTGACTCTGCATTCTCAGAAAAAAAACAATACTGTCATTTTTCAGATGGAAGCTTTTCAGTAATGTCTAATAGTCTTTTAAAAAGATTTTGTATTCTTTAATTAATTGTCTCAATAATTCAACTCAACTCTTTAAGAGTAATGTAGATGCCTTTAGCCTTTTTCTTTCTTCCTTCTGCTTACTGATATTTGTATATGTGTGTGTGTACACATATGTGTCCTCTTTATTTACATTTTATGAATAAAGCTTTTAAGTCACACGCTGACTCATTATCCTTTCATGTTTCAGAAATTCTATCACAAGTATAAATACCCTGCTCTGCTGCATTTGAGATCTTTCTAAGTTAACTAAATTGAATATCTCATAATTAATGTAAAAACTGAATTAGTCATTTAAAAATACTCTTTTGAGGTGGAAATAGTTATAGAGTCCAACTCTGCAATTTTTTGTGAGAAAACTGGCAAACCGGAACAGGTGGCTGAATTAGCCTTTGTAAACCCGGAGCTATAGTCCAGTCTTTATATCTCCAAAATAGTTTCCCTCTAGCCATAATTTAGACAAAATGATTAAACTTAGCTGAAATGCTAATTTCTCCTATTTGTTTAGGCAATTATGATTTTGTCTTCTTCTTTCCAATGCCGTGTTCCTCGTATTTCTTTCAAGTGAGTTCAAGTAACTCTGGTGCATTCTAAAAATAATTTATAACCATTCACCCAGGAAATATATAGAGTAACATCACATATAAACATACAATTTTCTTGTCTTTCCTCCTTAAATATTTCAGGCAGCAATTACTTCTGATCTTAAATGTCCTGATCTTTGCTTGTTTAGCAATGTCTGTCTCCTATGCACCTTGGTATGTGACATGAATGCAAATTGCAGTAGGTGCTAGCAATCACGCTCCATTCTCTTTTGCTGTCTGAAGATGATTTGATATACACTGCTATTAGGCTATCTCTCGAACAGCCTGTCTGAATGAAGCAACCTGTCAATCTTCCCAGTAGAGCTGGTTGGAGGGTATGATGTGCTGATCTCAGAGAAACAAAAGACTTTGTTTTGATCACCGAGAGGAGGAGATCAGCAACTGACTTCATTGTAATCTCATCTCTGCACCTGGCAGATCCAGATATTATAGAGAATTATTGTTCAGCAAAACAGAGCAAGAAAATGTAGCGTGATTTCTGTCTTTTCACAGTGGTCCTCAGAGGCCCAGGGAAGTTGAAGGCTGTGATTCAGAAGACTGTTAATTTGCTGCAATTCTGACACAGTATTTCTTTTCCAGGACTTTAAACTTCATTGACTGTTGAGGACTCACTTTTGTTTTATAAAATCATGTTTATAAAATCAGGAGTTTGGTTTTACAGATCTTATTTTTTAATCCACATTGACACAGCCGTAAAGGCAGTACATTAGTGACAGAACTAGACCGAGGGCCCGGAGAACTGGATTTTTATGACTCTATCATTAACTGCTAGGTGACCTTGAACAAGTCATTTCTGCTTTCTGGTTCTCTCCCTTTGCTCATTTGTAAGATGAAAACGAGCAGGGAGACTCATTTTGTGTGGTAGTTTTTAACTATGAGTCAGCAAAAGTGCTTGGGAATGTGGTTAACGGTCCATATTTTCTAGACAAGTAGCATTACCTCCATTGCACCCAGGAGAAAAGTGAAGCTCGCAGAAGGATCTTGCCAAAGTTCAAGCAGCTAATGTGAAGAAGACAGAAGATTTGTAGTTAAGAGCATCCGCCTCCCAACCCCCCAGAATCCCCAGTTTCTTCCAGCACACCACACCATCTATCATTGGTTTACTAAACAACTACAACATACTGACATCGAAATTGGGCTAACTAATCAAATTTGGTCAGATTCCCAGTTTTACTAACCAGAGAATGATCAAAGGAGTTTCCTTAAGGGAACTAAATCTACTCCATTCCATCAGGGGACTTAATTTCACAAGAAGTCTTGGGTCAAATTCAATTGACATAATTATCAAAATAAATCCAAGCACATTTATTCAGAGGCCACCTCTCATGACCTACAGCCAAATTTAGTCCTGGTACCACATCCTTGGGTATGAAATCAATCTTTGAGTCCCAAAGCAATTTAGAAATTGCCAGAATTTTAGGGGATAATTCATGCTGATTCTGTTTTAGCATGCATCTTAGTTAGACATATTTGTTAACTCCAACTGTAGGTCAATAAGGTACTTATAGAAAAGCCAATGATTGGGTTTTCAAAAAATGGTAATTTCCTTTTCTGGAATAAATGTTTCTAATCTAAAGTGTTATAATGTGACCAGGTGGTAAAGTCATAATGTCTCTGAAGTATTTCTTTCATTTTCTTGGTGAGTTAGTCTACAAGTAGGGTAAAAAAACAAATCACATGTAGGTAACTGGAATTATTGCCTAAGACTTATTACATAGTTGATGAAAATATTGCAAGATATTTGTTAAATATACCTCTCAGGATACTTATTCTGGAGATATTCAGTTTACATGTTCATTGGAAACTGGGTTTAGAATCCTGTACCTTAAAGATACAGAGGGTGAATACCCCTGATGATAAGCCTATAGTACCCTAACTGTGTTCACATGTCAGCCTGATGTTATTCATGCACCTTTGACTGAATTTAAGAATACATTTTCTACCTTGTTTTATTTTTTTTTTTACTTGTTTATTTGTTGGAATTTGTAAATATATGCTTCGATTCTTATTCCCCATCTTCTTGCCTATATTTGGTTTGTTCTGGTGTGCTAAATCCTTCACCTGAGTCTTTGGCTAACTCTTCCTGCACGGTGGGCTCTGGTAATGCACCAACAGCTCATGCGGTGTCTAACCTCAGCTTGCTTTCAGTTATTCTAACTCCACAGACGTGCTAAAAAGAACTGAAGCTCTCTGTTTAACTTTGTTTCTAAGAACCACAAAGAATACAAATGTCTGAGTTGCCCAGAATAGGTGGTTCATCATCAATGGTTCCTACAAAACAGGCTTTTGCAAGCCTTGGTACTCATGGGATTGTCCATGTCTTAAATGACTGTACTGATTCTACTCATCATTTCTTGATTCCCACTTTATTGACATTTTCCTATCGCTCCAATTTCATTGTGTTTTATCAGGCAGAGCTCCACCATCTTTACTGCATTCTGGCTCACTGCCCCCTTGCTTATCGAGGTGATTTGCTGCCCAAAGAATTAACGCAGAACGCTCAGTGTCAGCCTACTGTGTATCTTAAACTGTATTCAAGGAATTTGAGTTTTATCTAGAGCATATGTTCTACAAAATAATCTTGTTTACTGACTGGACAGAATATAAATAGACTAAAATAAACTCTGGGTTATTTTATTTGTCAAAGTTCATTGTCCTTTAAAACACAGATAATGTTGTTTTCAGTGTCTTTAAAGTTAATTAGCATTTTTCATGTGTTTTGCTAATCTAATAGAATACAGAAAAGGAAAAGCTCTATTCTGAACACATTTTTGTTCAGAGTAGCCGCATCCTACAAATAATTTTTAAATGTTTATTTTCAAATCTAAGGAAAAAACAGAAGTGGTTATTAGGGTATTTTGCTTGATTATAAGTAACTTACATATTATTTTATACATTATAGTCACAGTCTAGTAAAGGCTGAATATGACACCACTAGTTGAGTAGTTTTAAGAATTTATGATGTAGGCTTAAAGACTATTCCACTGGAATGATACCCACTGGATAAAAAACAAAAAACATAATTAATTTGACTCGTGTGGCTATTGATTGAGTGGGTACTTTTCATTCAGCTGTTCAATTTGGTAAAACAGTGATTTTTTGGAATTGTATAATAATGCAGTGTACCTAGGAAAGTATAAAACTAAATAAAAACATGCTGTTTAAATATTTATCCGTGACAATTGTCAGTTGCTGCCTATCTTATTCACTTTAGCATATGTAAAATTTTCTTGAATTTGGGCTTTAATAAAAATCCCAAAGGATAATTGGAATCGTAGTGTACATTAACTAACACATGATCAATTCACTAATAAAATTATAGACAAACTAAGAAAAAAATTTTATATATGTATATATAGCTTAAATGGTATAATTACATATGTTTTGTAATACAAACCACATTTGGAGAAGAGATAACCAGGAAGCTGGCCCTCCCCAGATGCC
The DNA here is from genome assembly GCA_030015415.1 of Cynopterus sphinx. NCBI lineage: Eukaryota > Metazoa > Chordata > Mammalia > Chiroptera > Pteropodidae > Cynopterus > Cynopterus sphinx. Next base: position 4,536,238 of record CM057384.1, read on the forward strand.
AAATCTGCCAGCACATTGGGTCTTAGACCTCCAGCCTCCAGAAAGGAGACGAATAAATTTATGTTGTTTATAAGCCACCTAGTCTTTGGTATTTTACTAAAAAGCAGACAGAGCAGACTAAGATATCACATGAATGGAGGCAAACAGCACACACACTAAGTGGCTGGAGTAATGATTGGCAGAAACTCATGGAGAGGCCAATCACACAGTGGACCAGGATGACTGCCTCAGGCCCTGGGTTCGAGCTGATTCCTACAGAGATCTGCCAAGAGGCCAGTGTGTGGCACCAGCTTGTGGGCTAGGAAACCAGGCTGTAGAAGCCCAGCCTTAGTCAAGCTCATCGTTACCTGTCGTGTTTAAAATTCACTTTCTCTTTCAACCATCTCAGTAGTGTGATGAGATGGGTACTATTCTCACAGTTATTTTTACAGCCGTATTGGCCGATATATACACAGTCATTAGGTGAATTAACGATTTCTGGAGTAAAAATAACTACAGACAGAGAGATTATAAAAGAGTTTGCTGCTAGTCTTTTACAGTCTCCATCAATTTGGCAATTTCCTTGTCCCTTACTGTCACAGTGAGATAGTGCTTCATGGTGCATGCAAATTGTGCCTCATTTCTATGACAAACACCCTCTCAGATGAGTTTCTCATGAAAGATGCCTCTTTCTCTCTCCCAATCTCTCTCTGTGTGTGTCTGTGTCTGTATCTCTCTGTCTGCCTGTCTCTATATAAAATTATGAATGGAAGGAAGAAGGTTTTACAGGAGGACGTCAAAAGACATGAGAACGCAACTTCTACTTTCTACCTGAAAGTCTTCATTAAGAAAAACTCTCTTGGCCGAGGACAAAAAAAAATAGTTCCATATAAGACACCCCTTCCCTGTTAATTAACTCACGACAACAGTGTTATCTTTTTATTGCTGCATCCATCCTAGGCTGTGGCATGGATTTTCAATATCCAAAGTAAAGATTTCAGTCGTGAGGTTTGCCTCGTTTTGTTATGCTTTCTTAAGTGTCTGTTTGCTCATTTCATCAACCCCAGCTTGCAGTTTCCACAAATGTCAGCTGGGTTGACATCAAAAGAAAAAGGCTACTACTAGATTACATACCCAAGCCACACCTGCTGCCATGACTGGGCTAGGCAGACAAAGTCTGTTACCTATTTTCTTTCCGCACACTGGGTTTACTGACACCTTTTCCAAGAGCATAGTTAGCAAAGATTAGCTAACCCAAGGAAAGCCAGGAGGTAGTTCTAGTCATCCCTCTAATGCTTGGGAGATGAAAACACACAGCTGTTCACCTTCCTAACTGTTAACATTGGCTCTGACACTAGGGCACCCATTCTCCAAATCCCCTGGTCTTTCATGGTGAGCATACAGCTGTCATTCTTCTCTCTCATTGCCTGAAGTTTCCAGGGACGTTTACCCATCATTTTGACTTCATGCTGTCACCAACATCCCTCCTCACCTCTGTGCACTGTTCCCAGGGCAAGCCCAATTCCCAGGCTGAGGATATGCAACGTGTGCTCCACTAGCTCACTCATCCTGCTGCATCTCCACATAATTAATATGCTAATTCTCATTATTGCTTCAAGTGCTCTCAGACTCCCTTAATTCTTAACCTTTGACTGCTTACGACAAGATCAAACATGTGATCTGAGTAAATTCTCTTTTTATAGATGAAGAAACAGCACGACCACTACACAGAGTGATCTGAAGCCTGGGGACTGCAGGAGCAGGGCCCGGCTCTTTTGCACTTTCAATATACCATATTCAGGATTAATCTATCTCCTTGAAACCGACTTCTTAGAAACCTGCATTTTCAGCTTGAATGTATTTGGTGTTGCTGAGGAGCAGTCAGTTACACGAGCACATTTGTTCCACGCATCTGGATTTATTTTAAAGGACATGTACCCTCTTCTTACACCATTTTCTTTAAAAATGACTCAGAATGTTGCATTTGCTCCAGTTTATGCTAAATCTCTGCAAAACATATCATCATTCAGCCGAAATCAGCTTTCTGAAGGTGCTTTTCCCATTTTGACTGTCACTATGACTTAGCTGGGTATTTCCAAACCACAGTCCTTATCTATTTGTTCAGCTTTTCCTTCCTTCTTATCAGTCTTGTCAGAAGAATAAAATTTTTTGCATAAATCTTTTCTGTTTTACCTGATTGCAACATATAGTTCATATCTGAGCCGCATCGCCTCTCTAGTCAGTGTGTCCTTTCCTGTCAACAGTGGGATGACATGTCATCCACAACAGTGTATGGCACTGCCAATTTTTTCATATAAAATGTTTCATAATGCAATTTTATGTTATCAAATGCCACAATCTCTGGCTATACAATGAATTGTTCAGTCTTTTGATGTTTTAAATTCCCTTCCTAAATATCCTACATTTATATAATGGTTATCTTTCTCAGAGGATGTGTGTGCGCATTATTTTATTTGCTCATCACGACACCCCACGAGTTAAGCAGACAGAGCAGATTGTGTTAAAATAACCCTTTATAGATGCAAAAACTCTGACTTAGAAAGGTTATAAGTGACAGTCACACAGTTAGCCAACAAAAGCCAAAAAGAGGTGGTACAAATATTTTTTTTAGTAGCAAAATGGTTTTTCTAACATTTCATACTTCATGCATATCAGTGCATTTTGGTAGTTAACAGGAATATTTCTGCATGAAATTGGTTAAAAATGAATGATTAAGCAATTATGGAGCTTTAAGTCTGAGATTCTTGAATTTAATCCCTATTTCAGTATCTCTTAAAAGTACAAAATACTGGCCTAAATTTTTTAAAGAATTAAACACTGTGGAACTGTGCATTTATACTTATGGTAGAATTGGAAGGATAACACATAACTCAAAGTAAGTTTTAAATAATAATATAGTCTATGGCCATGCCACCCTGAACAAGCCCGATCCCATCTGATCTCAGAAGCTAAGCAGGGTCGGGCCTGGTTAGTGCTTGGATGGGAGACCACTTACGAAGATCAGGTGCTATAGGTGTAAAAAATAAAATAAAAAATAAGAGATTGTAAGTTGACAAAGTCCTTGCAATCTGTGAGGTCAACCAAGGTTGCCTTGCCAAATACATACATACATACATACATACATACATACATACATAAAACCTATTTGAAATTCACCTGTCTCACATCTATCTTGAATTCACCTAAAAATTGGAAGGTAACTATCTATGGAGATCTTTTTCAGGAAAGCAAATAATATGTTCTAAATAATTACATATATTTCTACACACAAACATTCATTAGTATGAATATCCGATTATTGAGTTCTTAGCAAATTAGTGGTGATGAGAAAGACTGCTATAAGAAGGCAAACTGGCAGTAAAAATTTATAATGGAACCAAAATAAAATTACTTGGCAGACAAATATTTCTCAGTAAGCGTTATAGTTTTAGGTAGCCTATTAGTAACCTCTTAGAGTAACCCTATGATATAACACTAGAAAAACTTATCAATAGTAATTATACTAAGCCACAAGAAAACTAATCAACCATCATTTTTTATTTTAAAACGCATAGAAATGTGTTATTTGTTTTAGAACTATTTCTATCTCCAATGGTTAAAATAGGAAGGGGTTAAAGTAAAAAGAAGGGAAACTCCAGTTAGTCAGAAAGCTTAGCTTAATGGAATAAATTATTTCTCAAAGGTTTTGCAACTCAGAGCTTTTATTCAATGGAAAGGAATCTGAATAACAATAAAATAATAATATGCCACAAGGTAAAACATGATTGAATCTTTACTAAATAGATTTCAAAAAAAAATGCTCAGAAAAACATCACTGAGATGAGTTAACATTTATGAGAGTTTTCAACCAGGTTTGAAGGATAGAGAAGACTTAGGAAAATCGATAAAGTAAGGGGAAAACTTGATAGGAGGTTAAGATTATAGATGCCTAATCAAGAATTTTAATAAATCTATTATATATTCAAGGGGCAAGGAGTAAAAGGAAGGAGTGGACAATGAGTGTTCACGTGTAGGAATAATAAAATATAGAGGTGGCGGGGAAGTGCTTTGGAAATGCAAAGTTGATATCCTTTGTCTTTCAACTTTTGGGAATGAGACATTATTAAAAGTTTGCTTAAGAGGAAGCAGACAATAAGAACTGTACTGGAAGAATTGAATGTGGCACCACCAATTAGAATAGGGAGAAATTTAATCAGAATAAAGGGTAGAGGGAAAAAAATAACAAAAAAAAAGTTATTAGATAAGAATAGTAAAAGCACTTCAGAAATGAAGATCGTTCCAGCAGGAATAGAAGGCAAGGAACCATTTTTAATCCACAGGGTGTTCAGAGGTGACCCCACGTGTTTCTCAGAGAAGGGAAGACAGGTAACCTGTCCAATGTCGCATTCTTAGATAATGCTGAAACCAGAACTACAGTCCTGGTTCTCAGCCCGAGAATATATATTTTTATTATAAGAGATATTTAAATTATATTTAAAAAATAGCTTTTTTTTTTTTTTTTCCCTCAAAAGCATTAGCCTTTGGAAACTGGGCTAGAAGCCAAGAATTTGAGATTTCATTTCCTGATCCACCCAGAATTGTTTTCTTATTATGGTTTACCCTGACTGTGCCTTTTTCCTCCACCTCTTCAATTAAGATTCTAAGAGCATTTCTGCCAGACATTTGTTGAAGAGAAATGACGTTCTAAGAATGAGACCATGAAAATGCGACTCGTCGATGTAGCCTGTTGCAAAACACACAGAAGTCAGCCAGTTTTGTTCATGGTGTGATAAATTTCGGCATGACTGTCATGAAAAAGGATATGCATTATTCACAGAAATGTGTTTTCGTATACGTAATTTCAATTTAATCTCTAAAGGAACAGGTTTCCACTGAGCCGGCCATACGTTTTCACTGAAAAAAAAAAAATGTAGTAGAGAAATATATGTATATAATTAAAAAAAAAAACCAAAATGGAACTTTCTAGAAGCCATTTCCAAACTTTTATCATTCAGTAACATTTTGCTTTTTTTTCCTTATTGTGCATTTAAGCTACTGTTGAATTAGTGATGACCTTTTTATGTTTGTTTTTAATTTAAATTGGTTTTATTTGTGTCATTCTTCGGGAGGCACTATTTCCCCCCATTTTATTGCAGGCTCCCTGTTGGGATACACCTCATTTTATGTTTATGCCTTCATTCGGTAATCCTGTTAGGTTTTATGACCGATTCTGTCCCCCCCAATTCCCAAAGCCACTTTGCAAAGCGAACATTTCTTCTCTATCCTCAAGAGAGTCCTCAGAGAAAGTGCAACACGGATCATCTGGAAGAGGTCAGCGAGATGGACTTCGATGGCCTTTTCTTTGTTCTTTTAAAGCTGTGGTTTTCCCTCAGGTGCTGTGTTTCTTTAATGGAGTTTTCAATTTACTTTATGCCTCTGTCTTTTTGTGATGTGGGAACAGGGAGCATGGAATAAACAAAAGTAGAGAGTCCTGTTAGAGTGGGACTTGGGGGCACTGCTGTGACTGAGCCCTGCTAAGGCTTTGTGTCCAAACTTTGAGTATTGTGGCCACTTTTGTGGGTTTAGTGCTTAATTATCTTGGAAAGTTTAATACAGGGAAAGGGATGACTTGACAGGTAGACAGAACAGAGCAATGGAGACTCTCAGAGCAGGTGGACTTAGAGAGACGAGCCAGCAAGCAAATGGTATGACTGGGGAGTCTGCAGCGGATAACAGGGCCCTGGGCACCTGTCATGGGGGTGAGAAATAGAAGAGCAGAATCCACGGTTCTGCATAACAGGCTCCTAATACACAAGGCACACACACATAATCAATCAAAGATATAAACAAACAAAACCAGAAGTAGAGTGTAAGTTAGAATGGACCTTAGGATCTGAAGGTCTCCCAGGGACGGCATTTGGGTCCTATGTCTTCGACGATTCATGGCTGTGAGAACCTGACAGTAAAGTCTGCTTTGTAAGACTGTCACCATTCTCTCTTTTCCTGAGGTCAGGATTTGTCAAGAAACTAGGGCCACTCTAAGTCTTTGCCTGGGTTGAAAAGTCCCAAACATAGTCAAAAAAGCATAGAGACGTGACTATCCAGGCATAACTTGAGAAAGGTGTTCAATTTAAATGCAAAGTTAGAGACGAAATAGAGAATGATAAATTCTACAACGAAATCAGAGACTAAACAAGACCTGTAGTCAGATTTAAAAAATGGAAAACAAATATTAGGTAATCATTCTTGAGTTTCTCCGATGGAAAACTACAACCATTTTCAGTTAGTCTCTATGTGACAAAATATGCTTTGTTGGATAAAATGGATTCTTCCTTTCAGTCTAGCAGTAGTTCAAACGTCGCATTTGGATCACTGAGGTCAGTGCACGAGGATGAGCAAAAGCAGTCATCTTTGCATGGGTCCTTCCCCCCACCCCTTTGTCAGACGTCTCCCAGGTGGACACTTGTGGGCTGTCTTGAGTCCATGTGTTGGGTCTGGGGTCTGAGGTCTCCCAGCTCTAACTGACGACCACATGAGAAACTGAGGATTGAGGCAAACGGGTGTAGGCCGTAGGCTTCCTCATGAAACATGGGTTTAATTTATCATCGAAATTCTACTGACTGTATGACTTTGGACTTGAACCCACAAGTTCTTAATCAATAAACTGAAAAGTATGCAATCTGCCCTAAGAGGATTAAACGAGACGATGCAAGAAAGGTGCCCAGAGCACATTAGACACACAATCATGTGCCATTCTCTTTCCTTACTCTATGTCAGTGTGAAATGTATTTAAGGATTACATACTTGTGTTCGCCCTTCAAACGACAAATGTGACTGCTTTTGAACTTGTGGAGTGCCTGAAAAATCCCAAAGAGTAACATTGCCCAGCCTGACACTCAATGACATCCCCACTAGAATCCTCATTGACAGCCCTTCCATGTGGTGCATTCATTGCTGACAGTCCTTCCTCACTGGCCATGCATCCGAAAGGTGACACTGGCCGATCTGTTCAATTATTAATTCCAATAAAAGATCCAATAATTTGCAGATGCTGTGTCTCTTCTTTGTGACCACAATATCGGTGGGAATATTTTCTTTTTGTCACAGTCTCCATTTATATTCATGTATTTGTTCACTGGTTCAAAATGTTGCTGAGCAATTACCATTAGCCTCCCACCATACTAGACTCCGAGGAAACGAAGACAATAAAACAAGCAGTCAGAGTTCTAACTCTTCACAGTCCCAGGAGGAAGACAGACATTGTAGCCTACAGAGACACAGCAGTCAAGATGAAAGCAGAATAGGCCTCTGCATCAGCTCTGTCCTGTCACTAATGTCACAGATCACTCCATCCTTTATCTATGTCGCCCTTGCCATGAGGTTTTTAATTTTCTTCAGGTGGCACTTCTAGCTTCAGTTTTACTTCCACATTTCATGTAGGAAGAGAAGAATAACAAAGCAAAGGAGCTAGTGGGGATAGCAAACTTTCTGAAAAATGCCCAGTACACAGATTGAATTCTCATTGGCCCAAGTGTCACAGAGCCACCTTGTTGCCAAGGAAGCTGAGAACAGAGTGTTATCCCAGAGCAAACTTTGTTTTCTTAATAAGACAGAAATATAGTTTCTAAGCCACTTACAGTGTCTGCCACATAACACATTATGTTGTTGGAGATAAAGAACTATTCAAAATAGGTGACCCAACCTGATTAAACAACTCTCTGTGTCAACTAACTCTTACTAAAGACTGGTTAGAAGTGCAGATTTTAGAATCGTGACCAAAGGTGTCAAACCCTAGCTCTGCCTGATGCTAGCTCTGTGACTTAGGACAGATATTTAACCAGACTACACCTTCACTTCCTCATTTTGGGGGATAATAATAGTCTCTACATCCTAAAGTTGATCTGGGGATTGGTTAGATGAATACAGAGTGAACATTAAAACACCGAATGGCCCTAGCACGCATTTACTGTATTAGCCGCATTTTGTATTAATCAAGCAACCTTTCTGTCGTGCTCTGGTTTCCCAAGCATATTTCCCTACTGGACAAAAACGAATGGGCCATTGATGTGATTAATTCTGCTCGGTTTGGCAGCTCTGTCTCCATTGTACTTTAATCCATTTATTCCTCTGGCATATACCTGTTTTGTATGAATGGAATAACAGCGCTTTTGAGGAAACCAAATCAATCTGTGCTCCATAAAATTTCCGAACCTGCCGAGCTGAAAACCCTCAGTTGAGGAGAAGCAGCCTGCAAGGTATGGCCCCATAAATGGCCCTGGTAATAATGCGCATCTTGCTCCTCTCCTTTGCAACTCAGGGAATCTCATATTCTTTTATTACCTTATTATTGAAAAGCCTTAGGAGGCGGAGACACACAACAGGCCAGACAGGGAGCCAGTTCTGTGATTCTGAGTCTGGTTCTACCACTGACCCTCTGTTGGGCAACCTACAGTCTGTTCCTGGGTCATTAACTTTCTCGACAGTATGGAATAACCCATGGAAGCACGTAGCTCCCAGGTACTTCTTCGCCTTGAGCCAACTCAGCCCCGTTTCTTGATTGCATCGTACCTGGACTCCACTAAACCTATGTGTCTTCCTAAGCCCAGATTATTACTGGCAAGTGGGTTAGTAAGTGGGAACAACAAGGAAATGTGCAGGGCTTTTTTTCTGTTTTTGTTTTTGGTTTTCCCCTTGTTAGAGGTTAGAGCCTGAGTTTTGGGATATTTGAATTACTTAAGTGTCTTTTTTGTGTGTGAAAAATCTCAGTAACTAATTCCTAAGCAAAGGTTACTATGTGCAAACTGCAAATTATATATTTTACACAGTTTGAGTGTGAACTACCAGTTATCTGGAAGGCCCTAACTGCTCCTCACCCCTCTGTCATAGACAGGAGTCATCCAGTATCTTTCGTAGGTGTTTCTGGTGCATAGATGGGGGCAATTCTTCATCGTTTGGAAAACCTGCTCCCTGCCCACTCAGCGCTTGTCACCCTTGCATCTGGTAGCTACTGCTGCAAAATTAACCATTACAAAAGCAGTCGAGTAAAATACTAAATGTTCGTTTCTCAGGCAACTGAAGGTTGCTGTTGGTTCCTCTGTCATCTCAGGTGGGCCTGCTAATCTGTCTGATGGTTTCAGAGGGTCTCCACTCCAGGTGGTCCCACCTGGGTAGCTCTGCTGCACAGGTTTCTCACTCTCTTTCTGGAACCAGAGGGTTAGATAAGGTGTGTCCTTCTTTTCAAAGTGGTAGAAGTACAAAGTAATCGAAACCCACAAATTCTTTAGGCCCAATCTTTTAGGAGCTGGGACATCAAAATGTCTGTCTCGTTCTATGGGCCAAAGCAAGTTACATTGTTGAGCCTGAATCCCAGACGTAGAGGAATAAACCCTACCATTTTAGGAAGAGGAAACGCAAAGTTAAATGTCAGAAGCCTTTGTAACAGTTTCCATTGGCTGCTGTAACAAATTGTCACAGATTTAGGCCTAAAACCACCACATTTACAGCAGTAAAGACCCTCTTAATCTGCAAATGAAGGAGCTTAAACCCTTTAAGGCCAAAGAAAGGCGCTGTGGGAGAAGCCTATTCTAAACTAACTCTCTATCTTCTCAACCTCCCCCCCCACCCCGAAAAAAAAAAAAAATCTGGGTAATTTAGTGGAGTAATATACAGATCTTTTTTCTCCTAATCAATGTAATTCAAATCAATCTCATTACAATTAAAAAAAATAGTTACAGAAATGCAATTTTAAAAGGTTTTTCTCGGTATGTAGAGACACTGTTTTCTAAAGTTTCACTGTGGGGACATTGAATTGAGTATGAAGCCTTCCTGTGTGTTTACCTGGTAGTGTCGACTGACTTTCTTTTGTTTAAGGCTCCCAGCCTGTGTCATTTTGTTATGGCAGTTCTAGCAAGCTAATATACCAGGGGAGACCAAACAATAAAATTATAGCAAGTATACCTGTTTTAAAGTTTCTCAGGGGAAATGATAGACAAATGGGTTCAGTAGAATCATATTTAGCTTAAATGGTGACATTTTCTCTTACTGTCCCTTAAAAGGTAATATGATTTAAAATAAGCTCTATGGAAATGTAGCCTATCCCAATACTGTCATTGAACTGAAAGTTTTAAAAAAATGTAGAACCAGAAACTTCTCAGCAACATGTCACAGAATATCTAGACAAAAGCTTAATTATTCTACTCATGAAAAAGTCTCACAGGGACTTTTATTTGCTCTTATATTAGATATGATTTAAGATATTTTGATTAAATAATTTCTAATTTAACAAAATTGTGTAAAATTAAATTAAAAATATGGAGAGGGACAAATACAGAGGTATGCTAACATTCATGTAATACAATTACTTGCACCACCATATTGATTTTTAAAAGCAGAAATCCTAAAACACTGGGCTTCAGAACTGTAGGAAAACAGAGCCTTACGTCGTGATGGCTGTGCTGTAAATCTATGTGGGTTCATAACTGATGTCCATCAGGATCACCAGAGACTATTAAGACTATTAAAATACATATAATTATATTTTGTGTGCTGCTTATGAGAGTAGAAAAATGTATAACATACTTTTAGAATAATACCATTCAAATTATCAAGATAAATGTTTTTTTTTTTTAAGGAAACTCAACCATGTGGAGATATATGTTCTGACTGTTTAGAATGATTCATTTTCAAAGATGTACTATTTATTCAAGGTTGTATTTTGTATGTACCACAATGTATATTTTGAGGAAGAAAAATGAATATTACAAATCATGTTACCATTAAAATAAAACCGTGTGCCAAGTTTTAAAAAAATGGCCCGGAAAAACACAGTCAACTAACAAACTATTCTATATTTATAATTCTAAAAGACTGAAGTAGTGCTAAAGAAACGAATCATGCGATGTCTAACTCAGAAGGTATTTTAGATGAGCCACACGATCCAAACTCTCCAACATATGGCCAGGTCCTCACATTACAAAACACACGTCTACCGCACGCCCACACATTGCAACATTTTGGGGAAGAGGTTTGCATGGAGAGACCTGACACCAAAGTCCTCTAAGTCAGCATAGAAGAACAGAATTTCTCAGCAAAGAATGAAAACATACAGGAGCTGAAAGACATGTCGATGATCATCTTATGATTCTGTCATCTGAAAACAAGATGCTGGTATTCAATGATCTATCTGGGACCGCAGGCATGCTAGGTACTACGTTAAAAAAGAAAATAAAAGACAGGACAGATAATTTCATTGTGTGTATGTATATATGTATATATATATATATATATATATGCATATATATATATATGCATATATATATTTATATTGTCTTTTACTGCACCCACTTTTAATTAAATTATATTGTTTTCATCGGTTATCAAGTTGCCAAATTGCTATTTGCTAACCTGGGGGAGTTATGCTGTTCAGATAAAAAAGAATGAGAGGAAGAGTGAGCGACTGTTGAAAACAAAGCATGATTTGGGGAGCAGTAAAGGACAGGGGTTGGAGTCGGGCGATGATGGAGGGAAAACCACATCTCTGTGCATTGGTCCATGAAGAGCAAGAGGTGGGAGGAGGCGTGAAAGGAAAGTAATCATCCGTTAAAGATAAGCTTCACTAATTTTACAACTCAATCTACGTCTAGAAATTTTTCCACCAACAATTATAATTTTGCCTTCTCTTTGTGCCTTTTTATATGTTGCTCTCTATTTTCTAAAGCTTCTTTATCATATATATCATATATATATCAATATCTTCTATATTCTTCACACATATTCCTATACATGCGCACACCTCTTCTCTGTTCCCTCACGAGCCTCCTTAATTTCACGTAAGTCTAGTGTTCTGGATTAAGAAGAGCCAACATCCAGAACCGTGAAATGTTTTAATAAGTCAGAAAGACAAAACAATAGAAATGGCAGAAGTTTTTCATTCGCTTCAATGAAAACATGGGTAATAATTTAGCCCTAACCCAAGATGTCCTACATTCTTAAAATGGACAAAGTCGAATGAAAAACTGTGAGCATCTGTTTAGGCTCACAAATTCATTGTAGCACTACAGAGACTGATAAAGCCTTTTCCAGCACAGAAACACAAGCACGTGTGGGAATCGTGTGTAAAATTTCACAAGGGGCACAAACAAGCCTGCCTGGACCAACAGGTCCATCCAGCCCATCCATTCCACTGGCTACTTTCCTTTCTCTGTCCAACAGAGTTAGGGGAAAGGACTTTAGGTCACCCAGAATGGCTTTAAGTAAATGTTTTAATGCAAGTTCTGCCAGAGAAAGTGCTGCTGGATATCTTCTTTTCATCTTTAATTTAGGTCTTTTTATAAAAACAAAAAAAAAAGATAAAAACAAACAAACAAACAAAGAAAAGATTCTTGGTAAGCCTAAGATCTCTTTCAACCTTTTCTGTTAAATGCTATCAATGTTGATTTATTGTTGGTGAAAATTTTATAAAACATGAGAGGGAGGGACAGAGAGGGAGAGAGGAAGAGAGAGAGAGAGAGAGATCAAATTTCCATCTTCATCAGCTTTCTCAAACCAAGGCACAATAGCCTCCTTTCAATTACTCAACATCACTGTGCTGCATGTGGCCTTTCCTGTCAGATGTCCTTTCCTCCACCCTCTGTCTTACGATGGTGGTAAAATCTGAATTGATTTCGAGTCAAATCAATGCACCATGTTTTGTTAAATGCCATGCCCCCCGCTCCCCCCAAAAGAGCACATTGCTGCAAGAGCAAGGATGTCGTTTTTCTTGCTCAGCTCTGTGACCTGGCTCCTGTGACCCAACCTCACCAGTGAGGGCAATCAATAAGTGCGTGCCACGTTAGTGAGTGAATCAATGGAACAAAGGGCAGCAAGCAACACACTGTAGGTGACAAGGCTGCATCTGATATAAAAAGAAGCCATCCCATCACAGCAACCACTGTTAACCTGACCTGGGGTTCAAGAAAACTAGAATCGTCGCACGTCTGGAGAAGTGCACTGCACCCTCATTTGTACTGACTGTCTTCTGACACTATCTACCACATCTGGAATAGCACAGTTGTAGGGGAAGAAAATGTTCCCCTTCTTCCCTTCTAGGTCCTTTGGCTGGCCTTGTCATAAAACTGGAATCCGACAGATTAACAGGAGAAAAGCCAACTTCGTATGCATGTGAGCCCCATAAAACATGAGACTCCGAGGCAACAGTGTTGTCCATGCCAGCCTGAGCCAAAGGGGAGGTTTAGGGCTTCTAAGACAACCCACAGAAGGAAGAGAGATCAAAAGGGTTGGTGAAGGAACGTTTGCCAGGCCGTGCAGAGGCGGCTCCGGGTATAAAAAGTCATCTCTGGTTATAGCTCCTCCTGGTACAGGGCCCCCAGCTAAATCCCTCGGGTCAGGTGAGGGACAGGTAGCAAGCTCTTCCTGAGTTGGCCAGGTCTTCAGCTCAAAACTGTCCATAGGCCAAAGTGGCACATTCCACTCCCCCTCGATATTCAGAAAACATTAAAATTCTGAAAAAAGCAGAGGGTGATGATCTCTGTCACAGAGCATAGCTGGAGCTTTTGGTATGAATAGTTACCTGAATATTGGAAGAGCTACCATGATCAGGGGATTGGGGTTTACTTGTTATACTGACAGAGGAAAAACTAGAGTAAATTTTTGGTTCAAAAGAAGGAAAATATTAAAAAGCAAATAATCAAAGTTCCCTATGACCTGCTGGGGTATCACACACCTGTGGCAGGAACCCTGCAGGCACAGGTCGGGTGACTGAGCCCAGGTCAAGGACCAGGGGTTGAAAAGAGCTGGAAAGAAATGAACTCGAGGGTTTATTTATTTTTCTCGCTTTCTCTCTGACAGTCATTTAAATTTGACATGAGAAACGTAATTGTTACAGTGCCCGAGATCACGATAAAGGACTTAGTGGCATGCGAAGTCATTATACATGTGAATTATTCTCACTCCCTCCTTCCCGCCATGTGCTATTAGGAAGAAAGCAAATTTATGTTTTAAACAAACGTTACTATTAAAATTAGATCGCGGAGACAAGTTATCTGAAGACTAACACAGGGTGTAGCCTGTAAATTAACATCATTTCAAATCTGTCATTAAAAACAGTAAAACGTCTGTGCCAGTTCTGCTTGAAGAGCCTTCTGGACGTTTTACCATGATAGGAACACTGTTTTGATCTAAGACACCTTTATAAATGGAGATTTCCCTTATAAAACCAAGTGTCTCATAAAAGGGCAGCTTCTACTTAGTTTTTCAGAGCTTTTCCTCTACCTGCTGCTTCTGAAAAAATAACTAATTCAAAATAAGCTTGATGCCGAAAAGGCTCATTCTGGGATGGTCTATTCTGCTCCCCTTCACTATTCCCTGCCTTGCCTTACAGAGTAAACTTAGAGGGATGGATGCCTGATTTCCCCTGTCATACCTAGCTTTAGGCAACTAGTAAACACTGACTTACAATGTCAGAATTTAAAGGGACCAAATATGAAACAATACCACCCAAAATGAGGACAGACTTCCAAAGCACAATTTGTAGAGAGCGTGCCCGAGGATCAGGCATGCATGCGATGAGCTGCTTCGTGTGTGTTTATACAGAGATCTTGTCCCTCTTTTTTTATTTTTATTTTAATTTATTTATTTTAATTAGTTTCAGGTATACAGCACATTGGCTAGACATCTGTATAGTTCATAAAGCGATCCCCCAATTGCTCCCTCCCTCCTCTGGCCCTCCACCCAGCATCATACTAATGCTGACTGCATCCCCTCTGCTGTGCTCCCCACTCCTGTGACCATCCATCAGCTACTAATTTGTTCTTCTTTAACCCTTCACCCCATTCTCCCAGCCCTCTCTGTCCATCACCACATTGTCCTCTATATGTGTGAGCCTGTTTTCGATTAGTTTGTGCTTTTTGTTCCTTAAGTGGAACTTGTCCCTCTAAAACAATACCAGCCACTAGAGACGGGGGCCTTGTGCAGGTGTAAAAGTCTCCACCTTCTAAGCAAAGGGCAAAAGGCTGGGACTTTATACAACTCCCTACCCACGTACTCCTGAAGACTGTTTGAGATTCTCACAATCTTATGGTGGCTTCGAAATAATCTTGGTTCCTTATCAAGTGACAAAAATACAGGTTTAGAAACCTTGGCTGTTACCTGATCCTCTTACAAGCCCCAGGATGTCAAATTTACATTTCAGTGTGTCAGATGAGTATAGGGGTTTACTGAAGGAGTTGCTAGCTGAGCTTCCATTTGTTTCTTGTGTTAGAGCTTAACATATGATTTAATCAGGGAGATGATCTATTTTTTCTGCATTTAAAATCGACCATCCTAAGAGCTTTTCAAAAATATAGTCTGGCTTTGATCTAACATGGCGATGTACTTGAACACATGTATGTTTTGTTTTCCTCTATCCCACTCTATCGTAAGAGTGTTTTAGGTGGTTAACTTGGCTTTAAAATTACCTTGAGGCTTAATGTATGGTAAAATTCACTCAAGGTAATTAAAAACATTTTTGTTAGGGTGTGTGGAATCCACACATTTCAGATAAAATGGTTGAAGAGTATACATCAATAAGGTGTTTACATGGTTGCAGGAAGCAGTTAATAACTCTTGATTCAAAAGTTTTACATATTAATACTGTTGTTGCTGGGCTGGGGTTGGGGGTTTTGAGGCCGAATATGCCACTCTAAAATATGCCAGTTTGGCATAAGGCTGACTTTGAGCTTAAAAGATATGCTTCTTGCATTCTAATTTCACTTTTTCTTCCTCAAAACAAGGGATAAACACCCTCCTGTGAAGATGCCCTTCCTTTACTAAGAAAACAAAAACCAGAAAACACTCTCCCTCCCTGCAAAACAGAAACTTTTTCTACAGGGAGTCGGAGCCAAGAGAATTTTATGCAAATAGACCTTGTTAGAATAATTTTTTTATCCTCCATTAGTCTCCTGGTATATTTACATTAAACAGCTCTCCAGATAAAGACAAACAACAACGATTTTTTTTTCCTCACAATTGTCTTTCTTTGTTCAACCTAGTATAAACATTTAGGGTTTGCCACTTCTCTGGGTCCTCATTTTCTAACAAGGGAGGGCTCCTGTGTCAGATGAAACATAAAAAATGTGTGTGCTTTTTGTCCTGTCGATCTCTCTTATATCAGTTTAATTCTTAGGCACAGTCAAAACAAACCTTGAGAAGGTAGAGGTAAAAATTGGTCTCCCTTATATTGCCATACTTTATGGTGAAGAAATGTAGAACTTGATTATTCACTTTTTTCATGTGTTGATGTGAACTATTATTTTCTAAAAAATATCGATCCAAGCTGCAGTCATATTCTCACCTAACCTTCTTCACTCAAAGGTACTGGAGCTCTTGCTTCTAGCTAAAGGTTTATTTCAGTTCCTTTCCATAAGAGGATACCAACTTTCTCTTCCACCTAGTTGACTTTCTGAGCTTTCCCTTAATCAACAAGTCAGCCTTCCTATGCCTATCTCTTACTGCAGAATTAAATCTCTACTCTGCTTCACACCTTTAAAAATCCTGGTTGGAGTGAAAACAAAATTATGAAATATGTGAGTTTCTATCTTGGGCCAGACTATTCAAATGGGTCAAAGAGGAAAATAGGAGAAAAAAAAGCCAAGAGCTGAAATACAGTAAATGGGAAGAAAATTACTAGGCACAGTCTTTCCTTCTGTCGACATTGAAATTATTTCGAATAGAGTAGGAGTGAAGAGAGTAAAATCAGAAGACAGGAGTGTAAGGATACCTGTTTCATGGAAGGAAAATAAGCAATTAGTGTTTGAGCAATATAACCTGCTTCTGGAATACTGGCCTTAGGTAGCTTCTATCTGGTTTTAGGTCGACCTGTTTCCTGCTGGGTGTCTAACAAGTGATGCAGTTGACTACAGTGAGCATGGTATTATGTATATTAAATACTTCCTCATTTTGCGTTACTCTTGCTGCAAGCCATAGCTGTACTTGATAGAGCCCCATCATCTATTATTTTGTTGATGGATTGCCATCTGTGTGATACAGGAGGGTTTCAGGAAGCTTAATGAGACATGGTAATAGATAGACTCCACTGTCTAACACTGAACTGTCTCTTAGGGAAAGACAGGTAGTAAGAATTGGGTAAGAAACAGGGAGTGATGGATCTAATGATAATGATGGAGGTTCAGCCAAGTGGGCAAGGCATGTTTTGCAAGAACTGTAGTGATTTTCTGTTAGGATGCAGACAAATCACCTTTCAAGTTAAACTATTAATTTATTCCAACTGATCTTGCAACAGAAAAATAAAACAGATAGAAAAACACTCACAAGCCTTGGATGTCTGGTTTCCAAGAGAGCGATTAATGATAGCATAACCCTTGAAGCATGTATTCATTTAGCAATTATTTGATGAGCACCTATAATTACCAGGCACCGTTCCAAATGCTAAGGATACTACAGAGAACAAATTAACAAAAAAATCCTTTCGATGGGGAATTGATAGGCTAGTGGAAAGAAACAGACAATTAACAAAATAAATACATAACAGTGTATGTGAGATGGTTGAAGGGAAGCAGAATGGACCACTGCATAATATGGCTCCTTGGCATAAGGATTATCTAGAAATCATTATTCCTAAGAAAGCAGACACCAGAAGAAATCTGAAAACTCAGTAGAAGTTACTATTTTGTAAGAGACATTAATGTTTACAAGGAAAATCTCCATTTGCAAGGGTTTTTCTTTCTCTGTGACAGGAAGAAAAGGACTAAATCTCCAGAAACTGGTATCAATGGTGAAGGTAGAGACTTAAATCTGCATAATAATCTTACCACTGTTTACTGTGCTTTGCCTGATAATCTCCCATCTACCGGCTCCATCCACTCCCAACAACTTTTTTTTTCTTTTTAGTCTTTATCTGGAGATGGTATTTAAGGTGATGATTGGGACCATTTTGGGAAGTTCGCTCAGTTTTCTGGGGTGTGCAGAATGTATACATTTTATTAAATTTCTGATTGTTTTTCTCCGGTTAAGCTGTCTTTTATTACCGGGGTCCGTATGGGAGGAATTCAGCCAAGAACCTAGAAGGGTAGAGGTAAAATTATCTTTTCTTCCCTACCTGGTGATCATATAATGAAACAAATAAATCAGCAGAAGAGGACAGGAAGTTAAGAAGTATGGCTTACATTTTATATAACATCAACAGAAAAGGTATCCCAGAAACAATATTTAATTAAAGATCTTCAGGGACCAAGAGAATGAACGTGTGGATATCTAGATAAGAGCATTCCAGACAGAGAATAGCACATGCAAAGGCACTGGGGCAAGAGAAAAGCAGAATTATTTGCATTACAGCAAGGAGTTCACTGGGAGTGTGGCAATGTGAGTGAATGGAGGCAAAATTGTCTCCACATGACGTGCAGGAAATGAGAAATTTAGTGGGCTTGATTCATTGGCCCAGCTTCAGAGAAAAGTAACAAACGCAAGTGGTATTCAGACCTTGGATTCATAACACTGAAATTCGATTTCTTTACAGTTTTGTTCAGCTATTTCCACATAATTCAAGAACTGGATTCTTTATTGTCCGCGCTGCTTGCCAAATGAGATATCACAGAATTCCATCAACGCAGGCATCTTTTTAAGTAATGCCTTCTCTCGCATGAGTCATCTGACACATTTCAGATTGAAAAACAACAATAACTCCACCGGCTTGGTGAGACTTGTGGGAAGCTGGAGGTTTGTGATTGCTCGGCATTTTGTCGCGTCTATTTTTCTTACCTCACCACATTGTTTCACAGATGGATTAAAACTTTATTTCATATGAAGCATACATTTTCTGCATCGTTTCTCTCTGAGATTGCCAGCACTCACTTCTACTGTTTTGAAGTGGTTTCTTGGACAATTTTGAAACACAGAGCTCTCATTTTCTTTTTCATTGTACCTTCATGTTTAGGATGTCAAGAGGCATTTCGTTGGTAAGTAGAGGCACTGCCTATCAATGGGTGGCCTGGATGGCCACTGGGTTTCCCTCAGCTGGATGATACTGCAGGTAATCCTGATTCTAGGCATTTACTTTACAGAGATTGAAAATTCTTTCTCTGTTCCTATGAGACGTAAAGATTTTTAATGGCTCTTGACAGTTTGTTAACCTAGGACTGTCTTCCTCTAGGATGTGAGCATCGTCTCATTAAATGTCATCATCGAGGAAGTTAGAGCCCCTCCCTCCCATTCTCTAGGGGAACCCAGGAGGCTATGGTCATAGGGTACCAACCAGCAGACACAGACGGCCTAATCACAAAGAAAACGCGTGCGCAAACTCAGGAACAATTTGGTGAGCTTGGCACATCCCATCTTTCAACCTCTGCTGCTCACACGACTACAGACTCTGCGACCCACACTTTTACCTCTTTTCCGCTTTTAAGGACTCATGATTAAGTTGGGCCTGTGGGGATTATCCTGGACATTCCTATCTCAATGTCAGTTGATGAGCAATCTGAATTCCATCTACAGTTTTCAGTCTCTTGAGCCATGTTACATATCATATCCACAGATTCTGGGGATTAGAATCTGGACATTTTGGGGTAGCTGTTCTTTTGCCTGCTAACACATTCTATGGAGTTTTTTCTCTTTGAATAATTCTAGATTAGTAAAAAAAAAAAAAAAAAAAAAAAACCCAAAACTCAGTGGAACACATTAACTGTTCTTAGCAGTTTAAATGTCCTGTTGATTAACAATTTGGGGTGAACAGAAGAAAACGTATTGACCCAAAGTGTGTAAATGTGTATATTTGTACTTTAGGAAATATTCAGAATTCTATGTATATTACTCTACAGTTTTATAAATCCACTAAGCACATGTCATGTGCAAAGCACAGTATTTGTGTTAGGTAGTTAGTCAGACGTGAGTGATGAGGGACAAAGGAGCGAAGGCCTAGACCAGAGACCACCCAGTTACAGTTAAAGGATCACTCCTGCATCCTGAGAGACAAAGGAAGGAGGGCCGCAAACCTATAGTTGGCTTAGTCCAGCCACGAATGCTTGCTCAGAAGGTACTGCCCTAAACTGCCCATGACCTCAGCCTCATTATACCATCGTTATAATATCATTTTTATGCCTGGAAGTTCATGAATCTAATTACGACAGACTGAATCCTGGGTAAGCACATGCATAGTAGCCAGGGAGTTCTATAGCAGCCAAATGTCAACCAAAATGACCTCACATGTCAATCACTTAGGAAGGCCTTTGTAACCACCCATCAAGGCCCTAATATAATGCAGACCTCCCCCTTCCGTGGGGTTACACCCTCTTTGGTGTAACCCGCTCCTCATGTGAAGTGGATTTTCCTTTACACGTGGTTAGCGAAACGTGTCTTTAATAAATCTTACCTCTCATAACTGTCACCGAGTTGGGATTCATTTCTTTGTGGGTGAAAAGAACCGAGAATCTCCAGCGTTACCAGGGCAGGTGGGAGTTCAGATCACCCCATACGGTAACACTTGTGACTAAAAATAAGGGAGATACAATTTACTTATTAAGATAACAATCCAGTGAAAATGAAGAATATTAAAAAGCATACACATAATTATACTTTAAACATTTGAGATTTCTGAAACTCTTAAAAATAAAATATATTCAAAATCTATGATTGTTTTACCTTATAAATGGAGAAAATACGTTTGACTTTTCTATTTTTTATGCTCTTATTACAAATTTGGGCTGAATAAGAGATTTTTTGCATATTTAAAGAAAAATACTATTGAGGGAGACTAAAACCATTTGGGCAATATTTGAATATGATATTTGGCAATTCTCATAAGGTTAACTGAATAATATTTAATATAACATCCAATCTTATTTTATAATTCTGCTTGCTTCTCGCTTATTCTTTACAAACTAAGATATTAACATTATTGTATTGCATTTATGAAATATGAGAAAAGGATGTGAGTGCAATAAGCTTTTCTAAATAAATTTTTAAAAACGATGAACAAAGCATTAGAATTAATCACAATTTCTAAGACTAGAAGATGCTGATAGTTTGAGGTTAGAAATTTATAATTATTTTAGAACAGGGGAAGGCAGAGATATGCTATGCTTCACATGGTAAACTGAGGCCATTTTTTGCCTAAACAGTTTCATTATCATGTAGTCTTAACACTATGTCATTTGACTTTCTTTTGCCATGAATATTTCTAAGGTTTTCTAAACATTGAAATCAAAGATTTTTAGAGAAAATGGAGATTCTCAGGATTATATGACTGTTTGTATTTTTGTTTCTTAAATGAAGAGTTAATTCCAGTGGCACCCTTATAGTTTAAGGCTTACAGTCAAGTATTTTTCCTGGTAGAGAGAAATACCTATCTCTCAGCAAGTCAAAATGGACACAGTTTTCTATGCAGTTTTCATGAACATCAAATGCTATTTTTATAAAATAGACACAAATGTTATTTTGACTATGACTTGGCTTATAAAACAGCTCTCAACTTCACTTAGATCTTACCGATTCAAAATTTAAAAATATAATTTAAAGCTGCTTTTTAAATATTTTATTTATTTTTTTGGTTATAATTATTCAGTTTTTAAACATAAAAAATACTGATAATGCTACTACGATTATCCTATTACCAAAAGTACCTACTGTTTATAGTTTGCTATATAAGCCTCCAGATAGTTTTCTCTGTAGATACTAAAAATTATAAATTCGGAGAGCTATAATATCACATTAAAATCATAGCTCTTCGAATTTATATACTTTTCTTCTGACTGGCAAGACTTCTTTTCCAGAACATCTTTACAAAAATGTGTTCTGTTACTTGTCTATCATAAATACTCCTTGCCATAAGATCCTTTACATTCCTAAATTGATGAAAATTTCTTTCTCTCTCCAGGAACACATTTTTAAATTAGATTTTCTCCATGATGCTTATTCCACGGGTGAAGCCCTCTTTGCATGCATTTCTTAATCTACCAAAGGTCTTTAAATTCCCTTTAAATTCCCGTATTTTTAGCTGAGATTCTGGTCCATAGAAGTTCAATACATACTTGTTGAATTAAATTCGGAAAGCAAAATCACAATATCTTTTGGTGGGTCCTAGATTTTCTAAATCTGAATCTAGAATTGCTGTTTTTGAGAAGGTTAAAGAATTTCCCATTTTATCAAATTCTTAAGCATAACTGAAGCATTACATGGATCCTTTTTCTTTGACTCTCAACCAATGCAACAAATCTAAAGATAAATGTTTAACGTTTTAGTTTAAAATTTCTGGACTTCAGTACATTATAAGACTAATGGGAGAAAATAAATACTTAATTGGTTTTACAGGCAGGCATGAGACTCCCAAAATAAATCTCACCAGAGTCAAATTGGTCTGTGAAAGATTTTCTGTAACTTCATTTGTAATTGGCATTTTGTTACAAGGAGCCAATCTTAAATTTACATATACACAGTTAAGAAAAAAAATTAAGACTGGCTGTGGCTGAATTCTCTATAAGTAAGTTTGGCGTGAGTTAGCAATCCTAGGTCTGGAGTAGACATAATATATGTAGTGGAAATAGCAGATCAATAAAGGAAAGAATACATGTTTAAATATAATATTTTATCACAACTTATTTGAGTTCAAACAACTGTCTTCAACATTATACAAAAATAACTCTGTAAGCCAAAGTTTATATATAGAGATTGAGAACTTGTTTCCAAATGAGTCAGAAACAGAACAAGACATTTAAGACTCTCCATAAAAACAACTTGACAAAAAAAGCTTTAAAGGACAATATGATAATCTTATAAGTATAACTTTTAAGATTCATATTGTTTATTATTCTCTCAGATTGACTTCATCACACTGTTGTCATGCACCTGTGTATTTACTCACACACTGCAATATATTTTTTTGGTGTATATAAATTATAAGTATGGAAAGACCTAGGAGGAAAGGGCAGAAAAGGAAAGACGGGGAGATAATGAGAGAATCAGAAAGACAGAGAGAGAGGTTGATTTAATGTTTTAGCGGTCCAAATATGAGTCATTTGGATTGTTTGCAAATTGTGCTACATCCAACAAAAGCAAAGGCTGTGTAGCCTAGAGGCATTTTCTCTTCTCTATTCTGTCTGGAATTTTTAAAATGCAAGGTTATGTATCTATCCAAAATACTGCATTCTGATATAAACTTATTAAAGTGAAATACAAGGTAAGGTAATTAATAGCTAAAATAAAATTAGCCAGTACATTTTGAGTTCTTCAACAATTTCCAAAGAAGGAAGGAAAAATAGTAAGTTTATCTCATTTGGCATTACTCATAAATTTGCTGCCAGTCTACAAAATATTCATTTCTTAGACTTTTTCTGACTACTTTTCCAAGTTTCTGGTGATGGTTAGCAGACAGACATGTAGAAGCTCTGTTTTCTACTAGAAACAGAACTATTAAAGGCACTTTAGGATTCGAGGCAGAGTTTTCTCTCCAATAAATCAATAAGAAATATGCTCCCTAATTAAAGAGAAATGGACATTACTTCAGAATAGCAAACGATAATACTTAACGAGAGAATCTATATTTTGATCCCTATATTAAATAAGAATGGTTGATAAATATAATAATGTTGTAGATTGGATTCTTCTGTTTATTTTATGAAAAACTTTATCATAACAACACAAATACAAATTTCAATTTCAACTTCTCCTGGGGATCTAACATTTTCACAAAGAACAAACAGCTGTCCCAAGCACTAAATGATTGCGCAGTCAGCTACAAGTCCATGCTCCATAAAACCCAATAGAGGAAAACAATTCTGTGACAGCTCCCTGAGTAAGATGCTTTGAACACTGCATTAATATGTATTTCTCTTTCATTGTACCTCTGATTGGCTCTTCTGGGTGGTTCCTTTAGCAATCCATCATTATATTCCATCTGGTTCTCAGCCACTGATTTATCTGAAGTTCTTTTTACTGTCATTACTAAACATTGGTGAACACCCCCCCGCACACACACACACAGAGTTGGCCTATAATTTTACTAATAAATAATATAAATGGCAATAATCAGAGACGCTGGGTGAAATGAGATGCCAAGACAATATATATTCAGGCCACGTCTTTTTCTTGTAAGTTATCATCCCTCAGCCTCTCTTTCTCTCCACTCCATCTCCAAAGCTTTCCATGTGAATAAATTTAGGTTAAAGAATTACTAAGAAATAAATTTGCCTTTCTTGGGAATTGTTTATGAAAGAGCTTTGAATGTTACGTGAGCATAGTTTAATACTGGTGAATTCACCAGAGGCTTTTGAAAAATTACCTTGGATTTTTTTTTTATACCTCAGAGGTTTAGTTTAGCCACCTTTATAGAAATACATTACCAAAAAAAAAAAAAAAAGAAAGAAAAAAAAAGAAAAAAAAATAAAGAAAAGAAAAGAAAAGAAAAAAAAAAAGAAAGAAAAAAGAAAAAAAGGAAAAAGAAACTATTTTAAAATTCACCAAGAATGCAGACTTTCGTCACTGCCTTTGAAAATTTTGACTGCCCCTCCTTATTTTACTAGAGAAAAGAAACAAGGAAAAATAATTTTTATGACTTTTCCAGAATTTGAGTGTCGTTTCTGCCACAACTGAGATCATTCCCTAGTCATATTTCCGCTCAGAAAAACCACAAACATTTTTAGGTCTTTTTTCCACATACGGATTCTAATGAAAAACAGCGTCAAAATAAAAAGAAGCTCATATAGGGCTGTTTTGAGGTTGCCACAAGCCAAATTTCACGGTGTTTTGAGTACATCGTCAAAACTGCTCTTTGAACTCGGCCTGAAGAACACTGGATTCATTAGTAACAACTTTTAAGGAGAGGAGTGCAGAAATAAGTCTCTTGTCCACCAAGTAAATGACAACTCACAAACCTCACATACCCACACGTGCCGGCCTAATGCCCAGATTTGGCTCTCGAATCAGGACATAGGTCACTTGTGTCATGGAATGGTGACAGGCGGGGACAAGGGTAGCCTGTCACACTAGACTTCCACCTCGTACAAGGGCTTCCATTGCACCCTCCTGCTGTCACTGAGATAAAAATAACCTTGTGCCTTGTTCATGACCCAACTGCACCACTCAGTTCTAAGGGTTTTCAAATCTCAAACTATCACCATCAATGTTCCATACAGAGCACGGTAGACCTAGTTGGTCTGGTGGCTCAAGACATCAATCCTAAATGTAACAAAATTTTTTATCCTAAATGTATAAAAAGTCACAGTCAAAACCATTTATATATTTTATGCTTGCTACTGATTTTCACATTTTTATGCCTTGTCATAAAAATTGTTTTATGTGAAAATGCAAAATGAAACATTGTGTGCATTCCTTGGCAAGTTAACGAAAACTCAGCAGTTAATATGGTCAGATAGAATCAATGTTGATACAGTGGCTGGTTATGCATCTCCCACGGATTATAGTGGTGGAAATGGGGGAGTCTCGACTCACGCTTGTTTTCATGGAAATGTTTGGCTATTATGGTACTAAGTAATTTTGAATGTTACTTTACAATACATTCGCTTTCTATTGTAAATAATAAATTAAATGTGTTATCTGTTATACACGGTATACATTCTGGCAAGTTCCAGAACTCAAGGATTTCTTTCATTCCAGAGTGTTCAAAAAGCAATAGCCAGTCATGCCTCATCAAAATGTACAAAATGTAACAGAGCTCCTTGTGGCAAACCAGACGACTGAGAACACTGAACTGTGCTCCCAGCCAAAAGTGCCCAGGTAGGCTTCACTATCAGGTGGAAAGACTGTGTCAGTGTTTAGAACTGGGAACTCTGGGGGTCGGAGATGGTTTTCCAGCCCATATTGAAGTTGAGTTGAATATAGAGATAAACATCGGTCAAGTGCGTATTTCATCACAGATTGATGAGTGGGAAACACCGTGGGAACCCTGAGCTAAAGAGGATGGCTCATCTGCTGAAATTTGACTTTCACTAAATATTCAGAATACAATGGAGGTAACATTCACAAAGAACGTCTCTGAGGCAAACACGTAAAAGTTTTGCTCTCTCCTAACGCTCTACAAGAGGGGAACTGAAAATTTTACAGATGTCTTACACAAAGATTTTCAATGTCAAAGAAATAATAAGACAGCCCAGTTTCTAATTGTAGACTCATCCAGGTATTTCCTTTCACTACAAGAAGAAAAGTTATCTATATCAAGAAAATCTCAATATTTTAGAGCTGGGCAGAAGTCATAGTCTCTTCCAACTTAACTCTGCTGTCCTACAAGTAAGGAAGTTGAGGCCGAGAAGATACATGACTTGCTTCATACAGCAGAGACAGAAGTATTAGGGCCAAACTTGGAACCTAGGATGTTAACTTTTATATTGAACCATCTGTCTTTTAGGTTCCTGAGAGTCATAAATATTTTTAAAAGATAATTTTTACTCAGTGTGAAGGATTTACAGGTTCTCTGATGAATTTGGACTCAAGAAGCAATGGAAGTGTTATAAACTGAATGTGTGTATTCTCCAAAATTCACATGTTGAAGCCCTAACACCCAATGTGATGGTAAGAGGTGGTAGGGCCTTCAGGAGGTGATGAAGTTTAGATGTGGTCATGAGGGTGGGGCCCCCTGGGTGGGGTTAGTGCCTTTACACAATGAAGAAGAGATGCCAGAGTTTCCTCTATGCTGTGAGAAGGTCCCTCAAGAAGCCAGCCGTCTGGAGGCCAGGAGGAGCTATGTGGGTTGGCTCCCTGATCTTGGACTTCTAGGCTCCAAGACTGAGAAATAAACACCCGTTGTTGAAGCCACTCACAGGTCATGCTATTTCACTCTAACAGACCAAACAGACCAGGACGAGCAATTTTCCAAGAAAAGACGGTGGTGGCCTGAAAGCAGCATGAAGAAGTGTCCTGCAAATGTCCACTCTGGAGCATCCTCTCCTCCATGTCCCAGGAGTCTTTGCTTTGGCTGGCACTGTGACTTCAGGCTATGCATCTGATGCCACTGACAGACAGACGGGGCCCGAAAGCATTTGTGCTTGGCGCTGTTTCTTGGTGGATCCTGCAAAACTGCTGAGCACCAAAACATTTCTGTCCTCAGAAATGGCGAATCGTATTATATGACAGCATTTATTTTGGGCACTTTCAATAAGAAAATATGTTCAACATAAGTATGTTGATCCAAGTACCTAAATTCTTTTAAAAACAAATCAAAGTCCTGTGTATGTAATTTGGATTTGAAAATAATACACTTTTTAAATTATTTATGGGAAACAGATTCTCCTGAGATAGTAATGTAAGACTATTCGAGCTTTATGCATTAACCTGTAGTTCAGTACCACTGGGACTTGAAAATAAGAGGAGAAAAAGAGATTTGAATAGATATTAGTTAAATCTTGAGCACAGCAGAAAGATTTTAAATTTGGCTTTCTTATTTCAGATCTTAGTATATTTATATATCACAAATGTTTCTGGAGTGAGTGTTTTGTATTTGACACTGCAGTAGGCAAAGTGACTTAAAGGAGATTTAAAACAAAGGTAGAGACAACTAAATTTAATAATAGATACCGTGCAATCTGATGCAGAAGGAAGCACATATATAAATGATTCTAATTAAAAGGATGCTGTCACATAGGTTATATAATGGATATAAAATAATTACTATGGGAATAAAGAGGAAGGTGAGAATATGTCTAAAGAATGTTTGGTTAGAGGAAATATTTCTCTGCCTGACAACAAGAAAAAATAGAAGTAAGTCATTATACAGAAAAAAAGCAACATGAGCAGAAGCCTGAAAAGACCAGATATGGTTTTGGACATATGTGTAAAAATGTGTGTGTGATGAGTACAGAAACAGAGGTAAGACTGGAAAATTAAACAAGTATTTACATATTTATAAAGTTCTTTTTCCAGGTTGAAGAGTATGGACCTTACTTAGTTGCGAGTAGGAAGAAAATTTGGTCAGTTTGTCAATTAAAACAAATCTATTGTATAAACGAAAGATAAATTGAATTTTAGGAATAATAGTGATGGGGAATAATTTTATTAATCCATTTACTCATTTTTAAATTATTTATTGAGTGGCTACTACATGTCAGGAAGGGTTCTAGACCCTGGACATAGGCCAATGAGCAAAAAAATATATATATTCTCAGAGATCTTATATTCTGATAAAGATAGGCAGCAAAATAATACTAAAATAGATAAACTATATAATTTCAATTTATCTAACAACTTATATTAATATAATATATAAGTATAAAAATAGTAAAATAATCACAATAAAAGGAATAAATTACATTGGAATGTTATAAGTACTAAGGTAAAAAGTGAATTAAGGAAGAAAATTGTCTGGGTATAGAGTGGACAAATAGAGAGTATGTGAGAAAGTGATGTCAGAGGCAAATAAGTGATTTGGCTGAGCAACTGGAAGAACAAATTGCAGGAACTAAAATTGAAAGGTCTACAATTAGAGCAGATTTGGGAAACAAAGATCAGAAACTGGTTTTGGCCATATTACGTCTTGCATGTCTATTAAAAATCTAAGTTGGGATGTTGGGTAAGCAGTCTGCTTCAAGGGCCTGGCCTTCAGAGAAGGATGCGCTGGAGATTTAAACTTAAGGTTAACTTAATTATATCATTAAAGCCACTGGGACCTGAGGAGATCATCGGGAGAGTGAAGGTAGATATAAACGAGAGAAGTTTCAAGGACCGTGCCTTGGTACACTCGAAGATTAGAGTGGCCAGGGAGATGAAGACAGAAGCAGCAAGAGAGATAAGAGATGGAGAAGGGACGGCCATGCAGCGAGGAAGAAAACTGAATAAGCTGCTTTCCTAAGAGTGTAGTGAAAAAAATAATGTTTCTAGGAAAAAAAGAGTGATCCAGTGTGTCAAACGCTGCTGATAGGTCAAGAAAGAGGACACTTGAGAATTAATCATTGTATTTAGCAAAACAGAGGCTTCTGTTGACTTGGACAAGAGCAATTTGGAAGAGTAATGGGAATTAAGCATCACCAAAGTGGTTTAAAAATGATCCAGTATATTTCATTTGCATGAGACAGTCCAGGTTTCCACTAAACTTTTATCATTATTAACTGCATTTCCTTTAATTCCCAGTAATAAACTTGTTATCCATTAAATTAAGTCATCACTTTACTTAAATAAGGAATGGGAGAAAATAAATTGGAGACAGCAAACATAGACACTTTTTAAAGTTTTGTTGAGAAGAAGAGCAGGGAAATAGCAAGAGAGGAGTTGGGTCAAGAGAGATTTTTTATTTATTCTCTTAGGGAGGTAGAATTTACTAGAGTGTTTTATGTTGACGGCCTTGTTCAGAAAGAAAAATTTGATGATGTGGCAGAAATAAGAGAGAATTCTAGAGTGCTGTCTTTTGGTAGAGGATCTGGGGCACGGATGGAGGACTAGGCGTTTCCAAGAGCATTGCTGAGCCTTAGAGGGGTAGAGAGGGCAGAGAAAATTTATGGGCTGAAATAGGAAATCTACTCAGGACCTCAAAGTGAGAATGGGCAAATGTCTTGAAGATATGAGAAGAGAGGAGAAGTGATCAAATGACCATCTAGAAGATAGTAAAAGCAAATGGGGTAGGGAAATAGAGGTGCATTGGTGGAGAGCACCAAAGGCCATTTTGGTCCAGATTATCACTATAGTTCAGGTAAAATACCTGTGAATGAGACAGAAAGGTTAAAAGTGTAGAAAGAAATCTAACCGCTTTTACAAAGCAGATTTTGAGGGCTTTGGGAAATGGAAATCAAAGTTCCTTCCAAGGCTGCCTGTGATAGGAATATGGTGGGAACTTTATCTTAAAATTATGGAAAGAAAGATCTGGGTGAAACGATGAACTAAGTTTGAAAACAGCTTACTTTGCCGTGCCCTACACACTTGTAGAAAGTTGTGTTAATTCTTTCAAATATAGAATTTGGAAAGTTGATCGAGATTAAGATGAAGAATATAGATTTTAGAGTTAGGCTCATAAAAATGATTTCTGAAAGCTTTAATGTGGATATGTTTTTGACAAAGGAGAAGTGACAACAAAGAACCCTGGGGAATTTCTATACTTCAGTTGTATCCAAAATCTAGTATAAAGTCTGGCAAACAATAAATGTTGCTCAAATAAAGCAAATACACAATTGAATTTACCCATACGATAAGAACATAGCAAAAGAGAGAGGGTAGAGTCTTGTTTTCCAAGACATTTGCTGGCCAAATGAGGTAAAGAAATAAAGAAATATAACTATAAGAGAATGAAAACATTTTCATTAGTGTGTTTTTAGAGAGAGGAATAATACCATTTAATAAGTCTGGCCATCTATCATTGGCTTGATTTAGTTCATTTCTATTTTTTGGAGACTTTTAGTGAATGCATTATAACTATAATTCCATGAATAAATTATTAAAAATGTAGAAAAATATATAGACTTCTATAAATAAAGGCATCACTGGATGTGATTTTAAAAGTTTTACTAATCCAGAGATTATGCTATGAACCTTATAAATGAAACAGTAGACACTGTTATTTATAATTAATGTATGCAATCACGAAAATGGATTGCACAGAGGTATTATGACAGCACTATATATTACACATGAACACATTTATAATTATATTTAAAATGTACGTGTCTGTGATCTACAAGCCCGAGCTGTTCGCTCAGAAATGGCCAACCACTCATGATTTTTCATTATGGTAACTTCTAACAACCCTTTAAAATAGATTTAACACTTCACAAATTCTAGCCAGTTCCTGGTCTACCACCATCCAGAATTAATTCATTTCTATGTCCCCCTAACAGAAGCCCAGCTTTGACTGACATCAGTGATTGAAAAAGCTTTAATTATACCCCTCTAAACCTGAGCGAGTCTATCACCACAGCTAAGAAGAATATATTCTTGCATTTCACAAAGACTTGCTGAAGACCCCACAGAGACTGATGAGGCTTTTGTGTAAGGAGCTGCAATAGGCCAATTTGATTTTATTTTTAAGCAAAAGAGTCTTTGGTTCACTGTACCTCACATTTTCCCCCTGTGTTATGTCCATGCTAATAAAGAACTGAAGTTTAGTTATGACAGCTTTTTCCTAAGATTATATAAGGCCATTCAGAGTCTGAAAAAAAAAACAAAAAACATGGACTAAAAACCTTTACAAAGTCACTTTTGGCTGTGAGAAATGGAGGATTAGTTTTAAGAAGGAAAGGCCCTTTTGTCTTCCTATCCAAACTCCTTTGAGGATTTAAATTTCATCACTGAAATTCTGTCTCAGGACCCACCAGGTAGGCTGAAGAATCGGCTCCTTCTGAACTGTGTTCGCTGTGCTCGGAAGTGTGTTGTTTTTCAATGCCATTTCTCCCCTTTATCCTGTCTAGTGCCGGATTTTTAAAAATCTTACCAGCACAACCAAGCGAAATGTCCTTTAATAGAAGTCTTTGACTGGAAAGGATCAAAAGGCACAACAGTGACAAAAAATACTTCTTTGATGTATTTTTTATGTTTCTGAAGGTGGAAAGAAAGGTAGTGAAGGTAAAATAGATTACTTACTCTTCAGGCCTAATCTCTGACAGGCAGTCTTTTTTATTAAAACTCAAGGAGTTAAAACAAAGATGAAGTGCAGAGAGCATTGCAATTGTTTTCAGGATCTTAATTTTCTCCATGAAGGCTGGAGGCCTAACTAACCTACTCTCAACAGGTGCAGGTTAGCAGTATTTCTAACAGCCTTGAAATTAAAAAATAAAATAAAATAAAAAATAAAATAAAATAAATCAAAGTATAAATAGATTTTTAAGCAACTGTTTTTAAAAATTTCAACAACTACGAAGTGTCATCACTAAAATGCAGTTGTAATCAAGCCTTAGAAAGCCTATCTGTGCTGTGGATTCTCCAACTTGGAAGCGGAGTTTGAACAGTGGCAAAGTTGAAAAATAGCTCTTGTGTTCCATTACACCCCACGGAACTGAATGCATTAAACAGGCAGATTTATCAACCTCTTATTTACTTTAGAAATGTCTGATGCAATTCCTAAGGCACCTGGTTCCAGAAATGAACTAAATTTCGAGTGAGCAGGAGTCAATTGAAGCCCTCCTCTCCAAAAAATAAAATTAAAATAAAATAAATAAAATAAAAATTTATTTATCTGCAATGTAGAGCCAGCAGGCTGCTAAACCAGTCAGGAGTTATCAGGGAAAGGAAAGCCAGAAAAGTATCAAGAGATAGAAGCCTCAGCTCTCACATCTGTCAGAAACACTTTACTCCACTGCTTTTCTTTGAAAGCAAGGCTGACAACCGAGTTTTGGGGGTTTTATCTATTTCCCGTTTCTTGGTCTCCTTTGGAGAGGGTAGTCCCAACAGAGGAAGCGCTAATTGGCCATGAAAGAGCCATATGTGGGCAAAGTCTAACATGCAAGGTGAAAAGATTAATCCATACGATAGATAAATGTCCCTAAATAGTTAGGAATTTACTTAATTGCCTAATGAACCCCAGATGTTGGCACTGCAATAAAAAGAGAAAGAATCACGTTAATGGCACCATTATAGTAGACTATCTGGCCATTTCAAGACAGGAAAAAAATGCCAATCCAATGTCCTCACTGATAATTAAGTGCTTCGACAATAGCATTTAGGATGATCTTTGTTATAATTGCTGCTGCTGTGCGGCGCTAAAGACATTTCATGTATTATTTCCCCTGATTATCAGAACAGCTTTGAAATTAGGTACTATTATCATCCCTGTTTTATAGACTTCCTTTTATAGAGCTATATGAATTTCAAGTGAATTAGAAGATTCAGGCTTTAAATCTGTACCCGACAAGGTTAATCAGGTAAAGACTTTATTCAAGGCTATTGCGATAGCGGAGAGAGGTCAACACTGAGTCTCACTGAAACAGAAGGGCTGGAGGGTTTTAAGAGCTGGGGTGAGGAAGTACCAAAGGCCAGTGTGTTTGCTAAGTGGCTTCTCCCAAAGGGACAGCAAACTCTTTTATATCTTCATGACAAGAGGTTGGTTTCCAACTTGGAGCAGAAAGCCCTCTGAAGATAGGCTCTTCAAAGAGACAACTCCCAGATCTTTGAGAAAAAGGAATTCCTGGGTTCAAAACTGGCAGGAGGCTTTTAAACAAATTTACATCTCAAAGGGGGAGAGAAAGAATTTACAACGTTAAGTTTTCTAAAGTAAATGCTCTAAGACAGGTAAATCAGAAGCCCAGGGGCTGAAAGAAGCCTTCAGTTTAGTCCAGCTGAATGAAGGGAATGTTAGGCTCCCTGAGGCAGTAATCTGAGTCAAATAATGTCCTCCTCTGTGCTCTGTAACCTCTGGATGCATCAGAATCTACAGCAGGAAACAAAAAGCAAATAGCAAAGAAAAAATATTTTTAAACTTCCTATTATTTATTACTTTTGCTTCACTAAGTTTTAGTTTCTCTGTGTCTAAAATGAGATTTCTCTAGATCTTGGGATTGCAAGTCATACCTCTTGAGACCCCAGCGTGTGTATGGGGGAAGAGGTAAGGAGCTAGAAGATGCCAAAGACTGATGGGGAAGCTGGACGATGGGCCTGTAAATCCACAGGGCCCTAGTCTTTCTTCAAGGAGGATAGATGTTTAACAGTTTTACAAAATGGACTTCTGCTTAAGGCTTCATTTGAGAAATAAAAATGAAAAAGGGGATTTTCTTGCAAGATGAAATGTGATAACCACTAGACAGGACGAAGTTTCATGGGCCTTCTCTATGTATAACCTGTCATGATTCTCTAGACCAGCATAGATTTCAGACATCCAAAGACCAAAAAGATCAAAGGACTAATAAGAAAAATTAGCATTTCATTCTCCTTTACAGAAACTGCCCTGAATAAGGTTACGGTTACTTTGGTCATGGTTACTTTGGTCACACACAGCCCAGGGGCGCATGATTCATTTCTAATCATATATGTAACATGAAAGCACTAATTGCATCATATCTTCCTCATCCCCCATCTCCACACACAGAAATACGCATGCCCACATACACCAGGGCATGCCAACCATTCACTGAAAAATAAGACACAGATCCAAAGGAGATGCCTTCTGTCTACATGGCATTTTAAACACATTTTGCCAACACATGAAATGCAATCTAACATTCTGCACAGGGGCAGTAACTGAGGAGCAATGCAGAAACATGGTTTGAATAAAACGGATTTATACAACATGAAGATGGGTGGTACAATACATGAAGTCTTCACATTTCATTTATTTATATTCCAAAGTTTCACTAGTTGTGGCTTTTAAATAATATATAATACCTTCTGAAATAATTAACAGTTTAACTCAGCATCCCCTCTGCCTTTCAACATTCCTGAAAAATAATCATCGATGAACATACTCTGTGACATGCCCCAGGAAGTCTCCAATTTGTTAATCACCTAATTGTCAGATTCGATTTGGAAATTTTTCCACCTAGAAGCAAGATTAGAGTTGGGTAAAGCTCGAGAGGAGGCTGCTAATGCCCATGGTTGAGCTTGTGGGGGGAAGAACACACTCCTGAAAAACTCCCCATCACTGTGGCTCTTTCGTGATCTGGGGCAAGCGCTATGGCATGTGGGAAATGAAGAAGATGAAGTTATCGAACAAAGGACCAATTCGAGGGGAGGGGCTGAGCTGAACTTGAGTTTGTAAAACTATGGGAAGTAAGGTCTTCACCTTGGCCTGGGACATTGTCCCCATTTCCTTCTCAGTCACGGCTGTAAATAGCTGTAAAAAGGCGCTTTAAAAACCTCGTGTTTGTGTAGTGTTTTTCCATGCGTAGACTCTCATGCAGTCCATCGATTCCAGGCAGAAAATTTACACACAGATAATAATATAGTTTTATAAATGAACTGTGTGCTGGTAAACCCGCCGTGGCAGAGGAAGAAACAACCAAAAAACAAGAACTCTGATTTCTTGCATTTGATGGTTTCCAGGCTGTAAACATTCCCACTTGGGATGGCACTGAATGCAGAATTGGGCAGGAATGTGCTACCAACCCGCACCAGCATTCCACTGGTCTTGATGATATGCAAAGGATGGAAATCCAAATTTATTTATCTTTTGTGGTGCAATTCAGGACCATGGCCCTTCGAGAAAAAAAAGTGGTCCATGGGGATGTAATCTTCAGACATTAACCACTTTAGAATTTGACAACACAGGGAGTTTAAGTTCAAATATGGGACATATTTATGCAGTTGCATTTTATTAATACTTTGACGATAATGGCCATAAGACTGGAAACGGCTTGGAAACAGACTAGAAAGTGCAATTTCAGCATGAAGATACAGCAGCCTTGGAGTTAATGTGCATTTTGTGTATTTAATGTGCCCTCCTGACCCATTTCAGAGACTTTTGTGGGCAAAATCTAATCATCCACCCACTATCTTGGAAAAATTGGTTTTGATGGATCAGCCTCATGAAAGAAGCAGGACTGTTTTGACCCATCCCCCATGAATTTCCATGAGGGACAGAGTCATCTTCTGGAAGATGTTACATCAGTACTTAAGTCCAAGGGTTTAAACTGCTAAGACAACTCATTGCTGGGGTATTTGTTTCCTCAGTGGATCCCAACCCCCGCTGCCAATAAGAAAGATGACCCCCTTCCTGCATCTCTATCTCCTGGTTCTGAACTTCACTGAGGGATGTGATTGATACTCCAACATCCAAACAGTCGCCTTTTTCACTTTCGTGTTTGTGGGATTATGTGTCCGTCATGTACGTACTTTAATTTAGCGGATTTGGGGGGAGGGAGAAAACATAATAGCTTATGTTTAATCTCCAGTGTTTAGCCTGTTAATCTTGTCACTGAATATTTAAATACTTATGGAATAAACCCATTAAGCGAAACGAGACTTTGATTAAGCACTGATGAATAACAACTCATTAAGTCGTGGCTGTATACGCGGACTTTCGAAAACCTCACTCTATTAGTTCCATGGCTCAAATGGCTTCACTGTAATCAGTTGAGGTGTTCCTGTTAAAGATTTCTATTTCTAGATAGAAGCCAGAATAATTACTTTTACTCAAGCGCTCCAGGCAATTTTTCGTGTAACACCAATTCTAACAGAAAAAAGAGTCCATTAAACGACAGGGTAATAAAAAAAAATTGGGGAAAAACTTTCATAATGCATACATATATCGAATTATTAGATTGTGCACTTTATACACATTACAATTATATCTGTTAATTGTACCTCAAAAAAAAAAATAGAAACAAGACGTGGCCTGGAAATTAAAGATGAAATAATAAAGGTGAAGAGTAATTTTATGAGGATTTTTCAAAGCCCTAGCTCTGGAGAAACAGACTGGCACACTGATGCCTGTCCCCGTCCCTTTCTAGCCTGGTGATTCATACAGATGCATACAGATGCACCCCAACCACTGGGAGGACCTCCTGAAACATGCCACGCGTGCCTGAGCCCACATCATCTGAGAGTCTGCATTCCCGACATAACCCCAGGTGATAAAGGATGTGGTTAGGAGAGCACACTCTCTGCCCGAGTTCTGCCACCCAGATCCTAGCTGTTATTGGTCCAAGGACACAGGCATCAGGAACGTATGGGTTTAGAAGAAGGAGAAACAATGGGAATGAGAAGAAACACATTTGAGTTGGCAGCTACTGGGCCATCTTGCTGGAACGCATGTTTTCCATTTTCGCATCCATCAAACAGGTTCCACACATTCATCAACATGTTCCACACTTTGCAGCATAAAGCTAAGAAGCATGGTTTCGGTGTCATTATTTATGTGCAATAGAGACAGTCTAATTTTTTATATATAGTGTAACATTTTATATATGTATATATATTTTTTTCTTTTTTCCCCAGAGTGCTTTCACACACCTTAACTCATCTAATTATCCAGAATACTGTGAGGTTAATAAACGAGTTATAAATGGTTCCCATTTTACAAATTAAAAAATAAATAAGTAAAAATGAATGGTAAATGAGTCTATGGTTTTCCAAGTTCACAGGGCCAAAAAGCGTCAGAGGGAATCGTTCCTAAGGCTTTCATGTCCCTAATTTGGTGTTCTTTCTACTACGTCTCTGTGGGTTTGAAATGAGACACATATCAGAACTTAGGGGGCACTCATCCGCATAGCTCAGCGAGGCCCAGTACAGAGAAGCGATGCTCCCTTGTGGAAGGATTATGTGAGGGAGATGGACATTCACCTCACACACGCAATTTTATGGGGATGCCAGAAAATAGAGCAGTCAAGAAACTAATAATCCAATGCAATGTTTTTAAAGCCAAAATTAATGCTAGAATCAATGAAAAATAAAATCTACAAAATTTTAGGCAGGAACAGGTTATCTGTTTTACAACTGGCAGTATGGTGCAGACGTGGTCACCGGCTCTTACGTGACTGTGCAAGGAGGACAATTCAGATCTGTCAGGTGGGGTTCTGAGCATCAGCGACAGTGCACGTGCGAACAGACTGGACATCGTGGGCCTCTGTAAGTAGTTCTGTCTGCTGATCCTAGGGCTTATGTGATCCTTTCCTACTGGGTTTAAAATATGGGGGGCCATTGTCTGCTACAATAAATCTTGACAAGGCAGTGCGTCAGGGGTTAATTCTTGATGCAAGAACCTTTGGAGTTTCCATTACACCTGAACAAGAAGGAGGATGAAAAGATGACTTGATCTCTAACGTGAGAGAAAGATTTGAGTTACACATCCCCTTCCATAATGTCAGTCTCGGGGTACGGTAATGGCTTTGAAAGCTGATTTGACTTCCAAGCTCAGCAGTGGCAGTTCGGCCATTTGGATTCAGGATTCCAGAAGCTCACTGGAGGGAAGAACAGCTAAGGTGAGACATTTCGGGCATCAGGGGTGTGAGACAGAACATGATTTTAGAATATGCTCATTTGACTCATGGAATCGATAAGTCTGGAGTCTCGTGGTCTGTAGATTTAAAACCTTTGCTCCTGCAAGTGGTTCGTTTACTCTTCATGAAGGATATGTAGGTACTTTTCTATTTTAACTTAAATAATTCTGACAGAGGAGTCTGCATGAGGTTTTTTAATTCTCACCTCCCCAGGCCCCTTTAACTGTTCGATTTTGTATATAATCAAAATAATTACAACTGTCATTGTCGGTGCCACTTTAATGAGCAAAATAATTTTCCGGGGTGATGTTTAATAATGCAGATTCCCACCCTCCACCCCTAGATATGAATTCAGGAGGCCTGGTGTACAGACCAGTCATTTGCATTTTTAACAAGCACTCCGGTGATTTTAATATAGAGGGTGGCCCATGGGTCAAGCTCCCTGGAAATCAGACACTGTCTCAAAGGTTCGCTTGCACAGAATCTGCTGGGAAATGCTCTCTGGGTCAGTCCCTCTGGTGAAGGGGTGAGTGGGCAGAGAGAAGACGCACAGTGGCATCAGTCATCCCAGGGGGGCTCTGGGGCTGTGACAGCTCTTCAGAGATGTTGGCATTGGAATAAGAGGCTGGGACTTTCCCCACTTACTCCCAACAAACCGTCAGTGTATACAGGCTGCCAGAGGAAAGAAAATGCTGGACAAGGCTGAGAGCCAGGCAACTGAGAGGGGACAGACACTAACATACAGTTTGTGCCATCACTTTGCCCAGCCGGGAGTCGGGTGGGGTCACATAGCAAGCACCAGCCAATGGACTGTGGTCAGAAGTGATGCATTCACTTCTAAGCTAGATAGTTCAAGAGGAGACATGTGATCCTTTAGCTATCTCTTCTGACCCATGAGCGAGGAGGACACACATTCTAGAGAGTGCAGCTCCAGCATGCTGTGGCCTCCATGAACTTGGGCTCCTGAGTGCCCTGGAGAGGTCCCCTGAGCCCGCGGCAATGGAAATGTAATGTGAACTAGAAGAGACTGTTTTTCAACTACTGGAATTTCAGCTTTAGTTTTATCCTGCAGCATTATCTCGACGAACCTTACTGAAATAATGGCCAGATTTCAGCTATCCAGTAAGTTGCACTGGA
This sequence comes from Cynopterus sphinx, assembly GCA_030015415.1. Taxonomy (NCBI): domain Eukaryota; kingdom Metazoa; phylum Chordata; class Mammalia; order Chiroptera; family Pteropodidae; genus Cynopterus; species Cynopterus sphinx. Next base: position 4,575,129 of record CM057384.1, read on the forward strand.
TCAGTATTACCTGGTCATATTTGCAATTGGCCTGAAACAACACCTTCAGCTCTGTGGTAGAAATAATATCTTGGGAAAGAAGATAACAATTCTCAGATGACAAAGGGGGATTTGTCACCTATCTGATTGGATACCACTTTAATTGCATGCCCCCCTCGGCCACCTGCTATAAAAAAGATAAAGCATCCCCCTCTATTATACTTAAGGCATGGTACAAAGAAACCCCATCATTATGTGGCCCTACATAAAAATAGTCTGCTTACGAAGGTTTCTTTAGAAAATGTGTAATTGTAAATGCTTTTTCAGTTCCCTACAGATGCACGGAACCCTTTTCAAAAAGCTAAGTAAGCCATTTGCCTGGTTTATTACTCAGAAATGTTTTTTTAGGGCCTCGGAGCCATCGCTTTGAAATGTAAACGCCGAGTTAAGGCCTAGGAAGACATTTCCCCACTCAGCCTGTCTCTGTAGGGGACGAACCTAGGCACCTGGCTCCAAGTCAGAACAATCTGCTTTCCACAGAGATAGGAGACATTTGACTTTTCCTTTGGATAAAGTCAATTAGATAACACAGGTGGCCACCCCAATTACCAGGTGAACCTAGGACGAACTGTGTGTGCCAAGCGATGCTGTCCATTGGTCACAGCTGAGGATGACGTAATTTATCTCGAGAACATTTATGTAATGGGTTGTAGCTGCCTGGCTCTATCAAAGGATGACATTTCTGTCTTGGCAATCTCCTTATCATATTTCCTGTCAAGTGTATCACTGTCTGGTTTAATGGTTATTCAATAATAAAAACGTTGAATTTTGAATTCTCTGTGGAGAGGATTCAGTGGATTGGCTGGAGATTTTATTTTAAATGCCTTTTCCCCAAAAACCTATCATATTAATTGCTATAGGAAAAGAAAAATGGTTCCTGATCAATTATTTTAAATGAATTAATCATTGCTTTGTACATCCTCCAAAGCTAAGCTGGCTAAGCTGGCAACCCCATAAATCAAGCGATCCCATGTAATTACACAGGGCCTGATGTTGCTCCTAGATTGCCTTGGGAGAGTTCTCAGACTACGTGATTGGCTTCAATCTAAAAAGTCAATGAGTGCTTCAACGAGATGATTTCATGGTTATGACAGATAATTAATATTAATCTACATTTTCTTCAGATGAAATATTTTGTGTTTATGTTTCAGAGCATAGAAATTTAAGGAGTTGGCCATCCAGTCTGTACTAAGGCTGTATAGACTGGACTTGCCATAGTCATGCTGAAGGGGGAAACTATCTTAGGATCACCTGAGAGCATTTGCCTTCCTTCTTTGGAAAGGTAAAGTGGCCTTCTATTCAGGCTTCGGTTTTCAAAAATATGTAGAGGCTTAACTATCAGTCTGTTCTTACTGACTTCTATTCACCCCATCAAGAAAGGACTGACTGATGCAGGAGTGAAATAGCACGAGATAGCCCAACATACAACATTCCACACCGGACAGATGAAATCACATATCCTCACAGCCCAGGCTAGAAGGACACCTACCTGTCACCTAGGGCCATGTGGGGTTGTACGCGGGAGCGGAATGAACCAGCAGAGGCTGGGGAGTCCCTCTTCGTAATAACAGGAAGATGGGGTGAACTTTGGGTCCCTCTGGAGGATAAGATCCGTTGGCTTAAATGATGTCGTAGGCAGGAAGTGAAGCCCATTTAGCTGAGGACCAGGTGGGATGCAGCTGGTCCAGCTGCTAGGGGTGTGGGGATTAGATGTGGTGAGAGCGAGGGTCTCAAGGCTAAGTCTTTGGGGCTCGGGGAGGAACCAAGATGTCATGGAGGCACTTGAAATTTTCGATTTTACAAGACACCATCTTAAATAGAGATTTTAGATTTGTCTTTAATAAGGAATAAAATTATTTGACTAGCTGATGTCAATCTCAAAGAATGTAATTGAAATCGTGGTTGTGACAATAAAAATCCTGTTAACCAGGATTTTTAAAAATGTTTTGCTGCTTATCATATACATTAGTTAAGAAAGTAAAATAAGTCAAACATATAAGCATATACATATATGTATGTATATATATATACACACACACCCACATACACACACACACAAAAATAAATATTATTTTAAACACCCAAAGAACACAGTAATGTGACTTTAATGCCATTTAATTCTATTCTGAGATTAAAATAAATTGTAAATTACCTTATTCTTAATCAAAGACTTTTGAAGTTAGTTGAGTCAATCAAATTTTGATGAGTATTTGCAAAATTTCGGTACATTGCAAAATGATTACAGTGAAATATATTAAAGAAGGCTATCAGAGAGATTAATATGGGAGAGTATGTTTCACATTTAACTGGTTTTTAGCGCCACACACATATTCATTATTATGTATAAATAGTATTTATGTTCGAAAAATCACTATTTTGGTTTTGATGGCATTTTTAAGTGTAATAATTACTAAAAAAGTCAGTATATTATGCCGAGAAACTTTTGTTTAAATACAAAATTTATTGTAAAATATATGTAATTTTGAAAAAAATCAATGTTTAGTAATAGTGAAACTTCTATTGGTAATTTAGACTTAATGAAAATGTAATAAATTTTTGCACTCAAAATTTTAGCAGCTTTTTAGAGTGAGAGATAAGTAAACATATGTTGGTTTCATAAAAAATTTCACTAACTCTACTAAAAAAATATGAGAACAAATAATTTACCTTTTTGATAGAGATTTTCTTCTCTGCACCAGGAGTCATGGGAACACCTGTCCTATAATATACAAAACAAAAATCGACTCCTATTTAGAAAGCAATATGACTACTGTATAGCAAAACCTTAAGCTCACTTTGAGAAAGAATTCAACTATTTTTTCCTGACAAAAAGAAGTACGTGGATGATTTACGAAAAAAAATAGAAGAATGAATATAAAACTTTAAAAAGAAATTATTTTATATAAAAAAGAGTAAAGATCTTGGCTATAGCAGGCAAATTCCAACATGCTGATATATTCATTTTGGCAAGTCCTAACATCATTTGGTTCATATGTTAGGTTTAGAGTCTCCTTGCTTATGTTTTTAAGAGCTTGTAAAGGATTTGGAATTGAAACAAATTGTGTTAGGAAATCCAGCGTAATTGTTATTTTGTAAGAGTATTTAAAAGCTTAGACAAAATATAATATATATATATATACATATATATATATATGTATATATATATGAATAATGGTAAAATTTCAGTCATTGTAGAAGGTCATAAATTTATAAATTAAATATAAATAAGAATGAGGTAAAAAAAAAATCAAATTGAGTATGGATAATGCAGTGATAAGCCCTGGATTTAACAGTAGCCCTTCTCTGATTGAGGTCATTTTATTTCATACACATTTCAGCTTGTGAGAAGCCTGTGGGTGACAATGAAGAAAGACCAATTCATGTGGTCTAATCAACACTAACGATAAGTAAGTGACAACAGATGAAGGCAGGATAGTCCCAAGTCCCTCTGATGTGATTCCAGGAGTATTTTTCCCTGAGAACCAAAATAAAAGTTGAATTGGAATAGAAAGAGGAAAATATATTTAGTTTTGTATAGAAAGATTAACGTAAAAGTTATCACATATATAATGAATCTTCTTTTAAAAAAATTATTGAAACTAGCAAAGAAGCAAAGACTGTTCAGAAGTCCTATTCATTGTAGCATGAAATGTCTTCTAACTCGATAATTATGTCAACATAAGACTCTTTCCAGACATCAAAATATAAAATTCTAACATACATTTTTAATGGCATAGTTTTTCCCATGGTCCTCTATAATTTGAAAAGGAATGAGAGAATTGCTATTTTTAATGGCAACTGATCTTTTTATCACCGTAGCTGATTTATTACAATAGGCTCTGCAGAGACATGCTGTTTTAAAACGCAGTTTGCCATGAGAATATCAATTGCAAATTCAGCACTTATCTGATGGTATGATTTAGCCAGATCTTCTGCTTAGCTTGTACACACACACACACACACACACACACACACAATATACACATAGAAACCTTATGTACATACAGGAGTATATGATTCATATCTATATATAAGTATATAATATGCATATAAATTCTAAATAATTATATATTGTATATAGGCTCTATATTTTTCTCTGTGCATATGTTCCAAATTTCATATATATATATTTATATATATATAAATATTCCAGATAATATTAACATAACTTCGGCTGGAAGGAAACAGTAGACTCTTACATTCTCCTATTGTTCTCACTTGGTAAATAACGTCAAGCCCCCAGGGACTGCTTCTTAGACAACACCTTCGTCTGAGATGCCAACGGCCTAATTGTAACTTATTTTCCCTGGGTAATTAGCTGGTAGGTTATTTTTACCTTCCAGGCTGTAATGTTTTGAAATCAAAGGGTGTCTCTTTCATTTCATGTCCCACATGACCAGCAAAGCACTAGGTACATCTGAAGGGAACACAAATTTCAACTGACAGGAAAAAAAAAAGGGAGAGAAAGAGAGAGAAAATAAAGAAAAGATGAAAATGGGATAGAAAGCTCTGGGTGGTCTTTTGCTATCACCCAAGGTCCATGAGATATAAATCTCCACTAAATAAAATTGAACGTTGAGGAAGAGCAACAATACTATGGGAAGTTTCCAGAAGTTCCAGGATTTTATTCAGTCTCTAGTGACACAGGAGGAGGAGAAAGAAAACATGAGATCAGGGCCAGTAAGTTCCCTCAGAGATTAAAAAAGAAGCAAACTATTTGGTAGTTTCCTCCTCTGCCATGTGCACCTTCTCAGCTCACATAGGGACCTTCCAACTCACCATCTCCCTTTATTCACATTTCTCTCCTCACTGGGGCTTTCGGTTCGGAGAACTGATGGTGTGAATGTGTGACACATGCTTCAAAAACAAATTCTCGTCGAGTTTCCTAGTCCCATATGAGGGAAAATGTTCTCTCTGAATGTGCCTCACTAAAGAGTCACCACTTATCTTCCTTTTAAACAACAAAACAAAACAAAAACCAGAAAACAGGTAGCAAGCTGAGGTGGCACTGTGGGTCAGTGTACACAGTATGTGTGTAAGAGACAAATTTGATTAAGCCCCAATTAAACAGTGGATTCAACTCAGGAACATTAGACATTATAGTCATAAGAGCCACCAGTGTGGGGTGGCCGCTCTGTAAGGACAGGTTTTAGTCACTCTGAGATATGGCCTTGTGTCTCATCCAACAGGATGGTGGCGAAGGGCTGAGGTAAAAAGTCTTAAGTCCTTGTTTGAGGTGATTTTTTCCCAGGACCAATGATCAGGGAACCTAGTAGAGTGATGGCAGGCAAGCGTTTTGCCTTTTGTCTGAAAGCTGACGCAGACTGGTTTTCTTTGCACTGAACTAAACTATTTAATATACTGTGACGAGCGCAGTTACAAGGACATCTGTTCTCACCAAATATTGACTGATTCCATGCACAGATATTTTGCTGGGCATCCTCAGCGATACGTAAATAAAGCACATATATAAACTATATTTTCTGTAAGCTCTGAGGATATAATACATAAACACGAGGAATGATACTACATTTCTGGATAATGTATACAGAAAAGGATACTAATTACAATACAAACTAGGTCTATGCACGACAGTGAGTCAGAATTAAGGCACAGGGGGATTCAAAGGAGCAGTCTGTAGGCTTCAGTTTAGAAATGCAAATTCAAGCTCATGTTAAATGTGACATTTGAGTGAGAGAGAAGGAAGAGTCTGCATTATTCTGTAGGAAAAAAAAAGATCGGTCTTCCAGACAAAAAGAACAGCAGGAAGAAAATCACACTGACGGAAAAATGTCCCTTTAAGTTCAAAGTGGCTTGTAGTTCAGTCTGACTAGTGTCTGCGCCATATAATGGCAAGTCATGAGAAAGTCATTTAAATGGGTTGCCGGGTTCAGAGCATGCAGAGGTGACGAATGCATGTGGGGCCTCATCCTACAGGCGACGGGGAGACATGAAATATTCCTGAAGAGGGAAGCGCTGTAACAGGGGCTGGTCTTCAGGAGATTAATCTGGCAGCCAGCCCCGGGCACTCAGACTCAGACTAGGGAGAGATGAGAGGCAGGGAAAGCAGTGAGGGCTACTGCAGCTCCCCAGAGGTTCTGGAAGGAGGGAGAGTAGTTAGTAGATGAGAGAGAGACATTTGGGTTGTAGAATAAACGACATTTTACAAAGGAATGAAGGGGGGACTAAAAGAGAAAATCAGCAAAACGGTGACTAAAACAACTAAAACTGCCGTCCAAAAGGATTTTTTTGTTAAGAAGCAACAGATTCTGGCAAAAGAAGTGCACTGTTCCTGAGAGATAAAAGGGATGCATTATGCTGCTGAGAGACTCGATACACAGGACAAATCAGAGTTTTTGAAGTTATTGCTTTTAAACAAAGAATTAAGAGCCCGACTTGCAACTTTTCTGTCATTTGTTCTGATGTGGGAAAAACAGACATCGTTTCGCATAAACTTCCCTAAGACTGGCTGGGGTGGTTTGAGAAAGGAACTTGTGATTTTCCCCTCCTCTTCATGGAGAAATTCTCCACAGATTTACCCAAATGACTCCTGGGTGGAGACACTCTTCCCTTCCACGGTTTTGAGTTCTGCGTTGGGGTTGCTCAGTCAGCAGGTGGATGGAGACCCAGTCTGGGTAAAAAAGCCTTTGGAAAGCATGCAGATATCATGCCCCCCCTTTTTATTTACAATCTTTTCCTCCCACATATTGCTGTCCAGCTGCCCACCGACAGGACACCATGTGCTCTCATGCAGCCCTCTGACCAGCCAGGTCCCTTCCTGCAGATCTCTCCTGGGGCCGGTGTTTCCCTGGAGGCACCTGATGATCTGGCGTTTCCCTAAGTACAGGTCTCCATCACCGTTCTATGGCTTCTCCAGACTTTGGGGACCCGGCCTCCTACACAGCGAGAGCAGTCACCAGGAAAGCCAATCAACTCTAACTATTTACGATTAATACAAAGAGAGAATAAAAAAATACATCCCCAGATGTTGATACTGGTTATTGCTGCGTGTGAGGGAGGAGAATGTGGACTGCATAAGGGTGTGTGTGTGTGTGTGTGTGTGTGTGTGTACCTGCTGTGGGAGCTATAGAAAACTTCAAAGGCATAAACTTAAAAAAATCAAATAAACTAGTTTAAATAAAACTAGTTTAAGAGCAGTTTAGAAAACATTTACATCAGGCAGTACTGATAGGATGAGACGATGCAGCGAGCAAATTCACAGCCCTTCTAATTCTCACTGGCTGAAGTACGGCAAGTTACCTGATAGTTCTGTTTCTTCACCTGTAAACAGGGAGGACAAGAGCATGATTGACCCTTTCATTTGAGAGGAGGAGGATGGCAGATAACACACATCTGTCTTGTGCGTCATATCATGGTGGACGGTGCTAATTTCCCCTTTCTGAGTCTCTCTCCTCCTCATCATTATCTCATGGCGAAGCACTGGTTTTGCGTCTTGTGCTCTCACACATTCTCCCCTGCACCTATGGTGGTGACACAATCAGGGCTGTCCCAGCCTTGTGGTGAAATTTTCCACCATCCAACAGCTAATTAGCTCCTAAGGGATCTCTTTCCCACAACTAAATCATTTGGCCGAGGATTAGGATATTAGTTTTCGTTAGAAAATAATTCACGATAGATGCTCAGCTGAAATCACTAAGATATAAGAATACATTTTATACAGTTTACATTTTAAAATCAAATTAGTCTACATGTATCTTTGTCACCACTCAGTATTTCCCTGCGTGCATATTTGATATGCACACATTTATGATATTGTGGCATTTCTAATCCATGGTCAACCTGAACACTAGGCCATGTCTACTTTATCCATTTTTCTCTGTGGTAGGTGTTGCAGAGACTTCAAGAAAAATCTAGAATTGGAACTTCCTTCTTTCCACCTGTCCCATCACCTACCTCTCTATTTACAGCTGCCCTGTCTCCCACCAAATATCTAATAAATTAAAAACAAAAAAACCCTGTGTGTTATGGCCTTTCTCATCTTTTCAATATGCACTCAGACACATAAACAAATGCACTGACTTGTATCCGAGGTTATTTTTTCTGTCGTGTTATACCTGAGAATATGCTCTATGTATACTTTAGTACCTCTTGTTTTCTCAATACCTATGGCCCCCACCTCCTGGGTCAGCTGGATTAGTTCTGACGCATTGTTCGAAATGACTGTTTAATCTTCTGTTTTCTGAATTGGCCACATTTATTTAAAAAATGATCAATAAGCCCTTATTATTTTCAATTTTTTACCTCTATGCGTAACCTTGTGACAAATATTCTTAGCGATATCATCCGTATATTCTGGACTTTCCTTTCCATGGAAATATTAAAAATGAGTGGGAACCTGGATAAAATAATATGATTGCTCTAGGGAAAGGTATTTAAATAAAAAAAAAAGTATTTTACAGAAAAATATTTCAGATGAACTGGTAGATGTACCAGGTAAAGGAAGAAACAATGGTAAGGTGAATAGTAGTTTCAGGAGAACATGTGAGGAGAAGCCAACAGAGGAGCTTACCCTCAAGCTATTCTAGCTTAGTTAGAATAGTGATGAGATACTTGACTCGAAGATGTGGGGGAGGGAAGACTCTCCCCCTTTCTCTCTTGGTTCTCATAGCTGGTTGAATAATTAGGATGTCATAAGACAGATTAACAGGACTGAATGGAATATGCGTGGACAGGGAATCACATAAGCATGAGAATTCCAGACAGTAAGGCAAAACGCGCATATATGGCATCAGGGGAAGGAGGCAAGGGAAATAAGCGAGGTGATTCACATGGAGATGAAAGAGCTCATGGTTTGCTGTACCTTCAGAGACAGTGGCCCACAGAGAGGACTTGGTCAAAGGGACCTTGCTTACCTGTCTGTCACACCTAGTTCATATTATACTACAATTATGTGAGGTGATTGCTCACTTTTGGTCTCTATACTTGCGTTTTGTCATTGCTGGCAATCTCTTGGTCTTCACTGACTTTGCCCTTCTGCCCGAGAAGTCAGTAAAGCTAAAGAACATGGAACCGAATTAGGCCCACTACCTTCTGCCATGCAAGGTAAGCATCCCCAGGTGCTAGATATTAGGGCATGGTGTCTTTGGGGACCATTAGTCAGCCTACCACAGAGCCCAATACACAGCTTCATATGAGACTGGAAAGAGAGAGAGAATTCCCAACCAAAGCTATTTGCTAATACAGATAAAGACAACGTGGAGTTCCATTAAGAGCTGGAGAAAGGTTAAGTTTCTGGCCTATAGAAGAAAATACAGAAACACATCCATGCCCTGCGTGCCATTAAGTATACAAAATACACTTAAATCACATTTAGACCACTTAGTTGTTTTACTTTTAGGAAATCACTGTTACACATGGCAGATTTCAAAGCGAGAGTTACAAATTCTGACTTCCGATTACCTTTTCGGTATCCTTGAGGAATATTTCTTGAAGTGTGACAAAGTGCAAGGCACTGTGAAGCACACAGTTATATGACCCCGGTCTGAATGTACGCAAAGGTACAACCTTAATGAAATTAGATTTAAATCATCACCGAATGGATGGGCACTCATTTTCTGGAGAAGGACAAAGGAAGAACTAATTCAGTGTTGCTCTGGTCCTCCTCTCCAACCCCTGTGATAACACATGACATTTATCCAGCCCGGACCTGGGGAGTATTCTTTCACATTCCCCCAATTAGAATAGTCTCTTCCAATACCTCCTAGATCTAACACCAAGTCTCCTAACATTTTCCTCCTGATTATTTCTAGAATGATTCTGCATACGCCCATGTAAACTGCCACTATTTTTCTCCTAGACAGTGGAAAACATTCACACATCTGTTTTTAGCTCCATCAGGCTGAGTTTCTCCAAGCTAAGTCTCATCAAGGGCCTTTCTTCATAACCACTTTCTTTGCTCTAAAAGACCCAAATATAGACATATCCTACCAGGCCCTTGAGAATCTGCCCCCCCCTCCCGCCCCGGCATGCATCAGTGGCATCACAATGTGTGAAATAGTCCTTATTTTTGTCCCTTTCCCACACACAAGGCAAGTTAAAGGCCTTGACCTCTTGTCCTTCACTTCCTCTTCCCGGAATGGCTTTCCTCTCTCTTTCTCTAGTTAATTCCTATTCTTCTTTTAGAACTTAGATTAATTATCATTCATCAGAGACATCATTCCTCTAGTCCTTCACCTCACCAAAGTAGGTTTCATAGCCTCAAAGTGCCCTTCATCTCTCATTCATAGCATTATTGATGATTGAGTTTAAGTAACGCATTGTGTAATTAATGGTTTAATTTCCTACACACATATTAGTCTGTGAGCTCCATGGTACAAAATCTATCACCATTTTATTTCAGAATTTTACCTTCAGTGCCTCAGAGATATTTGATGAAGAGTAAATATTCTTTTGAAGGACCCAATTGCTCAAAGGATAATTAAAACTATTTTAAGTAGAGTGAGAAATAAATAACTAAAACATTTCTAGTCAGAGTAACAATTGTCATTTGAGGCTTCAGTGTGAAATGGCTAATAAACCTAGTTACAAAGAATAAAATGAGAAATGTTGCTCCTGGGGAGGTACCACACAATAGAGAAAGCATGGTCCGCAGGGTACAGTGGAAGGAGAAGACTCAGGGGGCCTAGTTTTACTCAGGTTTGTCAATGTAGAAATGTATGACTTTGAGACTCAAGCTTGGAAAATCAATAAAGAATCTGCTTCAGAGACTTGTTTAGCCAATAACGTTTTAGCATAGGTAATTCCAGTGGAATATAAAAGAATTCACACTAGAAAAGAAAAGTAATTTCTTGTGCCATCTTTTATTTGAGGTGAGAGAATTGAGAAAGAAAAAAAATGATTTGCTTGAAGGAAAGTAGCCATGTCGTAGCAAGAGGTGGGATCAGATACGTCTTAAATGGAGCAGTAATACCTCTTTAAAATCTTCGAGCATCCTATAAGATGTGATTGAGTTATAAAATTAATGGTTTATAAACCTATTATTGCATTAAATGAAACATCTACTAGCACAGTTAAAGCCGTTATTTCCTGATCTCTTCTGAGCTTATTCATCAAAGAACAGTTGAATGCATTTCTAATCCAGAACAAATTCAAATGCAAAATGATCATCTGGTCCATTAAAAAAAAAAGTTGTTGGATTTCCACATTATTATTTCACTTAGGTTCCAGCAAGGAAAATTCTAGCAAGGCTTGCTGCTGTTTCTTTTATTTATATTTTTAATGGTTATATTTAAAGATATAAAATCAAATATGTTTTAAAGTTTTACAGTTATACCTTTGGGGGAAATTTTTTCTCTAAATTTTAGTAGTGTAGATTGATGAGAGAATTAAAGATAAACTTTATTTTTTCTAATTGACACTTTTTCTAACATAGTTCCAGAGGCATAAATTAGAGGAAGCATTAAATAGTAAGTCAGTTGTTACACTCGTTCTGCAGTGCATGTAGGGAAGTATTTAAAGTCACTTGTATTAAAGATGTTTCTAAAAACAATTAAAAACAAGTCAATTGTCAATGATTATGAGGCTGCCTACTCTTATCTATAAATCACTAAAAAAAATGAAAAGAAAAAAAAAAGAAAATTCCTACTAATATCTAAAGCAAAAATTAGGATAAATTATAAAGTATTAAAACTATCAGTTGGAAAAATAAAATACAGTAATAGTGTTCCTCTAGTAAAATTTGTAGCTTTAGAATAAAAGTTGTAATTTTATCATTTAAACTGTAATCTCAAATTGTGATAAAAATTTTTTTGATAATTATAATAAATACCATTCTCTTTCAGAATTCCTATATAAAAGTGTTAATCTAAATTATTTTATAGTGAAGAAATTCTTCATTTTTATAAAATAATACAAACATCAAATGTAAAACTAAAAATCAAAAATAATTTAGAAGAGAAATGAATAATTAAATCAGTAAAAATGAAATAACCTTGTTTACTTTATATTAAATTGGTGATAAATTACCAAAGTTTGAATAGCTACCATGCGAAGTTACTATTTCTTGTATAAACTTACATTTAAATTATAAATGATGAAATGCATATTGTAAATAAAGTATACACATCTTATGATAAAAATATAATTTTGTTAGTAATAATAAATCAGAACATTTTTACATAAAAATATGCATATCAAAATTGATACCTATACCCCCCACTAAGTAAAAAAAGGAAAATTCTGTTAAACTGAAGAGCTTTATATCTAGATGAGAAAGCTGCAATTCAACAATGATTAAAAAGAATAAATCATTTGTGTAAGGTATTCATTTAATATAACGTTCACTTCCAAAAATGGAGATACTCCAGTAAAACTGTCAAATGAAACAAGCCTGGAAGGGCTGTGACCTTCAACTCTCTATATTTAATGTGCTCATGATAATGTAATATTAAGAGTTTGTTGAATATAATAAGTGTAAGTGATAAAAATGGGTTTGATTTAAAAATTTTAGGATCAGAAACTTGGTTTCATAACAATTTTATCTTTACATAAGGCTCGTTTTGGCAGTCTCTCTCTCAGCACACTTGATTATTAATTTCCTTTGAAGTACACTTGATTATTAATTTTCAACCAAACTTGAAGTGCATTTGATTAATTTTGAGCCAAACTGTAAAGTCCTTGAAGTTCAATGTGTGAGAGAATTTGCAGAGTTCGAAGTGTTACCCACCTACAGAACATGGTAGTTTGTTTAGATTGGAGGCTAAAAATCCATTCTGATAATGATGTCTTAAGAGACAAATATCTGTCACTAAATATTGAAATTTATTATAGCATAAGACCTTATACTTATGCCAGCCATAATATATTTTTGTAAGTTTTGCTTTGTCTACCTCTCCCACTATGCTGTGGGTTCCTTATCAGTAGTAAATGTCCACCTCCCAGAGGTGAGCAAAAGCCTGACATATGTTAGAAGCTTTAAAATGTGTATTAAATCAAAAGTCTGGTCAAGTGGCATACAAAGTAGATGCTGTACCAGCCCCCTCTCATGACCACATCAAAATTACAATTAAACTACAGAACAACCATCACTGGGAGCCACCTGAAGTCTAGCTGAAGAGAGGTCTTACAACTAGGAACACACAGAAGAGGCCATCTCAAGACTGATAGGAGGGGTGGAGACATGAAATAAGGAGGTCCCACACCCTTGTATGAGAGCTAAGAATTGAGGGAGACATCTCAGCTGCAGAGGCAGCTCCCCTGCCCCCTAGGGGGAGTGAGGGGTCCCAGCCCCATACCGAACTCCCCAGCCCAGGGTCTCAGTGCCAGTGAAAGAAGTCCACACAACTTCTGGCTGTGCAAACCAGCAGAGGTTGTGGCTGAGTGAGACAGAGGGTGGCTGGAGTCCCAGACTTACCACCAATGGAGTCACTCGCTCTGAGCTACAGCACTGGGGCGGCTGCTCAAAAGTTCCAGGGACACAGAGGGAGAATCTGAATTGTCAGGCTTTAGGAGAAAGACTAGAGGGGCAGCTTTCTCCCAGACAGAAGTGCTGGCAGAAGCCATTGGTTTTTTTTTTTTTTGAGCCCTCCCATCTCTTGGCGTGCTGACACAGGTGACCACCATATCTGAGTCTCCATTCAACTGGTTAACACAGGTTGCCCTGCCCAGATGACTCTCTGAGACCCTCCCTCCCTCAACATGCAGGCCCACCCAAGCCACCTCCAGTGGCTTTTCCATACAAACAGCCTATCTTGATTCATGCTGCGAACTTTCCTAAAATCTCTCAAAGGCTCACAAAACCCAAATAAGCAGCATCTGGCCTTGGCATGCCACATGCTTCTTGCTGAGCAGCTTCAAGACTGGCATTAGTGGCAGCCGACCTCCATTCCTCGCTTGGCCTCTTGAGCCACCTATAAGCCGGCACAGGTGGTGGCCATTTGAGAATTGCTTGGTGAATCTTGCCCAGTGGCCCCAGGCAGTGCACAGGCTATGGCTGTACTTGGTCTGTAGCTGGGCTCCTCCCAGGAGGCCCTTGGGCCAGTACACACAGTGGCCTACTTCAACCAGTGCCAGAGTCAGAACACCACCCAGGGCTGAATCTGAGAAGGACACACCCAAAGGATAGATTGGGCAGGCCCCAGAGCCTGGCTAAAGTGAATCCTGCTCTGTAGGGTCAGCCCTCATGGGCCAGTCCTCACAACAAATCAGCCCAAGGGTCAATCCCTCTCATAGACATGCAAAGAGCAACCAAGGCTCAACTATAACAGAAGGTCAAACACAATCTATGCAAAGGACACGCCTTGGGGAGCTGGCTCAGGTGACCAGGGAAGACTGGGCCACTGGGCCCCATACTACACCTACTACTTAAAGCCACAATACTAAGATCGGGAGACTCAGAAGCCCTACCTAATAAATAGAAAAAAAAAAAAAAAACACAGGGAGGCAGCCAAAATGCGGAGACAAAGAAACGTGTCCACATGAAAGGAAAGAACAAAGCTCCAGAAAAAGAACTGAACAAAATGGATACAAGCAATCTACCAGATGCAGTATTTAAAACACTGGTAACAAGGATGCTCAACGAACTTAGGGGAAGAGTCGGTGAACTCAATGAGAACTTTAACAAAGAGATAGAAAACATTAAAATGGAAATGGGAAAGAGAACCAGTCAGAAAAAAACAATACAATACCTTTGATGAAAAGAATATTAGAGGGAATCAACAGATTGGATGAAGCAGAGGTTCAAATCAGAAATATAAAGGATAGGGTAGTGGAGGACACTACACTCAATCAGAACAGCAACAAGAAAAAAGAATCCAAAAAAATAAGGATAGTTTAGGGCCTCTGGGACAACATCAAGTGTAACAACATTAGCATCATAGGGGGACCAGAAGGAGCAGAAAGAAAGAAATTAAAAACCTATTTGAAGAAATAATGACCGAAAACTTCCCTGACCTGGTGAAGAAAATAGACATACAACCTCAGGAAACTCAGAGAGTCCCAAACAAGATAAGACCAAAGAGGCCCACATTGAGACACATTATAATTAAAATGCCAAAGGTTAAATAAATAAAAGAGAGAATCTTAAAAGCATCAAGAGAAAAGCAATTAATTATTTACAAGGGAGCTTCCATAAGACTGTCAGCCAATTTCTCAGCAGAAACTTTGCAGGCCAGAAGGGGTTGGCACAAAATATTTGAAGCAATGAAAAGCAAGGATGTACAATTAAGATTTTTCTACCTGGCAAAGCTATCATTTAGAATCAAAAGAGAGATAAAGGGCTATGACATATTTACATCTGCAACAACGTGGATGGACCTAGACGGCATTATGCTGAGTCAAGTAAGTCAGAGGGAGAAAGACAAATGCCGTATGATTTCACTTACACATGGAACCTAAAGAACAAAATAAACAAATAAAACAGAAACTCACAGAAACAGAGAACATTTTGAGAGTTACCATATGAGAAGGCTTGGGGGATGTAAGTGCAAAAGAGGGAAAGAACTGAACTAGGACATGACACAGAAGTACTATTTCCATAGTTTTCCAGTGGACTCCATCCAATCCCTAAACTGAGGAGGGAAGTGTAGGTGGGACTGAGCTTGAAATACGATTCTCATGGCTCCATCTTGATAAAGGACTCAAAGTGAGATAAGAAATCTAAGAATACATATGAAGAAGCATGTTTTTCTGGCTGAGCTCTTTGGTTTCACTTCTAGCAGATGCTGCATGAACAGGGCATAAATAAGAAAAGATAACTATTCTAAATTTTCTGGCGGAAAGACTTCAACATAAAGAACTGTTTACATAGTGCCCTAGACAAGCTTAAACTCCAAATTAGGGACAAGGAGGTGACCTGGAGATTAACAAAAGCAAGAAGCCACTGCCATCCCTGAGTGGAAAAGAAAAATCTTTTCCTGGAACTTAGGGAGTGGTACCAGTGTTATTAGAACCAAAACAAAGTTAGAATTAGGGAACTCTGTCTATCAAGACTGGGAACATGAAAACAAAACAAGAAAAAAAAAATAAAATACTTCTAAGAATATCATCAAAAAAGTACAAAGATAGCACATGGAATAAGAGAAAATGTTTCCAAATCATATATCTTATAAGGGATTTGTATCTATAATATATAAAGGACTCTTACAACTACTTAGTCATGAAAAGACAACCTAAGTAAAACACGGGCAAAGCATTTGATTGTCTAACACAATATAAGCTCGATGTACAATAAGCACATGCAAAGATGCTCAATATCATTAGTCATTAGGGAAATGCGGAGTAAAACCACTTCATACCCACTAGGATGGCTAACATCCAAAAGGCAGTCAATAAAACGTGTCAGGAAGGAAATGGAGAAATTGGAACCCTCATACATTCCTGCTGAGAATATAAAATCATTCAGAGGTTTTTGAAAAAGAAAATGACATTTATTCAGGATTTTAAACTAGAGTTACCATAAGATACAACAGTTCTACTCCTGGTTATAGATATTTCCGAGAGAACTGAAAAGCACATCCACACACAAGTTCTTATGCGAATGTTCAGAGCAGCACTATTCGTAAAAGCCAAACTGTCCATCAACTAAGAAATAAACAAAAGGTGACTTATCCATACAACTGAGTATTATTCAGCCATAAAAATAAATGAGGCATTGACACACGCCATAATGTGGATACACACTGAAAATTCTAAGCTAAGTGAAAGAAGTTCGTTAAAAAGGCGCACATGTCGTGTGATCCCACTTATATGCAGTAAAAAATAGGCAAGTCTACAGAGGTTGCTTATCTAAGGCTGGGAGGGAGAAAGTGCTGGATGGGCATAGGGCTTGAGGAATGGCTACCAGTGGGCATGAGCTCTCTTTTAGGGTGCTGAAATGATAGATTATGGTGACAGTACACAACACTGTGACCATAAAACTACTGAAAATCACTAAATTGGATACTTTAAAGGGTGAATTTTATGGTATATGAGTTATATCTTGATGTAGCTATTAAGAAGAGGCCATCTGACCTTTTCAGATGAATAAAACAAAGATCTTTTACATCCCTTCCATCAAAAAGGTATTGTTCATGACCTAAAATAGCCAAGATCATATTTTGAAAACTGGCAAAAGCATGCTAAAACAAAATATTTGATTTCCACCGGTACGTATGGCATATGAAGAGATACACAACCAGGGTGGGTTTGTTTAAATGCTCACCTATGATGCTGTTAGGGAAATCAACCAAATTTATGAGGAGGAAAATGAATGTTTGCTTGTGTCTCTCTCATCATATCGCTATGCACCATCCCTTAATCAGATGCCTATCTCCATTTATTTTTATAAGCCCTCTCTTCATTTTCTTCATGGCTAAATTGCATGATATGTGTTGTTCTGCTTCAGGAAGAACCATCTGTTGTGTAATTATCACCAAGGGCTAACCATTATCTCAAGGTGCAGAAATTCAGCATTACAGGTAATATGAATGTGTAATTTATCATGCCTACATACCTAATTGAAAACTCAAATGTATCTACCTAGAACCATATTTAATCAAGGATTCTTCTGTGCTGTGAGAAATAGCATTTTCCTCTCAAACTTGTGAGCAAAATAACTTTTCAAATGTAAAATTTACTGAGCAAAATTTTTGAAATGCAGGATTTGTTGGCTTTGAAACAACTGCACACAAGAGAAATTAAAGGCAGAAAAATTATGTCTATGGAAAAACAGGAAATATGTGACTTTGAAGCTTTATTATGGTTGGAACATAGGGCAATGATAATAAGACGTGACGATTAGAACATAGGCAGTGATCCTTGCCATAATGTTATTTTTTTTTTATTGCTGAACAACTGCACAAGCTAGAGGGAGGAAATAATAATAAAGATGATAGTTAACTACTGCGGATATTTTCTGTTGTATCATATCCTAGTTTTAGTCTTTAGAAACAGATTTCTGTGTCTGGTAGGCAAATTGTGAGTCAAAAGAAATGTTTCATTTTCATTAGAGAAACTCAGGTAGATGTGTGAGCTTTTAATTACAAAATATAAAATGAAAACAGATCATATTCCTTTTCATCGGGTACACTGCCTTTAAATATTCCTGTTTTCCCAATTACATGGTTTCCAAAATTCATAAAACTAACATTTGCATGCTGGCTCTAATTTCTTTTCTCATGAGTTACTAAAATACACACTAAGTAAAATCTTGCAAAGTTTTATGCTGTGACAGGTAATGTACTCAGTAGAAATACATATGTGGTCTGCCCTTGTGATGTTCCAGAACTCTGAGAGCTAAGGTTGAGTTAGACACATCAGCTTCAGGTATGCTCATACCTTTAGCATTCCTTGAAGAAACTCTTAAACACCAGCATTTACCTAGATAATAACAGGTTTGGTTGAAAAATGATACATGCTCTACATTCTTCGTCATCAAGAAAATGCAAATTAAAACAAGAAGATACCGCTAACGCACCCATTAGAATGGCCAAAATCTGGAACATGGACGACCTCAAATGCTGGTGAGAACATGGAGCATTGGGAACTCTCACTCGTTGCTGGTGGAAAGGCAAAATGGCACAGTCGGTCACCTTGGAGCTTAGAGTTTGGCGGTTTCTTACAAAACTAAAAAACTAAAAGCACTTTTACTTTATATGATCCAGGAACTGCACTCCTTCTTTTATACCCAAAGGAGCTGAAAACTTATGTCCATGCAAAAACCTGCTCATGGATGTTTCTAGCAGCTTTATTCGTAATTGCCAAAGCTTGGAAGCAAGCGAGATGCCCTTCAGTAAGTGAATGGCTAAACAAACTACTATATTCAGAGAGTGGAATATTATTCATCACTGAAAAGAAATGAGCTATCAAAGTGTGAAAAGACATAGAAGAATCTTAAATGCATATTATCAAGTGAGAGAAGCCAACCTGAAAAGCCTACATACTGTGCCATTCCTATACGACATTCTGGAAAAGACAAATCTACAGAGAGAGTAAGATCATTGGTTGTTCAGCTGAGGTTGGGAGAAGAACAAAGAGGTGGAGCACAGAGGATTTTTAAGGCTGTGAAACTGCTCTGCATGATACTACAATGGTGGATACATGTCATTATATATTTGTCCAAACCCATAGAATGTACAACATCAAGAGTGAACCCTAAACTATGGGCTTAGAGTGATAATGATGTTTTACCAATAGTGCAAACTGAGCATCTCAGGTTAAGAGACGTTAATACATGGAGAAAGCGGTCCATGTATGAGGCAGGAGGTATATGAGAGATCTTTGTACCTTCCTCTCAACTTTACTGTGAACCTAAAACTTTTCTAAAAAAAAAATAATAACAACAACACTGTCTTTAAAAAAAATTTAAATGTATTTATTTACAAATTATGAACTTCCTAATAACTTACATTGATTGTGCTTTTGCTACTGACTTCAACTGAACATTGAGACTGACTTTGTGAAAAGAATCACCTGCCTGAGACTGAAATATTTATGGTCCAGTAGTCCAGTGGCTCTCAGAGTGGGGTCCTGGGATTATCACTATCAGGACCCCCTGGGAGTTTGTTAGAACTGTAGAACCCCCCCACCTCACCTCAGGCCTTCTGAATCCCAAACCGTGGTCTAGAGCTGAGCAGTCTGTGAGCTTTACTCAACCTTCCAGGTGATTCTGATGCAAATTTATAAGGACCACAAGTCAAGTTTATCTTGATTCCTCTCATCGTCCACATCTAGGTTGCCTTCTCTCCTTTCTGTGCCCCGTTATGGATACCTTTTACGAGAATAGTCATCTCCCTGTGCCACGAATCAGGTGGCCATCCATTGTGCTTGACTGTCCAGCATGTTTTGAACCTTCTCCTCAATATTTCAATGGTTTTGTACATTGTGTCCCACCCTCCCAGAGCAGATATTCAAAGACTAAATGTCCACACGCCCTCGTTGGTAGTGAGAGGGTGTGTGACTTGGGTCCTCTCCACTAGAAGCTCTTGAGTGAGAACTGGATGTGGGAGGGGGCGGCATGGAGCGCTGGCACAGATGGATGGGCTGGTGTCTGGGCAAGCACACCTCTGCCGAGTCCAGTGCTTCAGAAACTGTGGCAGAGCTTCAAACGTTCCGTCTGTATCCTCGTCAACGCCAAGTGGCTTTTTCCCTATAACAGACTCACCACGTGTCTGGGCGTAGCTCCTGGCTCTGTTGTTCTGGAGCGGGTAGTGCCAAGCCTGTTCTTTGCCCCTCCTGGAAATGCTGGGAATCCCCCAATTTCTTTCAGTAAAAACTTCTGTTTTCAATCTCGCTGGAGTAGATTCTGCTGTTTCCAACTACAAATACTAAATGGAAAGACCAAATGTTCTTAGTTACTGAAAATTCTCAATGACTTTGCTGTATGGCAGATGCGCCTCATCGCTGCATCAGCTGTAGTTTGAAGTTCTAAGAGATGCCATCCTTAAAACACAGTGTAAGTGGGATTCTCACACTGTCATTGAGGGCTGCTAGATGCTCATGACCAGGGAACAGCTTCTTGGTACTTAGCGTGTGCCTGGAGTTTCTGCTTTGCATCTTCCCCGCAGTCTGTCACCTCCCTGAATAGCTCCACTTGTTTCTTTGCATTGCTTATCATCCTCATTTCAGTTCCCTCAGAATTGTCCTTAGTGATACTTCGTTGGTGGGATGACTTTAGAGGTTTTTTTTTTTTCTTTCAGGAGCAGCTTCCCAAAATAGGCCTGCCCTTGACTTTGTGTGGAGCAGAAGTCCATGCATTCTGGATTACTTCCTATGTATCCGAATGGCTTGTTCCCCCTCCATCCTTGCCTGAAGCAACTGGGAATTTATTATTAATCAATTTACATCTATTTTTTGTGGGACTGTGCAATTTCACAATTGAATCTTCTTTACTGAAAAATTGGAAATATATGGCATTTGGTAGAATGCACTGCAAATCAAATTTTAGAAATGTTGAAATTCATGTTAGAAATAATTGGTTAATCATATCTTGGACACTGATTTCGAGAATGTGGGGAATAACCAACATCGAGAAACCAAAAATAGGAGGATAGATAGGCCAAGAGCAGGGAGTGGTGGCCTTATATTACTCAAGAAAGGCAGGAGAATTTAAATGACTTAATTTAATACTTTAACAGAGCCACTGTACTAAAGTGTTGGAAGATAAATTTATATTTCAAAGGCTTTATGCATAGGTGGGGAAAATAGAGGCAGTGGATACAGAACACTAATTTTAGGATTTTATTTTGTGAATCGATAAATAGAAATAAAATGATGATTCTAGTAAGATATTTAACTAAAGTGCAAGACCTGAAAAGAAACAAATATACATCTGACATTGAAGCGGCCATTGATGTTATAAAAATGCAGAATTTTCTCTTTAAAATAAATTAAAATTATTCTTTATAACAAAACTATTAATAGGATTGTAATTTGTTGATCTGTCCATTGATCTTCCCCTGGTGAATACTAGCCATTTTTTGTTCACCGGTATATGCTATGGCAAAGAGTCATAAAAGCAAGCAGATTTCGTTACCAAGTAAGTGGTCTGTTTATTAAGTAAATAAATATTATGGGATGTAGAAAAATAAAAATAAAATAAGTTCCAAGGGCAAAATACATTAAAATGTTTGGAAATGCTGTGTCTTCCTAATAAAGAGTAGTCTCAGACTGTCCATATTTGCCTCCCGGCTCAAAAAATAAACAAGTAAATAAACAAGTAAGATGGACTGCTTCCCAGAATTTAAATTTGTCATCATGTTTTTTTTCAAAATAATCTAATAATACAAGGTCACAAGCCCTTGTATTTCATTAAAAAATGCTAATATTGTAAATGTGTATGGTCATATTTTTATTTTCTTATGACTGTGTCTTTTATAAATTTATATATTTATTTAAGATAAAATGGCACTTCTATAGCAGAGCAGATATAAAGTTCTTTGCTTAGAATAAGTGAGAGATAATAAAAGCATGAACTAGGGCAGTGACAGAGAGAGAAGGGGATTCATTTTAGCAATAAGCGGTACAATTAGTAAGACTTTGTGATAGTTTGGGTGAAGCCAGCAAATGTCAAGTCTTCCTAAGCTTAAACGAGAATAAAAGGAATAATTTAGGCAGTAACCAAATGGAAAACAAGAAGCAAAGAGATTTGATTTTTTGGTGGATGAGACTGTGCTTACATGCCCAGGTTACAGATCAGGAGAGGGAGCTGGTCAAGGTGAAGTGATAGCCATGTTAATGGAGGCTCCTTCTCAGTATCTCACTGAATATTTACAAAATGCCATATTAGGAAAGTTGTAGTTTTATCACAGTTCACAACTGAGGAGACAGAAGCACAGGGTTCTTAGTAACAGGCCCAAGTTCATACAGCTAGTAGTGGTGGAGGCTGACTTTGAATCCGGGTCCTGAGCAAACTCATTGCGATGTCCCACCAGAGATAACAGATAACTAATAAGTCCCACAGGTGACATGAGTGAGCAGGAGCACAGATCATGGTCTATCCTGAAATAGAGATTATTCAAGACCAGAAGAAATGACATAAGGGCAGATGGAGAAAATGTTTTAAAAGAGATCAGACAAGAAGTTAAAATACTCATGGAGGAGAAAGCAAGGCTGTCCACCAATTCTGACACATTAGAGATGACTATTAGGAAATTGCCCTTAATACAGTTGAGTATGTGTGGAAAGCACAGTAACTTTCATCATATTTCTAATGATTTCACTGTGTAAGATACCTGAAAAATCATTACAAAATGACCATATGGTCATATTGCTCTACATAAAAAATAGGAAAAATGAAGACTCTTTTTAAAAAAAAAAAAATTTCAGGCTAGTTCAGAATAACAGATGGATTACCTACTTCTGAGTTACATTATGTAAATTTGATTTTTCAAATCTCATAAAACAAAAATCAGGTTTTAAAGAATACAAAACAAACACAAGAATTAAATTATACTTTCATGTTCTAAGAAGCAAATCTAAGTAACTACAGGGAAATTTATCTTTATTATTAGTCAATATAATTCCATAAAGCTGGAAGAAATGTTTGCATCAGATGACCCACTTGCTTCACTTCTCAGAAGAGGAAAGTAAGGGCCTCTCAAATATATGATTTGCTAAAAATAGCAGGGGAAGCAGGACCAGAGTATGCTGTAGTCTTTCTCCTTTTCTGTGTGGTCAGAAAAAATGATAAATATCATGTCCCTTTTGACTCCTGTACTCTTTAATCTATCCTATCAAGTATGTCAATTAATTTACTGTAATAGAGAAACCATTAATTGATCCTAGGGCTAAGGTAACTAGCATTTATGGAATGCACACTTTGCCAAGGTTTTGGCTAAGTACCACTCTTTGAGTTTTACCATACTCAATTACCTCAAGTAGTTTTCAATGGCTCTGTTTATTTCACAGTTGAGAAAACCGTGGCTGAGGGAGGTAAAATAACTCACACGAGGTCACATATGGTCATTTTCTTTTCATTGCACTATAATATACCATGATGTCTGAATCTTTTAAATCTGTTTTATCTTTTCCCCAATGAGACTTTAGATCATTTTTTTTCAGTTTAAATAATAATCATAATCATAATCATAATCATAATTATCATAATAAATGTCAGCACTGCCAATTAAGTGAGAGCTTCTGCAGGACTGATAATTCACCTCTCTCTATTTTCCAGATTCCAAAACTGTGTTTTCCTTAATTTTTCTTTAGTTCCCCTGATCTTGTGTTTCAAAAACTTTTTGTTTCTAAAAACTCTAATCAGGTATCAGGAGGTAGCAAATTAGACATTTGTATTTAATCTTACCCCCTTATCTGCCATTCCCAGTGATATTGTTCAACACACAATCTAACATCATTGTAAACATGCATATGAACACGTGAAACTTTTTCTAAAGCTCCTTACATTAACCAATATCAGTGCCTTCTCTTCATTGTCATTGATAAAACCAAGCAGAATCTTTGCATCTGGCCTTCTGTCAGATTTACATTTTTATAAGCTTTATATCATGTAAATTTTTAAATTCTGTAACAGATAAAAATTGCTGTCCCACTGGTCAAATATTGCTTGTTTAGTTTGGCCACCAAAGTATTTGAAAAATAACACAATTTTATATAGTCGGTGTTCTTACAGCTTAAAACATTTAAGTATTTGTCTTACCCCTGAAAGAATGTGAGGTCCCTAATGTACCCTGTCAACATTAAGTGAATGAAAAATGAATGAGTAAACAAGTGAATAAGTCATGTTTATTCAATTTTTGCCTCAAAATAAGAATTTTTGATTTTTTCTTTTTATCTATATATTTCTTTGGCTGATCCATATTCTTTCCTTATGAATAATTTTCAGTTGGGGGTTGTGCTTTCTAAATTTCTCTGGCAGCCAGTTATAGATTTTATCAAAAAATGGTAGAATATATTCCCATGCTTGTAAATGCTGAAAAGCTACCACTAATTTCAGTGATCGTAGTTACTATCTTCGCAACTTCTTCCTCATGTGTATAACCCAATATTCAATCCCAAAACACAATGGTTAACTCAGCACTTTGGGTTTAGTGTGGTGATATAACATTATTTCGACGTATTGTAATTATTTGTATTTCTCTTTCCTGAACACACTGTGTGACTTTTTCAAGGACAGAAACCTCGAATTACTCATTTTGGGAATCTCTGACTGTATTGACAACAAATCCACTACAGTGTTTGGAACATCTTAGGCATGCAATAAATGTTTGTTAAATCATCTCAGTCACACACGACTTTGCCACCACATTGGACTTCGACACAGGCTATAGCTTTGTTTGAACTGATCTGACTAGAATATATATTGTTATACAGACAGTTTCTCCAGAATACAAAAACATTCAGTCAATTTGGTGGAAAAGAAAAGCAGCAACAGATTGACATGGTGGATACGAAATTGCCAATGCGGTCTTCACTTTTCCCTCCTTTCAAATGGATATTCTGGCATTATATAAAAGAAAAAAAGAAAAAAAGAAACACTGCTATGGAAATCAGATGGCAATTTTTCTCCTTTCCCATTCCTTCTTTAATCTCACTCAGTAATTGATTTGCCATGCTCAGAAATGGATCTGCTTTAAAAAATATTACCAATTACACAATGATTCTGGGATTGCATTAATCATGATAATTAGCATGACCTCCTTTTATAATTTAATTAGCTCCAAAGGAACAATTTCCTACAACAGATTCACATCTAAGATCCCTAACTGGGAGCATTAACTGGACAAGGCTATGGATAGACTTATGAGTGAGTCCAGTTCAGAAACACACTGGCCTTGGGCTGAATCCAAGGGTATCCAAGCTCGTGAGTCCCTCCTTCTTCTGCTGCTTCTCTTACCCCAGTGTCTACCTGCGAGGTGGTGTTTACATCATTTATGTTAACCCATAACAACTGCTTTATTAAATGTCAACTGTTGCTATTATTCCTGAGCTTTTCTATTTTCCATAATCTCATTTTCTACTTCATATTCCAAGGGTAGTCTTTGGAAGATATTAGTTAAGAATTTTTGAATCTACAAAGATGATAGGATCAGAAAAATGAAACTGCAGTCACTTCCTCAGGACAAAATAAGGAGTTAGCTAATATGACTAAGGTCCTTTCCTGCTCAAATATTTTATGATTAAGAATCAGTAAAAGTGCTAGGGCTCCTGAATGATACAAGTCACGCCAGAAGCTTGTATATCTACACCCTTTTCAAGGTGGCCTTAAACAAGTCATAATGTTGAGCACAGAACTTCACCCACTTGGTCAGAGCACGGTTAGCATAGGATTTTCATGAGAGCACTGGGTACAGGGGTCCCCACAAGGAATGACTTAGTAAAACACAGTGGTCGGCGAGTTCGAGGTAGTGTGAGCCATGGTAGAGGAACTGAGTTAGCTGCTAGTGGTAAGAGCCACAGAAGCAGACGCAGAATAACAGTAGAAAACCAGGGAACGGAGGTCAGAACGGTCAGTCCATCTTCATAGCACCTTGAACAAAATTCCTTTTTCCTAGGGAGCCAATAAAATACTTTCTGTACTTCTGGATTTTTACTACACACTACAACATGGTCTGAGCATTTGAGGAAACTTGAATATGTCAATTTTTTTCATAAAGTAAAAGATTCTAAATAATAATGATATAAAACAGTTTTAAATATCTTTTTAGTATTTAACAATAGATTGAATACAAAGTATTCATGACATTTTATTTTATTTTTGATTAGAAAAACATAACATTTATATAATTCATGTTTTATAAATTTAAATGTAGACTATTTTTCTTTTAGGTTTAATATCTGCATCAAGTTTTGAGAGTAATAGTCATATAATGCTAACCAAATAGTGAAACTACATAGAAGCACTTTTTAAAAAAGAAATCTATTTTTACAAAGCTCTTTCTTTGAGCTTCTGAATAATCAGTCTGGTTGCAGAATAAGATGGTGTTTTTAAAAAGTAAAGAGTTTTAATTTTAAAAATATATGTATGGGTGTAGTTTTCCTCAATGGTCTCTGAGTAATGACTTGATTTGTTTCTAATTCACTCGACTTTTTAAAATCTATTTTAATTTTTACTGATATCCAAAACTCTTAGATCTTCACAAGGGTAGTGATATAATGAAATTAAATGATTAACTTAAATTACAGATCAATTTTTTATATAGGAAAAGAAGAATATACGTGTAGAAAATAAGGAAATTGTTTCAAGTTGTTTTTTTTTTTTACCTTTGCTTCAGTCTTTTGATCCTATAATACAAATGTTTTTAAAATTTTAAACAGCAATGTAAAAAATCTGGAATAAAATATTTGAAAATTTTGATCTATACTGGGTTTCATGCTTTAAAAAATAACACCTGCTTAAGAAGCAAAAATGAGTCCAAATTAAATGCACACTAAATAATACTATTCATAGCAAAAGTATGAAATGCAGAGATAATGGCCTCTGAAAAGAATACTGGAAATTAGCTAAATAAATGAAAAAAAATTGATCATTTGGATCCATTTTTAAATTCCCTAAGACTTTCTTGTTAAATTGTGTATTTCCAAAGTTTTTAAATTACTTTATAACACAGAGGAACAGTTTGAAGGTTGAAGGAGAAGACTTTACCATCAGTCCAAGGAGCACATTACTTTTCACGAGGCCTAGGAACTCTGTAACTAACAGCATAGTTCACAAGAATCGGTTCCCTTAGTGTAAATCCTGGCTATGGCAACTGTTCTTTAGTCCTCCGGAAAAAATAACAGGATATTTATAAGTTGCCAAAAGGAGAATACAAATGAGAGATGCGAAAAATAACTTCAGGATTTAGGATTCACAGATGACCTTTCGTTCCATCCTGTTGACCTCGCTATGCAGAGTCTCATTAGCATCAGCTCTAAAGCAGGGCCCAGACAGCCCCTCCTAACAGGTCGCACTGGATCCTGGTGGTGGCTCTCATGATAATTTATGGCACTGCAAGGCAACTTCCTTTTCAGGAGTTAAGAAGACGCTGGTGGTCTTACATCTTTCTGCAAGGTTGGAATTTCTCTCCATTTAGATGCTGCGCTACTAATCAATGAGGAAAGAGCAATATTAAATCTGTGGGCACATCGTGTACATGCTGACTTTAAATGACATTTAGGATGGTATTAAAATTGATTTTAAGGGAAACGATAAAAGCTAATGAGGTTGAAATTCATTTTATAGAAGTAGCATTAATTACAGAACAAAAGAGGTTATTAAACTTAAATGTTATTTCTTCTTTAGGGGAAACAGCGTTGGAATTAATTTTTTGATGATTTGAGTCTCATATTTTTCTAGTACTTGCAGCATCCTTTATTAAGGATTCTTTTACCTATGGATTTTTTTTTTTCTATTTTTAAAGGAAAAAAAAGCCTAACATTTAATCTATTTTACATGTACTATTTGATGTAAGAAATTTATCAAATATACTTGATAAAACAGTAACATAACTGAAATTATGTTTAACCTGGGGCCCAATGCTTAGCATCTAAATTAGATGGTCCTAACTCTCTAACTCTTTTCCTCTTTCTAGCAGTGAGGTGTGTGTTTTAAAGGCACAGATGACATCATGTTTTAACATTATTCACATTGAAGTACCTGCTTTTTTAATTTTTTGCTTAGTTCTGAGATATTATTACTGAGTATACATATAATCTCTTGGAACAACTTCACATAACATCTATAAGTGACTCTAGGATTATATCTCTGTTCTTAAAAAATGCCTTTCCCTGTGAAATGATGCTATTCAACATGGTCACATTCTGTCCCTCCTTACTGGCCTCAAGGACCCGACAGTGATTCCTCCTCATCTGAGGAATATTCTAACCCGTTTCCTGCAAATGTCTGTTTTGGTGAAACTTCCATGGCCTCCCAGTTAGTTCCTCAGGCACCACATTCTAACTAGCTTACCCTCTGGTGGATACCTAGGGTTGTGCTTGGAGCGCGTCCTTCCACAAAATTACTAAATTCTACATTCTGCTCTGGTTTTCCTGACGCTACTCTTGTTTTGCCATAGCCTGGCGTCCACGTGGGTGTCAGAGACATTTTTTTTTGGAACATGGTTTAGATCTTTCCAGTTTTTGCTCAAGATATTCCCAGTGCTTCCCATCACACTGAGAAGACAACAACGTGTCCTTACCAGGGGCCACAAGCCATGCGCTGTCTGGTGCTCAGTTACTTCTTCAAATCCCCACATCCCACATCCCCCAAACGCACTGGCTTCCTGCTGCTCCTCTGTCTCACTTAGCACTGCCCTGTTCCCAGTGCACTAGGCCCTCCACGGCCTGAAATTCTCCTGCCTTGTTCTGTCACTTTGTTTGGTCTCTGCTCAAATATCACCCTGCAAAGAGGTCTCTAAACGAGCATTGCAGTGCTTCTGTGGCTCCTTAATCTGTTTTATTTTCTTCTTAGCATTTCCTATTGTATAACATTACATGCTGATTAGTAAATGTGTTTATTATACTACTCGACGGTGCAATAAGCCTCCATGGGGGCAGCGATTTTATTTGCTTCACTGATCAACCTTTAACACTGAACTCAGCTAGTTGAATAAAAAACGTGAATCCAACAAAAAGAGAGAAGAAAAAAATCTTGCTTCCTGAAAACACCTCCCTTTCCCCCAGTTCACTTGCACAGATATGTAAGGCCACGTCATCAGCCACGTCGGAACTTTGATACGTAAGTGTGCCACAGCCATCATGCTGAGAGTAGGGACCAAGACATCTGGAGTGGGAACGAAGTCCTAGTACAGACGAAATGAGAAAGGCTTGTGCTAGTTACGGAAAGGGGGAAAGTCATTGCCCAGAGGTTCACCACAAGGCAGAGGTGACAGCCTTTCTTGAGTCAGGCCACTCTGCCCATTTTCACTGCCACCCATCTAGTCAAGCTACCACGTCCTTCAGAACTATAGCAAGAGCCTGTCTCCCAGTGCGCTCTATGACCCCTCGCTAATTTGTTCCACCCGCTACCGCCAGGGAGATTTCTGCAGAACGCACATTTGACATTCATATCATTCTGTGTGCAAAACCCTTAATGGCTGCCTATCATCCTTCAGACCAAAATCTTTAACGCAGTCAGTGTAATCATAAAAAATGTATCATCCGCCCCAGGAGCCTTGCGAGATCAATAATGCATCCTGTTAATAATTATGCTGGAATCGCTAATGTCACACAGGACCACCCGGGGCAAACAGGGTTGAGGGCCACCCTACCTGTTAGGCTGCACCTGGCTCAGCGGCCTCATGCATCTCCTGTCTTCTTTCATGCACATCACGTTATCCCAAGCTTCCTCCTACCCAGATAGACAATTCTTTCTGTTATCCTTAGACACCGGTCTCCCTCCATCTGCAGGCATTAGTGCTTGCTATTCTGTCCACAAAAGACTGTGTCCCTCCCCTCTCTCATTGCTGTGAAAACACCATAGGTTGAGTGTTATTTTATTTTTTTTTAAAAAAAGACTTCATCGTGTACAATAGTTGCAGTGCAGGGAAGTACAGGTGAGTGTTCACCAGCCAGGAGCTGGACCACAGCCCCTAAGTAGGCTAACCCACAGAAGTGACAGGTTTCCACAAACATGTAAGGATAACCGAGCTGCCTCCTATTTTCCTCGTGGCCAGCAGGGAACGACGCACCCCATGATACTCAGGAAGGAAAAGTGAGACATTCTGATAACAAATATTGAAAGAAGCCGTAGTATTTCTCCAGTAAGCCCTTTAGATTTACAAAAATGTTATAAATGGGACAGGGGAGTAAAATAATGAAGATTATTTTTTAAAAAAGTAATATCAGTCTGTGGTAGTAAACCACAGAAAATCAGTTAGTTGAGATTATTTAGCTTTTAGCATATCTGATGTAAAGTTCAACTGATTACAGATGGTCTGATTCCCTCATCCCCTTCACAGCTCGTTTTTCAGATTCTGGCTCAAGGATTAATTGTCACTCTCTCCAGGGAAACTTCCATGACCATTGTTCTTCCTTCTTTGCCCATTTTCATAGTGCCATGCAACTATTCATTGCAACTCAGTTTTCCATTATATATACAGTAACCCTAATATTTCAAATAAGCTCAATGAGAACCAAGACCATATTTTTCTTCTTGCTACTGTGTGCCCACTTGGCATGTAACAGGAACTCTAAAAATACTTGTTGAATAAGTGAATGAATGATCATAAAGATGTGCGTGGACAAATCATTTTACATATGTTTTAAATGGCTGTTTTGATATAGTGACAATCTGTGGTGTTATTCCAGAGTTGACCATGGGATCACACATGAAAACTATAAAAAGAAATGACATTTGTTTTCTGTAACCAGGACTTAAAAAAAAAAAGTATCATAATACTGACCAATATACATTAAAAAAATAAACTGAACATGCATTCTTTCCTCCAGTCAGCAACGCCGTAACGAAAATCTAAGAGCAAATATCCTTTTTTCCCCCACTCGTTTTGGCCCTGGCTGCCCAAGGTGATTCCTGACAACAGACAACCCCATGGTTCTGAGGCCCTGACAAGAGGGCAGTCAGTCCCTTTTTCTTAAGCAGCCACTTAAGTCCACCTCCCAACTCCCTCTCTTACTGGGCCCTTAAACTCTGGGCCTCTGTGCACCCCTCTTAATCCCACAGGGCCAGGCTCCAGACAACCAGGGAAAGCACCTGTGCCCAGAACCTGTGAGATCATTGAAACTACCCCATCTTACACCTGCTCACCTTGTCTCACCCTTTCCTTCCCTCAGAAACCACAGCAAGCCACTTGCCCAGAGTTCTTTCTCCCCCTGCCATGTGACGCACCAAGAGGCTACCCCCAAGTGGCCCTGCATAGTGTTCTGTGTTTCTCCCCTGGGAGTAACCAAAATGTAAAACTCTTTCCATTTTCTCCCTCTTGAGCCAAATCTGTCCTTGCTACACCTCACTCAAGGTGCAGTTAAAACAGACATCCTGACAGCTTCCTCCTGAGACACCCCGGCCGGACCCATCCTGTGTGTAGCTGCTCCCTCCTGGCTGTTAATCCTCAGAAACTGTGTGAGAAAATGAACGTTTGTTTACTTCTGGCTGCCCTTTTCTGGGGTAATTTGTTGCGCAGCCAGTAGATAACTTATATCCAAGCTAACATTCTTCAAAATTGTCATGGTATCTGGGCTTTTCTCCCGTCTCTGTCAAACCAGATTCCATTTGTCCGAAGGCTAATTTTCTCCCATCTCTTTCTCCCTCTCCCTCCCTCTCGTATATATGTATATTCTCCAGAAAGACAAATATATCTGGTAAGAGAATTATGCTTCTAATTCAGTTCCTGTTTTATAAATGATATCTTTGGAAATGATTCATCCATGCATGTGCCTCACAGATTTTTACATAATCAAAACATTTTACCACAGTTCGATTTCAGCACAGTTCCATTTAATGAGAGTGAACTGATTGACAAGTGTCTGCCTCAAATTCTGGCCGGAACTGCTGAAAATATGAAAAAAAAAAAATATATATATATATATACACACACACAATGTGTGGTCTCAAGGACATAAGAGTTTAATTAGGTGGTTCTCAAACTTTAATTGGTAAACTTGATAAAAATGCATACTCTCATGCCCCATCAAGATTCTGATTAAGAAAGGATCTCTGGTGGACATAGAAACCTATGTTTTCAAAATGATTCTGAAAGAATTTTGGTGCAGATGTAAACTAGATAACCCTTTGAAAAACATCTATTTTAAGATGCACATAGAATAGCTATTTAGAAGTTAATTTTTTTGTTTGACTATCAGAAGGAGCAAATCTAAATTATGTATCATTGGATTCCTTAAAGATAAATTACATCATCAACAATGCAACGGCAAGGCTGCAGATATGTAAAAAAAAAAAAATGTGGGCTCTGTTTTTTTCTCACCTGGAACAAATTAGTTTACTTCACTGGGCCTCTGATTCTTCACCTGTAAAATAAGGGAAATGGATGAGATGGTTTCTTAAAATATTCTCAGTCTTTAAAATGAGAAAAATTCAGAAAGCAAGTTGCTAGACACCGGTATACTATTTTTGTCACACTATCCTAATATATGATATTTTCTATCCTGAACGTCTCTTCCTCAGTGTTTTAGTTCAATACACTGAGTTAGTCATGTGTCATTCACATGATTGTGAAAAAGATTAAGTGAGACAAAGTATGTGAAATTGCTTTTTAACTGTAAAGAGCATTCATTGAGACTGGCCTCAGCTCTGAACTAAGGACTTTCTCTGACTCTTCTCAAAGTCCCCAGCTACCCTACTCAGTTACTAATACTGTGACCCCATTTTTACAGATAAGAACATCTATACTCAGAAAAGTTACGTAACTGGCCCAAGTCTTATAGAAACTTACCGTACAGCATCAGAGTTTGGATTTAAACTTGGGACCATGTCACTCCAAAGCCTAGACACATCCATACCTCCTATGAAAGCTGACACACACCAGGTAATTGTGAGTCATGCCATCATGGGGAGAGAACCACTCTTTCTCCTCCCTTCTACTCTGGTATTTTCGAAAATTCTCTGGTGACAACAATCACTTGATGTGCCTGCCAAGAACCCCAAATTCCTGACTTCATCGCAGCCCCTGGATCTGTACTTTCAACAGATGGAACCATTGAGAGCCTTTGGTGATGCTCCTCATCAAGAACTTTTGGAAAACATGATTCTGCCCATCTATTTTCTATCTACTATGTTGAAAGGACTACCAATGAAAGAGAGGATTTTCACCTTGCATTTGGGGTTGACTGAATCCTCTCATAAAAAGCTCTGGCCCAGGACGAGGCCTATGCCAACAGCAGGCCTGTCCTTTCGCACTGAACCTTCCCAGTGGTCTGCTTTGCATCCAGCTGTGGGGAAAACAGCTCAGTCTCATTCCCAGTGGTTGCTAGATGAATAGCTGAGCTATCGTGTTTGTTGTTTTTGAATTCTCTCTGTCTATAGGAAGTCTCTGGCTAGCTGTGCTGGGAAGTCTGGAAACAGGTCAGCAAGAGGAGTTCCAGGATTCCTTTCTGCAGCAGTCAGCCAGCTTGCTTCGTGCCTGGCCGGCCTCCAGGCGTTATAACAGAAGGGGTGCAGCTCTGAAAAAATGCGCACATCCCAGAGATTTCTTGTAACATTTAGGTTTTTATCCACTTTCCCAGCTCCTGAGTCGTTTTCAACCTCCCATCCTCACCACTTTAAATGTGCTTTTGAAAACAATGGGCAGTAGAATATAGAGGATTCTTCAGACATTTAAATATCATTAAAGAATGATTAAAATACAGAAAGCAATCGAAGTAATAATTCCTACTTTTTATGTCTTTTCATGAAATCTTTTCTGTCTGTAACACTAGATAAGTTCCTTTTGGCTAGGAATTTTTTATGTTCCTATAAGGGTTCCCCAAACTGTGCCTGGCACATTATTGAGCATTTAGTGAATTTTTATTGAATAAATGAAAGAAATAAAGCATAACACATTCCTGCAAATATAAATATAATTATTTGTCTGTATCACCAGTCTGATTATTCCAGATTTGGAAGAATTGTAGCATAGATAACTTAAGAGAAAGAATAATACTTTTCTCTCCAGCATTAAAATGGAAGTTGAATTCCTGGGGCAGAGTTGGGCTAACATAAAATCAGGAAATTAATTTTCAGTGCATCCTGCTTCTGAATCAAAAGTGAAACCCTTGCCACTTATGATCTGATTCCACCTCACATATTTTATTTGGACTTCACAGCGTTTTCAAAAAATATCAAGCCATTAAAAAGAAACTCAAGTTATTTCACATAGACACAAACAATCTAGACTTCCAGCTTTTTTTTTGAAAAAAGACTATCCGGCTACATGAGTCCCTTAGTTGCACAGGGCAACAATCAACTCGCTGATGTCACACATATACGGTCCCTAGTGAGGCAGCGTGGTGCCATGGTTAGTGTGTAGTTTGTTTAGAGGGTTACAACACGAAGTCTTTTGCACATAACCCACACTCAGTAAGTACCAGCTGTTATCACTGACACTGGTACACGAATGTCATCATCAACATGATAATTATCCACCAACTCCGCTTAGACCTATGACCTGGGACCCCTGAAATGAATATTGTAGCATCTCCCTCCCTCCTTGGCCAGTTTCATCTATAACGTTAGCCAACAGAACCTTCTGCAACAAAGCGGGTGCTTTATATCTGTGCTGATCACTACTATAGCTATTAATCACAAGTGGCTGTTGGACGCTGGAAATGTGGCTAATTAGGGAACTGAATTTTAATTTTATTTAATTTTAATTAATTTTAATTTAACTAGCCACATGTGGCTATGGTACTGGACAGCACAGCTCTGTAACTTCACTCAAACACCTTTTTTTTTCCTTCCCCTCTCTACCTATCCAACTCACTTTCTGGATCTGAAACTAATTTACATTCTATTGTAGGTAGCTGGCAATATGTTAAATAGGTTATCTCTCAAGGGCAGTTGGCCAATTTTGCATGATCAAAATGACAGTTAAAAATATAAATTCCTTGCATGGTCTTCTCCACTCTATCCCTATAATCTAGGGTAGGGCCTCAGATCTTATATTGTATGTTTTTAATAATCACTTCTGGTGATTCTTCTAATCAGGTAAATTTAATAAATGCTGCCAAAGGAATAACTTTCTAAAAAGGGGTAAGAAAAAGGAGTCAGCATATACTGTGCAATACTGGGCATTTCTGCATGACATAAGCCAACCTCTCATCTCACCTTCCTCCATCCTGCCCCCACCTCAGACACCACCATCTCAACTACCTATCATCAAATCCACTGCTTAGTACATATGTGCCTCCCAGGGGGAGTGCGGCCTTGTGTTATATAGTAAATACTTTTTGGGTATGAGCCAGCTCTGTCTTCTTTTGCTGAGTGATACCCTAAACCCACAAGTGTCAGCCCCCGTAGCAGTGCTTGAACTGCCTGACCCTGAACCTTCTGTCACTGTGTGAGCTGTGATGGAGCTCTGCCCATGGGGTGCCATCATCTTTCCTCTCCTGAGATTCTGACTTGCTCAAAAAATATAATTTATTTCTGCCCGATGGTATGATCGAGGCGATATAATCTTGTGGTGAGGGTTGGCCGTGTTTAGACAACCCCATGACAGATATGGTAAAGTAGAATCTCAAAAAAAGAGAATAAAGAAGTGAATGTGCAGAAGCAGAGGGAGAAGTGTCCCGGGCATGGACTGGGTGAGGAAGGGACCTCATGTCTACTGAGGAATGTGCCAACAGCTGGATTTTGCTGATGTGACAGCACCAAGGGGAGGTTACTGACTGACATTATACGAAGAGAGTTTGTCACATCAGCTCCACAGCTAAACTGTCACTGTTTCCAGGGGACTTCATAAAGAATTGCAAGTTGGCCCCACAAGGACCCAGGACAAACTCCTCTGCTACCTTCCGCTTAAATGATTTGCCCAAAGAACGTGCAATACAAGTTCCCCTGTTCCCAAGTTGCCTTAATTTCTCTCTCCTGTTTTATAAATCCTACTTACCTCACTGCCACCTGTGTGAGTGGACAATTAGCGTGTAAAATAATGAAACTAGCTGTAAAATATGTGTCCCTGGGCTGTTTTGCAACACCAACTCATTCCCAGCCAGTCCCTGAGCTCCTGCCAGCCTGAGGATGTTTGTCACATCACCCAACGGTCCCTCAGAGACAAACCCCTGGGTGCGTAGTGAAGAAGAGAAGGATGAGTCCTTGTTTCAGAGCAGTGACTATCAAGTGTGGCGTGCTTCTGAGGAGCATTTAAAAGGTGCACACCACTGGGTCGCACACATAGAGCCTTATCTGTAGGGTTGGGACAGATTTGAGAAATTGGCATTTTTAACAAGACCCTGGGATTTCAGATGCTGGTGGTCCAAGAATTTTAATCCGAAAATCAGTCCTAGAGGCAAAAATTCAGATAACACTAAAGGTGGTTGGGGTGTTCCTGTGTGTGTGTGTTCACCTGTGTGTGCATAAAGGGGCATGCCTAGTTTTTTTGTTTTGTTTGTTTTGTTTTAACACTAGAAGAGCATTTCCTATAATCCTAAAGTCATTTCTTCCCATTATTGTTTTGTAGTAATTCATTTACTCGAGGTCCAGTCCAGGGCATTACATGAGGTGAAATCACAGGTTTAGGTGTGTCTTTGGTCAAGTGAAGAGAAATGGGCCTGGTGTCTGGTAAACAGCAGAAAGCCATGTGTGAACAAAGGAGGAAAGAGGTGGCTCTGGGGTTAACAGCAGGAGGTGATCGAAAGTTTAAGACTTGATTTAAACAATTACCAACGATTTGCACATAATCATCTTTTGGAATCAGTGGGCTAGGACAGATTTTCTCAAATTCAGCAGCATCCACAACCTGGGCTAGATAATTCTTTGCTTGGGGTTGGGGTGGGGCTGTCCTATGCTTTGAAGGATGCTTAATAGCATCCGGGCCTCTACCCATCACATGACAGCAGTCCCCCATCCCTTAGCTGTGACCATCAAAAATTTCTCCAGACACTGCCAAATGTCCCGAGAGGCAAAACAGCCCTGGAGTTGAGAACCATGGTGGGGTGGGGGACTGGAAAGAGCCTCATCTTCTGCAAACCCTTAGAAGTTTCACTTTGTCCAAAATTTTCTTTCCTGGTAAAAGCAAAACCGTATGTACGCAGAGGTGGTAGCAATAAAGCTTCTCATTTATGAATACGAGGCTTCAGTGCACTTCCAGGGAAATTTCTTTCCTCAGAATCTGGCTTTGGTATTTTAACATTTTTATAAATCCAGTTACTGTCACACAGGCTCGTGTACAGCTGGATAAACACACTCAAGCAACACTCTCAGCCACATCTTCATTAGCGACTCTGCGGGCAAAATCCCTGTCATTTTGAGAGGCTGAGTATGCAAAGCAATTGCACAGAGTTCTTCCAGATTCTACTGCCTGCTCTAAAGCTGTGGCTTTGTCTTTATTATTGGTGCGGTCTATTACTGCTGGCCAATCGCCCAATAAAATGTGCAGTTTCAGTTTGGTGTCTTTTTCTGTACAATTACAGCGGCTGTCTTCCCCAACCTCTGGAGCAGACACTAGTTCTCACGGGGCCCATGGATCACTATGATTTACATCTCATCTGGGTAACTGGTTCAAGAAATCTGCATCGGAGCCGTTACAGCCAAAACCATAACAAGGATGCTAGGGGAGGAATAACAAAGTCATCCCCAGACTCAAATGCCCACTCTCTGAGCAAGGCCGCGCATTAGAGATCTGTGCCTGGTCAGATGTCGAATGCACAGAGATTGGTTCTTGGGTATTTTTGCCCCAATTATTAAGAGTCTACCAGAATAACGTGGACAAAAGATTTCAGTCGAAGGACTTTATGTGGTATCTTAGCTTGTTTTATTGCTTGTGCTTTCCCTCTCTAGAAGGGATGTAGTATTTGCCTCATGTTCTAAGGCTCTGAACATGAAGTTACTTATCTTGAGACATACAATTCTTCCAGAAATTCCCCTTAAAATGTTGGCTGACTTTCCAGGCTTAGGTGTCACTTGAATTAAGTCATTCTGAGACATAGTTCCAACCACTCACTGTGCAGTAACCAGCTTCTCCACATGGTTGGGAGAAAAGCAGCTTCTGATTCTACTCTTCAGACAACTGTGAAAAGAAATTAAGGAAGGAAGGAAAGAAGGAAAGAGGAGGGGAGGAAGGAAGACAGTTTCCTGCTTTGGGGATCTAGAAAGTGACATCTCTGTTGTCAGTAGCATGGCTGGGGGTTTGGTTGAAAGACATTCAAATAGAGAAAAAAGGTTTTCCTAAGAGCTTTGAAATCACAAGTAAAATCTCATGTAGACTTTAGATCTTTTTATGTAGCTGGAAATCCCCAGAGCGATAGACTGTATGATTCTTCACTTATATTAAAATAAGATACAGCTCCAGGATTCTGAATTTAGCAGCTGTTGGTATATGTGTCTCTTGCCACACTCATAAAGGTTTTTAATGTACAATAACATAACATATAGCTCATCCCTCTATGGTTGGATGCATTATTTATAACTAACTAACTTTGTACCATCTTCATGTGTGGAAGGAGCAATAATTGGAGCTATCCATTTTTAGTTCACAGGAAACAAGACTCCCTTCATTTTTCATAGTGCCATTCACCTTCCACCCTCTCTGCCAAAGATTAGAATTGTTCAGCCATAGCTCCTGTTTTATTTCAGCACACTCACAACTGGGAGATGCCGCTGTTCAGTGTGAATTAGCCTGAACGCTGACCTGAAAATGCTGAGGTTAGCTGCATCCCACAGCTTCAGTGCAGATGCGTGGGACAAAACTGAAAGGCCATGATGTCTATACCGGGATTCGTTCATCTGTAAAGTGAACATGATCACATTGACGTTAATAAATTTGGGGGAAAAGAAATAGATCGGATGGAGGTTAAAATATTCACCTGGCAGATGTTAGTGCTCATAACAATCTCCATGGTTCACCTTGTCTTAGCATCGTGAGGCACTTGGGACCCATGGAATGAAAGGATCCCACCCACACATTTTGTTCCGAGCAACGGCCTGCATATTCACTCACTGTGTTTATGAACACAAATTCCTAGGCAGTTTCCAAAGCGCTTTGCAGAAAATTATAGGAATCTCTGCAGGTGGGCCCTTCTTCTTTCCAGTTCTACCTTCTCCTTATAAATAAGGCTGGAAGCCAACATGGGCCACATAGGGACAAGCCAGACATTTGCAGAAGTTCCATCTTTGGAGCTTCTTGTTTCAGAGTGAATCTCAGTAAAGGAGGTGATGCTCTATGGGAGCCCGACTGTCAAAAGCTCAACTCATTCCAAACACAGAAACAGCACTTACGACGCGGACTGAGTGTCTTCGACAAGGAAGAGCTCTGAATAGACTGCAGGAGTCAGCCCGGTGAAATATTAAGCATAAAACAAATGATCAAAGGGCTGAACACAGATACAAATCATAGGGTGCCGGAGGAATTCATTCTGGCGAGGGAAGTCTAGGAGGTATTTACAGAGGAATTTAAGCATCTGAGATAAGACCAGCCTGCTTAAGAGAATTTCAATAGACAAATTTCAACTCGTAAGCGGGGGTGGTTGGGCAGAAGATGCGGTGCAGTAAAGAATGAGATGAGACAGCACAGTTATGGAAGTGCTAAAGCAAAAGCAAGTTTGGCCTTTTGGACTGGGGTACGGTTCCCAAGAAGACAAACAGCAGAGTGAGGAGGCGTAGAGACCACTCGTCACCTCCAAAGTAAATTATCTGAAATTTATCGTTAGAAATGGCCTACCGTTTGGTTTTACCAGGTGGTTTTACCACCAAGATGCTCATTTTTTTGATGGACATCTGTCCTTTTTACCAAAATGAGGTGAAGTCGGAAACTGAGGCATCACCAATCCCCACTGGAGACAGACTTGTTCATTTATGATGCTTCACATTTCACTGTATTTCTGTCGTTACTACGTTATTTCTGATAGTTGAGGTCAGCCCTCGGGTGGGCTTATGCCAGAAACGTAACCCCAGGTGGCTGAGAAGTTGAATAGGTCTCAGCTGCTCTAGGATTTCCAAACCCTGGGACTGCCATGGGTCTTTTCTGAATTTCTGTTTCCATTTCTTTAGTAAGAAATCGGCTCCTGACGACTGTGTGTCCCACACCTCCCCTTTATACTGCTAGAGAAAGTAGTTCAGTCAATGAAGCCGCTTCACCCTTTGAGTTTCCCCCTGATCTTCAGAATCTGGGCCCCTGAGAGTCATTCGTTCTCACCTTTCTCCGGTGTGCTGATTTGGCTTTCACAAACGACGGGAGCCTCAGCCACACCGCCTCTCAGCCCTCGCTCGCTCACCCTAAAGGGTGATTCCCGACTCCCCACAGCGTCGCCCCGCCCGCCCCCGCTCGTCCGTTCCTCATCCCGCCCAGAACCTACTCTGTCTCCCTCCCCCCCGCCACCCGCCGTCACGACCAGAGGGTAAACAGCAGGACGCAGGTCGCGGGCGAGGTGTTCGCACCCTCGCCCTCGAGTCGCCCAACAGGAGGATCGGGGGGTCCAGGAGCGCGCGCGGCCCTGCAGCGGGGAACCGGCGCGCCCCGAGCCCGCTCGCCTTGGGAGCGTGGGGCGCTCGGCCCCGCCCCCGCCTCGTTCCCGCCCCGCCCCCGGCACCTAGGCCACGCCCCTCCCAGCCCCTTCTAGTTCTCGCCCCGCCTCCTGTCCTGCACCCCAGCACCCTGGCTCTCGGCCCCGCCCCCTCCCCGTCCTCGTCCCGTTTCAGCCCGCCCCCTGCTCTGCAGCCCTCATCACCTTGTCTCTCGGCCCCGCCCCCAGCAAACTTGGCCACGCCCAGTCCCCGCCCCCTCTCGTTCCCGCCCCGCCCCCCTTTTGCAGCCCCACCAGCCTGTCTCTCGGCCCCGCCCCTCTCCGCCCGCGTTCAGTTTAGGCCCCGCCCCCAGCCCGGCGGCCCCCATCACCCTGTCTCTCGGCCCCGCCCCTGGCCCCGCCCCCTCCGGCCCCGCCCCGCCCCCGGCCCGCGTCGCCGTCTCTCGCGCTCCCCCGGCCGCGCGGCCGGAGCTGGCACCGAGGAGCGGCGGCGGCGGCGGCGGCGACGGGCTCGCGGCTCGGGGACCCCGGCGCCCCGTGGGCCACGGCGTCCCTGACAGCACCCGGCGCGCGCGGACCCGCCCCCAGCCGTCCGGGCCGGCCCGGGACCGTCAAGCGCTCCCCGAGGGCTCGGGGCGGGCGACCCGCAGCCTGGGGGAGCGCGGGGGGCGCCCTGCGCGGAGCCGCGTCCCGACCTCGGCCCCTCGGGCCACCCCACCCCGGGGCCCGGCGGCGCTGCCCGGAGACCCGGGTCCGGATCCGCCAGGGGTAAGTGCACTTGGCCGTGTCGGGGTCTCTGGTCCCCGCGCCGCAGCGGGGGTCCGGGGATGGGGATGGGGGGCGGGGCGACGAGGGAGGCGCCTGGGAACTCGCCCCCGGCGGGATGGCGGGGGCGGGGCGCGCCCCGCGCGGACGCCCCCCGCGGCCGAGGCGGGCCGGGACCGAAACTTGGGGCGGCTCTTCCGACCCGCGCACGGGCCGCGGCGGCGGCGCGGGTGGGCGCGGGCGCCCTCTGGTGGCGCCTCGCGGGGACGGAGCCCGGAGCCACAGGTGACGGGAGCTGCCGCGTCTCTGCCCCCACGCCTGGTCGCCTTTCCTCCTCTGGGGCGAGTGGCGGCTCCTCGCTCCCACCTTCTGCCCCATGAAAGCTAAACCCTCCCCCGGAGTCATAAAAGGAAGGTCCTTTCCACTTTCCCTTTCTTTTTTTTTTTTTTTTTTTGTCCCCGGATCCTTCTTGTCCCCGAAACAACAAGAACGGTCGCAGGGCTCACCTGTGTGTGTTAAGGGCGTCTGGATCCAACCCTGTGACAGGAGGCGAGCAAGCCACAGTTAAGATAAACCCCGTCGGAAAGGTTAGGTCGCGCAGCTGCTTGGCTGCTGAGTGTGCACTTAACAGATGGAATAAGAAATCGGGAATCACTTGAGCTAACTTAGAGTGCACGTCCTAACAGATTTCACTGTGACGCTGATATTTCTCTCGACATTGAAACCATCCGTTTATAGGCACTCCTAGCATACCTGCAGCCTCAGAGAATTTCTCTTTTTTTCTTTGTTTTCCCCCCTCCAGAAAGGAGTGTCATGAAAAAGGAACAGAAAAAAGACGTCAGTGTTGGTGAGAGGCGAGTTTTCTTTCCCAGTTGGAGGTTCCTTCGTGATTGGAAGAGAAGTACCTAGGTGGCTGAAGAGATTAGAGTTTTCTGGTTGTACAGACGACAGAGATAAAAGACGACGAGAAAATGCTTTTCCCGGGTCATCACCGGCGGCTGAGAAAGACAGCCTGAAAAAGACATTTGAAATGAGGGAGAGAATTTCGAGTTTGTTGAAAACCAGGTAGGACTGTGAACACCTGTTGAGGATGTTTTTCTCCCAAAATGGAAGAAGAAAAAGAATTCTCAAAGCAAGAAGTGTAAAGAGTTGAGAGGAATAACAACCGAGCTCACTCCAGGAATTTCCGTCTTCATCACCTTCTCTGGGCAAACACACACAAGGGCATCCCACACGTATGGTGGTTTTATACCTGGTCGTGGTTTCCTGTGCTAGGAATGACTTCTTAATCTGGATTTTGGAACACTTTTTTTTTAAAACAATGTGTGTTTTGACTCTTCATGTTAGGTAGATTTCATGCAAAGGAAGTAAACCTGAATTAATTCGTATGTTTAACTCTGGACCACAGTTTGCTGTGCGATATGGAAAAACTAGAGGTTTTAACATCCTTTGAAGTTTTATTGGAAGCCAAATTGTGTCAGGGACACAGATACACAGTGTAAGTTTTCTCTTTTTGGCAACTGCCCTTGCTTTGAATGAGCCGAACGTCAGCTGGATTTCCCAGCGCAAGCGATTTCTAGTCTTCGTCTTATCAAGGCCTTAAGTGTATGTTTTATACTAAGCAGATGGGAAACACGTTGAGCACTCTGTCTGACGTGAATGCCTAAGGGAAGGAACTCCCCGATGGATCATGGCGTTAATGTTTACAGGACATTTCTTATTTTTAGCATTAGTGATGTTTGCTTTCTCTACTTTTGAGGAGTCTGTAAGCAATTACTCTGACTGGGCAGTTTTCACAGATGACATAGACCAGTTTAAGACGCAGAAAGTGCAAGATTTCAGACCCAACCAAAAGCTGAAGAAAAGTATGCTTCATCCAAGTTTATATTTTGATGCGGGAGAAATCCAAGCAATGAGACACAAGTCTCGCACAAGCCATTTGCATCTTTTTAGAGCTATCAGAAGTGCAGTGACAGTTATGCTGTCCAACCCGACATACTACCTACCTCCACCCAAGCACGCTGATTTCGCTGCCAAGTGGAATGAAATTTATGGTAACAATCTGCCTCCCTTAGCACTGTACTGTTTGTTATGCCCAGAAGACAAGGTTGCCTTTGAGTTTGTCTTGGAATATATGGACAGGATGGTTGGCTACAAAGACTGGCTCGTTGAGAATGCGCCAGGGGATGAGGTTCCAGTGGGCCATTCCTTAACAGGTTTTGCTACTGCCTTTGACTTTTTATATAACTTATTAGATGCCCATCGGAGACAAAAATACCTGGAAAAAATATGGGTGATTACCGAGGAAATGTATGAGTATTCCAAGGTTCGCTCCTGGGGCAAACAGCTTCTTCACAACCACCAAGCTACGAATATGATAGCTTTACTCACCGGGGCCTTGGTGACGGGGGTAGATAAAGGGTCTGAAGCGAATTTATGGAAACAGGTGGTAGTCGATGTGATGGAGAAGACAATGTTTCTGTTGAATCACATCGTCGATGGTTCTTTGGACGAAGGTGTGGCCTATGGAAGCTACACAGCCAAGTCGGTCACACAGTATGTTTTTCTGGCCCAGCGGCATTTTAATATCAACAACTTGGATAATAACTGGTTGAAGATGCACTTCTGGTTCTATTACGCCACCCTTTTGCCAGGCTTCCAAAGAACTGTGGGTATAGCAGATTCCAATTATAATTGGTTCTACGGTCCAGAGAGCCAGCTGGTGTTTTTGGATAAGTTCATCTTAAAGAGTGGGGCGGGGAACTGGTTGGCTCAGCAGATCCGAAGGCACCGACCTAAAGACGGGCCCATGGTCCCGTCCACCGCCCAGAGGTGGAGCACTCTTCACACCGAGTACATCTGGTACGACCCCCAGCTCACCCCACAGCCTCCTTCCGAATACGGGACTGCCAAAATGCACACGTTCCCCAACTGGGGTGTAGTCACTTACGGGGCGGGGTTGCCAAATACACAGACCAACACCTTTGTGTCTTTTAAATCCGGGAAGCTCGGGGGTCGAGCCGTGTACGACATAGTCCACTTTCAGCCATACTCCTGGATCGACGGCTGG
Organism: Cynopterus sphinx; assembly: GCA_030015415.1. Classification (NCBI taxonomy): domain Eukaryota; kingdom Metazoa; phylum Chordata; class Mammalia; order Chiroptera; family Pteropodidae; genus Cynopterus; species Cynopterus sphinx. The sequence continues at coordinate 4,619,506 of CM057384.1, forward strand.
CGGAGCTTTAACCCCGGACACGAGCACCCAGATCAGAACTCATTTACTTTCGCCCCCAACGGGCAAGTGTTCGTCTCCGAAGCGCTCTACGGACCCAAGTTGAGCCACCTCAACAACGTGCTGGTGTTTGCCCCATCGCCCACCAGCCAGTGCAACCAGCCCTGGGAAGGTCAGCTGGGAGAGTGCGCGCAGTGGCTCCGGTGGACCGGCGAGGAGGCGGGGGACGCAGCGGGGGAGATCGTCACCGCCTCTCAGCACGGGGACATGATATTCGTGAGCGGCGAGGCGGTGTCTGCTTACTCGTCAGCGATGAAGCTGAGGAGCGTGTACCGCGCGCTGCTGCTCTTGAATCCTCAGACTTTGCTAGTCGTGGACCACATCGAGAGGCAGGACGACTCCCCAATAAAATCGGTCAGTGCCTTCTTTCACAACCTGGATATCGATTTTAAGTACATCCCATATAGGTTTATGAACAGGTACAACGGCGCCATGATGGACGTGTGGGATGCGCACTACAGAATGTTCTGGTTTGATCCCCGTGGCACCAGCCCCGTCGCGAGTATACAGGAAGCGGAGCAGGCCGCCGAGTTTAAGAAGCGGTGGACTCAGTTCGTCAACGTCACCTTTCAGATGGAGTCCACCATCACCAGGATTGCGTATGTCTTCTACGGGCCATATGTCAACGTGTCCAGCTGCAGATTCACCGACAATTCCCACTCCGGTCTTCAGATTTCTCTCCACGTCAATAACAGCGAGCACGTCGTTTCCATCGTAACTGACTACCACAACCTGAACACCAGGTTCAGTTACCTGGGATTCGGGGGCTTCGCCAACGTGGCCGATCAGGGCCAAATCACCCGGTTTGGTTTGGGCACGCAAGCAATGGCAAAGCCCGTGACACGCGATCAAGTGATTTTCCCCTTCGGATTCAAGTTTAATATCGCCATTGGGTTGATTTTGTGCATCAGCTTGTTGATTTTAACCTTTCAGTGGCGGTTTTACCTTTCCTTTCGAAAGCTAATGCGGTGGATCCTAACGCTTGTCGTCGCCCTGTGGTTCATCGAGCTGCTGGACGTGTGGAGCACTTGCACTCAGCCCATCTGTGCCAAGTGGGCAAGGACGGAGGCCGGGCCGGGCGCTCAGGCTTCGTCTTCCCCCGGGCACCACACGCATCTTCCCGACGTGGTCATCGCCTCACTTCCAGGTTCAGGAGCCGAAATTCTCAAACAGCTTTTCTTCAACAGCAGCGATTTCCTCTACATCAGGGTTCCCACAGCCTACATCGACATCCCCGAAACGGAATTCGAAATCGACTCATTCGTAGACGCCTGTGAGTGGAGGGCATCAGATGTCCGCAGCTCGCATTTCCGATTACTGCGGGGCTGGCTGCAGTCCTTGGTCCAGGACACAAAGCTGCACTTGCAGAACATCCATCTGCACGAACCCAGCAGGGGTAAACTGGCCCCATACCTTCCAGCGAATAAGGACAAGAAAAGGAAATTGCGAAAAAGGGAGTCTTTGCCAGAACAAAGAAGCAGAATGAAAGGCGCCTTTGACAGGGATGCGGAATACATCAGGGCCTTGAGGAGACATCTGGTTTACTACCCAGGCGCACGGCCCGTGCTGAGTTTAAGCAGCGGGAGCTGGACCTTAAAGCTTCGCTTTTTCCAAGAAGTTCTGGGGGCTTCGCTGAGGGCGCTGTACATAGTAAGGGACCCTCGGGCGTGGGTTTATTCAATGCTGTACAGCAGCAAACCGAGTCTGTACTCTCTGAAGAGCATACCTGAGCGCTTAGCCAAACTGTTCAAAGTGGATGGAGGAAAAGGCAGATGCAGCTTAAACTCAGGCTACGCGGTCGAGTTCGAAGCATTAAGGAAGGAGTTATCAGACTCCAAGTCAAACGCCGTCTCCCTGTTGTCTCATCTGTGGCTGGCAAACACAGCAGCAGCCCTGCGAATAAATACAGATCTGCTGCATACCAGCTACCAGCTGGTCAAGTTTGAAGATATCGTGCATTTTCCGCAGAAAACCACTGAAAGGATTTTTGCCTTTCTTGGAATTCCTTTGTCTCCTGCTAGTTTAAACCAAATATTGTTTGCCACTTCCACGAATCTGTTCTATCTTCCCTACGAAGGGGAAATATCACCAAGTAACACTGATGTTTGGAAACAGAACTTGCCTAGGGAGGAAATTAGACTGATTGAAAACATCTGCTGGACCCTGATGGACCGTCTAGGATATCCAAAGTTTATGGATTGAATGCTGCAGGTCAGCAGAAATTTGCACTAATACTTTCCAACCCAGTTTGTGGACATGGATTAGAAGAGTTTGTTTATTCTTGTACTCTGTGCGTGTGTGTGTACGCGTGTGTGTGTGTGTGTGTGTGCACGTGCAGTTATTTGCACAGAGAGGTTCTTTGAAAAATAGGCACCATATCTGGCCTAACAGGATTTATTTTTATGTCACCACTTTCCTTGCCTTTGTTTCTGAATTTTTTTCTGCTGAAAAGTTTCCACTGCAGAGGTGTAGATGAAGTTATATTGTGGTCAGGGGAGAGGGGAAGATTTTAAAGGTTTTTGTTTAACTCTCTCCTTCACCTGCAACTGTGCTGATGTATCCTGGAACCTCAAACACTGCTGAAGGCCTTGCAATTGTTGTTTTCCCCAAGCACCTCTTACTTACGAGATGGACTGCAAAAGCTCCTTTCTAAAGAGTCCTAACACAATTATCCTGCACCCCCCACCCCCCAAAAAATCCTTTACGATGTATACTGTTCAGTGATTTCACTGGGGAAATGGTGAATGCTCCTATCAGAACTCAGAACTGTAGGATTCCTTCTGGAAAAATTCAGATGGAAATACAGAAAGGTCAGGATCAGTGACCTGAAAAGCCGCCTTCAAGTTTTCTACTTTGAAATAATAAGGAATCAGCCTTTGAATAATTTGGATGCCAAGGGCTGGTGGAATATTTTCGACCTGCTTGTCGACGTTTAAAACTCCCCTTTCTCATTTTTTTGCCTCCTGAAAGCTACAGCTGCTTGCCATCACCCCACTCCCACTCTATCCTTTCTGTCACTGTCATCCAAAACAATCAGTAGTTACTGATTGCTAAACTCCTGGTATTTGTGGTTTTTCCCCCCCTGTTGATTAATTTTGCATTAAAGCCTGACGTAGACTTAGAATCAAATTTCTTTTTGTGGAATTATCACTGTATGACTCAAAGGGAGCAGTGCCACTGCTGCCAGTGTTTTTTTTTTTTTTTTTTTCCAGACTGGAAACCGAATTGGAAAACTGCCTGACTTCTCTTGCATCCCTTTGAATGAGTTACAGACTGCCAGTGTCTGCAAAAGTCGAAGGCAAATGGGAGATGATGTCAGAGGCATCTGTTTGCTTTAGCATCTGCATCTCATTATAAATGTAGTCGTTATAAAATGTGGTTCATTTTATTTTGGTAGGCTCCGAAATCAAAACGCTATGCCATTATAAGCCAGTGGAGTAATTACAATGTATTGGATGAGAACTATTAGGCAGTGTCTGCGACTTGATGAAAATCTCTGTACAGACTGCAGACTTCTCCCTGATGTTTCAAACTGTCGTCCCCCCCAAGCTCTCTCACACTTGGGAGTCTGTCATTCTGACCTAGATAAAAGTGGTTCTTTCTCAGTAGTTTGTTATTGTGTCAAAATGTGCCTCCAGAGTGATAAAGCCGTGGATATGTTGCATTCCAGCTAAACCTAAGTCGGCTGTCATTTTTTTCCCATTACCCTGTGGATGCAGACCGTTCCTCCTCCCCCATGCCTGCTTCCTTCTCAGCAGTTCCTGATTTTTCTCTCCAATGTCAAAATGAGTGACAATCACATGAACCTAGGTTGAGAGGGCAATCGAAGACCTGAATCCACACTATTATGCTCAAGGGAGAGTCTTCTTCCTCTCTCGGTCATCAACACACATGTAAAATTGCCACATGGATGAAACCATTTTCCCATCACTGGTCTGAGTCAGAGTTTGCTTTCAGTTCCCACGATGTGTGATCTCGAATGAGATCCACTGAAAAGGCTTTGGGTTGGCAGTCATGTGAGGTCTGATCAAGGTAAGAATTAGATGCATGTGCAGGTAACCAGGAAGACAGCTGAAGCTGCAGCACTCACTGCCTTTAACACTGTACAGAACATGCCCCCAGGTGGAGGGGAGCCAGGTTCAGTATGGGGAGGAATTGGGGGTGGGGGGTAGGGAGGGAAGGTGTGGAAAATGAAAAAGCAGTTCTGTGAATGACTGGGGACAACATGGGAACATACCACTGACAGCAAAAGTAAGGGAGACACTTAACAAAATGACCTGCTTGGTGTATCCTAACTAGCACCCCCACATAGCCATATTGGGGTAAATTTCCCTGTCTTTGTACTCCCCCACTTTCATACCAAGGGGGCGTTTGCTGGAGGGGAAATCCTTTTTGGACATCTCCCTGTGAGAATATTCTGTGTGGGTGAGGGATGATACAGCCATTAGACACGTGTGCATATGGTCATGCTTGGAACACTTCCTTGTCATCATCATACTCAAGGTGACTGACTTCCTGAACATTCAGGTCCTGCACTCCTAGGCATTATTTTAGGGAAAATTCAAATAGACACCATTTATTTGTATTATCATCTTGACAATAAAGCAATGATTATCAGTATGTGACACTTCCAAGGGAAACATAAAATGTCCTCTTTGTCAAAGCAATCCCTTTCTTCATTAACTTCCCCAAACTTAGGTCCAATTGGGATAAAAGCTTTTAGAGAGCTTTCAAATCTTGAAACTTTGGAAGAATATGTTAATTTTGCTGATGAAAGAAACATAAGTAAACATGATGGTTATCAGTTTGCAAAAGTGAAATAATGCAGAATACTCACTCAGGCCATATCCAGAGCTGAATTTACTGTGATGAAACTTCCAGCAAGGATAGGAAACAGGAGAATCTGTTCAGGAGAAAAAGATAAGTCTATGAATATGCTTTAATTTATAGAAACCTGAAGAGGCACAATTTTTAAGCAGATGACTCAAGAATACACATTTGGCCTAGACCCCACACATCAGACATTGGCTTGGCTGACTTTTTAGGTAGAAAAGAATGATTAAATGGCTGGAAAAATGGCGTAATTATGTCAAAAGTCCAAGGCCTGGCAGAGGACCTGCCACATCACTCTCTGAATATATTCAACAAAGAACCTCTGGTCCACACATTCTGGCGCGTTTTACTCTCAGCCACTTAATTTTGATTGGCATCACAAATCAGCAGAGCTTTTGGTGGATCGACATAGATCCTGGACATCCTTGATGTATAAAGTATATCGCATTCAATTGTCTGAGTAGACATTGATAATGTTCTTGAAATTGCTGTGTTTGGCTTGATTAACTGAATTAGAAGAATATTCACTGATTTAGGGGAAAATGTAAATAGAAAGCAATAGTTTTTAACACCACTTTTAGAGGTAAGAAAGCTTAATATTCTAAGATATCAAGGTATGTAACACATGAGCTATTCACTGCTTATTTAATTGTTGACCAAAGTATGTTTACTTTGTCTAAAAATAGCTGCTAAGGCCATTTTTCCAGTACTTGACTAGATTCATCATTATTTCCCTTCATGTTGGAAAAAAAATCCAAATAACATTTTAAAAACGAAGTGACTGATTCTTTTGTTTTTTTTTGGAAAAGGATAATAGGAATTTCCATACATTTTAACATTCTCTAGTTTTCTTGTACGTAGATACTTGAGCTACAATTTATATGCACATTTGTTGCATTTAGTCCCAGTCACATGTTTGATTCTATTTCTAAACATAGGTTTCACCAAGGTTTCCAATCCATGGGTTTTTTGTTTGTTTTTGTTTTTCTTTAACACTTTCCAGTGATGCAGCAAAGGAAACGTATACCGATGATCACAAACTAGTTTTTTGGAATTATACGTGTAACAACTTCTATCAATAAATAAAAAGCTAAAAGCAACTTGGCTATGGTTGGGGAGTTTAAAATAGCCCTCTTTAGGTCTTCGGGATCTGCTAGGATATTGATGGAGCTGAGAAGGCAGGAGGCGAGAAATGTGGGACAAGTTGAATGTTGATGTGCCGTCTCACACTTTCAGCTGCTTAACCTGCACCCTTCAGGGATGGGCAAGCCTTGCCTCTGCTGTCTGACACGCACTCAGCCCATTTCACTCTTTTACGTACATCGCCCCAGCTCACTAAATGGCAAGAGCACCCCTGTACCATGTGCTGTGCTCGACATCTCCTCCTCCCCTGGTAGATCTCCGTTCAAGCACGAAATCACTAAAAAGAAGGGGCTTGCAGGTTGCTTGAGATATTCTTAAGTAGATGGCGCATGAGGTTGGCACAGTGAAGACTTTTATTTTTAAGAGAGAGAAGGATCTATCACGAATCAGCCTAAATATATGCTATACACTGAACGGCGAGGTTCTGTGTGTATCATTGAAATCATCACAAGAACTCGATATGGTACTTATTTTACAGATAAACTTGAAACTCTATCTAGAACTTTGAGAGGATTTACAATTTATTTATCAATTCATTTACTCACCATACTTTTGGGGTATGTTGAGGTATTGATTAGCATGAAGGAGGAACACAAAGTATTGGTTGACTATGGCCCTGCCCGGTGAGGAATTGGCAATCTCTCCAGAGACTTCAAAATTAGTAGGAATTGAGCAAGAACAGGGACGGAGGGGCATGCCAGCTCCTCACTGCCTCTCAATAGAAGGTGCTGGAAAGTGGTATCTGTTCTGTAATAGCTACAGTTTGCTGCTTTCTTTCTGAAGTGATGAAGAGGAAAAGGAGTAGTTACTGAGATAGCAGTTGTTTTTGGTAAATTTGGATAGAGATTACCTAGTTTTTCTTAATTAAGTTTTGACTCTATAGTTACCATGGCACATCCTACCAATGGCCAAGAGAGAACTGCAAATAGAATGAAATCTCTGACCCTCGCTCTCCCCGCATTCCTACTCAAGGGGCTCCCCTGGCACATTCATAGCCAAGTAACTTGGTCTGCTAATGGAGATCAAGGGATGCCCCGAAGAGCATGTGCTCTGAGTGGGGGGTGTGTGTGTGTCTCCTCTGTAAGTACATCCAGGTGCACATTACTAGGCACAGGTAGCAGTTCTGGGAATGTGGCCATGAACAAAACACACATGAGCCTGCCCTCCACGGAAGTGACAGTCTAGTGGGGACTAGGAAGAAATACATTCTCATTCTGCATTTCACAACGTCATAGCACAAAGGAGCCTCAGCCAAGTGGAAGGGAATATTCTTGTCAAATCTGTGACTAACAAACCAGGATTGATTTTAGGGGAAAAAAACAGTCTGCTGTTCTTTTCCCAGCCATGTAAATGATACCAGAAGGAAGGGTGAGGAGGAGAGGGGGAGGGAAGGTGGGAAAGAGGGAAGGAGAGAAGGATGGAAACAATAACTCTTGAATCTAGCACAGAAAGTAAGGTGCACAGAAGGAGATTCATTTCTATCACAATTGGGTTAATTATTGTATGAACTACCTGATCATCTCTTTGAAATTTAATGTAGTTAAAACTTAGGAAAAAAGGATAAATTATAATCAGAGCAAATCTTCATAGTACATTGCAACTGCTCTTTCTATTTCTTTAAACTATTTCTGTATTGCTCTGACTCTGGAGATGAAGTGTAAATTTTCTTTTAAGTGTATTAGCACCGATGTTGAATTTCACCAAAGCGTCTCAAGTTTTCACATGTCCTAGATATGTGGTGGTTCCCACTCTCTATTTGCAAACTTGGAATATGTACATTGTTCTTAATGATTTAAGGATGCAAACAAACATTCGTGCACGTGTGACATCCGTGATGCTCTCCGTTCCTCTTTTTGGAAGTCAACTCAGCTCCTATCACTGTCACTTTCTCAGTTAGTAAATGAGCAATATAAAATCTCTAATCCCTGCATCAAAAATCTGTACCCTTCTATGAACAATGCATAAGATGCTTCTTACCTTACTCATTGCATAATGCAAATAATTCTCTAACCTGGATGTACTATAAAGAAAGATTACTGCCTAATTTTTTTGGTATTTACTGTTTTAATCACATATTCATTTATTCCTTTGCCTTGTTCCAAAAGATTAAATTTGTTGTAAATTTGCTTAAAGTTCCTGGAATTTTAAAATATTGCTATTTTGAATATACTGAGCCATTTAATCCGATGTCTTAATGTGATATTTCACAAAACTTTAAAAGATTTATTTATATGTATAAGAACATATAATACAACCTAGAAATGATGAAATTGCTTTCATAAGATACCTGTGAAAAGATAAGTGCATCTCAAGAATGCAGTTAATGAAAATTAACTGCACACAAACAAAACAGGTGGTTTTTGCTCTTCATTTTCAAATGCCAACCTGAGTGCCCTAGCTAATTACGTGCCAACTGGAACATAGCACACTTGCAGTTGGTTTCTGTGCATCAGTGAACTTCTGGTTATTTTTTCTCTAGATTTACCAAAATAAACTGAAATACACACACATTCAGTCATTACTTTATCTTTTACCCAACATTGTTTATAAAACTAAAATATTTCATCATTAAACATGGTACACACAAACACTCGGGGGATTCCATCACCATAAGAGGGTTCTCTGTATAATCAACAGAATGCAGTCTGCATCTTTCTCCCATGTCCTTGCTTAATTTGAAAGAGGAGATTTCCATTACAACTTTTTATTTACCACGCGTTTATATTGAGCTTTGAAATTGGAAAAACAACAATACAAATCCCTAAGTCAGTAGGTACTGACCAGCTGTGAGGTCCTGGGCAAGTTTCTTAATTTAAAATCTTCATTTACCTATCTGTAAAATTCTCTCAGAGTCGATGCAAGCATTAAATAAAGTCATGTGAAAATGAATAGGACAGAATTCGTTTCCTATTTGTGATCTTCAATTTTTCTAGTCTTACTGAAATATAGATACACGGAGATGGGTTTACTTGGATTCTATTATTATACGCGATGCACCATATTCCCAATGAAAAGATATCAAAAATGTTTTTGGATCATTTGAGCATACATTGGTAAGATGTGTAGACAAAACTGACATCTGTCTTAGTTTTTAATATATTAATTGAGTTGCACAAATGTGCAATCACAATTATACAATATATTAATTTGGAAATATGTTTTATGTTATTTCCAGAAAAAAAAGTTTATTCAAATATTCACTTACTTCAACTTCAATGTCTTCATCATTTCATTAGAGCCATGTTTTGAGTTTTTTTCAGAGCATATGGTATTTACTTCTGAGTTTTATTGAGATATAGAACTTTCTGAATTCAAGTACGATGCTGTTACTCAAAATCGTATGTTACAAATTCCATGTTACAAGTGCCATTTGTACAGCGCTAAGCATAACTTCATATTCATACCTTCATGGTAGATATATGATTGCGATCTACATTTTAACCATTGTATTTTTCCTGTTTTAATTTTTCCCCTTATTTATTATGAACTATGCACACAAGCTGAGGGTGTCTAAGACGAAGTGTGAACATTACTTTCTCCACTGGCTGTGATGGACGAATGGAAACCGATTGGAGACAGCAATCCAAATTACACATATATGTGTATATATAATGATTGTTCGCCTTCATGCCATACATAACAAAGAATTATATTATTGTAAAATTAATCTACATAGAGAATTTTTTCCCCTGTTAATTCACATGTTATTCACACATATAATTCGGGTTGGGGTAAAAGTATCTTCTCCTCTGGTTGGTGCTTTGTCCATTGGGATGCTTCCTCTCTTCCAGGGCTATAGATTGGGACCCAGGAGCAAAAGCCAGAGCCTCCAGCAGAGAGTCAGCCTTCCAGCAAAGAGTGCAAGAGAGCATCCAACTTTCCATTATCATGTCCTCCCGTTCCCACCAGCTATCCTAGATGCAACGTTTATCCTGGATTCTGTGTTTACCATTTCCTGGCCTTTCTCTATAGCTCTAGTATACATGTCTGTCTCCATATCAACATGTTGTAGATTTTTACATTTCTAAACTTTATGTAGACAGTAACATATTCATATATTCTTGTGCAACTCACTTTTCTTTGTTCCGAATTTTGTCTAGTGCATGTTGATGCTTGTAAGTGGAGATTATTTATTTTCAACAGGGTAGTATTCCATGATATGAATATGCAATCTGAAAATACCACACTTCATTTTTTATCCTGTGGGTGGATTTTGGAATATTTCTAATTGCTGAAATATCAAACATTGTATAAAAATACTCACATATGTTCTATAATGCTCATATGTAAGAATTTTGTTTGTACCCAGAAACCTCCCATCAGCTCCCCACCCCAGCCTCCTTCCTCGTGCATACATCAAGGGCTGAAAGCACATCCTTGGCTATTCTAGACAATATCAAATTACTATTTTGCGAGGCTGACAAATTGACTCTCCAGCCATTATGGAAATATTTCTGTTGTTCCAGATTTTCTCTTATACTTGACATTTACGAACTTCTTATATTTTCCTGTCTGGTGGTATAAAACGGTGTCCCATTTTTATTTCCATTTGCAGTTTTCTGATTATCAATGACCTTTAGCATATATGCACCCATCTATGAGTGTAGGTACATACACACACACACACACACACACACACACACACACACACACACACACACACACAATGCAGGAGTCCTCCTTTTTCCATTGTGTCTTTTGTGAAATGAGATGTTCATGTCTTTTATCCATTTTTTTAATGAGTTCTTTTTTTTATTGATCCATTGCTATTTTTCATATATTAAGAATACTAGTCTTTTTGGTTAAATGTGACGTGAGTGCCTATTTGGCTTATATTTTCGTGATCTTTGTACTATGACTCATGTGATATAGTTTGATACACAGGTGTCCTTAATTTGAATGTAAACATATATGTTAAGGTTTTCTTTTATTATTTATATATCTTTTTTGCATCTTATTAAAGAATCTTTCCCAAAGTCTTAGCACTAAAAATGTTATTCTCTATTTTCTCCTACGCATTTGAATTTTTTATCATCTGTCTATTGTTACATAACAAACATGACAAATTTAGTGGCTTAAACCAACATACATTTATTATTCTTGCAGTTCCCAAGGGTCAGGCATTCGTGGCTTAACTGGTCCTCTGCTCAGGGTCTTGGACAAGGCTGCACTGGAGTTGCCTGCTGGTGTTGGCACTTCATCCAACACTCACCGGGAGAAGCATCTGCTTCCAAGCTCTGGGGTTGTTGGCAAGATTCGGTTCCTTGTGGGTTGTTGGACTAAAGGCCTCGGTTCTCTGACTATTGGCTGGAGACCACCCTCAGTCACTTGCCATGTGGGCTTCTCCTTATGACAGTTTACCTCATGAAAGCCAGGATGGGAGCAAATCAGTCGAGAAACTGCTAACAACATAGCTTAATCATGGAAGTGACCTTGATCAGCTTTGGTTAGACGCGAGTCACAGGGTCTGGGAAGGGGTTATGTAAGGGCATGGAGACCAGGAGCCATGATAATTGGAGGTAATTTTAGTCTCACCTGCCAGAGATTTTGTCTTTATATTTAAATATTTAATCTGCTTTGTATTAAACATGTTGATTCTGAGATTTTGTTTTCTGTATGAATAACCTGTTATTTCAGATGGAAAAGATTGAAAACGCTTTTCTTTCCTGCTACCCTTTGATGCTCTCTCTACAACATGGCAGGTCTTTATATTTCATGCAAATCTGTTTCTGAGCTCTCTATTCCTCTGGCAAATTTGATTACACCAATGACAATACACACTGTCTTAATTACTATGGCCTTTCTGTTAGCCTTGAAATCTGGCCAGGCAAGTCTTTTTATTTTCTTTTTCCTCTTTTTGTCTTAGATTTTCTTAAGCCTTGTTTCTCCGTATGCATTTCAGACTTAGTTTGCACAGTTCCTCAAAGCAAACAAAGAACAATACATGTTAATTGTAAATGAATTACGTCAATTTGGGGAGCATTGACTTCTTCATGGAATGATAATCCTTTTCTTTTAATATAATATTTGTTAATCCTTTGATAGATTTAAGTCTGAGCACTTTACATATTGTTATTACACTGGATGACTAACTGTTGTGGTATATAGAAAATGCACTTGATTTTTGTGTTATTTATATTGTATCAGGGACCTTATTAACTCCTCTTACTAGTTTAATAGTTTACCTATTAAGTCTTTTGAAACACCTGTGTAGGTGGTTTTGCAATCTGTAATTAATGAGAATTATATTTCCTTCCTTTAAATCTTATGACTGTTGAAAATATATATCCATTTGTTAGTACCGCCTATAAAATGTGGATGGACTTGGTAAGCTGAATGTTCCTGAACCTTTCCTGGTGTGAACAAAGTGCTCCTGGATTTCGCCCTGAGCAGGGGGGCTCTGTGTGAGTGTCACAGACTCGCCTGCTTGGGATGTGGTCTTCCCATCTGCTCCTACTTTCATAAGTGACTTTTTATCATCAATGTATAATAAGATTTATTCAATGCTCTTACTGTATTGATTGTGGTAGTCGTATGTTTCTTTGCCTTTGTTAATGTGAAAATGTTATTTGTATTGTATAAAAATATCTATTTTTTCTTGGTCTTTTGAGATTAACCCCAATTTGGTTTGCTATGATAAAACCAGCCTGAGAACGATTCATTATCTTTGTATGTGTTGCTGGATTGAGTTTGTTAACAATTTAAGATGTCAGTATCAACACTTGTAATTGTGATTTTCTCATACTATATTGATCTGGTTTTAAAGTCAACATACCACCCAAATAAAAAAAGTTGAGGTTGTTCTATTTTTATGTTCTCCAGAAGAGTTTGCATAGAATTGAGATGATCTAATACTGGAATGTCAGAGCTCATTTTTAAAACTGACTGGCCGTTGTGTTTTCTTTGAGGAAACATTTTGACTATGCATACAATTATTTATTTGATGGTTATAGGCCTTTTTTATTTAGCTCATGTATTTATTTTGAAGCCTATGTTGGCAAGTTATGTTTTTAAAGAATTTGTCCTTTTCTTTTAGTTTTTCACATTTATTGACCTAAATTTGCTCCAGATGCATTCTGCTGCCTCTCTTATTATTCACTCCTCCACCCCAACCCTACTCCACACACGTGTTTTTTCCACTCCTAATATTGAGTGCCTTATTTCTTTTTGTTCCTGGTGGGTTTTGGCTGGTGGACATTGACAAAGAAAAAGAAAAAAAAAAATAGGCCAGAGAATCAAATTGCCTTTTATATAAGTCTTTTCAAAGACTAATTTTAGCTTTTTTTGTTCCTGCCTACTATTTTATGTTTATTTGCTATTACATAACTTTGGCTCCTGATCTTACATATTTCCTTCATTCTATTTTATTGACTTTCTCTAATTTGCTATTTTTGTTGTGTTTTATAGCTTTAATTATATGTGGCCTATTATTTTTCTGTCCATGTCCACCAGCCAAAACTCACCAGGAACAAACTGGATTTATTGTTTATTATAATAAGAGGCATTTAAATAGTACAACTTTGCTTTGAATTAGCTGTTGATTCTATGATCAAGTGTCTGAATAAATCTTATTCAGAAGGAGGGAAGAGTAGAGAGAGGCTGAAGCTGTATCTGGTAAAGAAGTAGCCATCACTCACATTAGCTGGGAGAGAGGGTTGTATTCCGTGGTTTGGAAAATATTTATGGTTTTTCCGTATCCAGACATGATTACAGAATGGTCTTGTTTTGCCTTGATCCATCACAATCACAGAATTGTTTTGTTCTTTCAAATTATTTATGTTCCACAGGAGGAAACCAGGCCTGGCTGAGGGCAATAGGCCAGCTCCTGGCTGCCAGGAGCTGTTTTGTTTTGTTTTTCATTCTCATTTTACAATGTTTCTTTTTCACCATGCTAATTTAAAGCTATTAATTTACCTCTAAAAGCATGTTGTCTGTATCCACACATGTAGCTTTTCCCTTATCTCTTCTAAATATTTTCTGAATTCCAGTATGATCTCTTATTTGACCATAAATATTAATTCTTTTATTTGTAGGGTTTCTCTAAGTTATCTCAAATTGTCACATTTTATCTTCAGTATGTTGCAGTCAGAAAATATGGACGATGTGGCGATAATTTTGTGAAATATAAGGCTCTCAGCCTGGATATGAACTGGTGTCTGGCAAATTGTCAAAAATGCTCCTGTGTTGTGAAAAATAATGGATATTTCCCACTTGTTAGGTACAATGTTCTAAAAACGCCTGCTGGAGCAAGCTTGGCAATTTTCTTATTCAACAAATGTGTATTTGTGTGAGTTTTTTTCTAATCTTTCAACTACTGTGAAAGGTATATGTCCTCACATACATATGCATGTTATTAGGGGCACATAATCGAGTATTGCAAATTTTGTGATTTGAGCCTTCATTTCTAGCATTGCTTTTGGCTTAAGGAATTTTTTAAAATGAAATCAGATAACATAAACTTTCTCTTTAGTATACTTATGATTAGCCTGGTGTGTAATTTTTCATCCCGATATTTTCAAACATTTAGTGGCCTCATGTTGTTAGAATACACATATTGTAAATAGACTGAACTGAATTTTTATTCATATTCAGTCATTGTCGTCTATTATCCATTTAATCTATTTATATCTGTTGTGATTATTGACGTGTCTGGATTTATTTATAATAGCACTTTCTGTTTATCTCTGTTTACTATATTCCTTTTGAATTCTCTCTTTTCTTAAATGATTTTGAAATGACTGTCTTTTCTTTCCTTTTACTAGTTCAGAAACCAATCATCCTAGTTTTATTATTTTGAGTCTTATTATAGAAAAGTGAAAAATGCAGAAGACTATTTTATACACCCAATATTTGTTTGTATTTATCCATATGTTTACTTTTTTCTTTCTAATCCATCAAGCAGTTCAAGCTTTTCTTTTGTATCTGTTTTGTTTTCCTTATTTTAAGTATATATAAAATTTTGTCAAATTTTGTTGGCCTACAGTATTTTACTTTTGCCAGGTAAGTTTACTGTGCACACAGTCCTAGTTTAACTTCACTTTGAATATAGCATTCTCCTTCCCTCTTTGGCTACTTCTCTTTTTTGTTGTAAAAGGTCAATGACTATGAATAAACCTCAGGGAAGAGGCATTGGAGATTGGAGGAGAGAAAAGAAGGTATGACATTGTCATTCAGGAGAGTGAGAGTATAGAGGGGATGGAAAGGGATGTGCCTTTGGGGACAGCCCTCAGGCCTTCCCTGATGAGAATGGCTCTGCACGCAAAGTAAGAGACCCTGTTTCTCCCAACTTTGCTCTGTGGCACCCACGCAGGTGTGGAAAAGAAAGAAAGCTGCATTGACCACACTGTGATTGTTTCTCTGTGAAATGGCAGGAGAAAAGAGTATGAGATGAGATCATGTGCAGGGGACTAAGAGGCTTCTGAGGAAACTAGGACTGGAGACTATGAAGGGTTTTAGATCCTGGTGGCACCACAGACTGTTGGAGCGGACAGACTTGCTGGTGAGACAGGAAGCAAAGCTCTAGGGATGAGATCCGCAGAACCGAATTAATGAACTTATTGCTGATAATAAAATCTAGGGCAGCAGTTCTCATTTTTTTTTCTCTTGGAAACAATTTGCACTCTTAAAAATTATTGAGCGGTCACAAAACTTGGTTTAATGTGTGCGATGCAAATATTTAATATATCCAAAATTAGGACTGAGGATTTCTTAGTCACTTAGAGGTTTATTTAAAAATGACAGCAATAAACCCATGATAACATGATATATTGTAGCATAATTGCCTGATGAAAATAACTATATTTTCCAAACGATAAAAGACAGTGGGAGAGTGTCACTCTTCTACATTTTTACAAATCTTTTAAATGTCTGGCTTATTGGAAGACAGCTGAGTTTTCATATCTGCTTCTGGATCACATAATGTACTTAGCTTCTGGAAAACTCCACTGTAGACATGTGAAAAAATGACAGTTAAAGAGAGAAATAATTCCTTTGCATTACTGTGAAAATAATTTTTACCTCACAGACACTCTGAAAGTGTCTCAGGTCCTCAGGGGCGCGTGGAGCATGTATTGAGAGTCAAGCCAGAGAGTCATGATCTAGTGCATGACAGAGGAAAGGAGTGAATAAAGACGTCTGTTTATTTGAGATGGGGACAGCAAGAAACTAAGAGCCCAGAATATTGGAAGGAACACCCATGTATAGGGTGATCAAAAGCTCTATCGCCTATCTGGTATCAATGATGAGATAGAAATAGATAGAATCAAAAATAATACTTAAACTGTATATTAATTCTGGAATTGTTGCATGCAAACTAGGATGTTTAATGGATATTGGATTTACCGATCATGACAGGAGAAGTGTTGAGAGGATAACAATGACTCAGGAGATGAAATGCTTAGGAATGAGACAGAGCGGGGGAGGACCACATGGGCAGATGATGAATGAATGGCATGGTCTAACCACCCCATCAGCACTGGGGCTTTTCTTTCTACCTGGAAGGTGAGAAAGAAGCCAGAGGGCACCTACTCCACCTTGTACACCAATCGGGAGGAAGCAGTGAAGTTTAGGAAGAGATGTCTTCCAGGGTGAGCCACGTCATAGCAGACACAACAGAAGGAAAGCAGTGTTCAGAGGAGAGTTGAGGATGGAGAGGGTTTCCCTGGCTGGTTTCTCAGGGAGCAGTGGGAGGGTTTAGGAGTTGGAGGAGAGTCAGAAACAGCTTCAAACAGCGTCGTCTGGTTTCAGAGTGTGGAGAAAAAGGAGTAACACCATAGTCCTGGGATTCTTGGGGAGGACAGCAGCGAACAGGTGTTAAAGGGAGAATGAAACTGGTTTTGATGGTCTCGAGGCAGGTAACAGTGAGGAAGTGGAAGGCTGAGGAGTAAGTCTGACTAACACCATGTGAAACAGTGGCTCATGCATGAAGATTTCTTTCTCTCGTATGTAGCAGAAGTGAATAGGAAGATGATACAGTGGCTGGTCAGTGGAGAGCCTAGGTAGTATGGAGGCAGCTCTTTCCGTCCTTAGATGCCACTCCACCACCCTTAGCAGGTGCTTGCCATTGTCAAGATGGCCTCATGAGCTGAGAAGGCTGGGAGAGCTGTCACCATCCCAGAAGCAGGAGGAGGGAGGAGAGACGAGCAACATCCCAGCTGACCTCCTCATCTGAAGAGACCATTCCAAAAAGAGCCTTCCATTATGAGCTATAATCTGAGTAGAAAAGGAAAACATCAGAAATTCCCTGGGGAGATTTAAAAACAAAGCAGTGCAGCAGCATCAGCCTCCCCTGGTTCAGATTTCCATGGCCTGGGGTGGTTCGAGTGGTCTGCATTAAAAAAAAAAAAAAATTCTCTCCATCCAGGGAATTCCATTGTATCCCCAGGGTCAAGATCCACTGCTTTAGGCAGATTATATTCCATCAGTTACAGCTGCTTTTTTTTTTTCTTTTTTGTGGTGATCATGCTCTATAAACTCATCACAAACTCGCAGAATTAGTAAATATGGCACCGTCGTGCCTATAGATAACACACATGCCTCCCATCATTACGTTTTAATCAACCGACCAACACGTCACCTTGTGGGATGTACGTTTCTGTCTAAGGACACCTTATTTTACATTTATTAGTCACCACCGAACTCTCTGAACTCATGGCCAACAGCTCTGTAACTCATGCCTGAACGAAACTTATCATCTAACCCTTGTTTTCTCTGTAAGGCACGTCACAGCCTAGAAACACGAGACAGTGATTGGTCACTGTTAGACCGAATGAGGCCAAGAGGTTGTTTTAGTAGGTCAGCAGTGATCAAATATTCAGTCTAATGTTTCAAATGATTCAATCTAATGTTTCTATCCGCGTACACACGAATTTTCTATGCAGTCACTTTACACACAGACACACACACTTCTGGAATATGGTCACATGCCAGCTGGTTGGTTATCTCTGGGGATTGCAGTATCAGGTGAGAGATTTGTTTTTCTTTATGCTTATCAGTGCTATCCATTCTTAGAGTAACTGTTTTAAAATAACAGAAGAAACAAATTGAAAACTTAATATTCTCAGATTTAAGAGTGCATTCTCAGAGGATTAAATATAGTCTTCAAAAATAAAGTATTTTCATAGGGTTAAATATAAATTTGAGAAACTGAATTTAAAACGCTATTAAGCAAATGAACAACTGTTCAATCTCAAAATTTTGAAAACAACCTGAAATGAGATTTTTTTTTTGCCAAAAAATAGCAAGTTCTCTTTTTAAAATGCTGTTTTTAGACAATGCTTCTGTTCACAGAATTTTCATGAATAATAAATAGCAATAAATATTAAAAGCTTAAAAAATGTGAACAGCTTTTCATTCAGCACTTGAATTGAACATCCAGTTCAAATTAAGTTCCAAATAAATCTATTTCATTATTTTAAAACATATATTTTGGAGAAAGTCATTTAGAGCTTAGATAGACTTATTTTGTGAAGTTTTCTCTTTTTAAATTATAGAGATAGAAACATATTTAATTTCTTCCTCCCTTCCTTCAATGACCATTCATGAAATGGTAATAATGGCTAAATAAAGTGAAAGGTTAATAAGGAAATTGATCCAGATTATTCCAGAAAAACAACAAGAAAATTAAAACAGCCAGAAAACATCCCAATTCAATCTCTAGTCCATCCAATGGTCAAAAGGAAAATAATCACTCAGCACCAAACTGAGAAAATGAGCTGGGCTCTTGTTATTATTTACAATACACGCTGTGGAGGAAAGAGGAAGTGGTATATCAAAATTAGAGTTTTCAACCACTGCCATTTCTGATTACTATTCTGTATTTTGTTGTTAGGGTAGGATTTTCCCACTGTCCTCAGTTTCTGTTTAGAATGGGTGGCGATGACATCATTGTCATGTGACGGTGATGAATTTTCTTCAGGTGTAGCTCGTTTACTTCTGGGCTTCTGTCAGCTGCTCAGAAGTAGGGTCCACAGTGGCAAGAGGGCCTAGGGCTAAGTACTTTCAGGCTCTTAGATTTTTTTATTCTTTCGTCACTATTCCTTGTTTGACCATAGAATATTTGTATATGTTTAGTTTCAAATACTTAGACTTTTCCTCTCTGTCCTCTTATTTAATTTGCAATTTAATTTCATTATGGTTGGAGAAGATATTTGTATGATTTCAATCCATTTACATTTACTTTTATCCCTGAAATACGGTCTCTCTTGATAAATGTACTTTCTGAATTCGGGATGAATGGATATGTTAACACTGAGAAGTGAAATTGTCAATTAGGTCGCGTTAGCTTATAATCTATCTATATCATTATTAATTACTCTAAAGCCTAAATGCCTTTCTTAAAATTTCTTGTAGTACAGAATTGCTGACAAAGCATCCTCTCTCTCTCTCGAAAATATTTTCGTTTTGCTTAATTTTTAAAAGGTACTTTTACTGGAAATAAAAATCTAGGTTGGAAATACAGTATCTTCTGGATTCCATTGTTTTTGAGGAAAAGTTGGTAGACATTCATATCATTGTTCCCACATGCTTTTTTTGGTTTCCCCTTTGAAGATGTTTAAGTTTGATTGTCAACAGTTGGTTATGACTGATGAACGTCTTAAATCTGTTAATGCATGCCTTTCACTCAATTGAGGAAAATTTTGTCCATTCGAATACAATAGGATTAAATTTACAGGGAGGTTTAACCTTTTTGACTTAACTCAAACTTCTATCTCTGCTTCCCTTTTGTCAGCAGCAGTTGTCTCCCGTTCTCCTAGCTCTATCTGGAGTTCCTGGAGTCTGTTACATGCCATCCTACTTTCTGGATCTACCAGAAACGCGACCAGAGTTCATATGCAGAATATGGTCCTGCTCATTTATGCTTTCCTTTTCTGTTTCCCTCCTTCTCTGGTTGTTTAATGTCAGTGGTAGCCGTGACTGTCTTCTTGTTCTTCAATTAGGTGAGCATGCGGTTTACAGCTAAGTTTTAGACTCTGTGTGTCAGGCCACCTTCTTTAGAGACACACAGGGATTCCCAAGCTAAAATAACATTTACTTTCTTAATCTCAGCGATGAGAACATGTGTGTTCACTTTTTCATTTATATTCTTTTGTGTCTATTTATCAGTTAGTATATTTTAAGGCTGCTTTCTCTGGTTTGGAGTTTCCAGTTTACTAGCTAATAGGAAAGCATGGGCAGTAGTCTAGAGAAGGAATTTTAGAGTTGGAAGGAATCTTTATGATCGCTTAGACTGGCTATGAAGAAAGTAATGTCTAACGTAATCTTAAAAGCAAGACACCAGACTGCAAATGGAGTCACTTATGCTAAGCCCCACATCACCAAACTGAGACTCAAATTAATTACAGTTTCCGCTCTTCCAGAAATGGAATCTTAAATCAGTCAATCAGGAATCTGATCAGCACTAGCAGGTGATCTGCCCGATCGCCCCCACCGTCTCCTAAAGGAAATAACTGCAATAACTCTGCAGCCCATTCTTCTTAGTGTTAACTTTCTTACTCCCGCTCCCTTCTGCCTATAAAAGTCTTTTACGTTGTACTGCATCCTGGAGCTTCTTTCTACCTGCTAAACTGGATGCTGCCCAATTCAAATCGATTTTTTGCTCAAAGAAACTCAAAATTTTTAATATGCCTGTTTATCCTGTAAGAGTAACATAGCCATCTTTCCCACTGGCACACCGTGAACGGCAAAATCGGTACATGACAACACTCTGCAAGTTATTCCAGTGCTCACTATTAAACAAAAATGCGTAAATATCCTAAATGGTCTTCGGTGCGTTTTCTTTTTTATATGATTTTATTTTAGACAACAAACCTGTGTTTTAAAAACTAAATATCTCTGGAACACGATAGCTTATTACTGCAAAATGAGAGGTATTCATTAGGAATTGGAAGGTCATGAATTCACAATTTATAATTAAACCCAGACAAAAGTGTGGGTTCTTTGTCAAAATATATTTTCATTCAGACTAACCACAAACTAGATTTAAAATGTTTCTTTATCAGCATTTCTCAAGTTTCTAGAAACTATAGGGTTATCTTGCTAACAGTGCCCTCTGGATATCATTCATCAGGTTTCCATTTGACTGCACTCCTGTGATACTTCAATAACCTTGAAATAAAACTCATATCCCAGGGTACACTTCTTACCAGCCTCTTCCAGAGAAATTCACAGATAAAAGAAAAAAAATCTTCCTAACACTTCGAAAGGTTTTTGATATGCTAATGATAACTATTACAGCTTCGGGACCATTCAGTGTGGAGACACAGACCTAATGGAACAGATCCCTCCCTGCCAAACAAGCATCCTTGAAAATACTCACGTTCCGTGAAGAACTGAGACACTTAAAAGAAAATGAAGAGGATGAATCCCAGGTCTCATCATTAACTTTGCCACTTTTGTTTCCTAGTTGTGTTTTTAATCATCCGTAGTAACGTAAAAGTCACATCCGAATTGAATAATGTAGAGACTCCGTGAGACGTTCACCCCCTCCTAAGCACAGATTATTGACTGAATAATATTTTGCCCAAATTCTTCAATAAAGATGAACCTAGTGACTTGCTGTTGGTGATTGTCTCTTACAGGTGCTGAAATATTTTATAAGACATTTTAATATGTAACTTACTTTTTAGATGTTAATATGAGGCTGTAATAACCAGATTGTACTTTTGCAACTAGGAGCAAAAGCACTTGTTTTTTATTACTAATTGAATGAAATTGGTTGCATACTAAAAGTTAATGAGAGACTATGGTGGCCTTCAGTGGCAGCTGCGACACCAGAACCACATGTTCTGGGTCTGGCTGAAGCTCTAGCTCCATCTAAAGAGCCTCCACCAGCTTCTGCTTTGTGAACTTGAGCTCCTTCTTATGTCAGGCAATTTCAGCCTGCAAAGCAGCAGGCCACTTAGGCTAGGCAGCTTGTCACCCAGACTGTGTCCTAAGCCTTAACTACCGTGCATCCCACCAGCAGGGCCTTCCCAGCTTACAGGTTCTCCAGCAGAAAAAGAGAAGCCAAGGTGTGTTTTCAGCTCCCCTGGCACTGTGAGATGCTTCCCGTGAGGCCCATTTGGGTTCTGCCTCATGGAGCTCACTGGACAACCTGCGGGACACCACAACTGGGGACCAGATGGACAGAGGGGAAAGTAACCAGTGCTCAGGGCTTAGTGGCCCACACTCCTGCCTACAGCGATCCCATCAGCTCAGCCAAACTGATCCGCAGAAGTCAATAGCAGGAAGGAAGCTGGAAAATTCACAAATACGTGGAAATTAAATAGCACCCTTCTGAAATAATGGTTGATGAAATAAGAAGTCCAAAGGTATAACATAGATCTTGAGATGAATGAAAATGGAACACAATGTGTAAACATTTATGGGAAGCACCAAAAGCAGTTCAGAAAAAAGGAGGATCTCAAATAAACAACCTAAGAACCGTACATCTTCAGGAACTAGAAAAAGAAGAATAAACTAAGCCCAGATTTAACAGAAGGAAGCAAAAAATAAAAATTAGTGTAGAAATAATGAAATAGAAAACAGTAAAACAACAGAAAAGACTGAACAAATTAAGTTTATTCTTTAAAAAGGTAAACAGAACTGGCAAACTTTTAGCTCGTCTTACCAAGGGAAAAAAGAACTCGGAGGAATAAGAGCAGACGTGAAAGAGGAGAAATTGATAACAGATTACAGAGACTACTATGAACAATGACATGCCTACAAATTGGACAATCTAGAGAAAAACAGATGTATTTCTAGAAACGTACAACCTACTAAGACTGAACCGTGCAGATTTTGTGTTTAGTCATACGCCCACCTTGCTGCCATCTACAAATGTTAGAGCCGTGCCCTTCGTAGGTCTTCCTCCTGGCTGTGAAATTTTTAACAAGCCGGCTAGGGGCCGACACACTACAGCAGGGCTTTGCTGAAGACACCCTTGCTTTGTAGTTTGATATTTAGTAACCTTCTTCAGGCCTCTAGCTACGACGCCAATTGATTTTTAGGTGAAAAACTCTTCATCTTCCTTTGGCTATTTTTCCTTCTCTTTAATATGGGGGCAGGTTTGGTAGCAGTTTCTCAAAGCATCTGTGATAAGGGACAGCTTTGCTTTTTAATTGCCAATCATCAACGAAATATGCTTTTATGAAACACAATGAAGAATAACATGTAAAAAACTGCCAGAAAAATGAGCTATAAAGGAGACATGAAACTAGATTCATATTATTAGACTCCACGGATATACAATTATATTCTGATAACCATATTAAATATAAAAAAAAGTGATTGTAAAAACTATATATTTTATTCATTGAAATTGTGCATTTGGATAATTCGTATAAAAATATTACAATTTGACTTTTTGCTGTTCTCCACCTTTACTGAAATAAAGGTTACGAGTGAAGCACCAATGCCCATACTAAACTCCTAAATGCACAGTTTGAATTAATTCTGTGTATGTCAATAACGTTTCTAATTTGGCAGAAGAACTTGCACTTTGCTTGTTGGTTTATCTAATTTCGATCGGATAAATGGCAATGCCATTCACAGAGGTTAATGTGTACCTCGGCCTCAGCCTTGGATTTCATAGTACTCATAGCAGAAAAGCCAGTTTCAGAGAGGTATGCTGCCTGAACTGAAAGAAAAGAAGTCAGTTCAGTAACATTAAGGAACTCACATTAATCTAAGATAAAGCAGGAGATCTTGTAGTTTTAAAGTTTATCCTCAATCCTTCATCAGTAGTGAGTGCCAACCATTAATCTTAAAACTTTAATTAAAGTTATACTTTCATAAAATAGAGAGATTTCCTTTTTGTCTGGTATGGATCGTGAATGGAAAAATAAAATTCAAAGTATTCTATTAAAGTTTGGAGATAATTTTTCACAAATTGCAAAATCAAGACTCATCAAAATGTGTGTGTGTGAGAGAGAGAGAGAGAGAGTGTGTGTGTGTGTGTGTTTCAGGCATGGAAGTATTAAGATGATTTGAAAAATTCAAACATTTGGTCCAGAGCAAACTGTATTTAGTGCCCTGATCCGTTGGTGATGCTGCATGGGAGATTTAAAAGGAAAATTAGCATTTCTTACTATATTAGATTACCAAATTGGAAAAGGTGACTATCTGCTAGGAAATATTATTCCAGTATTTTATATACAGACATTCGAGGTTGGATCTCAGACAAACATCATTAATTTCCTCAGTCTGTCTCTGCTCTTTAAAGAGATAATCTCCAGGGTGCGAGCTGTCACAGCGCTGAGTCACTAATGTATTTTGACTTCACGCTAGAAGAAATTGCTTCACATCTGGTATTAAAAAGTGTTCATGTTTCTTGCTTCTTTTGACAGTTGCTGGCAGAGTTTGTAAATCATGATGTTTATTTAAACATTTTTTAAAAGATGTGCCCACATTGCTTTTAGTTTCATGTAGTTCAGGCATCAAATCATTTCATGCAGAAACTCAGAGAATTCATGGGTTCTGCAGCTTGTCCATCTATAACTTGTGGCCTCTTGCATTTAAATCTTTGACTATATTAGGGGCGATGAGGCTTATCATTGTGGAAATCTTAATAAAATTACACCTCAAATGATTCAAAATTTCTGCCCATGAATGACTTTTAATTCTAGCCAATACTCATTTAAGCATCCAAGCAGAACTGTACTTCCTTTTCTGTATTTTCATGAAATTTGACTGTGTGTGTGTGTGTGTGTGTGTGTGTTTGTTGCTGCTGTAACAAATTACCTAAATTGGGTGGCTTAAAATGAAATTTATTCTCTTTTAATTATAAAACTCAGAAGACAGACATGGATCTCACTGGGCTAAAATAAAGGTGTTGTCGGTCTATGTCTCTTCTTGGAGTCTTTAAGGGAAAAATTTGTTTCCTTGCATTTTCAAAGCATCTAGAGGCCACCCATATTCTCTGGCTCATATCCACATTTCTTCATCCTCAAAGTTGGGCTATGTCCTTCTCACACTGCCGTCTCTAATTCCCCCTCATCCGTCAACCTCTTCTACTTTTAAGGATTCTTAGGATTACACTGGGCCCACCCAGATAATCCAGAATAATCTCTTTCTCTCAGAATCAGCTAATTAGCAACACTTATTCTATCTGAAACCTTAGTTCTCCTTTGCCAGGTAGCTTAACCTAGTTTCAGGTGCTGGAGTAAGTACGTGGACATCTTAGTGGGAATCATCCTGCCTATCATTGTGCAGTTCATCTTGTATCTAAGACCATTGCATAGTTATTGTCATTGCTGATGAAATATTAGATTCTTGATAATAGAGACTCTTTCATCATTTCGTTCTGGCAGGTAGGATGGTTTGTAGCTTAGTAAATTCCACATCACAATTTTGTATTTTATACACTTGCATATATATGACATAGGTACACACGGACATGTGTTTATAGTGAAAATTCTGAGGTTTAATCTACACGGAGTCAAGTTTCTTTGAGGAGGAAAGTACATCGGATGTCTACTGCCCTGCTTAAGTCCTGATTCTACTGAGAGCAAGGGGGGTGGGGATGGTGCGAGAACATGGAGGAAGAGGCAGCTAGAGACTGAAATGGAAGCTTTATTAGTGAGAAGGACTAGGATGGAGGAGTGTGTCCAAAATTGGCTCCTTAATACTTAGGACCAGATGCAGGCCACTTCCTGTCCAGTCCCAGGGGCTGCTGGAAACCCTGCCCTTCGAGCACTCTTGGCATGGGGGAATAGGTTACAGCATCTCCTCTTGGGGGCCCTAAGTGTGGGCTGTGGGCCAGCTCCCCTCTCGGATTCTTGGGGAGTAATGCCAGCCCTGTGGGGCGAAGTCAGAATATAGCAAGTGACCAGCACACAGTGAGAGCCGTCACCATGGAAACCACCACGATGGCCTGGGAGCATCCCCGTCTGCCACCCAACACTCTGGTCATTTCCGTAGAAATGCAAATCAGCCAATTCACTAACAATGTTGAAACCCGTTGTGGATAAAGACAAACCAGCATTTATGTTGAATTATAAATACAAAGTTTTAGAGCTCTATGAAAGCCTCTTCTAAACTTTGGTCAATAATAGATAGTCTTTTAACTATCTTGACAGATGTGAGGAAATAAGCAGAATAAATAAACCTTCCCAGCAAGAAAAGCAGGGGGTCATCCCCCGCCTGGCCGGAGCCAGACTCCTCAAGTTCACGGCCTGCCTCTCCAGCGTGTGGCTGCGGACCAGTCACTGGGCATCTCTGTACCTCTGTTTCCCCAAGATGCAAAAGGATTTTAGTAATAGAGCCACGACGTTACTGGAAAGGTCGGTTTGGTTCAGGATGCAAGGCCCTGAGAGCAGCAGCTGGTATGTTTGAAGCTATTATTATTTGTAAAGGAGAGAGAGGCCGAGAGATCTGTTGGTGTCACATACCTGGAAAGACAGAGGAATTGAGCCCAGGGCTCTGATTCTCAACTCTGGCTTTGTGCTTAAGATGCCAGAACTACCATTAAAATATATGTTCTTATAATTTAAATATTCTGCTTGCATGAAGATGTTCCTATAATGAAATGTTCTCACGATATCCAACTTTCTGGGGTTACTCATTTTTTCTTTTTTATCACAAATATGTAATTTGACGACGGATGCCATAGGAGATCTATGATTCCCACGACCTCCCAGAATTTCTGATCGTTTTCCCAGGGTTCTCATAGGATTCCACTGGGGTTCTTATCAATTTTTGGTTTTGAGTTGTCACTTCTGCTTTCTCTTGATACAAGTTGCTAATCTTATCCGCACATCTGCAGCCTGATACTGTCTGCTTCATTTGTCCTAAACTTGGACATAATCTTCTCTCAAGTCTCTGATGGACCATTAATAAAAGATGAGGCTGTGATATCATCTTTTCCTAACTTGGGGGGTGTATTTCAGGGGGAATTATGGCATGGTGCAGGTAATCTTAAAAGGTAACATGGGATTCTTTTGCTGGCCTCCAGCCTTCTGTCTCCTCACACAGAAAACTTCCCAGCTCTTTTCCCCCTCACGTGCCAGAAAGATCAAAACCCGAGTCTCTCCTGTATGCTGCCAGAACAGAAGGCAAAATCAGCTAAGTTCAGAACTTCCACTTTACATTGCTGGTCAGATATAACTTTTAACATCATTTTGTATGAATTAATTTAATTACATTAGGTATCAGGGCCCTAAATATAATCACGTTAGACACAGCCTGCATCCTTGGAAACTAACTTTTTATATTATTTTTATATTTTATATTAAAATTTTATATTATTTTTACTGTTCATGAATTTTGTAGATACTGACCATTTACCTATTTAGTTACATGAAACAATTTTAAAATAAAATAAAATAAAATAGTCCAATCTCGATAGTGTGATAGGAAAGAAATGAAAAGAAACCAATATTTATCCAGTGGGGTTTTCGGCAGTGTGATTTTCCTCTGAAAAACTTTATGTACAGAAAAGACTATCTGCGGTTATCTGAGGATAAATTGCTATTGTTTGATTAAAGCAACACATCAGAAAAAATGCTTCCGCTTAGCTTTAAATTCAACTCCAAATCTCATTCTACTCATTTCATTTCAAACTTAGTAATTATATTCTCTCAGATACTTTAAATTGCATTTTCGGATATTATATTTTTATTCAATTTCGCTTCCAAATATTTAAATATTGACACAGAAAGTAAAACCTTCCAAAATTTAAACAGATCTTGTACATCTAATAAATAAAACAATTTAAGTGCAGTGAGCCAGGAGTTCTTCTAACCACGTCAGTATTCTTTAAAACACAGTTGAGGTGCTGTGATACCATTTAGCTTGCTGTAGCAAGTTGGAATGAGCTACTCAACCAGGTATTTTAGAAATGAAATCAGAATCTCTAGGATGATAATTTTATTAAAAATTACAGGCTTTTCAATGCCAAATGTATGCACGTTGTTTCAATGATGATTAAAAATTGTAGTCCTCATTTTGCCATGAAATAATAAAATTCACTGTATTTGTTTATTTTTATCTTCTTTATCTTTAATTATTCATCTTCCCAGGATTAAAGACCTATGCAGGAAATCATTTTATCATCTCTAGAAAGTTGAATACAGTGATCTGCCCCCAAACTGAGGCTAGAATGTTGAACTTGAGAGCAATTTCTGTCCAGAATGATTTGACTTCTAACACTGATGGACAAATTGAGCTATCTAATAAGCACCTGTAAACAGCTATATGTTTATAATGTATGGAAAATACACTATAATTCCATAATTGCTTCTACCATAAACCACCTTATTTTTTTCTCGATTCTTTTCTTTCTGTATGGGGTGGAGAAATTCTATACCTTTCTGACACCACACACCACACACATACACACACACGTGCATGAACATGCCACACATGCATTTATACACACACTGCAGCTAAATTGCTTTCCTCATCTCTTTATTACAATTGCATTGAACTGCATATTAATAAAACATTATTTAGGTCCAGCTCAAATAATTCTCATAGATATTTTCATGGAACTTAAATGGCTCTGCACACTTTCATTCTTTTCCCGGCTCTTGTAGGCCTCAGCACTCAAGTCACGCGTGTGGTGCATGTCTAGGTATGGTATTTTACTTACATTGTGACTTAAGCTTCCTAAATTTAGTAAGGTAGTTGCTGTTATTCTGTTCTCAAAAATTAGGAGAGTGCAGGGGAGGGAGGAAGGAGGGTGATTTACATCAGTGTGGGAGATACCTGAATGGCACTGTGCAGGGGAGAGAGCTGGCTCTGAGGAGTGGGACAACCAAAGGTTTTAATGCTTGGCTTGTTTGCTTGCACTGTGTGGCTCGGGGCATGTTACTTAACCATTCTGGGCCATTGTTTCCTACTTCGACTGATACAAAGAGCACAGTAAAAGTGCGTGTGCTTCCACGTGCTTGAAAATGTGAACTATTACACTATGCTTTAAGGACGTCTTCCTATAAATTATCTATATTTTTCAATATAGGCATTTCCTTTTTTCTGTGCAGTTGAATAAAGCAATTGCTACTATCTCTATTTTTTAAACATAATTTTGCCAATACTCCATCTCTTAGAAAAATGACAGGTTCGCTGTACACACATTTGGGGAAATTATGAAGCGAGATGATTCTAATTTTCTTAAAAATGTAAAAATATTGAAAAATGTTAAATTAAACTTAATGTTATCAATTTCAAATACAGAGTACCTCTATCTTTTTCAGACCGTCTTTATTCAAGGATCAAGTCATTTAGCAATAGCCAACATATCCATCCTCTCTCTCTCTTCTCTATAATTGTTCTTCTTAGTCATCCTCCCCCTTTCAGTGTCTAAAATTTGAGTGTAGGGAGAATTTTAATTCTCAATCAAACACACATTCAAGGACCATGATATATTCATATTTTCTTTTTTAGTGTGCGCTGATTTCTTTCTTTCTCTTCAAGGCAAGTCTTACAAGCATGGCAATTTTCATCTGGGATAATGAGGGCCTTGTAGCAGGAAAGTTTTGACTGACACGCAGAAAATCACTTCTTTTATACAAATCATGTTTGTGTAAAAGTGCTTTAGAGGAACCTATGGTTTACTTTTCTCACCTTGATTCATTCATTAGTAGTGATTTCCTTTGGTCTTCCAAATTTCCTTTGATCTGGTACCACACAAGAAGAAAATCAAGCCACACAGAGAGCTTGCCAGAAAGCGTTCCCTCATCCCACCTCTTCCATTATTGAATGTGTTTTCCTCTGCCTTTTAGAGAGCATTTAAAGAGAAAAGTGGGAACCACAGCAGTCATTTGAACTAGGCGAAGAGGTTCTGATATTTGATCAAGATATCTGTAATGAGGATCTCGAACCACCAGTGCAGTCACTGTTTGCTTGTGTTAAAATCCTATGTCTTAGGCATTAAATTCTTACAGTTTTTGAAAATAATTTTTAAAACATTTTCCACCAGCTCCGTTAATTCCCTCTTATTTACTGGTGGCCATACATTAAATTGAGGCTGGTTAAGGTTTGTATTATATTACATTTTCCAATAAAGTTGAGTTTGAGCTAATGGAATTTGTTTGTAATTAGAATACTCTCTTGCATGAGTAGTCATGTACATCATCAACTATTCAGTGTATAACCACCAGTTCATGTGGTAGCCTTTGGACAATGAAATAAATACACTGCAATTCTCTTCATCTTATATCAAGTAACTCCTGAAATGATAATTATGTTTCTCTTGAAATTTCAACTATTAATTGTCCAGGTAATTCTTACTGTTTCCATATTTATAGTTAAGCAAATGAAATAAAATCAAACATAGTAATAACAATTTATGAAGAATAAAAGATTAGATGTTTAGAAAAGGTATATTCTTGAGAATCTAAGACAATTAAATTTTTAGAGCTGAAGGGATGTATATCTGTCAATCTGCATATCCTCTAGAGAGATTCTGAATTTACTGATAATAGCTGGGGCCAGTATCTCATTCATATTCTCTCTCTCTCTCTCTCTCTCTCTCTCTCTCTCTCTCTCTCTCTCTCTCTCATCTCTATCTCTATCATAACTCAAAACTGGAAGTGAAGGACTTTGAGATGGCAATGCCACAAAATGAAAGGTCACTGGATCTCCCTCACCAGAGGAGAGGCACTGGCCCGCATCTGCCTGTGAGAGTCCAGAAAAGCCACTGATCTGAGTGGTGTTTGTTCCAGCAGCTGATGTCACTTATGTCGTTTACTATAATAGGTATGTTCTTATGTTTGGTTCCTCCCAGAAGTCCAGGTAACCGGATAACAGCTTCTTGTTTAGCGATTATTACCAGCAAAATGCTGGAGAGGAACTATCTGCTGATGTGATGAAAATTGAATACAGCTTTTTATGATATAATTAATGACTTTATAAGGATTCCTCAGGAGGTTACGACTTAACAAGCCGGCAAGCAGGCCTCTTAAATAACTTGTAACAGTCAAGATTAAACCAATTTTATTTTTAAATTATAGAAAGAAGTAAAAAATCTCCCTTTACGAACACTAGACACAATATACCAGAGTGTCAGGGTCTTGAAAATAGATTTAACAACACTGTCTGACATAATCAAGAAGTGACTATGATTTGAAGGCTGTTCGTCAAATAAAAAGTCCGTCCATCATCAGAGGTCGTTTGTTTCTGATTGAAGCTGAATTCTTCCACAGCAATCAACTAAAGGGCCTACCTATAAGTCATACCTGGGCTTTCCGGGTCGCTTGTTTGATTTTCTTGAATTTTATTAACAGGGTGAGAGTCCTTACCTCTCTTTTACCACTTGAAAATCCAAAGAGAAAATGAGGAAAAGATCACATCACTTAACACTGAGGAATTTACAAAACAGCAGGTGAATGTTAATTCCCAAAGGGCTCCTAAGAGAGCAAACACGACGGCTCTGATACACAGCTTATTGGTGAAATAAGTTTGTCTAAAGTTGACTTTAATTTTTAACTAGCCAACCAGGTTGTGTTGACCTAAACTGTCTATTAAATCAAGTGCATTAGAAAAACTATTGAAAATCCTAACGAGATTCCCTCATTATTCTCCAGGGCCAGGAGTAACTGCGATCTTCTGCATGGAACATTCCTGATGCCTGATTTTCTTTATGCTAAGCTGTCTGCTCTCCCCTTTGTTCTGTTAAAACAAATGGTACATGCCTTCTCAGCATGTAACCCATATGATTTATGCCTGCTTTTTAGCCAAAGATGTCTCCATTTATCCCTGAAGCTTGGAATATAGAAAGAAGTAAATTTATTTGTTCTATTTATTTGCAGCCCAAATAAGAGTTTGGATCATTCATAGTCTCATGATGACACTGGATTATATTCAAATAAAATATAGAAAGAAAAGCAATTATATATATTGGTAATAAACACACTCTCATGTATATTGTCATATATACAGCTGCTGACATATATATATATATATATATATAGCTACCAACGTTTATATTCTCCCCACCTTTCATGTTCAAAAAATAAATTTTTGTTACATATATTTTAAACCATAAAATAGTGAATATATGTAGCCACTGTCTAAAAAGAAAACAATGGAATATTGCAGTATGTTAAAAGCCACATTTACCCCACCATTCCAACGACCATTAGAGACACACGATTATCTACATTTTCCCATTTATTATTTTTGCATTTTGCAATTATGCAGGTATGCTTATTAATAATGGGAAATATATTGCTTCCTATTTCACGTCATTTGGAAGACTAAATGACTTTTATGATGCACTGGAAGTCAGAGTCTGCCTGTAGAAGCCCTGTAAGAGTATTATTTGTGGTTTCGTCGTTGGTGGTGGTGTTATTATCATGATTTAACACGTCCTTCTGTGTGCGCTGTAGTTCTCGAGGGCATATACTAGGCGTGCAGTATCTGGATAGTAGGACACTGACACATATGCAACTACACCAACTAACACAAAGCTATTTACCCAAAGTGCATGAAGCAATTTATATTCTCACCAGCAAGAAATGAGAGCATGCCTCGTTCCATTTTTTCACCATATGTGATATGGCCAGACTTTTTTGCCAAGTTGGAGGGTATTAAAGGATGTTTCTTTGTGTGTTTATTTTGGACTTTCCTATTGTGCTTACCTATCTTTTCTTTTATACTTTCATTGGTTGTTTGGGTTTACTCTTTTGTTAAGAACCTCTTTAAGGTCTGGGACGATTTTGTTGTTTGTCATATGATTACTGAATATGATAATTCTTTATATGTTTTGTGTACAAATCTTTTGTCAATTTAAGGATTACAAATATCTGAGCTTTTGTCTAGTGTCTTTGTACTCTTCACAGTGACATTTTATGAATATTAATTTTTTAATTTCGGTGCAATTGAATTTCCCATTCCTTTTTGCATTCTTTTTTTGTGTTTTGTGTAAAAATGTTATTAACTTGTTCTCTGAGACTGACTTTGAAAAGTTTTACAGTTTTATTTTCATTTTCAGATCTCCATCACTGACTGACTTTAGTGTGTGATGTAAGGGAGGAATCCAGTTTCAGAGCCCCTACTTCATATGGCAGTTCTGGGGATTACATGAGTTAGCACGTCAAACCCCTTGGAGAGATGTGTCCTTGTTACGTATTATACTAACTACTGACTTCTGTCTTGCTTTCCTGGGCCCTTTCATCTTCCAAATGGGTAGAATACTGGCTTCTGATCTTCTTTCCCATTCTCTCCGGTTTGTATCAGCTACACCTGTGCTGCTGACCTAGGAGCTAAGTTCTGCCCCTGTCAGGAGGCAGAAATCACAACAAGATAGTCAGCCTGGAGGCCAAGTTAGAAATATCATAGTAAAATGGCTTGAGGACTTGATGTCATGAGAAGTATCAAATGAAACAGTGATTTCTTAGTTGATTTCAATTAAATTTCCTTTCCCAATTTTCACATTTACATGTTTCTGTCCAGGGCAGTAATGACTTATCTTTCTAAAGTGCTTTAATTTTTCTCTCATGCACAGCCCTTTATGGAAATTAAAAAGAATCTCTATATATGTTAACTACATAGAACATTACTTTAAAAGTATACGCCATTTTACACAACAGTTATGTATTATACTATGATTTGGTGAAGTCATATTGAAATGTATTTTTCTATAAAGACTCGTTTTAATTTAGCCAAATTAAGAGGACGGTACAGAGATTTCCCATATACACTCTGCTCCCACACTGGCCCACCTTCCATCACTAACATCCCACACCGCAGTGTGACAGTCATTGTAACTGATGAACCTCTGTTGACACACCAAAGTCAAGAATTCACTTTCGAACTCATCCTCGGTGTTGTACAAAAGGTACAAAGACATAGGTCCATCATTATAGTATCACACAGGGTCTTTTCACTGTCCAAAATTCCTTTGTGCTCCACCCATTCTTCCCTCCCCTAGCCCTCAACCCCTGACAATCTCTGCTAGTTTTACTATCTCTAGAGTTTTGCCTTTTCCAGAATGTCATATAGGTGGAATCCTAGCATACGTAGCCTTTTTGGGTTGGCTTCTCACACCTATTAATATGCATTTAAGGTTCCTCTGTGTCTTTTTATGGCTGATAGCTTATTTCTTTTTAGTGCTGAATAATATTTTACTGTCTGGATGCCACGGTTTATTAGTCCATTCACCTACTGAACGATCTCTTGGTTGCTTCTAAGTTTTGGCAATTATGAATAAAGCTGCCATCAACATGTGTTTGCAGGTTTCTGTGCAGACATGGATTTTTAGTTCTTTTGGATAAATACCAAGGAACATAATTGTCAGATTGTATAGCAAGAACATGGTTAGTTTTATAAAAAACTGGCAAACTGTCATCCAAAGTGGCTATAAAATTTTGCCCTCCCGCCGGCAATGACCGAGAGTTCCAGTGGCTCCACATTCTCAGCAGCATTTGGTGCTGTCAGTGTTCTGGCTTTTGGCCATCCCAATAGGGCTATTGTTTTAATGTGCATTTCTCTGATGATATATGATGTAGGAGATATTTTCATGTGCTTCTGCGTTCTCTGTTTATCTTTGGTGAGGGGTCTATTAAGGTCTTTGGTCCAATCTGAAATCAAGTTGTTTTCTTATTGTTGAGTTTAATAGGTCTTTGTATATTTTGGATACCAATGCTTTATCAGATATGTCTTTGCAAACATTTTCTACTGGTCAGTGGCTTGTCTTCGTATTCCCTTGACATTGTCTTTTTGGTACAGTTCTTAATTCTAATGAACTTTAGCTTTTCAATGATTTCTTCATGGATGGAGTCTTAAAATGTATTTTCAATATGTTACAACGAGACACAAATAAAAGGGGAGAATTAAAGAAGAAAATTAACTTGATGACATATTTTCAATGCCATAGTTACACATAATTCAACTATATAAACTTTTGATTTATATTTTTTTCATTGGATTTTCTTATAGGAGGGTACATTATTGCAGTGGATCACAAATGGCACACTTGAATCCTCTGCACAAGTATATCTTCATCCTAATATTGCAAAGGTAAGAAATAAGAAATTCTCCCCAGAAAGTAAGTGGTGATGGGAGTTTTGCAGATAATAAAAATGTACATTTCTATAAAGCAATTTTTGTCAGGATTTCCAATAGTTTTTCTAGTTCATCTGATTTAATAGACAGTTTAGGAAAACAAAACCTGGTTGGCTAATTAAAAATTAAGCTCAACTTCAGACAAGCTTATTTCATCAATAACCCATACGTCAAGACATAACCATTGTGTTTGCTCTTAGGAGACCTTTGGGAATTAACTTTTACCTGCTGTTTTATACATTTCTCAATGTTAAGAGATCTGACCTTTTTCTCATTTTCTCTTTGGATTTTCGGCCAAGACTGGATGTCTAACAAGACAAACTACTACAAGGAAAGTGTCTTGTAATTTTCTGGCAGTTGCCCAGAATATAATACAGGATGTAAAGCTCAAAAGTCCATTCTGTGAGAAGCCACTGAAGCGATAATTTTTCAAATGTTTCTCTAGTGGCCTGGAAGACATGATGCAGGTTCAATAAAGAAAAGAAAGGAAAAGAAAAATACTCATGTGCATCCAGGGAGTAACTTAACAACTGATGCATCAGTTTTGGAATACAGCAGAAAAAAAAAACCAAAAAAAAACCTCTAAGAGAACTAGAGGTCATTGAATACAAGTATTTTCTTTTAGCCTACTGTTAAAAAAGTTTAAAATGTATTTTGTTAACACACATATATATTCTTACATATTATGGATATAATCTATATTACATAAAATTAATTAGTCAGATGTCTGTACTATTTTACGTATTAGCCTATATGACAGAAATCAATTTATTTCCTATAACTTCTGAATTATGCCTATGTCATCTTTAAAGTTTAAACAATTTGGGATTTACATAGTTCTTTCGGTTTCACTTATCACAAAGTTTCAGTATAAATTTGATTATATCATACAATTTCTTTCTACTCATAGGAAATGGCTAATTTGGTACCACTTAAAGATTTTTGCCTCGAATTTTATTTGTATTTGTCTAATAAAATTTTCCTGTTATCTATGCTATTTAGTATCACTCTATCTAAGGCATGTCTCTTGGAAGTTGCATAATCTAGGATTTTATTTGACTCCATCACAGTCAGAGTTTCTTATTTATTTGTTGTTTGATTAGGAGGTTTTATTTTATTCACAACTATTGTTATAACAAGTATTTGGCTCAGTTCTGTCGCCTACACTTTATTTATGTTTCTTTTGTTTTGTCCTTTGATGTACACATTTTCTTTCCATTACTTGTTTTTTGTTTCCTTTCGTCAATGTCTTGGAGGGTGTATATTTTGTTTTAAATTCTACTTGCGGTTATCTTTTACTTTTCAGAGTGACTTTTTATCAGATCAAGTGTGAGATTTTAATTCTCATTTCCACTCCTATCTGACTAATAATTTCAACCATGGATAATGGTAATAGATTATCAACTGACCTTTTTCTTTATACTCTCCAAACTCTAAACTATCCTGGCTATGGATTAAATTAATCTTCCCCAAATATCATTTCCACCATAGTATTCCCCTGACAAAATCCCAGTGGTTAATATTGTCCCATATCATTAATTGTAATGTTCTCCAAAGACTTATATTATTTGGTTCTGACCTATCTGTTGGGTCTCATCTCTTAATACTTCCTATGGGTATATGATATTTTGACACAACTGTTTTAATACCAAACACATTTTGACATAATAATTTTTTAATGTTGCTCTTATAAGGAAGAAATTTGTCTTCCTTTCCAAAAAATATGTAGCTATATTTATATTTATTTCTCTCCTTTTAAGTTACCAGTTAATAAGCAGAAAAGACATTTATGTGGAAATACACTCATTGCCTGATGAGATACGTGTATATTATAATAAATGTTTAGACTGTTCCATTTTATTTAGTTCCAAAAGTAACAAAATGATGTTTGTGAGATTCTGTGTATAAATGCGAACAAAATTATTGAAATTAAGACAATTATTTACAAATAACTCTCATAAATATGATTTTTGTGACTTGGTAAATAATAGAGATATTAAATATTCAAGTATATTTGCACACTGTATACATAATATTTTGTGTATTACAGCTGTTATTTCAGTAACATCTGGGAAAGGATTCAGCATAATAAAAAATATAATATCATAGAAGATGAGGGAATGGTCCTATGCTTTGAAGACTATGTTTTCTCACCATAATCAGTGTAATCAGGGAGTCTTTGAAAAAATTTAATGTGTTTAATTATGTCAATCTATACCACAGATAGGACCATCTTTTGCTAGTGACAACCATGTCATACAGAAGATTACATTAACAATTAAAAAATCATTAAGAGGTAATTTGTGTTATAATTTAACAGTAAGAAGTTGAACAACATGTGTGGTGTATTTTTAAAATCTTTCTGTAAAAAATATATCCACCTATATTGGTTATATATTGAATTCTACCCCCTGGGTATGAGCTAGTAAAGAATTACTTATTTGAAATGGTGGGGTGAAAAGCGATATGAAACTTGGCAATATCTGTCAGGTAATTCAGGTATAATCACGACTTGTCTGCTTACCATAACTGATGGTCTCAACAAGAAATACTCATTCTCTGAGCTTATGAATGTTTTGAATAACCCATATTTTCCAGTTTGCTGTTTTGTTGCAATTTGTTATGCTAATACTCTTTTAATTCACGTGTATTTGGTAGATTAGTAATGGAATTTAGGTGAAGAGGAATGATAACTTAGTTAATGGGTCTTTTGTAATTACAAAAGTGACATCTTCATAAAAGCAAAAAAAAGAAAATCAAAATGAATTTTGTGGGAAGCAAAAGTCTGCTGTAATGGACTGAGCTAGTGTGAAATAAGGGTGAAATGTCTTTTTCATACATTATTGTGCATAAAAATCCCCTAATGATTCAGTTTTTCCTAGGTCTTTTTGACCAGCTGTGTCCAAGCAGCAGCATGAACATGTTCGTCCCTGGACTAACTTCCAACACGTGGTCCAGGAGTAACACCTGTCCATCTGTTGCCCAATATGTCCAGTTCAATTTGTACCTTCTTAATATCCTATCTTAACCACTTAGTTGACGTCTATGAAAATAATGCCACCCTAAACTTGTATCATTTTTTTGCACTGAATCTCATAGAATATTTTAGTTTTAAATTGATCTATCATTTATCTATCATCTGTCATCTATCATCAGTCATCTAATATCTATCTATCTACTATCTATCATCTATCTATCTATCATCTATCTATCTATCTATCTATCTATCTATCTATCTATCTACCTATCATCTATCATCATCATCATCATCTATCTATCTATCATCAGCCATTACAAGGTAAACTGAAGTACATTA
Organism: Cynopterus sphinx; assembly: GCA_030015415.1. Taxonomy (NCBI): domain Eukaryota; kingdom Metazoa; phylum Chordata; class Mammalia; order Chiroptera; family Pteropodidae; genus Cynopterus; species Cynopterus sphinx. The sequence goes on from CM057384.1 coordinate 4,657,841, forward strand.
AAATTTTGAAGAGTTTTTTGAGTAAACATCAAATCAGGCAGCACCAAACCGAAAGCAGTTAGGGGTCCTCCACCAGCTAGAGCTAAAGGAGAGGTTTTCACAGAGAAGACTCTAATGCAAAGCAAGAGATTCCTTTCACTCACTACAGGTTAAGAGGTGCCTATTGGGAAAAGCTGAGTTGGTTGTTTGTGAATTTTCACGTTCTTGGATTTGTGCTCCTGGACCCTGGCTTAGGCTTCGGTTTGCTTTAGTGGGTTACCAGCGCCTCAGAGCCACATCGGTCTGATGGCCTCCTGTGTAATTAACCTATACAGTGTGTCTTCACAAGTAAATTCCTAAAGCCTTGAGGGCCTTTATTTTTCATAGTCCTGAACAAGCCAGGTCATTCCACCTTTAATGTAGTTCTCTTGTTCTCATTGCCTTGAATAAAGTCGGAGGCACTGTTTAATCATAGTGCATGGTTTTACAAGACAATTCACTTCCACTGAGATAATAAATCACTAACTATCATATAGATATGTGAAGTGTAATGGATTCTGTACTTGTAATTAGCATATGCTCAGCATAGTTATATTTGTATTTATTGCTTATTATAGACTGTTGACCCCACTTAAGATGAATAACACTTTTTATTGCAGATATATCAGAGTGCTAGGTTACATGGAGCAACTTCCCTGGGGTTGTGATGAAACACAGTAAGTGTACTGGATTACTTTTTTAAAGGGCTAAACATTTGCGCTTCTGAAATAAATCTGGCTCTAGGGGTTTGGACAAGACTATGAGCCTGTATCCAACCACTTTTTACTTCAAGAAGAGTACTGCTAATCTCATTTACATGGCTCTTTGTGCTGCTCTTAAAAGAAGTCTTCCCGCCCCTCCTTCTCTCTCCTCTCCCTGCCCCCTGCCCCTCCCCTCCTTCCCCTCCACTGTCTCTCTGAGTATTCTGCCGTGCAAAGTAGAAAGTCATACATGATCAGATAGGGCATTTAGGAGCAAAGTCAGTTATAAAAACCTGACATCTCCATGTGGTTTTCTATAAAATTAGGAAAATGTTATAAAAAATGTAGTGGTCAAAAGCATTTGAATTTACAAATAGACAAAAACAGGTATTTATATTTAATTATACACATTGCCACCTGCCATTTATTTGAAGTGGTGTTAATGAGTATTGGGTAATGAAAGGTTGAAAGTATTTTCTCTTTAAAACATAGTTGAGGACATTGTTTCTTTCATGGAGAAAGCTCCAAAGGAGTTATTGTATTAAAATATTGGACTTTGTTAAAGTGTAAATATGTATAGTTTCTAAATAAAATCCATTCACTCATTTTACAAACATGTAGGGAGAAACTACTATGTGTGAGCAGTTATAAGTGCTTGGAATATATTAATAATTAGACAAAGATTTCTGCCTTTAATCTAGAGGGCTGGGAAATAAGCAAAAGATGGAACAAGTATATTCCAGGTGGGGAAAAACAAGGTAAGAGTGTTTGGAGGCAAAGGTATGGAGTTTGCTTCAAGCTTAAATAAGGAATGCTGTAGCCACACCATTCAGGGACAGCGCCAATTAACAGTCTTCACCACACATTAATAATTGTCAATAAGGAAGGATGAAGGAAAAGAGGTGCCCACATTTCTCCCCACTTTGTTCAATATTCATGAATAAAGAAAAAACTAATTTTAGGTTGACATATCTCTAAGCCTAACATTGTTACTTCGAGTGAATTCTGTCCAAAAGGGTCAAGTTCAGAAGAGCCTTCGAAGACATTAGTGTTTCTGGGTGAACTGAGCTAATCCCACATTGACACGTGGGGAAGGTTCACTTTCAACTCCTCTCTTTCACTCATATTTTCTCATTAGCTAGGTAAACTAAGCAAAAACAATTTCTCCCAGGAGAGGTGGAAATTTAGAAGTGAGGAGAGCAATATTATCTCAGCTGGAGGAGATCTTCAAAACGACCGGTCCCCTGGGGCCATCAGATCAAATGGTTTGTCGGCCATCACCACTCCTCAGCTCACACTCTCTAAACACACTCCCTGAGAAGGAAGCGTGAGTGTGGAGATGACACACTCACTCCTTTCTGTATTTCCTCTGTCCCTCTGGTTCTTTCTGTTTTGACACTGTCTCGTTTTCCTCTTCATCTGTTCATTTCACCCTCATCATTTGCCTCCTAAATATTACCTTCTGATCATTTCTCAAATTTAGCTTTTTATATTTGTCCTCTCTTCTCTTTAAGTAATCCTCAGAAATTAAAAAAAAAAAAAAGTAAGAAGAAAGGGAGAAGGAAAGAAACCAGACATATAATGTTAATATTCTAGTGTTGGTTCAGGTGGTGGGCTTTAGATGTTTGTCATATTCATTTTAAGAATGTGTGCGTGAGAGAGAGAGAGAGAGAGAGAGAGAGAGAGAGAGAGACAAAGCACCAGCCACACGTGGACAATGATGGTGTCGCACAGAAACAAGGATTATCATTAATTACTTATCATTAACAATATGCATCCAAAGGTATTTTAGAAGAAAGAGCAAGAGAAGAAAGATGTGGAAGAGGAACAGGAGGTGATAGTAATTTACCCGAAGAAGAAGGCGGCAACGACACTGACATTGCTACTGAGTGATCAATGAAAAATTTAGAGTTCAACAGGAAAGTCAGCCGGGTTAGGCCTAAAGAGGTCGGGTGATTTAACTTGAAAGTTGTTACTGTTTTTTCATGTTGGTATGCAAACCTAGTGGGCAATTATTGGAAGTAGCTATGGGGTTTCAGAAAGCAGTTGAATGCGTTTAAAAAGCTTTCAAAAGCTCTTTGCCAACAGAATCAAAGGGCTTTAATCGCTTTTCTTAACGGCAATATGGAACAAATCATTCTGTCAAATTAAATGACTCCCAAACCATTTCTGCTTAATTGTGCCATAAGCCCCACAGACTGGACTTCCTAGTCTTCTTTTCAGTGTTTTCTTTTTTTTTAAATTAAAAAAAAGTGTATTTGCATTGACCATTTCATGTATTACTAAATTTACTCCGGATTGTCCAAATATTGGTGTTTTGGCATTTATTTTCGGGATCAACATCAGGCAATCAAGCTCACCTTCATCCACAGAAGACAACGATTTGAAACATTGTCTCTCAGTTTATTTTGCACCCTTTATCATCAGCAGTTTAATGCAGAACTTATCGACTGCAGATTATATATCCCGTTTTTCAGTTGCCTAATTTCACAATACCAACGTTTTAATATCCCTCAGGATTTGGAGTTTGTACTCAGTTTCCTATATAAAGCAGTTGGACCATCTTCTAAATTCTTTCTGCTTTCCTGTCACATCGATGAGAAGAGCTAATATGCATTAAGTATATCAGTTACACACTGACTTCGAGAAGGTTAAATGGTGACACAATCTTATTAAGGGCAGACATGTGTATTTACAATTTTATAGAGAAATTAGTATAGAATTTGAAACTTTATTTTAAATGTTGAAATACATTTTTATTATGTTATTATTTTAATTTCACAGGGGAATGTGTTGATAAGTCTCCAAAAGCATTCTGAATCTAAGAGTTCTGCTAATAAATAAAATATATAGTTGGTGAAACCCAGAGACGACCTGACCATGGCAACCAAGGATGTAAAGGACAAGTGACTGTGTCTTAAACCTCCCACAATAGAGGAGGAAAGTACCTTATTTGATAGGCTTCTTTCAGTTCTGGAGACAGCATGGTTCACACTTAGAAGTATGCCCCAACCTATGTGGTAAGTGACAAGACAGGCTGTCAGCTTTCTGTGGTACAAAGACCCAGATGTGCTGCCTGGCAGGCCTAGACAGTGGCTTAGGCCACATGACTGACTGCGTGTTATTAATGTTCTTAATGACATGTGCAGTAGCACCTCGTGGAATAATCACGGCCTTGACCGCAAGAGATTTCTGATCTAGAACATGCCATCGGTAATAGACAATCATACATCTTTTGAAAAAATAGCTCCTGGCACGCTACTGGAGCATGGCAGAGCCAGTAATTTTTGACAATGGGATATACTCTAAAATTTAAAATATACTACTGTGCATCATTAAAGGACAAAATAAATTGTAAACCATATCAAGGATTTTAAAAGGCATTTTCCAATTGAAGACAGATAAAAAATTCTTTTATATTTCTTTGACCTCTATTTTATAAGTGATCATGATGCAGTTGATGGTTTCTAAGCCTTTCTATCTAAACTGCTCTTATTCCCAGGAAGCCCTACAGTAAATGTCATGATTCAACTTTTAACATGCATTGATGGACATGAATGTATAATCGATACCACTGAAATGGTGACCATTCTGTTTCTTTAAAGCTCTTTTCAGTTATAAAACATGTAGAAAGATATTCTTGTAGTGTATTAGCAATTATTTTCCACTTAAAAAATTTAACACCATCTAGAGAAAAGTTCATGTGAAACTAGTAACAATAAAATCTTTCCATAAGGATAACTAAATTTTCTTTTATTATAATTTCTTTTTTTCACACGTAAAAAATAATGATCAGCAAACTATGCCAGGAGAGAAGTTCAGCATATTTTAAAATAGCATCTTCTATTTAAGTAGTTAAACTACCAAATTTGATAGAAAGTAATTAATGTTTTTTTTTCCTAGTGACATTTTTACTCTATAAAATTGGTGGACTCTTGTGACAACTTCCGTTTTTTTTTCAAAAAAATTTTTTTTAAGTTTAGTGCAATGTCAGAATCAAGATTTTTACTTAGTAAGTCAGAAGCTCACCTGAATAATTATTATCAAAAAAATTAGAAATCAATTTTAAAGCAAATAATTGACTTCTTTGAAGAGGTGTATGTCAATCAAGAAGGTTCCAGGACACGGCCATTGTTCTGATGGGTAAAAAGGTTGATTGGTAATTAGAAGTCAAAGGAACCCACTTACTACCCACAATCTCTGACATGTGATGCCGGGTTTCTATAACCTAAGCCCCTAAAATCCGATCAGGTCCATGGAGGACTGTCTCTGAGTCTTAATATTCTAACAATATTTAGAAAAAACAAGTTCTTCCCACTCATCCTCTGTGATGGTTCTAGACATAAAAGAAAATCTCAGTTTTCTTTCTCAATATCCCATTTCCTTTTCAATGCTTGATGTCCCATGGTCATTACTATGGATAAAATGGATAAATCTGTTT